>CM055958.1:57116394-58616025 GCA_029490685.1 Schizonepeta tenuifolia
TTTTAATCTCGTTTCTTCGTCTCTTAACGAAATTTATATCTTCTTAGATTTCGTTCAAATTCTACGGTTACGATCATCAACTAACAAGATTATCATAGGTTCGAATCACAAACCTAAATCATTACTTATGCTCGACTTATCGACGATTGCTCGTCTCTTAACAAAAATCCTACGTTCTCCGTTTTCGTTCAAATTTTACAACATCGATCATAATCTATCAAGCATCACTAATATGTAAACCATATTCTAAAAACATTATCGAGCTTCAACTTATCGACGGACTTTCGTCTCTTACGATTTTCATTTTATTTTTAGAAAAATCTCAATTAATTATATTATCATCCTCCAACATCTTACATACCATTTCTATTATCCATTCATGAATATCATATCATCTACTCATTCAAATCATCACTTGTTCTTCTCTTACACTTTCATTTTTATTTTTAGAAAATTCTAAATTAATTCATGAAGTCATCTAACATCATATAGATCACTAATTCATCAATCAAACATCAAAGAAATCGAGCTACGAAAAACCCCTAAAACTA
The DNA here is from genome assembly GCA_029490685.1 of Schizonepeta tenuifolia. NCBI lineage: Eukaryota > Viridiplantae > Streptophyta > Magnoliopsida > Lamiales > Lamiaceae > Schizonepeta > Schizonepeta tenuifolia. The sequence continues at coordinate 57,116,946 of CM055958.1, forward strand.
CTAAAAATTTCGGTATTAACAAGATTAAGGGGAGGGATGATTTTCTTCATGATTTGATCCATAAAATCTATTCTTAAGCATACTAGAACATGAAAACATGAAATAAACAAGAATCATCATGCTTCTTCACCTCCTATGTTTCGAAAAAAATAAAGATGATGGAATCAAGCTTTTGTTCGGTTCATATTGTAGAAGAAACTCCTACCTTGTGAAATATGAAGTCGGAAATGAAATCAATCGGTAGACGAAAGACTTGTGAGCTTGAGAAAGCTTGAAGGAGATGTCTTCAATGAGAGAGAGAGAGAGAGAGAGAGAGAGAGAGAGAGAGATGACTAAGCTTATACTATTCCATAAAGTCATAAAATATCTCCAACAAAGGGAATGACTCGTTAAGGGGCGTTTGGGCGTGCTAAAAATGTCGGAAATATCTCGTTTCCGAGTCTAGAACGATGTTATAAAAGTCAAAAAATAATTTCTTAGATAGTTACGTATTCGACAAAATCTAATTCGACCGTTAGATTAGAAATAAATCACATACTTGGAAAGCATATTTCGTTTTTCAAAATCCGATAAAAAGTCGGGACATCACAGTCCAAATTTTATCCGAAAAAAATAATAAAAACGGATTTTTACTAACTTACTCGTCTTGCAAAAAGAGTGAATGTAAAATCAGACGGTTTCTCGATTTGAGTTTTCGGGCGAAAATTTTATCGGACGCGAAAACCCTAATACAGTAGTCGTTCAACCGACTTCTGGAATTTATTTTAAGAAACGAATTTCACCGTTAGTCTTAGAATTGAAATTCTTAACTTAGGCGTGCAAAGCCTTAATTAATTAGAAAATTTTTATTTCTCGTCGGAAGAGAAACGCAGGGTATTACAACTGCACACTAATATCTTAAAAATTTTGAATTTGCAACTCTTGATATATCCACTTAAAATTATCGAAAAGATGTCAGTCACAGATGAAATGTATTTATCATCTAATATACTCTCCCCGTCTCAGAATAAGTGACCACATTTTCTTATTGGGTTGTTCCGGAATACATGGTCCCTCTCCTTATATGATAAGCTTTTAACACATAAAGTTGTGGTCTCCACCACTTTCTATCTTTTACTTTTTAAGCATCTTTTACTTTTTAAGCATGCTTCTACACAATATCAGTACCGAAAAGAATGTGACCACTTATGCAGGACGAAGGGAGTATTAACTATGGTATAACGTAAAACTTCTTGCATTACATCCATATTTTTGAAAACAAAACATTCAATCCAAATAACATTATTAAATATGATATATTTTATTACTATATTATATTATATATATATATATATATATATATATTTGACATATTTTATTAATTTATATTATGATATACTCCCTCCATTCCACTTATTATGTCTATGTAGTATTGGGCACGAAGATTAAGAACAAATTGTAAAAAATATAAAAAATGGGTAAGTTCTATCACTTTTAATGTGTTTTGAAAGATTAATTTTTTCCTTATTTGGACATAAACAAAATGAGTGGACGTCCATTTAAGAAAATGTAGACATAATAAGCGGGACGGAGAGAGTACTCATTTGTACATAATATTTTCAATAATCAATATTTTGTATATGTCTTTATTTAGAATATAAAAATATTTAACATTTATTTACTTATTTTTCAGTTTACAATACACAATAATAGAGAAAATTTTAAATGAAGACAACTAACAATACAATATAAAAATATCATACATTATTATATTAACCTTCTCATCAAAAATCTAAAAAATAATCATATAATACTTATTTTAATTATCAAGTATTGATTTTGTATAAAAAAAATAAGCCCGTCTTTTTTATATAAAATCAGTAGCTTATGAGTATTAAAATGGATATCATTGATAGTTTTACGGTAATATGAGAATAGTTGAATTATTTATTTTTGGATCTTATGTACGTGTGTAACCTAAAAAAAAGTGATAATTTTATCCTTAATGTTGGGAAATTTATTAGTATAAGTTTTGATGAATTCCAAAACCGACTGACCCCAACCGAGGAGATGTTGCCAGAACCTAATGTTAGAATTTAGGCTCGCTGTTTGAGCAAAGTTAAGATTTTATCTTTACAGGTCTCCAGCTGAAGATGGCAACAAGGCGTCACTCAGACAAAACATCAGTTGTGAAGAAAGACAACTGAGAGTTCATATGTTCAGATGCAAACAAGGGGAAGTCTTCAGAACATCAGTTGTGAAGGAAACCAACTGAGCGTTCATCAGATGAGAAACAGTAGAAAGGAAGAGAACATCAGATGAAAAGGAAAGTCATCTGAGGGTTCAAACCTAACTGAGTATATACAAGGAAGACAACTGAGTGTTCAGTTTCAGAACCTCAGTTGTAGAACTCGAACAAGAAGATCAACTGCTTGAAGTTCAAAATCAGCTGAGAGTCCAACAGTTCATAACATCAGCTGAAAACCACTCAGATGAAGATCAAGACTTTCAGCCGACGAACCGAGGTTGACTGTCAGAAAGGTTAAGATTTGAATTTCAAAAGGAAGTCACATGAGGGTTTGACCGTTCAGTCATTACCCCATCTGGCCCAACACAAGGCTGTCTCAGATGGAAAGCAGAAGAGCACAAATGCCATATCGGGAAAGTCTGCAGAGATGAGAGACAAGCCATCTATCAACCGATCAGAGATCAACTGCTCCTCCAACAGCTAGTTAATTCTCTCCGCCTATAAATAGAGGCATTCTCTCATTCGAGAGATATATATAGAAGAGACAGACTGAAGCAAGAGAGAAAAGTGCAATCACAAGAGAACCAAGCGAAAGAAAAATCTGCTAAACACCTATTCTAAGAACATCAGCAGCTGAGAGTTCAAGAGTGATAGAACATTAGTAGCTGAGGGTTCATAGATGAAAATCTGTCTTTGATCTTAGTTTGAGTTTTATTTATTCAAGCCTTAGATCCAGCTCTCATTCGTGATCGAGCTGTAGTTGGAAATCCCACCCTATCTCACACCCTAAAAAGTGTGCTAGGACCTTACTCTTCCTGTAATTGAGTAGTCAGGTCGTCAAGTACCCGCAAACTTGACATAGGCTGTTTAGTGCCCGGAAACTAAACTGTAAGGTCGATAAGTACCCGCAAACTTATCCTTAACGGTTGCTCAGCCCGCGTAAGGTGAGTGGTTCTGTCCAGAAGAACTTGGACTGAGGTGTGAGGATTCACATCTCCCCGTGGACGTAGGAGGGTTATCTCCAAACCACGTTAAATCCTGTGTGTCCGTGTTTGTTTTTATTCAGTTGCATCTGCATTTTTTATCTGATCAATCTAACCGACATACAAACCTCATTTGCACTTTTTCAACCGAGCTGTTTTGGTTCTTGACCAACCGAGCTGTTTTGCGTGAGTTGTTTTTAACGAGTATAATTTTCCACCACTTTCCGCACAGCCTCACTCTTCCAGTTGAGGTCGCTTACTCAGCTGTGAGATTCCAACTGAGTCCTCTTTTACTCAGTTGAAGTGATTTTTCAGGTTTAAGTTTTTAAATCCTAACTGGTGTATTCCCCCCCCCCCCATATACCAGTAACTCGTTTCGGGACCATCACTTAATATTATCAAACAAAAATAAATAAATTATACTCCCTCCGTCCATTTTGAGATGCCCCATTTGAGGATGGGCCACGGAATTTAAGGAATGCTGAAAAAGTGTAAAAAGTGGAAGAAAAAAGACATAGGGGTAGTGGTATAGTGTGCAATTAGTGGAATAAAGTGGGTTAGTGGTGGACCCATAGTGAAAAGGTAGAATAAAGTGGGTTAGTGGTAGGCATAGTGAATAAAGTGGAATAAAGTAGGGTGAATGAATAAGGGTATTATGGGTCAAGTTTGTTCAAATGGGGCATTTCAAAATGGACCTTTTTAGAGGCCAAATGGGGCATTTCAAAATGGACGGAGGGAGTAGTATAATATAAAGATGTACGCACTTAACTATAATTACACTTATTGCATATAAAACATTTTAATTACATTAATAATTTAAGAAACATATATATATATATATATTTAAAATTAGCATAACACATACCTTCTAAACATCTTTAACACAACTACTTTTACTACTTTGAAAATGCAATTTTAATTATAACACATTTCAAAATAACATTAGAATTAAAGATAAACAACCATCATAATAATTTAACCCATTTTGACATTTTTAATATTTTAACTTCTAAACATCTCGAAATATATATTTTTAGCTGTCTTTTTAATACTTTTTACCAATAATATTTAAGAATTTAAATAATAAAAATAATAAAATAATTTTGGTAACTAATTTTGCCATCTTATTTTTTCAAAATTGTATGTATCTTTATCATAGAGTCCTGTTAAATTAGAATATTTATTATATATAATAATATAAAAAATAGAAAAATTCAATTACATAATCCCAAATTCAATTAGATAAGTCAAAATGCATAGTTATGCATAGCCAAAACTCATAGCTATTCATAACAATGAGAGGTATTAACCAATATAGATTATTCATCATCCATAAAATAACTTAAAGGTCAATACTTATTATCCACTAAATTAGATTTGGAGGGAAAAGGGTAAACTTGTTAATATAGACACAACTCTCTTTTTAGTATTTGATAGATTGACTATGCGGGAATGCGGGAAATTTGGGCATGACATTTCTAGCTATGTATTTGTATAAATTTAACTAGTCTGTAACCCGTCGAAATTCGACGGGATCACTTAACATTATGATATTTTATTTTTAAAAAATAATGAAATAATTTGTTTAAAGTCATTGGACGACTATGAATCACTAAGATAATTGTTAAATTACATACAAATAAAAAGAATTCAAGTGAAAAAAAGGGATGGATTCACTCTCTCACCAACTTCTTTCAGCTACAAGGAAATCAACGAAAATAAAAGTAAACACGTACATAAAATAAAATAATCAACTTTTTGAATAATTAAATTTGTAATTACCTCACAAATGTGTCGGAAATTTCACCATAAACCAGGTAGTTTTAATGTCATGCGCTTTACCGTCATCGTAACATATCAAAATTTTAGGACCTTTTTTGCTTGTGACTCGTGTGATATCAATGCACAACTGACCATGACTAAACACATGTTTTGATTAGGGGTGGACTAAAATACCAAAATATCGGTATACCGACCGAACCAAACCGAAAAATACCGTATTTTACCGAATTTATGGTATACCATATTTTCGGTATGGTATGATACCGTACCGAAAGGTTTTGGTATGGTAACGGTATATGAATTTTAAATACCGCAGTATACCGTACCGAACCGAAACTTTGGTATACCTAAATTTTCAATAAATACCGATATTTGGTACATACCGAAATCGCGGTATATGCTTAAAATTTGGTATATGCCGAAAATTCTAAACAATTATATATAAATTGATATATTTATATAACTATATATGTATATATATTAAATTATTAATAAATTATTCATTATATTAATTCATTAATATTTTCGGTATACCGTAGTTTTACGGTATACCGAAAATAAGACGGTATACCGAAAATAAGTTACGATAACGGTATGCCTTTTGAACCATACCGAAATTTCGGTATACCGAACTTCGGTATGGTATCAATATCAAAATTATGCATACCGAAACTTTCGGTATGGTATCGGTATCACCAAAAAATCCCGGTATGGTATACCGAACCACCCCTAGTTTTGATAGGTACAGTCCCACGTTCGAAGCAGATTAGTCTCGCTCTTGTTTATGGTTATAGCTCAACAAATAATCAATGAGAACTGTCTGTTTTGGGATTGAATTGGAAATTTAGTAATCCAATGAGTTCATGAGCATTCATGCTGTAATACCCCAAATATTTTCTTCCGACGGGAAATAATTTTTTTTTAATTAATTAAGGCTTTGCACGCCTAAGTTAAGGATTTTCAATTCTAAGACTAACGGTGAAATCCGTTTCTGAAAATAAATTCCAGAAGTCGGTTGAACGACTACTGTATTAGGGTTTTCGCGTCCGATAAAATTTTCGTCTGAAAACTCAGATCGAGAAACCGTCTGATTTTACATTCACTCTTTTTGTGAGACGAGTAAGTTAGTAAAAATCCGTTATTATTATTTTTTTTTCGGACAAAATTTGGACTGTGATGTCCCGACTTTTTATCGGATTTTGAAAAATGAAATATGCTTTCGAGTATGTGATTTATTTCTAATCTAACGGTCAATTTAGATTTCAACGAAAACGTAACCGTCTAAGAATTTATTTTTCGACTTTTAATACGTCGTTCTAGATCCGAAAACGCGATATTTCGACTAAAATCCTATCCTAAACCGCCACCTTACCCCCCTCCCCCATGACTCACACCTAGTGAGTCATCCTACTTTATGAATTAATATCTAAACATTAGTCATCCTCTCTCCCTCACTTGTCAATACCACCCCCTCTCTATTTCTCTCTCAATTCTCTCTCAAAATCCTCCATTGAAGTCATCTCCTTCAAGCTTTCAAAGCTTCACAAGTCATCCGTCTACCGATCAATCTTAGTTCCGATTCCATAATCGAAAAGGTAAGAGCTTCCTCTCGAGATTGAACCGAACAAAATTTCAATCCTTCAAGTTTAATTAATTTCGAAATTTTCAAGGGATGTAGGAGGATGAATCTATGGTTAAAGCATGTTATAGTATGCTTAGAATTAGATTTCTATGGTTGAAATTTCATGAAAATCACCCTCCTAATTAATTTGTAATTACCGAAATTTAAAGAGGATTTAGGGGTTTTTGTTAGTTCGATTTTCTTGACGATTGTTTGATGGATTAGTGTTCTATGTGATGTTAGATGACTACATGAATTAATTTAGAATTTTCTAAAAAATAAAAGTAGAAATGTAAGAGATGAAGAATGGATGATTTGGTGAAGAAGATATTATGATATACATGAATTGATAATAGAAATGGTATGTAGTATGTTGGAGGATGATGATATAATTATTTGAGATTTTTCTAAAAATAAAATGAAAAACATAAGAGACGAAAGCTCGTCGATAAGTCAAGACTCGTTAATGTTTTGAGAATATGGTTTACATATTAGTGATGCTTGATAGATAATGATCGATGTTGTAAAATTTGAACGAAAACGGAGAACGTAGGATTTTCGTTAAGAGACGAAGAATCGACGATAAGTCGAGAATGAATAATGATTTAGGGTTGTGATTCGAACTTATGATAATCTTGTTAGTTGATGATCGTAACCGTAAAATTTGAGCGAATTCTAAGAAGGTTCGATTTTTAGTAAGAGACGAAGAAAAGAGTTTAAAAGCCGATGGAAAAGTCGAATAAGAAAAATCAATTTAATACTAATGATTGTTATTGATAAAGGAACGAGTTTGTATTTGACGACATTTTCATCCGATAAACGAGATGTTTTGAGTTTTAGTTAATAAACGAGAAGTTGAAATAGAATTTGAAATTGAAATTTGATTTGGTATAGTAATTGGTTAGTTGAAAATGACGAGGAAATGCTCGTCGTTTGTTTAATCAAAAGACGTGAATGAGTACCCGATTAAAGGACATGCATGTAGACTGCATTGAGATGGAAATTTCGTGAAAATAAAAGTGGAATAGTATTAATCGAACCTAGAGAATCGTGCGTCGAGTTTTATCGAGCACTAGGGTTCCACGCGGACTGTTTTGCGATGCGTTACGGAAACTGTCATAACTTTTAGCTCGCTTAACGAAATCGAGATCCATAAATTGGAGAGTAAACTAGACATCCGTGGCTTTCTTTTGGTACAAGGAACATCCCCTATTTCGAAGTACCTTGTTCTGTATGAACTTACTGACCTGTGCAGAAATTTCCAAAACTTAATTTCTTAAGTTGAATCCTTTTCAACTTCGTTCCTTGTGAACTTCTAAGTCGTTATAAGTTATCAACTTCCATTTATTTACTGACCTAAGTGTCGAGTAATGAGCCGAGTTAGTTTATAAACGAGAATTGATCGAGTCTCGTTTATTCGTTAACAAAAGAAAGTAGTAAAGTGCAAAGGCCTAAAAGTCTAAAACGAATTCGATTTCTTTTTCCTTTATTGTCTCGACCGCTTGTTAAAGTTTGTTTATTTACGTTCAAAGAAGGAGGACGTCGAGATTAGAAGACAGGACGGAAGACAGAAGGTTAATGTTTGTTCTGTAAACGATTGAGGTGGGCTTTTCTATCAAAATAACATGACCGTTGCTCGAAAGTGTTTACTTACTGCTTTAATAAGTGTATATTAAAGTAACTATCAGTGCATAATGAATTGTTTTATGTGAATTCTCTTGTGCCTCTCTGAGTTAGCCCATAGAGTGCTATCCAGAGATTCCAACTAAACGATCAGATTCTGAGATAGCCCACAGAGTGTTATCCAGAGGGACAGATTATGAGTTAGCCCACAGAGTGCTATCCAGACGATCGGATTCTGAGTTAACCTTCAGTGTGTTATCCAGAATTAAGTGTACAGCAGTATAAGTCTTACGAATGTTTATGAAAAGATGCATGATTAATCTATACTCTTGTGAGTTATTTTCGGCAATGTGCCCACTAAGTGCTTTATGTACTTAGCCCTGCATGTTTGTTTTTAAATGTGCAGGTTGAGTGACGGGAGCGGCGGTGGTTGATGTTGAGTTAAGAAGTCATATTAGAATAAAGAACTTGTATCAATGTTTTACGCTTTCCGCTGCCAATCTTTTTGAAGTTAATATATATCTATCTGTTGGGTCTAAGCCCGTACAATGAACTCAGTTCCTTTTTGAACAACTTGTCGAGTGATCCTCCGAGATCAACTCCTTCTTTTAAATAAAGTCTTGTTCATAGAAGTTATTCTGTTATTAACGTCTGTTTATTCGTTCATTCTTATTCATCCCCCTTCTTCCCCGCCTCTTTAGTCCAACCCCTAGTCGCACTCCGACTTGGCCGTCCCTCGGGATTTGGGGCTGTGACACATGCGATTGAAAATATTTTGTTTGCATTTTTTTATGAAATCAAATACACAGTCCCTGAGTTTAGTTACTATCATCCTATCCATAACAAAGCTCATTTGATGGATTTATATTCCTAGTAAGCATGATGATGCATCTCTCCTTCAATTTAATTTTGTGTCTCGTAATCCTGATTACTTGATCATATTGAGATATTCAAGTGAAAGTACATCATCGTTTTGTTTATTTATATATCCGTTATTCTCTTATATCCAAAAAAAAGTAATTTTGGATCTTGTTGTCATTTCAAACTCGTATAGTAATATGAATAAATCCTTGAATACTGCAAATGAAACATTAACAAAATATTAAAAAAGTTTCAAGTTTAAATTTGAAATTTTTATTACAATTTAAGAACCTTATCTCAATCCTGATTAAGAATTAATTTTACCCGTTTATATATACATATACCCGTTACTTTCTCATACCAACTAATTACATGAACTGTGTTATTTATATTAGTGAATAATTTTGTTGCATGTTATTGTCTCAAACTCATATATTATAATGACAAATTTGTTTATACATATAAAAAAGACCACTTGATAGTCGATATCCATATTGAATTTAAAACTATTATTGTGATTTTATGCCTTTGATAGCAGATATTCATATTTAATTTAAAGATATTAGTATTCATATAGTTTCCCAATGCGTAGAGTCTCGTTGAAAAGTTATTTGAATTAGAATATTTTTTCGACAAATGTTAAATGATTTTTTTTAATGTTTATGTTATTAAAATAATAATAATAATAATAATAATAATAATAATAATAATAATAATAATAATAATGTACTTAATGTTGATTTTTTTATAATAATCTTAGAGAAAGTAAATTTAGTATTCGGGGTCCTAACCCTTTTTCTACCTATTTGGATTGGCTCATCCATTTTGATTAAATTATCATCCTACATATTTGGCACGATTATGAATGACAGTGGATTGTGCACCCACCCATTAAATATTTGAATCAAACTCAAAATTTTGTGGTTGTACTTATCTTAATTCCAATAGAAAAACTAAATTTTTTATTTTTACTCATGTTGAACTCGTTGAGTAATAGTATATACTTTACCAACTCACTCGAACATTTTTTTGGGTTTAGAAGTTTTTATTTTAACCTTATATCTCGATCAATTTTGGACTGACCCTTAGTTTCATGGCTAAATTGACTTCCGTACATCTCATTTAGAAATCATAATGGGTGGAGTGCCTCCCGTTCAACATTTCATATCTTAAATAAGAATTTCTTTTATGTTCAACCATCTCAAAATCCAATTAAAACAAAGACTTACTATTCATACACTACAAAACACATTAACTACTAAAATATCTATTAAAAATTGTTAATAAATTTTTAACAACAACTTCTTGCTCTTATTTTATTTACAACATTTTTTTATCAATGCTTAGTTTGAGATTTTGATTTAGGACATTTTTAAGAAAACTTAATCGTTAACATTTGTATTATTAATATATATATATATGTATAGATAAAAATAATAAAAATTATCGTAGTTTATTATTTTTTTTGAACAAATCATCGTAGTTTACTATTGAAATTAACCAACTTTCGAAATGAATTGGATGATATATATTATACAATGAAGCAAGTTGGGCTTGATATTACCCCTTGGTGCTCGACTTGTTTTATTGTGCTCGTAAAAAGTAGTTATTCTTTAAATAGTATACTTATCATTTTGTTTTATCAAACTAGTTATGAGTACTGCGGTATTTTTTACGGATAATTAATCATGTGAGTGAATGTAATGATCTCAATTAATATACTTAATGTGTTGAATGTACTTATATTAGAGATTTTAGATAAAAGTGAAAGAAAAATTCTAGAAATGCGGCATAAGCATGTGATTGAATGTGAGTGGATAGTGTTGATACAACTGATTCGCTGAGAGAGAAGAGAATGTAAATTGAAGTGAGTTTGGCTTAAAGTAAGGACAATTTCGTCCTAAAATGCAAACTATGGCTATAATTTTGTATAAGAGGCAAATGGTGATATGTCATTACCCTATATGGCAATATCAAATTTTGTCAAAACATCACTTTTGACAAATATTGGGTAAAATTGTACCCAGTTTGACTGAAATATCCTTATAGGGTAGTGGGTGTGTACACGGTTATTATTCAAAAATATTTCTTACTGCTTTTCTTTCTCTTCCCTCTCATTCTCTCTCCCGCTTTTCTCTCTCTCCATTTCCTTCTCCAGCACGACGATTCCTCTTCCTCTTCCTCTCACTCTGCCGTCAACTATCTCCGCCGTCACCTCTCTCCGCCGTCAACCTCCTACTTCCATTTACTAGATGGCTCCGAGGCCGAAGAAGCCGAAAACCGCCAATCCAGCGGCGGAACAAACCCTAGCTCCGGCAGCGACGAGCAAACCCGCGCCAAGCAAAACCGCCGCGCCGAGCAAAAACGCCGCGCCAAAGCCAACAAAAAGCGCGAAGAAGCAGATGACCAAAGCCGTGGCGACGCCGAGCAAAGCCCCGACGAAAACAAGGTCTAAAAGGACTAAAGTTCCTCTGCCGCTGAGCGAACAGACACCACCGCGCGAAGAAGCAGCACAGTCCACGCCGCCGCGCGAAGAAGAAACATAACAGATTTCGCCGCTGCGCAATGAGGAAAAAGCACACTCGTTGCCGCCGCAGGAAGAGGAATAAGAACAGTCTACACCATCGGACGAAGAGGAGGAAGCCGGGGAAGAAGATGTTTTTGAGTATTTGCCGGTAAGTTTTCCAGATCTGAAAGTTACGGTGGTTGCATGTTTGATTATCACTTGATTTCTCCGATTTCGCGGGTTTACTATGTTTTGAATGTCAATTGCGTACCTAGTTTGTTGAGTAGAATGGAAATTAGGGTACGATTTGTAGATCTGTAATTTTGGGAGAAAACTGTACTGGTACACCGGATACGTTTTATGAAATACGTACCGATAATTTCAGATCTGTAATTTCTGAAATTGAGGATAGTTTCTTGTTGAATATCTGAGATTGTTTATGCATGATGTATTTTGCATTCGGTTCATTTGAATATGGCCTTGTTTGGTTAAAATTGGTACGATTTTCGCAAATACGTACCAAGAAAAATAGTATGTTTCTAGTACACTCGGTACGCATTATGAAAAACGTACCGAGTGTACCGAGTATTTCATTATTTTCAAGTACGTATTTGCAAAATGCGTACATACATGACAAGTACATTAGGTACGCATTAGCAAAAACGTACCAAGCGTACTAGGAATTTTAGTACGTATTTGTAAAAGTTTACCAGTTTTACCAAGCGGACTATGACTAAACAGTGAATATGTATTTGTTATTGAATTATTTTTTTTTTCTTATTGCAGAACAGATGGAAATACAAGAGGCTGAAACTTAGCAAATTGAAAAACAAGACAATGACTCATGGTTATGAGTCACTTATTTTCGACATCCGAGCATGCCTCACCGCAAGTGGCAACTTAACGTTGGAGAAGCTGAAGCAGTCCTGCCTCGAGCACTTTATGGGGATGGAGGACATGAACACGCGATCGGGGAAGGCCATACACTGGATGGTGCTTCGTCAGGTCGAATCCTTCCCCGAGTATGATGAATCAATTGTATGGTTCAAGGTTGAGGGGAAGCTCTTGCGCTTCAGCCGACAAGAATCTACTTTGGTGAGCGGCCTGAATTTTGGCCCTACAGAATTCAACCCATACACCGACCATACCATACCGCGATCCTCATTGTACACCCGACTATTCGGCAACGAAATGGTCACCCCTGCAGAGGTTTGGACACCATTCAAGAACATAAAGTTTTTTTTCTCAAGGAATCTGAAATCAAGATCAGCGTCGACGACTACTTGAAGTTGGCAAAAATTCTGTTGGCAGCATCGTACGTCGTGGGCTATGAGAATGCCCGGAAAAAAATCCCGGACTGGCTATGGGTATTGGTTGAGGATGAGGAAGCTTGGGAGAAATTCCCCTGGGGCAGTTTCTCTTTTCAAATGGTTGTCGATTGTTTCAAAACAATCGACACAGAAGATAAAAAAACAAATTCAGCATCGCTTACCACATCCGAGGTTGCAGTTTCGCTTTATTGGTAAGTTCTTAATAGGTAAAATTGTTATTTATTGTTAATCTTGGTACGATTTTATAATTACGTACCAAACTTAATAGTTCGAAACTGGTAAACTCGGTACGAAATTAGGAAATCGTACCAAGTTTCCCAAATCTAATTATAACCTATTGGAAAACTTGGTACGATTTTATAATTATGTACCAAACGTAACAAATCGAAACTGGTAAAACTCGGTACGCAATTAGAAAATCGTACCAAGATTTTCAATGGAAATCTTGGTATGATTTTCTAATTGCGTACCAAACGTAACAGTTTAATGCTGGTAAACTCGGTACACATTTATAATTACGTACCAAGATTACCAAGTAAACCTATTGTATCTTGTATATGATTACATACTAACAAAAGTTTATTTATTAAACAGGGTTGGATATTTGAGGCTATGCCGGCTATAGGAAGAAAGGTGGCATTGAGGTCCACCGAAAAGAAACTGCCTCGGATGTTGAGGTACAGATTCCTCAGAGACACAGAAATCCCCCCAGGAGAAGACATAAAATTGGTAAGATTTCTTCTTAGATCTAGTGTAATTTTAGTAAAACTTGGTACGCATTCACAAATACGTACCACTTTTACCAGTGTCAAAATGCTGCACTTGGTACGCAGTGATAAATGCGTACCAAGTTTGAATAGATATATTGGTAAACTTGGTACATAATTATAAATGCGTACTAAATGTACCAAGTTAAAGAAGCAGTTTATTAGGTACACTCGGTACGCAATTAGAATTTCGTACTGATATTGCTTAAAAAATTGGTACACTTGATACACAATTGTAATTGCATACCAAGTGTACCAAGTTTACCGGCAGTTTCTCTAACGATATTGTATCCTTGTCAGAATCTTAGACAGGTGCTGAAGCCCTCCAATGCTGAGAAGGAAACACCATATTGGTTGTCTCTGCAGAACGATTCGGAATTCGGCCAGTTTGCATTCAAGTATGATCTGAACGATGCCAAAAAGAAAAGAAAAGGAGAAGCATCTGACATTGGTGAAGATAATGAAGAGCCTGAAGACAATGAAGACCCTACTGCCCACAAAGATGATCAGGAAAATCCTCCTCCTCCTCCTCCACCTCCGCATACAAACATTGCATCCACCTCAACCGCTACTCCTGCCGCCGATACCGGTTCCTCCGTCCTTGCCACCTTAATGCAAGGGCCAGAAAGAGCCGTTCTGGTGAGAGAGATAGCTGAGGTAGCAGCAAATCTGCTCATATCATGGCTATCGGATGAAAGGAAGCAGCTCGTGAAGGATGTTGGAAGCTATGTTGTTAACAAGCTCCAAGAAGAAGGGATAGTCCAACCCTTCACGAGTGCACATTATACGTCTCTAGCCTCTCCTCACCAAGACATCGATAACGCAGCAGTAGAAGCAGCAGCAAACTCCGGCAGCATCGCCAGCGAGCAAGTGCTAGCACAGGAGACAGTAGCGGTGGATGGCGACACGAGAAACTTGGAGAAAGATGAAACAGAGGCAGCAGCCGTGGAAAGCGACAAGACGATCAAGGAGAAAGAGGGAGGAGCACCAGAAGATGATAAGGTACAAGATGCATCTTGAGTTGATGCATAGCAAAATTTGTACAATTTCATGGAGTGATAACATAAACAATTGCATCTATTTTATTTTATTTTTCATGTTATGAACAAATATTTATTTTCCTGTTTATTTGAAGATGTAACCGAATTTGTAATATATTTGATGAATTACTTTTCATTAATTGATTGATCTGTATTGTAATTGGGTACGCCTGGTACGATATATAAAAACGTACCTGTTTCCACGCATACGCATGGTACGTTTTTCATAAAAACGTACCATGAGTACTCACAAGCGTTTGTTCAAAACGTACCGAGTGTACCGAGTTTGCAATAAAAATCTAGTACGAAATTCGGAAAAATGTACCAATATTTCTCTTTCTTCAAGCAGGCCCCTGAACAAGCAGACGATCCATTTACGGACACGCAAATCAACTTATTGTGGGACACCTTCCTGGAAACTGATCAATTTACGCCTCCGCAAGACAAAATTCTTCAACCAAATGCAGCTTCAGCTACTCCATTCACACCGTGTCCACAATTTGGAGCACAACAACCAGCAGCTCCACAAATCTCGGTGGCACAAGGGCCGCCTCCCCCACAAGCTCCACAAATGTCGGTGCCACAAGGTCCACAAGCACAATATCCATCACCACAAGGGCCACCTCCCCACAAGCTCGAAAAGCACAAAAACCAGCAGCTCAACAAACCTCGGTGCGCATCTTGAATCTGAGGCCGATTCGAAGAAGATTCCCAGCTCCACCTCTATGCAGTCCATTTCTGCCGAAAGACGTGCGACCAGGCCGTCACACCTTCGAGCATTGGTTGAACTCAGAGGATATGACAACGTAAGTTAAATTTTTCATCTTAAAGTATCAAAGTTTACACGTTTAATACATACAATTTTGTAAAAACGTACCACGTGTACCAGTGTAGAATTGGTAAACTGGGTACAATTTGGTCAATGCTACCCGGTGTACCAGAGTATATTTGGTAAACTCGGTACGATTTTGGAAATACGTATCAGGTGTACCATTTTGCAATTGGTAAACTCGGTACGATTTTGTAAAAACGTACCAGGTGTACCAGTGTACATTTGGTAAATTCAGTACGATTTTATCAATGCGTACCAGGTGTACAATTTTTAATTGGTAAACTCGGTACGATTTTGGAAAAACGTACCAAATGTACCATTCTGCAATTGGTAAACTGAGTACGATTTTGTAAATGCATACTAGGTATACCAGTATAGAATTGGTAAACTCGGTACGATTTTATCAATGCGTACCAAGTTTAGTTAATATAATATTCATTAAAAATAGGAGGAATGTCGGAGCCTTTTGTGGTGTTGAGAAGACCTTTTTCCAGTCTATCATGGATCCAACAGGACAGCTCAACATAGAATACATTGAGGCTTACCTTGTTGTTCTCGTGGCAAATCCTACAATGGCCGGATTGGGAGAAGTTGACCCGAAGATTGCCGTGACATCTTGTTATTTTATAGTAAATTCAACCAATTAAACTGATTTTAATTGTTTACAGTAATACTTCTACACAGATAACATGTATATATATTTATATTTCTTACACTTATTTGTAGGAAACGGTGGAGAATGTGTTCGACTCGATCAACCTACCTAAGAGACCCAATCCCTTTGATCCGTACGATCACAAGATCTTTAACCCGAATGTTGAAGAGGTCTTCCCCGAAGATAAAATGAATAGGTTGCTTTTGTTTGCCGAAGCAGCTCAGCCAGCATGGGGGGAGAACGTAAGGCCTTGGGTTGACTGCGACAAGGTACGATTTTATTGACACGTAACGATAAATCTAAGTACAATCGGTACGTATTGATAAAATCGTACTAGTACAATATTATAAATGCGTACCGAGTGTACCTGGTTTTCCACTACGCATTTTCAATAACGTACCATGTTTCATTGTTTTTGAAGTAGTTGCATTGTGTTTCTATAAGGAACACTGGGGTACCGATAGATCTCAAAAAACAGAAGATAACTCTCTATGACTCGAAAGAACATACATTTGAGGACCACCATTTTGATAACCGACGAGATCTATTTCTACCAATGACAAGAACGATGCCACAAATCATGAAGGCTATTGGATATTATCGAGAGCATCGCATCAAAGACCCACAATTCAGCCAGTGGGAATTATGCTTTCCTCTAAAGAAGGGCCAGAAGAGAAACAAATTCTAGTAAGGTAATGAATATGATTGTGGCCTCTATGCGCTCAAATATATGGAGCAACTCATCTAAAAAAATCCAATAACAATGCGAAGATGTTTGGAATAGCGTGAAGACCGGGTGGAGTATAGAGACCACATAGCAAGGACCATTTATGCCCATAGCACAGAGGAAGTGACACCGAAAGTCATGGATTTCGATGCAGTCAATGAAGGCAATGAAGACAATGAATGAACAGTGAGTTTATGTTAATATTTTGTGCAGAATGGATTTTATTTTGTCAATTCATACACATTAGTATATTTTGAATGTGTATTTTGGATAACTATTAGCATATGCTACTGATGCTATGTATATTTTTGATCTTTATTGGTATTAAGCATAAGATAAGTATGTAATTGCATTATGGTATGCACGGTACGCAAATATAATTTCGTTACAGTTTTTCTAGTACGCAAGGTAAGCAATTAAACAAAACGTATCAAGATTTACTTGAAAACTTGGTATGCATTGGGTAATGCATACCAAGTTCTGATAAGCAAACTTGGTACGCAATTGTAAATGCGTACCAGGTGTATCGCATACAAATTTGGTACGCCGGTACGTTTTTAGTCAATTTCGTAACAGTTTTTCAAGTACTTAAGGTAATCAATTAAACAAAACGTACCAATATTTACAATAATATTTGACACAATATTAATAAAAGAGGAAATGCACCCATATGTGGATTTAATAAACAGTACACATTTAATAAAAATAAATAAATCTTCAATTATCAACCAAATCTATGTGGATCTTGACATGTTTGGCGAGTATGACCCGCAACACCACAAATACCACATTTCTTCATTTTGCGGGTTCTCGTTTTGATGCTTGGTTGGTTGCTACTCCCTTCTTCTTCCGGATTAATCAAGCGGCGTCTTAGAGGGAATGTACTCATATAATGACCTTTCTCATGACACCACAAACACCCTCGACTGTGTTTGGTATGAGATCCAGTTGGAATCCTCTTTGTACGCAGTCGTCCAGCTTGCTTAGGTTCCTTAGGTGTAAGAACAATTCTTGAAGCAACATGTGGTGGCACTGACGGAGCGCTGTCGTCACACACTTCGTACAAATAATATTTATAAACACCTCTTGCCCAACAAGGTAGTAGTCAGCGGCAAGTGGGATCGTACCCAAGGGACCTGGTGTAATCTGTTCTTCCGATGTTGCTCAACAAAAGGGTTTTGGTCACGAAGTATCTAAATAACCTGTACTCAACAAGTTACTATATCAAATAACAAAAGAGTTTGGATTGGGTTTCGAATCCATGATCCTAATTACTCTTCACTCGTTCATTGATGCAAAGATATTCAATTAACTGATTTTATTACTTGGTTTAAGACAAAGATTAGTTTATACCCTAAGGTCACGAAGTCACGATATAAACACACTTAGCCTATGTTAATCAATTTTATAGATCTTGACCAGAAGGCAAGATCTCCTCTCTTGATCAGCAAAGTCACGAAGACACTTCAGTAACGATACTGCCCAACAGGCATTAAGAATAAACAGACCCAAGACAGCCAAGGGGTAGGTCAATACCGACTGCTCTCCAACACTCTTTACCTTCTTGGGCACGAAAGACACTCTCGAGTTAAATCTTAATTCCTGTTAATGACTTAATCTCAATATCTAGATGGTGATCAATCATATATCAATATCAATTAAGTCTAGAATTAATCCTAAGTGTTTCGGGAACAAAATCAATTAACGAACTTAACCAATTAGACCTCTCGAGCTTGAACGAGTAATTTAGAATCACTTCACCTACATCCAACCCAAACAATAAACTTAGCTAGACATAATATTAAATAAGAACATAAAGCAAATAAAGGTAAACATACTTAGCATAAATCTGGAAATGGGTTGCTGCCCAAAAGCGTAGTCAGCAACCAAGGTCTTGGCTTCATGCCAACAACTAAACTTAGAGCAGTAAAATACGAAATAAAAGTAAATTGCCCGTAGGACTTGTTTCTTCCTCACTTCCACTCGAATTAAGATGCAGAACTAAACTATTAAGCTCACTAAAACAGGGCTAAGAACTCTCTGTCAAGACTCACACGTTACAATATGAAGTCGGCCATATATATAGGCGATGGAAATTTAGGGTTTAGGGAAGTTCCCTTGTTTGTGAAGGATTCTTCCATGCATATCACATCCGTCTTTCTCTCTTATCCAAGCATGCACGATTCTTCTTTCCTTGCATGGTGAATATTTTCTTTGATTAAGCTCGGCTAGGATAAGGAAAGAAGTATCTAATCCTTATCCTCTTCCTTGAAGGAAAAGAATTCTGCTGCTGCTGGTCCGACTCTGTTCCTGCCCTTTATCGTCTGCATCCTGAATTGCTTCCTATCTTGACCAAGATCTTGGCTCCTCCGAGTACTCTATCTATTGGTTTTAAAGATATGGGGAGGTACTTTTTGACTTGTAGATTGGATATTTTGATGTTGCCCAGCTACAAGCTTTCAGCCCTATGCCCATTCGCATCGTATCGCCATCTCAACAACAGATTTTCCATCGGATTTGCCCAACATCCACCTGTTCTTCCCTGCACATTATCTCTCGACTTGCGTGTCCTCCCAGACACATATTGAATCGATAAAGACTAAAAACACAAGAAAAACACAAGAAAAGATGGACACAAATATGGGTTCATCAGGCACACACCACGAAATTTTATCCGGAATAGGCATCACATCATCAGCATAAATCTCACGCCACGTCGCAGTAGAATAATATTCATGAACATATGGCAGTGAGGATTCCTTCTTAAACCTAAAAATGTGTAAAAAGTTAAAACTTCGTCGAATGAAAACATGGTACGTATTTATAACTGCGTACCAGATGGACCGCATCAAAACTTGAAAACTTGGTAAGCAATTGTAAATGTGTACCAAGTTTGCTCATCAAAACTTGGTACACTGGTAAGTTTTTTGCAAAAGCGTATCGGCATACCAAGTTCTGATGAGTAAACTTGGTACGTAATTGTAATTGCGTACCAAGTGTACCACATCAGAACTTCGTAACCAGGTACACATTGATCAAAGCGTACCTGCGTACCAAGTTTCATGAGGTACACTTGGTACGCCTTTACAATTACGTACCAGTTGTACTAAGAAGTTTTGGCAAAATAGGTACGAATATGCAATTAATACCAACACATAAAACTTCAACTTCACCTGATTGCTGCAGTAGCGTGAGATCAATGTATTAAGTCCAGATCCCATGCTCGACACAAACACTTCCTCGAAGCAACATCAACAACATTGCTTTTTACTCCAAAAATGACATTAAACTTCGTATCAGATATCGGTTCAACTCTCATCACGCACCCCGCCTTGATAGCTATACCTAATTTCCTTTTTGCGTATACTGATAATTCTTCATTTCTGGATCCAGATTTTTTGCGCCGCTGGAAGAACCAAGATTGCACAAGATTACGACAATATTCTAGAAGAGAACATGCCAGATTCTACCCCACCGAAGTCTTGAATTCATATTCTCTACAGCGTTAGATGTACCAAACCCAAACTTCCGCACGGGGCGTAGTGGAACAGACCATCTGCTCGGACCAATACTCATCAGCTTTTCATAGCCACCACGAGAGGCCTCCTTCAAATTGTTCATGTGCTCCTCATAATCCTTTACTTTGTAAGCATTGGCAGCAAGATGAAATAGATCAGTCACAACGGTACCCCAAGTCTTCAGGTTACCATGTATATGAAACGTACAAAGACCATGAGGTATGCCAGGATAAACTCGATCAATAGCAATTTTGATGCTCAGATGCTGATCAGAAACTATCATAAAATCTGGGGGGCAACCAAACGTTTGACGGACATGCTCCAAAAATCACGACCAAGATGAAGTATCCTCCACATCACCAATGTCAAATGCTAATGGAACAATCAGTTCATTAGCATCCTTCGTAGCTGCAACAAACAAAATGTCCTTGTATTTTCCTTTCAAGTATGTGCCGTCAATGACAATCACGGGCCGACATGCACGAAAAGCTCTTATGCACGCAGAGAGAGCAAAGTAACAATATTAAAACAAACCGTCTGGACATGCCTGAAGGTCCACAATTGAACCCGAATTCATCTTCTCCAACATGTATAAGAACTTGGGAATCATCTGAAAGAATTTATCTCAATTAATAAAAAAAAAAATCAATGAAAGTCCGCTAGGTAAACATGGTACGCTTTTGAAAAAATGTACCGAATGTACCAGTAATATAGTTGCATACTAGGTACGCGTTTACAAAAACGTACCTATTATACCAACATAATTGGTAAAACTTGGTACGTTTTTATGAATACGTAACACCATACTATACTAACTATTGTAAACTAGGTACAATATTAATTTCGTACCAAGTTTGTCATTGTATTACCGGTACACTGAGTACAATTTTGTAAAAAATCGTACACGATGTACTGGTAATACATAGGCAAACCTGGTACGAAATTTCAAAATCGTACCAAATTTACAAATAATAATAATTACGCGAGACTAATATAGAAAAGGATAGAAAACCCTAAAATGAATTATCCGCATCGCCAAATGAAAGTTCCAGAGCATGGTGCTTACTAGCCAAAGCAGTAGAATATTTTACATTCACACCAAATTACCTTCGTATCTGTGATTGAATATCCTTTGGCCTAAGACACGAACCATCTTCCCCAAAATTTGGGCCAAGGTGTGCAGCAACAACTCTAGATGAAACCTTAAGTTCAGGGTGATATCTCAAATCATCCACACAAGAGTGACGAGTGAAGAGATTGATACGCCACAAATTAGATGTTGCACTTGCTCGCATCTCAAACTCACATCGTTCTACCAGTTTGCATCTCACATGGTAGTACACCTTGTTTGATCGAATCATTTTACACTCGAGATACTTTTTCATGTGATATAAAACAAGAGCTAACTTCATTTTCTTCTTTCCGACAAAAGTGCCACCCTGAACAAGCTCATCCACACGCACAATCGGTGCAACTACTTCATCCGACGGAAGAGTTGCTTGCTGGGCTGCACCGGGAATAACCCACAAACGCTGTCCTACACTACTTTCATTACCCACATCGCTATTACCATCCACATTGCTATTACCAACATCATGGTCATCATTCTCACCAATTCCATCTAAACCCAACTCACCACAAGCAAAATCAAAATTGTTCTGATCTTCATTCGGCACACCATCATCAATTAAAGGACTCCTACTATTATGAGATTCATCAATACATATACAGTAGGAAACTCCAACACATCCATCAAATAGGACAACTCGAAATCATCTGTAATCTTCATTCTCATAGTTTCACCACTAGGAGACTAGATTAAACCATCTATATCAAACATATGCATACTCTTATCCTTCTTCATTCGAACTTCAAGCTTTGCTAATAAAGATTCAAAGCTTATACCACTAGGCGGTATAGGAATATACTCTTTCCTACCACCCTCATGAATGTTCTCTTTCCAATATCCTCCATGCGCAACCACTAAAGAAGATGGTCTTACCTGCACCGAGTAAACTTGGTACACATTAATAAATGCGTATTGCGTACCCAGTAAACTTGGTACGCATTCAAAACTACGTACTGCGTACCAAGTACACTTGGTACGTAATGATAAATACGTACTACGTACTAATAAAACAAATTAAGCTACGCGGTATGTATTTATCAATACGTACTGCGTACCAGGTAAACTTGGTATGCACCAGTACGCAATTAAGAAAACGTACCAACCCATAACCAGAAAATTCAGTCGCCGGAAATTTACCTCCATAGCTTTGACGCCACAACCAAAAATAGCCGGAAAATTACAATTGAACTACAGTAACACTTTCTAAACAAAAATTAAAGCAAAAAACACAACAAAATCGCAAACAAAATTGTAAAATTAAAAAAAAATAACTAAATACAAAAAATTCTTCACAAATCACAATCAAATTGCTGCAAAAATCACAGTAAAAACATATAAACGACGGTAACGATGAAGCTAATCGCGACCACAAAAGCAGAAAACACGGCGACGACAAACAAGACACGGCGACAACGAACAAGATGTCGATGATGACGTCGACCGGAACGACGGCGCAACGACGACGAAGCAGCGGTGACGGCGATGGCGATGCGACCACGACGACGGAGGGGGATCAACAATGGAGAAATCAACAGAGAGATTAACGTGAGGAAGAAGAAAACAGAAAAAAAAAAACGAGAGAGAGAAAGACGTGAGCTGAGGGAAGAAGAGAGAGAAAAAAGAGAGAAAAATAAAGTTAAAAAAGTAGGAGAGAGAGTGTACTAAGATGGAATAAGGTATAAAATATAAGGGTATAAATGTCAAAAAAGTAAACATATGACAAAAATTGATAAAATTTGAACTAATGACTTTTTTTATATTACATTTCAGCTAATGACATATGGGTGCATTTCCTCTTTGTATAATGTAAGTTCTTGACAATTATTGATTTTTACTAAGCTATATGGCGATCACATATGTCAACCAAATTCTTTCTAATTGAAAAAAAATTACAACTTGTTTACATTTTAAACCTATATAATATTATTGAGTTATAAATTTTAATATTGTATGATTGCCAATTAATTTTCAAGGATACACCAAAAAATCGTACAATGCACAAAATGAGCTTAAAGTTTATATTCAATTCAAAATCGATTAAAGAATAATTATACTATAAGTTTTGTCTTAAACTACTCTTCTTCTATCATACTCATAGGACAATAACAACTAATTACATCAGTCACTTTATTTATATTTGAAAAAAATTTACAGCTTATTGTCTCAAGACTCAGATGCTATGATAAATCTGTTTATATAAATAGAACATCACTTGATGATCTATATTATTAATCATTAATCCAATAAATATTAGTGTGATTTTATGTTTTTGATTAATCAAAATGGTAATGACTAAAAAGAATGCCAAATAATTGCTAGATCGATGGAAACAGCTTTCTCTTCGAAGTATGTGAATCCAGTCTTCATTACCATCGACACATAATATCTATCCATTCACATTGTTGAATTCATCTTCACTGCACCAAATGAAAAAATATATAGGTAGAAATCCTTATAAAATAAGAAACAAATTAAATTTGTCACCATCAATTAACGTCTCGTATTAATTAGATGATTGAAAATTAACTATATAATTATATATACTTAATTTGGGTAGGGATCTGGTGAGAATGAATTTTATATGAGAACGTGAGAATGATACCTTTTAATGCATTTTTATTATATTGGTAATGTCTATATTGCAGAAATGTAATGCATACATATTCTAATGTATAATTGCAGAAACCTAATGCATAAACATTGTAATGCATAAATTACTACGACATATTGCATCGTTAAATCTAAGTCATTGATCTATAAAAATCAAGGGTCCAAATTTATTCTCATCTCACCTAAGATATCATTCTCACATAATCCCCTACCTACTTAATATACATATAGTTTCCAAATACTGTGCTAAAATCAAAATTCGGGAATTACTATTTAGGAAAATTCGTGATAGTTAATTAGATTTTATTGAACAATTATATAAATTGTAACAGTTTGGCTTCCGAAGGCTGACCCCACAAACCATCACAAATTTTTTCTAGCGTGTTTTGTCTTCAATCGCACACTTGCTGAGAAAATTTCTCAGGAGGTCGCTCATCCTATAAAACTTCCCAAGAGGTCACACATAACCTCAGAGTTCTTCTACAATGGGCACGAAAAACAAAATTAGTTTAAGAATCGTTTATAAACATTCTCCTAATCTGTGAGCTGGCAACGAGTTGGATCGGAGCAGTAGGTGGCATTTCTTTACTTCAATATTGTATATTTTTGTACCAGTTGTCACTTGTTGTCGGTAGTAGTACCGATAATTAATTGAACATTAATTTGATATTGGTGGATGGATCTACTCCGGTTCAATCATTTGCGCCAAAACTTAAAATAAGAATAAAAAAAATTGCGTGCCAGAAACGTTAGTATATAAATAATTAATTGTGTTAGCATATAATCCTCAGCTAAGAGTTGGTCGATTTCGCATTATTATACCATGGCATTTTGCAGAAGCTCTCTTCTACTGCGCAAAGCCCTCCGTGGCAGCCGTTGTGCGGCCGCCGCGAGCTCTTCCTATGGTTGGGCTAATCAGTCATCAGAGCGGCGGAGATGGTATTCCGGTGGCCAGGATACAACCATTTCAGCACCGGGATATCATGTGAACACAGCGCCCTCGTACATGAGAGGATCGGTGTTCTGGGATAAGGATAAACCCATCACCTATGAAGATTTTGAGATGCCCCGCCCCAAGGCTAATGAAGTTCTCATCAAAACTAAGGGTATTTACTTGATTGTTTTACTTATTGTGCTTTCCGTTATCAAGATTATAAATATTGTTGCGTTCAATGACCAAGGCAGGGGTCACTGCACCCTTTGGGATTTTTGAAAAATATAACGGTATTTAGTCATTTTACATATCTGAAAAATATCGTATCCATAATAAAAAATACATGAATAAGAGCATCTATATCGGCCGGCATTTTCGATGAGCCCACCGATAACGAGTTGAGTTGGCTCAAGCCGGGCTCATCCGTAGTTTTGGGCAATCGTGTACTATGCACATGCCAAACAATAAAAATAAATGCGAATATTATTTAGTATAATTTGTTATTTGGCCTAGTGGTTGAGCCCTCATTTAGTATAAAAATAAACCCACACTAGACACGCTTTTGTTTTCCGTATTATTGCTTTCCTTTTTTTCTTGTTTTCTCTCCTTTTTTAAATATTTTTGCTTTCCTTTTTTTTCCCCTTTTTTCCCTCTTTTAATTTTATTGATTGTTTCTTTTTCCTTTTCTTTCTTTTTAAATTCATGTAATTATCAATGCTTAATGTAATTTTCTTGTTTTTAACTAATGTATTTTCATTATTTATATTCAATGCAATTCATTTCAATAAAACAAAATTTTCGAATACAAATTAAATCAATATTCTGAAAATCAAAACTAATGTGGATGAGTCACACCAATTATGTCCAACTATTTCTCAATTTCCTTTCCTGTGACTTCTTCTTTTTCTTTTTTCTTGCCTATTTCTTATTTTTCCTCCATTTGTGCTTGTTTATTTTTTCTTTTATTTCCCCTTGATTTGTAGTTGCCTCTGTTTTCATTTTTTTTTTTACATCGTGTTTCCCTATTTCTCTTTTTTCCTCCCTCATTTGTGCTCGTCTCTTTTTACTCCTTCACATTTGTGTTTGTCTTCAAATGAGATTTATTTAAGTGAGCTCTTACAAAATTTTCTTCTCTCTTTTGCCCCTCTTTTATGGAAAAGTAAAAGAGTACTGTATACTATTTTTGAACAAAAAATTCTTAAGGAATAATAATTTTGCTTTACCGATGAGGATGTTTCTAGATCTTAAGTTGAATTTTATTGTGTTGAGGTCGAGTCTAGAAATAATTTTGTTCATTAACTCGTCATCTTCGACATGCAATTTATTTAACTGGTCTTTGAAAACTTTTATTCAATGTGTTTATTTGATTTAATTTTTCATGTTCATCATTATGATCATATTAAAAATCTATATTTGATATTATTTGTAAAAGTTTGCTTATGTGTACAAAATTCTACTAAGTTGGCCCTCCCCTGAGTCGAAAGTCTAGCTTCGTCACTGGTTGCGTTCCAACTAGTCTTATTGATTAATAAAAATCAAATATACACAAAATATAAGAATATCACTTGACAATAATAGTATCATATCCTGTTCAATTTCTTTTGAAAGGATCAAACTAAATAATTTGAATTTACAATTAGCGTTAATTAAACAAAATTTAAGATATCAGAAAATAGAGGGGACATATAAAAGATATAATTACTCGTCAACGTTAAAGAAAGATTACAGGTGTACGTGCAGATGTTCTGAGATGTATACACAAAAAAAAGAAAAAAAAAGAAAAAAGAAAATCTGATTAGCCTATTATTTTCTAAAGTTATTTATTTTTGGTATCAAGTTAATCCTTTTGAAATTACGCGTTCTTACAAAGCGACAACCGCAAAGATTGGGAACTATCACCAACCTTACCTATAGAAAGAAAAAGGATACAGTATTTGATTCAGATTATCCATGTTGAATCCCATTTTGTGGTGTCCCCGCTCATTTGTCCTCGTTTGACAGTTGATATAAATAGGGTAAAACGGTAAAAACATAATAATTTTAATTTAATAAGAAATTAATATTTTCATATCTCAGCTTATTTTAAAATTAGAGGGTGCTGTATTTTAAAGCATAAGGAGATATCATAGATTTGTTGAGGGTTATTACCAAATGCAATAAACACCGGTGATTTATGCTAATCACAAACTCTAAGATGTGCTGTACTACTTAATTTGATGTAGCTTGCGGGGCGTGCCACTCCGATCTGCACGTCATCAAAGGCGACCTTAAATTCCCCAGCCCTTGTGTCTTAGGCCATGAGATTACCGGTGAAGTCGTCCAACATGGACCCCACACCGACGCTAAATTCATCCAAAGGTTTGAGTCACAAACCAGAAAAAAAAAATATCACTCGATTTTTTTTAATAATGCTCTGTTTTTTTATTTTTGACTAATTGGTACAAAATATTTTAGATTTTCACATCATATTAGGTTTTTCGATGCATAAATATGAATCTCATGACGTTTTTGAATAATTATTGTAATGTCGTATATCGATTTCCAAAAATTACAAAAAGCGAGACCAATATATCAAACTTTATGATAAAGTATGGTCTTTTTCCAATAGTATAGCACGAAAAAGAAAGACGAAATCAATTTACTGGGCACTTAAATCATATACTAGTACTACTTTTGTTTTTCATTCAAAATTTCAGATATCCTGTTGGGTCTAAAGTGATTGGTGCCTTCATAATGCCGTGCGGAAGTTGTTTTTACTGCGCAAGGGTAAGAATATTAATTAATCTGTCAATTAGTGAGCTAATTAAGCAGGCAATTAAATGTTTGTTACTGCAAAATTAACAGGGTGAAGATGATTTGTGCGAGCCTTTCTTTGCTTATAACCGAGCCAAAGGAACACTTTATGACGGTGAAACACGCCTATTTCTCCGCGGGAGTGGTACATTGCATTCAATTCCTCACTAAATTAGTATTAATTATACAATGTTGATTCACTCTCTGTTTATTATGTTTGGACATGTATGTGATGCGAAAGTTCAAATTTTTTCATCCGTCAAATTATGTGGTTGGCTAGCCTATACTAGTATTTTTAAGAGAAATTAATACCAAATTTTACCATAATAATGTCGTAAAATGTAAATTTGCAGGCAAACCGGTTTATATGTTTAGCATGGGAGGTCTTGCTGAGTATTGTGTGATGCCAGCAAACGGATTAACTAATCTGCCAGAGACACTGCCTTATGCCGAATCTTGTGTATTAGGATGTGCTGTTTTCACTGCCTATGGTGCAATCGCTCATGCTGCTGAGGTGCAACCTGGTAATTCCGTCGCCGTTATCGGAATCGGCGGCGTCGGCTCTAGTTGTCTGCAGATAGCAAAGGCATTTGGGGCTTCTGAGATCATTGCGGTGGATGTTGAAGATACAAAACTTGACACAGCCAAGCAATTTGGGGCCACTCATGTAATCAATTCACGAAAGGAGGATGCTGTTGCTAAAATTAAGGTGTAAAAAAAATATGCATAATAATTTATGATTTGTAGTTAATATTGACATTGATGTAAAAGTGCAATTAATGATGACAGGAATTAACAGGAGGAAGGGGTGTGGACATAGCTGTGGAAGCCATCGGAGGGCCAAAAACATTTCAACTATGTGTACAAAGCGTAAGAGGTGGAGGCAAAGCTGTAATGATTGGCCTTTCTCCCTCCGGTGGTAAAGGAGAGGTCGATATTATCCAGTTGGTTCGTAGAAAGGTACTCTATTTTTTTTAAATTTCCATCAACTTATAATTTTTTTTTAAATATACAAACTTACATTTTTTATAATTTTCTTTTAATTTGCAAATTGGGCCGAAGAACAGTCAATATTGTCCATATGGACACAATTATTTTACAATAATTTTATCTGGACACATTGTGATTGACGACACACGTAAGTTAATTATACAATACAAATAATCACATTTCACTTTTAGGATTTAGATTCTCCAATTTCATTTTTTCAAAACTTGTAGTATTACTTTTTATAGTTAGTGTGGTTGGTCACAATGATTTATTTAATGGATAACATATGTACAAATATGAGGATGTTTTTTAGCATGAGTCAAAAGGTGAGATTAAAATCATAATTAATGTGAGTGATAAAGAGTTTTGTGCAACAAACTAAAATTGAAGGAGAAACATGGTTATGAAATTAATATGCAAATACGGTGGATGCAGGTAAAAATAATAGGATCTTACGG
Organism: Schizonepeta tenuifolia; assembly: GCA_029490685.1. Taxonomy (NCBI): domain Eukaryota; kingdom Viridiplantae; phylum Streptophyta; class Magnoliopsida; order Lamiales; family Lamiaceae; genus Schizonepeta; species Schizonepeta tenuifolia. Next base: position 57,146,333 of record CM055958.1, read on the forward strand.
AGGCAGGGCAATGACGGACCTTCCGAAAGTGGTAGAGCTAGCAGAGGAAGGCACGTTCAATTTGGAGGCTGCAGTTACAAGAAGGTATCAATTCGAAGAGGCAGCACTAGCATTTCACGACCTCCATCGCAAGAGCATCGTTGGCCGCGGCGTTATTCAGATTATGTAATGCCATCCACATTATCATTGATATTCACTAAATTGATGCCTGTGAATGTGATAATGATGATAATAGTTTCCTGTGTGTTTTGAGTTGCCAACAAAGATTATGTGCATTTGGATTGGATGGATTGGAGCTAAATTACGACTACAGTCAATAACTTGAGTAATCATTGATTTCATTTCAAATTCTACTTCATTTTCATTACAATATTTGTGATTAATATTATAACGTTTTCCATATAAACTGATGGGACAATTTTAAAAATTTATATATCATCATTGATGAGTGTAAAAAATAAAGAATTGAAATACTTATAGAGAACACTCTTGATTTATTTTTCAAACACTACCATAGATTGCAAGAAAACAATAATATGTACATCCAAAATGTAAGTCACTAGGAATCGGGTATTTGCTCGTGTGGATAACAATGAACAATACTTTTTTATTGATGAACTTTGAACACGAACAGAATTTGTAAGAATTACAACAAAAAACTGAAGAACAGTGTTTAGGAAAACCAGATCATCCGAAGTTAAAGACTTCTGCCCGCAAGACGAGAATACGTCCCGGTAGTGTTCACGGTGAGGCGGCTCGTCCCCAAAGGTTAAAACGATCTTGACGTCTCGGCTATAGTAGCACCACAAACAGAACCGAGCTCCGGCGAACTAGACAACAACGAAGACTGAACTCGTGTATGATATGCTATGCTTATGCAAGAGAGGAGTGCAGATTGCTTGGAACGAGTGGAGAATGCAAATGAAGCATGCCTCCTTATATAGGCAGCTCTCGTAGGGCTCATCGCCATCAAGTCTGCCATGATGGCCGGCGGTTTCAGATGCCAAGGGTTGCCGGAACTGAAGAGTCTCCGACGGTTACAACAGCCAAGAGTCTCTGGGCCGATGGGCTTCACACGCTGGGCTTCCGGATTGGGCTCAACAATTAAACGAATTGGGCCCAAAGCACCAATTGCCAAGAGATCCAAGTCCAAGTCCCAGGCCCGAGCCCGCCCGTCCGGACGGCAGCGGCGCCCGCGTGTGTGTGTGTGCGCGTGAGCACCCATACACATCCATACACACCAACCCAACAAGTTATTAAGTCCATACAGACATAGCCTTAAATGCTAGTCAAATCATCCACATATAACCGATGTGGGACAACTAAAATTTATTATAATTAATAGGGTAAATTGCATCTAAAATCAAAATGTTTCACCGAATTCGCAAATTGCACATTTTTTTAAAAAAACATTTTATAAAATCAAAACGTTTTAATTTTTTGTAATTGAAGTCCGGTGACCGGTTTCCCCCAACTTAAAGCTTGCGTAGCAGTCGGAGTTGACACGCTGGACTCGCCGGAAGCCAAAACGACGTAGTTTTGAATTTAATAAAAAAAAACAAATTCTTTTTCCACCTCATCCTTCTCCTCCACCTCACCCTTCTCCCCCATCTCATCCCTCTCCCCCACGTCGCAGTTGAGAAAGTCGGAGTTCCATCGACGAAATTCTTACTGCCGGAGATAATGGTGGCGCCTTTGTCGTCGCCGTAAATCATCACATTCCAGTGAGATTTGTCCATGGCCACCGCCTCCGCCACACTCTTCACATTTCCGCTGCCGTCCGCTGCCACACTCACCCTTCTCCCCCACCTCACCCTTCTCCCCATAGTGGCGCTGCTGGTGATGAACTCCACCGTCGGGACACCATGCTCCGCCGCCGCCACCGGCGCCCACGGCTGGAGGAAGTCGTAGACGAGCAGGTCGAGCTGAACGCGGGCCAGGACGCGGTCGAACAAGGGCCTGGCAGCGTCGAGGGTGAGCTTGAGCTTGGGCATAAGCTCCGGCCATTTCCCCCTCTTTTCCTTCCATTTTTGCAATTAGGGTTCCCCCATTTCACTACGCCGGCGGTGATGTAAAGCTCCTCTACAAAGCTCCTCTGTCGATCTCGCCGCCCCCGGCAGCTGAGCCAAAGCTAGATGAAGGCAAGGCCACGTGGTAGCAGCAGGCGGCGCTGAAGACGAAGAAGAAGAAGAAGCCGACTTCAGCAGCGGCCAGAGGTGGCTCGAGTAGAGGCGGCGGAATCCGCCGAGCGCTGAAACGACGGCGCGCAGCTGCGTCTGGCTGCGGTGGTAGTGCCTCGTGCAGATCTCGTCGTGCGCCGTCTGCCGCCACTGCCGGCAGACGCACGCCGCCTTGGCCAGCGTGGGAATGGGGAGAGAGGACGAGGATGAAAGGGATGAGAGGATGGAGAGGGGCTTGGTGGGGGAAGTGGTCGACGTGCGGGAGAGGGTAGTGGGGAAGGCGGCGATTTGGGCGGTGGCGGCGGGTTTCAGGTGGGGAAGAGTGGTGGAGGAGGAGATGGGGAGAGGGGACGGGGATGAGAGGATGAGAGGGATGACCGGATGAGATGGGGGAGAGGGATGAGATGGAAATAATATATATATATTTTTTTGTATTAAATTCAAAACGACGTCGTTTTGGCTTCCGGCGAGTCCAGCGTGTCAACTACGACTGCCACGCAAGCTTTAAGTTGGGGAAAACCGGTCACCGGACTTCAATTGCAAAAAATTAAAACGTTTTGATTTTATAAAACGTTTTTTTTAAAAAATGTGCAATTTGCGAATTCGGTGAAACGTTTTGATTTTAGATGCAATTTACCCTAACTAATAACATGTTTGTTACTACTTCAACATCCAACCTTTAGCATATAATATCTCACTCACCAGAAATCGGTTTAGAGATATTAAATATACTACGTTCATCTACTCACGGCGTAGATTAACATCCAACAAATATTTCAATTAAATAATAAATATTTAATTAACAATATTTATCCTCAAATTAATGGTTAATTATAAACCATTTCCAACATAAGTAACGGTTACATTTTACTCCCTCCGTATTAGTTATAAAGTTCCAATTTAAATGGACACGGGTATTAAAAAATTGGTAATGTTTTTTGAGTTTAGAAATTGGTAAAAGTTAGAAAGTAAGGATAGTGGTATTAATAAAAAAGTAATAGTATTGACAAAAGATAGTGATAAAGTTGTTAGAAGGTGGACCTATCAATGGCGAATGAGTGTAAATAAGAGAGATTCTTGAAAGTGTATGAGTCCATAGGGTGAAATGAGATTTTTAAAAAAATACATGTGAAACGTATGAAATGAGATTTTATATCTAATAGGGAGGGAGGTAGTTAAGTTAGTGAAAAATCTTCGATTTCTTGTGTTATTGTATACATACTTATGATACATAAACATTTAACAATTCTTTTTAATTTGAACAGACAACAGACATTTTTTTTCCTGTAATTATTAATTCTCGCATAATAATATTAATGAGAACTCATGTGTTCACTTTATAAAAAGACAGGTTCCTCATATTTGATATTACTAGTATTTTCTTCAATATTGTATTATTATTATATAGAAATGTACTCCATATTTTATGAGGAATCTCATTTATATTAAGGATAAGCATTGACTGCTGGCAATTTTTTATTTTTATTTCTTGACCGAATAAAATAAAATTATACTACTATTAATTGCATCGATGAGGCTATCAGTAAGTATTCGATCACTTCCTGTTGTATTTCTTCTTTGGTAAACGCCAATTCCAATTTATTCTCATCGCATTCTTCCATGGCATTTTGCCGAAGTTCACTTCTACTGCGCAAGGCCTTCGGCAGCAGCCGCCGCGCGGCCGCCGTGCGTTTTTCCTGCAATTATCGGCTGGAAGATTATCCCACTTACTCCGATCGCCGGAGATGGTATTCTAGCTCGGAGGCGGGCGGTGAGGGTACAACCATGACAGCGTCGGGGTACCACGTGAGCGGCGGGCATTCTTACATGAGTGGAGCAGTGTTCTGGGAGGCGAATAAACCCCTCAGCTTCGAAGATTTTGAGATGCCCCGCCCTAAGATCAATGAAGTTCTCATTAAAACCAAGGGTGATTTACTTCACTATTTTTCTTGTTGTGCATCATGCTGTAAAGCTTGTACCTTTTGTATTTTTGGTGGAAATCTACTGAATTGCTGATGAAAATGTCAGTGATCACTCGGGTAAGGCGGATAACTAGCTTCTGAGTTCTGACTATGTTTTTCTTGTAGTTATGATACATGTTTTTCTTATAAAAGTCGAAAATGAATATTGTTGAGAGAGTGTAAAAAATTGATTATAATCATAGTATAATTTATGTGAAAAATATTTCTTTTGAAAGGATATTAATGTGTCGTAGTTCAAATTAGACTTTGCTACAAGTTGGAAAATATAGAATCTCATAGTGCGGCAATTCTCGTGGTATCATAAAGATAAAAGAAATTGTTCTTCTATTGGATTTGGAATTATAATTTAATATATATTGATTTATCTATCAGTCGAAGGTTTTCAGAAACTCAAATATACATTGCTTGAAAAGTGAGCCGAAAAGATGTTCATTGCTTTTTTCTGCAAACAGTATTGTTATTCAAAAAGTCTATCAGCATTCAAACAGTAATATACACTGTAGAATAGAATCTACTTATATGTTTTTTGTTTTTTTGTTTTTCTTTTCCAGAACCGAATCTTGACTCTTGACTTGATCATTAGCGGTGATTGGAAACAGTTGAGGATTTGATTTTGCCTGTTTTATGCTTACTATCATTATGAATTCATTATGATACTGTAATCACCAGCACAAAAATAGTGGTTACTTCTTGATTATTACTACTGATTGACCAAAATGATGTCACAACTTAAGTACATTGAGTACTTCTTTTGGCCAGTCTTTAACATTTAGCAATGTTCATTGTAGCCTGTGGGGTTTGCCACTCCGATTTGCACGTGATCAAAGGCGAGCTTCCCTTTGCCACCCCTTGTGTCGTCGGACATGAGATTACTGGTGAGGTGGTTGAACATGGGCCTCTGACTGACAGCAAAATCACTGAAAGGTTATATAGTCTCGAATTAAAAATAAAAAATAAAAACCATTTTCTTTCTCACTCTTATATTCAATGAACCTTATACTTTTCTGTTTAAATCTTTTCAGATTTCCTGTTGGCTCTCATGTCGTTGGGGCTTTTATAATGCCTTGCGGAAGTTGTTTTTTCTGCTCCAAGGCAAGAATATTAAGTAATGTTATTTGTATGTTCATCTGCATCAGAGTTATTCACCATGTCAAATAGCTTTTGAACAGAGTTATGACTTGCATTAAAACAGGGTCAAGACGACTTATGTGAGTCTTTCTTTGCTTATAATCGAGCGAAAGGGACACTGTATGATGGTGAAACAAGGCTATTTCTTCGCGGCAGTGGTACATTCCTGACTAATTACTCTTCCCTTATGAATCCTGCGGCATTTCCTTTTTCTTTTTTCCTTTTTTGTGCAGCAATACTGGATGTATTTATCTCTACAAATCTGCAAATCATGTAGATGCAAATAATGATATAGTACTATGGGAAACTAATCATCAACTTCTCTGCAAGTATAGTAAAGTTTCATGATCACCTAACAGCTTGCTTCTGTCATTTTATCTGTATATTTTTGTCTTAGATGCTGCTGGTTTTTTTTTAGTCATGTCTTCCAGAATCTTTATTTTGTTTCATGTCATTTTAAGCTTTTGGTATATGGTCCATTTGGTGAAGTAAGCAAGGGGGCTTGCATGGACATTCAATGTTTAGGCTTATTTGTAATTGTTTGGCTCATCCTTCGCTGATGCCTAATTTCTAGTATTTCTACGGAAATATATGCCAGTACCCTCATTGATTGGGTATTTGATTCATTATATGATGGTTCTGCAGGCAAGCCAGTTTATATGTACAGCATGGGAGGCCTTGCTGAGTTTTGTGTGGTGCCAGCACATGGATTAACTTCTCTTCCGAACACATTGCCTTATACAGAATCTGCTGTCCTAGGATGTGCAGTTTTCACTGCATATGGTGCGATGGCTCATGCTGCTCAGGTGCGCCCTGGTGATTCCGTTGCTGTGATTGGCATTGGGGGTGTTGGATCTAGGTAATAAGAAAATGCATATGTTGAGAAATTTCCTTCGTCTGTTTCTTGTGGTTATATGTCTAAGCGAATCATGGAAACTCTGAAACCAAACCTGGAAATAGTAATAAATCATGCCAGTCTAAGTGCTGAATCATGGAAACTCTGACATTGAACATTTAAGATAGTAATAACTCATGTCAAAAACCTACTACTTATGTTGGTTCCTGTGTGTTAGACAGAATAGAGTATAAGAGAAAACTGAGTATGAAATGGTTTCATTGGAGTCTTGTTGACCTTTAACAGTGATTTATAATAAAGTAGTATAGTTGGTTCTATAATACTCCCTTCGTCCCATTTACGGTGACACGTTTTCTGTTTTGAGGTGTCCCATATAAGATGACACATACCCAAAAAGGAAATAATTATCTCATAAAAAAGGTTGTGGACCCTCCTTAGTACCCTTGCCGTAAAGTTTTGTGTCACTTTATATGGGGCAGAGGGAATATCATATTATCGCTTAAATTGGCATTACTCAATTATCTTCCAAACTCGTATTCTGATATTAAGAGTTAACAAAGGTAGGTATTCATCTTTAATATCCCATCTCTTGGTCATTTCATAAGAGAAAGCTGCAGTGATTGTTATGTACCATCATTTATTCCATGTCCCCTTTAACAACTAGCACTTTTTTTTTTTTTTTTTTTTTTTGGCCAAGAACACTTCTACACATGAACCAAGAATAATATATCTGTGAACTCTTAAAAGAAGTCCTACAGGATATCCATGCTCACAAAAATTTGTGGTTCTTTGGCATGTTTAATTTTATGGGTGCCACATCAAAAATATGTTGCTATCTTATCAAACTCAATGCATCTTGCAGAAAGAGAGAGAATTGCATAAAAAATGCATAGGACATTTCACAAGTCTTTGATGTGTACATGTTGGACTGGATCTAGATTGTTGGTTATGCATTGGACATCCCTAGTCACACTGGCTGATTTCTTAGACTATTTATTCTGGTTTCCCATCAACAAGATGTTTTCTTATTCCTGCTGGAATTTGGTTTTATCTCACAGAATTCACATGTTGAAGTCTTATTCTTCTTATAAGGTTTAATCCAACCATGATGAAAGAAGTTTATCAGTTTTACTAGGTCACAGATGTGAAACTGGGCTACTTTCTGAACTGTGTTTGCCACTTGTGCTTATCCAAATCTTATTTGTGAACAGGGCCGAACCTATTAGTGTGTACACTAATTACTCAATCCTGTTTTATTACATTATGCTTGTCAGAGGAGTTCTATACTACTGCTATATCCGATTGCAACTTTTGCACGACTTTTAACTTAAAACAAAAAACAAACAGCTGTCTGCAAATAGCAAAGGCATTTGGAGCTTCTGAGATTATCGCGGTGGATGTTCAAGATGAGAAACTTGAGAAAGCTAAGATATTTGGAGCAACTCATGCCATAAATTCACGAACAGAGGATGCTGTGGCTAAGATTAAGGTATATGCTCTATAATTTGTTCATCTTTAGTTTCAATATATACATGAAGCTTGAACTTGGATCTTAATGCTTCACCAAGGAAATTGAAACGGACTCTGGGGGGATTTTTGAGGGGTAAGCACAAACAAAACATCCATGAAGCACAGATTAACATCACTGCGAGCTATGAAATGTGGACTGTGTTTCCGGAATAGAAGTAAGAATGATTATGAACCACTTAAAAAGCAAGTCAGTAGTTATTGGATGAAATTTGAAACTGCTGTCGATCCAATTGCTAAAAATGTTTCCCACATCTGCTCTAGAGCATTAAATATACGGTACACTTTTGTTTAGTTTATAAAAATCTTATTGGGGCTAATGCTCAGATTTTAGCTGTCATCTTCCTTGTTAGCTGGTTGGTTCCTTGGAACATCAAGCCTTCTTTAATTTGTTGTTTACTCATGTTGTGTTTTGAGCTTCTTTTCAATGAATTCAAATGTGTCAACAGCCGAGGATGTACTATACCATGTTCTGTGAAGAAAACATGGGAAAAGAATTGAAGTGATTGTCCAGATCCATTTCAATTTTTATTACACATCCGGGTTCTCATGCTTGCATAATTATTATTCACCTATCGACCTTGATGTTTGTCTTTCATCGTTTCAGACCCCATCCAGTGATCATTTTTGTCGAAGTAGTTTGCTTCTAAAATGACTTGGTTGCAACCTTGAAACAGGAAATTACAGGAGGAAGGGGTGTCGATGTGGCTGTAGAAGCCTTAGGAAGACCCCAAACATTTTCACAATGTGTACAATGCGTCCAGGATGGAGGTAAAGCTGTAATGATTGGCCTTACCCTTTCGGGTGCCAAAGGAGAGGTTGATATTAACCATTTGGTTCGTAGACAGGTCCATACTCTTCTTTCTCTCTTTCATGTTCAGTTTCTTCGTTTTCTTTTCTGTATTATTCATGTAAAAAAAAGCCTTGGGAAGACCCCAAACATTTTCACAATGTGTACAAATCAATGAGTTGATCCTTCTTGTTTTCCAAATGCTGATGCAGATAAAAGTGATTGGATCTTACGGAGGACGGGCGCGACAAGATCTTCCGAAATTAGTGAAACTGGCAGAGAAAGGCACTTTTAATCTGCAAGCTGCTGTTTCAAGAAAGTATAAATTTGAGGAGGTAGAAGAGGCATATGAAAACCTAGATCAGGGGAGCATCATAGGGCGTGGCGTGGTCGAGATTATGTAACCTATCTGTAGGAACTAACAACAATAATCTCATCACCTTACTAAGGTTGATTTGATCCCTTTGGAGACATCCGACATAATCGAAAGGTTGTATTGCTTGAACTAAATTTTGCTAGTCAAAACTAATGAAGAAAAGCATGAAAATTTAAAATTCGATAACTAGAAAAGAAAATGTCACATAATAACAGGGTTAGCAGCAATTACATATTAGGCAGCCATCTTGATGGGGCTTATAACCAAAAATCCATCAAACGACAGCCGTTGAAGCCAAGATATCAAAAATTTCTGTCCCGACAAAGAATGTGTAGGAATTTCTTCTCATATAGAACTATCTACTGTATATTCTGAAAAGCATGAATGTCTCTCAACAAGAACGATTCTATGCACATTCTATTTGCCACTTACAAGGGTTGGTTAGCTGCATCTATACCTCCAAAAATAATGCCTATGTGTCTTTCCACTTGTTCACATACTTGAGGAACGAGTGTGTAGGGTTTTCCCTAGGTGATGCGCGGACACGAGTTGACCTTCGTACAAGAGCCTCTTCCATTGCAACCCTCTGCACATCCGCCTCCTTTGATCTTTTCTGTAGTTCCGAGCTGCAGAAGTGGATTTAAGAGAGAATCATAAGTAGGGGGGTTAGCCCATTCCAGCAAAAGAGCCATGATGTTAAGCCTATACATTTCTTCAGTAAACATCAACACAAAATGAATCCATAGTTTTGGTTATATTTTTTATTAAATTACTTAATCGCCCGTAAGAACCATGACAAGAATACCTTAGTCCCTGCATTAAGTTTCAAAAAACTCAAAATTATATACATCTAAAAGTAATTATCTGACCATATGATGTTGTAGAATTTCTCCAACTGCTTCTTCAGAGCTCTCTCCCTCTCACCTTTTGGATTCATAGAGCCGATCAAAGCATCGAGCTGTTTTATGAAAGAGAGAGTGAGAGATTTGTTTCATATGGCACCAAAAAAAAGAATGAAAAAGTAAACTGTGGCCATAACATTATACCTCTTCTCTGGTTTGGTAAAAACCCCACTGTGTGGAATCTGAATTCTCAACAAATATTCTCCCATCACGGCGAAAAAACCAATACCTGCAATAATTTCGGTCTTTCCCTAATGGACTAGTGCGTATGATTCTCTTCTCAATCTCCCTTTCAAGAAATTCTTTCTGCATTAGAGGTAAGAAGTTGAGGTTCAGAAACAAGCTCACAATATGTTCTACCTATTTGATCTCCATTTTTCTTTTCCTCCCTTTTCTAGGTGAATTAAACAGACATACAAACAACACAATATGTGCATTGCGTACTCCTGGGAGTATGGAAAATGCCAGAGAGAAAGAGAAAAAAGTCTACCCTTTCTTTAACACTCTTCGTCTCTATTGTTTCCTTGATCTCATTTTTCATCAATTTGTGGATATCCCTCTTTGATGGATGATTAACATCTTCAAAGCTTGTGTTCATCTCAACCTTCCGTTTCTTAGCATTTTTCTTAGTCGTGCTGTCTCCTTCATTCTCACTGTCAGAAGACATCAGAGGGTGACAAAGAGAAAAAGAATTTATGGTTAAAATCCAAAAGTAACTTAATTCCAACCTGTTTCCCGATGAATGATTTGGTTGAGAAAGAACTTTATCATTAGTTCCCACCGAAATAATTTCACAGCATGTGCCTTCACCAGATTTCACTCTATGCACTTTTTTAACTCCTTTACCAGTAGCTTGTGCTTTCCTACGCTCCCTTTCTTCTCTCCTCTTTCTACCTTCATCTAGTGCTTCATCCCTCCGTGTAGCAGCAAGCGCCTGTCTTTCTTCAACATACTCATCCAACATGTCTTTTGCAGTCTCTGTCTCTAGACCCTGAGTAACCAGTTCGCGGAAAATTGCCAACTTAATATGAATCTCTAACAAGGCGTAGTGTCCTCGTTTAATGGTACTTATGTGTGTCAATATTTCAGCAGCAGAAGCTGTTTCCAAGAAATCGCACAGATACTCAGTCCAGGTGATCTGTGTAATCTGAAAGATAGATTTCAAAATCAAATCTCCAACCAGCAAAAGAAATCAAGCTATTCATGAACCAACTCATGTTAAAACAATTTATAAAGCAATTTAAGCAATCTGGTAGTAAACCTTAGGTTTCCTTTTTCGATTTTCAACCAACATCGCGAACTTTCCATTGTCCTTCATAAGTAAGCGAAGAAGAGACGAACAAGATTCCACAATAAGCATCGGGGTGCTGTCTTTATAACAAAGTGAATTTTCAAAGTCTTCTAAGGAGAAAGGAGATAAATTCAACAACTTCCCAAAAGAAGTACAAAAATCCCACACCATTAAAAGATCCCCGACACACTCCATAGGTACATTGAAATCCCTGCAAGGGGAAGGCCGTTCCATAAGAAGTCGATCTTCTGCAGTAGGTTGCACCAGCAAGTCATCAACTGGATACCTAATGGACTGATCTTCTGGATCCTCATCCACTGAAATAACAACATAGGTAAGAAAAAAATAGAACTTGGGTTACAAAACATGATAGAAGCATTCCACTCTCTAAGGCTCTAATATTCTAAATAAAATCTATAAAAAGCAGCATGAACCGCTCCACGAGAAAAAAGAGGTAAAGAAAGCCAAACCAGGATGAAAAGGATGCAAATAGATAAATGGAAAGTAGTCTGATAAAAAAGAATTGCAAGAAACTAACTTCAATGCATCCATACTCTTACCTCCATCAGCACTCATTCCATTCAACGAGGCTGTAAGTTTATTTCTCCGCACATATACTATGATCCCCTTTTCACTTGGAACCTTTTTATAATCAACAAAAACAATCCCATTGATAAATTTCCAAGAGAAGTAAAAAACTATATAGGCTAAACTTAATGTCAAACCCACCTCATTTTTCTTCCTCTTCCTACTACAAACAACAAGTCCATTTTGTAGTGAAATATTAGATTTCATTTCTTCAGGAGGGATAGTTGAGATCCCATGGTTCTTTGATATATAGTCGTGTAAAACCCAAGGAATACTTCGGTAAGTTGAATCTCTGATGAAAGACTTCAGAGCCTGTTTAGTGAATGGAGGATTCTTTACTTTCAATACATCACCATTTACTAATGCATTTCCACTCATTTTTTTGCCATCACCTAGCCACTCAATTTCATACTGTTTTCTGTCAGCAACCTCAACAACTTCTACAATTTTGCATAGATGTAAACGACCATCTTTTTTTCCATATACTTCATCACCCTCGGTAAGGGGCCCTTGAAACTTCAAAGCTATTGAATTAACCAGATCTTTTAAATTTAGCATGCCTGCAACAAAATTTTTAAAATAGAAAAGTGGGTTAATCCCAGTTCAAAAAAAAGTTCAAAGTAGAAGTAACTTCAATGCATGCACTATAATGACTAAAGGAGCTCCCAAACAGGTCACCATTTATTCACCTGAAAAATACAAAATGCATTTCCAGCAACAAACATCCCACATGCAAGCAACATAGGTACACCGAGAAAATTAAATATGTTATATTTCAAATATAGGCATTGAATAGCCAACTTAAATATCCACCATCGACTAACTTCTTATTGTTTGATCTATGTCTATATAAGAGGCTAGTACCGTACGAATAGATGAGTTATTTCTACTCCATAAGACAAGAGTCAAGGAGACAAATGGAAGGATAAATAATACAACATGATCTAAATAAATGTCATCAGATTGAATCATCCATGTTTAGTGCTCAATTGTTATTTTTAGTTTCCTTCACAGCTACGATGAGTCCTCCTTGTTTTGCACATATATGCTTGACAACCAGGACATCGCACAAAAAATAAACTACTATCCAACCTCCATTACATATCTAGGAAAAGCATGTTACCTCAAAAACTATATCTAGGTACCAGGAGTCATATAAAGATGAATAAGCACACCTCTCTGATCAATATCCTAAACCAAATACAAGAGGAAGCATAAAGTATTGATCTCTCACACAGGACACAGTTACCACCATAGCTTATCTAAATGTAAACAGCTTTTGATAAATCAGTAACTCTTATACTTACCCCCAGAAACCAATTATACACTTAGACCAGCACCCATATTGCAGTATTCATTCACAGCATTATTGTTGTGTCCAAGCAGGAAAAGAAAGGCTTAAAAGCAAGATATAACTAATTTGATATAACAAGTATTTCAAAGTTTCTGCAACTCCAACCTACATCTGCTGTAGAAGGTAGGCGGAAGGTAAATGGTAGCAACCATGCAAATGAAAGAGGCTGTTGTCTTAATAAAGGTCATCAAAAACTAGTAACAAGCAGGCAAGTGATATAACACTATATAGGAAAATACTTATTGAAACTACAAGATTTAATGCTTTTTGTTGCCAGCTTTATGTCAGTTACTAGCTGGGTTTTTAAAAGTGGCAAGACACTAATTTATATCCTGTTTTAAACACCAATCTAACTTATTTAGGAACACCAATGAAAATGATCTCATCAGTCATGATACTTGCCTAAATGTATCGGTCATAAAAAACCTGTCTAGAAGTTGCAAGTTATAAACCAAAAAGGAAATCAATTTCACAAGCAAGTACCACAAGGCAATACCACCATGTACTCGACTCTTTTGCCACATTCTAGAATCAATCCTTTTACAGTTAGCATTGAGATAATTAAGTAGCTGAACAAAATAGAGACCTTCGGTTCTTAAGAAGACAATCATTGTAAAACATTTGCAATTAGATGGTAAACAAAGATGGCAGTAGACTCACTGAATTGGACTTCATGAAGAATAGGAACTACATATTGGGCAGGAATACATTGTATTCCTTCGAAAGCTTTTTCTTCCGATACCAAGGCCTCTTCATAGGTCAAGTTATCCTTCCCTGTAGCTTCGCATGTCCAGATACTTTTGCAATACAAGTTAATCCTCTTCAAATACTCACTACAACATTTATGATCCAGCTGTCATAAAAATAGCAGTCTTAACTGAACTGCAATGAGCAATTCTGCTTGAATAGAGATAAAACTTACTTGTAACTCCTGAAGATTTCCTTTGTGAATCGGATTTGAAAGACAAACTCTTCTGGGTTTAGATCCTCAGGCTTCTCAATCAAACCAAATGGCTTTCTTTTAAAATAAGGCATGTTGGATTTCTAAATTTCTCAAATTTCAAAGTCAATAAACTGTTAATGAAGAACAAAAACATGGATCAGCAACGCCAAATAGAAATTGCGATTTACTAGTATTCTAGAAGCACATACCCACGAAAAATGCAAAAAAAATACAGAACAACGAGAATTCGCAACAAAGAAAGGGGAAAACAAAAAGGAAAGACGGAGAGCTCAAATGAAACACACATAATACATCGAGAACAGATACCCAGTTCGAAAATGAACAAATAAACACCACTAGATTAAAAATTAAATCAAAATAAAATCGAATTTTGACTAATGAGTGAATTCAATTCCGAAAACAAAAATAAATAAATAAACAAAGAACACAGAAAAAAGCGAAAACAACAATCTTGCATGCATTGAAGCTGCGGCGATGAGTCAATAACGGTTCTATGGACAAATGCAACACAAAAACACAGTAAAAAAGTTCACACAATTATCCCTCAGTCCGAATTAAGGGAAAAGACATTGTACATTGACATAAGTCCACATGCAATCGAATAATTTCCCGCCAGTACTTGATTTAATGAAGAAATAAGTGCAGAATCGTACCTGGGAGGGAAAATCGATTGGATTGGGGGGCCGATTGCGAGGGTTTTGATGGAATGTGTGTGTAATGTGTGCGTATATAGAGAGAAGGGCGCGGAGAAGAGAGAGAGAGGCGGTGGTGGTACGTTTTCTCGCCAGTGAAGACTGACGTTTGGTTCTCTCTCATGGAATCCCCCTCCCTAACAAAAGCCTATATATAGTCATCTCGAATTTATTTTTTGTTATTTTAATCTATTGCACATGAAACCATCAATTTAAATAATCCTCTAGTTTAGTGTATTTCTTTTTATTTTATTATTATTATTATTATTATTTTTTAATTCGTGAGAATCCGCGGCCGCTATTTTTGGTGCGCAGTGGGTAAACCTACGTAGAGAAGCTCTCCCTACCGTGTATCTCCGACACAAACCCAACGTCAAAGTGTAACCCAAACCGCCATCAGGGTTAACCATTTTCTTTACTTAAGGGTAACCCAAACCGCCAAAGTGTTACCCTCTAAACTAGAGGAGTAACAAAATCATTTTCTCTCCAAATTCATTTCTCTTAGAAATGATTCTTTTCCATTGTTGAAACAAACACCCTATAAATGTAACACTTATTGTTACTATTCCCCTTGACTTGATTCCATTCTCTTTTCATTCCTCTACTTGTTAGGATTCTTTTTCATTGTTGAAACAAATACCCTATAAAAGTAACGCTTATTGTTACTATTCCCCCTTGACTTGATTCCATTCTTTTTTCATTCCTCTACTTGTTAGGAACCGGGTACTTGCACGTGTATAACAATGAATATTCAGAACTTTACTGATGAACTTGAAGAACGAACAGAATATGAAGGACTACAACGAAACTGAATATCCATTCTCTTTTCATTCCTCTACTTGTTAGGAACCGGGTACTTGCACGTGTATAACAATGAATATTCGGAACTTTATTGAAGAACTTGAATAACTGAAATTCCATTCTCTTTTCATTCCTCTACTTGTTAGGAACCGGGTACTTGCACGTGTATAACAATGAATATTCGGAACTTTATTGATGAATTTGAAGAACGAACAAAATAGGAAAGATTACAACAAAACTGAACGAACACCCATACACCCGTCCGAAACAAAACCGAGCACCGACGAACTGGAAAGAGTGTGAAAAGATCCAGATCCAAGTCCTGGGCCTAAGTTCGGGCCGACCCGGACGGCGGCGGCGATGCGTGCATGTGTGCGCGAGGACACCCATACACTCCAACCCAACAAATTATTAAGTCCATAAAGACAACGACTTAAATACAAGTCAAAACATCCACATATAACCGATGTGGGACAACTAACATTTATTATAAATATAACATGTTAGTTTCTACTCCAACATCTAACCTTTAACATACAATATCTCACTCACCGGAAATCGGTTTAGAGATATTAAATATACCACGTTCACCTACTTACGACGTAGATTAACATCCAATAAATATTTTAATTAAATAATAAAAATTTAATCAACAATATTTATCCTTTAAAAGAGGTTAATTACTAAACCATTTCCAACACTACTTGAACCAAATGAACACTTAGATGTCGCTGAATGTTTAATCTCAGTTGTATAGTTAACTTAATATGCAATCATACATCATAATTTGTTTACATAAAAAGGTTTTAATGTAAATTAATCGAAAACCCATAAGGTTTTGATACATGAAATAATATTTAATATAGTATAAGAAAGTTTAATTAATGAAAACAATTAGTTCTATATCAACATGTGCACTTGAATAAGAAAATATCATATCGTCAGAAAAAGTTTATAAATGAAAATATTCAATAGATTGTAGTTTTCACTTTATCGAATTTTATTTTTTTAAACGAAACCTAACCAATATTACATGAAATTGATAAATTTTTCAATCATATCAGTTGTGAGTATGTATGCATATATGTTTATTGGTTATATCGTTGTCACTTGATTGCATATGTATGTATGCAGCATGTGTTTACAAGTGGAATGAGGAGGTTAAATGCATAAATGCAGGTATGCATTATTTTTTTTTTTTTTAACAACATTACAAAGAAATTTAAATACCGCGTGACGGAGGACTCGAACCCGTGACCTTTGGTCCGGACATTAACCTCACTACCACTAGGCTAACACACACGTAGGTATGCATTTTTGTTGTAAGAGAGTTATGCATCGTACTGCATGAATCAATAAATGACCAAACTTTATTACATCTAAAGCTTTAGTCTAAGTTGTTATGTGAATAAATAACTTGTGTTGTTTATTGATAAATGGAATATTAGTTATTTTCTTGTTTCATATTTGTAGGTGTTCTTAAGTGATTGTCAAATCCAAATAAATCATAACAAAAAGAATTCCAACATTACACAGATATGTTTGAATTGATCAGTGATTGCTATGTAATGGGTAATAAGTGTATCTGATTTCATTTTTGAGTTCTAAATCTAATTTAATTTTCTCTTGTTATTATAGACAGTCATGTGAACTAAGTATATAATAAAAATTTTGTTTCACCAATGCAGGTAAGTGAAGCAAAATATATATATATATATATATATTTATATATATATATATATATATATATATATATTTATATATATATATTTGATGAGAATTGAACACAATTGGAGAATTGGTAACACACATGAAAATTGAATTAAAATTGGAGAATTGGTATGTTGAACGGAATTGAAGACTTATAAGTATATATATTTCTTCTTTGATACAACAAAATATATAGGGTAAGAAGAGCATTATTAATCAACACGTCATACATAAGAACACAAGTATTGAATCCCGGTTACATACAAGTACAACATATGATATTTGCATGGTCTGCATCGTCCCAAACACGTCATCCCACATTCTAATGATATCTTGTCTCATTCAACATGTTAAATTAACATCAAACACCAATGTATATATATAGTTTGATTTTACAACAAAATTCACTAGAATAAGAACTAAAAACAATTTAACTACATAAGATACACTAAGACTTGAGCTAACGATGATCACTATAGGGAATATATGACAATTGCATCCACCGTCTTAAGAAATAACACTCAAATACTTAATGCTGAACACTCAAATAACAAATATATTATTTGTTATTTTGTTGATGTTTTATCGTATTAGAATCACTTATTAGTACTGATCAAACAAATCTTTACATACTTTTGCACAAGAATATTAATACAACATGCACAACTAAATCCCAATTAGAGTAGTTCATATGATCGTGACCATTTCCTAAATAATTTTTAGAGTATTTGAGCAATTCAAATTTTAATGAACGTTGATAATTTGAAATGATATAATTTTGAAGAGCTTTCCTCAAAGGGAGGACTAATAATATTACTCTTTTTCCCCCAAAGAAGATTATTTCTATATATTGTCTAGAGTATAAATCACTAAACTAGCATATGTTTCATGATTGATTTGTCGTTTATATCAAAAAATTTAAATTAATGTTAAACTACTCTTAATAACAACATTTTTTAATTGATATAAAAAAACAACATTCATTTAATTTGTTTTACAGAAGATGTTTGTTTGAATTATTTTTACCACTTATTACCGATAAAAGCAATTATCAGGAATATGTAGATAAAAAACCTTTATGTTTATACTTTTTTTAAATGTATTGCATTCGCTGGCTACATAGATCTATCTATAGAAGACTAATTTGAGATTCATTTATCAAATTTCCTTCTAAGTAATTGTACAAAAAATTGATTTCCTAACTTTTTTTTCCGCAACCGTTATTTTCGGTACGCAATGGATAAACCCACGTCATTGTGTGTAACTTGCAAACCACATAAGGCAGATAAATCCATATTATTTGAATCAATTTTCCAATTTTAGGCTGGTGTTTGGGTGGGTTAAGACTTAAGAGATGTTTGAATAAAACTACTGTTTGAATAATTGTTGTTGATATAACTTTTTAAAATTGAACATTGCTAGTAATTAATGCACAGGTTCAAAGTTGTCAAATGGAGGATTAGATCAGTCCACCCCGTTGTAGGGCGGTGAAGACCCACCACTAAATTGGATGGGCTGTGCTAGAGTTTATAAATATGTAGGACCAGCTCGGCCCATGAACGGTTGCAAAATGAGCCTAAGCTTGGCCATAACCATAAGTGAGTTATGTTGGTTGCCCAAAATGAGCTTGTTTGTACGTTCAATTGGATTGAGTTAGGTACTTTAAATGAGTTCTTATTTAAAAAAAAAAGAAAAAATCTATCCATCCAATCATCCACATTTTGTCTGGTCACACCCATAAGAAAGAAAAAGTTACTGTAAAAATAAAAATAATCATATTTTCTTTAAGATTTATGATGCCCTAATCTAATACCTATATTATCTTTTTCAAGTAGTATATTATTCCTTGTTACAGTGTAAGTTTTGGCAAATATTAGAGAAGGCCTGGAAGGTGCTCATCTACCTGGATGGCCCAACCCATCAAAGCCACCTATTCTGATGGGCTGGGCTTGTTATGTAGGATTGTGTTTTTTCTCTCACATTTCAAATACTTGTGATATCATTTTCTCAAAAATAAAATAACTGTGATATCATTCAATTTCAATATACATACAAGATTTTGCAACAGAGAGGATGCTGCGAAGAACCCTGCAACCATATATGATATATATATATACATCATGGTTCGGTTCAGTTCAGTTCAGTTCAGTTGTTGCACAAACCACACACTATCTACATGTCTCAACACTCTCTGATGGCATCCCATGATTTCTCTCTCATGTCCTTAATTTATGGAGATACTACTTCACGACCGGGAACGCTGTCAAACTCCTCTACGTAGACTCCAGCTGCTCACGTTTTGCACTGCTCACAGCTGGGATTTACTCGTTTCTTTTTCAGCGGATTGCTGATCCGCTACCTTCGGGGGTGAACCAACAGCCTGCTTAACAGATGGCCTCACTGCCCCGCCTTCATTGGGAGTGGCCTTGGAACGGCTTACCAAATAATTTAGCCACGTGAGGAGATCCAGGATATAAGCTTCTGTCTTCTGCTTGTCTGCATGGTGGAGTGTCTCGATTTGCATTACATCAATAGGCCCGACAGCCCTGTTATTTGACTCCGACCTGCATTATAGAAACGATAGCATTGGTTTCTGGCCCGATGCACGTAGCTTTGATGATACGAATAAGATAGAAAGAAAAATGAGTGCCCATGTTTTGGCTATTGAGAGATAATACATATATTTATACTTACCCTGTGTTTCCCCACTCTCCAACCCAACCGAAACCGTGATGAGCTCTGCATAAACAGTCAATATCAGACACTTTGTAGGATAACAGATAACATGTTGTAAGGTTCACTTGAGGTGTCTTAAATCTTACTTAGCTGTATTCGTGGCAACGGGCACAAGCCAATGTAGCGTCTTTTCCATCTCATCTTTGATTTCTGTCACAGTTAACTGCAGAAAAAGAGACTAGAGGAATTAAACAACTGAGAGACAATAGATTAGCAAATAGGCGTTCTTATCAGCATTGATACCATGCTCACAAAAGGTTATCAGCGTATAGCATGCACACTCGTAGCTACTATTAGTGCTTGTTTGGTTTAATTAGAGGAATGGAAAGGGAATGAAATCAAGTCAAGGGGAGGAATGGTAACAATAACAGGTACTTTTATAAGGTGTTTGGTTCAACAATGCAAGGAATCACAGGTAAGGGAAATGAATCCGGAGAGGATTTTGTTACTACTCTAGTTTGGAGGACAACGTTTTGGGGTTTGGATTACCCTCAGGTAAGGGTAATGGTTAACCCACTACCCAAACCAAACAACAACTAATATAATCCCTTTCCATGCTCCAAAAATGCCCAACCAAACATGGGCTTAGTAGCAATGACAAACAGAACAATACCTCCTTCTCAACATGAAAAGACTGCAGCTTTGATCGTAAAGAATCCTTTATGTTTGGTGGGAGGCCTTGATACAAAGTATCTCTGGAGCTTTGAGGAATCGAACTTGAACGCACTACCTGTTTACATGACAAAAATAGTTAAAGAATTTGACAAATGCTGATGCCCTAGAAAATTAGTAGTCGGTTCCTGCAGCATAGGGGTTTTAAGTTTTAAACTCTACTAAAATTCATTCATTTAGCTCTAAGGAGCTCTAGCAAGCAAAAGACCAAGACAAGCAACAAGCAGTAAGCCTACTATATATCAAGACGCGAATGAAATTATATTATTCAACAAAAACAAGACATTTAGGGTAGAACGAGCAAGAGAAAAGTATCTCAGCCGAATGCTCCCAATCACCAATAGCAGGTGCAATGAGTATACTCACAATTGAGTCAATCTGCAGAATGATGTTAGCATAATGCAATGCAAGCCCGGCATGTCCCAACCTTTGTTGATTGCTGTTGATTTCTTTATCTGGTGCTTCACTTTCTGTTGGTCATGAAATAAGAACATATGATCATGAAAAATATATAAGGACGTTAGTTATAGCAAAGAATCTTTTTGTTAAAACAGAACCAAAAATCTAAAGGAATTTCTCTTAGAAATGTGATTTGATAAGAATGTATTTGTGCTTTATTCTTATAATCTATTCGAAAACAAAATTAAAGGCAGCTCGATGTTAGTAGGCTAGCTAGGATATTAAAGTAACAAGAAATTATCATATAACTATATAAGAGGACCAAGCAGTGTTCTCTTACATAAAATCTGCAGCATTTTGAATATGATATAATGTGCCTGCCTTTACTAAGGTTCTTCAAGACTATAAATGGGACAATGTGGGTCCCCTATAATGAACTAACTATTAGGAGGAATTTAACAGGCCAGAGGCATGTTCTACTGATAAAGACACTAACGAGACCATAAAAAGTTCTTTTTTTCTTGTTGAAGTGAACGAGACCATAAAATGTTGCTGTTGTCTGTACGACCTCAGGATCTGATGATAAGGCTATCTAGAAAATATAGTGGGTTCTTGCCCTTATTGCAATTCCAAGAACAACCTATGGTGGCAAAGATATAGTTAAACTCGTCTGACGGAGCTCTGTCATTACTACTCATTAAAGAGAGACCTAAATCACATTAATTTGAAGGTGAGCTTGGTACCTGGATTGCCAAAGGTATGGTTTATTTCCTGATTAAGAAATAGCACAATATCAACAAGCTTCTCCATAACCTGTTCTCCAACATCATTAGACAGGTTTTCAGTTACAAGATCCCACTAATTTATCAAGGGAAAAGGAACACTCTAAATGCATAATATGCCGGGTAAACACATAATTTATAACTGTAAAAGATACATGAAATCATTTGCTTGTCTAATCAAATAAGTAAAAATCTTCCAAGTTAACTGATTAAAAAAAGAATAAGGGTTATAATTTCGTTTGTCAACATGATTAGTGATAACATTTTATTAATCAACAAGAATTAGCTCTTATTTTAAGAAATTATCAATGTATTACAATTCTGAACATCATGGGTAAATATGTCACCACAAGGCAATGGATAATTGATGTACGATTTGACCATAAATTACAAAAAAAAAAATTAGACAAAAGAAAACTACCTCTTCCATAGTTTTGGACCACAATGACTTTTTTTTTAAGGTTTTCACTAGTTTCCTTTGGCTTTTCAATTCCGTAGCCAAAATGTTGAGGCTGTTGTCCCTATCTCCTATATAAAGAAACACAGCAAAAAGCATATTAAACTTTCAATTCAATCACACATATCTCGAGACGTACACTGAAGTCAATTAAATCACACATATCTCATGATGTTACACTGACGTCATTGTTTGTTGAAAGCAACATACATAATAGAATAATCACACAGTAAAACTCAACTGAGCTGTCATGGTAATCATAAAATGGGTTTTAGCATTCACAAGATACTTCACATGCTAAGGTGAAAGACCTACAGCTATTGACAGTCTACATTACTACAATTCCATGAAGCCACGAATATGCATTTTTCAATGTGCTTTGTTCCCCCATCTTCTTTTATGAGATACATGACTGTATCATTCTTTAGTCCTATTAGAGATCTGAATGGAAAGAATATCAGCAAGCAACATGCATCTTCCCACTATGAGGAAAGTGCAATTCCTAAGATGTATACATGAAACTGATTAGTTCGACTGGTTTCTTTTTCTGTGCAAGTTCGATTAGTTTCAAAAGGTAATGAATTATGGAGCATTGGATCCAAACTCCTTCAGCTTTCTTAAATTCATAACTTTGCAGAAAATAAAAACCAAAGAGGTCTCGTGGAATAAACACACACAATTAGACATGGTATACCTCGTTGTGAAGCATTGAATCTAAACTCCTCCAGACGCTTACGCTGATGTTCTAGTTCAATTTTGTCAAGTGTGTGCAGCTCCTGATATAACTCCTGCAGAAACAACATATAGCATTTCTTTATTCTGAACACTGCTGGCAGCTTTCAGAGGGGCAATATGAATTGATAAATTGGCGATGTACTGCTGGTACTTATTCAAATTGAGTTATGCTCAGTTGTCTTGGCAATTAATCACGCATTCAGACACGGTAGAATCACAAACATATGCAGAATTATGTATTCCAGCAATTAGCAATCAGGTGTTTCTTATAAGGAAGCTGGTTTTTTTATTAAAAATGATGATCATTGATAATGTAAGGTAAAATCTCCTATATGTTTCATCCAGATTTCAGCTTATACCTTGTTTCTTAAAAAAACTAAACTTATAATGATACCTACACAAACCAAACAGTAATAGATTAATCTTTTTGGATGAAAAAGGGCATTCAATGAAGTCGACAGAGAAAACTATAAAACAAATGATGATGAAGACATAGAACGGACAGCAGTAAGTTGAACTGAAGTCATCAGTTGCATCATCACTGATTCAGCTGTTTCCTGCAACTGCTTCTGAGGGGTACGGTCTCTGCTACGTCTACAAAAGTGAGCGGCAGCCAACCAGTCAAAGGTCGGAACTATTTCAAATATAAAACAATGATGCATGTAAAAAGCTTCAGTAAGTTACTTCTCAAAGAACCGGTCCAAGTTGTGCCACTGGGGATCTTTACATCGATTTCCAAAGCGAATTACTTCTCCAGCAAAAACCTTTAGCTCCTCCCTGTTTCAGTTTACATAGAAATCATGTTATTTGTTCATGTTAACAAAAAAATATAAATTACAAGTACAATCATGGGGATTCCAGCGCCTCGTGTTGTGTAAGGTAATCCAATCTCTCTGCTACCAACCTTTTATCTGATGCAACAATCTTTAAGAGTTCGTCCATGTCACTTGATATTAAATTTTGAACACCTTTTTCAGAAAGCACTACTTCTTCCAATTGTCGTATGCTTCGTTTTGAAAGTGATTGCATAAGACTTGAACCTTTAACGATTGTATTGGCTACCTCAAATGATAGAATAGAAAGTTCGTTACTTTTATTAGTTGCTCCCGACACAAATCCGCCTTTTAAGTTCAAATTGGCCACACTGGTCCCAAGTGAGTCCAAAACTTCTACTGCCCTTCCCAATCCAGCACTGCCAGCTCGACCTAAAATGGAGCTCACCTCTGAAACCTGCAAAGGTTGACCCATAAGCTTCTGGGCTGAAGATTATTCACACCAAAAAGTGATGTGAAATGAATAAAATGAAGCAGTGATTTAAAAATTTAGAATACTGTTGCAGAAAAAAGCAGGAATGTCTAAACTTCCAACGTACAACAGACAGAAAGGGGAAAAAAATTTAAATGTTTTCAAGTAAATTCCTTCAATTCTTATTTGCCAGAATAGTTATAGTTTCTTCAGATTCTTCCGACCTGTTTTTCTCCGGGAAACTCGTAATCAAAAAGTTTTCATCTTTTCATTCAGTGAACATCCCTGCCCATTCAAGAGCTGTTTATTTCCTTCAAATTAAACTGAATGTAAAGATATATTTCTATGATCAAGTTCTCTCAACTAGATTCTCACAGTCAAAGACTTGTACTAAGGGATCGTAAAGGATTTTAGTTGATCTAAATCAGCTTCTCTCATAGACCTTACCTCTACGTCTTCTCTTATGTTCCATTTGATAAGCTCAGACAAAGAAGGAAACTTTTGAGTGTAATAAAACTTTTGAGGGGTTGCATCAAAACAATGGAAACTGATACTATGCAGAAACAGGTTAAATAACATTGAAAAAAAAATGCACAAAGCATTTAAAATAATTCTCTATTCATCATACACTAAATAAGCACACTATACCAAATCTTCAACTCATCATTATTGAGAGCAACATTCTTCCGTACTCGCCTAACCAGTTCCAAACATGACCCCAGAAAACATCAACTGCCTATATAACTACTAATTTTTCCCATTAATTAGGCAAACTGTAGCTACTCCCGTAACATAATTCAATTATACATCATGCCCAAGATTATACATCTATGCAATCTTCAGACCAGAAGCAGTTCGTGCTTTCAAAACATAATTGGGATACACATTATGCCCAGAGATTATACATCCAACTATGGTCAGAAAATACGCAATCTTCATTCGTTCCTGCTTCCAAACATAATTGGACTACACATAATGCCCAAGATTATACATCTAACTATCGTCAGAACATACGCAATATTGAGACGAAAAACCAGTTCTTACATCCAATCCACACTACATTAAACAACAAGAAGCAAACAATTCAACGTTGACCACCGTAAGAACGTATTTTCTCCACTCCCTTAACCTAAACACATAACAAACAGCTAAAATATGTACCTTAGCACTTCGCAACGATCTCGATTTCAAATAGGATGAGCTCTTCTGGTAACGCGGTATCCCATCATAGAACTCATCATCACTGGCGTTTGAATAGCGAGCCGAACCCCTCGGTGACTCTTTAGCAGCCGAAAACCTCGGCGACTCTTTAGCATCGGCCGGCGGCGGAGGCTCCTGCACGGTGATCGGCTGAGCTGTCACAATCTTAGTGGCTTCTCTCTGCGCCTCCCGCTGCCGCTGCCGCCGCTGCTGATGGTACTGTTTCTCTAGGCCTGTGCTTCTGCCTGCGTACGGATTCGGCGTCGTATTCGAACTCGGCGATGAACACAGCCCTCCCATTTATTTTTGTTTTCTGCGTTTTTCACCTAAAACCCAATAATCTTAACATCCGCTGATCATAAAAAAACCGATAAAATCTCAAATTTTATGTAGAAGAAGAAGGAAGTCAAATTGTATGAAGAATGATTATGCTTAATTGAGGGAAGGAGTGATGGGAATGATAGAGATGGTGGTTGCAATTCCAAGGCCCGCCAAAAAATTATGATTGTTTATGAATCAGAAAATAAAATACAATACAACAAAATTACAGAAATTCTGGGAACATAAGTCGTAGTATATTGTAATTGAATTAATTGCAAGTAGCTGTAGAATCTGGTAATGAATTAATTAGAGATGAAGAAGACGACGCTTGAAAAAATGAAGGGAATATGAGTTAGTTTGAAAATGGACTGTATGTTGTTGGCACTGCCTTTGACTTGGAACCGGTCAATGCCTCTCTCTAGTCAAAATTGGAAGGTTTCGATCCACTGTTTTTTTGTTTTCTCTCTCTTTTAGACAGTGTAAGAAACGAATCGAGAGTTCGAAAGTAAGTAAACAAAAAGAGAGAAATAAAAATAGGGTAGTGATTTTTGGACAACCATAATTCAAAACAATTGCGATTTTACTGGTTGAATCAAAATTAGGGAAAAACTGATTTTCTTATAATTTGTAGTATGTCTATTTTATTCTCAAATCATTTTCCTCCTTTATTTTCTAATTCCCTCTATAATATGAAAATTCACATAATGAATTTATATAAACTATTGTTCGAATTTTATTGATAAATTTTTTATATATTAATTTCATATTATTCGTCATAATATAATAAAAATGAAAACAATTAATTACCATTTATTTTTAATTATATATTTATTATAAATAAATACATTATTTATCAATTGATATATTTAACGCAAAATGAAAATTAATTAAAGTAAATTAAATTTAATATAAATTGATTAAATTTATGATTTAAAAGAAAAAAATATCAGTACAAATTCTATGAATTTTGTACGGTCCAAAAATCAACATCTTCTATGAATAATTAGTTCCTTTCATTGGGGATTATATTATGTTTTATTTTCCTCCAAAAATATTATTGTTCTCTATCCCACAAATTAATTCCTAAATTAGTGGTATCATATATTGCTCGTAATTTTGCACGATTTCATTGCAATTAAATTAGGGAATTATTCCATCCTCAAATTTGTTCCTAAATTAGTGGGATTATTTTTCACATAAGATACTATGATTTTATCCTACATTATTATTTCGATTTCCCTCCCAAAGTCACACGTTTTATTAGGGTTTTTTCCCTCTCACAAAATAATTTCTAAATTGGTGGGATCAAATATACCAACTAATTTAGCACGATTTTATCTTTCAATTATATTATATTTTTATTCCATCCCAAAATTTAGTTCCTAAATTTGTGAGATTTTATTTATCTCTTAGAATCCTATGATTTGATTAACACTTTTTTTTCCATCTCTCAAATTGGTTCCTAAATTTGTGGGATTATAATTTCATACTATTTATCCTACCTAAAATCTACCGCCCCAAAAATTTTATTTCAATAATAACAATATTAAAATAATAATAATAATAATAATAATCATCGTACTTTATTTTTTCTCAACCATATCGTCTTCAATTATCATTGGTAAATATCAAATTTAGTGAAATTGATTTTAAATTATTTTAATTTTACTAATATACGAGATAAAGGGTCGACAGTAGTCGAGTTGAATCGATTCACGAGCATACTTCCCTATAACACGAACTAGTGTATGTTGACGATCAACCTCCGCTGACAAATAATTTTTTTCAATTGTCATTAGTAAATTTCAAATTTAGTGAAATTAATTTTAAAATTATTCTAATTTTACTAATATAAGAGATATAGGGTCGACAATAGTCGAGTTGGATCGATTCAAGAGCATACTTCCCTGTAACACGAACTAGTGTATATTGACGATCAACCTCCACTGACAGATTATTTTTTTCAATTATCATTGGTAAATTTCAAATTTAGTGAAATTAATTTTAAAATTATTCTAATTTTACTAATATAAGAGATATATGGTCAACAATAGTCGAGTTAGATTGATTCACGAGCATACTTCCCTGTAACACAAACTAGTGTATGTTGACGATCAACCTCCACTTACAGATTATTTTTTTCAATTATCATTGGTAAATTTCAAATTTAGTGAAATTAATTTTAATATTATTATAATTTTACTAATATAAGAGATATAGGGTCGACAATAGTCGAGTTGGATCGATTCACGAGCATACTACCCTGTAACACGAACTAGTGTATGTTGACGATTAACCACCACTAATTTTTTTTTTCAATTATCATTGGTAAATTTCAAATTTAGTGTAACTGATTTTAAAATTATTCTAATTTTACTAATATACGAGATATAGGGTCGACACTAGTCGAGTTGGATCGATTCACGAGCATACTACCCTATAACATGAATGAGTGTATGTTAACGATCAACCACCACTGACAGGTTACTTTTTTCAATTATCATTGGTAAATTTAAAATTTAGTGAAATTGATTTTAAAATTATTCTAATTTTACTAATATAAGAGATATAGGGTCGACAATAGTCGAGTTGGATCGATTCACAAGCAGACATCCCTGTAACACGAACTAGTGTATGTTGACGATCAACCTCCACGGACATATTATTTTTTTCAATTATCATTGGTAAATTTAAAACTTAGTGAAATTGATTTTAAAATTATTCTAATTTTACTAATATAAGAGATATAGGCTCGACAGTAGTCGAGTTGGATCGATTCACGAGCATACTTCCCTGTAACATGAACTAGTGTATGTTGACGATCAACCATTACTGACAGATTATTTTTTTCAATTATCATTGGTAAATTTAATATTTAGTGAAATTAGTTTTAAAATTATTCTAATTTTACTGATATACGAGATATAGGGTCGACAGTAGTCGAGTTGGATCGATTCACGAGCATACTTCCCTGTAATACGAACTAGTGTATGTTGACGATCAACCTCCACTGACAGATTATGTTCAATTATCATTGGTAAATTTCAAATTTAGTGAAATTGATTTTAAAATTATTCTAATTTTACTAATATACGAGATATAGGGTCGACAGTAGTCGAGTTGGATCGATTCACAAGCATATATCCGTGTAACACGAACTAGTGTATGTTGACGATCAACCTCCACTGACAGATTTTTTTTTTTAAATTATCATTGGTAAATTTCAAATTTAGTAAAATTAATTTTAAAATTATTCTAATTTTACTAATATAAGAGATATAGGGTCGACATTAGTCGAGTTGGATCAATTCACGGGCATACTTCCCTGTAACATTAACTAGTGTATGTTGACGATCAACCTCACGGACAGATTATTTTTTTCAATTATCATTGGTAAATTTCAAATTTAGTGAAATTAATTTTAAAATTATTATAATTTTACTAATATAAGAGATATAGGGTCAACAATAGTCGAGTTGGATCAATTCACGAGCACACTTCCCTGTAACACGAACTAGTGTATGTTGATGATCAACCTCCACTTACAGATTATCTTTTTCAATTATCATTGGTAAATTTCAAATTTAGTGAAATTAATTTTAAAATTATTATAATTTTACTAATATAAGAGATATAGGGTCGACAATAGTCGAGTTGGATCAATTCACGAGCATATTTCCCTGTAACACGAACTAGTGTATGTTGACGATTAACAACCATTAACAATTTTTTTTTTCAATTATCATTTGTAAATTTCAAATTTAGTGTAACTGAATTTAAAATTATTCTAATTTTACTAATATACGAGATATAGGGTCGACACTAGTTGAGTTGGATTGATTCACGAGCATACTACCCTGTAACACGAACGAGTGTTTGTTGACGATCAACCACCACTGACAGATTACTTTTTTCAATTATCATTGGTAAATTTTAAATTTGGTGAAATTGATTTTAAAATTATTCTTATTTTTACTAATATAAGAGATATAAGGTCCACAGTAGTCGAGTTGGATCGATTCACGAGCATACTTCCCTGTAATACGAATTAGTGTATGTTGACGATCAACCTCCACTGACAGATTTAGTGAAATTGATTTTAAAATTATTCTAATTTTACTGATGTACGAGATACAGGGTCGACAGTAGTCGAGTTGGATTGTTCCACGAGCATACTACCATGTAACACGAACGAGTGTATGTTGACGATCAACCACCACTGACAGATTACTTTTTTCAATTATCATTGGTAAATTTCAAATTTAGTAAAATTAATTTTAAAATTATTCTAATTTTACTAATATAAGAGATATAGGGTCGACAATGGTCGAGTTGGATCGATTCACGGGCATACTTCCCTGTAACATGAACTAGTGTATGTTGACTATAATACCCGGCGTTTCTCTTCCGACGATAAATAAAATTTTTATAATTAATTAAGACTTTGCACGCCTAAGTTATGGATTTTCAATTCTAAGACTAACGGTGAAATCCGTTTCTGAAAATAAATCCAGAAGTCGGGGAAACGATTACTGTATTAGGGATTTCGCGTCCGATAAAATTTTCGCCCGAAAACTCAGATCGAGAAACCGTCTGATTTTACATTCACTCTTTTTGCAAGACGAGTAAGTTAGTAAAAATCCGTTTTTATTATTTTTCCGGACAAAATTTGGACTGTGATGTCCCGACTTTTTATCGGATTTTGAAAAACAAAATATGCTTTCCGAGTATGTGATTTATTTCTAATCTAGTGGTCGAATTAGATTTCGACGAAAATGTAACCTTCTAAGGTTTTAATTTTTCGATTTTTATAACGTCGTTCTAGACCCGAAAACGCGATATTTTGACTAAAATATCTACCCTAAACCGTCACCTTACCCCCCATGACTCACACCTTGTGAGTCATCCTACTTTATTTAGATAATATCTAAAACATTAGTCATCATCTTCTCTATTTGTTCTCCTTGAAACCCCCCCTCCCCCCTCTTTTTCTCTCTCACTTTCCTCCATTGAAAGACATTCTTCAAGCTCTCAAGCTCCACAAGTTCGTCATCTACCGATCAATCTTAGTTCCGATTCCATAATCAACAAGGTAAGAGCTTCCTCTATAGATTGAACCGAACAAAATTTCAATCCTTCAAGTTTAATTAATTTCGAAATTTTCAAGGGATGTAGGAGAATGAATCTATGGTTAAAGCATGTTATAGTATGCTTAGGAATAGATTTTGTGGATCAAATCATGAAGAAATCATCCCTCCTAACCTAATTGTAATTACCGAAATTTTGGATAGATTTAGGGGTTTGATGTGGTTCGATTTTCTTGAGGTTTGATTGATGAAATTGTGTTCTATGTGATGATAGATGATTACATGAATTAAATTAGAATTTTTTAAAAATAAAAATAAAAGTGTAAGAGATGAAGAATGGATGATTTGATGAAGAAGATATTATGATATGCATGAAGTGTTAATGGAAATGAGATGTAGTATGTATGTAGATGAATATATAATTATTTGAATTTTTTCAAAAAATAAAATGAAAACCGTAAGAGACGGAAATCCATCGATAAGTCAAGACTCGTTAATGTTTTGAGAATATGGTTTACATATTAGTGATGCTAGATAGATGATGATCGTTGTTGTAAAATTTGAACGAAATCGGAGAATGTCGGATTTTTGTTAAGAGACGAGCAATCGTCGATAAGTCGAGAATAAATAATGATTTAGGTTTGTGATTCGAACCTATGTTAATCTTGTTAGTTAATGATCGTAACCGTAAAATTTGAACGAATTCTAAGAAGATTGGAATTTTGATAAGAGACGAAGAAACGAGATTAAAAGCCGATAGAAAAGTCGAATAAGGAAAACCTTTTTGATATTAATGATTGTTGTCGTTTGATGAAATATTGTAGTTGACGATATTTCCATCCGAGATATGAGATATTATGAGTTATAGTTTATAAGTTAGAAGTTGAAAGAATGAAAGTGAAATTGAATTGAATTTGGTTTAGTAATTGGTAGTTGAAAAGACGAGTAATTATACGTCGTGTTTGTAATCGAGAAATGTGAAGGAGTTCATGATGAATGATTGTTCGTATCTACTGCCTGGAAACAGAAATTTCGTGAGTATATAAGTGGGTTAACATAAACTGAACCTAGAAAGTCGTGCGTCGAGTTAACGAGCACTAGGGTTTCTTCACGGACTGTTTTGCGATGCGTTACGGAAACTGTTATAACTTTTAGCTCGCTTAACGAAATCGAGATCCGTAAATTGGAGAGTAAACTAGACATCCGTGGCTTTCTTTTGGTACAGAGTATATCCCCTGTTTCGAAGGGCCCTGTTCTGTATGAACTCCAGAACTACTGAATTGTGCAGAAAGTTTCCGAAACCTAATTTCTTAAGTTGAATCCTTTTCAACTTCGTTCCATGTGAACTTTTAAGTCGTTAAAAGT
Source organism: Schizonepeta tenuifolia (assembly GCA_029490685.1). Taxonomy (NCBI): domain Eukaryota; kingdom Viridiplantae; phylum Streptophyta; class Magnoliopsida; order Lamiales; family Lamiaceae; genus Schizonepeta; species Schizonepeta tenuifolia. The sequence goes on from CM055958.1 coordinate 57,178,473, forward strand.
TATTGACATCCATTATCTACTGACCTAAGTGTCGAGTAATGAGCCGAGTCAGTTTGTAGACGAGAATTGATCGAAGTCTCGTTTATTAGTTAAATCAAAAGGAAGTAGTAAAGTGCAAAAGCCTAAAGGCCTAAAAGACTTAACCGATTCCGAATTTCTGTTTTCTTTTTAACGTCTCGACCAAATACTAAAAGTGTGATTATTTGCGTTCAAAGAAGGAGGACGTCGAGATTTGAAGACAGGACGGAAGACAGAAGGTCAAAGTTGTTCTGTAAATGATTGAGGTGGGCTTTTCTATCAAAATAAAATGAGCGTTGCTCGAAAGTGTTTACTTACTGCTTTAATAAGTGTGTATTAAAGTAATTATAGTGCATAAATGAATTGTTTTATGTGAATTCTCTTGTACCTCTCTGAGATAGTCCACAGAGTACTATCCAGAGTATTGGATTCTGAGTTAGCCCACAGAGTGCTATCCAGAGATTCCAACTAAACGATCAGATTCTGAGATAGCCCACAGAGTGCTATCCAGAGGGACAGATTCTGAGTTAGCCCATAGAGTGCTATCCAGACGATCGGATTCTGGGTTAACCTTCAGTGTGTTATCCAGAATTAAGTGTACAGCAGTATAAGTCTTACGAGTGTTTATAAAAAGATGCATGATTAATCTATACTAAGTATTAAATGTTTTCGGCAATGTGCCCACTAAGTGCTTTATGTACTTAGCCCTGCATGTTTGTTTTTAAATATGCAGGTTGAGTGACGGGAGCGGCGGTGGTTGATGTTGAGTTAAGCAGTCATATTTAGAATAAAGAACTTGTATCCAGCTTTACGCTTTCAGCTGCCAATCTTTTTTTGAAGTTAATATATCTATCTGTTGGGTCTAAGCCCGTACAATGATCTCAGCTCCTGGTTGAACATCTTGTCGAGTGATCCTTCAAGATCAACTCTTTCTTTTAAATGAAGTCTTGTTCATAGAAGTTATTCTGTTATTAATGTCTATTCATTCGTTTATTCTTATTCAACCCCCTTCTTCCCCGCTTCTTTAATCCAACTCCTAGTCGCACTCCGACCTTGCCGTCCCTCGGGATTTGGGGCTGTGACATTGACGATAAACCTTCACTGACAGATTATTTTTTTCAATTATCATTGGTAAATTTCAAATTTAGTGAAATTAATTTTAAAATTATTATAATTTTACTAATATAAGAGATATAGGGTCAACAATAGTCGAGTTGGGACAATTCAAGAGCATACTTCCCTGTAACACGAACTAGTGTATGTTGACGATCAACCTCCACTTACAGTTCATTTTTTTCAATTATCATTGGTAAATTTCAAATTTAGTGATATTGATTTTAATATTATTATAATTTTACTAATATACGAGATATAGGGTCGACAGTAGTCGAGTTGGATCGATTCAAGAGCATACTTCCCTATAATACGAACTAGTGTATGTTGACGATTAACCAACACTAACTTTTTTTTTTCAATTATCATTGGTAAATTTCAAATTAAGTGTAACTGATTTTAAAATTATTCTAATTTTACTAGTATACGAGATATAGGGTCGACACTAGTCGAGTTGAATCAATTCACGAGCATACTACCCTATAACACGAACGAGTGAATATTGACGATCAACCAATTTAAAATTTTGTGAAATTGATTTTAAAATTATTCTAATTTTACTAATATAAGAGATATAGGGTCGACAGTAGTCGAGTTGGATCGATTCACGAGCATACTTCCCTGTAACACGAACTAGTTTATGTTGACGATCAATCTCCACTGACAAATTATTTTTTTCAATAATCATTGGTAAATTTCAAATTTAGTGAAATTGATTTTAAAATTATTATAATTTTACTAATATAAGAGATATAGGGTCAACAATAGTCGAGTTGGATATATTCAAGAGCATACTTCTCTATAACATGAATTAGTGTATGTTGACGATCAACCTCCACTTACAGATTATTTTTTTCAATTATCATTGGTAAATTTCAAATTTAGAAAAATTGATTTTAATATTATTATAAATTTACTAATATAAGAGATATAGGGTCGACAAAAGTCGAGTTGGATCGATTCACGAGCATACTTCCCTATAACACGAACTAGTGTATGTTGACGAATAACCACCACTAACAATTTTTTTTTCAATTATCATTGGTAAATTTCAAATTAAGTGTAACTGATTTTAAAATTATTCTAATTTTACTAATATACGAGATATAGGGTCGACACTAGTCGAGTTGGATCGACTCACGAGCATACTACCCTATAACACGAACGAGTGTATGTTGACGATCAACCACCACTGACAGATTACTTTTTTCAATTATCATTGGTAAATTTAAAATTTTGTGAAATTGATTTTAAAATTATTCTAATTTTACTAATATAAGAGATATAGGGTCGACAGTAGTCGAGTTGGATCGATTCACGAGCATACTTCCGTGTAACACGAACTAGTGTATGTTGATGATCAACCCCCACTAACAGATTATTTTTTCAATTATCATTGCTAAATTTCAAATTTAGTGAAATTGATTTCTAAATTATTCTAATTTTACTAATATAAGAGATATAGGGTCGACAGTAGTCGAGTTGGATCGATTCACGAGCATACTTCCCTATAACACGGACTAGTTTATGTTGACGATCAATCTCCACTGACAGATTTAGTGAAATTGATTTTAAAATTATTCTAATTTTACTAATGTACGAGATATAGGGTCGACAGTAGTCGAGTTGGATCGATTCACGAGCATACTTTCCTATAACACGAACTAGTGTATGTTGACGATCAACCTCCATTGACAGATTATGTTCAATTATCATTGGTAAATTTTAAATTTAGTAAAATTTATTTTAAAATTATTCTAATTTTACTAGTATACGAGATACATGGTCGACAGTACTCGAGTTGGATCGATTCACGAGCATATTTCCCTGTAACACGAACAAGTGTATATTGACGATCAACCACTACTGACAGATTATTTTTTTCAATTATCATTGGTAAATTTCAAATATAGTGAAATTGATTTCAAAATTATTCTAATTACTAAAGTACGAGATATATGGTCGATAGTAGTCGAGTTGGATCGATTCACGAGCATACTTCCCTCTAACACGAACTAGTGTATGTTGACGATCAACCACCACTGACAGATTATTTTTTTCAATTATCATTGGTAATTTCAAATTTAGTGAAATTGCTTTTAAAATTATTCTTAATTTACTAATATACGAGATATAGGGTCGACAGTAGTCGAGTTGGATCGATTCACGAGCATACTTCCGTGTAACACGAACTAGTGTATGTTGATGATCAACCCCCACTAACAGATTATTTTTTCAATTATCATTGCTAAATTTCAAATTTAGTGAAATTGATTTCTAAATTATTCTAATTTTACTAATGTAAGAGATATAAGGTCGACAATAGTCGAGTTGGATCGATTCACGAGTATACTTTCCTGTAACACGAACTAGAGTATGTTGACGATCAACCTCCACTGACAGATTATGTTCACATATCATTGGTAAATTTTAAATTTAGTGAAATTGATTTTAAAATTATTCTAATTTTACTAATATACAAGATATAAGATCGAAAGTACTCGAGTTGGATCGATTCACGAGCATACTTCCCTGTAACACGAACTAGTGTATGTTGACGATCAACCACCACTGACAGATTATTTTTTTCAATTATCATTGGTAAATTTCAAATTTAGTGAAATTGATTTTAAAATTATTCTAATTTTACTAATGTACGAGATATAGGGTCGACAGTAGTCGAGTTGGATCGATGCACGAGCATACTTCCCTGTAACACGAACTAGTGTATGTTGACGATCAACCACCACTAACAAATTATTTTTTCAATTATCATTGGTAAATTTCAAATTTAGTGAAATTGATTTTAAAATTATTCTTAAATTACTAATATACGAGATATATGGTCGACAGTAGTCGAGTTGGATCGATTCACGAACATACTTCCATGTAACACGAATTAGTGTATGTTGATGATCAACCTCCACTAAAAGATTATTTTTTCAATTATCATTGCTAAATTTCAAATTTAGTGAAATTGATTATTAAATTATTCTATGTTTACTAATGTAAAAGATATAGGGTCGACAATAGTCGAGTTGGATCGATTCACGAGCATACTTCCCTGTAACACGAACTAGTGTATGTTGATGATCAACCTCCACTAACTGATTATTTTTTCAATTATCATTGCTAAATTTAAAATTTAGTGAAATTGATTTTTGAATTATTCTAATTTTACTAATGTAAGAGATATAAGGTCGACAGTAGTCGAGTTGGATCGATTCACGAGCATACTTCCTTGTAACACGAACTAGTATATGTTGACGATCAATCTCCACTAACAAATTATTTTTTTCAATAATCATTGGTAAATTTCAAATTTAGTGAAATTGATTTTAAAATTATTCTAATTTTACTAATGTACGAGATATAGGGTCGACAGTTGTCAAGTTGGATCGATTAATGAGCATACTTCCCTGTAACACGAACTAGTGTATCTTGACGATCAATCACCACTGACAGATTATTTTTTTCAATTATCATTGGTAAATTTCAAAATTAGTGAAATTGATTTTAAAATTATTCTTAATTTACTAATATATGAGATATAGGGTCGACAGTAGTCGAGTTGGATCGATTCACAAGCATACTTCCCTGTAACACGAACTAGTGTATGTTGATGATCAACCTCCACTAATTGATTATTTTTTTCAATTATCATTGCTAATTTTCAAATTTAGTGAAATTGATTTTTATTATTCTAATTTTACTAATGTAAGAGATATAAGGTCGACAGTAGTCGAGTTGGATCGATTCACGAGTATACTTTCCTGTAACACGAACTAGAGTATGTTGACGATCAACCTCCACTGACAGATTATGTTCACATATCATTGGTAAATTTTAAATTTAGTGAAATTGATTTTAAAATTATTCTAATTTTACTAATATACGAGATATAAGATCGAAAGTACTCGAGTTGGATCGATTCACGAGCATACTTCACTGTAACACGAACTAGTGTATGTTGACGATCAACCACCACTGACAGATTATTTGTAATGCCCCGTAAATTCCTTACGTTCTAAAAAGTTTAAAGTTAATTAAATAAATGGCTTTGCACGCCTAAGTTTATAATTTTTGAATTCTAAGGCTAACGGTCGAATCCGTTATTAAAAATAAATTACGGGAGTCAGCTAGATGACTACTGTATTAGGGGTTAGCGCGTACGAAAAAAATTTTAGTTTGTAAACTAAGAACGGAAAACCGTCTAATTTTTACGTTTACAAAATTGCGATACGAACACGCCGAGAAAGTTTGTTTTTACGTTTTTCCGGACGAAACTCGGACTTGTCGTCCCGAGTTTTTGTCAAAATAAATTTTATAAATTTATTTTCTAATTAAGTTCATACATTAGAATTTTCAAGTCAAATCGAATCGCGACGATTTTGTACCGAACAACGTTTTTCGTCGTTCGTTTTCCCGTAACGTCGGATCGCGCCAGAAAAACGTAACCCTCCAAATTTCTGCATGGACAGCCGCCACCTCACCTTAATTAGGTGTCAACATGCATGTGTTGACTTAATTAAACTAATGACACCTACAATCACCTTTACACCATGTCAAATTTTTTTATCATTTCATCAATTACAACAAAACAATTTCCATCTCTCTCTCTCCACTCTCTCTCTCGGCAGCCCTCTCCCATTCATCCATCTTCATTTTCTTCATCTCCTTCATCCACCATTGAAGACCCTTCAAGAGCTTGAAGAAATCATACAAGTCCTCAATCATCCAACAAAACCTTCTACATCTTTTGTTAAATCTTAAGGTATTCCTATCCTCCACAATTCTATCCATTTGGTTTTCCTTTTCTTCTCTTTTTCCTCTTGATCGAAATTTCTAGAGGTTAGGAATAGATAGTTTGATCTTAGAATAATTTAATTAGATATGTTAGATATGATAATTGGAGATTAAAATGGAACAAAAATAAGAAACCTAACATCTATGTTAATGCAGAATTTTTTTGGAAAATGGTAGAATTTCTAATCTTCTTCTTTTGATCACAGATTCATGCTTAGTAGAGGTTTAATTAGTGTTTGGGATGAAAAGGGATTGAAAGCCCTATGTTATTATGAAATTTAATTAGGGTTTGAAGTATAAATTAGGGGTTTTTGCATGTTAATTGATAATAGAATTGCAATTGATTAATTGGTGATATAAGAGTATGTTTAGTAAATAAATGTTGTTAATTTGAGAAGAAAATCATCCCCTCAAAGTATGTATGAAATCAGAAAATTTATAAGATAATTAGGAGTATATACATGTTTAATATAAGTGATGATTTGTTAGTTGATTATGTTGCAAATCATATTAGTTAATAATAGAAGTTAATTGGAAATTTTCTAAAAATGTTTAATGGAATGTAAGAGACTAAAATCACCTTATAAACTGAGTTATAATGATGATAAGATATGTTAGCATGCATGAAAATGATTCATATTAGACGTAGATTAACGTCGTAAAATTTGAACGAAAACCGACGACTTTTGGAAATCGCGTAAGAGATAAATATCTAGTTGTAACTAATAATCGGGAAGTCGGATGAAAATTCTAACTTGATGTTATTGTTTATAATGAAATTTAGAACATCTTTCCAATTGACATCATAAGCATCCGAGTTGATATAATATGGGTTATAGTGATAATCGGGAACTAGAACACGTTTGGATTTTCTTTGTTGGTTTAGTACTTCATAGTTGAAATCCGACGTTAGAACGTTGTGCTTTTGAACAAGTTGAGAAGGAGTTTGTCACGTACGGAGATATGTGATGACTACTTTAAGAGTCGAGTTTCTAAAAAAGTTGAATACGAGAATTTAAAACGAACCTAAAACGTTATACGGCGAACTTATCAATCAATTAGGGTTTCCACGACAGTTTTGCGACCCTCTCCGGAAACTGTTATAACTTCCAGCTCGTTTATCGGATTTATGATCCGTAAATTGGAGCGCGAACTAGACTTCCTAAGCTTTCTAATGGTACAGGGCTCACCCCCTGTTTCCAAGTTCTCTGTTCTGGACAGCCTCCAGAGTTACTGGACTGTACAGTGAATTTTCAGTTTCTTGTTTTCTAAGTTGTTTAGTTCACAACTTAGCTTCTTTCAATCGTTTAAGCCATTTTTATCTATCGAACATCTACCTACTGATCCTAAAGTCAAGTACAAGACCTCTAGTGATGGAGACCAGTCGAGACCTTATATCTTATCTTTTCTTTAAAGAAGTAATAAACGAGAAATTCCTTAAATCGTTCAAAGAATTAAAGTAAATCGCCTAAGTTGATTCTTTCCAACTTAGCGTCTCTTAATCTTTAAAGTCGTATTAAGATATCGACTACCATCTCTACTGACCCGAGAGTCGAGTATGAGATCTTCCAAGTTCTAACGAGATTGATACAAGTCTCGTTTCCCGTTTAAGTAAAACGAATCTAGTAAGCGTGCAAATGCCCAAAGAATAAAATAACTAAATCTTTAATCGATTATCCTTTACAACCCGTATTTAAAGTATGTTCATTTTACGATGAAGGAGGAAGCCAACTGTAGAGAAAGGACGGAAGATCCAAAGTTGGAAATTTTGCTTTAAGTTCTATAAATCAAGGTGGGCTTTTATCTATATCAAATAAAATGTGGGTTTTTCCACAACTCGAAAGTATTATTTATCGCTTTGATAATTGTGTTTTCAAAGTGATAATCTTGGCATAAACTTTTTCAACTATTTTATGTGAGTTCTCTTGTAGCTATCTGAGTTAACATTCATGTTTTCCAGATTTCTGAGTTAACCTTCGGGTTTTCCAGACTTTTAGAGTTAATCTAACTAGGTTAACTAACGATCGGCTCTAAGTTAGCTGCTAAGTGCTTTCCAGAGTTAGTGCACTTTGTAACCTGTGGTGTATGTGATATCCTGTTGAGGGGTACCAGCCACGGTGAATTAGTTTTGGTTAAGATTGAACATAACATACTCTAAAAATGCTTGCGCAAGCTGCTTTATACAAATCAGTTAGAAAATGTTTAGTAGGCACGAGCCTTTTCAACAAAACCCCGATGCGCTACGGTTATAAAATGCCAGATTATTTATATATATGACTATGATTTCGGCATCGTGCCCACTAAGTACGTTTGTACTTAGCCCTGCATTGTTTTCTAAATGTGCAGGTTGAAGCGACGGTGAGCGGCGACGGTTGATGTTGAGTTGAAAGATAGGTTGCTTTAGTTAGAACTCTTCCGCTGCAGAACTCCGAATCTTTTGAGATGTACCTTTGAAACAATTCTCAGTAGTCTAAGTCTGTAAATATGAACATAGCTTCTTTTGTAATTTTGTCGAGTAATCCTTAGGGATTAACTCTTTCTTATCTATATTAAAGTCTTGTTCATGGTTTATCAATGTTTTTCATGAATGTTTAGTCAGTTAGCCCCCTTCTTCCCCGCTTCTTTAATCCAACCCCAGTCGCACCCCGGCTTCTGCCGTCCCTCGGGATTTGGGGCTGTGACATTATTTTTGTCAATTATCATTGGTAAATTTCAAATTTAGTGAAATTGATTTTAAAATTATTCTAATTTTACTAATGTACGAGATATAGGGTCGACAGTAGTCGAGTTGGATCGATTCACGAGCATACTTCCCTGTAACACGAACTAGTGTATGTTGACGATCAACCACCACTGACAAATTATTTTTTTCAATTATCATTGGTAAATTTCAAATTTAGTGAAATTGATTTTAAAATTATTCTTAATTTACTAATATACGAGATATAGGGTCGACAGTAGTCGAGTTGGATCGATTCACGAGCATACTTCCATGTAACACGAATTAGTGTATGTTGATGATCAACCTCCACTAACAGATTATTTTTTCAATTATCATTGCTAAATTTCAAATTTAGTGAAATTGATTTTTAAATTATTCTAATTTTACTAATGTAAGAGATATAGGGTCGACAGTAGTCGAGTTGGATCGATTCACGAGCATACTTCCCTGTAACACGAACTAGTATATGTTGACGATCAACCTCCACTGACAAATTATTTTTTTCAATTATCATTGGTAAATTTCAAATTTAGTGAAATTGGTTTTAAAATTATTCTAATTTTACTAATATAAGAGATAAGGGTCGACAGTAGTCTAGTTGGATCGATTCACGAGCATACTTCCCTGTAACACGAACTAGTATATGTTGATTGATTAAACTTTTTTAGTGTCGTTCATGTTATTGTTGTGGACCTTTTCAATGATTTATGTCGTTTTGTTTGGAGGACTACTTATATTATTATTATTATTATTATTATTATTATTATTATTATTATTATTATTATCATTATTATTATTATTATTATCAAAATATTAATAATAAATTATATTTATAATATCATTAATATTATTGTACAGATGAAGTTTTAAGCGTATAATAATAATATTAAATTAATAACTTAAATAGTTAATATTTTATTTATTAATTAATTATTATTGTTAATATTGTACTTAGTACAAAAAATACTATTATTACTATTGTTAATATTATTATAATTAATAATATAGAAGAGACAATCATCTTATTTTTTATGCTTTAACTAATAAAATTATAAAAAATTGGAAACAAATAAATCAGTAATTACTGCTGAAAATAATATATTTTTTATTTCAAATTTCAAAATCAAATTTCGGATAAATTTTAGGAGAATCCCTCAATTAGTGGAAATAAATCAATAAAATAATTTTTGGAAACAAATAAATCACAAATTAATTCCTAAAATACCATAATTCCTATTAAAAAATTAAAATTCAAATATCGGATAAATTTTATGAGAATCCCTCAATTAGTGGAAACAAATCAATAATATAATTTGGAAATAAATAAATCACAAATTAATTCCTACAATTCCGATTTCAAAATTTAAAATTCAAATATCGGATTATATTGAGGAGAATTCCTAAATTAGTGAAAACAAATCAATTATATAATTTTAGAAACAAAGAAATTAGGAATTACTACCGAAAATAACTATAATTTCAAATTCAAATTTTGAAATTCAACTTTAAAACCGGTTAACTCTTAAAAACCGAAAAGGGTATTTTAGACAAATACTAAATACCATAATTATCACCTAAAATCTATTTTTTTCATAATTAATGGTTGAACCGATTTTTTCATGAAAACCGCTAGTTGTCTAAGACAACAGTTGTCCAAAAATCTTTTCCGATAAAAATATACAGTAATAATTAAACGCCCTCAATGCATGTCGTGAGGAAGAGAGAAACCGACTGTTCTTTTCACTACGGTTGAAAGGAAGGGATCTCATTATTATACAGAAATATTAACAATCTCAATACCAAAAAGAAAAAAAAAATATTACTGAGTAAATCTTTTATTATGGATACCAAACCCTTATTGATAATTAAACCTTAATTATATGTAGTAATATAATATCATTAGAAATAATTGAATGTTTGTGATTTTTTTTTACTTGGGGAAGGGAATGACTAACTAAAATGTAATTATGAATTACTTATTCGGCACCTAATTTTTTATAATTAATATCCTATAAATATATTTCACTTTTTAATTTTTAATTTTGTTTATTTTTCCACTACATAAATGCCGCATCGACAAGTCATACATTTAACATTCATGTGAAATTTCTGTAGTGAGTTTTTAAACTAGCAGCAAGTGATTTTAGATTGCGGTGCCGAAAAAATTGATCCAAAGAGTAGAATATATGTTCTATTTCTGAAATTGTGGGAATTTTTAGTGTAGGAACATAATCAACCCTTAAAATAATGGTTAGGTAGTAGTAACCTAATCGATGATTGTTTCACGAAGTTAATTAATTAACGTTATAAATTCACACTTGGTAGTTGGTAGCACAAATATAGCGACACATTTTTCTGGTTTTAATTAAATATTTTCTTGCCCTTCTAGAAGGAGCATTCATAAGCCTGGACCAAGATAATTTTTAAGTTTAAAATTCTTATATTTCTGTTAACAAAGAACGTGAAATACGTGATACAAACTAATGTACAAAAATCACGGAAGAAAGAAACCTATAACTTCTCCCGTCAATATCGAATTACAATATAGTAAAATTGTTGATTGGAAAGAATTTCGCTACATCAATCTTCAGTGTAAATTCATTCCCATATATTAAAATTTAATGAAAAAAATATATTATTTTCTTAAATGGTAAGACTTTCTCACTCCAACCAAGAAGTTAGAATTCGAATCATGTGTGCGTGTGTAAGTTAAAAAAAATGATTTTTTTTTTGTTATCCTCCAAAAATCTTACAGTACATTAATAAATACATTGATATTCTTTATATTCTAAATTAGGTGTAAAATATGTTATGGCGCCTAAAAAAAAACTAATGTAGCGTTTGTAACATTTTTAACATGTGCTATAATTTAGAAAGTCGCGCAAAATAAATTACTCTTTGAATTGGCGGCAGCGGCCCTGCCGTCCACGATTTTGTCATTTTTTCCTAATTTTTAAGCATATTATAATTATAAATTTGATTTTTATTTTTTTTTAAAAGCATCTTAACCGGACGAGAAGATGCGCCGGAACAGCACATCCATGATATACAGTTGTCGGAATCTCGTTTACTTTCCTCTTGTTTGGACTAATTTTTCTTCTTTTATGAGATTTGCACTGAAATATTTCAATATAGATCATCTGTAGGTTGATTAGCATTTAGCACTCTACAACATTATTTAGATTTTCATATAATAAATGACCTTCCTGTTCCTGAGTAATTTTAGAAGAAAAATAGTGAACAAGCTTCTCAATAGTTTATCGATTGAGTAAATTATAGAATATGGATATTTTATCTACACAATACATTTGGTCAAGTTGTACCTTCTAAAGTTCTGAATGCAGGTCCAATGAATCACTGCTAAAGCTCTTCAAGTTTGGCGGACTGCCCCCGGTTTTCTCTGATAGTCTGGCAAGGATGAGGCGTGCTATGTTCTCAGCTGCAACAGCGCTCGTTTCCATGGTGCTAGCTGCATTCTCAAACGCATTCACATAGTATAGATGCTTACCGTCTAAAATAAAGGGAGCATAGATCTCTGGTGCATGGTAATGAGGATAAGCAGCCCAGTCGATTTTGACCGTCTCCACTCTCACACTGTAATTCAAAACGCAACACAAACAATTAGGAAACAAGAAAATCAATGAGGGGAGCTGCAATGCATGTTGTGAGAGCTGTACATCATGCTTCTTATTAAGTGAGGAAGAGAGAAACCGACTGTTCTTTTTACTATGGTTGAAAGGAAGGGATCTCATTATACAGAAATATTATCAATCTCAATACCGGTAGGATTGGTTCCGGTGATGTCTATATAATCACAGTTCATGATAGTTCACGACATTTTAGTATTGCAATGTAACAGAATTGATTGGATGTAATGCTTTATAAATGATTATTTTTACCTGAATATCTTATCCAGTAATGCATCTGACATTGCTTCTCGGGAGAATATCTTGTAGGTCATATCTTTCTCATGTTGCTTAAGAACGCTGATGCTCGTAAATGTTAGATCAGCAGACTCGGTGGTGCCAACCAGCTCTGGGACATCGGAAACCAGGTCCAGACCGAAATATGCCTGATCAGAGCAAATCCTGAGTTTAGAAATATGGATGACATCATTCACACTGATTTAACACTTGATGATGCCATATGAGATATACTCACAGGATTTACGAGGCCCCTAACAAAAGTTGCATGTGTGTGCTGCAATTTTCTTGGAGGTATTGATATTCTTGGGTTAAAAAGAATATCGACTTCATCCAAAGGTGTCGCCACCACTGTGACTTCACAATTGTAACTCTTCCCTTTCGTGGAGTTCAGCTCATAAACATCTTCCTGGTAAAAGACAGATTCTATTTCTTCATTAAGGTGCAACTCGACATTTGAACGGTTGATCAAACCAGCAGCCATCTGCCAGTTCCCTCCTTCAACTGACCATAAACCACCTCCAGATCCAGCCAACGAAACTCCACCAGCAAGTCCACTGATGTTCACACTTTGCCCATAGTTTATTCTGGTGATCACCTGCCACAAGCACGAGAGATTTTGCATTTAGTTGAGAACATAACACAATAAGTATTTTATTTTATTTTGGAGTATTGATTTCTTCTATCAACACTTAATACCTTTTGGTTGTGATAAGAAATGTAGATTGTCTTATACTGGAAAGTTCATTGAAATCTAAAACTTTTTTTTTTTGGAGGAAAGGTATTGAAATCTAAAACATCTCATGATAAATACAACATTTTGTCAATTAATCCTTATGTTTCATATTTCCCTTTTTAGAAATAAAATTATAAATCTGATTTAGGCAATACCGAAAATTGATATGAATAAATTAGTGATAATTATATTTTCCCACATGTATCGATTTATAAATATTGCAGACTATTATCATTCGAGGTCCTGAGCAACTACAGCAGCTATACAGATCATCAACTTATACATCTTTCCATAATCATGCACCATTCTAAGATAAAAGACTGCTATCAGTGGCATCATGAAGATTGAAGAACAAGGTGCATGAATTTACAAAGATAAAACAAAGGAAACAAAGTAGTAAATTATTTCTGGCAACTAAGAATTATGGGACTGCAGCACAAAACTCAACCAACCTGTTTCAAATACCAATATCACTCTACATCTGCTGACATGTCTTTCTTAAATGCTTCAACGAGGAAAAAGAAAAAAGAAGAATCCAAAACCAATTATTTCAATCCAGAAAGAACTTAGCAATCGCTCTACTAAGTGAAATATGATATTGGCCTTCCAGAATTACTCCTTTTATAACAACTTCGGAAAGATTCTTCCAAATTGCAACGTATATATCAGTTCAATAGTATTGCTTTAGTTCCTTGAAATTTAGCTTAGAGATAATATTCTTATTGCTAGGTGATTTCCTCATAAATACTATTCGCATCTTATCTGAAACTGCTAAATTCAATGTTCTTATGGTGTACCATACATTGAGGTGTAAGTACTTCAAGACAAGTACAAACTTTACTTTATCATGAAAAATAGATGAAATCCCCATAGCAGAAAAAAAGGAATAAAAGAAGGTCTCAGAGCTCATTATTTAAATGTCCTCACATCAAGGTCTACATTATCTTCATATAATACCATACATATGGGAAGGGAAAAATGGCTAGGTGCTGTTAAAATCATACTCAAATAATGTATATAATGTATATACCGTAAAAGTGCTTAACAGGGACATGAAATTATTCTCCAGTTTTTTAAAGTTGTGAAAGTCGAAAGCAATATACTAGAGAAGAACTAATGATTTGTTACCATTTTAAAGCAACAGTTTCTTATCAGCAATGCTCCGCGCAGCTAATATGTTTTGTAAATTTGGGTCAGTGTACAGTATATGAAAAGATAATGATCCTTTTGTGGCAGCGCATGGCTATAACAGTTGTGTCAGATAACTAAACAACCTCTACTACAAGAAAGTATATGAGAAACATGACCTAAAATCTGAAGAAGATCAGCCAAATTATATGTTAGCAAGGCTGAAATATTTTCATGATGAAACGAAGGCATATCTACACAAGGACAGAAGCAAATCACAAGCATTCAAAGTAGTCACTCATTAATTATTCATCACCATCAACAACTCAATAGAAAGAAAAGTCTTATTTAGGACAGAGAACAAAGCCGGAAATATGTAAAATGAATAAGTAACAAGAGAGAGCAAAGAACTTACAGTCACAAGCTCTTGAATAAGTATAGGAGATAATCCAACTTCCACCAATTTCTCTCCTAAAGTGATTGTTGTCAGATTGTACAGTCCAGCCCATTTAAGCATCCCTTCGACGCTCTCAAACACAGGTCGAGATTCAAAACCTTCATAATACTTCAGAAACTTATTGACTGTCACCTGCAAGCCATAATAACATACATTTTTATATCAAACTAGAACTAGAATATAAAATGGTGACCAAGGAGTAGTACGACAACAACATATTCTTGTGTGACAATAGCAAAACAACATGCTGGTGAGATATTGCATATTTTTAATGTTTCAACAAGCACTATATATTACACGCATAAAAAGGGGGAAATTTTGTTTGTATCAAAATTTAAACCATGTTTACAAGGCACATAATTTCAAATTTCACTGCTGATTGCAGCAAGAACAGCATCAACTTAGGATACTTCATACTTAGACTCCATATTTTCAAAGGATGAAGAAATGCAGATACAAACTGTTTGATTCCTCCGTTGCGAACTATTGTCATCTCACATTCCGATTTTGCTAATTTTAGTTAGTATACATTTATTTTATCATCCGACAAAACATTTGCAGATAGAACTCCAGAAAGATGAACAGAAGCTCATAATATCAGCTTACTACCTCAACAAAGCTACCCATGCGAAGGAGCGAAAAGACGCCGTATCTCAACGCCATGAGGATCGAATTAGCAATCGACACAAGGCGGTTGACGATAGGCAGCTTGGAGTTGGAATTGAGCGTCTTGTAGACGAATTTCCGACCGTTCCAGATGCCGAGAGAGAGAGAATCATCGGTTTTCTTAGGTATATTGGCTTGTAGACCGAGATCCTTGGTGTAATTGGAGGCGTAGTAGTTCTTGGGATGGAGAATGGATGCGCCGGCCTCGAAGGTCTCGCCGGCGATGGTGACGGTGGCCGTGCGGCCTCCAACGATGCCATGTCGCTCGAATATTGCGATTTGGGCGATGGTGTCGGGCGGGGAGTAGCGGCGGAGGAAATGGGCAACGGAGGCGCCGCCGATGCCGCTGCCGATGATGCAGACTGAGTGGGAGTGGGTGGGTGAGAGAAAGATGGTGCAGAGGAGGAAGAGGAGGAGGGCTGTGATGTGGTGATGAAGCGTATTCATGATTTTGGATACTGCGATGATGATTGCACTTGCCTCCTGTTTTTCACAGAATGCTTTCCTGCAGAGATTAGTTCTGTTGGTTTTTGGAGGTTTGACTTCTTTACGGGGTGGACTTTGGGAGATTCGCATTACTACTGAGACCATTCACAAGGGGGTCGAGTAAGACCGATTGTGATTTTTTAATGATTAGTAGTGTTGAATAAAATTTAAGTTGATTTTTTAACGGTTGTGAGATTAAGTAAGATATTAGATTGGAGCGTTAGGAAGCGTGATTTTAATGATTGAATAAATTTTATTTTATTTTTATTATTTTTTTTTGTAATAAATATTATAAAAAATTACTTACTTAAATTCAAAAATTAATAAGTGATAATTTTATTGAATTTAAAAAAACTAAAACATACAATAATCAAAAAAATTATTGGGAGTTTGGATTCGTCGGATTGAGAGTTGGATTCGCCGGATTGGAAGATTGGTTCGGTTAAGGTTTGAAGCGCAATACTGCTGGTACCACGAATTGAACTGCTCGTTAGCCATTTTTTTTGCACGAAATAAGATTGAAAGATTGAAATGGTGTGTGGAGAATGTATGGATGAAGAAGGGAATTTGTGTGGAGAATGAATGAATGATGAAGGGGTATATATAGTGAAATTTGAGGGAGTAGCCGTTGATATATATCTGTTTGATTGTATATAGTCGTTGGTGCTTTTAATTATTTTTTTTTAATCAGAAAAAAAAAATTGCGTCGGACCAATGGAGACACGCCACGTGACCCCATGTTGCTGCGCTGTCGAGGTCGAAGGCGGTGTCGATAAATCGACACAGCCTTCGACCCATGCCTCGTTCTACCCTATGTCGAAAAATCCATAATGGGATCGACACACCCTGTGTCGAGTGAGGCGGGGTCGAGCGGCGCTCGACACTGCGATCGACGCTGCCGCTCGACTCCCGCTGTATTTGCTCTAACTTGTTGCTATATGTATACAAGTATGACATCAATATGCTCATATTCATACCCTGTTATATATCAGTATATGGGTATCAAATTGATATACTTGATATACTTCATATGCTAATTTTTAATATTTTGATATACTAATTTTTGCTAGTATATGACTCAAATCTCTACTTTCCTTCTCATCTAATATCAATCGATATCTTCAACATATGAAACACATATCAAATATCAATCTGATACTCATGCTCCGATACTCATACCCATACCTGATATACTGGTATATGAATACCAAACGTTCCCTTACTATAATTTGTATATTATCGTACTGTATTTAGAGCATTATTATATAAGTGATATTTTTGTTGGTTCCTATGGATTCATATAAAGATGACTTTCTATGTGATCTGTACCCTATAGGTGTATTTACTTAGGAGTATAAATTTATATCTCTAAATGGAGGGATAATATTATGAGATATAAATCTATACTTTATTGTGGGAACCACAAGGTTTATATCTTATTTGGTTAGAGTGATAATATACTTATCTCTACTCTCAAGGGGGACCACAATATTTATATCTTGTTCACTTGGGATGAAATTAATAGATAAAAGAGAAAATAATTAAAACGTTACTTTAGAGGTATAAATTTATACTCTGGGCAAGAGAAAAGGGAATGTCTGAAACTTTATACCTCATCCCCGGATTTTTTTTTAAAATCGAAACCAAACAAGATATAAGAAAGTAAAATAATATAAAACATTATTTTTCCTCCTTTTCACTCCAAGTGAATGCACCCTAAGGATAATGTCGATGATTTAGAAAGTAATATATCGTGTGTAATTAAGCAATTTGCTCAAGTGTTCAGTCCCTGCCAATCTCCTTTTTCCAAAAGAAAGAAAGAAAGGAAGGTAATACTATTTGAACACACTGTGGCTAACCACACAAACTAAAAATAGTAATATAGGTTTTAAAAATGAAAATATATCTTAATTGAGAAAGTATAAACTCTAGGGGAAAATATGATTATTTCTATTTTATAGTCAACTTTTCCTTTTCACGCGTGTGGCTGGTCACCATGTGAGATTTATTGTAAAATATACTCTCTCCGTTCACGAAATAATGCAATGTTTCATCTCTTATTTGTGTTCACCAAATGATGGCCCGTTTCGTTATTTTTACCAATATACCCTCGTTACTTTATTAAAATCACTACCCCTTGTAATTGATTACCCCACCTCACATCAATTTTATTTCTACCTTTTTTGTCATCCCAACAATTTTATTCTTACTTTTTGGTCAATATCACATCTTTTTTGTCATTACCACTATTTTTTTGTCATTATCTCACTACCCATACTTTCTAACTTTTACCCACTCAAAACAACTTTATCAGTTTTCTTAATCTCCGTGTCGGACACCAACTGGGGCGCCATTTCGTGAACGGAGGAGTACTATATAAATGATACTCCCTCTGTCCCGCGAAAGATGAACCACTTTCCTTTTTGGGATGTTCCACGAAAGATGAGCCATTTCTGTTTTGGGAAATAATTAATTGCATTCACACTGCTTTTACATTTGCATTCACACTGCTTTTACATTCTTTATTATTTATTCATACTACTTTTATATTTTTTATCAATAAAATACTCCACTAAATATACTCACTACTATTTCTTCTTAGTCTCTGTGTCCAAACCAAATGACTCATTTTTAATGGGACGGAGGGAATGTATATGTATTGTTTTTATCAAATTAATGAGAAATCTTACTAGGATGATAATATTTTAATAATATAAAATTATATTAGCAAAATATTATGTACTATTGTTTTTATCAAATTAATTAAAAAATTTAAAGGGCACCACATTCCTCACATGAAAATATTTTAATGATATTCTCACCGAAAAACCTTTGTAGGAATTTCTCCAAATTAACGTATTATAAACGATGAAAATCGATAAATATATTCATTATTTTTGTAGAATTAATAGAAATATAGATATGAATTAATAAACCATCGAATAGAAACTCAACTCCAGACTACGGTTGCAATATACTCAACAGAAAATAACCGGAATACCTTCTCAAGGGGGGAGAGAGAGGGAGGAGAAAAAAAAAAAAACTGGAATTCCCTAATTAGTTGTTTTTCACTATAATTAAGTTTGCATCATCTCTTCTTCCTCTTCCAGCTTCCAACGTCAGTATCTATCAATTTTTATGCAATCTGTATCTTGTCTACATTATATTGTCTCAGGCAAAAGGCAAGGGGATACCGAATTCGAAAGCGATTTAATCTCCAAATTCTGCCTATATATATATATTCTGAATCAAAACGGCAAGCATGATTTGGGATACCACCAACACTTGTCACTGTTGTAGAATCCTTCATCAATATCTCTCTCCTCACGAATCAGTCTCCTAACCTCGTCGTCTCGTTTGGCCAGATCCATCGACGAAGACAGCGATCTCGATCTGAGGAACGGCGGCACCGACGCCGGCCGTCGGTCGGAGCATAATTTCTCCACCACCTCGACGTCCCACAACATCTTCTCGCTCGTCTTGCTCCGGTGAGGGACGTCGTGCATGATGGCATTCCTCCACAGCGTGAGGCCGCCCACGGGACGCAAGAATTGGCCGTAGATCGATCTTAGCCGCACCTGCATTCCGTCCCTCGACGGCTCCCATTCCGTCGCTGAATCGCACTGGCAAGGCCATGTTTGGACCACCCTTTTTCCCGTCACGCCAGGAATTATTGGTGTGCCTTAAAGAAATTTTAATAAATTTAATATTTTTTTCTCTTTTCTTAAAAAAACTTTTATATATATATGATTGTGTGTTTGTCGTCCCCATACCTGAGGCTGTGAGGTATGTACCGTAGCAGCTTTTGAGACGGATGGAGTCTTTTCCTTCGATTAATTCGACTATCCAAGTTGCGTTCTTTGATGATCGGTCGCTGCCATGGCTGATGGTGATGCAATCTTCATCGGCGATAAGGAATCTATCCCTGTGGCTGACCAGCCTCACTGAGATTGCTCTTTGGAAAAAATCCATGATCTTTAATACTATGTTTCCTGTTACATTGTAGAACACGAGATTACATGCATGCAGAAGATAGAGAAATGTATTGCGAATTGCTGAATTCTTGAATATATTGGTCGTAAATTAATTAATGATGATGCATACTTGTACGTAATGAATATAATCAATGTAAAAGGAATTAATTGAATTTGAAGGTATATATCGATCGGATCAAACGGAAGGGTTTCTTCTTGCCATATGAGAGAACAAGCCCGGTGAGCCCCTCTCTCTCTCTCAAAATTTTGGAGAGAGAAAGTGGAGGGCCGGAATGAGGCTCAAGGGCCAGACAATAATTACAAGAGAGAATGCCTTCACGCATGCACTGCAGGGTTTTGGATGATTTGTGAAGGACTGACTATCTTTGATTTTTAGATATGAATCAAATCAACTGCTAAAATTATCACGAGTGTATTTCGTTTCGGTTACTTATTTTGCTATTCGATATTACTGCAGATTTGAGGGTATGCTACAATTTCGCTCATTTGCTCAAAACAGTTGACGGTTGTTTTTATCCTTTTTTAAGTTGTAGGAGTAGCAATAAATACAATTTAGGTATTGAGGTGAAAACTAAAAGACTTAAAGTTGTGAAATAGCACTTTTCAAAATTAAAAATTTAAAATGTCACCTTAAGTTTAAAAATTGTAAAATAGTAATTTGAGAGGTTAAATGTCTCATATACCCTTAATGAGTATACAAGAAGGCTAACTTTCATTTGAATCATACACGAAAACTAATTTCATGTATGAACTTCCGGCGAAAATTTCCGGCGAAATTTCCAGCGAAAATTTGAATCATACACGAAGACTAACTTCTTGTATGCATCATACACGAAGACTGACTTTCATGTATGCATCATACACGAAGCCTAAGATTCATGTATGCATCATACACGAAAATTTTTGCCTCCAAAAAATTCAAATTTGTATCATACATGAAGATAAGTTTTCATACATACACAAAGACTGACTTTCATGTATGCATCATATACGAAATTTTTTGCCTAAAAAAAATTCAAATTTGTATCATACACGAAAATAAGTTTTCATGTATGATACATACACGAAGATAAGTTTTCATGTATGATGCATACATGAAGTTAGGCTTTGTGTATGATTCAAATTATCGCCGGAAAATTTTACCGGGAAATTTTCACCGGAAATTTTTGCCGGAAAATATCACCGGGAATTTTTCGCCGGAAAAGTTTCGCCGAAAATTCATACAAGAAATTAATCTTCATGTATGATAAAAATTAAATGCAACCTTCTTGCATACATGTGGGGCATAAAAGTCCTAAACAAACTTAAAAGACTATTTTGAATTTTTTTTTTTTTTTTTTTTTTTTTCTAAAGGGACATAATTCATCTTTTATATTTTAAAAGTGCTATTTCAATGTTTCATTGAAACTGAAATATTTACTGCTATTACACAAAAAAGCTTCTTCCTGCAAGTAATACATGGGTAATTAACAAATTGCTTAATTAACATTAACAAGTAGTATAAATTATGGTATTAGCTAGCCATCCATATATATAGAGGAATATATTTTGGCCCTCCATTTATAAAGTTCATGTATTTTAAATTGTGGTTTTATTTTTTATTCAATTCATTAGTGTTGGGAAATTTATTAGTAAGAGTTTTGATGAATTCCAAAACCGACTGACCCCAATCGAGTACATGTTGCCAGAACCTAATGTTAGAACTTAGGTTCGCTGTTTGAGCAAAGTTAAGATTTTATCTTTACAGGTCTCTAGCTGAAGATGGCAACAAGGCATTACTCAGACAGAACATCAGTTATGATGAAAGACAACTGAGAGTTCATTTGTTCAGATGGAATAAGGGGGAAGTCTTCAGATAATCAGTTGTAAAGGCCAACTGAGGATTCGTCAGATGAGAAACAGTAGAGAGGAAGAGAACATCAGATGAAAAGGAAGTCATCTGAAGTTTCCAACTCAACTGACTAAATACAAAGAAGACAACTGAGGGTTCAGTTTCAGAACCTCAGTTGTAGAACTCAAACAAGAAGATCAACAACATGAAGTTCAAAGTCAGCTGAGAGTTCAACGGTTCAGTCAGAACATCAGCTGAAGACCACTCAGATAAAGATCAAGATTTTCAACCAACTAATCGAGGTTGACTGTCAGAAAGGTTTAAGATTTGAATTTCAAAAGGAAGTCACATGAGGGTTTGATCGTTCAGTCATTACCCCATCTGGCCCAACACAAGGCTGTCTCAGAAGGAAAGCAGAAGAACACAGATGCCATATCGGGAAAGTCTGCAGAGATGAGAGACAAGCCATCGCTTTTAACGATCAGAGATCAACAGCTCCTCCAACGGCTAGTTGATTCTCTCCGCCTATAAATAGCGGCATTATCTCATTCGAGAGAGACATACACACGAGACAAGAGATAGAGAAGTGCAATCACAAGAAAATCAAGCGCAAGAAAATTCTGCAAAAATCTTATTCTAAGAACATCAGCAACTGAGAGTTCAAGAGTGATAGAACATTAGTAGCTGAGGGTTCATAGAGTCTTAGATTTTAGTTTGAGTGTTTATTCGTTCAAGCCATAGATCCAGCTCTCATTCGTGATCGAGCTGTAGTTGGAAAATCCACCCACATACACACCTTAAAAAGTGTCTGTTAGGATCATACTCTTCCTGTAATTGAGTAGCTAGGTCGTCAAGTACCCGCAAACTTGACATAGGTTGTTAAGTACCCGCAAACTTAACTGTAAAGGTTGATAAGTACCCGTAAACTTATTGCAACGGTTGCACAGCCCGGGTAAGCTGTGTGGAACTGTCCAGAAGAACTTGAACTGAGGTGTGAGGATTCACATCTCCCCGTGGACGTATGAGGGTTATCTCCAAACCACGTTAAATTCCGTGTGTCTGTGTTTATTTTTATTCAGTTGCTTGTTGCATTCTTATCTGATCAATCTAACCAGCATACAAACTGCATTTTACATATTCAACTGTTTTGGTTTTTGACCAACCCTGCACTAAAAAGCGTGAGTTGCTTTAACGAGTTTTAATTTCCACCACATTCCGCACAGCCTCACTCTTCCAGCTGAGGTTGCTTACTCAGCTGTGAGATTCCAACTGAGTACGCTTTACTCGGTTGAAGTAATTTTTAAGGGTTAAGTTTTAAAATCCTTACTGGTGTATTCCCCCCCCATACACCAGTAACTCGTTTCGGGACCATCAAGTGGTATCAGAGCAGTGGTTCAAAAGACTGCTGACTCTGTTTCACAAGGTGTGAATTCGAGAAATTTTTTCAGTGGTCAACTGAACAGATCTTTTCACGCTAGTGCATATTTGCTCGCATTTTTGTCCTGTTCCTTTTTGCGCAGATGGACGTCAAGGATAAGATCGTCGTCATGTTCTCAGTAGTCAATTATACATCATGGAGAACTCGAATGAAGAAGATCCTTCTGTCAAAGCATCACAGGATGCAACAAGTTCTCTCTTCCGGACCAATAGTCATTAAAGAAAGAATAGCTCGCACTCCCACAAATCCTAACGATGGAGATACAGTGGTGGAGTATGTGGAGAAACAGCCAGAAGACTACTCTCCAGAGGAGGCCAAGGTGAGCCAGTTGGATATCTGGGCTCAGAGCACAATAATGTCCACAGTTGGACAAGATTATCTGCCTTGGATAGAGGAATGTGAGACTGCAAAAGAGATGTGGGACATCCTGGCATCGCTAAGTGAAGGAAGCGACGAGACGAAGGAAAACAAGTTCTCACATGCATGTCAAGATTTCAACAACTTCAGTCTGCGACCTGATGAGACTATCGATCAGTTAGAGCTCCGGTTTATGGACATCATCAGAAGAATCCAGTCCATCCGGAGAGGAAAATACACACTAAGAGAAATTAACCTCAAAGTGTTGCAAGCTCTACCAGCTGAGTGGGATACTTTCACCAATATCCACGAAAGCCGAGCTGACTTTGGTGAAATGGGAATTGAAAGATTGTTCTCAATCTTGAAAGGAAATGAGTATAAGGTCAACAGGAGGAGATCGCAGCCCTCAGGTCAGACAAGTAGTCAGTTGCTCTCCGAGCTGATTACTCAAAATCGAGATCATCAAGGCCAACCAGATTAGCTGACACGACTGCAAAGGAGCCAAGCAGAGAGGAACTACAACAGAACATTGCAGCTTTGTCAAAGAAGCTAGCCGAAATGGACACTCGGTTCGGCAAATATAAATGGTTCTATAAATCAAACCGAACTCGAGACAGCTTAAAGCCAGTCACCAATGGTTGCTTTGAATGCGGAAAGGAAGGTCATTTCAAGGCTGACTGCCCAGATCTATCGAAGAAAGAGAGAGATGCTCTAAGGGCCAAACAAGCTGGAAAGAATAAGGCCATGGTTGTAGAAGAAGCAGCTGACGATATGGATATCTTCACTGACATCGAAGATGAAGATGAGCTGACTTCTACCAACAACGTCATCAGTCAGGATCAATGCCTCATGGCACTTGGAACCAACCAAGATGATATTGAGGTACAATCTAATCCTGCTCAGTTAAACTCTTCCAATATTTCTAACATGCAGGAATCTTTGAACGATGAGTTGGAACCCTCCTGGAGTGATTTTCAAGAACTCAGTGAGGAGCTGCATCACCAATCGGTTGAGTTTAAGAGTCTTCAAGCTCAGTTTGCCAAACTTGAAGATTCCTTAACCGAAAAGGATGATCTGATCAAAAGCCAAACCAAGGAGATTGAGAATCTCAAGAGTCAAATGAACGAGGCTAAGGCTCCAGCTGATGAGGAGTTGACAAAGCAGAACAAGGAACAATCGTCTGAATCAACAACAATTCCAACATCAGTCCGACCAAAGGTTCCAACCGAGTCAACCAATGAGGAACTGGTCAAACAACTGGAGATATTCTTGCCATAATATGAATCATCATCAGGGCATGAATAGGTACAGACAACCCTCAGGAAGTTGGAATCATAATCAGCCACAAAGATTCCAACATGGCGTCCGACCTCACAGACAAACTCAACAGGATAAGAATCGCCATCAAAACAGGGGGAAAGCCTCACCTCCTAAAGCTCAACATGGGAGAAATCCAACTCCTCCCAAGAAACAGAACATCACTACTAACAACAAGCCTAAGGATAACCGAGGTGTTGTTATAGTTGATGATGAAAGAAAAGTAATCTGGAATGATAAGTCCATCCGAGTTTACAGGGAAAAGCGACGCACAGTTCTAGCGGGAACTGGTTCTAACCCTCCAGGACCCAACTGAAATTGGGGACCTAAGCGAGTTTCTCTTTGCAGGTGCAGGAGAAACAGCTGAGGAAGAAGAAGGCGTCTGCTACAATGTGGGTGATGGATAGTGGATGCTCGAAACACATGACGAATCTGAAGGATTAGCTTGGAAGTTTCGTGGAGAAAGAAGGTCCATTAGTTACTTTTGGTGATAACTCAAAAGGTTATACCAGAGGTTACGGTACCCTTGAAACCAATCATGTTTCAATTTCTAATGTCTCTTATGTTGATGGATTGAAGCATAACCTGCTCTCCATCAGCCAATTCTGTGATAATGGTTTCTCTGTCAAGTTTGATGCACAGGGTTGCAGAGTTAAAGATGTCGGATCAAAACAAGTGATATTGTTGGGAAATCGATCTCCAATAGGGAATGTTTACTACGCTGACTGGAACAGCAGCCTCCCTGATACTTGCCTGTTATCAAAGAGCAGTTCGGATGTGAGCTGGCTGTGGCACAAAAGGCTCAACCATCTGAACTTCAAAACGATGAACCGACTCGCCAGATAAGAACATGCAAGAGGCATACCAAATCGAGTGTTTTCAACAACACATATCTGCAGTGCATGCCAACTGGGAAAGCTCGCTAGATCCTCCTTCCGGTTGAAGTCAACTCCCTCAACCGACCGAGTGTTACAGCTGATCCATATGGATCTCTTCGGGCCAGTTACACCAAAAAGCATAAATGGCAACGAATATACATTGGTTGTAACTGATGATTACTCGAGGTACACGTGGACCATTTTCATGCGTCACAAGAGTGAAACCCGAGATGAGCTGCCCAAGCTGATGGATCGGATATCGAACCAACAAGAGATGAAGATCATTTCTATCCGATCAGATCGTGGAATGGAATTTCTAAATGAAACCATCATTGAGTATTGCGAAAAGAATGGCATAACCCATCAGACATCAGCCGCGCGTACTCCACAACAGAATGGCGTAGCTGAGCGAAGAAATAGAACGCTGAAGGATGCAGCCACATCCATGTTAGCAAGCTCAGCTCTGCCAAAGAGATTTTGGGCTGAAGCGATCAACACAGCATGCTACACTCAGAATCGATCTCTTCTCACCAAGCGATTGGAAAAAACACCCTACGAGCTGTGGAGACGCAGAAAGCCAGATATTTCTTATTTTCGCGTTTTTGGTTCTAAGTGTTATATTCACAACAATGGGAAGACTCAGTTGAAAATCTTTGATGCCAAAGCTTCGAAGGGCATATTTCTTGGATATGCAGCTCGGATCAAGGCATATAGAGTTTTCAACAACAACTCTCGTGTTGTGGAAATAACACCTCATGTTAGTTTTGATGAATCTACCTTTGAGTGCAGGGAACAGGTAAACGAACAACACGCGGATCCAGCTGATCTATCAGTTCTCACCAGATCGCAAGCACTTAGGGAAAAGAATCGAGCTGAACTACTGGTTTGGGCAACTGAAGATGAGGATCCATATTTCTCTGAAGATGAATGCGAAGACCCCAGCTCATCCCAAGGGGGAACTTCAGCTGATGCTCCTCCAACTGCATCAACATCCGAAGCAGAACCAAACTCAGCCCAAACTATTGCCAATGTTAAGGATCCAGACTCAACAGCTGATCAATCACCAGCTCTGAAAACTCCAACTCAGATTTCTGAACAGCCACAGTTGGAAGAAAAAGAAAGACGCAACCGAAGATGGTATGAAGTTCATTCCACCGACGACATCATTGGAGATCCAACCGAGGGTGTGCGTACACGGAGCAGAGTTGCAAATCCTGAATCAACCGAGGAAGACTCCAACATTTAT
Source organism: Schizonepeta tenuifolia (assembly GCA_029490685.1). NCBI lineage: Eukaryota > Viridiplantae > Streptophyta > Magnoliopsida > Lamiales > Lamiaceae > Schizonepeta > Schizonepeta tenuifolia. The sequence goes on from CM055958.1 coordinate 57,205,590, forward strand.
GCCCAATATGCTGAGGAATTGGCAGTTCTAGAAGAGTTCGAGCAAGCTGGAGATGTTGCCATGATTTCTTGCTTTGTAGCTGATGTACCAGAACCGAAGAATGTTGGGGAAGCTCTCAGCTGTGTCCATTGGACAACAACAATGCAAGAAGAACTGAATGAGTTTCTACGCAACTGTGTATGGGAGTTGGTAGAAAGACCAAATGGTGTCAAGGTGATTGGATTGAAGTGGATTTTCAAAAACAAGAGAGAAGCCATTGGATTCATTGTGAGGAATAAAGCAAGGTTGGTAGCTCAAGGATACTGCCAACAAGAAGGAATTGACTTTGAAGATTCCTTCACACCAGTTGCAAGGCTGGAAGCCATCCGGATTTTTCTAGCTTATGCCGCACATCACAAGTTCAAAGTATATCAGATGGATGTGAAGTGTGCATTCCTAAATGGAAATATCAAAGAAGATGTATATATTGAACAACCTCCTGGTTTTGAGACTGGAGATGGAAGAGCGTACAAGCTGAAGAAAGCTATCTATGGTCTAAAGCAAGCGCCAAGGGCATGGTATGACACTCTTTGTGGATTTCTTCTGAACTCGAGGTTCAAACGAGGTTCAGTTGATAAAACTCTCTTCACCATCAAAGTTGGAGAAGATATACTTGTTGTGCAAATCTACGTGGATGACATCATTTTCGGCTCCAAGTCGGAGGAGCTGTGCAAGAAATTCTCAGATCTCATGAAGGAGAAGTTCGAGATGTCAATGATGGGCGAGATGAATTATTTCCTTGGATTACAAGTGAAGCAGTCACCTGAAGGGATTTTCATCAACCAGTCCAAATATACAAAGGAGCTCATCACCAAGTTCGGATTGCAGACAAGTAAGACAACAAGAATCCCTATGAATACGAACTGGAAGATCGAACCCGGAGCTGAGGGAAAGCTCGTTGATGCTAGCCAGTATAGAGAGATCATCGGTTCGCTGCTCTACCTAACTGCTAGCCGACCAGATATATCATACGCAGTTGGAGTGTGTGCTCGATTTCAAGTCCAACCAAGAGAAGCACACATGTTGGCAGCAAAGAACATCATTAAGTATCTGAAGGGAACTGTCAATGTTGGGTTGTGGTACCCAACTGATGACAATATCCAGCTAACTGGATACTCAGATGCGGACCTAGCAGAAGATCGGTTGGACAGGAAGTCTACCTCGGGACACTGTCAGTTCATGGGAAGCAAGCTGGTTTCATGGTTCTCCAAGAAACAAGCATGTGTTGCCACTTCTACAACCGAGTCAGAATACATGGCTGCCGGAAGCTGTTGCATGCAAGTGTTGTGGCTGAAGCAACATCTGAGAGATTATGAAGTTGCAACTGGACAAGTTCCCATTCATTGTGATAGCTCGAGTGCCATAGCTATCTCTCTGAACCCTGTTCACCACTCTCGGACTAAGCATATCAACATTCGTCATCATTTCATCCGAGATCATATTGAGAAGAAGGATGTGTCCATGGAGAAGATCCCAACTGAGATTCAGAGAGCTGACATCTTCACCAAACCTCTTCCTGAAGCCCGGTTCAAGATGCTGTGTGATCTTCTAGGTCTATTGGATCCGAGCTGAAGATTCATCCGAGCAGAAGAGTCATCCGAGCTGACGAGGATCCATCCGAGCTGAAGAGTCAGATATCCATCTGAGGGGGAAGCTCAGATGAAGGGGGAGTCTCAGATACAAATTGCCAACTATAGACATCAAACATCAGCTGAACAGACGAACTCAAGTCAGCTGATGGTATGCGGCAACTGAGGAACTCGACTGAGGTATACAGCAGATCTCGACATCAGCTGACAGGTATCATTTATGACTGAAGGTGTTATGATATTAAATGAGAATGTTTGAAATAAATTCAAACATTCCTGAACATGTCAGCTAGACTAAACAAGCCATCATATCGCATTTAATGTAAAGTCTGGCTGAACTCCTATAGCCTTACTTTATAGTGCGACTGGGCTGACACCTCAAACTATTCACCTTCTCACTCGCGCGCGTGGAGTATCAGTCAAAATTACTCAACAGTCGCGCAATCTCCGCCGTTGAAAAAATACGCGCCATTTAACCCCAGCCGTTGATATTATCCGAGTCAAAGATTATATAATACGGCAAATCAGGAAGTGATCCTTACATTCTTATTTCGTGCATATCTTTACTTACTATTCATCATCATCTCCAAACCTGTTTCACCATTTTCAGTAAAGTTTTTTTTTTTTCCTTCTTCTTTGCATATATATATATATATATATATATATATATATATATATATATATATCTCTTTGAGATGGAGCCTAAATCTAAAGCTTCCAAGAAGATGGTTTCCGCAGAGCCTGCTACTTTCCAGGAATCTTTCGACATGGTGATGTCGAAGATTCATTTTGAACAGATTCTGTCCAGAGCGGCTTTGACCTCGCCTGAACTCGCTCTCGTTGCCGCCATTCTCTCCGACCACCGTCTCCTCGACTGGGCAACTCTCTCTCCGTCCAAATTGCTCAGGAAGCAGGTCGTACACTTCTACAGGAATCTGCAGTGAGTTGCAGATGATGGGCTTGTCACGATCATCCCGTGCAGGCAACGACACAAAACCTCCCAGACGATAGAAGACACCGCCATAGAAATAAAAGTATCCAAGGAACTGGAGAAGATCATCCCCAGAAATCGCGAAGCCACAGATGTGCTGGGGAACTTCACTGATAAGGAAGCTGATGCCTTCCTTCAAACCATCCTTCTTATTCCCGAACCATTGAAGGGGAGCATGCAAAGGACAAAGCTGAAGCCGGCGCACCGACTTCTCTTCGACGTAATATCCAAATGCGCCTTCGCTTACGGATGAGCTTTCGGTGACATTAGTAGGCCGAAGCTCAAACAACAGAAGGCACTGGAGGAACTGCACCAGGTCGATTGGCTGGGCTATCTTGAAAGCCAGCTGTTGATGGAGCAGCAGAAAATTTCCGAGACGACAGCTGAGTCCGGAGAACAGCTGTTGAGTGTCAAGGGGACACTCAACTTTGGTACTAAAATTTCTGCCCTCATCCTCCAAGCCACAAAGGGACTGCCGCTGACATGGGAAGGGAGTGAGGACACGCCGTTCAGCAAGCTGACGCTGTTCCCCACAGCCAAAAAGGCCAGGGACGTTGTGGAGGCCATTTACACTCCCAAGGGTGCCCCCAATCCAGCTGTGGAGTCAGCAGCTCGCCGCCCTTCGAGGTCCAAGCCTGCAAAGTGCCAGTTGGAGGAGGTGGCTGAGGAAGAGGAAGACGAAGAAGAAGAAGATGAGGAACCCCTCCAGAAGAGGCCCAGGATCCGCATCGTCTAGCCAGCGGCTCAACCATCTACAACAAGTCCAGTGGTGGTAAAGCCAGCTGAGGAGAAGGAGTCAACCGAATCCAGCCAATCGGTTGACCCAGCTGGGTTCGTTCTTCAACCTCGTCAGGAGGAAGTGGCTGAAGGCGTGGAGATCCACGTGGAGGAATCCAGCTCCTCCTCAGATGAGTCTTCTTCATCTGAGGAGTCCCACGACAGTCCAACTGGAGCTGATGCCAGCCAGGTAATCCCACCTGTGTCTGAGGAAACACTTGAGCCAGCCGACTCACCTCCCAAAGAGGATCCAGTTCTCTCAACTGGTCCTCAGTCAGATATTCCGAGCCTCTCGCTCGATGCCAACGTTATGACCATTCCTTTGGCCAACGTTGATGAAACCATCGAACCCCTTACCTTCGATATTGACCCCCTCCAATTGATGAAAAAGCCAACCGCCAGGCGATCTTGGCTGAATATGAAGGAAGGCTGAGCTACTGCTTCCGCAAGCTGATTGGTATGTTCCCCGAGGCAGCCTCAATGCCCGTATTTGCCGTACTCGGGACGGAACTGCTCTACCAGTTCTGTGTCATATTCAGCTACTGGTACGTCAAGGAGGAAACCCTCAGGATCCATGGTTGGGACAAGTTGAAGGTCGAAGAATCCAACTTGAGGGTATACTTCGACTACCAGAACCTGGAGGTGGCCTACAACCAGAAGGTGGCTGTGCTACGTCGACGTCTGGACAAGAGCATCCAAGAAGGGACAGACACCAGGGAGCTGTGCAACAATCCTGGAGCTGTTCAGTTACTTGACGATATGCTAGCCAAGAATGCCCACTGCATGGAGGATGTCGACGCAGCTGAAGAGGCGGCCAAGAGGGAAGAAGACAAGCTCAAGGCCTACCTTGCCAGCCGATCTGCCCTGGTTGTCATGGAGCCAACTGCACAGCCACAACCACAACACCTGCCTGGACCCTTCGAACAGCCAGCGCTCTCAACCGATGCCATCTGTGAGCTGATCTCGGAGTGGGTCAACCAGCTGAGGCAGGAAATGTTGTCCAAGATCCAGCTCAGCAAGGAGGAGGATGCTGACAGGATGCAGCAGCTGATGGCAGAGAATGCCAGCTTGAAGAATCAGTTGGAACACCTTTCCTCTTCCCTGCAGCAGAAGTTTGAAGATCTCTCCACTTCTTCCAGCTCGGAGGTCACGGCTCTGAGGAAGGCAGTTCAGGGCCTCAGCTCGGACTTCAACGTTTTCCAAACCGTTGCTGAATCTGATCTGGCAAGGTCCCAGCAGACTCAGGACCAGGAGTGGATGTCTCAGTTCGCAAATTTCTGAGCTGAGTTCGTCACCCTCCACAAAGAGGTCTCTGCGACCTTTGCAGTCTTGCAACGAGCTGAGCAGAAGCGCTAGGATCTGGAGTTGGCCAAGAAGGTGGCAGAGAAGGATGCTGTCGAAGAACTCTTTTCCCGCGTTCAACAGGCTGAGGCCAAGCTGACCTCCCTGGATGGCACCGTTGCCACCCTTTTGGATGATGCCAAAAAGGGGGAAGACAAGGAGCCAGCAGCTGGTGCTGGACAAGGGAAAGCTGTTCTTCAGCAAGGGGAATGAGTGCCAGCTGAAGCGGAAGGAGCAGCTGAAGGATCGCAGCAAGAACTGGAAATCTCCCACGACCTCGTAGCCGAGCTTACGGCCGAGCTCGATGCCGAACTTGACGGGATATCTGTTGAAGACTGCATCGAATGCTGCCAAAGCTATGGGGGAGTCCAAGGAGAAGTACTTGAATCCCTCTTGGATCAAGAAGTTCGCTGCCGATCAGGCCAAGAAGGTGGCCAAGTTCGAGAAGGAGCTGACCAAGGTGGAGAAGAACGTCGACAGAAATAAAGCCAGCCGGAGCGTGCGAAGAATCAACAAGCACCAGATGAAGGCTGAGGCTAGGAAGTCGACCCAACAGCTGCAGAAGAATGTCCAACTCCTGTCTCGGTACCCACATGTTGACAAGTGGATGAATGCTGAGTGGAATGATGACTGGGAGCAGTTCAAGCATGAATTCATCAATGACTTCAATTACAAGAAGGTCTACTCGACTGAAGACCCAAGGCAAGCCTTCAAGGAAGCCCTGTGGGAACTCAGATCTGGAGACCCTGGAATATTTAGTCAGTTCAAGCGAGCCATGCTGAATGCTCAGCTCGATCCCAACACCGTTCCAGTTCTGCAGATGTGCAGGTACCGCCCTCAGATGATCAAAGGCACGAGCACGCCAAACAGAAATGCGATCATGGCTGAGGCGAGACAAGTCTGCAAGGAACATGGTGTCAACACTGGGATCGAGTCAGCTGCGAAGAAGGAGATCTTTGACCGTATCTTCAGCAAGTACGGTCAACAGTATTTTTAAGCTGTCAAAGTTTTGAGCTGATGAAGTTTTTTTGAGATGTAGTTTTTGAAGCAACTGTTGTATCTTTATCTGTTCTGTGTTTAACCCTGTAACCTTCAGTTGTAACAAAAACTTCAAAGTATATATACGATTCAACTTGACGCACAATATCTCATTGTCCAAGCTATGAATCGCAGTCTTTTAAATACCATGTTATAACTGTGCTAACCCTTTGATGTTTTATCTTATAGACTGTCTAGAATTTCAGTTGAGATTTTAGGTCAGTTAGTGAGGATTAGATCAATAGTGGTTTAAAGTTGTAAGTGGTTTTGACATCATCAAAAAGGGGGAAATTGTTGGGAAATTTATTAGTAAGAGTTTTGATGAATTCCAAAACCGACTGACCCCAACCGAGTACATATTGCCAGAACCTAATGTTAGAACTTAGGCTCGCTGTTTGAGCAAAGTTAAGATTTTATCTTTACAGGTCTCCAGCTGAAGATGGCAACAAGGCATTACTCAGACAGAACATCAGTTATGATGAAAGACAACTGAGAGTTCATTTGTTCAGATGGAATAAGGGGGGAGTCTTCAGAACATCAGTTGTAAAGGCCAACTGAGGATTCGTCAGATGAGAAACAGTAGAGAGGAAGAGAACATCAGATGAAAAGGAAGTCATCTGAAGTTTCCAACTCAACTGACTAAATACAAAGAAGACAACTGAGGGTTCAGTTTCAGAACCTCAGTTGTAGAACTCAAACAAGAAGATCAACATCATGAAGTTCAAAGTCAGCTGAGAGTTCAACGGTTCAGTCAGAACATCAGCTGAAGACCACTCAGATAAAGATCAAGATTTTCAACCAACTAATCGAGGTTGACTGTCAGAAAGGTTTAAGATTTGAATTTCAAAAGGAAGTCACATGAGGGTTTGATCGTTCAGTCATTACCCCATCTGGCCCAACACAAGGCTGTCTCAGAAGGAAAGCAGAAGAACACAGATGCCATATCGGGAAAGTCTGCAGAGATGAGAGACAAGCCATCGCTTTCAACGATCAGAGATCAACAGCTCCTCCAACGGCTAGTTGATTCTCTCCGCCTATAAATAGAGGCATTCTCTCATTCGAGAGAGACACACATACGAGACAAGAGATAGAGAAGTGCAATCACAAGAAAATCAAGCGCAAGAAAATTCTGCAAAAATCTTATTCTAAGAACATCAGCAACTGAGAGTTCAAGAGTGATAGAACATTAGTAGCTGAGGGTTCATAGAGTCTTAGATCTTAGTTTGAGTGTTTATTCGTTCAAGCCATAGATCCAGCTCTCATTCGTGATCGAGCTGTAGTTGGAAAATCCACCCACATACACACCTTAAAAAGTGTCTGTTAGGATCATACTCTTCCTGTAATTGAGTAGCTAGGTCGTCAAGTACCCGCAAACTTGACATAGGTTGTTAAGTACCCGCAAACTTAACTGTAAAGGTTGATAAGTACCCGTAAACTTATTGCAACGGTTGCACAGCCCGGGTAAGCTGTGTGGAACTGTCCAGAAGAACTTGGACTGAGGTGTGAGGATTCACATCTCCCCGTAGACGTAGGAGGGTTATCTCCGAACCACGTTAAATTCCGTGTGTCTGTGTTTATTTTTATTCAGTTGCTTATTGCATTCTTATCTGATCAATCTAACCAGCATACAAACTGCATTTTACATATTCAACTGTTTTGGTTTTTGACCAACCCTGCACTAAAAAACGTGAGTTGCTTTAACGAGTTTTAATTTCCACCACATTCCGCACAGCCTCACTCTTCCAGCTGAGGTTGCTTACTCAGCTGTGAGATTCCAACTGAGTACGCTTTACTCGGTTGAAGTAATTTTTTAAGGGTTAAGTTTTAAAATCCTTACTGGTGTATTCCCCCCCTCCCATACACCAGTAATTCATTTCGGGACCATCAATTAGTATTTTATTTTTTACTACTGTAATACTTTTTTCCTCCCCATTTCACACACTTTTGCTTTCTTTCTCATTCAATCACTACAAATGCAATAATTATTGATAATAAATTAAAGATAAAAAAATTACAGTACTTTTATTACAATAAATAAACTAGTATTATGGCCAGCGCAATGCGTCGGGGAGCATTTTGTATTTTTAGTTTTACTTAGAAATATAAATATAAGTATTAATTTAGTTATAATATATTAAAAATTTAAAAGTAAAAATACAATACAAATGATACTCCTTCCGTCACTATGATAAAATAATTAAAGTATAGTAACCTCAATTATTTTTAAAGGTTAAATATGTTTATTTACGGAAAGAGGACATTCCAAAAGATATAAGTAATGGGTTTTGAGTATTACAAATTTTCTAATTTTTTTATTCTTATTTTTCAAGTTGTAAAAACTGAAAGCTAATTTCTAATATTTTAGATTAAAATTCATTACTTAATTACTCCAATAAAATGTAAATTCTAAGACTTACCTAAATTCAGAAATGAAACAAAAAGATTATGAAAATTGAAAATCCTAAATCCTAAAACGTAGATTAATGAAATTTGCATATTCTAAAATATTTGAAGGAAACTTGAAGAGAAATTTACTTTAAATCTGCATTTGATAAATTTATGGCAAATAAAATTGATTTTGTTAAATAAATAAATATGTTTAAATATTTTGATTTAAAGATAAAATTCTCAAACACTGAAAACATGAGAAAGGTTATGAAATTACACATTATAGGCGCAATACCTTAATAGAGTACTAATTCTTCATACAATCATTGATCCTTATTTAAAATTACAATAAAGCTATCCGGACATACTATGTCCAGACATAATCGGTTCGATTAAGTAAACAACTAATTTTACATAAATTTTAATTAATATATTTTTTTAATTTCGGCCATTTATGAATGTACAATAATACCATTTTCGAATTTTAATTAGAAGAGAAGAGAAGTAAAGATATTTATGTCGATAAAATATGGTCTTAATTAATACAGTTTTAATTAGGAAAAGATTTTTTTGGGGGATAGGAGGGAAAATTTTGAGGGGGAGTGAATGTTGTGTAATACCGCCTATTTTTTTTCTTGGTCAAACAGATTATGTCCGGACATACTATGTTCGAATAGCATCACCCTAAAAATTAATATTTGAATTCAACTAAAATTTTGGTAGAAATATTGATATTGACTCACATGCATCATGATTTGAATAGTTTCTCAATGTTTTCAGATAATTTGTTAGATATATCTTCATAGTAGTATGTTTATGTTTTCCTTTAGTTTGTACTGTTGATTCATATTAGTATCACTACATAAATTAATTAAAATTTTTGTTAGTCTATTTTTTGATCCATGTTCTTATAATAACATAAAGACAAAATTGCATAAAAATACCTGACCTTTTATCAAATCCGGACTTATAACAAACCTTTTAATTGTAGCCAAAAAAATAGCTACCTTTCAATTTGTTGCAATGTCCGTTCGAATCCAATTTGGGGAAAAAAATGATGATGACGTGCATAATTCATAATGACGTGGAGTTCAAAACTACACTGTTTTAACTAAAACAACATCGTTTTCATTAAGAATTAAAAAACAAAAAGAAAATATTACACATCATTTAAAAATTTCCACCTCATCTTCTCCTTCTTCTCTCTCTCTCTCTCTCTCTCACCCTACCCCTCCTCCTCTCATTTGCCGCCGCATACACCCCCATCTCCACTTCCACTACTGCTACCTCTTCGACCAGTGCACCAAATCCAAAGGGCACACCGTCTTCATCTCCCTCATCGCCATCATCCTTCTCTTTTCCCTCTGCATCTACGACGTCGTTTTTTGCTCTGGCGCCCTCCCTCACGCCATCTGCGGTGGCGCCATAGGGTTTCTATGGATCCAGAGCGGCTGGCTCGGCCATGACTCTGGCCATTACCAGATCATGCTCACCCCCAATATCAAGCGATTCGTCCAAGTCCTCACCGAAAATTGTCTCGCTAGCATCAACATCGCGTGGTGGAAGAGCAACCACAACGCGCACCACATCGCCGTCAACGGCCTCGACCCCGACCCCGACCTCCAGCACCTGCCGTTCTTCGGCGATTCCGCCGCTAGATTCCTAATTAGCAAGCAGCATTACACCTATTATCCGGTAATGTCGTTGGCTAGGTTAAATCTCTTCATGCAATCCCTCTTCCTTCTGCTTTCCAACAAAAATGCGCCTAATTGAGCTTGGGAGCTCCTAGGTTTAGTGATTTTTTGGATTTGGTATCCATTGCTAGTCTCCCTCTTACCTAATTCGGGAAAGAAAATAATGTTCATCGCTTGCAACTACATACTCACAAGCATTCAACTTGTTCAATTCACTCTCAACCATTTCTCCTCCTCTGTTTATGTTGGAATGCCTAAAGCTGAGGTGGTTGGCGGGGGCGAGGCAGTTGAGGTGGAAGTGGAGATGGTAGTGTATGCGGCGGAGGAGATGAGGAGGGGTTGGGCGAGAGATAGAGAGAGATAAAGGGGAAGGGGAAGATAAGGTGTAAATTTTTAAATGATGTGTAATACTTTTTTTTAATTCTTAATCAAAACGACGTCGTTTTGAATGCCACGTTATTATAAATTGTACACGTCATCATCAATTTTTTTTTTCAAATTAAATTCAGACAGACATTGCAACAAATTGGAAGGTAGCTATACTTTTTGCTACAATTAAAAGGTTTATCATAAGTCCAAAATTTGGTAAAAGTTCAAGTATTTTTATGCAATTTTGCCAAAAATAAAACTGCTTCATATTTTTAGGAAATAGCTTCTTAATTGACAGTCAAAATTGATTTCAAAGAGTCAAAATTCATTACAATTTTCCTCTTAACACTTTTGTTTTAAATAATCTAAAATACATAAATAATACTATTATATATTATAAATAAAAAGATAAATATTAAATATGACAATTGTACAAAAATAATAAAAAGTGTTTCTCAATATTGGTGCATAAAATGAAATCGTCTTGAAAATTGGATTATGAATTATGATTGTACTTAGATCTTTTGATTTATATGAAGTGTTAATTGTCTGTAAATTCACAACGTTTTAGCAAATTCTGGATTTGCACAGAACTTTTAAGATTCTGGTTTTAAAAATCAACACCTTTTAATTTTTCGCAAATTTTTCCCAACAACCAATTTTCCCCCAAATTAGAAGGGATGTGGCATCTCGAAATTATATGTTGGATGTCAGGTGGCCCAGGTCAACAAAATGATGTCGTTTTACATAAATAAAAAAAAATTCATCTCATTTTTCTCAATGAAGAAATAAAAAATTAAACAAAAACAGTAAAGGAAAGAAAAATCTCACCCACTTATCCCCCATCTCTCTCTCTCGTGAAGAAAATTATACTATTATATTTTTACTCCATAAATATATATTTTTAAAATTTTTACTATCATAATTTATTTGTTTGAAATTCTTAAATTACAATTTTTATATTAAATTAAAGATCTCATCAAGATCTTTAATTTAAGACGCATCTTCACTTAATTTTAATCAGCCAAATTAGATGAATTTTAGAAAGAAGATAAAATAAAAGAGAGATAAAAAGAAAAAAGAAAAAGAAAAAAAAAAACTGCTCCACTTTCGTAACGAAAAAAATTTGGAATGGTCAGAATTAATGGAATTGGTCAAAACTAATTTTAGATTTTTTTTTCTCTCCTCACTTTTTATATATATATATATATATATATATATATATATATATATATATATTTATATATAGAATTAGGATCATATAAAAATGGCCCTTATCCTAAGAAATGAGAATCAATCTCAGCCACTCATTTGTTGCATCTCGTTAAGAAGAGCGGTGCATCCAGATGAAAAATTTCCATTTTTTTTTTTAATTTCATTTTTTTAAGGTTTGATTTTTCCATAAAGCTTGGTGCATCTCATGTCAACGTACGGTGCATCTAGTTTCACGTTGTGGTGCATCTCATTGTAAAGTGTGGTGCATCTACCATATTGTGGTTCATGAGATGCACCACTACGTGTACTGATATGCACGGTACAGTGTAATCACATGCACCACTAGGTGTAAGGAAATGCACTATGCTTTAAGGCGGAGCCGAGAAAAATAATGTTAAAAAAAATACTGAAAAAAAAACTGAAAAAAAAATCAGACATGCACCACAATGTGTAACCAGATGCACCACACACTGTATCTAGATGCACCACATCTAGGTGCACCATGTTTTAAGAAAAAATCGCCCAAAAAGAAATAAATAACCGAAAAATAAAAAACTGAAAAAAAAATCGGACATGCACCACAATGTGTAACCAGATGCACCACACGGTGTATTTAGATGCACCAAGTTTTAAGAAAAAAAAAAAAATTGGCGCGTGAGCTACACGTGCCGTGCGTGAAAGACACGCGCCCGCCCTTTTTTTGAGATATGTGATCCAGATTTATTCCTATATATATAGATAGATTAAAATCAAGTTGTGGAACACTACTAATTGGACGCTTCCGAGACAAGATGTTTTTGTTAATCAAATGGAAAGCTATTTAAATATGTCATTATTAATTTGATGTCATTTAAGTTATAATAAATTATCCAAAACACATTTCAAATACAGAATTAATATTTTTAATCTTCTAAAAAAGAATTAAAAAAAAGTATGATACTTTAAATATCTCTATTAGAAGTTTTCTAAATATATAGATATATAGGAATGAGTTTTCATGTAAAATTCTTTTAGCGTAAGGAATAAGAAGCATTCTAGACCCTTATAATTTAAATATAAAACTGCTTAGATTAATCCTCCAGATTCACACGGATCAAACTTATCTTTCGTGAGGGTAAATTAGTGAAAAAAAAATTCTACCATCCCACTAACATGAGCGAGCGATAATGAAGGGATTTGGAAAAAAAAAACACAATAAAAAATATAAAAACATTCCAGAATCAGTTAATTAATACAAATTTTCTAAAATAACTTATACACACAACAACAGGAAACTATCACAAATAATCGGATTTCAAGCATTCCAAAATACATAATTTATGCATTATAAAATCTATTTATCTATCTATTATTATTATATAAACGAAAACGACTCTACGTAAAATAAATTCTATGTGGCACTCCTCATTTTCCTCCATTCCTATTTATCTAAATTCTCATTTTTTTTTTAATTTAAAATCAATATTTACCATTTTTCTTGCATTATGTAGTTTCTGGTTGTTGTAATGCATTGAATTCTGCAGTTTCTATTTGTATTTATTGAAGTTTAAGTGAGTAAAAGTGAGGTTCAAATTTCCCTCTTTTATTTTGGATCACAACAATGTACTTTTACAATTGCTTATTCAATGAAATTGATGTTTTGCCTCCAATTCAATTGGTGTTTTGCCTCCATATTGTTTAGGATGCTTGAATTCCTGTTTTGAGAAATCTTTGATGTCCATCTATTGTTTCTATTTATTGTTTGTGTCTATTTGTGCATGTTTAATCATTCTCAAAATTACAAGTGAGAATGCATACACAAGTAAAAATAGGAATGTTGCATACACTACCATAACATTGAAAAAAATCGAAAAAAAAAATTAATCCATCAGAAAAAAATAATCTTGCGAAAAAAAAAAAATAATCGATCAAAATTCGAAAAAAAAAAATCGATACATTGGTTAATAAATCTAAGCAATATATACACAATCCTTGCCTTTAAATTTTGCTTTATTTACTGACAAATTAACAAAATTAATTGCACTCATTACCACTACCCCTCAAAGTCATTTTTCCTCCACCAGCTACACTTTATCAGCTTTTCTTAAAAGCCGTGCCAGCACCCAAATGGGTACACTAAATTTGGACGGAGAGCGTATATGGTATAGATTTAGTATCCACATTAATAGGGAATAATATACTAATACCTATTACTATGATGGTTCAATAAGACCCGGTTGAAAATACGAATCATATTACTAATTTTTTTTTTTGGTAAAATAGATTTTATTACCAAAATTGCAGAGGTTACAAGAGTAGAATCACAAAAACTCTCCAACCTATCTCTCAATTCATCCTAAATCCTAGTTCTGCAATAGTTTAGCTAATTTAGGATGATCACTACAACAAATAGCTATCTGGATTTTGCATGCTCGACTAATTTTCTCTGCAGTGTTTTGTTTATTCTGAAATCTCCTCAAATTCCTCTCCTACCATATGTTATAGATTGCCACAGCCAATAACACTCTATAAAGTTTTTTCCTTACTGTATTAGAATTGCATTGAGATATCATGTACTCTCTTTCAAGCTCCCAATCTGCTCTTGGCCTGCTTATGTTACCTCAACTAGTGATATCATGCCACACCTGAGTCGAGTAAACACAATCAAAGAAGAGATGCTTATGAGACTCATTCTCCTGCATACACAAACTGCAGAGAGAGTCCACTTCCACTCCTACCTTAAGCAGGTTATCACTGGTAGATAACCTTTCAAGAATAGCGAGCCATGCAATGAATACACACTTTGGAGGGGCAATGTTGTGAGATATCATTTTTTGCCATGGCTTCCACTGCACTTGTTGGGAAATTTATTAGTAAGAGTTTGATGAATTCCAAAACCAACTGACCCCAACCGAGTAGATGTTGCCAGTTCCTAATGTTAGCTGTTAGGCTCGCTGTTTGAGCAATGTTAAGACTTTATCTTTACAGATCTTTAGCTGAAGACGGCAACAGAGCAACACTCGGATACAACCCCGGATGAAAGATCGGATGAGGAACATCAGTTACAAGACTGCCTGATGAGAGAGCTATGCTTTTTGACAGCTGAGAGTTCAAGCCAACTGTTCAGTTGGAACTTCAGCTATAGAATGCCATCCGATAAAGAGAAAGTTTCAAGAAGGGGGAAGTTATAAAGAAGTCTCAACATGAAGTTTAAAGTCAGCTGAGAGTTCAACGGTTCAGACAGAACATCAGCTGAAGACCATTCAGATAAAGATCAAGACTTTCAACCGACTAACCGAGGTTGACTGTCAGAAAGGTTTGAATTTGAATTTCAAAAGGAAGTCACATGAGGGTTTGACCGTTCAGTTATTACCCCATTTGGCCCAACACAAGGCTGTCTCAGATGGAAAGCAGAAGAACTCAGATGCCATATCGGGAAAGTCTGCAGAGATGAGAGACAAGCCATCGCTTTCAACGATCAGAGATCAACAGCTCCTCTAACGGCTAGTTGATACTCTCCGCCTATAAATAGAGGCCCTCATTCATTCGAAGAAAAAAAAAGACACACACGCGAGAAGAAATCTGAGAGCAAAAAGAAAAGATCAATATTCTTCCCGAGCTGAACTGAATCTCTTAGAACATCACTTGTTGAGGATTCTAGAGTTAGATAGTTTTTGTGTCTTTAGATCGAACCTTGAGAACATCACTTAGTGAGAGTTCGTAGAGAGTTAGATCGCAGCTCACCTTCCGTTCGAGCTTTTAGTTGGAAACATATTTTCTTTTTCACCTGAAAAGGTTTAGGATTCTACTCTTCCTGCAACTGAGTAGCTAGGTCGTTTAGTACCCGTAAACTAAACTGTAAGGTTGATAAGTACCCGCAAACTTATCCATAACGGTTGCTCAGCCGGCGTAAGCTGAGTGGTTTGTCCAGAAGAACTTGGACAGAGTTGTGTGGACTCACAACTCTCCGTGGACGTAGGAGGGTTATCTCCGAACCACGTTAAATTCTGTGTGTCTGTGTTTATTTCTGTTCAGTTACTTATTGCATTTTTAACTGACCAAACTAACCGGCATTCAAACTGCATATCTGCACATTCTCAACTGTTTTGGTTTTTGACCAACCGAGCATAAAAGCGTGAGTTGTTTTAACAAGTTTTAATTTCCACCACATTCCGCACAGCCTCACTCTTCCAGCTGAGGTTGCTTACTCAGCTGTGAGATTCCAACTGAGTCCGTTTTACTCGGTTGAAGTAATTTTTAAGGGTTAAGTTTTAAAATCCTAACTGGTGTATTCCCCCTCCCCCATACACCAGTAACTCGTTTCGGGACCATCAAGTGGTATCAGAGCAGTGGTTCAAAAGACTGCTGACTCTGTTTCACAAGGTGTGAATTCGAGAAATTTTCTTCAGTGGTCAACTGAACAGATCTTTTCACGCTAGTGCATATTTGCTAGCATATTTGTTCTGTTTGTTGTGTGCAGATGGACGTCAAGGACAAGATAGTAGTCATGTTCTCAATAGTCAATTATACTTCATGGAGAACACGGATGAAGAAGATCTTTCTGTCAAAGCATCACAGGATGCAACAAGTTCTCTCTTCCGGACCAATCGTTGTTAAAGAAAGAATAGCTCGCACTCCCACAAATCCTAATGATGGAGATACAGTTGTGGAGTATGTGGAGAAACAGCCAGAAGACTACTCTCCAAAGGAGGCCAAGGTGAGCCAGTTGGATATCTAGGCTCAGAGCACAATAATGTCCACAGTTGGACAAGATTATCTACCTTGGATAGAGGAGTGTGAGACTGCAAAAGAGATGTGGGACATCCTGGCATCGCTGAGAGAAAGAAGTGACGAGACAAAGGAAAACAAGTTCTCACATGCATGTCAAGATTTCGACAACTTCAGTCTGCGACCTGATGAGACCATCGATCAGCTAGAGCTCCGATTTATGGACATCATCAGAAGAATCCAGTCCATCCGAAGAGGAAAATACACACTAAGAGAAATCAATCTCAAAGTGTTGCAAGCTCTACCGGCTGAGTGGGATACTTTCACCAATATCCACGAGAGCCGAGCTGACCTTGGTGAGATGGGAACTGAAAGATTGTTCTCAATCTTAAAAGGAAATGAGTATAAGGTCAACAGGAGAAGATCGCAGTCCTCAGGTCAGACAAGTAGAATTGAGGATGTTGGCTCAGCCTCAAAGTCAGTTGCTCTCCGAGCTGACTACTCGAAATCGAGATCATCGAGGCCAACCAGATCGGCTGATACGACTGCAAAGGAGCCAAGCAGAGAGGAACTGCAACAGAACATCGCAGCCTTGTCAAAGAAGCTAGCCGACATGGACACTCGAGACAGCTCGAAGCCAGTCACTAATGGTTGCTTCGAATGCGGCAAGGAAGGACACTTCATAGCTGACTGTCCAGACCTCTCAAAGAAAGAAAGGGAAGCGTTGAGGGCCAAGCAGTCTGCAAAGAACAAGGCCATGGTAGCAGAAGAAGCAGCTAACGATATGGATATCTTCACTGATACGGAAGATGAAGATGAGCTGACTTCTACCAACAACGCCATCAGTCAGGATCAATGCCTCATGGCACTTGGAACGGACCAAGAGGATATTGAGGTACAATCTGATCCTGCTCAGTTAAATTCTTCCAATACTTCTAACATGCAGGAATCTCTGGATGATGAGTTGGAACCCTCCTGAAGTGATTTTCAAGAACTCAGTGAGGAACTGCTTCAGCAATCGGATGAGTTTAAGAGTCTTCAAGTTCAGTTCACCAAGCTTGAAGATTCCTTAACCGAGAAGGACGATCTGATAAACAGTCAAACCGAGGAGATTGAAAATCTCAAGAATCAGCTGAATGAAGCTAAGGCTCCAACTGATGAGGAGTTGACAAAGCTGATCAAGGAACAACAAGATCAGTTGAAAAATCAAGAGTCTCAGATCGAACAGCTGATAAAGAAGTCAGATGGACAAACCAAGCAGATAACTGTCCTCGTCAAGGAGTTGCAAACTGAGAAGGACAATCTAATCAAGTTGTATCAGTCATCCAAGATCATAGAGAATCTTATAAGTTATAGTAGACAGATGGATGACATGTCAGGACTTGGTTATGATGTTGTCAAGGATACTGGAATTCCACCAGCAACCTTCATCAAAGTTGTAGAAGTCACAGCTGTCGAGTCAAACACAACTGAGTCTTCAGAAGCTAATCCAACCTCCACCTCTCAGCAAGTTCAACCGACCAATACTACCACACCTGAGAAGGGAAAAGAAACAGTAGATGAAGGACAGAATATTCCATCGGCTGGAAAATCAACCGAGGGGGAATGTTCCAAAAGTCAGAAGAGGAATCAGAGGCGTCGAAGGTATAATCGCAACCAAACTCAGAATCAGAACCGACCTCTGCATCAACCTCAGAGTCAACATCAGAAAGAATGGAACTGACCGCAGAACCGACAAGGGTTCAATCATCTGAATCAACAGCGGTTCCAACATCAGTTCGACCAAAGGTTCCAACGAAGTCAACCAATAAGGAACAGGTCGAACAACTGGAGATATTCATGCCACAATATGAATCATCAACAGGGCATGAACAGCTACAGACAACCCTCAGGGAGTTGGAATCAGAGCCAGCCACAAAGATTCCAACATGGCGTCCGACCTCACAGACAAACTCAACAGGATAAGAATCGCCATCAAAACAGGGGGAAAGCCTCACCTCCTAAAGCTCAACATGGGAGAAATCCAACTCCTCCCAAGAAACAGAACATCACTACTAACAACAAGCCTAAGGATAACCGAGGTGTTGTTATAGTTGATGATGAAGGAAAAGTGATCTGGAATGATAAATCCATCCGAGTTTACAGGGAAAAGCGACGCACAGTTCCAGGGGGAACTGGAACTGGTTCTAACCCTCCAGGACCCAACTGAAATTGGGGACCTAAGCGAGTTTCTCTTTGCAGATACAGGAGAAACAGCTGAGGAAGAAGAAGGTGTCGGCTACAATGTGGGTGATGGATAGTGGATGCTCGAAACACATGACAAATCTGAAGGATTTGCTCGGAAGTTTCGTGGAAAAAGAAGGACCCTCAGTTACTTTTGGTGATAACTCAAAAGGTTACACCAGAGGTTACGGTGAAACCAATCATGTTTCAATTTCTAATGTCTCTTATGTTGATGGATTGAAGCATAACTTGCTCTCCATCAGCCAATTCTGTGATAATGGTTTCTCTGTCAAGTTTGATGCACAGGGTTGCAGGGTTAAAGATGTCAGATCAAAGCAGGTGATATTGTTGGGAAATCGATCATCAACAGGGTATGTCTATTACACTGACTGGAACAGCAGCCTCCCTGACACCTGCATGTTATCAAAGAGCAATTCTGATGTGAGCTGGTTGTGGCACAAAAGGCTCAACCATCTGAACTTCAAGACGATGAACCGACTCGCCAGACAAAAACATGCAAGAGGCATACCTAACCGAGTGTTTTCAACAACACACATCTGCAGTGCATGCCAGCTGGGAAAGCTCGCTAGATCCTCCTTCCGGTTGAAGTCAACTCCCTCAACCGACCGAGTGTTACAGCTGATCCATATGGATCTCTTCGGGCCAGTTACACTAAAGAGCATAAATGGCAACGAATATACACTGGTTGTAACTGATGATTACTCGAGGTACACGTGGACCATCTTCATGCGCCACAAGAGTGAAACCCGAGATGAGATGCCCAAGCTGATGGATTGGATATCGAACCAACAAGAGATAAAGATCATTTCTATCTGATCAGATTGTGGAACCGAGTTCCTAAATGAAACCATCATCGAGTATTGCGAGAAGAATGGAATTACCCATCAGACATCAGCCGCGCGTACTCCGCAACAGAATGGAGTAGCTGAGCGAAGGAACAGAACGCTGAAGAATGCAGCCACATCCATGTTAGCCAGCT
Organism: Schizonepeta tenuifolia; assembly: GCA_029490685.1. Lineage (NCBI taxonomy): Eukaryota > Viridiplantae > Streptophyta > Magnoliopsida > Lamiales > Lamiaceae > Schizonepeta > Schizonepeta tenuifolia. Next base: position 57,224,961 of record CM055958.1, read on the forward strand.
CAGCTCTGCCAAAGAGATTTTGGGCTGAAGCAATCAACACTGCATGCTACACTCAGAACCGGTCTCTTCTAACCAAGCGGTTGGGAAAGACACCATATGAGCTATGGAGACGCAGGAAGCCAGATATTTCTTATTTTCGCGTTTTTGGTTCTAAGTATTATATTCACAACAATGGGAAGATTCAGTTGAAAACTTTTGATGCCAAAGCTTCGAAGGGCATATTCCTTAGATATGCAGCTCGAATCAAGGCATACAGAGTTTTCAACAACAGCTCTCGTGTTGTGGAAATAACACCTCATGTTAGTTTTGATGAATCTACCTTTGAGTGTAGGGAACAGGTTAAAGGACAACAAGCAGATCCAGCTGTTCCACCAGTTCTCACCAGATCGCAAGCTCTAAGGGAATAGAACCTAGCTGAACCACTAGTTTGGGCAACTGAGGATGAAGATCCATACTCCTCTGAAGATGAATGCGAAGACCCCAGCTCATCCCATGGGGGAACTTCAGCTGATGCTCCTCCAACTGCATCAGCATCCGAAGCCAAACCGAGTCCAGTTCAAACTAATGTCAATGTTGAGGATCCAGACTCAACAACTGATCAATCACCAGCTCTAAAGACTCCAACTCAGATTTCAGAACAGCCACAGTTGGAAGAAGAAGGAAGATGCAACCGAAGATGGTATGAAGTCCATTCCACTGACAACATCATCGGCGATCCAACCGAGGGTGTGCGTACAAGGAGCCGAGTTGCAAATCCAGAATCAACTGAAGAAAACTCCAACACTTATGCTCAATATGCTGAGGAGTTGGCAATTCTAGAGGAGTTCGAGCAAGCTGGAGATGTTGCCATGATTTCTTGCTTTGTAGCTGATGTACCAGAACCGAAGAATGTTGGGGAAGCTCTCAACTGTGTTCACTGGACAACAGCCATGCAAGAAGAACTGAATGAGTTTCTACGCAACTGTGTATGGGAGTTGGTAGAAAGACCAAATGGTGTCAAGGTGATTGGATTGAAGTGGATTTTCAAAAACAAGAGAGACGCCATTTGATTCATAGTGAGGAATAAGGCAAGATTGGTAGCTCAAGGATACTGCCAACAAGAAGGAATCGACTTTGAAGAATCTTTCGCGCCTGTTGCAAGGCTGGAAGCCATCCAAATCTTTCTAGCTTATGCCGCACATCACAAGTTCAAAGTGTATCAGATGGATGTGAAGTGTGCATTCCTCAACAGAGATATCAAGGAAGATGTGTACGTTGAACAGCCTCCTGGTTTTGAGACTGGAGATGGAAGAGTGTACAAGTTGAAGAAAGCTATCTATGGTCTAAAGCAAGCGCCAAGGGCCTGGTATGACACTCTTTGTGGTTTTCTACTGAACTCGGGATTCAAACGAGGATCAGTTGACAAAACCCTGCTCACCATCAAAGTTGGAGAAGATATACTTGTTGTGCAAATCTACGTAGATGACATCATATTCGGTTCCAAGTCGGAGGAGTTGTGCAAGAAATTCTCAGCTCTCATGAAGGAGAAGTTAGAGATGTCAATGATGGGCGAGATGAATTATTTTCTTGGGTTACAAGTAAAGCAGTCACCAGAAGGGATTTTCATCAATCAGTCTAAGTATACAAAGGAGCTCATCACCAAGTTCGGATTGCAAACAAGTAAAACCACAAGGATCCCGATGAATACTAACTAGAAAATTGAACCCAGAGCTGAGGGAAAGCTCGTAGATGCCAGCAAGTATAGAGGAATCATCGATTCTTTGCTATATCTAACTGCAAGCCGGCCAGACATATCATACGCAGTTGGAGTGTGTGATCGTTTTCAAGTCCAACCAAGAGAAGCACACATGTTGGCAGCGAAGAACATCATCAAGTGTCTGAAGGGAACTGTTAATGTTGGATTGTGGTATCCAACTGACGACAATATCCAGCTGACTGAATACTCTGATGCGGACCTAGCAGGAGATCGGTTGGACAGGAAGTCTACCTATGGACACTGTCAATTCATGGGAAGCAAGCTGGTTTCATGGTTCTCTAAGAAACAAGCATGTGTTGCAACTTCTACAACCGAGTCAGAGTATATGGCTGCCGGAAGCTGTTGCATGCAAGTGTTGTGGCTGAAGCAACAGCTGAGAGACTATGAAGTCGCAACTGGACAGGTTCCAATTCAATGTGATAGCTCGAGTGCCATAGCTATCTCTCTGAATCCTGTTCACCACTCTCGGACAAAGCATATCGACATTCGTCATCATTTCATCCGAGATCATATTGAGAAGAAGGATGTGTCCATGGAGAAGATCCCAACTGAGATTCAGAGAGCTGACATCTTCACCAAACCTCTTCCTGAAGCCCGGTTCAAGATGTTATGTGATCTTCTTGGACTATTGGATCCATCAGATGAAGAGTCATCCGAGCTGGAGAGGATCCATCCGAGCTGAAGAGTCATCCGAGCTGGAGAGGATCCATCCGAGCTGAAGAGTCAGATATCCATCTGAGGGGGAAGCTCAGATGAAGGGGGAATTTCAGATGCGGATTGCCAACTGAAGACATCAAACGTCAGCTGAACAGACGAACTCGAGTCAGCTGTTGGTATGCGGCAACTGAGGAACTCAACTGATGAACACAGCTGATTCAGACATCAGCTGGCAGGTATCATTTATGACTGAAGGTGTTATGTTCTTAAATGAGAATGTTTGAAATAAATTCGAACATTCCTGAGCTAGTCAGTTACATTAAAATAGCCATCATGTCGCATTAAATGTAAAGTACAGCTGAACATCCATAGCCTACTTTATAGTGCGACTGGGCTGACATGAAACTGTACACCTTCTCATGCGCTAGTTGGAACTCGGATCAAAACGTCGAGTCAAAGATAGTCAACAGTCGCGTAATCCCAGCCGTTGATGGATTCGCGCCATTTAACCCCAGCTGTTGATTTCATCCGAGTCAAAGACCTATATAAGACGAAAGATCAGGAAGATATCTCCTACTTTCCTCATTTGTGCTTATCAATTATAACTATTCATCGTCTTCCAGTTTTCTGCCTAACCCATTTCTGCAAAGAAATCTTCTTTCCTTTCCTATATATTACCTTTGCAGTGATTATTAATGGCACCCAAAAGCAAGAGAATGGCATCATCCGGACCTTCCCTCGTGCCTACCACGTATGAAGAGTCATTCGATATGTTAGTATCGAAGATTCACTTCGAGCAGATCCTCTCCGACGAGGATCTAGAGTCGCCGGTCCTAGCCCCACTCGCCAACACTCTCCGTAAGAACGGACTACTGGAATGGGCCAAGCTCTGCCCCTCCCACTTGCTCAGGCTCCAAGTCGGAGAATTCTACGTCAATCTTGCTCGCCCTCTTGACAGTTCGGCGGGAGTTTCTACGGTGGTGTCGTGCCGACAAAGAGATGTTCCGGCAAGGACGATACGTCGTGTCTCCTTCCCCATCGACGTGTCCGATGTCCTCCGGTACATCATACCAATCAACCACACCGCCATCGAGTTCCTGGAGAATATTACCGACGAACAGGCGGATGAATTTCTTCAGGATGCTTTGATCGAGCAGGAGCGGTTGAGGAGCAACATGCAACGAACAAAGCTAAAGCCGGAACACCGCCTGCTGTTCGACGGCGTGTCGAAGGTAGTGTTCGGATACAGTGGTGCGTTCGGCGACATCAGCCGACCTAAATTGAAGTAGCTGGTGGCCCTGGAGCACCAACACCAAATCAACTGGTTCCAATATTTTCTGAACCAGTTGATGGTGGAAAAGTCGAAGATCTCTGAGACTACAACCGAGTCTGGAGAGAAGCTGCTGAGTGTGAAGGGCACGCTCAACTTCGGCTGCAAAGTCTCCGCCCTCATCCTCCTCGCAACAAAGGACCGCAACATGGTCTGGGCTGACTGCGAGGAGACGCCGCTGAAGAAGCTGTTGCTGTTCCCGACAGCCAAGAAAGCACAGGAGGTGCTGAGGAGTGTCTACACTCCTAAGGACAAGAAGGAGTCGGGAAAGTCAGCTGAGTCAACAGCTGAGGGGGAACAAGCTGCTGCTCGCCCCGCAAAATCCAAAACCTCACGTCGCCGAGTTGACGCTGACAAGGAGTCGACTGACGAACCTGCCTAGAAAAAGTTAACGGTAAGGTTCAAGAAGTCAATCAAGAAGGCAGCTAAGGTGCCAGCTGACGAGCCAACTGATGTTCCAGCTGATGAGTCTGCTGATGAGCCAGTTGAGGTTCCAGCTGAGGAGCAAGCTCCAGTCGAGGAGAGAGGGCAGGTCGAGTCCACACCTGCTGAGTAGCGCTCCGAATCCAGCCGTTCAGCTGAGGCCGCGTTGTTCGAGATTGTCCCTCGAGCCCCCGGAGCTGATGAGGTTGAGGGCATGGAGACGTCGGATGCATCCTCCTTATCTGAGGACCTCGAAAATGTTACCACCTCCCCCACAGCTGGAGAGAATGTTGTACCGCCCCCAGAGTCTCTTGCTCTTTCTACCCAAACCGAGCCAGAAATTCTGAGCTCTCATCTCGATGCCAACATCGTGACCGCTCCTTCGGCCGATGTTGAGGAAACCATTGAACCCTCTTCCCCAACTGAATCCCAAATTCCGAGCTCTCAGCTCGATGCCGATGTTGTGACCGACTCTTTGGCCAACATCGATGAACCTCTTGAACCCGAACCATACAATCTCACCCCCTCCCCAATCAACGAAGCGGAGGACCTGCAGGCTGTTGCTGAGGAGCACGAAGGGAGGGTGGCCTACTGCTTTCAAAAGCTGTTGGGTCTGTTCCCTGCAGCTCGCGACATGCCCATCTTCGCCACTTTGGGAACCGAGCTACTGTACCAGTTCCACCTGATCTTCAGCCACTGGTATGTCAAGGAGGACACGATCAGGGTGCTGAGCTGGGACAGGCTGAAGTCTAATGAGTCCCGCATCCGAGCCTACTTCAACTATTCCAACTTGGAGGTGGCATACAACAACCGGATCGCGCTGCTCACTAGACGGATGGACCAGAGTCTGGCTGAAGGGACGGACACAAGGGAGGCAGCTAGAAAGGAGTGTGTTGACTTCCTGGACAGCATGTTGGCGAAATCAGCTGACTTCCTTGACGATGTTGATGCAGCAGCCGCCGCCGCAAAGGAAGAGGAGAAAAACCTGAAGCTGTACCTGGCAAACCGTCAAGCCATGGTCACAGCTGAGCCTCTAGCTCAGTCCGCTCAAGCCCTTCCAGCTGCTCAACTCGCTCCTTCATCAGAACAAATCTGCGAGCTAGTGGCTGAGAGGGTCAACCAGTTGAGGACCGAGCTGCTCGTCAACCTCCAGCACCAACAAGATGACCAGCTGAGGGAGTTGGCAGCACAAGAGGCGAAGTACCAACAACTGGTGGAGGAGAATGCCGAGCTGAAGACGAAGCTGGATGATCTCTCCTCCTCCACCAGTCAGGACTTGTCGGAGCTGAAGTCCACTCTGTTGGGACTGAATTCGGAGGTGAACGTCTTCAAGTCTTTGGCCGATTCAAATCTGGCCAAGTCCCAACAGACGCAGGATGCTGAATGGGAGTCCCAGTTCGAGTCGCGTTGGGCTGAGTTCTTTGCCTTTCAGACAGAGGTCAATGACAACCTCTCTATCTTGAAGAAGGCAGAACAAGAGCGCCAGGACTCCGAACTGGCAAAGAAGATGGAGCTGGAGTGTGCGGTCGATGAACTTTTCAACCGTGTTCAATCAACCGAGGCCAAACTCAACTCTCTGGACGGTTCAGTAGCAAGTCTTGTTGCTGATGCCAAAAAGGGGGAAGAGAAGGAGACAGAGGGTGAAGCACAGGAAGAAGAAGAGACCCAAGAAGAAGGAGTGCCAGTTGCTCAACCATCCAAATCTCAGCTGAGGAGGAGGAAGTCTGCTGCTGCCAAGACAACCGAAGTCGGTGGAGCTGAAATGACTAAAGACTTGGAGCAGGCAAAGAAGATTGGAGTTTCCTACAGCTCCATTGCCGAGATCGCTGCCGAGCTGGATACTGAACTCGACGGGATAACAACCGAAGAGTGCATAGCAGCGGCCAAGGCTATGGTTGTAGAGGAGAAGGATTACATGAACCCGAACTGGATCAAAAAGTTTGCCGCCAGCCAGGCGAGGAGGGTGAACCAGTTTGAGGTTGAGCTGAAGAAGGTTTCTCAGAACCTGGACCGCAACGTTGCCTCCCGCAGCCGACGCCGCATCAACAGAATCCAATCAAAGGCGGAAGCTCGGTTGAAGCAACAAAGGTTGCCTCTAAAGTCCAAGGTTGAGAGTCGGTTCAGGCATACCGACAAATGGATGCCAACTGAGTGGAATGAGGAGTGGGAGCTGTTCAAGCAGGAGTTCGTGAACGACTTCTATTACAGGAAAGTTTACGCAACTGACGACCCAAGGAGAGCGTTCAAGGAGGCGCTGACCGAGTTGCACTCAGGTGACCCGGGCATGTTCAGTCAATTCAGGAGGGCCATGATTGACGCCAACCTGGACTTGAACACTGTTCCAGTTCCCAAGAGGGTTACTTATCGGCCACCTCTTCTCCCGAATTCCAGCAACCCGAACCGCACGAAGATTGCATCTGAGGTGAGGCAGGTCTGCAAGGAGCATGGAGTGGACATTTCCAAGGAGTCACCTGCTAAAAGGGAAATTTTTGTAAGGATTTTTGGCAAGTATGGGCTACAATACTAGCTCAGTAGCAACTGTTGTAATTTTCGGTTTTTGAGCCCATCTTTTGTAACAATCAGTTGTAATGAAAACTATTCAGTTATAAGATTCACCTTGATGAACAATCCCTCATTGTCCAAGCTCTGAATCACAAAGTTTTTTTTAATACCATGTTATAACTGTGCTAACCCTTTTGATGTTTTATCTTATAGACTGTCTAGAATTTCAGCTGAGATTTTAGATAAGTTAGTGTGTTATAGATCAAGTGGTTTAAAAGTTGTAAATGGTTTTGGCATCATCAAAAAGGGAAAAATTGTTGGGAAATTTATTAGTAAGAGTTTTGATGAATTCCAAAACCAACTGACCCCAACCGAGTAGATGTTGCCAGTTCCTAATGTTAGCTGTTAGGTTCGCTGTTTGAGCAATGTTAAGACTTTATCTTTACAGATCTCCAGCTGAAGACGGCAACAGAGCAACACTCGGATACAACCCCGGATGAAAGATCGGATGAGGAACATCAGTTACAAGACTGCCTGATGAGAGAGCTATGCTTTTTGACAGCTGAGAGTTCAAGCCAACTGTTCAGTTGGAACTTCAGCTATAGAATGCCATCCGATAAAGAGAAAGTTTCAAGAAGGGAGAAGTTATAAAGAAGTCTCAACATGAAGTTCAAAGTCAGCTGAGAGTTCAACGGTTCAGACAGAACATCAGCTGAAGACCATTCAGATAAAGATCAAGACTTTCAACCGACTAACCGAGGTTGACTGTCAGAAAGGTTTGAATTTGAATTTCAAAAGGAAGTCACATGAGGGTTTGACCGTTCAGTCATTACCCCATTTGGCCCAACACAAGGCTGTCTCAGATGGAAAGCAGAAGAACTCAGATGCCATATCGGGAAAGTCTGCAGAGATGAGAGACAAGCCATCGCTTTCAACAATCAGAGATCAACAGCTCCTCCAACGGCTAGTTGATACTCTCCGCCTATAAATAGAGGCCCTCATTCATTCGAAGAAAAAAAAAAGACACACACGCGAGAAGAAATCTGAGAGCAAAAAGAAAAGATCAATATTCTTCCCGAGCTGAACTGAATCTCTTAGAGCATCACTTGTTGAGGGTTCTAGAGTTAGATAGTTTTTGTGTCTTTAGATCGAACCTTGAGAACATCACTTAGTGAGAGTTCGTAGAGATTTAGATCGCAGCTTACCTTCCGTTCGAGCTTTTAGTTGGAAACATATTTTCTTTTTCACCTGAAAAGGTTTAGGATTCTACTCTTCCTGCAACTGAGTAGCTAGGTCGTTTAGTACCTGTAAACTAAACTGTAAGGTTGATAAGTACCCGTAAACTTATCCATAACGGTTGCTCAGCCCGCGTAAGCTGAGTGGTTTGTCCAGAAGAACTTGGACAGAGTTGTGTGGACTCACAACTCCCCGTGGACGTAGGAGGGTTATCTCCGAACCACGTTAAATTCTGTGTGTCTGTGTTTATTTCTGTTCAGTTACTTATTGCATTTTTAACTGACCAAACTAACCGGCATTCAAACTGCATATCTGCACATTCTCAACTGTTTTGGTTTTTGACCAACCGAGCATAAAAGCGTGAGTTGTTTTAACAAGTTTTAATTTCCACCACATTCCGCACAGCCTCACTCTTCCAGCTGAGGTTGCTTACTCAGCTGTGAGATTCCAACTGAGTCCGTTTTACTCGGTTGAAGTAATTTTTAAGGGTTAAGTTTTAAAATCCTAACTGGTGTATTCCCCCTCATACACCAGTAACTCGTTTCGGGACCATGAGCACTACTCCTCTCAGTTTATTATAGAGGTGTCTCGATGTAGAACCTGGTGCCACACACAACCCTATCTTCTACTTGTAATATTCCAAGCAGAACTTTAGCTTCCAAGATTTTCAGAGTGACCCATGAGGCTTGTTGAGGGATCTGTAAGCTGAATCATATTACTATTATTATTTTCTAAACTAATTATTCTAAACTTTTCTAAATTATAATCATAATAATAACAATAATAATAATAATAATAATAATAATAATAATAATTATTATTATTATTATTAAAAGAAAAATGATTATTGCTTTGAAAAAATTGTACGTGGCACCTCTATTATTCCATCATTCCTATTTATCTAAATTCTCAAATTTTTAAATTTTTAAATATAAAATACAGATTTTAAATATCTACTAAAATCTTGTGTTCTACATCGGTTTTTCAATGAAGCTTCTCCTATTAAAAAGCCTATATATATCTAGAATCACTCATCTTTTGCACCACCAAATTTAATTTGGTCAATTTTTTAGTTGACCGAGTAAATAATTATTTTTTTAGGAAACCAATTATTAGATGGCCAAATAAATGAATCTAAAATAATTTAGATAATTTATTGGTTGGCTAAATTAAAAATTTTAATATTTTTTTATTTAATTTGATAAAAATAATTAATTTTAATTTGGTCAATTTAATTAGTTAGACGGGTCAAATCCTAACCGACGGGTACCTCAACTCAGGATACCACGTGGCATATCTACATTCTGAATTTGATAAAAGAAATAATTAATTTTAATTTGATCAATTAATTAGATAGACATGTCAATTCTTAACCGACGGGTACCTCAACTCATTTATTCTTATTTATTTTAAAATTTTCATTTTATCCATTTTTTTCAAGTATTTTCTAAAATCTAGAATCGTCATGAATGTATTAATTTTATTTGTAGTTGAGTTTCCAACTTTGCATAATTCATAAATGTAATTAGCGAATATTAGTATACAGTTAAGGATGAGGACGAATAGTACAATTATTTTTGGTTAAGTTTTGGGCCTCTATAAATTCTAAACGGTTTTAATAAATTACGCACTTATAAATCAAAATCATGATCAGCCGGCTGATTCTGACCCGAAAATGTTGTTGTAGACGAGCCAATTCCCAACCGACGACTTTCTTCATTTTTGTTGTTAAATTTTGGGTCTATATAAAGTCTAAACAATTTTCATAAATTACGCACTTATAAATCAAAACCGTGGTCAGTGGGCCGATTTTGACCCGAAAACGTGTTGTAGACGGGTCAATTCCCATCTGACTGGTACCTTAACTCGGAATTTTTTTAATTTATGCATCTTTTCATGTAATTTTTAAAATCTAGAATCGTCGGGTTTCCAATTTTGCATAATCTATAATTGTAATTAACAAATATTATTTTACGGTTAAGGACGAGAATGCATAATACAATCAATTTTTTTTTTATTAAATTTTGTGTCTTTATAAATTTAAATGAGTTTCATCAATTACGCACTTCTAAATCTAAGACTAGAACCGTGGTGGTAGACGGGTCAATTCCCAACTGACGAGTTTTAATCGGGTTTGAAACAACTAAGTGTATATACATTTCAAACAAGTTTGAATAATCCTAAATATACCGTCTCAAATTGTTTGATTAATAGGTATTAATTAGGCTTGAATTTGTAATGGGTATTACTGAAATAAATAAAAAAATAATTAACAAAGAATACCTTTCTTATATTATCACATATTAAATTTTATTAATTTTATTAAATAATAATTTCCGTCGATTTTCGACGGAATACACACTAGTTATTATATAATGCACTTATAAATTTCTTACAATTAGGTATATATAATGCATTATAAATTATTATATAACACATTTAAAGATCAAGATAATGCACTAAATAAAAAGAAAATCAATCATACGTATATAATTCATAATAATGCATTATAAATAAGTTTATAATGCATTTTACGTTAATACACACCCCCATACTAACAAAAAACTAACGTTCTACACTCCTATATTTGCAAAATAACTAGTTTAAATAATTAAATAAAGTGAATTAAAATAAAAATTAAACTTATTCCTAAAAAATGAAATATAAATAGATGCATATAAAAGAGAGAAATCAATTCCCACTATTTTTAGGAATAAACCGTACACAATAAAAAGTAAAAATATGAGAGTAACCCTTCTTCCTTAAAATTAGTTAAATCATACCAAAATTCAACAACAAAAATTGACCATAGATCAAATGAAATGAACACTTTAGATCACTTCTTTTTTCTTACAGAAAAACATCTTACATATGATCTATCTCCTACACACACACACACACACACACACACACATATATATATATATATATGCATACATTTTTTAGTTTGACTCATTTCTATTGCATTTACCATTTTTTAATTTTTATTTCAAACTTTTTGCTTTTAAATTGATTTTTTTTATATATACATTTTTACAGTTTATGACTATGAAACATGAATGCCTCAAAGAGGATGTCGTATTCGTTCCAATCAGTATATAATAGGAGTACATATCCCTAAGCCCACAATCATTCACATGTTGGCATGGAATTATTAGATTTTTGTATTCTCATCTATCTAAAATAGGAGAAAGGCTATTCATATCTTTATGAATTGTAATTTGCAATCAACAACCTAATAATTAACACCCTACAATTCCGCTATTGTGATTTGCAATCAGCAACCAAATAATTAACACCATACCATTCCGCTGAACGGAAATCGTCGACGGCTGAAATTAGGGAACCAAAAATCTTCGATTGAACTCGAAAGTGGATGATGGTCCCGATACGAGTTCTGGTGTATTGGGGGAGGGGGAAATACACCAGATAGAAATTTTAAAAACAACCCCCGAAAAATACAACAACTGAGTAAGAAGACTCAGCTGGAATCACAACTGAGTAAGAGAACTCAGCTGGAAGAGTGATGTTGTGCGGAATGTGGTGGATACAAAAACAACTCGTATAAAACAACTCACGCTCAGATGCAAGGTCGGTCAACAACCAAATCAGTTAAGATGCAAAGATGCAGTTTTGAGTGCTGATTAGTTGGTCAGATGGAAATGCAGAAAGTAACTGAACTGAAAACACAACACAAAGGAATTACGTGGTTCGGAGAAAACTCCTACGTCCACGGGGAGTTGTGAGTACACACAACTCAGTCCAAATTCTTTAGGACAACTACCACAAAGCTTACGCGGGCTTTGCAACCGTTCAGATAAGTTTGCGGGTATTTATCAACCTTACAGATAAGTTTGCGGGTACTTATCAACCTTTCTACTCAATTTCAGGAAGAGCAGGATCCTAACAACCTTTTTAGGGGATATGTAAAAGGGTGGGTTTTCCAACTACTAGCTCTAACAAAGAAGTGAGCTAGGATCTAAGCTTGAACAAATGAAGACTCAAACTAAGATCGAAAACACCAAGACAAATTCTAACACTCTATGAACTCTCAACTGGTGATGTTCTTAGAGATTAATTGCAGTTTGGCTTGAGTGCAGCATAAAGCCGTTCTTTCGCTCGTCTTGTCTGCTCTATATTCTGTCTTCTCTTGTATTCTATCTTGATGAATGAATGAATGCCTCTATTTATAGGCGGTGAGAATTAACTAGCCGTTGAAAGAGTTGTTGATCTCTGTTCTGTGAAAGCGATGGCTTGTCTCTCATCTCTGCAGATTTTCCCGATTTGGCAACTGTGAACTTCTGCTTTCCTTTTGAGACAACCTTGTATTGGGCCAAATGAGGTAATGACAGAACGTCAAACCTTCACGTGACTTCCTTTTTGAAATTCAAATTTCAACCTTTGTCTTTCAACATTGGTTGGTCGGTTGAGAAGTTTGATCTTCATCTGAGTGGTCTTCAGCTGATGTTCCATCTGATCGCTACCTTCATCTGACATTCTGTCTGAAGATGAACAGTTGAACCCTCAGCTGCCTTGAACTTCATGTTGTCGATCTATCAGATTGAGTCCTGCAACTGATGTTTCATCTGAACAGTTGGTTTGAATGCTCAGTTGTCTTTCTTCCATCTGATGTTCTATATCAGAACAGTTGGCTTGAACGCTCAGTTGTCTTTCTTACATCTGATGTTCCACATCCGATCAGTTGGCTTGAAATCAATCAATCAAAACTTTACTAAATTTCCCAACAGTGGAAAATGAAATCGTGAATACTGCTGATCAAAATCATACAAATAAGAGGATAAGGCTTCTTCAACTATTGGAAAAACAATAAATTCTGCAATTGCCGACTGAGTCATTCATCGATCAGAGAAATTCTTCGCTTCTAAATTTTCTTGGTGACCCTTGATTCATTATCGCTATATTGGATTTTGGAATGTTCATATTTTCAATGTAATACCCCGATAATTTTTACTGTCTTTAAAAATAAAAGTTAATAATAATTATGGCTTTGCACACCTAAGATCATGAATTTCAATTCTAAGATTTGCGGTGAAATCCGTTTCCGAAAATAATTTCCAAAAATCGGACGAACGACTACTGTATTAGGGTTTTCGCGTCCGGTAAGTTTTTCGTCCGAAAACTCAGAATCAAAATCCGTCAAAATTTACATTCACTTTTTCTTCGATACGAGTTCAACGGAGAAAGTTAGTTTTTATGATTTTCCGGACGAATTTTGGACTGTGATGTCCCGACTTTTTCTCGGATTTTAAAAAATGAATTAGGTTTTCCGAGTACGTAAATTATTTTCAATCTAACGGATGAATTAGATTTCGTCAAAATTCGAAACTAACTAAGAAATCATTTCTCGACTTTTAAATCGACGTTTAAGAGCCGGAAACGAGATATTATCATCTAATTTTTTGCACTTAACAACCCCTATGCGAGTCATCCACCTTTGTTAGATATTTCCTACACTTTATTGTATCTAACATGAGTCATCATCTCTCTCATTTCTTCCCTTCATTACCGCCACATACACACACTCTCCATCTCTCTCTTTTTCTTCATTTTCCTCCATCAAAGCTACAACTCCAAGCTCCTCTCAAGCTCTTAACTCTTGCATCTACCGATCATTTTCAATTCCGAATCCATATTACGAAAGGTAAGAACTTCGTCTATCATTTGAACCGAACAAAACTTGTTTCCCCCATTTTATTTTTTTTCGAAAATTTAAGGAGTGAGATAGCATGTTGTCCCTTGATCGAATCATGTTCTACGATGTTTAGAATCGAGTTCTATGGATGAATTAGAGAAAGAAATCAAGAACCCCTTTGTTCTAGGGTTTACCGATTTTGGGGGAAAATTTAGGGCTTTGATCGTAGCTCGATTTCTTTAACGATTGATCGATAGATTAGTGTTCCTCTTGATACTAATTGACTATATGAATTGTTTTAGATTTTTCTAAAAATAAATTTTGAAACCTAAGAGACGAAGAAGGCACGATTTAGGATAGTAAATGTTATGATATGCTCGATTGTTTAATGGTAATGAAATATACGATGCATGAGGATGATAATATATTTAATTGAGTTTTTCTAAAAATAAAATGAAAAATGTAAGAGAAGAAGGCACGACGATAAGTTGGAGCTCGTTAACGTTTTGACAATATGTTTTGCATGTTAGTAATGCTCGTTAGATGATACTCGTTGTCATAAAATTTGAACGAAAACGGAGAACGTAGAAATTTCGTTAAGAGACGAACGATGGACGATAAGTCAAGATTAGATAATAGTTTGGGGTTATGATTTATGTAATTATGATTCTTGATAGATGATGAATAAGATTGTAGAATTTGATTGAATTCTAATGACGTTGAAATTTTGGTAAGAAACGAAACAACGATCCTAAGTAACGCTAGAAAAGACGAGTAAGAAAAGTAATTAGATAATAGTGATTGTTATGAATAAGAGAACAAGTTTGTAGTTGTCGGCTTTTGCATTTGAGTTATGAAATGACGAATTATAGTTATGAACGAGAAGTAGAAACGAGAAGTTAGAAATTGCTTTGGTATAGTAATTGCGTAGTTAATGAGACGAGGTTTTAAACGTCGAGCTTATAAATGACAAATAAAAAGAAGTTCAACACGTATGAGGATACGTGTAGACTGCATTGAGTCAGGAATTTCGTGGAAAATGAAGGGAATAACGTAAGTCAAACCTAGGAAGTCGTGCGCCGAGTTATCGAGCCTTAGGGTTAAACTCGGACTGTTTTGCGACGTTTCACGGAAACTGCCATATCTCCTAGCTTGTTTATCGGAATTGAGATCCGTAAATTGGAGAGTAAACTAGACATCCGTAGCTTTCTTTTGGTATAGGGCACGTCCCCTGTTTCGAAATCCCCTGTTCTGTACAAGGTTACTGATCTGAACAGTGAATCTTTAAAACTTAGTTTCTTAAGTTGAAATCTTCTCAACTTAATTCCTTTTGATCTTTTAAGTCGTTTCAAGTTATCGACTACATTTTTTTTTGACCCAAGTGTCAAGTACAGGACCTTTTGAGTGCCAAACGAGATGTGTTCGTATCTCGTTTCTGTTTGACTAAAAGAGTTTAGATTAGCGTGCAAAGGCCTTAAAAGCTTTAAAAAAAAACATAAAAGACTAAATCGTTTTTTATTTCGATTTCCGTTTTCTTTTGTCGTCTCAATGACTTATCGAGGATATATTTTATGTACGATGAAGGAGGAAGTCAGCATAAGGAAAGGACGGAAGATTGAAGAACGGAAGCACGTTTAATAGTTCTGTAATCTATAAGGTGGGCTTTCTATTATATAACAAATAAAATGTGGGTTTTTCCACAAATCGAAAGTGATTCTTTATGAGCTTTGATTTCTGTGGTTTCAAAGGGATAATCAGGCATAAACTGTTTTGTGTTTTATGTGAGTTCTCTTGTACCTTTCTGAGTTAGCCATCGTGCCTTCCAGAATTATGAGTTAACCATTAGGTGTTAACTAAACGATCGGACTTTGAGACTAGCTATCCAAAGTTAGTGCACTTTGTAGCCTGTGGTGTATGTGGTATCCTGTTGAGGGGTAGCCAGCTACGGTGAATTATGACTGGTCAAGATTTGAACGTAACATCTGTCAGAAAATGCTCGGCCGAGTGATTTATGAAAAAAGAAAATGTTTAGTAGGCACGGGCTCTTAAAAAGGAAAACCCCAGTGCGCTACAGATATGAAATGCCTGTTTTATCTATACTTATGATTATGTTTTCGGCAATGTGCCCACTAAGTATTTTTGTACTTAGCCCTGCATATGTTTTCTAAATGTGCAGGTTGAAGCGACGGAAGTGGTGACGGTTGAGTTAGGAGTTAATGTTGTCAATAGGAGAAGATTGTAGTATGTAGTTACAATTCCGCTGCCAAACTCTAGACTCACTCATGTAATTATGAATATCACTTTTGGGTTTCAATTCTGTACTTATAACTTAGAATCTTTTGAGATCTTGTTCGAGTGATCCTTCGAGATCAACTCTGTCTTTTGCTAATGAAGTCTCGTTCATAGAATTTCTTTCTTTAATGTTATGTTTATTCATTCATCCCCTTTTCTTCCCCGCTTCTTTAATCCAATCTCAGTCGCACCCGGCTTCTGCCGTCCCTCGGGATTTGGGGCTGTGACATTCAATTATCAACAACTGTTCTGTTTATGCGTTATTTTCATGCTTCACGAATGTTTCTTAACTTATTATGCCCATCATTCACCTTGTGGTCATATAAATTATGAATAGTTGTGATTAGAATTTTGCCATTTCATAATTTATGCATAGTTAAGGGCAAGTATCTTCACCAAATTGAATGCGTAGTCTACTTCGTGCTCTTTTGATTTTCACCACCCCCTCTTATTTGCTTGCAGTTTAGGTGCAAATTTGGGTTCATTTTTAACAATTGAACATCTTTGAAAACAAATTCTTTGGCTCTCAGTTTTGTATGTATACAATCTATTTGACAAAATGCCTGAATGCAACTCATGTTTCATTTTTTGTTTTTATTTTTATGATTGGCTGAGTCTTAATTATCCATTGTAGTCTCTTCAATTGTTTCCTGATTATTTTGGTGATTTTTTTTTTAAATCTATAAAAATATCTTTCGTGGTGATATTTGACAAAATGCTTACCATCCAATAGTATGTTCTTATCCTTAATAAAGGAAATGTCAACAAGGAATATACTCATCCATGTTAATGCCATTAACAGTAAAACTATGAACAAAAACGGATGTTGTGACTTGTGAGAGTTCTACGCTTGTGGGTCCAAAGAGATGCATTGGGAAATGAAGGCATAGAAATGATTCTGATTGATGAAACAGTAACCATCTCATTTTTAAAATTTTAGTAACATATATTCAATTATCCATGAAATCAACCTTAGCACTCATGTTTCATATTTTCATACAGGGCTATAAAATTCAAACATCTATTGCTATCGGAGTAAAGAATAAATTTATGCCTTTATTGAAAGAGGGTGAAATAGTTGTTATTCAAAATTTTCAAGTAATGAAAAATAAGCCTAATCTTCAGAACGCCAAAGTCCGTCATCATTGGAGGATTGATTTAAGCTTTGCCTCCAAGGTTTCTGAACCAACTGAATATTGGAACATCGTTCAAAATGGATTCGACTTTATTCTTTTTGGGGATTTATACAACCATGATAAAGAATTTATTTTGGGTCAGTCTACTTTGTAATATATTTTACCTTAGATTGTATTATATATATATATATGAGTAATGATATTCGGACACACTGTGGCCAACTATGCGCGTGAAAAAAAGGAAAGTTGACTGTAAAAATAATCACATTTTCCCCCTATGATTTATGCTTCCCAATTAGGGTATATTTCCATTTTAAAAACCTATATTACCAATTTTAGCGAGTGTGACTGGCCACAGTGTGTCCGAATATCATTACTCTATATATATATATTCATGTTGAATTCACATTCATTTTGCAATAATTCTTGGTGAGGTAAAGTCTGAAACTATCACCATAGTATTGCTTGAAAGGGCATGCAAGTGCAATGTCATACTCGTTGATGCAAAGTATCATTTCCAACTCAATCTGATACTTGAACAGATTGTTATTTATCTATTTCATTATAATATAATTGCGAGATTGATACTGATGGTCCCGATATGAGTTCTGGTGTATGGGGGGGGGGGAATACACCAGATATGAATTTTAAAATCAACCCCCAAAAATTACCACAACTGAGTAAAAAGACTCAGCTGGAATCACAACTGAGTAAGAAATCTCAGCTGGAAGAGTGGTGCTGTGCGGAATGTGGTGGAAACAACAATAACTCGTATAAAACAACTCACGCTCAGATGCAAGGTCGGTCAACAACCAAAACAGTTGAAATGTAAAGATGCAGTTTTGAGTGCTGGTTAGTTGGTCAGTTGGATATGCAAAAAGTAACTGAACAGAAAACACAACACAAAGAAATTACGTGGTTCGGAGAGAACTCCTACGTCCACGGGGAGTTGTGAGTCCACACAACTCAGTCCAAATTCTTTAGGACAACTACCACAAAGCTTACGCGGGCTTTGCAACCGTACAGATAAGTTTGCGGGTACTTATCAACCTTACAGACAAGTTTGCGGGTACTTATCAACCTTTCTACTCAATTTCGGGAAGAGCAGGATCCTAACAACCTTTTTAGGGGATGTGTATAAGGGTAGGTTTTCCAACTACTAGCTCTAACAAAGAAGTGAGCTAGGATCAAAGCTTGAACGAATAAAGACTCAAACTAAGATCGAAAACACCAAGACAGATTCTGACTCTCTATGAACTCTTAGCTGGCGATGTTCTTAGAGAATAATTGCAATTTAGCTTGTGCGCAGTATATCGTCGTTCTTTCGCTCGTCTGTCTCTTTTATGTGTCTTCTATCTTGATGAATGAATGAATGCCTCTATTTATAGGCGGTGAGGATCAACTAGCCGTTGGAAGAGCTGTTGATCTCTGTTCTGTGAAAGCGATGGCTTGTCTCTCATCTCTGCAAATTTTCCCGATTTGGCAACTGTGAACTTCTGCTTTCTTTCTGAGACAACCTTGTGTTGGGCCAAATGAGATAATGACAGAACGTCAAACCTTCACGTGACTTCCTATTTGAAATTCAAATTTCAACCTTTGTCTTTCAACATTGGTTAGTCGGTTGAGACGTTTGATCTTCATCTGAGTGGTCTTCAGCTGATGTTCCATCTAATCGCTACCTTCATCTGACCTTCTGTCTGAAGAGGAACAGTTGAACCATCAGCTGCCTTGAACTTCATGTTGTCGATCTATCAGATTGAGTCCTGCAACTGATGTTCCACATGATCAGGTGGATTTTCACATCTGACGAGTAGTTGATTACTCAGATGTTTTCCTTTATCCAATGATCTAGATCAGATCGGTTGGCTTGAACACTCAGTTGTCTTTCTTACATCTAATGTTCCATGCGAGTTTCCATCTGAATTTCTATCCGAGTATAGCCATGTTGCCGTCTTCAGCTGGAGTCCTGTAAAGATAAAATCTGAACATTGCTCAAACAGCGAGCCTAAATACTAACTTTAGGAAATGGCAACATCTACTCGGTTGGGGTCAGTTGGTTTTGGAATCAATCAAAACTTTACTAAATTTCCCAATAATTTCTCCCTTTTTGATGATGCCAAAACCCTACTGATCTAAACCTCACTGACCTATCTAAAATCTCAGCTGAAATTCTAGACAGTCTATAAGATTAAACATCAAAGGGTTAGCACAGTTATAACATGGTATTGAAATAACTTTGCGATTCAGAGCTTGGACAACTGAAAAATTGTACGTCAAGGTGAATCGGATATATGATGAAAGTTTTCATTACAACTGATGTTTACACAGAAATGCACAGAAATCAAATACATCAGTGGCTCAAAAACTCTATCTTCGGCTAATACTTCAGCCCATACTTGCCGAAAATCCTGACAAAAATTTCTCTCTTGGCATCTGATTCTTTTGAGATATCTACTCCATGTTCCTGACAGACTTTTCTTGTTTCAGCTGCGATCTTCTGTCTGTTAGGATTTCTTATATCTGGAATGAATGGAGGAAGATAAGTAACCTTCTGAGGGACAGGGACGGTATTCATGTCCAACTTTACATCAATCATAGCTCGTCTGAACTGGCTGAACATGCCCGGATCCCCAGAGTGCAGCTCGGTTAGGGCTTCTTTGAACGCTCTTCTTGGATCTTCAGTTGCGAACACCTTCCTGTAGTAGAAATCATTCACAAATTCTTGTTTGAATGATTTCCAATCATAATTCCATTCTGTCGGCATCCATTTATCAACATGTTTGAAGCGTCCCTGGAGCTTGATCTTTCCCGTCAGTTTTTGCTGCTTCATTCTTGCTTCAGCCTTCACTTGGTGTTTTTCAATGTGTCGTCAGCATCGGGAGGCAACATTTCTATCCAAGTTGTTGGTAACCTTGGCAAGCTCTTCCTCGAACTTGTTCACTCTTGGGTAACCTTGGCAAGCTCTTCCTCGAACTTGTTCACTCTTGTTACTTGGTTGGCTGCGAATTTCTTCACCCATTCTAGATTCATGTAATCCTTCTCCAGAACATCCATAGCCTTAGCAGCAGCAATACACTCTTCGGTTGTAATACCGTCGAGTTCGGCATCGATCTCGGCTGCAATCTCGGCTATGGAGTTGTAGGAAACTCCATACTCCTTCGCCTCCTCTATGTCCTTAGCCATTTCTTCTCCTCCGACAACAATGGATTTTAGCTATTCTTGTTTCTTGTCGGTTGGCTTCTTCTTCGGAGCGGACTTCTTCGCTGTCTTCTTCGGCTCGATCTTTTTCAGCTGAGATTTCTTTCCGGCTGTCATCTCTTCTTCAGCTTCTTGCACTCATCTTCCCGGGTCTCATCTTCCCCTTTTTTGGCATCAACAATAAGGCTTGCGACTGAGTCATCCAGAGAAGTGAGTTTTTGTTCAGCCTGCTGAATCCGGTTGAAGAGTTCATCTACTGCGCATTCCACATCAACCTTCTTCGCGAGTTCCTTATCATGACGCTCTTGATCAACTTTCTTCATCGCGGCGAAGGTTTCAGTGACTTCTGTTTGGAAAGCAACGAACTCAGCCCATCTTTGTTCGAACCGAGAATCCCATTCTTTGTCTTGCGTCTGTTGAGATTTGGCAAGATTGGATTCTGAGATGGACTTGAACACGTTCAGTTCTGATTTGATTCCAAGAACTGTCGTCTTCAGGTCATTGATATCCTTGCTGGTGGATGTTGAGAGATCATCCAGCTTCATCTTCATCACATCATGTTCTTCCAGCAGCTTCCTGTACTTCTCATCCTAAGCTTCAATCATCCTCAGCTGTTCTTCTCGGTTGAGCTGGATGTTGGAAATCATCTCCTTCCTCAGCTGATTGACCCTCTCAGGGATCAGCTCGCAAATTTCATCTGTGGAGGGTGCTGGCTAATCAACTGGTGCTGGTTGGTCAGAAGGTGCGGGCTATTCAACAGTGACCATGGCTTGGCGATTGGCCAGGTACTGTTGAAGTTCTTCCTCTTCCTGCTTTGCTGCTGCGGCAGCTGTGTCAATATCATCTAAGAAATCTGCAGACTTGGTCAGCATGTTGTCAAGGAAAGTGACACATTCTTGTTCAGCTGTCTCCCTTATGTCTCTTCCTTCTGCCTTGCTGATGTCCAGTCGGCGAGTCAGCAGTGCAATCTTGTTGTTGTACGCAACCTCGAGGTTGGTATAATTGAAGTATTCCCTTATACGCGACTCATCTGCCTTGAGCTGGTTCCAGCTGTGTATCCTGATGGTATCTTCCTTGGCATACCAGTGGCTGAAAAAATGATGCTGAATTGATACAACAGCTCAGTTCTGAGTGTGGCAAAGGTGGGCATGTCGCGCACCTCGGGGAACATTCCAATCAGCTTCTGAAAGCAGTATGCCAACTTGCCTTCATGTTCCAGTGCGACCGCTCGTCGATCAGCTTCTTCGTCGATGGGGGAGGGAGAGAGATTTTCATAGGGAATGGGTTCAAGTGTTTCCTCAACATTGGCCAAAGAAGAGGTCGCAATGTTGGCATCGAGCGGGGAGCTCGGAATTTCTGACTGGGTTGTAATGTTGGCATCGAGTGGGGAGCTCGGAATTTCTGACTGGTGCTCTATTGTGATAACTTGGCTGTGCTGTACGGCATCGGCTCCTGCCGTGGGAGAGGATGGAACATCTTCAGAGTCCTTGGATGAAGAAGAAGCATCCGAGGACATGTTCGGCACATCTTCTGGATCGGTTTCTACACCTTCTATCCCATCTGTTCCACTTGAGCGAGGAACAATCTCGAAAGCATCTTTGTCAACTGAGTGACTCGACTCAGATGGCACCTCCTCAGCTGGTACCTCCTCAGCTGGTTTTGCAACTGACTTCTTGATACGAACCCTCAGCTTCTTCTTACGCGGCTCCTCCTCTTGATCCTTATCTGACTCATCTCTGAGTCGGCGTGCAGCTGTCGATTTGGAAGAGTGGCCGACAGCTGGAGGCATCTCCTCAGCCGTATCTTTCTCCACAGCGGATTTCACAACTTTCCTTTTGTCTTTGGGAGTGTAGACACTCCGAATCACATCAAGTGCTTTCTTGGTTGTCGGGAACAACATCTGCCTTTTGACTGGTGTCTCCTCACAGTCTTTCCACACCATGTTCTGATCCTTCGTGGCGAGAAGTATCAGGGCAGAGATTTTGACTCCAAAATTGAGAGTTCCCTTAACACTCAACAATTTCTCCCCGGAATCAGTTGTAGATTCTGAAATCTTCTGCTTCTCCATTGTCAACTGTTGTTTGAAGAACTTGAACCAGTTGATGTTATGCTTGTGCTCCAAAGCTATCAGCTGCTTGAGCTTGGGTCGGCTGATATCTCCAAAGGCATCGCTGTATCCAAAGATAACCTTGGATACAACATCGAACAGAAGTCGATGTTCGGGTTTCAACTTTGTTCGCTGCATGTTGCTCCTCAATCTTTCTGCAGTGATAAGAGCATTCTCCAGAAATAGATCTGCATCTGCATCTGTGATGTTCTCGACGGTGTCCGTGGCAGTCAGATTTGGTGGAATGATGGTGCTTAGAATCTCGGAAACTGGTATGTGGAATGTGACACGGCGGACAGTTTTTGCAGGGACGTCGCGCTGTCGACAGGAGATTTTTGAAACGAGGCCTACTCCCTGTTCGTGTTGCAGATTCATGTAAAATTCTCCGACTTGACGCCTGAGTAGGTGGGTGGGAAAGAGCGTTGCCCACTCAAGAAGGCGATTCTCCCTGAGAAGATCGGCGAGAGGGGATAACGCCGGTGAGTCCAGAGCTTCTGTTGACAAAATCTGCTCGAAGTGGATTCTGGATATCATCATGTCATAAGATTCATCATATGTCGAAGGGACTAGAGCTGGTCCTGATGATGCCATCTTCTTTCCTTGAGATGAAGCTTTAGGTGCCATTTTGTATTCCAGAGAGGTTTATATATAGAGAGAAGAAAAGAAGAACTTAGTCAAAAATGTTGAGACAGAATCAGAGACGAAGATGAACAGTTACTCAGATAAACACAAGTATAGAAGGTAAGAAATCACTCCCTGATTTTCCGCCTTTTATAGGTTAGTGGGTCGTTTGAAACAGATGGCCAAGATTGTATGGCGCGAATCCATCAACGGCTTAGATCTCGCATCTGTTGACTAACTTTGACTGATGTCACATTCCGAGTTCCAACACACGCGCGTGAGAAGGTGAACTGTTTTTGTGTCAGCCCAGTCGCACTATAAAGTAAGGCTATTGATGTTCAGTCGTACTTTACATTAAATGCGCTATGATGGCTATTTTAATCTATCTGACATGCTCAGGAATGTTTGAATTTATTTCAAACATTCACATTTAAGACTTAAACACATGCAGCCATAAATGTACCTGCCAGCTCATGTCGGAATCAGCTGTGTTCCAATGTTGCGGCATACCATCAGCTGACTCGAGTTCGTCTGTTCAGCTGAAGTCTGATGTCTTCGGATGGCGATCCGCATCTGAGATTCCCCATTCATCTGAGCTTCCCCCTCAGATGGATATCTATCTCTTCACCTCAGCTGATTCTTCATCTGATGGATCCAACAATCCAAGGAGATCACACAACATCTTAAATCGTGCTTCGGTTAGAGGTTTGGTAAAGATGTCCGCTCTCTGAATCTCAGTTGAAATCTTCTCCACAGATACATCCTTTTTCTCAATATGATCTCGGATAAAATGATGTCGGATGTCAATGTGCTTCGTTCGAGAATGGTGAACAGGATTCAAAGAGATAGCAATGGCACTTGAGCTATCACAATGGATGGGAACCTGTCCAGTTGCTACTACATAATCTCTCAGCTGTTGCTTGAGCCACAACACTTGCATGCAACAACTACCGGCAGCCATATACTCTGACTCGGTTGTAGAAGTGGCAACACATGCTTGTTTCTTGGAAAACCATGAAACTAGCTTGCTTCCCATGAACCGACAGTGTCCAGATGTGGACTTCCTGTCCAACCGATCTCGAGCTAGATCCGCATCTGAGTATCCGACAGTTGGATATTGTCGTCAGCTGGGTACCATAACCTAACATTAACAGTACCCTTCAGATACTTAATGATGTTCTTTGCTGCCAACATGTGTGCTTCCCTTGGCTGAACTTGGAACCGAGCACACACTCCAACCGCGTAAGATATATCTGGCCGACGGCGGTTAGATATAGCAAAGAACCAATAATCCCTCTATACTTATTGGCATCCACGAGTTTTCCCTAAGATCCGGGTTCAATCTTCCAGTTTGTATTCATCGGGATCCTTGTGGTTTTACTTATCTGTAATCCGAACTTTGCGATGAGCTCCTTTGTATATTTGGACTGATTAATAAAAATCTCTTTTGATGACTGCTTCACTTGTAGCCCAAAAAAATAGTTCATCTCACCCATCATTGACATCTCGAATTTTTCCTTTATGAGAGTTGAGAATTTCTCACACAGCCCCTCCG
The DNA here is from genome assembly GCA_029490685.1 of Schizonepeta tenuifolia. Taxonomy (NCBI): domain Eukaryota; kingdom Viridiplantae; phylum Streptophyta; class Magnoliopsida; order Lamiales; family Lamiaceae; genus Schizonepeta; species Schizonepeta tenuifolia. Next base: position 57,249,427 of record CM055958.1, read on the forward strand.
ACTTGGAACCGAATATGATGTCATCGACATAGATTTGCACAACAAGTATGTCTTCTCCAACTTTTATGGTGAACAGTGTTTTATCAACTAACCCTCGTTTGAACCCTGAGTTCAGAAGAAAACCACAGAGAGTGTCATACCAAGCCCTAGGTGCTTGCTTCAATCCATAGATTGCTTTCTTCAACTTATACACTCTTCCATCACCAGTCTCAAAACTGGGAGGCTGTTCAACATAAACATCTTCCTTAATATCACCGTTGAGGAAGGCACACTTCACATCCATCTGATAAACCTTGAATTTGTGAAATGCGGCATAGGCTAGAAATATTCGGATGGCTTCCAACCTTGCAACAGGCGCGAAAAAATCCTCGAAATCAATTCCTTCTTGTTGGCAATATCCCTGAGCTACCAACCTTGCCTTATTTCTCACGATGAATCCAATGGCGTCTCTCTTGTTCTTGAAAATCCACTTTAATCTAATAACTTTAACACCATTTGGTCTTTCTAGCAACTCCCATACACAGTTCCGTAGAAATTCATTCAGCTCTTCTTGCATGGCTGTTGTCCAATGAACACAGTTGAGAGCTTACATAACATGCTTCGGTTCTGGCACATCAGCTACGAAACATGAAATCATGGCAACATCTCATGCCTGTTCGAACTCCTCAAAAACTGTCAACTCCTCTGCATATTGGGCGTAAGTGCTGGAATCTTTCTCAGCTGAGTCTGGATTTGCAACTCTGCTCCTAGTACGCACACCCTTGGCTGGATCTCCGATGATGTTGTCCTTGGAATGATCTTCATACCATCTCTTGTTGCGTCTTTCTTCTTCTTCCAACAGTGGCGGTTTCGTGATTTTAAAGGATGGGATAACCTGAGCCGTGGGAGATGCTGGGATCTTCAGAACTGGTGATTTATCTGCTGTTGAATCTGGATCCTCAACATGGATAATATTTTGAACCGAGCTAGGTTGGGCTTCGGATGCTGATGCAGTTGGAGTAACATCAGCTGAAGTTCCCCCTTGAAATGAGCTGGGGTCCTCACATTCATCTTCAGAGGAACAAGGATCATCATCCTCAGTTGCCCATACCAATGGTTCAGCCAAATTCTTCTACCTTAGAACCTGCGATCTGGTGAGAGCTGGTGGAACATGTGGATCTGCTTGTTGTCCTTTAGCCTGTTCCCTGCACTCAAAAGTAGATTCATCAAAACTAACATGAGGTGTTATCTCCACAACACGAGAACTGTTGTTAAAAACTCTATAAGCCTTGATCTGAGTGGCATATCCAAGAAATATGCCCTTCGAAGCCTTGGCGTTAAAAGTTTTTAACTGAGTCTTCCCATTGTTGTGAATATAACACTTAGAACCAAAAACGCAAAAATATGAAATATCAGGCTTCCTACGTCTCCATAGTTCATATGGAGTCTTTCCCAACCGCTTGGTCAGAAGAGACCGGTTCTGAGTGTAGCATGCTGTGTTGATTGCCTCAGCCCAAAATCTCTTTGGCAGAGCTGAGCTTGTCAACATGGATGTAGCAGCATCCTTCAGCGTTCGGTTTCTTCGCTCGGCTACTCCATTCTGTTGTGGAGTACGAGCAGCCGATGTTTGATGAGTGATTCCGTGCTTCTCGCAGTATTCGATGATGGTTTCATTGAGGAACTCGGTTCTACGGTCTGATCGGATAGAAATGATTTTCATCTCTTGTTGGTTAGATATCCAATCCATCAGCTTGGGTAACTTATCTCGGGTTTCATTCTTGTGACGCATGAAAATGGTCCACGTGTAGCTAGAGAAATCATCAGTAACAACAAGTGTATATTCGTTACCATTCATGCTCTTGGGAGTAACAGGCCCGAAGAGATCCATATGGATCAGCTGCAATACTCGGTCGGTTGATGGAATCGTTTTCAACCGAAAGGAGGATCTAGCGAGCTTTCCCAGCTGACAAGCACTGCAAATATGTGTTGTTGAAAACACACGGTTCGGAATTCCCTTTGCATGTTCCTGTCTTACAAGGTGGTTCATTGTCTTGAAATTCAGATGGTTGAGCCTTTTGTGCTACAGCCAGCTTACATCTGAACTGCACTTTGATAACAGACAGGTTTCAGGAGGACTACTATTCCAATCTGCATAGTAGACATTCCCGGTTGGGGATCGATTTCCCAACAATATGACTTGCTTTGTTCTGACATTTTTGACCCTGCAGCCCTGCGCATCAAACTTGACAGAGAAACCATTATCACAGAATTGACTGATGGAGAGCAAGTTATGCTTCAATCCATCAACATATGAAACATTGGGAATAGACACGAGATTGGTTTCAAGGGTACCGTAGCCTTTGGTGTGACCTTTTGAGTTGTCACCAAAGGTAACAGATGGTCCTTCCTTCTCCACGAAACTTCGAAGCAAATCCCTCAGATTTGTCATGTGTTTCGAGCATCCACTGTCCATCACCCACATGGTATGTGATGCTTTATTCTTCCTCAGCTGTTCCTCCTGCTCCTGCACAGAGAAACACGCTTAGGTCCCCAATTTTAGTTGGGTCCTGGAGGGTTAGAACCAGTTCCTCCTTGAACTGTGGGTCGCTTTTCCCTGTAGATTCGGATAGATTTGTCATTCCAAATTATCTTTCCTTCTCCATCAACTATAACAACACCTTGGTCAACCTTAGGCTTGTTGTTGTTATTGATGTTCTGTTTCTTGGGAGGAGATTGATTTCTCCCATTGTGGGCTTTAGGAGGAGAGGCGTTCCCCCTGTTTTGTTGACGTTTCTGACCCTTTTGGTTTTGCAGATGAGGTCGGACGTCATATTGGAATCTTTGTGGCTGAGTCTGATTCTATTTTCCCGACTGTCGACTGCAGATGTTCATGCCCGGTTGTTGATTCATGTTCTGGCATGAGTATCCGCAGCTGTTGGAACTGTTCCACATTGGTTGATTCTGATGGAACCTCTGGTTGTTCTGATGATGGAACCGAGGTTGATTCTGATGGTTGAATCCCTGTCGGTTCTGTTGATTCCATCCCTTCTAAGGTCGGTTCTAAGGTCGGTTCTGATTGTATCTCCGATGTCTCTGGTTCCTCTTCTGAGTCCTGGAACATTCCCCCTCGGTTGTTATCCCAACCGATGGATTCTTCAATTCTCCAACCACAACTCCTTTTCCTTTCTCAGTTGTTGTTCCCTTAGCAGGTTGTGATGTAGGTGCTTGCTGTGACGTGGAGGTTTGGCAACCGTGACATCCACAGCCTTGATAAAGGTTGCGGGTGGAATTCCAGTGTCCTTGACCATGTCGTAGCCGAGTCCAGACACGTCATCCATTTGTCTTCGGTAACTGATGAGATTCTCGATGATTTTGGATGATTGATATAGCTTTATCAGGTTGTCCTTCTCAGTTTGTAGATCCTTGAGAAGAACAGCTATATGCTCGGTCTGTGCGTCTGACATCTTCATCAGCTGGTCGATCTGTGCCTCTTGCTTGTTCAACTGCTCGTGCTGCTCCTTGATCTGCTCCTTCAACTCCTCATTGGTTGGAGCCTTAGCTTGTTTTGCCTCATTCAGTTGACTTTTCACATCATCAATCTCTTTGATTTGATTTTTGATCACATCGTACTTTTCGGTTAAGGATTCTTCAAGTCTGGCAAACTGTTCTTGAAAATTCTTCAACTCAACCGATTGCTGATGCAATTCCTCACTGAGTTCTAGGAAGTCACCCCAAGAGGGTTCCAACTCTTCATCCACTGTTTCCTGCATGTTAGTAGCATTGGAAAAATTTAAATTAACTGGATTAGAATGTACCTCAGCATCATCCTGGTCGGTTTCAAATGCCATGAGACATTGATCCTGTCCGATAACGTTGTTGGTGGAAGTCAGCTCGTCCTCATCTTCGGTGTCGGTGAAGATGTCCATGTCATCAGCTACTTCTTCTGCAACCATGGCCTTGTTCTTTGCATTTTGTTTGGCCCTCAACGCATATCTATCTTTCTTCGAAAGATCTGGACAATCAACTTTGAAGTGTCTCTCTTTGCCGCATTCAAAGCAACTGTTGGTCACAGGCTTTGAGTTATCTTGAATTCGGTTGGATTTATAGAACCGCTTATATTTTCCGAACCGAGTATCCATGTCAGCTAGCTTCTTTGACAAGGCGGCTATACTCTGTTGCAGATCTTCTCTGCTTGGCTCCTTCGAAGCTGTGTCCGCAGATCTTATTGCCCTTGATGTTCGCGGATTGGAATAGTCGGCTCGAAGTGCTACTGTCTTTGTTCCTGAACCAACATCCTCATGTCGACTCGTCTGCATCGAGGACTGAGTTGATCTTCATCGGTTCACCTTGTACTCATTTCCTTTCAGAATTGAGAACAGTCTGTCCGTCCCCATCTCTCCAAGATCAGCTCGGCTTTCATGAATGTTGGTGAAGGTGTCCCACTCAGCTGGTAGGGCTTGTAATACTTTGAGATTGATCTCTCTCAAAGTATATTTTCCTCGTCGGATAGACTGAATCCTTCGGATGATATCCATGAACCGAAGCTCCAATTGATCAATGGTTTCATCGACTTTTAGACAGAAATTGTCAAAGTCTTGACAAGCATGGGAGAACTTGTTCTCCTTGGTTTCGTCACTCCCTTCACTAAGAGATGCCAAAATGTCCCACATTTCCTTAGCTGTGTCGCACTCTTCTATCCATGGAAGATAGTCTTGTCCAACTGTGAACATGATAGTGCTCTGAGCCCAGATATCCAACTGGCTCACTTTTGCTTCCTCAGGAGTAAAATCTTCTGGCTTCTTCTCGACCATCACCTCAGTTGCATCCCCATCATTGGGATTTGTTGGAGTACGAATGACTTTTTCCATGATGGTGATCGGTCCGGATGTAATCACTTGTTGCATTCGATGATGCTTGGACAGTAGAATCTTCTTCATCCGAGTTTTTCAAGATGTATAGTTCACAACCGAGAACATGACGACAATCTTGTCTTTAACATCCATCTACACACAACAAACAGACGACAAATGCAAGCAGAAATGCACTAGCGTGAAAAAGATCTATTCAGTTGACCACTGAAGAAAAACACCTCGATTCACACCTCGTGAAATAGAAATAGCGGTCTTTTGAACCACTGCTCTGATACCACTTGATGGTCCCGATACGAGTTCTGGTGTATGGGGGGAAATACACCAGATAAGAATTTTAAAATCAACCCCCAAAAATTACCACAACTGAGTAAAAAGACTCAGTTGGAATCACAACTGAGTAAGAAATCTCAGCTGGAAGAGTGGTGTTGTGCGGAATATGGTGGAAACAACAATAACTCGTATAAAACAACTCACGCTCAGATGCAAGGTCGGTCAACAACCAAAACAGTTGAAATTTAAAGATGCAGTTTTGAGTGCTGGTTAGTTGGTCAGTTGGATATGCAAAAAGTAACTGAACAGAAAACACAACACAAAGAAATTACGTGGTTCGGAGAGAACTGCTACGTCCACGGGGAGTTGTGAGTCCACACAACTCAGTCCAAATTCTTTAGGACAGCTACCACAAAGCTTACGCGGGCTTTGCAACCGTACAGATAAGTTTGCGGGTACTTATCAACCTTACAGACAAGTTTGCGGGTACTTATCAACCTTTTTACTCAATTTCGGGAAGAGCAGGATCCTAACAACCTTTTTAGGGGATGTGTATAAGGGTGGGTTTTCCAACTACTAGCTCTAACAAAGAAATGAGCTAGGATCAAAGCTTGAACGAATGAAGACTCAAACTAAGATCAAAACCACCAAGACAGATTCTAACTCTCTATGAACTCTCAGCTGGTGATGTTCTTAGAGAATAATTGCAGTTTAGCTTGTGCGCAGTATATCGCCGTTCTTTCGCTCGTCTGTCTCTTCTATGTGTCTTCTGTCTTGATGAATGAATGAATGCCTCTATTTATAGGCGGTGAGGATCAACTAGCCGTTGGAAGAGCTGTTGATCTCTGTTCTATGAAAGCGATGGCTTGTCTCTCATCTCTGCAGATTTTCCCGATTTGGCAACTGTGAACTTCTGCTTTCCTTCTGAGACAACCTTGTGTTGGGCCAAATGAGATAATGACAGAACGTCAAACCTTCACGTGACTTCCTATTTGAAATTTAAATTTCAACCTTTGTCTTTCAACATTGGTTAGTCGGTTGAGACGTTTGATCTTCATCTGAGTGGTGTTCAGATGATGTTCCATCTGATCGCTACCTTCATCTGACCTTCTGTCTGAAGAGGAACAGTTGAACCCTCAGCTGCCTTGAACTTCATGTTGTCGATCTATCAGATTGAGTCCTGCAACTGATGTTCCACATGATCAGGTGGATTTTCATATCTGACGAGTAGTTGATTACTCAGATGTTTTCCTTCATCCGATGATCTAGATCAGATCGGTTGGCTTGAACGCTCAGTTGTCTTTCTTACATCTGATGTTCCATGCGAGTTTCCATCTGAATTTCTATCCGAGTATAGCCATGTTGCCGTCTTCAGCTGGAGTCCTGTAAAGATAAAATCTGAACATTGCTCAAACAGCGAGCCTAAATACTAACTTTAGGAAATGGCAACATCTACTCGGTTGGGGTCAGTTGGTTTTGGAATCAATCAAAACTTTACTAAATTTCCCAACGAATAATTAATTATGTGTCTATCTGATTCTGATATCTTATCTATACACGTGTGGCAGAAAAATAACTTGTGCGGATAAAGAGCCCGTGATAGTTGCACTGCAGTTTGTGATGATATCAACATTTTTAGAGGTTAAAACTAATTAACTTAAATTTACTATCATAATTTGAAATCTAAAACCTCATATATTATTTTAGGGGTCAACATTTCCACAATGAAGCATGCAACTAAATTATTTATCCGTTCTGATATAGAAGAAGTTAAAACTTTTATTTTAAGGTATTTTATTATATATGCTTTGTTCATATTATGATTATCAAATCATATCTTTATACTGTTACTAATATTCTATAATGGTTTGCTTTATTAAATTACAACATAGTGTTAGTGGAATTTTGAGCAGTCAAACAATAACTGACATTTCTACCAGTATGAGAGAAATGAGCAGTGATGAGTGGTTGAATACTGCTTTTGTGAGAACTATCGGCTATATAATAAACTTGGATGAGGTACATTTACTTCTTAACATACATATTGAAACATACTGAAGACATATCCATGTTTATTCCCCCTCTAAATGTATATGTTAGAGGTAACTTACTTTGGATCTTAATATGTTACTCTATTGTTATTTGTTAACTTGAGACATATAATATAATACTTTTTTGATTAGTGAAATAATTTGTCACAACCCCAAATCCCAAGGGATGGCAAAGTCGGGGTGTGACTAGGGGTTGGATTAAAGAAGCGGGGAAGAAAGGAGGAAATTACTGAGTAAATGATAAACTGACATAACTTTGATAAGATAGTAAACATGAAGTACTTCGATTAATCAAAAGAGAGACAATCCCGAAGGATCACTCGACAAAAGTTGTCTCTGAGATCTCTAGGATTTCAAGTACCTAATACTTAAACCGAAAGTTAATACATCAAAAAGAGTGTCTTGCAGCGGAAAAGACGTAGATTGATAACACATTTTCAGATGTGAAATCGAGGCTCAACTAAACTTATTTCCTTAAGTATGACCTCTACTCAACTTCCGCCGTCTCCGTTACTCAACCTGCACATTTATAAATACATGCAGGGTTAAGTACAAAAAGATTTAGTGGGCACTTTGCCGAAAACATATCATAGATTTTATATAGATTCATCAGGCGTTTAAACAGTAACACAACGGAGTTTTTCTTTCAAAGGCCCGTGCTTACTAAACATTTTCTTTTCATAAACACTTGCGCAAGATTTTTCTGTTGTTATGTTCAAATTGTCCAACTACTGTTTCAACGCTGGGGGAGAGTTAACTTCTTCCGCGCACGTTCCTCACCGTGGCTGGCTACCCCTCAACAGAGTACCACACACAACGGCTACCATGTACACTAACTCTGGATAGCACTCTGTGGGCTAACTCAGAATCCGATCGATTTAACCCTGGAAAGCACCTAATGGTGTCACTAACTCAGAGTCTGATTGATTAGTTAGCAACTAATGGTGTCACTAACTCAGAATGGCACAAGAGAACTCACAAAAACAAAGTATTTTATGCCATGATAATCACTTTAAAACAAATACTTTTATAGCAGTTAAAAAACATAACAAAACTCATTTTTATTTTGTGTATAGAAAGCCCACGTTATTTTGATAGATAGAAAGCCCACCTTAACCGGATTACAGAACTAAAACCACCTTCTGTCTTCCGTCCTTTCTTCTAGTCTCGATTTCCTCCTTTTATCGCAAACAATCAAGCTTTAGTAAATCGGTCGATGCGGTTTAAGAGAAACGGACTCGATAACGATTAATCAAATTTTTAGGCCTTTGCACTTTAACTAATCTTAAACGAGACCAGAATCAAACACATCTTGCTTAAAACTAACTTGGTTCTTTACTCGACACTTAGAACGTCATAAAGGAATTATGTTGAAAAGAATTCAACTTAAGAAAATGAGTTTAGAATTTTTTTTCTGCACAAGTCAGTAGGTTTGGAGCTTTTCCAGAACAGAGTATTTCGAAATAGGGGATGTGCCTTATGCCAAAAGAAAGACACGGAAGTCTAATTTACTATTCAATTTACGGATCTCGATTTCGTTAAATGAGCAAGGAGTTATGGCCGTTTCCGTGAAGGGTCACAAAACTGGCCGAAACCCTAGACATATAAAAACTTGACGCACGTTTCCTTAGGTTCGATCAATGCTATACAACCTTTATGTGCACGAAATTTCCATCAATTAACAGTCAAGTCACACAATCATTTAACGTGAATACTTTCATGTTCCTCGATTAAAATACGACGAGCAATTCTCGTCTTTTCAATTAACGAAAATACTTAGCAAATTTCATTTCAATTTCAAATCACAACGAACTTCTAACTTCTATTTCATAACTTATATGAAATTATCATCAACTACACTCATGCTTATTAATTATCAACCAACTTAAATCAATCAATATATACTTATAATTATTTAACACGTCGTTTTTTATCGAGCAACGAACATCGTTGTCGATTTTTCCAAATATTTTTATAAAATCTAACAAAATCATACTAAGTACATATCATCATGCTCATCCATAACATATAAACCATAACATCAATTGATAACATATAAAGTCTCGTTTTCTTATTTCTTCTTTTACGAACTTACTAACTTTCTTCAATTTCTTAAAGTTCTACTAATTCAATTCAAACTAAATTAGTTCCTATCATCTTTATACTTAACAAAGATCATATTAACATACTAACATCGTTATAATTAATACTTAATCAATTCACGTCATTTATCGGTTCATGAACTCGATTTTTTTTAAAGTTGTTAGTTAATTCTCAATTAATTCAACAACAAACCTAACACATGTACAATCACTAATATTCGATTAGTTTTCTCGTTCCATTTTTCTATCGACAATTACGTTTGATTCTTCGTCTCTTACAAAAAGTTCGACGTTCTTAGATTTCATTCAAACTTTTCAATTATCATCATTAACTACTTAGATTAACTAACATGCAAACCATAAGTTCATATCAACATCTATACTTAACTTTTCGTCGATTCTTCACCTCCAACGATTTGGTTTTTATTTTTAGAAAAATCTAATTTAATTATATGTTGAACCTCATGCTTCCTACATCTTATAAGATTTATTTAATCAAAATCATACTTCTTTGTCTCTTATAAACTTGTTCTTATTTTTAGAAAATCCTCAAACAATTCATGCAATCATCATTCATTGCATACAAACATAATCTACAAACCATACATCTAAATTCAAGCTCAATCTTCATCAAATAATTCATGAAATTTTCGAAAATGACTACTTAAATTCTAACATGATTTATACTCGATTCAAACCATAGAAACTCATTCCTAAGCATAAATAATCATGTAATAAACTTAGAACATCAATCCTATACATGTTAAAATTTTCGAAACTTTCAAGAAATTAAAGAGATGGATTTTGTTCGGTTGGAATTAAAGAGGAAGCTCTCACCTTTACAAATATTTAATCGGAATTGACTTTAATCGAGAATCGAACAAGTTATGGAACTTAGAAACACTTGAAGAACAAGAGAGAGAAGAGAGAAGGGGGGGGGGGGGGGGGGGGGGGGGGGGGTGGAGGGGGCAGTTTTGGGAGGTGAGAGAGGGAGAGAGTTGTGGTGATAAAGGGTGATATTTATATAGAAGAAGAGAAAATCAAGTTGTACACTTTTTCTCTACAAAAATATCTACTTTCCGGATTTAATACTGTAAACTAGAAACGAACAATTACTTTATTAGACGGACACATTTTCGGCAAAAATGGATACGACCATTAGTTCCGGAATATTTTACTTAATCGGGAAAGGACGACTCGTTTCCCGAAAAACTTTGAAAAGTCGAGACGTGACGGTACAAATTTCGCCCGGAAAAATAAATAAAACTGACTTTTACCAATAGACTCGTATCGCAAAATAAGTAAATGTAAAGTCAAACGTTTTTTCGATCTGAGGTCTCTAATGAAAATTTTATCGGTCGCCGAAACCCTAATACAGTTGTCGGTTGTACGACTTCTGCAACTTATTTTCAGAAACGGACTTCGCCGTTATTCTTATAATTGAATTTCTTTAACTTAGAAGTGTAAAGCCTTAATTAAAACGAAAATTTTTATTTTCGCGACGGAAGAAACATCCGGGATATTACATAATTATTATATCTATAAATGAAAGTTTGGTTTAGGCTCGAATAGTAATTCTACCAAATTCATTGTGTTGAAAACAAACTCAATTATTGGCTTTTTGTAGTAATTAATACTAATAATAAAAGCAATAATTTCCATTTTGTATAGTCATTGCATGTGTAATTAATTTTATATTTGTGTATTAAGTTTTTATGATATTTAAGTATTATTCTTTTAAAACATTGTGATAATTGTAAGTAAATTTGAAGTTCGTTAGTTCTCAGACATGAGCTTGTAGTTTTTACTGGATTGCGTTAGTGATTTTTTTTTGTGCTCTCATTTATAGAAATTATATTAGAGCAAAATCTCAATTACTTTTGGATTTTGTTATTTATTTTGGTATTATAATTTGGGAAATATCTTCATTATCAATTATGCGAACCTCATCCAAACAATCTCCAGATTGTATCTACATTGCTTGACATTAGAATATGTTAATTATGAACAACATGAAAATTACGTGCATGAGCAAATTAAAATCTAAAATTCCTGAATTTTAGAATTATAATAATAGTTCTTTGAGGATATATGTATTGATAGTGATGACGCAACTCATGGGCCCTTATTATTTTTACAATTGTTTTAACATGTTACAGTATTCTTTCAATTCTAATCATCTTTAATTTACAAAAACTAACGGTCTGGTCGCTTGATATCCTAGCTTTGTTTCTGTGCATTTTCGGATTTTATTATCAATGCCATACATTAAATGTAAATTTGTGTGTAATGTTTGCTTTGTACATGTGATGTTTATGATATTAATTTTTATTTATTTTTTAAATCCTTTGATTTTGCAAGAGAAAACTTGAAATTTCAATCGTTGGGGCATGATGAATCTATATAGCTATGTTTCTAATAATTGAATACCAATGATGACTGCCTGATTTAATTAGGGAAGCATACAATTATACTTTACTATAAGATAATCATTCATATAAATACTTATTTGTTGATATTCAAATTATATCACTTTAAAATAAAATATTTTTAATTATATTCATAAGTTACAGCGTTAAGTGACTCCCCGTCAATAAAGTCTATACGAGATTATTCTTCATCATGTAACATTTATTTGCAACAGGACGATCCTTTAAATTAAAATATTTTTAATTGTATTCATAAGTTATAGTGTTAAGTGACTCCCCGTCAATAAAGTCTATATGAGACGGTTCTTCATGTAACACTTATTTGCAACGAGACGATCCTTCATGTAATACTTATTTGCAACGAGACGATCATTCATGTAACACTTATTTACAACGAGACGATCCTTTTTGTAACACTTATTTGCAACGAGGTGATCCTACTTGTAACACTTGCAATAATTTGTCAAGCCACTTCGAAATAAAGTATTTTTTAAAAATTGTATTTGTAAGTTACAACGTAAACTGATTCTCCGTCAATTTTTACACTAGATTATCTTTGATGTAACACTTATTTGTAACGAGATGATCCTTTACGTAATACCCGAAATAATTTGTCGAAATTGTTTGGTGTTTATTTTGCTGACTTTGGTTTATAATTATCTTGTATAGTTCTTTATCTTTCTTGGATTATTTAGTGTAGGTACACATGTAGGGTTGCATATGAATCGAATAATTTTGCTCGATTCGATATTTGATTCGCATTTTCGATATTCGTATTTATGAATCGAATACAAATATGAATAGTTTTTTTATTCGATTAGTTATTGAATACGAATTTAAAATGATGATATTCGATTCGCTATTCGAAATTCAATTCGATATTTAAAAAATATTGAATTATATATATATATATATATATATATATGTATATGTATATATATATAAACCTAAACTTAAAAATTTAAACTAAAGCAAATTAGTTAATACACCACTTATCCACTAGCTTATTCCCTTATGGGCCTTACCCTCTCACCGCCTCAAATTAATTATAAATTCCATTTATAATTGAATTATGTGTTTTATTGTTTCGTAAGTTAAATATTGTTCCTCTTGCGAATAGAATCAAGTAATATATTTATAACAAATTTAAAGCAAAAGTTAAAAGAATATTCGATTCGATTCAAATATTCACGAATATCATAACGAATCAAATACGAATCAAAAAAATTATTCGAAGCGAATCGAATAGTGAATCGAATATGTAGGAATTTATGTGAATACAAATCGAATACGACGATATTCGATTCGATTCGATTCGTATACAACCCTATACACGTGTAATGGAGACTTGGTCCAAGGAAGTTAGAGTCAGGTTTTAGTTGCTAAAAGAGTGGAACCAGCAGCTTCAACGTGCATGGAGTTGTTGGAATTTGTTGAGAAAATCCAGAAAGGTGGTCCACGCTGTTATAAGCACTACAGTTAGAGATAATGGGCTTCAAACGTGGATCATGGTATATTGAGGAGTGCAACTCAAGTTTTGTGTGCCACTATAAATAGATAGCTCACCTCATTAGTTAGATATAGATTTTGCAGAGTGAAAAACTCGTAGTTTAGCTTTCATCTTTTATTCTTTGTTTCTTCGAGTGATAGTTGAGGCAACTTCAGTCACCACCTTCTGTGAAGGGAGTGTTGAATTGTCTTTTTTTTAGTGACCATTATTTACTCGAAGTGTTTTCATTGTTCACCCATATATAGTGAATATTTTGCCCTGAGGCACTTCACAAGATTATTAATTGATAATCTGGTGAAAATTTATCCATTGTGTTCATTTTATTTCTGCTGCCTTCTGTCCGAAGTTGTGAGCACTTCAGTCACAACTTTGGTCACCACTCTGGGTGTAAATCTGGTACCTTCAATTGGTATCAGAGCCACCACTTGATACACTAAGTGATGATCCTGTTTTTCGTGACACAATGGATCAATCAAACCCGTTGTTCAACAAGCCTCCGATCCTTGATGGCATGAACTATTCCTTTTGGAAGGTTCGTATGAGAGCATGCATTAAATCCATTGATTTAAGAGCATGGAGTGCTGTCTAGAATCTATGGTCTCATCCAAAAGTTCTAGATGATGATGGAGACTCGCGTACCTGAAAAGAACTGGACGAAAGAACAAAGTGAAGAAGCAACATACAATGACAAGGCTCTCAATGCTATCCAATCCTCTCTCGATGTTCAAATGTTCAAACTCATAAGAAATTGTGAGTCGGCCAAAGAAGCTTGGGATATCCTTCAACAACACTACGAAGAAGACACCTGCATCAAGGAGTCAAGACATCGCATTCTCATCCCCAAATTTGAAGGCATGAAGATGGAAGAAGATGAAAGTATTGGTGACTATTGTAACAAGCTGCTCGAGATTGTGATTGAGTGTCAAGATCTTGGTGATCCCATTAGTAACAAAAGGCTAGTCTCGAAAGTCTTGAGAACCTTGACCCCTTGATTTGATATGAAAGTGGTGGCCATTGACACGTCAACAACTGTGAGCACCTTGAAGTTCACCAAGCTGATGAACGATCTCAAAACTTATGAGATTGAGCTGAATCAAAGATATAGCCCTAAGAAAAAGGGTTTTACTATGAAAGCTGGGACATCTTCAGAGAGCACCACACAAATCGATGAGGAAGATGATGACCTGGAGGAAATTACAGGAAATGCGGACTTCGCACTTCTCATTTGGAAGCTGGATTCATTACTTTGAAATGCATCAAATAAGTCGAAGTTTCAACAAAAGGGGAAGGGCATTGTTGATCAATAACAACCTCGTCAAGAAGCATCCGGTCCCTTGGTCCTCTACGAACAAATTCGCTCGCCGGGGAAAGATTCAAGGATAATGAAGCGCTCTGCATCAGTTGATTTCAAACCAAGGGAAGTCAAAGATTTCGCCGGTATACAATGCTTCGAATGCAAAGGTTATGACCATTTTGCAAATGAATGCGCTAACACCTTTCGGAAGCTTGGAAAACCTATCACCTTTCTGTCTCTCAGTGACACTGAGCTTGATTCTTCTGGAATTATTGTTAAAGAATCACCAGAAGTCCCTCTGCAAGAACACGCAGCCTTGATGGCCTATAAAGTGGACTCTACAATGCTCAGTGATGTTGAGATCACTTCGGACAGGTATGATGAAACTTACTATGAAACCCTCTTTTGTTTTAATATTATTATTAACCCATCTAAGGAAGAGGAAGAAGAGGAAGTCAGTGAGGAAGAGACCTTGGATATGCTGGTAAAAATGCAAGTGATGTACAAGGAATTGTATGTGAAGTGAGCAAAATAGTGCAAGGAAAATGATGCACTAAATGTGGAGAATGCTGCTCAAAAGTCGTCACTTGTAAAGCTGGAAGTCATGCTAACTCAAAAGGATGCTGAAATTAGAAAGCTAAAGGTTCAACTTGATCTTGCAAATGAGACATTCAACAAATTGAACACAGGTACCTCTAAACTTGATGAAGTTCTATCTCAAACTCATGTAACTTCTCATGGCCTTGGCTTTGATAAAACTCTTAAGATTGTGTTCCCTCAAATTATGTCCACGCATGGATTACCATTTGTTAAGGCTAAAGAAACTCCTCTCAAGCAAGCTTCTAGGAAATGTAGAAAATACGTTTGTCACTATTGCTACTTACCCGATCATATTCGATCTTTTTGCTATAAGCTTTTGCAGGAACACAAGAAAGAGTCCAAATTGAGAGATCAAGCTAAGAGACCATCCGTTGCCATAAAAAAGGATAGAGTCAGAAAATGGGTATGGAGACCCAAAGGTGTCTACACTGAAACCTGCAGAGTGGTCTTCACTGCGGCCACAACTAATGATGATAGATCTTGGTATTTTGATAGTGGGTGTTCTAGACACATGACTGAATCCAAAAGATACATGACCAACTACAAGAAGATCAACGGAAGTGAAGTCACTTTTGGAGGAGGTACAAACGGAAAGATTGTTGAGCGAGATGTTCTCAACAAACTTGAGCTCCCCAAACTCAGCGATGTGTCACATGTGGATGGATTGACTGCGAATCTCATTAGCATTAGTCAATTGTATGATGATGACTGTAAAGTCATTTTCGATAGGCACAATTGTCTAGTTGTAAATGATGATGATGAAGTTGTCATCTCTGGAGTAAGATCTTCAAATAATATTTATGAAATGAAATGTAACAAGTGTTTTAATGCGCAGGTGAATGACTTGCAACTGTGGCATCAAAAGTTGGGTCACACCAACTATTGCAACATGGAGAATCTCCAGAGATTTAATGCAGTTCATGGTATGTCAAAGTTGAATATCTCCAATCCAAGTGTGTGTAGGGACTGCCAAAAAGGTAAGCAGGTAAGAGTCCTACATAAAGTGGTGACAACTTCTGGACAATCTTCTGATTCGACTCATTATTTTGAATTATTACACATAAATCTTATGGGTCCCATGAAGACTGAAAGTTTAGGAGGCAATAAGTTTTCTTTAGTAATTGTTGATGATTTTTCTAGGTGTACTTGGATCAAATTTTTAAGTAAAAAAATCTGAAACTCTTACTAGTTTTAAGGAAATTTATGATATGATAATGACCTCGTATGCTGTTTATGTGAGTCGTGTTAGGACATGTCTTGATGAAAAATTTTAACATAGTTCATTTTCTAATTTTTGTGCAAAGAATGGAATAATGTGTGAGAGTATTGTCCCCAAAGCTCCTCAAGGAAGTGGGGTGGCCGAAAGAAAACATTGGAACCTTTGTGAAATGGCTCGAGTAATGTTAAATTCTAAAAGGCTCCATAAGTGTTTTTGGGCTGAAGCATTTAACACCACATGCTATATTTTGAATCGTGTTTACTTAAGACCGGGTACTTCTATGACTTCATATGAGATATTGAATGGTAAGAAACCCGATCTTAAATATTTTCATGTATTTGGATGTGTGTGTTTTATTCTACTTGACGATGATCATCCGTCAAGATGTTTTTCAAAGAGTGATAGAGGAGTGTTTGTTAGTTATGCTCTAAATAGTCATGGATATTGAGTTTATAACTTGAGAACTAGGTGCATCCAAGAATCTGTACATGTTATTTTCGATGATCACACTGACATTATAGGAAGATCACTCGAAGAATAAACTTATAATTTTTTCCAGATACAGAGAAGTACAGATCTTGACCTTTTCATATGTGACTTGACCGACAATGGAAGCACCGCAGTTGAGCCAACAGTCATGCCTACAGTTGCCAGAATAGAGGAACTTGCAAAATCCAGAAACTTCAATTACCAGTTTAAGTGGCTTTGAAACTCATGAAACTGGAAACTCAAATTCAGGTCGTTAATTATCCAAGGAAGTTCAACCTTCTATAAGTGGAGAACCACCTAAATGGATGAGTCATCCTATCACTCAAGTAATGGGAGACGTGCACGGGGGTGTTAGAACAAAAAGAAAAGAACAAGTTGATCTTCGTAAAATGGTAAATCTTGTTTCTATGTATTCTATATGTGATAATACTAACATCGTCAATCTATCTCAAAACTTCATCCATCACTTTAAGTCCAAACACGTCCACCTTAGACATCATTGCATTAGAGATTTAGTTGAGAAAAATATATTGAATTTAGAGCATATTCGCATGGATAAACTCCGAACTGACATATTTATTAAAGCACTTATTTTAGAGAGATTCTTAAATATGAGAAAATCTCTCGTGTTATGTTCTGTTTAGATGAAAGTTGTCACAACAGTTGTCAGAACAGTGGCCACATTTCTAATCTATCATATGTGATGCCCCTAGTGTTTATGAAGATAAGCAGATTTGAGGATGTAAAAGCCTTATTCTTTTAAGGTGAAACCGAGACTGTTCTTAAAAAGCCATATAATTAGATCAAAGATCTATGATAAGTGGTGAATACAAAATTCTCTTGGTTATGCATCTATTAGCCATCAGTCTAATCTAAATTAAAAAGAAAAGAAAAAAAAGGAAGAAAAAAAGAGGAAGTTGCATATGATATTTTGGAAATAGTGATCTGAATTGCTTTAAAGTCACTAGTGAAGTGATGACGACTGTTGTGAGATCTTTTATTCCAAATTCAAAATTAATAATTAAATATATGTTAATTTGGTTGTTGCTGTTTTTAAGGATGTCAATTGGTAGGAATATCTAATGCAAATTTACTCTAATTTATTTATTATTGTTTTAACTTTATCTCTGATTTTTTCCTTCCACTTTTCTAGATGTTTATATTCTCTCATATCTTAAATACCCTCTCTGCTTTCCCTATCTAAAAACTCCTTCGTTTTTCAATTCTTCTTTCAAGTATCTAAACCTCTGTAAATGACACCCCTTCAAGGCTCAGCACAGTGATGATAACTATGGTGAGGACTTTGATTCAGATTTTAAGATTTATAACCTTGCTATTTCTGGACACATGATGAAGTGTCTACTTTCTTCCCAAAAAGGGGGAGATAGATTTTGAGAGGAAGTTGATTCTTTTGGTTATTGGTTTATATCTAAGGGATGTTCGTCTTAGAGTTCTGTCTACTGTTGTCAAGACTTTAATCATATGTGTAGGGGAAGAAACTCAGTCAAGGGGAGTTTACTTTGATAGGGGGAGCTATTGGTTTTATTTGTGAAGTTTTTATAATTTTTCATGTGTGTGTTCTAGGGGGAGTAGTTGATATATTTGTCTACAGGTTTTGGGAAGAAAGACAAACAAATGGGGAGATTGTTGGAGTTTATTTTGCTGACTTTGGTTTATAATTATCTTGTATAGTTGTTTGTCTTTCTTGGATTATTTAGTGTAGGTACACGTGTGATGGAGACTTGGTCCAAGAAAGTTTGAGTCAGCTTTTAGTTGCTAAAAGAGTGGAACCAGCAGCTTCAACGTGCATGGAGTTGTTGGAGTTTGTTGAGAAAATCCACAAAGGTGGTCCACGCTATTATGAGCACTGCAGTTAGAGATAATGTGCTTCAAACGTGGATCATGGGTATATTAAGGAGTGCAACCCAAGTTTTGTGTGCCACTATAAATAGATAGCTCACCTCATTAGTTAGCTATAGATTTTGCAGAGTGAAACACTCGTAGTTTATCTTTCATCTTTTATTCTTTTTTTTCTTCGAGTGATAGTTGAGACAATTTCAGTCACCACCTTCTCTGAAGGGAGTGTTGAATTGTCTTTCTTTTAGTGACCATTGTTTACTCGAAGAAAGAGAGAGAAGCGTTGAGGGCCAAACAAGCTGGAAAGAATAAGGCCATGGTAGCAGAAGAAGCAGCTGACGACATGGACATCTTCACTAACACTGAAGATGAGGATGAGCTGACTTCCACCAACAACGCCATCAGTCAGGATCAATGCCTCATGGCACTTGGAACCGACCAAGATGATACTGAGGTACACTCTAATCCTGCTAAGTTAAATTCTTCCAATACTTCTAACATGCAGGAATCACTGGACGAAGAGTTGGAGCCCTTCTGGAGTGACTTTCAAGAACTCAGTGAGGAACTACATCAGCAATCGATTGAGTTTAAAAGTCTTCAAGAACAGTTCTCAAAACTTGAAGAATCCTTAACCGTGAAGGACGATCTGATCAAAAGTCAAACAGAGGAGATTGAGAATCTCAAGAGTCAACTGAATGCGGTCAAGCGAACTAATGCTCCAACCAACGAGGAGTTGACAAAGCAGATCAAGGAGCAGGAAGATCAGTTGAAAAATCAAGAGACTCAGATCGACCAGCTGATAAAGAAGTCAGATGGACAAACCGAGCAGATAACTGTCCTTCTCAAGGAGTTGCAAACTGATAAGGACAATCTAATCAAGCTGTATCAGTCATCCAAGATCATCGAGAATCTTATCAGTTACAGGAGACAGATGGATGACGTGTCAGGACTCGGTTATGATGTGATTAAAGATAGTGGAATTCCTCCAGCAACCTTCATCAAAGCTGTTGAGGTTAAGGTTGTCAAACCTAACACAGTGGAACCTGAGTCACCATAAAGTAATTCAACCTCCACCTTCAGCAAGCTCAACCGACTAAGGCAACCACAACTGAGAAGGGAAAAGGAGCAGTAGATGGAGGACAGAATGTTCCATCGGTTGGGACATCAACCGAGGAGGAATGTTTCAAAAGTCAGAAGAGGAATCAGAGGCATCGAAGGCATAATCGCAACCAAACTCAGAATCAGAACCGATCTCTGCATCAACCTCAGAGTCAACATCAGAAAGAATGGATCCGACCGCAGAACCAACAAGGATCCAACCATCTGAATCAACAGCAGTTCCATCATCAGTTCAACCAAAGGTTCCAACCGAGTCAACCGATAAGGAACAAGTCGAACAGCTGGAGATATTCATGCACAACATGAACCACCAACAGGGCATGAACAGCTACAAACAATATTCAAGGAGTTGGAATCAGAATTAGCCACAGAGATTCCAACAAGGCGTCCGGCCTTACAGACAAATTCAACAGGATAAGAATCGCCATCAAAACAGGGAGAAAGCCTCTCCTCTGAAAGCTCGCAATGGGAGAAATCCAACTCCTCCCAAGAAATAGAACATCACTACTAACAACAAGCCTAAGGATAACTGAGGTGTTGTTATAGTTGATGATGAAGGAAAAGTGATCTGGAATGATAAATCCATCCGAGTATACAGGGAAAAGCGTCGCACAGTTCCTGGGGGAACTGGTTCTAACCCTCCAAGACCCAACTGAAATTGGGGACCTAAGCGAGTTTCTCTTTGCAGATACAGGAGAAACAGCTGAGGAAGAATAAAGCGTCTGCAACAATGTGGGTGATGGACAGTGGATGCTCGAAACACATGACAAATCTAAAGGATTTGCTTGGAAGTTTCGTGGAGAAAGAAGGTCCATCAGTTACGGTACCCTTGAAACCAATCATGTTTCTATTTCTAATGTCTCATATGTTGATGGATTGAAGCATAACTTGCTCTCCATCAACCAATTCTGTGATAATGGTTTCTCTGTCAAGTTTGATGCACAAGATTGCAGGGTTAAAAATGTCGGATCAAAGCAGGTGATATTGTTGGGAAATCGATCGCCAACTGGGAATGTCTACTACGCTGACTGGAATAGCAGTCTTCCTGACACCTGCCTGTTATCAAAGAGCAGTTCAGATGTGAGCTGGCTGTGGCACAAAATGCTCAACCATCTGAACTTCAAGACAATGAACCAACTTGCCAGACAAGAACATGCAAGAGGCATACCAAACCGAGTGTTTTCAACAACACATATTTGCAGTGCATGCCAGTTGGGAAAGCTCGCTAGATCCTCCTTCTGGTTGAAGACAACTCCCTCAACCGATCGAGTGTTACAGCTGATCCACATGGATCTCTTCGGGCCAGTTACACCAAAGAGCATGAATGGTAACGAGTACACCCTGGTTGTAACTGATGACTACTCAAGATATACGTGGACCATCTTCATGCGCAACAAGAGTGAAACCTGAGATGAGCTACCCAAGTTGATGGATCGGATATCGAACCAAAAAGAGATAAAGATCATTTCTATCCAATCAGATCGTGGAACTGAGTTTCTAAATGAAACCATCATCAAGTACTGCGAGAAGCATGGAATTACACATCAAACATCAGTTGTGCGTACTCCGCAACAGAATGGAGTAGCTGAGCGAAGGAACCTAACGCTGAAGGATGCAGCAACATCCATGTTAACCAACTCAGCTCTACCAAAGAGATTTTGGGCTGAGGCCATCAATACTGCATGCTACACTCAGAACCGGTCTCTTCTGACCAAGCGGTTGGGAAAGACACCATACGAGCTATGGAGACGCAGGAAGCCAGATATTTCTTATTTTCGCGTTTTTGGTTCTAAGTGTTATATTCACAACAATGGGAAGACTCAGTTGAAAACTTTTGATGCCAAAGCTTCGAAAGGCATATTTCTCGGATATGCCGCTCGGATCAAGGCTTATAGAGTTTTCAACAATAGCTCTCGTGTTGTGGAGATAACACCTCATGTTAGTTTTGATGAATCTACTTTTGAGTGCAGGGAACAGGCTAAAGGACAACAACCTGATCCACAAGTTCCACTAGCCCTCACAAGATCTCAGATTCTAAGGCAAAAGAATCTAGCTGAACCACTGGTTTGGGCAACTGAGGATGAGGATCCATACTCCTCTGAAGATAATTGCGAGGACCCCAGCTCATCTCAAGAGGAAACTCCAGCTGATGCCCCTCCAACTGCATCAGCATCTGAAGCCCAACCGAGCCCAGTTCGAAATGTTATCAATGTTGAGGATCCAGACTCAACAAATGATAAATCACCAACTCAGAAGAGTCCAGCATCTCCCATAGCTCAGATCTCGGAACAGCCACAGATGGAAGAAGAAGGAAGACGCAACCGAAGATGGTATGAAGATCATTCCACTGACAACATCATCGGAGATCCAACCGAAGGTGTGCGTACAAGGAGCCGAGTTGCAAATCCAGACCCAACCGAGGAAGATTCCAACACTTACGCTCAATATGCTGAGGAGTTGGCAGTTCTAGAGGAGTTCGAGCAAGCTGGAGATGTTGCCATGATTTCTTGCTTTGTAGCTGATGTGCCAGAACTGAAGAACGTTGTGGAAGCTCTCAACTGTGTTCACTGGACAACAGCCATGCAAGAAGAACTGAATGAGTTCTTACGCAACTGTGTATGGGAGTTGGTAGAAAGACCAAATGGTGTTAAGGTTATTGGATTGAAGTGGATTTTCAAAAACAAGAGAGATGCCATTGGATTCATAGTGAGGAATAAGGCAAGGTTGGTAGCTCAAGGATATTGCCAACAAGAAGGAATCAATTTCGAGGACTCTTTCACACCAGTTGCAAGACTGGAAGCCATCCGAATCTTTCTAGCCTATGCCGCATTTCACAAGTTCAAGGTCTATCAGATGGATGTGAAGTGTGCCTTCCTCAACGGTGATATCAAGGAAGATGTTTATGTTGAACAGCCTCCCGGTTTTGAAACTGGAGATGGAAGAGTGTACAAGTTGAAGAAAGCAATCTATGGACTGAAACAAGCACCCAGGGCTTGGTATGACACTCTTTGTGGTTTTCTTCTGAACTCGGGATTCAAACGAGGGTCAGTTGACAAAACACTGTTCACCATCAAAGTTGGAGAAGATATACTAGTTGTGCAAATCTACGTTGACGACATCATATTCGGTTCTAAGTCGGAGGAACTGTATGAAAAATTTTCAAATCTCATGAAGGAGAAGTTCGAGATGTCGATGATGGGCGAAATGAACTATTTTCTTGGACTTCAAGTGAAGCAGTCGCCAGAAGGGATTTTCATCAATCAGTCCAAATATACTAAGGAGCTCATCACCAAGTTCGGATTGCAAACAAGTAAGACAACAAGGATCCCGATGAATACTAACTGGAAGATTGAACCTGGAACTGAGGGAAAGCTCGTGGATGCCAGTAAGTATAGAGGGATCATCGGTTCTTTGCTCTATCTAACCGCCAGTCGGCCAGACATATCATACGCAGTTGGAATGTGTGCTCGGTTCCAAGTTCAACCCAGGGAAGCACACATGTTGGCAACAAAGAACATCATCAAGTATCTGAAGGGAACTGTTAATGTTGGGTTGTGGTATCCAACCGACGACAACATCCAACTGACCGGATACTCAGATGCAGATCTAGCAGAAGATCGGTTAGACAGGAAGTCCACATCTGGACATTGTCAGTTCATGGGAAGCAAGCTAGTTTCGTGGTTCTCCAAGAAACAAGCATGTGTTGCCACTTCTACAACCGAGTCAGAATATATGGCTGCCGGAAGCTGTTGCATGCAAGTGTTATGGCTCAAGCAACAGCTGAGAGATTATGAAGTCTCAACTGGACAGGTTCCCATTCATTGCGATAGCTCAAGTGCCATTGCTATCTCTTTGAATCTTGTTCATCACTCTCGGACAAAGCATATCGACATTTGTCATCATTTTATCTGAGATCATATTGAGAAGAAGGATGTATCCATGGAGAAGATTCCAACTGAGATTCAGAGAGCTGATATCTTCACCAAACCTCTAGCTGAAGCATGGTTTAAGATGCTATGTGACCTCCTTGGATTGTTGGATCCATCAAATGAGGAGTCAACTGAGGTGAAGAGATAGATATCCATCTGAGGGGGAAGCTCAGATGAAGGGGGAATTTCAGATTCGGATCGCCAACTGAAGACATCAGACATCAGCTGAACAGACGAACTTGAGTCAGCTGATGGTATGCTGATTAGATGCAGATTGCCAACCGAAGGAATCAGACGTCAGCTGAACAGACAAACTCGAGTCAGCTGATGGTATGCCGCAACATGGGAACACAACTGATTTCGACATCAGCTGGCAGGTATCATTTATGGCTGAAGGTGTTATGATCTTAAATGAGAATGTTTGAAATAAATTCAAACATTCCTTAACATGTTAGTTACATTAAAAATAGCCATCATGTCGCATTAAATGTAAAGTACGGCTGAACATCAATAGCCTACTTTATAGTGCGACTGGGCTGACATGAAAACTGTACACCTTCTCACGCGCTGGTTGGAACTCGGTTCGTAACGTCAAGTCAAAGATAGTCAACAGTCGCGTAATCTCAGCCGTTGACGGATTCGCGCCATTTAACCCCAGCCGTCGATCTTAATCAAGTCAAAAACCTATATATAGCGGAAAATCAGGAAGTGATCTCTTACCTTCCTCAATCGTATCTATCTGCAATAACTGTTCATCGTCTTCCCAGTTTTTGTCTAACTATTTTCTGCAAAAGATTTCCCTTACTTCTTCCTATAAATACCTTTGCAGTGATCATAAATGGCCCCCAAAAGCAAGAAAATGGCTTCTTCCGGATCTTCCCTTGTTCCTACCTCTTACGAAGAATCGTTCGACATGCTGGTGTTGAAGATCCATTTCGAACAGATCCTCTCCTACGAGGATTTGGAGTCGCCGGTGTTGGCTCCCCTCGCCAATACTCTCAGAGAGAATGGCCCCCTCGAATGGGCCAAGCTTTGCCCCTTCCACTTGCTCAGGCGACAAGTCGGGGAGTTCTACATCAACCTGCAAGCATCCATTGACAGCAGGGAAGGAGTGACTACAGAGGACTCCTGCCGCCAACGCGACGTTCCGGCTAGGACCATTCGCCGCGTCACCTTCCCTATCAATGTTTCCGATGCCCTCCGCCACATCATCCCCGTCAACCACACTGCCACGGAGTTTCTGGAGAACATAACCGACAAGCAGGCGGATGAGTTTCTGCAGAATGCTCTGATCGAGCCGGAGAGATTGAGAAGCAACATGCAGAGGATGAAGCTGAAGCCAGAACATCGCCTGTTGTTCGATGTAGTTTCTAAGGTGGTGTTCGGTTATAGTGGTGCATTCGGCGATATCAGCCGACCCAAGTTGAAGCAATTGGATGCCTTGGAGCACCAGCACCAGATCAACTGGTTCTAATACTTCCTGAACCAGTTGATGGTAGAGAAGTCAAAGATCTCCGAGACAACAACTGAGTCTGGAGAGAAGCTGTTGAGTGTGAAAGGGACGCTCAACTTCGGCTGCAAGATCTCAGCCCTGATCCTGCTTGCGACCAAAGATCGCAACATGGTCTGGGAGGACTGTGAAGAGACGCCGTTCAAGAAGTTGTTGTTCCCGATAGCTAAGAAGGCACATGAGGTACTCAGGAGTGTGTATACTCCGAAAGAGAAGAAGGAGGTTGGAAAGACTGCTGAGTCTACAGCTGAGGGGGAATCAGCTGCTGCTCACCCCGCTAAATCCAAAGTTGCACGCCGACGAGCTAAGTCGGAGAAGGAGTCAGCTGAGGAGCCCTCCAAGAAAAAGTTGAGGGTGAAAATCAAGAAGAAGGTTGTGGTTGAAGAGCCAGCTGTTGAGCCAACTGAGGAGCAAGCTCCAGCTGAGAAGGAGGCACCGGTCGAGTCTGCGCCAGCTGAGGAGGGAATGCCAGCTGAGGAGCAAGCTCCTGTTGAGGAAGAGGCACCAGTTGAGTCGGCACATGCTGAAGAGCCATCTGAGTCGAGCTGCTCAGCTGAGGCTGCCACTTTTGAGATCGCCCCTCGCGCAACCGGAGCTGACGAGGCTGAGGGAATGAAGACGGATGTGACGTCAGACGCTTCTTCCTCATTTGAGGACCTTGACGATGCCCCAACCCCCCCCCCCCCCCACGGCTGGAGTTCATGCCGTACCGCCCCCAGAGCCTCTTGCTCTTTCAACCCTTCCACAACCAAATGTTCCGAGCACCCTGCTCGATGCCAACATTGTGACCGCTCCTTCGGCAGATGTTGAGGAAACAATTGAAACCCCCCTCCCAACCGAATCCAATATTCCGAGCTCCCAGCTTGATGCCGATGTTGCGACCGACTCTTTGGCCAACATCGATGAACCTTTTGAACCTCTGCCATATGATATTTTTCTCTCCCCAATAAATAAAGCAGAGGACCTTCAGGCAGTCGCTCTAGAGCACGAGGGCAGGGTGGCCTACTGCTTCCAAAAGCTGCTAGGCATGTTCCCTGAAGCTCGCAACATGCCAGTCTTCGCCACTCTGGGAACCGAGCTCTTGTACCAGTTCCACCTGATCTTCAGCCATTGGTACGTCAAAGAAGATACGATCAGGGTACAGAGCTGGAACAGGCTGAAGTCAGATGAATCCCGCATCTGAGCCTACTTCAACTACTCCAACCTTGAAGTGGCTTACAACAACCGGATTGCGCTGCTCACTCGTCGGCTGGACCAGAGCCGAGCTGAAGGGACAGAAACCAGGGAAGCAGCTAGACAGGAGTGCATCGACTTTCTTGACAGCATGTTGGTCAAGTCAGCTGACTTCCTTGAGGATGTGGATGCCGTCGCCGCAGCAGCAAAGGAAGAGGAAGAAAAGCTGCAACAGTACCTGGCCAACCGACAAGCCATGGTCACAGATGAGCCTCTAGCTCTGATTGCACAAGCCCCTCCAGCTGATCAGAATGCTCCCACAACTGAAGAAATATGTGAGCTGGTAGCTGAGAGGGTCAACCAGCTGAGGATTGAACTGCTTGCCAACCTTCAGCAACAAAAAGATGACCAGCTGAGGGTGTTGGAAGCGCAAGAAGTGAAGAATCAGCAACTGATGGAGGAGAATGTTGCAATGAAGACCAAGCTGGAAGAATTCTCCTCCTCCACCAGTCAAGAAATATCAGAGCTGAAGTCCACTCTGTTGGGATTGAAGTCGGAGCTGAACGTCTTCAAATCCTTGGCCGACTCCAATCTTGCCAAGTCCCAGCAAACCCAAGATGCTGAATGGGAGTCTCACTTCGAGTCGCGATGGGCTGAGTTCGTGGCTTTTCAATCTGAGGTCATCGAGAACCTCTCTGCTTTAAAGAAAGTTGAATAAGAGCGCCAGGACTCGGATCTAGCGAAGAAGGTGGAGCTTGAGTGCGCTGTCGATGAACTCTTCAACCGCCTTCAACTAGCCGAGGATCAACTCACCTCTCTGGATGGTTCAGTAGCAAGCCTTGTTGCTGATGCCAAAAAGGGGGAAGAGAAGGAGGCAGATGTTGGGGTGCAGGGCGAAGAAGAGACCCAAGCCGAAGAAGAAGTGCCAGCTGCAGCAAAATCTCAGCTGAGGAAGAAGACAAAGAAGGCCGCTCCCAAGTCAACCGAAGTCGGTGGAGCTGAAATGTCAAAAGACTTGGAGCTGGCAGAGAAGTTTGGAGTTTCCTACAACTCCATAGCCGAGATCGCAGCCGAGCTAGATTCGGAACTCAACGGTATCACAACCTAAGAGTGCATCGCAGCTGCTAAGGCTATGGATGTAGAGGAGAAGGATTATATGAACCCGAGTTGGATAAGGAAGTTTGCCGCCAGCCAGGCAAGGAGGGTGAACCAGTTCGAGGAAGAGCTGAAGAAAATGTCCCAGAATTTGGACCGCAACGTTGCCTCCCGCAGCTGACGCCGAATCAACAAACATCAATCAAAGGCGGAAGCTCGGTTGAAGCAACAAAGGTTGCTAGCAAAGTCCATGGTCGAGAGTCGGTTCAGGCATGTTGACAAGTGGATGCCGACCGAGTGGAATGAAGAGTGGGAGCTGTTCAAGCAGGAGTTTGTGAACGACTTCTACTATAGGAAGGTTTATGCAACTGACGACCCGAGGAAAGCGTTCAAGGAAGCGCTGACTGAGTTGCACTCAGGGGATCCGAGCATGTTCAGCCAGTTCAGGCGGGCTATGATTGAAGCCAAGCTGGACTTGAACACAGTTCCAATTCCTAAGAGGGTTACTTATCGGCCTCCTCTTCTCCCAGAATCTCGCAACACGAACCGCACGAAGATTGCAGCTGAGGCGAGGCAGGTTTGCAAGGAGCATGGAGTGGACATTTCCAAGGAGTCACCTGCCAAGAGGGAAATTTTTGTTAGGATTTTTAGTAAGTATGGGCTAGAATTTTAGCTCAGATAGTTTTTGAAGCAACTGTTGTAACTTTTGATTTTTGTACTTATCCTTGTAACAATCAGTTGTAATGAAAACTATCCAGTTATAAGATTCACCTTGATGAACAATCTCTCATTGTCCAAACTCTGAATCAAAAAGTTAGTTCAATACCATGGTATAACTGTGCTAACCCTTTGATGTTTCAATCTTATAGACAGTCTAGAATTTCAGCTGAGATTTTAGATAAGTCAGTTAGATCTAGATCAGTTGTGATCTGTAAGGGTTTTAGAATTCGTATAAGGGGTTTTGGCATCATCAAAAAGGGGGAAATTGTTGGGAAATTTAAGTAAAAGTTTTGATTGATTCCAAAACCAACTGACCCCAACCGAGTAGATGTTGCCAGTTCCTAATGTCAGTAGTTAGGCTCGCTGTTTGAGCATTGTTAAGATTTTATCTTTACATGACTCTAGCTGAAGACGGCAACAAGGCTTCACTCAAATAGAACATCAGTTGTAAAGAAGACAACTGAGCGTTCATCATATGAAGCATTGAGAAAGGGGGAAGTTACACTCAACAAATAGAACATCAGTTGTGAGGAACACAACTGAGCGTTCATTCCATGTGAATTCAAAAAGGGAGAAGATACAAGGAAGACAACTGAGCGTTCAGTTTCAGAACATCAGTTGTATAACTCAACCCAGAAGATCAACAGCATGAAGTAGAAGTCAGCTGAGGGTTCAACTGTCAGCAGTCAGATAGAACACCAGCTGAAGAACAAGCTAGTTGAAGATCGAAAGTCTTAATCGACCACTCCTTGTTGGAAGTCTGTTGTTAGATTTGAATTTCAAAAAGGAAGTCACGTGAGGGTTTGACCGTTCAGTCATTACCCCATTTGGCCCAACACAAGGTTGTCTCAGATGAAAAGCAGAAGAGCACAGATGCCAAATCTGGAAAGTCTGCAGAGATGAGAGACAAGCCATCGCTTTCAAAGAACAGAGATCAACAGCTCCTCCAACGACTAGTTGATACTCTCCGCCTATAAATAGAGGCCTTCATTCATTCAGAGAAGATACAAGACATGTGTGTGTGTGTTAGCCTAGTGGTAGTGAGGTTAATGCCCGGGCCAAAGGTCACGGGTTCGAGTCCTCCGTCACGCGGTATTTAAATTTCATTATAATGTTGTTCAAAAAAAAAAAAAAAAAAAAAAAAAGAAGATACAAGACACACACGCGAGAAGAAACCAGAGAGCGAAAGAAAGAGCTAAATTCTTCACGAGTTGAACTGCATTTAATCCTTTAGAACATCACTTGTTGAGAGTTCTAGAGTTAGTTTCTGTGTCTTTAGATCGAACCTTGAGAACATCACTTGGTGAGAGTTCGTAGAGTATTAGATCAAAGCTCACCTCGTGTTCGAGCTTTTAGTTGGAACCCATCTTTTTCACACTTCCTCTTAAAAGGAGTGTTAGGACCCTACTCTTCCCGGAATTGAGTAGATAGGTTGTTTAGTACCCGAAAACTAAACTGTAAGGTTGATAAGTACCCGCAAACTTATCCTTAACGGTTGCTCAGCCCGCGTAAGCTGAGTGGTTTGTCCAGAAGAACTTGGACTGAGTTGTGTGGACTCACAACTCCCCGTGGACGTAGGAGTGTTATCTCCGAACCACGTTAAATCTCTGTGTGCTTGTGTTTTTCTTTATTCAGTTATTTCTTGCATTTTCAACTAACTGACTAACCAGCATACAAACTGCATCTGTGCATTCTCAACTGTCTTGGTTCTTGACCGACCGTGCATAAAAGCGTGAGTTATTTTTAAACGAGTTATTTTCCACCACATTCCGCACAACACTTCACTTCCAACTGAGTGTTTCTTCCTCAGTTGTGAGTCCAGCTGAGTATTTCTACTCAGTTGTGATTCCATCCGAGTCTTCTTACTCGGTTGTGATATTTTCAGGGGGTTGTTTTTTTAAAAGCTTTATCTGGTGTATTCCCCCCCATACACCAGAACTTGTTTCGGGACCATCAATAGTGTTCAACTTTGCTGTATTATTATAAATAAATATATACCTTGATTTTCTGAAAATAAGTGTTTTAGTATCGTGTTATATTCGTATTTTATTTTTGTTTCCGTATCCGTAGCGGTACTTCTTAGTTTACAATTAGTTTTTTGACAACGGTACCTACCTAGTTTATCCTTCAAACTAGTATTTTATATTTAAGGTTTATTTTAAATTTTGGAAGACTAAGACTGCATTTTATAATTAAATAATTATATCATCCTTTACCTTTATAATCAAATAATTATATCATCCATATTTTATTCAAGAACCAAATGAAAATGATAAATGTCATTGTATAACAATGAAACGAAATGTAAAATACAATAATCACATTAAGAAAAGTACATGTACAACGATAAAATTGTGATCTAAATGACGAGATTGATGAATTAACAAGAAATTTATAAGGTACTAACAATGGACACTGTATTTTAAAAATAATAACAGACACACAACGAAGACACATCGAAAATTAGGGTTGTCTAAACGGTACAGGTAGGGTACCCTATCTAAAAATATTGGGTATCCGATCCCGATATTTTTCAAAATTTTGATACTTTATTCCAACCCTATATTAAAAATTGGGTATCCAAATACCCGAGCGGGTAATCCCGATCGGGTATTAGAGTACCCTAATTACCCGAGCATTAGTTCAAACTTGTCGGAAATTACAATAACCATAACAATCAATTGATATAATTTTGGGGTCCAACTTTTTAAATACCACAATATAAAACACTATTCTTTTATATCCTCATTTTAAAACACACTCTTTTATATACCAAAATATATTAAAAGATTAATATACCCTCAACTTACAATATAACAAAATAAAATTTAAATAAAAAACAACAAAAAAAAAAATTAAACTCAACCCACCCAACCGCCGGTCCCCACAAACAAAAAATAGTTTGTCGGCGGTCCCCCACTATCTCTATCCCCCAATTCGACTCCCCCCTCCCCCCGCCGCGTCTCCTCCCTCCCTCACGTCCTCACGACAGTCTCCTCCTCACAATCGATTAATCGTCGTGACCAGAAGAACATGAGCAACCGCCGCCGCAACTGCCGCTGCAATGAGTCGTCGTTGACGTCCTCCGGCGAAGAGGAGGAAAATTCAAATTTTTGAGTCCCAAATCCACCGGTTAGTGCCCTTTCTTTTTTCGAAATTCATGTTTAAATATTCGATTGAATGCATGTTTATTTAGTTCTACATGTTAGAAATTGTTATATGTTAGAGTTAGGATTTTTATGTGGAAGATTTCAACATTGTTTTGGTGTATAGAGTTCGACATTTTTGAATTTGTTGGTGTGTTGGGTAATTCGACATTTGTTGTGTTGGTTTGGTGTTCTTATGGAGTCGATGGAGGTGGGGAAGACGACGGCGAAGGAATCTGCCGTGCTCACGATGGGCTTCCCATCGTGAGGTCACGATGGCGAGGGCTTTCGTGACCACGGCAGAACCATTCGCCGTCGTCGCGCCGGTCCTCCTCCCATCGTGACCATGGCTACAGGCTGTCCCCCCGTCTTTCATCTTCTTGTGTTATGTTGGTTTGTTGAATTATAACACGTTACCACGCACTTAATACTTGGTTTTATTGATTTTGTAGGAACATTATCAATTTGTTAGACCCGCCATGCTCTATTCGTCTCCTAAAGTGAACCTTTACATGAGGGTAAACATATTTGATGAAATTAGGAGAGTTTTATTTGAAATTTTCGGTGATCATCAAGCCGAGGCATTCCTAAGAACCGGTATTGTTGGGCGGTTGATTGATGCAAGAAGAAATCAGAGTGCAAGTAATGAGCTAAATCTCACAATAGCCTGATAGTTGCAAGGGATTGGTGCTAATCAGCTAGCTACCAGAGAACGAGCTTTGGTTTTATCTTGGTCATACGACCATTCGTATGACAGCAGTGGAATATGCTCTCATCACCGAGCTTCACTTTGGAAACTCTATATTTAATCCACATGCAGTTCATGTACCTCCTAAAACTGGCATTCACTACAGATTTTTCAACGGCCAAGAGATAAAGACCAATGAGTTGCGCGACGTCTTCAACAAAAAAGGACTTGGGAGAGACATCGAAGACTATTTGAAGGCGGCCAACTTGCTCATTTACTATTATTTCCTCATATGTTGGGACAAACCCACCATAAAGGATTGGGCATGGACGTTAGTTGAAGACTTCGAGGCTTGGGATGTCTTCCCATGGGGCTCGTACACATGGAGAGCACTGTGTCACTGTACAATGCCCAGACAGTCCCCAAGGACTACCCCCTCTATGGTCCAGTTTGGGCTTTACAGATTTGGACTTATGAGATGATTCCGGCGTTGGGAGATTTATGTGGAATTAAATATCGCATTGAGAGAGTGCCTCGGTGCTTGATGTGGGCCACAAGAGTGATGAAAGTTGATTTCAATCAATTCTTCGATAATCTACGAGTACATTTATGATCTTATAATGTTTTTCATTCATTCAATGATGCTATCTATATTAGTTTCTAAAATTCTAATATTACGTTTTCATTACCTTTGCAACTTCAGGTATTGGAAAGTTTTGAAGCTACGGAAACAGAGCGTTGTGAGTATTATATGCTGAGCTTCGAAAATGGAGACCCTTTTGATGTTCGATACGAACCTCCTAAACAATGCTTCCAGGAATAACTAGACTACAAAGAATGCAAAGCCAAAGACAATGGGAAAGTTGAAGCAGTTACCAGCAAGGGTGGTCCGTGGTGACCCGACATGACAGATGTCGAAGCTTCGTCGGGAGGGTACCCCACCAGCTCGCAGTTCACCACCTCGTACATCACAGTGGGGGCCTGATGAACCCATATTTGTGTCCATCTTTTCGTGTGTTTTTCTTGTGTTTTTAGTCTTTATCGAGTCAAAGTGTGTTTGGGAGGACACAAAGTCGAGAGATGGTGTGCAGGGAAGAACAGGTGGGATCTTGGACAAATTCGGTGGAAAATCTGTTATTGAGATGCTGAGATGGCGATACGATGCAAATGGGCATAGGGCTGGAGGCTTGTAGCTGGGCAACAATGTTTTACACACTCTACAAGTCAGGAAGTACCTCCCCATATCCTTGAAGCCAGAAGACAGAGTACCCGGAGGAGTTAGGATCTTGGTCAACACAGGAAGCAATACAGGATGCAGACATCGAAGGCAAGAAGCGAGTCGGCCCATCAGTAGATTTCTTTTCCTTCAAGAAAGAGGATAGGGATCGAATATTTCTTTCCTTATCCTAGCCGGATCTAATCAAAGAAGATATCTACCAAGCAAGGAAAGTGAATCATGGCTGCATGGATGAGAGAGACGGCGGATGTGATATGCATGGGAAGAGTCCTTCATCAACAAGGAAACTACCTCAACCCTAATTCCATCGCCAATATATATGGCCGACTCCACAATGTAATATGGGCCGTTTTAATTCGAGTTTATAGCTTAGTTCTGCATTCTAAGTTTGAGAGGAAGTGAGGAAGAAACAAGTCCTACGGGCGATTTACTTTTATGTTCGTTTTATATTTTCTGCATTAGCTTAGTTGTTGGCTTGAAGCCAAGACCTCAGTTGCTGACTTACGCTTTTAAGCAGCAACCCATTTTCCAGTTTATCTTAAGTATGATTTCGCTTATTCAATTTGTGCTTTTTATTATGTCTAGCTTAGTTTATTGTTAGGGTTGGATGTAGATGAAGTGATCGTAAATTACTCGTTCTAAACTCGTGAGGTCGAATTGTGTTAGTTCGTTAGTTGATTTTATTACTGAAACACTTAGAATTAATTTTAAACTTAATTGATATTGATATATAATTGATCACCATCTAGAAATGGATATTAAGTCATTAACAGGACTTGGGATTTAACTCGAGAGTGTCTTTCGTGCCCAAGAAGGTAAAGAGTGTTGGAGAGCAGTCGGTATTGACCTACCTCTTGGTTGTCTTGGGTCTGTTTATTCTTAATGCCTTTTGGACAGCATCGTTACTGAAGTGTCTTCGTGACTTTGTTGATCAAGAGAAGAGATCTTCCTTCTGGTTAAGATCTGTAAAATTGGATCGACATAGGCTAAGTGTGTTTATATCGTGACTTCGTGACCTTTAGGGTATAAACTAATCTTTGTCTTAAACCAAGTAATGAGATCAGTTAATTGAATATCTTTGCACAAATGAACGAGTGAAGAGTAATTAGGATCATTGATTTGAAACCCAATCCAAACTCTTTTGTTATTTGATATTTTACTTGTTGAGTACAAGATACATTTAAGTCAAAACCTCTTTTGTTGAGCACTACCAAGAAGAGCAGATCTACGCCAAGTCCCTTGGGATCGACCCCACTTGCCATTAACTACTACCTTATTGGAAAAGAGGTGTTTATAAATTTATTTGTACGAAAAGTGTAACGACAGCGCTTCGTCAGGGCCCTCGGGAGAGTCAGACGGGGTCTGTTGTTTGCACAGACGACCATGCCCCCTCCATGATGAGAGTACGAGCAGCAGGGGGGATGAGATTGAGCGCCAGTTGAGGAGCATTTTGGACAACGAATCTGACAACGGCTTTCTTGCTAAACTGACTCGGAGAATGAGTCAGTTTTTTGTTATAAGGCGCCCAGACAGTCCTCCACAACAGTCACATAGGAGTTGTAGGACGGCATTGATGCTCACCGTCACTCTACCTCGGCATTCGATGCTTAGATGCGGGCGTGTAGGGTCGATCAGGACTTGGATCCGGCCCGTCACTCTTATGTTGCAAGTTTTAGTCACATGCAGACTTCTCCAGTTCGGCCCCAACACTCTCCACTTCGGTCACACCATTCTGGAGTTAGGTCCCACCATGACGAGAGGCAGACTTCTCAGCACTCTGAGCCAGTGCTTTCCCGCCACTCTCACCAGCAGACTTCCCATCACTCTGAACCCTGAACCCGGTGCTTTCCCGCCATTCTCACCGGCAGACTTCCCACCACTCTAAGTTGGTGCCTTCCCGCCACTCTCACCGGCAGAATTCCCACCTCTCTGAGCTGGCCCCTCCTCACGACTTTGCGGCTCCTTCTGAGCACCCTCAAATCGGTGTTACAGTTCGTGATGAGCCTTTCCAGCAGTTTGAACCGTTCCAAGCCGATCAGGAGGCGCAGTCCTCACAACAAATTGGTCAGGACTTGTTTGTCTAGCTCTTTCAGCTGATGCCGATGCTGGCCCCTTACGAGACACTGCAGCAACCCATTATAGAGACGCCGCAGCAGCCCATTTACCAGACGTCGCAGCAGCTCCCTTACCAAACACCTTTGCAGCTGACCTATAGTCCGAGTGAGCACCAAGGTTCTAGCTCATACACTCCCTAACAGCACGTTATAAATGATCCAGTTAACAAGGATGATGCTCAATATGAGAAGCCGAATGAGGGGGGTGGTGAGGAGGCAAGTGATGAGGTTGGTGATGTTGTGACGAGGCTGTCGTTCGCACTCTCAAAATGAATTTGTAGCCTATCCTCACAGCTATGTAGTTAGCAAGTAAGTACAGGGTCGATCCACAAGGAGTTGATTGTTACTGTCTCTTGAAACCTCCTCCACCTGTTCAGAAAAGTTGGGTTTGGCTATCTTGGTCACTATGGCTCTCTTGTCCAATTCGAGAACTCAATTAAACACTGAAAAGTAAATAAGTAACTTGATCAATAATAAAAAGGACTCAATTAACCCTAGCTTGGTCATTGGTGCAAATATATTCATTACATGCATGCATCGTTAGTTATAAGACTTGAATACCGAGATCCCTTTTTACTCGTCTCGCTCTCAACAAACCCTCCCCTTACCTATCCTTACTTAATTGGCGACGCACCGCAGCTCCCTACCTTGGGCAATACCTCTGTCGGAGTCATCGTTCAGTTTCTTGCCCAAGAAGCATTTATCTCTAGAAAGGCCCAACAAGGAATCATCACGTCTGACCCAATAAGGTAGACACCTTCCTCTAATGTTAATCGATCTTAATCAAAAAGACGTGGAAAACACTCCTACTTCCCAATTGATTGGTGATCTAATATGTCCTAAGTGATTAACGGCCTATTAA
Organism: Schizonepeta tenuifolia; assembly: GCA_029490685.1. NCBI lineage: Eukaryota > Viridiplantae > Streptophyta > Magnoliopsida > Lamiales > Lamiaceae > Schizonepeta > Schizonepeta tenuifolia. Next base: position 57,285,691 of record CM055958.1, read on the forward strand.
TCCCTTAATCATATTATCTCATATTTGAACAAGCTCATTAATATATCGGGCACACATGCATGCAATTCTCTAGAACAAAATTAGACCTCTCAAGTATAAGTAAACACCTAACTGTCTTGCCCAGATCAAGTATAAGAATTTAGCTAGACATAATTATAAAACAACGAACACATAAATTAAAGGAACTCATAAGAACTATATTAAAAACTTACTAAGTATGTGCAAAAGCAAAACACGGCCAATAGTGCTGATGAACAAATACCAATAAAAGTTTGTCCGTAGGACTTATTTTTCTCCTCACGATCACTCAAAGGAATTACAGGGAATTAAGCATAAAAAACGGCGATATATCACAGCAGCAGGGCTTCGATATTTATAGGAGAGTACTTAGGATTTGGGTCCCCTAGTCCTTAACATGGAAGGAATCCACGAGCTACCTTGGAATGCAAGTAATACTTGATAAGCTCGACCCCAACATGACAAGTCACATCTATCTCCAAAAGATCCCTTGCGGATCCTAAATCTAGTCGGATAAGGAAAGATATTTAAGTTAGATCATCTTTTCCTTATCCTTCTAGACCTAGGAGAGAAACTCGCCTGTTGACCAAAGCACTCCTCCTATCTGTCTTGACCAATATGGCTCTGCCTGTACTGCTTCCAGAAATGCTGCTTTCTTCCCCTGTATTGCCCAATTTCACCTGCAAGGCAGCAAACACCTCATGCCCAAGATATGTCCTCCTAGACACTAAAACTAGACAAAACACACACAAAGACTCAATCTAAACTACCTAAGACAGACACTAAAAAGACACAAAATATGGACTCATCATGTTGCCTTGGGTCCTCGGCAATGTAGGCCGTCTGCTGCTGTCCGCACCCCTTTTCAGGGTGCAACTCCAAGTAGAACGGAGTAGTTAAGGATAATGTATGCTGACTTTAGGAGGCAGGGATATGAGTATTATGTGTCTGTAATTGAGACGGGTTATCGTCTAACAAACAGATACTTTGATCTGGTGGAGAATCCGAGCATGGACTTCGTTCAAGAAGTAAGTTAATTTTATTTTCTATAGCAAGTTTATACTTATATTGAAATTGATTTAAAATTTATATTGTCTCAGGTAGTAGACAATTACATGCTTTCGGTTCGCACGAGGATCCGAATGCATAACAGGACTGCTCCAACAATTGGGCCAACTAACACGATCATCGTCGGCACTCAGTTACTTGTAAGTTTTTAATATATATTCTTTATATTTTATTATAAATATTGAAAAATGATATTAATCTTGTATGTTGTCAATTTGATAGCAAGTTTTGCGCGCCGAGGTGCAACTCCTACATCCGGATGATCCACAATTCATGCACATAAAGGGAAAGCCCTCGTATAAGACTTGGAAGATGCATCCGGAATCAGAGGACATTATGAACGAGCTAGCCTATCCAAATTCTGTTCCATGGTCGAATTGCAAACATGTAAGTGTTTAATGAAATATATTTCAAGTTTCTAACTATTCATTGATTTAAATTATTCTATTTTTGTATTGAAACAGATCTGCGCTGTGTGTAATGTCTTTAAGAATCATTGGATCACGATTCAGATAAGTATTGCTGATTGGACGGTTGAGTTGTACGACTTAATGTCACACGAATATGATCAGCAAAGGGTCGCACCTATTGATTATGAGCTCAAGCCCATTACTCGTCTCGTTCCTCGTCTACTAGCTCTCTCAGGCTATTGGAAGAACAATTCAACAATGACGAAGCGAGATGGTGAAATGAAGCTTTTGAAAATGCCGATCAAAGACCAGTTTGTCCAGACATACAGTCATAGTTGCGGCCCTTTGCATGCATGTATTTGGATCGTTTGATTAGTAGTAAGCCGAAACACTTTGGTTTAATCACCAAAAACTACATTCGAAGATATCGGTGGCTTGTAGCGACTAAGATTTATTGGCTTGCAGTATTTAACAACATCTAGTTATGTATGGTGTTTTTATTACATGTATTTGAATCTTATTTTATTACACTTTAGTTTATCGAGTTTATGGTATTTGAAACATGTATTTCGATCTTATTTTATGGTATAGTTTCTTAGTTGATCGACTACATGAATGAAATAATTTGGAGCATGTATTTTATCATACACACGGGTCTGGTCACGACAGCCCCCACCATCGTGAGCACACGATGGTGGGGCAGTCGTGAGCTCACGATACAGCCCATCGTAAGCTCACGATGAGGTTGCCATCGTGAGCTCATGATAGGCTTAATCGTGACCTCACGGTGAACACGCTGAACCGCATCGTGACTTTGGAATTTTTGCCTAATTATGGTGTTTTAACTGGTTATATTAATTTGGTACATGCTAAATATGTTCTACTTAATATTAAAATACATCAACAAATGAAAAATTACACATTTAAACACACAATTATAGTATTGGAGAGATTTGTGACACAACAATGAATACATTACTATATGTTACATATACAATGACTCTTGCATTTGATAAACAATACATCTCTAACATTAACGCATTTAGTGTTTCTTTGATATAAGAGCGCAAAATATGATTTGCAAATGTTGTTTAAGACATAATATAACATTACAAGACTAATTAATCATTGTTTTCGGCGTAATCGATCCGGTTAATTAGTTCACGACGGGATAAAAACATCATCGTGAACATGGTCGTGAAGAAATTATCGTGATCACGATGACTACGCCAAACGTGACCTCACGATGGCTTCTTTATCGTGAGGTCACGATGAACACCCATCGTGAGCTCACGATGGATATCAATCGTGAAGTCACGATGGCTAGTAGTTTCATACCAATAAAGTTCAAACATAACTTTTAAACAATGTAAACTGCAACCAACAAACACTCTAGTCGATATCTAGCGTCGTGGAGGGTGACGCACCATCGTGCGCTACTTTATTTCGGGCCTCAAGTTCCAGCGGCAACCAAGTTGTGTCCTTCATGATCAGCACTCGGTATCTAATAATTTGCGGTGTCGACTCCATCACCTCAAATATCACGGCATCATCTACTTTGAGGTCGAAAGTGCGTGTGAATTGTTTCCACCCTGCATACTCAAACTTCGGTTTCTTCAAAGAACCAAGGTACATCAACTGACATTCGGTTCCTTTATGATTGGCAACCATTGACACATCCTCACGAGGAAGTTTAGAAATAATATGTTCTGGTATATGCTATTATTGCACACAAAATATTGATTAAATTCTAAAAAAATCATACAAAACACATTAATTATTTGTTTAGTGGTAGAAATTCTTACCAAATGCCAAGGGGCCGAAACATGTGACTTGGATACGATAACATCAAAAAAGGGTTTGTCTTCTGATAGACAACACAAGTCTGAATCGGATGGCTCTGTCGACATCTACAACCATCCAAATGCGACAAAACATAAAGCTAACATAAACATCAATATCAATCAATTAAATTCAAGAATTTGCCACGTTTTATGTTCAACCAATCACTTTAATTCATACATATGCGGAAAACATAAATCGAACATCAACATCAACATCTCCAACCAACTTCAACAATTGACACATAAATTGAAAAATTCTTACATATCAACAACATTAACATATTCCTCTAAATTCAACATAGCAAACCAAATTAAAAAACAACAACATATATCGAACATAAAACAACAACAACATCAACATATCAAACAAAATTAAAGATTCTTGCAAAAGAATACTAGATAACCAATTCATCAAAACATAAAACCAAAGATAATTCCATAACTCCTCATAATTGGGTGACACTAGGGTCGAAGAAACGTACCTCCAATCGAAAACGAGCGGTGGGGGCGGCGGTGGACAAAGAGAAGTGGAGGTGGTGAAGAGGGAAGAGGGAGATGAATGAGATAAGAATGATGTGTTGCGTATTAGGGGAAAAGAAGGGTAATGTAGGTATGGTTGAAATAAAAAAAATTGAGATTCTGTCTCACTTTATCGGGAAATCTGGCTTGATCACGATGGGATCACCATCGTGAGGTCACGATTGGAGTGACTATCGTGAGGTCACCGTTGTTCCTCCATCGTGACCTCACGATGACTATCTCATCGTGACCTCACGATGGCTTCTCTCGATCGTGAGGTCACGATGGTTTTGTCATGTGATCAAGGCAGGGACTCACCAAAAATCATCCATGTATGCAGATAATAGCTGTCTCAAATATTCTGAACATAAAAATAGATATTAAAGGTTTAAAAAGGTCAATACAATGCCATAAACTCAACAAGTTCTGTTACTCCTATATTTCATCTTCAATTGGGTCAGGACATGCCCTAATATCATGACCCTCACGATGGCAATTGCTACATCTTTTTTTTCTCCGGCGCCGTTGACTTGATTCTGCTCCCCCAAAATCATGAAAATTTTGTTCATCCTCTTGTTAGAGAGGGATATTCAAATCGACTCCACCCGAGATGTCGACATTTTTTTCTGTTGTGCCCAGATCCACCACACCTTGAGCAAACTTGAGGATGTCGTGCTCTCGTGCCTTCAACTGCTGACCGAGCACAACTCGTTCTTGGACGACCGGCCTGACGTATATCTTCTGGAGGATAAATCCTAATTGATTTGATCTCCAACGGCACATTCCACTCATCGGGGTGTAGTATTTGATTGATTTGCTCAGCATAAGTCTGTCTTAGACCCTCTTGTTTGAAATATCTACGTACGAAATCGTACACATTCAAACCAATGTTGGCACGCCTGTTAAAATAGGAAAAATGGAATTACTTACATACAAAATGATATAAAAATAGTAGAAAATTCTAACAAATAATATAAATTTTACCTTATAGCGGCAGTGGCATGCTTACATGGAATCCTATCCTCATCGAAGACATGACAATTACACGTCCAATTTTGAAGATCGACTTGATATTGTTGATTATCTTCGTCTATTTTATAAACATGCTCGGTGATTGCTCGAACAGGAAGAGCAAGGCTCGCTTGCACTGATAGAGAAAGCTTGTTGAATGTAGTGACAGTCAACACATGATCTCTCGATTCAGCATCGGTACACCGCTCGTCAAACCAATCCTCCAATGTGTGGAGAAATGTTTCATGTAATGAGCACACTGGTAAATGTCTACCCCCCCACAAAATACTGTTCACGGCTTCGACAGCATTGGATGTCAATAATCCATAGCGCCGCATAAGACACTTTGGCCTAGCCCACCTCTCTGGTCCAATTTGAGAAAGTCGTCTGTGAGCAACATTAGGACTTATAGTGTACAACAATTCGAAAAAGTTTTCAAACACTTCGTGGCGATAACTATATGCTGCTTCATAAAAGAGTGTGGCCACAGTTTTGCCGTATGAGATCAATTTTTTCTACAGATGGTGATAGCACAATCCGTGGAATGCATTTGGATAAACGGTTCGAACTGCATTCCTAATGCTCTTATGTTGATCGCTCACTATCAACAAATCTTCGGAAGGATTGAAGCATTTGTGTAGGTTATAGAGAAAATAAGTCCACGACTCATCGTTCTCTATTGGACCATGGTCAATTGCAAGCGGAAACACTTGCTCGTTCCCATCCTTTGTGCAGATAACAAATAAGGTTCCTTTGTTTCTACCCTTAAGATGAGTCCCGTCTACTATGAGCACAGGTCGAAGACACCGCTCCAATGCTCTAATACACTGTCCAAGGGCAAGAAACATGTGACAGAACACTCTTTCACTAGCCGTCTGCAAGTCGTATACAGTCCCAGGATTACGTTGTTTTAACAAATACAAATACGATGGAATCTTCTGATATGACGAGGGGAAGTCACCATACATTCTCTCTATCGCTAGTTGCCTCATTCGGACGACAAAGTTGTATAACATTTTAACGCCGTATCGCATGCACATCTCTGCCATCATCTCCTTTGACCTCAGAACGACCTTCTCATCTATCAATTTCTTAGAAAAATAAAATGCGGCCACCTCGCCACTCACCGACCTTGCACGTGCAGCACAGTTCAAATCTGACCGGCAACTGTGATCCAATGTCAACTTAGTAATCTGAAAAAGAGTTGCACATTCCACAGCACACAATCTAAACGTGCAATTCTTTCTACCACTCCTACATAGGTACACTGCACGATTCGAAGCGGAGCGATCGGTCTTACACTCTACAAAGTACTCCAAATGATACATTCCTACAGCTATCCTCAACTCTAACACTGATCGAAATATGGACCCTACCTCGAGACTACCATTGATGACGATAGGCCGCTCAACCCACGCCAACGGTATTGCGCTTTCAAGGTCTGGATGTGGAATGATCCAATTGCGCTGTGTACGCTCATGCTCAATCTCGCTTTCTGATTGATGGTCCAATAAAAAGTGTCGTTGCCCCATTAGCCTATTCATTTGTGCCGGCTGTCCAATCCAAGTATAAAACTCTTCTTTCATCGATTCAAGCAAATCTTTACGACGATCTTCCTTTTCGTCTTCGCATGTAGACACCGCTTCATCCTCATCATCATCATCATCATCATCATCATCATCATCATCATCATCATCTTGTGCACCCGAGGTGCTACCTCACATTAACTTCGGGGGCGGAGTTCCCGCGATATTCAATCACATAAACCTCTGGATCCTCTTTAGGGTCTACTAACCATCGAAGTAATTCTAAATCGCCCCGCAATAGCACTTTTGCTTTCATGCCGTTAATGGTTGTGAGGTACCATAACATAAACATTTGACAAAGTAGTATAATTCATTATAATCCAACCTTATCCTACCACCATATATATTCGGTCTCCTTTCCACTATTCAAACCCTATCTAATGAGTTCCACAAGGTTAACACGATTAATCGTGTCGAGGTCAATGTAGACAAGAAATAAATTCTTGTCCAGATATGTTGATCGCTCCCAATGACCGCCATGATATATAATAATACGGCGTAAAGATATCTGAAATTAACAAAAGATACAAAAAATGAAGTGTAATCAATCGATGAAAATACTTGTTTAGCACACATCTGTAGTAGTCACGATGGTGATCACCATCGTGAGGTCACGATTCGTGAGCTCACAATGGGTATTGTCATCGTGACCTCACGATGGTCATCACCATCGTGAACACGGTGTACTTCAGCATCGTGACCATGGCAGAATTCGTGGTGAGCTTAGAACCAGGTATTTCAACTTCTTTTAACCTCCCCCGATACCATGAAGTTTTTAATATAATACACCCTTATATGAACAAAATAACATATTTCATGACATAAGATGAAGCGTATCTTGTATTATACTTTGAAAACCCTAATGTCACCATAACAATGCCCTAATTTCAGCAGCAGCTATATCAAATGAACAAACATTATGCATATTATGCTTACCTTTGTATGAAGTAAGGAACACCACAGAGCCCCCTTTGATGCTTTCGTTCTTCTTGGGCGAGATCTTGGATGCTTGGAATGATGATTCGTTTTTTTTTTTTTTTTTTTTGGTGTGTATATTGAAGTGAAGAGTATGTTTGTTGATTATGAGGTTATGAGTTTGAATGTTATTATTCTTCCCTATTACTACCACCGCCAACCTTTTACTAACAAAATTTAAGGAAGTGACTTCATTTATTACCTAGTACACCCGAAAATATTCACTAAATCGAATGTGCAGATGTAATTAATGAGTTTTGCATGCATATGTCTTGGTCACAATGGGAGTGCCATCGTGACCACCCCATCGTGACTATGTGCGGAGTCAAAAATCTGACACTATTGACTTTGAAACCTAAGGGTATTTTAGTACTTTTACAGGATTTTGGTATACAAAAGAGTATGTTTTAAAGAGAGGCTATTAAAGAAGTGTGATTTATGTTTTGATATATTTTTTTAGTTTCCTCTAATTTTTTTTTAATAAAAAGATGTAACAATACGTCAATCACAAAAAATTATATGCAACCAGAAACTTAATATAAAAACAAAACAAAACCATTAATCGATAAACATAAAACCATAATTCCATAAGCAACCTAATAAAAAAACATAAACCATAATTAATTCCACAATAAATTTTTTCTGCCCTACTTTGTGTTTAGTCGAGAGAGAGTTTCATATATTAATATTAGAGAAACTACGGTATATATATAAGAGAAACTAGGTTTAGATGTATATATATAATAGATTTATAATATATATATATATATATATAAATAAATATAATATATTAAATTAAAAATTCGGGTTTGCTTGGGTATCCGGATCGGGTACCCAAAATTTTTAAAATTCTCATCCCGTGTCCCGACCTTTTTACCCGAACAGACGAGTAACGGGTGCCCAATATCCATCAGATTTCGGGTCGGTTCAACACTATCCGATTACTCGCTATCCATTTAGAGTCTTACACAACCTTATCGAAAATAATGACAAATTTATAATGAGTAGTCTTATTTTTTACACCATATCTTTGCTTACATATATGATATATCCTAATCCTACAACTACATACCATGTTCCTCCATTGGATTTCAAAAAATGACTTTCAAAACAACTATATAACCCGTCGAAAATCGACAAAAAATTAATAAAAAAAAATTATAGTAATATTCACTAATTACAATTATAAGTTATGCAAATTTGGAAACTCAACTACAAATCACGTAAAAATCAATTCATAGACGGCGAATCTAAATTTTTGAAAAATATATGAAAAAAATGAATAAAATAGTATTTAAAATAAATAAAAATAAATAATGAAAATGTATCACATGGGATCTCGAGTTGAGGTGTCTGTCAGTTGAGAAGAATTAACTTGTCTATCTAAATAATAGATAAATTAAAAATTAATTATTTTTTATCAAATTAAATAAAAATTATTAGACTATTTAAAAATTTAATTCAACCAACCAATACATTAGCCAATTATTTTGGAACCATTTGTGTTGTCAACTAAAAAAAATTGTATAGTAATATTCACTAATTACAATTATAAGTTATGTAAAGTTGGAAACTCAACTACAAATCACGTACATATCAATTCATAGATGGCGATTCTAGATTTTAGAAAATATATGGAAAAAATGAATAAAATAAAATTTAAAATAAATAAGAATAAAGAATGGAAATGTGTCACATGAGACCTTGAGTTGAGGTGTCTGTCAGTTGGGTTTTGGCACGTCTATCTAAATAATTGATAAATTATAAATTAAATATTTTTTATCAAATTAAATAAAAATTATTAGACTATTTCAAAATTTAATTCGACCAACCAATACATTAGCCACATTAGCCAATTATTTTGAAACCATTTATTCTTTCAACTAATAAATTGGTTCGCTACGAAAAATAATTTTCTATTGGCCAATTAATAAATTGACCAAATTAAATTAATTTAAACTAAACTATAAAAATATAGTTATTTATTCGGCCGATTAATAAATAAATTGGCCAAATAAAACTGGTGAAGCAAAAGATGAGAAAATACACATTAATTCTATGTATTTATAGACTTTTCAATAGGTGAAATTTCATTGAATAACCGATGTGGGACACCAAATTTTAGTAGATATTTAAAATCTATTATTTTACATTTAAAAATTCAAAATTTGAGAATTTAGATAAATAGGAATGGAGAATTAAGAGAGGTGCCACGTAGGATTTTTTCAAAGTAAGAATCGTTTTCCTTTTAGTAATATGATGAAATAAAAATTATTAGACTATTTAAAAATTTAATTCGACCAACCAATACATTAGCCAATTATTTTGGAACCATTTATTTTGTCAACTACAAAAAATTGTATAGTAATATTCACTAATTACAATTATAAGTTATGCAAAGCTGGAAACTCAACTACAAATCACGTACAGATCAATTCATAGATGACGATTCTAGATTTTAGAAAAATACATGAAAAAAATAAATAAAATAAAATTTAAAATAAATAAGATTAAAGAATGAAAATGTGTCACGTGAGACCTCGAGTTGAGGTGTCTGTCAGTTGGGAATTGGCACGTCTACCTAAATAATTGATAAATTATAAATTAAATATTTATTTTATTAAATTAAATAAAAATTATTAGACTATTTCAAAATTTAATTCGACCAACCAATACATTAGCCATATTAGCCAATTATTTTGGAACAATTTATTCTTTCAACTAATAAATTGGTTCCCTACGATAAATAATTTTCTATTGGCCAATTAATAAATTGACTAAATTAAATTAAATTAAACTAAACTATAAAAATATAGTTATTTATTCGGCCGATTGATAAATAAATTGATCAAATAAAACTGGTGGAGCAAAAGATGAGAAAATACACATTAATTTTATGTATTTATAGGCTTTTGAATAGGTAAAATTTTATTGAATAACCGATGTAGACACAAAATTTTAATAAATATTTAAAATTTATTATTTTACATTTAAAAATTTAAAAAATTAAGAATTTAAATAAATAAGAATAAAAATTAAAAAAGTGCAACATAAATTTTTTTCAAAACAAAAATCATTTTCCTTTCACTAATATAATAATTGTTTTGCCTTTAATAATATAATAATTACTCCATAATAATCAATGACAGTAATAAGTTAAGAATTGATAAAGGGATAAACATAGAGAGTGAAATAGCAAATAATTCATCGGAAGTTGTCAAGATATTACGGACTTGCGATGAACAATGGCTCCTACTAAGAAAACTAAATCGAAGGGCGGCGGCGGTGGAGGTGGCGGCGCCGGCGCCGGATCACCTCAACCCGCCGCAGCATACCCGGCGTGCCTCCGGTCCATATCGCCGTCGTCCGTCGCTATCTCTATCCATGCTAAGCCCGGCTCCCGACTCGCTACCATCACAGGTAGGAATCGTCATTTTCTCATTGCCTTTTTCTAGTTTATTTGTTTATTTTAGGAATATATAGAGTTCAATTCAACTAATTAAACCATCTTTATCATCGCTTAGCTTATGATTCTTTATTGCTATTAAAAACTCTTCAGATATGAATGACGATGCGTTAGGTGTCCAAATTGATGCTCCCGCTAAAGATGGCGAAGCTAATGCCGCTCTTCTCGACTACATTAGCTCTGTAATTCTCTTTCCCCTTTCTTCAATTCCAACTATATTCGTTGATCAAATTTCCTTTTTCCAATCTCGAGAATGGTTTGATTTAGTTAGGTTTTTCAAAAGTAGGTAATAATTATGAAGCGTTCCTGTTGAAATTATAACTTAGTAAAAATGAAGCTTCGGTAGTGTTAAAGGTTCTTTATTTGCAATATTTGTACTGAATCTTGTCTGCTTGAAAACTGAGGAACTTACAACAAAGTGTGCATAGCTGGTAGTTACTGCACATTGTGTTTTATACACTATTACTACTGTCCTCCCTGAATTGGAGCTCAAACTTGATGACCGTACTCCTTTTAATGATTCACTATTTATTACTCCAAGAATTTTTGCGAATACTGGTTTCATCAAGTTAATTTGGCATTTCAATCTAAATAGTGCTCCATCAATCTTTCTAATTTCATGTAAACCTAGGTTCATATTTTCTTCCTCTATGTCTATCCTTAATTCACTTACATAATAAATTTTGGTTTTTTCTTGTTTCATGGGAAATTTTGATATAATCAGCACTTGTCAAGCACCAAGTGTAAATTAGCTGAAATCCTGCATTGATGTTTGATATACAAAAGAAGAGAATCTTACTTCTTTCTGAGAATTTAGCGTTTCCTTTTTCTAGGACATAAGCTGTGATTTGGGGACTATATTCATACTTCCATCATCTTGTAAACAGGTTATTGGGGTGAAAAAAAGGCAAGTTTCAATAGGTTCTGGCTCGAAGTCGAGGGATAAGATAGTGATAGTGGAGGAGGTATCTTTGCAGACTGTATTTGACGCTCTAAATAGAGTTATAATGAGCCAGTGATGTACTTTTTAAGAAATACAGATTTATATTATAAATGAGGCATAGCAGTGAAGTACCACACAGGTGGATATCAATATAAATCCAAATCTGCCGAATCACTCATGGGATGATCTTCTAAATCCTAGGTCTTATGTACTTTGTATTTCTGTTCAGCAAACATAATAAATAATGCTTATAAATTTGCCTTTGCACCATCTAGTTATCTGTGTGCAGAAACATAGAAAGGAATGAACACTAGGTCCTTATTTTTTCAGTTTTGAAGTCTGTATTTTATTTCACTTGTGCGCCCCTTTTTCTCCCCTTGATTCAGCTGTTAGTGATTTAAGCAGAATGTAAAAGGATACGAAATCTAGCCAAATGCAAAGCACAAATATTGTGCTAGTCATATATATAGTACAAGAAAAAAAGTATACTGGCTTAAATTTGAGGGACTTTTCTGGCCCAGTCTGTGGATGCATATGAGGATTTCATCAATTGACATCCCACATACCTTTTGTAAGTCTCTGATCATACACAGAGTGACATGGTCACATGGTAGACAATCATATTTGTGAAACATTCAACAACCGTAGTCTTCAGTCAAGACATACAATAGATGTGCTGGAGGAGATTATATCTCACTTGATGACTTGGATGTATAACATTGCAAAGAGGATCGAATTGTGTTATGATGCATTGTGTCCTAAGACTCCTAACATAAGAAAGAAGTTGAAGAGGACATAAAATCAAGTTAAGTTTGACGTGCGCTTTTTTGAACATCTCTATATGGTATCAGGATGAGAGTTGACGTACATCCCATGTTTCCATGCATTGACATGTATTCATCATTCTAGGCTGCATCCTTATGGTTTTGTTGATAATTTTTATTATGCAGCAAACTGTAGGCCAGTTATAAATATGGATTGGAGTCAATCAATCCATGGTATCGATTGCTGGGCTGAGGTCAATGCACCTCATGTGCTGCCTCCTCCTTATATTAAACCCCTATGAAGGCCCAAAGAGTTGTAGGAAAAGAGATTTGAGTCAGAGAGAACTGCTACCTGTTTTGCTACTATGATTGAGGCTGTTGCTGCTGATTTCTTGGCACAAAAGACTGATTGAACCTATGCCAGCAGTATGCCCTGCAACAAAAAAGACTTGACAAATAGGTTTGTTGCCTTTGATTATTGCCTTTGTAGCCTCCTTTTTTTGTGTCCTATGCCTCCAATTTTCGAAGACTGGTTTCTATCTTGCTGGCCTTTTCCTTCATTATTTTGATTGTTTCGGGACATTAGTTGGCTAAAAAGTGCTGGTGGATGGCTGAGATCCCTCGTAGTAGAGTTGAAGTTATTGCATTTGCTGGAGTCTAGTCTGTTTTCAAAGTTCGTTAAAAAAGCTTGAACATCTTGGATACTCTATGGCTGAACTCTAGAAGTGATATTGACCATAACTGAGTGATATTAACTTCCTAAGCTAAGGAGGATCCGGAGGATTTCATCTTCTTCAGATACAAGAAATTCAAGTTTTGATTTTGGCCAAGTATTCTCTCATGGAAAAGCCATCATTCTTTAAGGTTTGAAGTTGCAATTTGTCCTGCTTGAGTTTTGCTTATGATTGGCATGCAAAATTGATTTCAAGGGGATGCCGTAGCTGTTGAGATGAAGTTAAGCCGACAACAATCACATTAATACTCTTAGACAAGGATGATCATCCAGGCAGAGTGCAGCTTATTCTGCCTGTGCCAGTTGATGAATTCTGGATTAAACGTTCTCTATGAATTGTCGTCATCATGGATCCACATTTCAGGTGGTGTAGAAGTTAATTAAGCAGAAACGAGAAGAAGCTGGAAACTGTTTGAGATGTCGAGGCAATAGTATTGTTGAGATTGAAGTTAAGCTCCTCGTTTCCTTCTTCTCTTTGTTGTTCCTGAGTCTGCCGTGCAGACTCCTGTAATGTCTCCTGGCTGTGGCCTTTTATCTCAACTACCTCCAGGGTTGCTATCTCGCCGACTGCTGCAGGAATCTCTGGCAGATGCTGACAATCATCCAACACCAACCACCGAAGCCTCGGAAAGTGATGCCGACTCTCAACCTTCCACTCTTTCAGATCATAAACTGACTTGAGCGTCAAGAATCTAAGCTGCTCAAACTCTCCCTCTCTCGTTTCCCATACTTCACTGTCGAAGGCGTCAAACAGCAGTTTGAGATTTTGAAGGTTTTGCAGTCTCCCGATCTCTGAAATCTTTTCCCAAGGCAAGTACAATCCAGATAGAGTGAGCTCTTTCAAATTCAAGGGAAGATTAATATCTGCGATGGTGTTGGTGAAGCCAGCTTCCAAATGTAGCGACTCCAGAAGAGTAAAGAAGCTGAAATTGGGATATCTGAGTTTTCCCGTCTCTTCTGCCTTAAATGGGAAGCATTTGCATTTGAGTCCGCGAAGATTAGGCGAACATTTCAGCATGTTTTCATTGGTCAGGTCCCGAATTATAACCTTGTATAGAAACTCAAGATTGTTAATGGGTTGTTGGGAGCTAGTGTTGCATTCTTCCTCGAAACATACTTGGGTGTTGACATTAATGTGCCTCAACTTCTTCATTTTTGCCATTGCTGACGGTATGTATACTAGGTAGAATTGAGATTTGAGTTGGAGAAATTCTAGGTTGACAAGGGTGCTTATGAATGCTAACTTCAGTGCCTCTGGTTGTGATGATGAGGAGCCATATCCTATGGCCAAACATCTCAAGTTAATTAGAAGTTTAATCTCGTTCAAGCTCCCATAACAGACTACTCCCTGCAAAACCAAGACTCTCAGTAGTTTCATGTTGAGAAAACCGGATACCGGGAAACAGCCAAAAATTGAACGAACATGCAGCCCAAACAAAGGTGATCTTGGTGAGCTTTCAAAACCACGGATACAGAGGCGCTGGTGCTTCTTGTTTATTGAGTAGTTTCTGATTAAACAAGAAAATGAGTCATCATCATTTTTGTGTGTGTGTGTGTGTGATGACTGATGAGATGCAGCTTTGTATTTGATAGATGAAGAGGCTTACTTGTCCACCAATATTTGTAAGTTTTCTTGTTGGCATCTTTTCTTGCAGAATTCATGCAATATATCATGAACAGCACAAGCTTTTATTCCACCATCTACTCTAGTTTTTGCAACAGATACAAGGCTCCTATCAATCAGCTCCTTCAAGTATTTTTCTGCTACACTCTCCACCCTCTTCCCGTCTTCCTTACATATGAATCCCTCAGCCATCCACAGCTTCAACAGCTCTGCAACAAAGATTTTCTTGCCTTGTCGAAATACTCCAAAATAAAGAAAGCACGGCTTCAGGTGATCTACTAGATTATCATAACTGAGTTGCACAATTTCCATCATCAAATTGTTTTCACCACCGAGTACATAGGATGCTAAATTTCCTTCCACTTTTTTCCAGGTGCTCTCTTGATTGTTCATACTAGAAAGAATACCAGCTATAACAACCACTGCGAGCGGCACCCCGTGGCAACTTGTTGCGATTTTCTCTCCAATCTTTTCCAAATGTCGAGGGCAAGGCTCATCTTGGAACACTTTCTTCCTTAGTAGCTCCCAACAATGTCCATCTGACATTAGAGGAAGCTCATATATCTTGCAGTATCTTGGAGGAGCTACATTTTTGTTCCTACTTGTGAACAGTATTCGACTTCTGTTTCTATTATCCGGGAAGCATGCTTGTAAATCAGACCATGCATCTGAGCTCCACAGATCATCCATCACAATCAGGTATCTTCTCTTATATAAAAATTGGTAAATCAATGTCTTTAAGCTTGCTTCTGGGATATTTAACATTTCTTCCTTGTCCAACACGTAGTTTAAATTAACTAGAATGTCAATCAATAGATTTTTCATTTGGTATCTCTGGGAAACTACACACCAGGAGCATATGTCAAACTCATCCTTAAAGGAAGGATGACGATACAATTTCTTGGCTAAAGTTGTCTTACCAATTCCAGGCATCCCACAAATGGAAGCGATTTGCAGATTCTTTTCTTCACCTTTGAGATAGTGCAGAATTTCCAGTTCTCTCTCCTCAAAGCCAATTACGTCTTCAACATCACTGCTGCTCTTATTTTGTAGTGATAGTTGTGAGAATTTTGAGACACTAACCTCAAAATTCCTTTCACTTCCTTGAATACCCGACTTTATTTTTCTGATGGCATGGGATAAGCTGATGGATAAATACCTGCAAGAAGCATCTCCAACCAAAAAAGAGTTGATCAAATATTCGACTTCATAGGCCACCTCTCTAATTCTCATCACATATTCTTTTGACTTTAAAGGTTGAGGATTCTTGATGAAAGAGTTGGAGAGCTTCAGCTCTTGCTGCAGCATTCTGATTTGATCCTTCACATCAGAAATCACATCATCCTCCCGTCTCAACAGTTCTTCAAGATCATCAAGTAAAGAATCAACAATGAAGAGAGAACCGACATCAGGTGTGTTTTGACATCTATTATAAGCTTCAGTAATACCTTGCTGATGTTTTAACAACTTGATGATTTTAGCTTTCAAGTGGTCCATGCGTCTCAGAAGAGCTCCAAAGCGCACATCTTCGACAGATTTGTTTGAGAAAATGATGAGATGAGCCAAACTCCCAACTTTATTTGCCACTGCCTCAATTTCTGCCATCAGATTGTCACTAGAAATGAAGGATTCGTCTCCAAGAACAGCGAGAAGAAATCTTAGATCCTTCCTCAGACACTCGATTCTATCTGAACCCGGTCCGCAATGGAGCAAGCGTAGAAGCACATCCATAAAAGCTGCAATGAGTCCACTTTTGTTGATGGCCTCATCCTTCTCGAACAACTGGTGTTGCTGTGGCACGACAAAGACTTCCTGAAGCGCGTGCATGAGAGACGCCACTTTGTCGTCGTATTGTTCAGAATATGGAGGTACACGGTTGGAGAATTGTTGGTTGAGTAAGTTGGCTAGGCTCAGCAGCGAGGAATCTGGGGTGAGGTTCAGTTTTAAGACATAACCATGAATCACAGATAGATGAAACTGAGACCACTTAAGATTGAGTGGGTCTTTCGTCTTCCTCCATTCACCTACCCGTTCAAAAACCTGTGAGAGAGATTTTCGAGAGAAAGAGTCCATTCTGTTGACGTTCTTGAGAGAGAGTGAAGTGTGAACAAGTGCACTTTCCAGCTCGAGTAGTTGGAGAAAGAATATTGTTGTTAGCCGACTTTGGATTATTTGATATACTCCCTCCGTCCCGTTATTTTAGTCATGTTTTTCTTTTTGGGCTGTCCCGTTATTTTTGTCATGTTTTCTTTTTTGGAGATAATTAGGAGATAATTAATTTGTTAAATAATTCACTATTCTCCATCTCTTTCTATTCACTTTATTTCACTTTATTTCATTATTTACACTCTTTTTACCTACTTTATTTTACTTTCAAAATTCCACTAAACATATTTTCTACTTTTAATTTTTTTTTCCTTTAAACCCCATGATCAAAAGAAATAAGATAAACCTGGTGGGACAGAGGAAGTACAAGGCAAGTAATGCTCCAAGTAAAGTTTGTATTGTTCAATTTAACAACTCACCCCCGCATGGAAGTTGCTTTACTTTCTGTTCCTCAATTCTTTAAAGAATTGCTTTGTTAACACCCCAATTCGTAGATTTAATATACGCAACAGGTATTGTTTCCAACGAACAAAAAATAAATAACTGAAATTGAAATTAAAGAATTCATCTCGGATAAGACTTCGTGAAAGACATTTGTTTCCCTATACCTGCCACACACTATACACCCATTTTTTATCTTTAGTGTTTGTCTTTTAAGGTTTTGTCTTTAGTGGTTTTTTTTTTCTTTTTTTTTTTTTAATTTCCAGCTTTTCTGTTCTGATTTTTTTAATTTCCAGGTTTGTTTTAATTTCCATTTTTTTTCTTTCGCATCATTTTTTTTGTTGGCCTCTTCGTTTTTTTGTTTCCCACTTCTTCTTTGGTCAAGATTCGAGCGAGGGGCTCGGAGCGAGCCGAAGAAATTCAAATTGTTGCTCGACGATTATCCTTATATTAGTAATCGGAGCGAAGGCGGAGTCGTAAAATTAGAGCCGAAGGCGGAACCACAAAATCGGAGCAGTATAACTTGTCATGTTCAAAAGTAGACATTGTCGTGACCAAATGTAATGGTTGCGAAACTTTACATTTCTTAATTACAATGTTTACTTTTTCAATGACAATAATTACTTTAACGTTCGACTAAAAGCAGAATTTGTCAAGTTCAAAAGTAAACATTGTCGTGACGAAATGTAATGATTGTAAAACATTACATTCCTTAGTGAAAAAGTTTACTTTTTTCAATAACAATAATTACTTTAGCGTTTGACTAAAAGCAGAACTTGTCATATTCAAAAGTAGACATTATCGTGATGAAATATAATGATTGTGAAACTTTACGTTTCTTAATGACAATGTTTACTAAAAAATTTGAAAAATTTGGAAAAATAAAGAAAAAAGTGAAAAAAAACAAAAATAAAATATGACAAAAAACTACAAAATAAAAGTTTGGAATAAAAAAAAAAAGGGCGCGTGCATCACACGCCAACGCGCCGGGTGTATAGGATACACCCAACTCACAGAAACAAACACGCCTCTTCGTGAAATTAGTTAAAAGATTTCGTCATCATAAATTTTAATATCTGAAAATGTTGGGATCCTCCATTAGTTTAATGAGGAGAACAAACTCTCGAGCGTGCACCGCACGGTCCGCACCGTGTTTAAAGAAAAGTTACTATTATTTTAAGAGAATATATAGTGAAATAGCCACAATGGGGATTACAACTCAATATATAGCCTACCTTTTTAATACACACAAATTATAGTCATTATTTGTATTTTATGACTTAACTGCCCTCCTTTTCTCCCACCCAGATATATTCCTCCAACCCGACCTGACTCACTCAACCTACAAATCTCAACTCTGTCTCTCTCTCTGTGTCTCTCTCTCTCTACGCAGAGTCATCTCTCTCTCTCTCTCTCTCTCTCTCCGCAGCCGTCAATTATGGGCTTGGATCTAGCCAGTCTCCTGCCATAGGGCGTCATGAGCTACTGCTCGACCCCACCACCGACAAATTCTCGATGTCTCTCA
Organism: Schizonepeta tenuifolia; assembly: GCA_029490685.1. Classification (NCBI taxonomy): domain Eukaryota; kingdom Viridiplantae; phylum Streptophyta; class Magnoliopsida; order Lamiales; family Lamiaceae; genus Schizonepeta; species Schizonepeta tenuifolia. Next base: position 57,304,724 of record CM055958.1, read on the forward strand.
ACGGCAGCAGCTACAGCTTTTCCATCAGCGGCTACGATCTCAAGTACAAGAGCACCATCACCGGCAAGGATAAGATCTCCAATTTGGACGGTATTCAGGTCAAAATTCTCTTCTTCTGGATCAATATAATCGAGTTGACGAGCAATGACAGCGAATTGCAGTTAGCCGTGGGGATCGTGTCGGCGAGTTTTCGGGTGGACAATTTCTACGAGCTGCCGCAATATGGTTGTGGATTTGATGTGGGGATTCGATGAGGAGGAGCGGCGGAATTGGCGTGTTGTGGAGGGCTCTGCCGCTGGCTCAATATGATTAGCAGTGGCGGTTTTCGAGCTCCGGCATCAGCTACGGCGATCAACAACTCATTTTTTTTGTGGTAAGTGGTTGATGATCGATTTAGGTTAGTAATTAAGGTTTTAATTTAGTAATTGTGGTATAAATAGTAGTAGGGTTTATTATAATCGTGTTGTTTTTGTCATGATTTAGTCGGTTTCTTCATTATTTTATTTTCCTACTTTTGTCATAAAACTGTTTTGTTCATTTTTTGGATATTCGAATTTTGTTAGTTTCATCAATTTTCCAAAACATGTCTTGATCACTGTAGGATTTAATATAGATTTTTCTTTTTCTCTGAATGCGATACTTTTCTGATGTTAGTGATATTTATTCATGTGTAGGTGTTGTTTACTTCCACTTTTTAGTTGCAACAATGAATAAAATTGAGGCTATAGAATTTGCTCTCTCCCTCTCTACTCTTATTTGGTATCAGATGTTGTAGCATGTATTAAGTTTTTTGCTGGCAGGACAGATGGTTTGGTTCCTAATGAATAATACTTCTATGGTTGATGCAAACTTAAAGGTGGGGAACTTTGATAATGCCCAGAAGAATACATGAAGCCGAAGAAGTTTCTATGGTTGATGCAAACTTAAAGGTGGGGAACTTTGATAATGCCCAGAAGAATACATGAAGCCGAAGAAGTTTTTAAAGTTATGTTGAAATATGAATTGAAGAAATGGATTCAAGCAATGAAAGTAGTTATTTGTGGTCTTTTCTCAAGTGAGAAGCATTTATGTGAGTAGATTTTTCTAACATTGATACGCTTAATGCTTCAACTATGCACAAAGTGTCTATTGCATGTGCATTTTTCATTTTGAGCTGTAGTTGAGTGTAAATTTTGATCTCTTGTAATTGTGGTGGATTATTTATTTTTTGATCTCCAGATCTGTTTTTAGTTGGTACTTTGGTACTAATGATCATATTAGTGTCAAAGTATCAATAGAAAGCACAAAGAAAAACTACGTAACTTGACTTTTTAGCACTAATAATCATATTAGTGCTAAGGTACCAACAGAAAGCACAAAAAAAAACTACGTAACTTGGTACTTTGGCACTAATGACCATATTAGTGCCAACGTGCCAATAGAAAGCACAAAAAAAACTACGTATTGGTACTTTGGCACTAATGACCATATTAGTGTCAATGTGCCAACAGAAAGCATAAAAAAAATACTAAGTAATTGGTACTTTGGCACTTTGGCACTAATTAGTGTCAAAAGTGCCCGACTTCTTGTACCTGAATCCGATCCGACCCGTGCACTCTTCATTAAGGGTATTTTTGTTTCAAATTCAAAAAAATGACTAAAATTTGTATTTTTTAAAAAGTGGTTATATATTGAGTTTTTATCCTCATTATGGGTATTTCATAAGTTGGCTTCTATTTTAAATTTTAATTATATCTTCTAACTACACTATTAAATTTTAAATTGTAAGTTACAAAGCTCAATGATTTCCTTTTATTAGCCCAACTCTCCAAACCGCATTGATAACCTTAGAAAGTCAACCACGTACATAATTTCCAAACCTAATTGAAGGTGAGTTCTAATATAATGTGTTTCTTTGCACACGAATTATAGGCCGCAAGTGTTTGATGTGTCCTAACAGAGGTTCTGCAATATGGATTTGGAGATTGAGCTGGAATTTTTCATTAAGAGCATTCACAACGGTGGACTTTAAAACTCTAGGGTGATGGGTATTTTGGTGGGGTTCCAATAATTAATAGCTCGAGTGTGAAAATTTCACTACGATAAAGCCCTATCCTAGGGTGATCTAATGATTGATTTTGTATTTTTTTGTTTCAATTTTACTTTGTTTTTTTTAATAGTAGTAAGAATAATGAGTTACCAAATTGTATTGAAACATTGAAAAATTACAATATAATTGATAAAAGCGGCAAATGATAATATAGCATTAGGGTACATGTTTTTATCAAATTTTGTCAAAAGTTCACTTTTGACAAAAATTGGGTAATATTGTACTCTATTTGATAGAAATACCTAGGGCTGGGGAAATTAACCGGCGGTTACGGGTTAACCGTGGATTAACCGTTAACCGCCGGGTAACGATTAACCATTAACCATTAATAATGGTTAGGTTAGGGTAATGGTTATTAAAATTTTATTTTTCTCGGTTACGGTTAACCGAGTAACCGCAACGGTTAACCGCGATTAACCGTAAATATTAATATTAATATTATTATTTATATTTTATCTTAAAAAAATAGAAAAAACAAACAAAACCAGAAAACCTAATTTACTTTCTCTACTACTCGCAGTCGCAAATCTCAATTCGGACCGCCACCAGCCACCATTTCCAAAATTCCTCCAACCCGTCGGCGACTCGGCGGCCATAGATTGTGACACTGGCGGCCTCCACGTCGGCCGTCCGTCCACCATCTTCGAGTTGGTACCTCGTACCCGTTCAAGTAAAGAAAACTAGTTTAGCGTGAAAATGCATAAGTCGTATAATGAACTAAAACGAAATTTCCCTAAGTTGATTCTTTCCAACTTAGTTCCTTATGATCTTTTAAGTCGTTTTGAGCTATCGACTACCCTCTCTACTGACCTAAGAGTCGAGTATGAGACCTTTCGAGTTCTAAACGGGATTTGTTTAAGTCTCGTTTCCCGTTTAAGTAAAATGAATCTAATAAGCGTGCAAATGCCTAAAGAATGAAACGACTAAAACCTTTTTCGAGTTTCTTTGATCGATTATCTTTTACGAATCGATTATTAAGTATTATTATTTTACGATGAAGGAGGAAGCCAACAGTAAAGAAAGGACGGAAGATCTGAAGATTGGAAGCTAGTACTTCTTAGTTATGTATTACGAGGTGGGCTTTTATCTATATCAAATAAAATGTGGGTTTTTCCACAACTCGAAAGTATTATTTATCGCTTTGATAATTGTGTTTTTCAAAGTGATAATCTTGGCATAAACTGTTTCAACTATTTTATGTGAGTTCTCTTATACCTATCTGAGTTAACCTTCGGATTTACCAGATTTCTGAGTTAACCTTCGGGTTTTCCAGACTTTTAGAGTTAATCTAACTAGGTTAACTAACGATCGGCTCTGAGTTAGCTGCTAAGTGCTTTCCAGAGTTAGTACACTTTGTAACCTGTGGTGTATGTGGTATCCTGTTGAGGGGTAACCAGCCACGGTGAATTAGCTTTGGTCAAGATTGAACATAACATACTCTAAAAATGCTTGCGCAAGCTACTTTATACAAATCAGTCAGAAAATGTTTAGTAGGCACGGGCCTTTTCAACAAAACCCCGATGCGCTACGGTTATAGAATGCCAGATTATTTATACTTATGAATTATATTTTTGGCAGCATGCCCACTAAGTACTCTTGTACTTAGCCCTGCATGTGTTTTCTAAATGTGCAGGTTGAAGCGATTGAAGCGGTGAGGGTTGAATAAAGTTGTCTTAGGAAGACTGTAGATAGCATGAACCATAAACTCCACTGCAGAACTCTAGTGTTTTTGAAATACAGATATGTTATCGCTGTAGACTCAGATCTGTCTTAACTTAGTTTCTTTCGGTATACTTCTGTCGAGTAATTTTTTGAGATTAACTCTTCCTTTATGTAATTAAAGTCTTGTTCATAGTATGCATGATGTCTCTTATGTATGTTTAGTTCAGTAGCCTCCTTCTTCCCCGTTTCTTTAATCCAATCCCAGTCGCACCCCGGCTTCTGCCGTCTCTCGGGATTTTGGGCTGTGACACCACCGAAGTCTAGAATTAATATTCTCTACAGCGTTGGATGTACCAAACCCAAACTTCCGCACGGGGCATAGTGCAACAGACCATCTGCTGGGACCAATACTCATAAGCTTTTCGTAGCCATGAGGAGAGGCCTCTTTCAAATAGTTCATGTACTCCTCAAAGTCATGTACTTTGTAAGCATTGGCAGCAAGATGGAATAGATCAAACACAACGGTACCCCAAGTCTTCAGGTTACCCTGTATATGAAATGAACAAAGACCATTAGGGATGCCAGGATAAACTCAATCTATAGCATTCTTGATGCTCAGATGCTGATCATAAACTATCATAAAATTCGAGGGGCAACCAAAGGTCAGACGGACATGCTCCAAAAACCACGACCAAGATGAAGTATCCTCCACATCACCAATGTCAAATTCTAATGCAACAATGTGCTCATTAGCATCTTTCGTAGCTGCAACAAACAAAATGCCCTTGTATTTTCCTTTCAAGTGTGTGTCGTTAATGACAATCACCGGCCGACATGCACGAAACGCTCTTATGCACGTAGAGAGAGCAAAGTAACAATATTGAAACAAATCGTCTGGACATGTATGAAAGACCACAATTGAACCCGAATTCATCTGCTCCAACATGTATAAGAACATGGGAATCATCTGAAAGAATTTATCTCAATTAATACAAATAATCACTGAAAGTACACTTGGTAAACATGGTACGCGTTTGAAAAAACGTACCGAATGTATCAGCAATATAGTTGCAAACTTGGTACGTGTTTACAAAAATGTATCGGTTATATCAAGAAAATTGGCAAACTTGGTACGCGTTTACATCATGGTCATCATTCTCACAAGTGCCATCAAAATCCAACTCATCACAAGAAACATCAAAATTGTTCTAGTCTCCGGACACCACCATCAATTAAAGGGCTCATCCTATTATGAGATTCATCAATCGTTGGAGAAACAGTCACATATATAGTCGAAAACTCCAAGACATCCATAAAAAAAACAACTCGAAATCATCGGTAATCTTCAATCTCATAGTTTCACCTGCACTAAACCATCTATATCAAACATATACATACTCTTATCCTTCTTCATTCGAACTTCAAACTTTGCTAATAAAGATTCAAAGCTTATACCACTAAGCGGTATAGGAATATACTATTTCTACCACCCTCATAAATGTTCTCTTTCCAATATCCTCCATGCGCAACCACTAAAGAAGATGGCCTCACCTGCATCATAATATATAGATGAAACTTGGTATGCATTAATAAATATGTACTGCGTATCAAGTAAACTTGGTACGTAGTGGTAAATACGTACTTCGTACCAAGTAAACTTGGTACGTACTGGTAAATACGTACTGCGTTCCAAGAAAATAAATTAAGGTATGCAGTACGTATTTATCAATAAGTACTGCGTACCAAGTGAACTTGGTACGCACCAGTACATAATTACAAAAACGTACCAACTCAAAACAAATCAGAAATCGAAATCGACAACCCATAATTTATACTGTCGGAAAATTACCTCCATAGCTTTGTCGCCGCAACCAAACATCGCCAGAAAATTACAATCGAACACAAGTAACACTTTCTAGACAGTTATCCAAGAATAAATCGCAACAAATCGCACAAAATTGCAGTCGAATTGCAGAAGAAAAAACGAAACAACTTGCAGCAAAATCGCAGCCAAATTACAGAAAAAAAAAAAACGAAACAACTTGCAGCAAAATCGCAGCCAAATTGCAGAAAAAAATGAAGCAACTTGCAGCAAAATCGCAGGAGAGAGAGACGACGACGAAAATCGAGTTCAAGTCTTCGATCAGTTAACGAGCTGATGGAGGAAGAAGAGAGAGAAACACGTGAGCTGAGGGAAGAAGAGAGAGAAATGAGAGAGAAGAAAATAAAAGTAAAAAAGTAGGAGAGAGAGTGTTATTAGATGGAATAAAGGATAAAAATAAGGGTATAATTGCCCAAAAAGTAAACATATGACAAAGATTGATAAAATTTGAACTAGTGACCTTTTTTGATATTAAGTAATTGCTAATGACATATGACTACATTTCCTCTTGATAAAAACTAAAAATTAAATACTTATAATTAAAAACTAAAAATTAATTATTACATATCAATATCCGAAAACCCATATTTTTGCTTGAGATATGCGTACACTTCACGGTGGCACCTCAATTGTTCCGACTCCATATCGCTTGTTTTCCTCGTGTGGATGTCGTAGGCCTGCTTAAAATCTTGAGTAGCTTGGATTAGACCCATTTTTTCCTCGATGACGCCGAGTTTTTTCGTGGCCTCCACCTTCGGATTGACTTTTTCCCTTTCTCTTCTTCGCTGCCTTGATGCCGGTCGGGTGGGTTAGCATCGACGATGCCTCGTTTGCAGATGCGGAGTTGCTGGAATGACTTGTGTGGCCCCCGTCTTCACTAGTCTTCGAGCGTTTCGATTGGGTTGAGGCATCCGGATTGCAGAATTTGGGAATATCCTTCATGATCTCCCACGCCTTCCAATGGATGAAATGTTTTTTCCTTTATGTATGATAAGAATTGGAGGCCAGCTTGTAGAGGTCGAGGTCGTTCCTCCCGCTTGCATTTATCTCTCGAACTTGATGTATTCCGCATTGAATTTAGTAATTTCGGTCTTGGCACGTGTCCACGCCGACCGAATGGCTTCTACACCACGAGGTGGCTGAGGAGCTGTGAACTCGTTGAATTTTGCGGCAATTTTCTCCCAAAAACTATCGAGCTTTTGATAATTCGAATTTACCGCATCAAGGCCGATTATCACCTGGCAATCCACTCAATTTCTTCGGACGTGTAGTTGCAGCTTTGACCTCCTTGGTTTGCAGGGGCATTTTCCTTGGCCGGTGCCTTTCCCTTGCCCTTGGCCGGTGCCATTTTGTTGGTCGTTGCCTTTCCCTTTTCTGCTACGCTGCTCCGACTCCTCCTCCGCTTTCTCCTCTTCCTCGTCCTCTTCTTCATCATCGGGGACATTGTCGTCATCGTCATTGAGGTTGATTTCTCTAAACTGGCGGTATGCAAATGGTGGCGTCTGGAAAGATTGATAACCACCAGGCGGCGAGGAGAATTGTTGGAATGGACCTGACAGCGGAGGCGACGGGTACTGCCCAAATCCAATAGGTGAGGAGTATTGCCCAAATCCAGTACCAAGCGATGATGAGAACGACAGAAAATTGCCGGTGAATAACTGTCGTGAGGGAATTGGATTGGACGATTGGGAAAAGGGACAAAGATTTTGTTGAAATGATGAATAATTTTGGGAGTACCACTTGTTGAATTCATCATCTCCCCTTTTTGAAGAACAAAAAAGAATTCAAGATAATTTGTTTGGAATTTTAGAAGTGAGAATGAAGAAGTAGAGAAGGTGTGGATATTTAGGGATGAATGAGATGTATTTGTAGGAGAAACTTTTTTTTACCGTTTGAAATCCTTCAACATAGCCGTTGTAGATTTTTTTTTAATTTTTTTATTTTTGTAATTGCAGAATTTAAAAAAAAAATTGAAAATAGGAGGAGGCGAGGCGTGTCCCTCCTCCCTTCATTCTCCTCTTCTTCAAGCACGGGCGTTGTGAATCCCGTGCGAAATCGCCGCCGCCCATTCGCGTCTCCTCCAACAGCAACGCCCGTAGCTCCGAGTGTTCCATCCCTTCTTCGACCGCCGATCGCCAGCGCCAAGTCCTCCCGTTAGAGGTGCTCTAACGTACTAAGAAAATGGCACTTAAACAACTAAATTATTCACTTTTCACAATTGTATTTCAAATTACTAAAAACATTAATTATGTGACCAAATTATTAAAACTTTGAAAATTGTATTCAAAATTATTAAATATAATGACCAAACTATTGAATTTTAACCATAATGTTCTAGGTTGAACCTTTGGTGACGGAAATAAAAAATGTCATGTCGAGATTTATATAAAATTTCAAAATTACAAATCCTTGAAAACTCAATCAAAATGGACACGTCAAGTAATTGAATACTCCAATCGTTTGGAGCTCATCAACAAAATATATGATATAAAGACCGATATTGATCACAATGTAAAAATTTAAATTCATATATTGGGGTCAAAATAACACAAATTATCCAAAAAAATAAAGATTAAACTAAGTATGTTGATAAACTTTAAAAATATCGAAATAAGACACTTTGCAGGAAAGAAATAAGACAACTTTAGAATCACCCAAGAGCAAGAGAACAAAGGACATTCTAGTCAAATCACAATGACATAAAGATAAAAAAGAATAAAAAGAGCGGGAAAAGCCCTAATTCGATTCCGGTTTAATCAAAGTTCGTTTTTAGTTTTTCTGAGATAGCCGTTTAATCAAAGAATTTGAGTATAATTCACTCTGACAAATCCCCCAGACAACAGCAATTCGAACAATTGAGCATTTTCCGATGGCTAACAGCGGAAGCGGGAGGCCAATAAAGGCGCTGAACGTGGCGGAGAAGCCTTCGGTGGCTAAGCAGGTGGCGGGTATACTCTCGAAAAATCCGGCGAGCGGCGGGATGAGAGCGAGAGACGGCCGGTCCAGATACAACAGGATCTTCGAATTTAACTGCACCATTAGGAACCAGCAATTTGAAATGTCGGTCACCTCCGTAACAGGCCACCTAATGGAGCTGGAGTTCGACGAACGGTATCGCAAGTGGCACTCCTGTGACCCCGTCGATCTCTACAATGCCCCGGTTAAGAAATATGTACCTCAGGTAACTACTCAAATTTCTACCTTGGAATTTCCTTTGTTCATGTTTAGCCTGTGCATCGCGCTTTCCTTTTTGTTTTTTTTCCCCCTCTTCCCTGTGGCATATACTGTAACTAAGTAGTGAATTAGCAGATTAAGGTACCTTATCCACCATTAGACGGTAGCATCGTTCCCGTTAAAGAGTGTATATGATGTTTATGTTATTTAAAAACTCATTATAATGATCATTTCCGGGGTAGGGTTTGAGAGCATTGAATTTTTTGAACTGAAAGATATGTTGATTGTCTTTTGTTTGATCTAGGATAAACTTGACATCCAGAAAACACTGGAGGAAGAAGCTAAAAAGTGTCAGTGGCTAATCCTGTGGCTTGATTGTGATAGAGAAGGAGAGAATATAGCATTTGAGGTGGTTGAAATTTGCAAGAGAGCAAATCGAAATCTCAACATCTGGAGAGCTCGTTTTTCTGCCCTGACCGATAGGTTCTGATTGCTTTATATTTCCTACAGTTTTGTTTTGTTTTGTTTTTTTTTCTTTTTCTTTTTTTTTTTTTTTTACCCTTTGATATGTACATGCCATTGCAAAGTTAAAAAAAAATTGTGATGCTCAGGGATATCTATGATGCAATTACAAGGCTTAGTCCGCCTAATCAATTGCTGGCAGAAGCTGTTGATCTTCGACAAGTGAGTCACTGAAAGTTCATTTGTTTATGTTCAATTAGTAACTGATATTCATGAAAGCTTACGTCGACCTTTTGTAATTGAAGTTCATTAATTCTATAGTGCTAAGTATCCTGGTAATTTAACATCTTTTACCTGTGAATGAAGTTGGCTGGAAAACTTAAAAGTACCTTCTATTGAAATGCTATGGTGCTCCTCACTGTAGTTGGTGCCTTGCATATCAGAACTCAAAGCAATTCATGAAACTGATAATGTCGTGCAGGAAATAGATCTGCGAATAGGAGCTTCTTTCACTCGGTTTCAGACTATGCTATTGAGAGATGCATTCGTCCTCGATTCCACTACAGATGATACCAATGTTGTTTTGAGCTACGGTCCTTGCCAGGTGAGTCACAATCCTTGTTCACTGTCAAGATTCAAACAAGAAAAGATAACTGAGAAGTTACTTTTTTGTCAGTTGATTATCACTAGTTGGTTTCTACATCTTTCCTCTCCTTTTACCTGCAGGAAATTTGCTGTTTACTATATTAATGCTTCATGCTTCATGCTTCTATGTTGTCTGCAGTTCCCTACCCTTGGTTTTATTGTGGAAAGATTCTGGGAAATCCAATCTCATGAACCGGAAGAGTTCTGGACTATTAACTGTACTCATAATTCAGAAGAAGGCACTGCTACATTTAATTGGACGTAATTTTCATCCTACTTGCAATCATACTGAAATCAAATTATTTAATATAAAGTCTAACTGTTCTGTCACTTGGCAGGCGAGGTCATTTATTTGATTACACATGTGCAACACTATTATATGAAATGTGCGTCCAGGAACCCACTGCAACAGTGAGTCTCCTTGAAGAAATACTACTTTTGAATAAATTCTTTGATTTTGATCGGGTTTGTTTACTCGTGATTTTTGACCTTCAGGTTACGAATGTTAGACACCAGGAGAAGCCTAAGTATCCTCCTTATCCTTTGAGTACAATAGAGCTGGAAAAGCGCGCTTCCCGTTACTTCAGAATGAGTTCAGAGCAGACCATGAAAGTGAGTTTCTGCTTGATGAGAATGTGTTATTTACATTAACCCTTTTGTTGATTTCACTAAGTTATCCGCTTAAGGCTCAAATTGCATCTTGTAACCGAACAAACGGTTTTTATCTATCATCCATTAGTTTGAAATTCCACTGACTAAGAGGCCTTTTCCATTTGTAATTCTTGGGAGGCTTTAACAAAAAAATCTTAAATATAATTCTAGCACAAGTTTGATGGATTCTGGCTGTAGTCAATTGGTGGACAATCAGGAAATCCAACTGAATTGTACAAATCTGTCTCCCCCTAATCTTATGTGATATCTCCTGAATATCTCATTTGCTGGCTGAACGGGTAATGCTCTCACCCCAGAACTAATTTTGGGCTTCTCTTAGGTCATCGAAAGTTTCTTTTGATATAGTAGGAGACATCAACATTTTAAGAGGTATAATGCAAGACTTATTCTAACAAGTTCCATGTCCAACATGTTATGCCTTTTATTCTGGAGGCAGCACCAGTATCTACACGGTCAATTTGCTGTAAATGATGAAAATTATTTTATCCATTCTTGAGAATTATTGTAGGTTATGTAACAGTTGGTTCAAATTTTCTCCTGATTTATTCAATTTTCTTACAATTTTTTTTGCTTTCCAAGTCAATAGAAAACACAAGCTCAGTTTTGCACATCTGTTTTTGTGAATAGGTGGCCGAAGATCTATATCAAGCTGGTTTCATCAGTTATCCTCGTACAGAGACTGATAGCTTTTCAACAACAACAGATTTACAAGTGCGTAATGGTTATTACTTGTCACTTTGAGTAATTTATTCAGCGAGGAGTGCAAATTAAGACAAATAAGCAAAGTTATGGCCAGAAAAATCTCGATGACTTCTATAATTGTTGCCTCACTTGATTAAAGACTACTGAATTGACCAGATTGGTTCACTTTGTATTATACCAAAGGAAACAGGCAAAAAGATTTGTCAAAAATATGACCTTCAGCGTGTCAAATGTAACTCTTATCATTTTAATGGAATATATTAAATATGTTCATGGCATGATAGACCAAGCATTTAGCAAGACAAAGATCAATACTTTACAGAAATTGTCTCACAATGACCATGCCAAATTAAAACCTTAAGGATGTTTCTTTTTGCCTATTTTGTTTTTTATCTGTTTATTCTTTGTGTTACTCCAACCTCTTGTCTGGTGCAGACTATGGTGCAAGAGCAGCAAGGACACCCAGTATGGGGCTCTTATGCTCAGCGGTTACTGGATCCTGAAGCACGTCTTTGGAGAAATCCTAGTAGTGGTGGACACGATGACAAAGCCCACCCACCCATTCACCCAACCAAATTTTCCGCCGGAGAGTCTCGATGGAGTCAGGATCACCATGTTTGTACCACTTTTTGATAAATTCATTTTATTTATTTATTTATCATGATATCTTTGATAATTTTGAACGATTGGAGGCATTTATGAAATTTCGGTAAAAATGTTAATGTGTAACAGAAGGTTTATGAATTGGTTGTCCGACATTTCCTGGCTTGTGTTTCTCAACCAGCCATCGGTGCTGAAACTACTGTTGAAATTGACATTGCGGGTGAACAATTTTCTGCGTCTGGAAGAGTGATACTTGCTGTGAGTTTCCTAATTTTTCAGTTCCTCTGTGATGTGGTTTTTGGGGGTCCAGTGATTGTTTTGGGCATATACTGTGTAAATATGGATTTACCTTATTAATTCAGCACAACAAAATTCAAATATCTGCCACCATGTTAAAATGTTTGCAAAAAGTATTTAATTTGTTTCAATTGCAAGCCTAAAGAAATGAAGGCAGATATGCCTTATACCATTATCTACAATCTTGTCATTATTGTTGATGCTACTAAACTAATAGTCAGTTCACAATATAGTCAATTACTGTGTTCTTTCTTTTTTCTTTTTGTTTTCCCTTAATGGACCTTAAGAGGAAGTAAATGTGGCTCTCAAAATTATTTTCAATATGCCCATATCTTCCTGTTTTTGGTGTAAGATGCTGAGGTTATCTATCTAGGTTCAGATGACATAAAAATCTTGAGGCCTTTGTTCTACATTAACGCTAGTTATTTCCAGCCAGACACCAACAATATTTTAATAAAGCTGAATGCAAAAATGCACATCGGGATTCATCTAATGGCTAGTGTGGTCCATTCAACTACTTTTGGAAGGGAGGAGTATTAGGAACTGCCCTTTCATCAATTTTTTTGAGTTTCTAGCTTCAAACCTATCTATCTTTATTGGGTCCCTAGATTTGCTTCTAGTCTCCCTTGTTTAACATCATCGCTTTTTGATTACTTTCTTTCAACCGACTTCAGTGGTCTATGCTTTGAGGATCTTAAGATTCAATCTTTAATGGCGTAATAGGTAGACATGGTATTTGGAGCATAATATTTTGTATGGAATTCCATGGATGGGTATCCAGGGGGGAATTGAAAAAGTAGGGGACATGCTCGAGGCAAAATATAGTACGCATGTCTTCTATTATTTAAATCTTTCATAAGCAACCCTATATTCACCCTTTATCTACACCACATCCTTGAGAAGCCCACACTTCTTATTTTCAATTTAAAAGTAACCAAACCAAATATATATATCTAAGATCAACATGTCCTATCAATAAATAAAAATTTAGATATTACTAAACCTGAGCTTATTCTTTTCAGCACATTCTCTGAGGGGTTTAGTCATGAAGTTCCTAAAATATGTTTGAGAAAACATTTATCTAAATATAGGTACTTGATATTATGTTTGCAGTCAAATGTTTATTGATAGATTAGATAATTAGCTATTTGCAAATGACACTTCTAAGAGGAAATAGATCATTAGTATTAATATTTTGCAAGATGGCTGCAATACACACTCCATTGCGCTTGCTACTTTGCCCCTCATTTGGTGCTGATAATGCATGATAAATTGTTATGTTTTTCCAATAAGTGGTTGTTAAGTGTTACTTTTGTTGATGTATCTTTCCAGAAAAATTACTTGGATGTATATCGATTTGAATCTTGGGGAGGCTCTGTGATCCCAACCTACAACTACGGGCAACAGGTTTTTCCAGCCTATCAAATTTATCTGCTATTTAGGCATCACATCATTTCTTTATTAGATTTTAATCTTGACCTTGACTCACTATTTGGTTTATGGTACATCCTGAAGTAATCTGTAGGGTGATTATATGCGATGTGATCGAATCTGTTTTTCGATTATATTGGTTAATTTCATCTTTCATAAATGGCATTCTGTTTTTTACTTTATATATGTTCTCTAATGTTAGATTAGATGCATTTTTGTATAGACTTGGCCCAGCAAAGTGGCTAATAGGTCGATCCTTGTCAGCCCAGTGGAGATCCGCATCCCTGCTAATATTTTTTTAATCTTTAATTATTTATTTTTTAATTTCATCACTTTAACCATATGATTTTGAAAATAGAAGATGTGTTGGAAAGTAAAAACTTCAGTATATAGTGTATATTGAAGAGATTTAGACTTCATATCAAGAGCATTGAGTTTAAAATTATCTTAAATTCAAGGTAGATGATTTTTAGGCAATGAGTAGATGTCAGTTTAAAATTATCTTAAATTCAAAGTAGATGATTTTTAGGCAATGAGTAGATGTCCTAATCATGTTAGAAGTATGGAATACAGATGTAACAGGAAATTAGAGAAACACATATATTGGAGAAAAGATGTTGTGTACAAGTACAAATACTTCGCATATATAGAGGGAGTAAAGACTAGGTTAGAATCTACTAAAATAAAAGGATCTACCTACAAGGAAGCATAAATACAAATGAACTCTTCAACAGTTATATGAAGTCACATTGAGATACATGAGTAGATCATCAGAAGATTCTAATCTTCATGATTGAGGATGCAATCTATAGTAGGTGTAACGTGTGTTAGAGTCTGGCCCTGTTTATGCTAAAATATCTTGAAAGAGTGAAATACAATACTTGCAACATAAGGTTTGGGCTACCGATTACAATTTATGGTTTGTACTTAATGCTGGATGACTTATTGCAGTTTCTACCCACTACACTGACTCTTGATTCTGGAGTTACCAGACCTCCTCCTCTTCTGAGTGAGGCTGATTTACTAAGTTGTATGGACAAGGTAAGGAATGTGTAAGTTTGTGGTGGAAATGTATATTTTTTCCATTTCTCTTAAATTTTGGAAGACACATAGAAATCTATTATAAATACTATTAGTAATTAACATATTGCTCTTATAATTTTACAGGCCCAAATTGGAACAGATGCGACTATGCATGATCACATAAAAAAGCTTCTTGATCGATCTTATGCCACTAAAGATGCGAGCATGCGTTTTACACCTACAAAACTTGTAAATCCCCTACTCTCTGAGATTGTTTTTACCTTGAAATTTCCATCACTCCTTTTTTATATCTCAAGGTTTTGCAATGTATTAATCGAGAATACGTATTGTTGTGAAATGTATACCTTAGGAATAAGGTTGATGAGGTCAATTTATTGATCCATGTTCTGTGGAAAAATTGCTAAATGACATAGTACTTCATTTTGTAAAAGCTAATCCACATGTATGCACAACCCATATAAAAAAGGTTATATACTTAGAAACAAGTGAAGTTTTGTTAACTGATTAAAATTTTGTTAGTTAAGTGACCTTCAGAATGATTTAGATGGAGAACTAAAGATACACCGCATGAAAATTCAAAAATGTAAGAAGATTCAGGCAATAATAGTAGCCATCACCCCTTCCATCTACGGCCAACATGGAGAAATTGAGCGGAAGAATTTGTAATTCTCCAAAGGTGGTGGCATTTGAACTAGTGGGCTATATAGATTCCTCATGAGCAAGATTTTTCTTTGTGACAGAATGAGTTGGTGGAACAGGGGATTGTATTGGTATATAAATGGATGCAATAGGTTTCTAGTTGTTTCACGCATGCATGGTTAATTAACTACGAGGATTCATGTGCAACTGATGTCTTGTTGTCTCATTTCAGTAAAATGTATTCAGACTGAAGACACTTTCTCAAAATGTAGATTGTTTGCATCTTGAATGTCAAAACTGATTTTCTATTGTTTAAAAACCTGCCTGGAAACTCTGCTCCCCAATATACAGTTTAGATGGTAACTTAGCTGCCTCTCACATTCGTTTAAGCTTTCACCTTTTCCTGGATACTCGGGTTCAAATACCCCATTTTACTTTGGGCTGCTCTGATGTAGCTGTATAAGTAGGGCGGGTGAGATGTGAATCTTTGTTTGATCAATCATCTTAATATGTTAGTTAGCAAGATAGAGCCAAATGACTAATAGCCTTGTAGCTTGGTTGAAGAATTTCTGGTTACATAACTTACATTTTAGTCTCTTACCAGAGCATGTGTCTCTTGTATTGCTTCGAAAATTGAATTATTGTTTTCCATTCTTATTAAAGCAGTAAGTGTAGTTTAGAGTTATCCATTTACTTGTCGCACTTTGACAATTTGTAAGCTTAGACCAGGAATAATACTTGTACACACGTGCCACATACTTCTAATGCGAGCTTTACTAATTGCAGGGTGAGGCACTAGTCATGGGATATGATGATATGGGGTGAGTTAACTATGCTATTATCATGTCTGAAGGCATGCCACTTTTGCATGCATAATGCAATCAATTCCTATTTAGCAGAGAGCAACACGTAAAATGATATTATAGAATGGAGCATTGTGATTCCATTACCCATGATGATAAAATACTTATCTACAAATTATAGAAGATCTTATTTCTCTTTTATGCGACTACTTAAAAAAATTTCTGTTATCCGATCTTCATATTCACATAGCATTTTGTATTTCCTTTATTTCTTTTCTGTCTAACGGGTTTCTATTGGTCTCTCTCTCTCTGAGAAGAGGTGGGTGGGGGCTAGATGGAGGTAAGCCATGATGTATATTAGGCAGATAGTAGATCATCTGGAGAAAAGGAGGGATTTCAGTTTCTCTAAACACTAGACTAACTGCAGATTATATAAACTGTTGTTTGGCATCAAGATGGTTTTTCATCATCGCGAAATGCCTATTGTACTCTGATGTTGGCAAATGATAAATAATAGTGTATAATGATATACAAAGCCCCAAAAGTTGTCTAACCTCGGAGCCTCTATTAACAAGGGGCTGAAATGTCATGGGGGTTAACTGTTCCAGCCTTGTGTTGGCCACTCTGGCTTGGAAGAATTGAAGGATCGTTGAAGATAGTGGAATTTTTTTTTTTTATAAAAGGTGGCATAAGGTTATGTTTAGAGTTTCTTGGTGGGTTCAAATCACAAAGAGTCAAGCCCTTTACTGTGTCAGTAGTAGCCATAAATTGGATTGTATGTTGTAGTTAGTATGTTATTAAATTTACTGGTTGATTCACTCGCTGTTTCTTGTCATATAATGAAAAAGCATTTTTGCGGTTCATAAGAATGTGAAAAAATATTCAAGGGTCAAACTATTTTTAATAACTTTCAAAGGAAGGTATAGATTTATAAAGTGCGGAAGGTTGGGAAAGAAAGTGTAATTAACACTAAAATTTATCATGATAAGAAAACTACACATGCTTACTTACAATCACAATTTTCTATTAATGATCGGAACAGTCATGAATTGTGGAAACCACGTCTCCGTGCTGAGATGGAGAGTGATATGACAGCAGTTAGCGATGGTAGAAAGAGAAAAAATGAAGTTTTGGAAACTTGCCTACAGAGGATGAAAGCCTGCTTTCTGGATGTAAGTCATTATGGGCTTATATGATCTTTCTTATCTTGGTTCTCTTCAGTGAAGACCCATTCCAATATCTGCGTCTACTTCTCCTCTATTGTCTTGTTATGTAGCTAATATGGTTTTACACCTTATATAAGCATTAGTTTTCATACACATGCATCACTGGATCTAAAATATTTTTCGTTGGGTATGTCAAAGCCCATTCCTTGACTGTGTGTATGTCAAGAAACAGGTTCCATGTTTATCTAAGTGTGAAGTAAATGTCTTTCACCCTCGTGTCCAACTAACTACTCCATATTTGTCATTTATCTTCATACCGTTTAGTTTATAAGCTTTACTTACAGGCAAGATTAAACAAGGGGAAGCTGTTTGAAGCCATGGGTGTTTTCTTTGACAGGTAAATATGGTACTTTCTTTTGTAACCGTGAATTTCGTACATTAAATGACAAGCAAGCTGTATATGCAGATCAAATAGATCTAATGGCAGTGAGCAGCAAACAACTGGGGAAGTTGTTCGGAAATGTGGTCTTTGTCAGGAATCGGATATGGTCCTCAGGAAAAAGCCGGTATTTGGTGATACTCTTTTTTAGGACAATGCTTGTATATTTTGTTCCTTGGGACCTTATCTAGGTTACTCCTAAGGACATCACATCTCCAATGTCTTCTAACTGGTATTTTATGCTGAAATAGTTCAGGCCCCAGGGTCATGAGTTACAAATTGGCCAGATTAATGATTCCTGCTAGACCATCCTATTTCTTGCATTCTATTTTCCTACCATTGGTTCTCATGTTTACTTTTCAAGCAACTTATCTTTAACTGTCCATTATTCTAGGTCATTAGCATGTCTAATAATCTGGGACCCCTAATACAATATACTATAAGTCATACACCCGTCTCGTATTGTTCTGTGGTGTCCTTCAAATCTTCAAGATGGATAAGTTTCATGGAACAATTACACTGTGCTTATGTCTTTTAATGTTTAAATTGTATACTTGTTCACATTAGCCTAAGAACTTTATTTCACTGACTCACCTTTCTCTTCGCACCTGTTGTAACTAGATAGGAGTATATGCTAATCTTCTGGTCCTCAAAGAATCTGATATGGATATGCTATATTAACTGGGGTAGGATGTGTGTGTATCCTTGTTATTCCACATTTGATGATTTATTTTCTCCGTTGCAGGACGGAAACTTCATGGTCGGGTGTTTAGGCTACCCTCAAGTAGGTTTCTCTTAATAACTTTCCAGGAAGTGTCAGTCTTCTTGAATTTTAGAAAAGTGCTTCATTTTAATTTCTTGTGATTAACTTGGAATAGCTGTACCCTAGACAACTTGTGTGAGAAAAGTGTTTAATCTAAAATTCTCTTAATTAAATCTAGATTGTGATATAGAGTTTCAAAGATAGTCTAACAATATCTGTATATCCTATGAACTTGTCCTTTATCAATTTAATCATCATAGTGAACTGCAGTACTTATTCTGATTAGGTAGTCAATCGTGTACTCATGTCATGTTGATGTTGATGCTGTGTTGACATCAACACGTTGCAATGATAATGTGTACTGACATGAACATAAATATAATAAACTAAAAGTCTAAAACTAATATTTTAAACCAAATACTATCTTAATTCTAAACAACATCCTATATACAATACGAAACAATACTACACAATGAGACAATAACAGTGCCTCCAAAGACCATATAATACATGCATTTGATTATAAATTGTCATATAACTTCTTTATTGTGTCGACACATCATAATATGACAATGCACGGCAACTATAAGCCTAAAACACTAGGCTGTTATTTACGTGTTTTTCCTGGTTGTGCTATCATGTCGTTTCAAGAATTTCCAGCTCTAATTATGTAAATTCTACCAAAAAGATAAAAATTAAACATTTACAGCTCTATAGCAGAAACAAGCTTGACCTTATCTTGTAATCATCTCTATGCTGACGCTAATCTGACTCTTATCAAACAGTGTAGAAATGTCGTTTGGCTACCAGGATCAGTATCAGAAGCTGTTGTCACCCCAAACATTTGCAGTACTTGCTCTCCAGGTGTCAGATATTGGGCTTTTTTGGGCTGTAAACTTATTATATGACTTAAAGATTCTTCTCAGATGAATCTGTTTGTTTCTGCATAGATTTATGTGAAGATTGACACATTAGCTAACATGCAAACATTTTGTGCAGGACCGGTTTACATGATTCAGTTTAAATTTCGTCGGCTGGAGATACCTCCTGACTACAATGTTGATCATCTGGGTAAGATTTGGCCTTCAGGAAATTCATGCCACCCAGTTAGTGCTTTTCTTGTTATCTTTGCAATATCATTGGAATTCCTCATTATATGAGTGTATGTAAGAGAACTTGAAGTGCTTTTGGAGTTAAGTAATGATACTTAATCTTATGTCTCAGAATGTTGACTTCCTCTAAGTGAAGTAAGCTAAACTGAGTAGTTATGATTTGTCAGGCTGCATTGGTGGTTGTGATGATACTTTAAGGCAGCTAGTGGAAATATGTGGAACTGGGTCCCGCAGCACCTCCAACGTCCCTGGTATGTCAAAGATGCATATGAATATGCGACAATGTTCTTATATCTGTACATACCATACAAGAAAATGTATGCTCCTTATGCAACAGATTGTATCTCTAGTATTGAGTTTTTTAAATAGAATTGAAAAAGTGAGCTTTTATTTGTGATTTTTCTTTGAAAGAAAAGATTGAATATACCATATTACTACTTGAGATTTCATGTTACTATGGTTTCCAGGAAGAGGACAAAGGCATACATCATCTTCCAGCACTGCCCAACAAAGTGATTCTAGAAATCAGTCATCTTGGCAAACAAGGCATTCTTCTGGTTCATTTACTTCTCAGAATGCACGAGGTCATAATGCACGATCACACGAAGCTGGGGCCGGAGATGGTTTGATGTTTTTGTCTTGTTTTCTGAACTTACTATGTTTCTTCCTAATCTTGCGGGTCTTATAGCTTCTGCGTACACTGCTATTTCTAATGTTCATAATCTTTTTTTCTCATTGTTGACAGTCTGTACATGGCTTACATTACATGTTAATTTCACTCACTATCTAGATTATTCCATTTTTCAGCACACACAATTGCTGATTGCTCTCAATTTTTGTTGATCATTATATTCTCTACATGTGGGTACCAACACTAAATATCATATTCTGACCGCAATTCAACTACAGCAGGTGGCCTATATAATCTTGAAGCTGTGTCCTTTTGATTTTATAAATCTGTTGTGAATTATAAAATCTTTCCACCAGAGCTAAGTTGGGATTCCTAAGCTTATTTTCTTTGTTCCTTTTTGCTTTCATTCGATGGTACAGGAGAATCTACAATTCCATGCACCTCTTGCGGTGCACCTTGCAATTTGCGAACAGCTAATACTCCAGCTAATAGAGGCAGAAAGTTCTATTCATGCCAAGCTCAGGGGTGCAACTTCTTTGTGTACGTGAATTATAAATAGTGTTCGTACAACCTATATATTATGTGTTAGGTTCTTAGTAATAAATAGTGTTCGTACAACCTATATATTCTGATGATGGCATTCTACTATTTTGTCCAATTTTTCATGGTTGCTTAATCTTAATTTTCTGGTTCAAACTCATCCTTTTTGGTTTAGTATCAGAAGACTTGTAGTTTGCATGGTTTTGGCATTCTACTATTTTGTCCATACTTTCATGGTTTACTATTTTGTATGCTGTAAAACTGTGACAGTGTGGTGTTTGCTGAGAAAACCAACAATTCTGTTTTAGGTGGCAAACAAACTGTATATTAAAGCAATCGTTTGATGTTAACATGTTTCTGCAATGTAGTTGGGAAGATAGCACAAATGGTGGAGAAACAGCACAAGGAAGCAATAGCAGATCAGCTTCTAACCGGGGCAGGAGAGGTGGTCGCGGTAGGAGTAATCGGAGTGGAGGAAGGGAAAATGGTGCATCGTTCGTGTCCGCTACTGGTGAGCCGATTTCGGGAAGGTGTTTCGTTTGTGGAGATCCATCACACTTTGCAAATGTCTGCCCGAATCGCGGTAGGTAGACTGACCTGGTTTTGTATCAGTACCGAGGTGTGAATTATGTACATATTTGTTAATGCAAATTGAGGTTTAGACCATATCTTGGAGTATCTTTCAGGTCTTAAGTTATTTGTTGGTAAAATCCAATTGGTTGGGACATCTTAAGCCTTTTTTATTGCTTTGTGTTTTGTTTCGTTATCTCTGATGCTTTTCTATTAGCTCATGTTCTAGTTATATTTCTTCACTTTTTTTTTTTCCTATTAATTAATTAATTTTTTTAATAATGTATTTTAATTAAACCTAATTATAGTTTAATAAAATCTAATTGGAAATTAAAATTTTTTATTGAGATTAAAAAGTTCCAATTAAGGTTTATAAATTTAAATTGGCATTAATAAATCGCAATTAGAAATTAATATGCTCTAATTATGCTTAATTCCTCTCTAATTATCCTTAATTGTTCTCTAATCCTCTAAATTGTCCGTTACTTCCCTTATATACCCCTAACTACAACCAACCGTACCGTAGAGGTTGGGTGAACCCAAATTTGCATTATAAAATATTCAGGGAGAAGGACATTTGATACACACCAATGAGTGAATATACAAAGCTAAAATACTGTATGAATCATCACACCCGAATCTCAAGAAAATAAATACTAGTAGAATTCCTAATAGCAATCTTTACAAAAGCAAAATCATCCTTGCAAAACTGTATCTTCATCTGGCAAAATCACGGCCAGCAGAGAGTACTTCACCCGGAGCGAAATTTTACCCTTGTCCACGACGAGCCTGGCACCAGACACCAACCAGTACCCAGGTGGGTCCTGCGGGCCCCTCATCATCTCCGTCGTGTCGACAAACTTGAGAAGTTTAGCTGTTTGTGCAGACATTGGAGGACCATCAGGGTATAGAGCGGAATTGATGTTAACATCAGATGGCTTGGGAGCAGGTTTCTGTGCACTGGAGAAGTGACTGCTGATCAAAGTTGATATAATTCCAGACTTTTGACCCAAGGCTGGAGAACCGTCCCACTCTGGTTTCTTTACGATTGTTGCGCCATTAACTCTGGAGAAGTGGAGGCGTAGGAATAGGACATTTTTCATGCCAGATTCCTTCACTTCGAATTCTGCTCCGGTGACAATGGCAAGATCATCGTCTGACTCCACGGGAGCACTGCATACGTGTGAGAAACTTTTCCACTGGACCTTCTCGTAATACCTGCGGTCCACAGAGTTGGGCTTCTTTGGCTTTCCATCCAACTCATTATGAAGTTGGAAGCTTTTTGGCAAGGACGAGAGGTGTTGCAGATGGATTGCTAGGCAATTGCTTCTTTTTCCTTCTAAATAAAGCCGCAGCCCCGTTACTGGTTTATTTCCCACATCCACCTATTCAACATAATATTAACAATGACCAGTCAGAAAAGAAAAAGGAAATATTTCAGAAAAGAGTATATTACTTAAGATTATTTGTTATATCGACAAAGGTTGGGCAACAACATAAGAATAGGTAAATAATGTCCTCAAACTGAAAGATTGCTTAGTAAAAGACTCGTTAAACGAAGCTCTGAAACTTACAAGCTAAGTAAGCTGGTATAATGGATCTTACCCATATCCATCTGATGGGAAAACATCATAAGATGTTCACTAGCTTTCTACAATCATGTATTAATTCTAACCTGACTCATTATACTCAACTACTAGCTATTCCTGGGCATGTCTACTCATTTTTTTATAAGCGAGCAAAGAAAAAGACTTGAAAACTCTAAATCTTTAAGTAATCTTGTAGTGTGAATTTTATGAGCGGCAAGCAGGAACAGAACTATAGCGAGTGAAACAACAAACTCAATGCCTGAATTTTTTCTAGACTACATGCACTGTGCCAACATAGATAATGTATAGTTTTATAATCCGTACCTCATCAGTGTTGACATAAAGCTTGGGCCCCATCAAACTGAATTGCAAAGAAGCAACGCCGTGCTGCTTTCTATCAGGACCTAGGGGAACATCACCAAATACAGGTGCCCATTGCCTTGGAAGTTGAAATTCCAAAAATTGATATAATTCTTCAATAGGAGGCTTATCTGCAGACAGCAAAAGCTTTCTTATAAGATGATGAAAAGATGCTTCACAGATAGAGGTGACATTTTCTTTTTTCATAAGACTGCTGGCCACTCTGATAGTTATGTCAAGATTGCAGTCTAAATATATTGATTGAAATATACTACTACTAGCTGAGTTGAGTCAAATTTATCCACAGGAAAATTGCTCTCTGGAAGCATCATAAAATATTGTGAAAAAAGATCATGATATACCCTAAGAGAAGTGCCATTTTATGTTTACATAGTTGGCAGCAGAAGTGGTTATCTAGAAGTACAACAGAAGGCATAAATCTATTCAAGTTTACAGCAGATGATCTGATGAAATTCTCAGAAAGCAAGTGAAACAGAAACACGTTACCAAGAGTAAATTGAATTTCTTTTGAAATAAACGCTAGTGATTGAACTTTTGCTTACATCGCAAGTATAGATTGATAGCGTGACCCAGGAATCCACTCCCATCAATTCCACTCAAGAGTGATGCAATAGGAATAAAAGAAATAGATATCACTTCAGGCTCAAGCTGAACAGTCTGACACCACTTATTATGAGGCATATTTTTATCGCTACTTCCACCTCTCCTTCTCCAGAAGAAAGTTATTTCCTGGATTATAATTATGAACAAGCATAAATTTCAAAACGTCAGTCAAGCCAAAGAATTTTATCTGGCCAAGAAAACATTGCATGAAGGAATTTTGATAGAGTAGTAGACAGAAGTCCAATTTCAAGAACCTCTGTCAACAGTAAGGTAAATGGATACTAATCTAACATTCATTAATTATCTTGAAAAAAATTACCTCTTGGTTAGAGTAAAAACTTGGGGAACTGGGATCCAAGAATGCAATACCTCTTTCATTAGTCTCTCGCTGAAAACAAATAAAACATAAAAATGTCACAACTTAACAATGATATTTCCTTCCACCTCCCTCCCTCCCCCCCCCCCCCCCCCCCCCACACACACACAAGCCAAGCACTTGTAGCTTGCGTAGAGACTAATCTTATACTTTTAGAAGTAGATTGCCACCCTTTCAAAAGGTTAACAATCATTCATCATATGGACAGGGATAAGACTTGAATATTTTATGCATGGTCCACCAAGAGAGTGAATCTGATTCATAGGAAAAGGAAGGAGGACAGGAATGTAAACCAACACAACATACCATTTCCCTGCCATAAGCTTTCTCAGGATGCACACTAGATTGTCCGCTAACATCGCTAAATCTCTTGTCTGCCACATCCTTCAGTCTTTTCTGTACATCAGCAGGCTGAAGAGGTGATGAGTATTGCTGCTTCACATATACAACGTCCTTTCCCCCCATTTTCACACCAACAATGATATGAGTCCCATACTTCTCAATAAACCTGCACATGTCATTTTAATTTACTGTACTTTTCTATCTATAACTTAAAAAAAGAAAAAAATTCAAAAGTTAAGTTCTAATTCACCGAGCTAAGAAACTGGTCCGGGTCTTAAAAAAGCAAGCAATGTTCGTTGCTCACCTTGCCAGTGCAGCCGGATCCCAAGACGAGGGCACTGCTTGTTTGACATGATCTTGGAGCACTACTTGTGTCTTTTCTAAAGCAATGCTATAGAGGCTAATGAACACCCCATCAAAAGCAAGAGTTTTTGTGAAGGCAGCATCTTTCTGCCAACTACCAGTGAACTCAAACGCCGCATTGAAATGGCCCGTCGGAATTTTACCTGAAAGTGATAATTCCTGGTTGAACTGTTCCGACATCTAGAAAACGCGAAAAACAATCATATTACCTCTTGACTCATAATCCATCCAATTCTCACAAGTAATCTTCCAATTCATCACATTACAATGAAAAAAAATAAACAATTCATCTGTTGTACAGACAAAAAAAAAACATCAAATTTCAGTCTTGGAAGAAGCACATAACTTTTCAAACATAAACCAAACAATTTCCGTAAACTTGAATTGCAGATCATGAGTACCTGCTGGAAGGATAGAACATCGGGGCTGAAGCGCACGCGCTCGCCTTTATCACAATTGATAGACTTTGGCACATTCTGCACCAATATGCCGCCGGGGACGGAGATATCTCTGACCTGAGCATCGTCGATGGCGATCAGCCTCCGCTGCTTCTTGCAGTACTTCAATCGGAGGTCCAGAGTCAAGTCGTAGCCCAAGCCAATACACTGCACCGCCTCCTCCGCCGCCGCCCTCAGCCTCGTCGCTATTTCCTTCCTACTACTGCCGCTGCCGCTTCCGCTTCCACCATTATTCGCCATAGCGGATCGAACTTGTCTTCAACGGGAAAATGATAATCAATTCCTGAAATTGTTAAGCATGGAGAAATGGCCGGTCGTCGCTCGGCCGGATTACTTTGAGAAATGAGGAGATGATTGGGAAGGCGGAGACTAGTCAAATAAATTCAGAATTTTTAGTAATTTTAAAATTGAGGAATAAATCAGTGGTATCAAATTTGGTGCAGGTAGGTGGTGAGATGGTTTGGAGACTACTGATTTGTCGATTCATTAAATATTTGAAAAGCAATAATTTAAGAAGAATAGACGACTTTGTTTTTTCGTTGAAAGGGGAGAAGAAGATGATTGATTGGGAATGGCGGCAGCGGGAAGTCAAAGAGCTGGTGCTATAATATGCTAATGCTGCCCACCCTCTGCTTCTCGGAAATTCAAATTTAGAGCCAAATATTCCATTTTGCTTCTTATATAAATAAATAATATTAATTTCCAGAACTTCTAACCTTTATTTAAATTTTCACTTCATTTTTGGAATATTGCAATTACATCGTCTCCTTTTTATTTTTTTTCGTTTTACAAAATAATCAGCTTTTTTTACATAACTTGTCAAATGTGTACGCGAAACAATTTCATTTATAAATGATATAATTTTATTTTTGAAGTATTAAGAACATTGTAATGCAATTTTTAAATAAAAAATTCTGTGTATGTTTGCAGCGATTTAAAAAAATTATTTTGAAAATTCTAAATTCAATAAACATTGTATTATTTCCAACAATTATCTATATATACTTCATATACTAAATAATTGATATATTAAATTGCTCATTTATTTTTCATTCTTTTTAGATGCATTATGTCATATCTAGTTATTTCGCCTATATTTTCACAAAGCAAAGACAATCAACAATTAAATTTCTTCATCAATCGTAGTTGTAGCGTTGATTTCATCAATAACTACTAATTATTGCTCATTAGTTTATATATATATAGAGCATAGTTCACAATCATTTATTTTTGTTAAATGTGTATTTTTTTCATTCATCATATTATTATTATAATTTATTTTTCGTTGCATATGTATACGCTCTTCAATTGTATGGTAATAGGATTATTTGCAAATAATATATGGCATAAAAAATTACTAAAATACTAATTTCCTCAAAAAAACTCATTTGTAGCAAAAAATGCCGTTGGTTTGTTTGAACAGAAAATGCGTGTATCGTGGCATTTGGTAAAGTTTGAGCACATTGTGCACTTCCGACGATGCAGTGATGGGATCTAGTTTTTGTGCTAAAAAAAATCCACCTCTTTGGTGGCAGGCAGCAGGCTACATGAAAATGGGGCTTTTAATTTGCACAAGATTCAAACAATATGTGATATTATAAGAATTCAAGAAAAAGGTTGTTAATGGTTGGGGAGTGAACACTCTGTTTCTTACTAGTAGTACATTCCAACATTGGGTTATTGACCCAAAAAAATAAACACAATTTTGGCTTATTGAGTTATATTCTTATCCTTCCAAAAAGAAAGACATTTATTGCGGTTGTGGCCCATATTCTTGGGCTAAAAGCAAATGTGTAGCCCAACTTATAATTTGAGTTCGTACTGAAATCGTTGGGCTTAAATAAGTAACTGAGCTCATTAGGTTACGCTAATATTTGGGTTTCTATTTCATACTTGAGTTAGAAACAAATTTGGACACATACAATAATACTCGCAATTTTTCTATATATTATTATACTCTAAAAAATTCGATTATATAAAATGTTTAAGTTTGATGAAAAAAGTGTAGAATATAAATATTTTCTTTTTTTTCATTATTTTTCACACGTCTATTATAATTATTAATTTTTCCCAAGCACAATAAGTATGCTTTCCAGAGAGTCAATTTTCATCATTTTTCACTCTAATTGTGGAAAATATATTTTTCATCATTTTCACTCCAATTGTGACAAAATATTGACATAGGGATAGTATGATAATATTTTTCAAAGGATAAAAAGCATGAAAATTGAGAGAGTGTGAGGGGACTATGTGATAATTTTCTTTTCCATCGTAATAAATATGTGATAAAAAGATGAACATGTTAATATTTTCATATTTTTCTTTTCTATTATTTTCCAACGATAAATTTACTACCAAAGTAAATCACACTCTTAATAAACAAAACCAAGTAATTTGGGGTGTTACACCACAAAATATATTGCATCGCAGTTTAGGAGGACTGAGCATGAAGTAAACTTAACTAACTCATAATAACGAATAATAATCTTCTTAATTACTTCATGACCCAACGAAGCTTCACATAAACAATAATTGATTCAACGAATATTGGAATGCGAAGAAGAAGATGAGGAAATCCTCGTATATCATAAAGAATATCATCAAACAACCGTCTTTCCCTAGGTCTAAACATCCAATAAATACAAAAGCAAGAATCACAATAAGAATAAAAGTCTTCCTAAAATAAAATAAGTAAACAAAAGGAAAAAGTAATTAGAAAGGTGGAAAAACATAAATAAATTCGCTTCACGCATGGCGAGCTCAGAAATGAAAGTAGGGTGGTGGCCTTTTCCGCATGATCATATTAAGGATGACATTTTTATGGATACTTTTTGCTAGTCTTTTACTATGTATTTAGATATTTTTCGGTTTTATGAACACTTTGCTTCTTTTCATGTAAGTTTTAGTTTTTCGATTTTTCTAATAAAATTCAAATTCTCTAAATAACTCCATACAACTTATATCTCTATCATTTTTTTTCCGAGCGAGAAATGATTCGCCCTCAAATTGAACATGGGTTTATCTCCATCACATCAAATAATAGTATTAATTACTTTTCATTATTGTGGCGAAACTCCATCACACATGAATTGATATAACGAAGTCCACATGCAAATAATATTTTCAACTAATAAACTTTATATCATATAGTGATACAGCAGCTGTAATTATTTGATTGTAAATTGATAGCCTTTTATTTGATGGTATATTTTATTTTTTTGTCAACGTCGAACCGATAACCCATTAATTCAATAAATATTATTGCCTTATCGTATATTTGAAGTTCGAAGACCGAGGGATTTACGTTGGAATTTCAAATATGTCATGATTTTAAAGATTTGAAAATTGAGTACAAGTGATCAAATGGTTGGTGATCCATAAATTCGAGATGGCGTTTTCATAATTTAAAGTTTAAACAGATCGGAACACATTAAATAGAAAACACGTGTTCTCTTTTTCCTGCGAAATGGGTGATAGTATTAATTTACAAATGCAATAACGTAGTCTTGGATTTGCTACAATTTATAACAAGTATGAAAATTTAAATGTCGGCGAGGAACGTGAACCGGTTATGGGAAAATTAATATAAGACCATAAAGAAAGAGTCAACTTATGAAATATTTATAACGGGGATTAAAACCTAATATATAGCCTATCTTTTTAAAATATTTAAATTTTAGCCATTCTTTTGAATTTTGGATAAAAATACCTTTAATGAAAGACGTGCGGGTCGGGTCAGGGCGCGGATCGGATCAAATTCGAATACAAGAAGTTGGGTACTTTTGACACTAATTAGTGCCAAATAACCAAAATACTAAATTACTTAGTTTTGTTTTTGTGCTTTCAGTAGGTACTTGGGCATTAATATGGTCATTAGTGCCAAAGTGTCAAAGTACCAAATTACTTAGTATTTTTTTGTGTTTTCTGTTGGTACTTTTAGCACTAATACGATCATTAATGCCAAAGTACCAAGTTATGTAGTTTTTTGTGCTTTTTGTTGGTACTTTTGGCACTAATATGGTCTGTTGGTACTTTTTGCACTAATATAGTCATTAGTGTCAAAGTATCAAGTTACGTAGTTTTTTTTGTCCTTTCTGTTGGTACTTTTGGCACTAATATGGTCATTAGTGCTAAAGTATCAAATTTTCACTATCATTACATTTCGTCACGACAATGTCTATTTTTTAACATGACAAGTTATATTGCTCCGATTTTGCGGCTCCGCCTTCGGCTCCATTTTACGGCTCCGTCTTCGCTCCAATTACTAATATAAGGATAATCGTCGAGCAACAATTTCAATTTCTTCGGCTTGCTTCGAGGCCTTTGGCTCCCCTCGCTTGAATTTTGATCAAAGAAAAAACGACAAACAAAAAAACGAAGAGACAAACAAAAAAAGAAGCAAAAAGATTTGAAAAAAAAAGAAAAAAAAAGAGATCTGGAAAAAATAAAAAAAAAATCAGAAAAAAAAAGAAAATAAAGATTGGAAAATTTAAGAAATCTGAAACAAAAGAAAATAGAAAAAAAGGAAATTTTGAAAAAAAAAAGAAAAAAAACTGAAAAATAACAGAAAAAAAAGTAAAAAAGAAAAGAAAAAACCTGGAAATAAAAAAGAAGGAAGAAAAAAAAAGGGTTAAGCATTGATGGATCCGAATAGAAGAGGTTAAGGGGTAATTAAGTCACAAATTCAAAAGAATGACTATAATTTGTATTTTTTTAAAAAGGTGGGTTATATATTGGATTTGCTTACTCATTATGGGTATATAACTATATATTCTCATAAATAAATCGAAAGATGCTCATAGTTTATTCAGTTTTTAAAACATTATGGTAGTATTATTTATTGTATTAAATGTTTCAACTACAAACCTGAATAGTAGCATAAATAAAACTTGGCCACTATAATGCTAAACCTTTCAAAAAAAAAAAAAAAAAAAAAAAAAAACACTTAATGCTAAAGATTAGGAAAAGAGAGTCATCTAGGCCTCGTGGTCCTAAAATGGAAGCGTCTTTCCAATCTTTTAAGTTGGAGAGCATAAG
This sequence comes from Schizonepeta tenuifolia, assembly GCA_029490685.1. Taxonomy (NCBI): domain Eukaryota; kingdom Viridiplantae; phylum Streptophyta; class Magnoliopsida; order Lamiales; family Lamiaceae; genus Schizonepeta; species Schizonepeta tenuifolia. Next base: position 57,335,199 of record CM055958.1, read on the forward strand.
TCAAGACGATTTTATAAATAAAAAAGAGATCAAGAAAAACATAATAACTAAAATATATAATCACAATACGATCATTCTAGCGTGGCCATATGTATCCTTCCTAGTAAAAAATCAAAGGGAAAAACACCAAAGAAAAGAAAAAGAGTACCCGACCTAGAAAGAAAACAGAACGAACAAAAGGGATTATACTCATATCCCTAACAGTAATATCTCTAATAGTCTAATACAATAATTTAGGAGTGCTTACGAATAATAATGAAGTACTATATGGGAAATTATTCTGAGAATTATTATAATCATGGTGTGTTCATTTTGAGGGAAAATGAATGAAAATGAAGTATAATATTAGTTTACTATCCTATATCTTGTTTGATTTCATCTTAAGAAAAATCCGGTCAATAGGTATGAAAGTTCGGACAACTTCTTTTCTCTTGCCCAAGGTATTTTATACCTAATAAATAGAGGTTTAATATTATACTTCATTTTACTTCTCATGTATTTTGAATATTTCTTCATTTATTCATCAATTTTCCCTCCAATTGAACAATATATAAAAATTATGGTCCCTCCTTAAGAGTAGAGATAATTAAATTATCATTCCAAGTTTCCAACCAAACAAGATATAAAATGTGTGTTCCCCATTACTAGATATAAATTTATACCTCATTATATCATTGCTCTATATTCCTTTATCTAAAGGTATAAATTTATAATACAAGTGAATACATCCGCGGGGTTTTGATAAAGAATAATTTTACCTGTTCATTAATTGAGAAACTAATGCGTAAATTTTGATTACGCCATATAATTCAATTCACACAAAGACAAGGATAAAAACCGAATAAAAACAAATGTTGCAATTTATACTTTTTTTTTAACTTAAACTTTCATGAGGAAGAACCAACCAACAATCAGACAAAGAGGTATGCCTGCCTGATCTCGCTTGCTCTCATATAATGATTTACTCTTTATGTCCTATAATAAGTGACTTATTTCATTTGGACACGGGTATTAAGATGAAGGGTAAAAATTGGTTAAAGTAGTATGATCCACAACTTTTAAAGGGTTAATTGTTCTCTTATTTGGAAACGAGCCACTTGTTATGGAACACCTCGATATAGACAACGAGCCACTTGTTTCGGAACGGATGGAGTACAAATTATACGGGAGAAATAAATTTCATTAGACAAGTCTTATATAAGAGACACGATATAATAACTCGGCAACGGATTTCAACATTTTCATTCTCTTTTATGTCATGGGAAGTCGCAATCGTTATCTTTAGTGTATATTTGGTAAATGCTATTCTTGTGTAATAGTCTACAAGCACACAGATAAACTTTTTCCAAGTACAAATATAACATGCTCGACATATAAAGATATTATATTAATAAGGTTGAAACCCAAAACCTTTTAATCTTAAGCGTTTATTCTATTACTAGGTCATTCCCAAGGAGATTTCAACATTTTCATTTTGACACTATATAGTAAGTTGACTTTGAATAGTGGTTACTCGTAATCTCAATCATATCGTTCATACGACGTTCGTGGGCACGTGCATCCTAAATTCGAGCTTGTCTCTCAATATATTGGTGGAGTGGCGCTGGCAAACCTTGATTGACTGGTGCCCGGTTCACTTGTCTTTCGCCCCGTTTGCTCGATTCAACATTGAATTGAGTTGCTGTAGGTCCTTCATCTTCAATGATCATGTTATGCAGAATGATGCAGGCATACATGACGTCACATAAATGTTCTCGAAACCACAAGCGAGCAGGACCCTTTATAATTGCCAAACGAGCTTAGAGGACACCGAAAGCCCTTTCTACGTCTTTACGAGCAGCTTCTTGCATCTGAGCGAATTGCTGTCTCTTTGGATCTGTTGGCGCATTGAGTGTCTTCACGAAAGATGCCCACTTCGGATAGATGCCGTCGGTGAGATAGTAGCTCATGTGGTTCTCGCGGCCGTTTGTAGTGAATTCAGTTGACGACGTTGTCCCATTGAGGACGTCGCTGAAGAGGGGGACTGATTGAACACAATGATGTCATTGAGAGAGCCAGCGACACCGAAAAAAGCATGCCAAATCCACAAATCTTGGGAGGCGACAGCTTCAAGGATGAGAGTTGGATAATCCTTTCGTCCAGTGTACATTCCTCCCCAAGACGATGGACAATTCTTCCATGCCCAGTGCATACAGTCGATTCTTCCAAGCATCCCGGGAAAGCCGTGCGTCCTCTCGTGCAATGCAGTTATCCTAACGATATCAGCCTCGTTTGACCGCCTCAAATGGTAGTCGTCGAAAGCAGATCTGATGGCCCGACATAAATTCTTGAGGATCTGATTGCCAGTTGAATCTCCACAGTGCAGATATTCTTCGTACTGATCGGCTGCTCCACCATTGGCGAGTTGCCTCAGAGCAACGGTGCACTTCACAAAGACGTGAAATTCTAATCTTCCGGTGGTATCTGGGTGTTGTTGAAAATAATGCTCCCGAGCTTCAAAAGTTTGAGTTATTCTCAAGAACAGACCCTTGCTCATTTGAAACCGCCGGCAGAAGACAACATCACCCCATATAGGGTGGTTGTTAAAATAATCTCGTCAGAGGCGTTGTTCGGCCTCCTCACGATTTCAGTGCAGATACGTCCTCGTTTTCGGTTCGTCATCCGACGAATCAGACCCGTATGCTTGTTGGTAAAGCTCCATGGCTTGCTGGTCTAACTCGATACATCGGTGGCGTCGCTCCTCCTCCTCTTCATTGTTGAAGCTCGCACCCGGACAACCCATTATTTCTTTTTTAGGAAGAAAAGAGTGAATTTTTTTTTTTTGATTTTAATTGAATTTTGAAGGTGTAGAATGAAATTTGGTGTGAAGTATGAATGAATTGAAGGTGTATTCATAGGGGATGAAAAATAATAACCGTTGGGTTTTTCTTTTTAATAATTTCTGAAAAAGAAAAAATTCGGACCAACAGCCATTCGCCACGTGGACCAAAGAAGGAATGGGGTGAGGTCGAAAGCAGTGTTGATTTCTCGACACCACTCTCGACGTTGGCCGCTCGACCCCGATGTCGATAAACGCCACAACGGCTTCGACACACCTGAGATCGATGAAGGATAAGATCGAGAGGATCGACGCCGCGCTCGACGCCAATGCTCGACCCCCGCTGCAACTGCTCTAATAACAACTTCTCAAAGAAATGCACCATCGTTACTTAAACATACAAAATTTGAAAAGATTCGAAGTTGATTTATCAGTAAACTTTTCCAACTATTAATATAAAAAGTAAGCATACATTTGCTTTTTTTTTTTTTTTTTTTTTGATATCATGGGAACCCGCAACCGCTACTTTCGATGCGCACTGGGTAAACTCCCGTCCCTTGTGCAGTAGCCTGCAAACCACACAGGGCAGGTAAACCACACTGGGTAAACTCCTGTCCCTTGTGCAGTAGCCTGCAAACCACACAGGGCAGGTAAACCATACTTTCCAAGTACAGGTGTGACATGCTCGACCTATAGAAGCGCTTCATGAGGTTCAAACCTGAGACCTCTTAGTTTCAGACACTCACTTTTACCACTAGGCCATCCCCAAGGGAACTTTGCTTTTTATCGCTCCATATAGAGATAAATAAGAGGATAAAAGTTTTCATCCTTTAAATCTCTTCTTCCACAATCACAGATAGAAAAAATATTATCCGCTTTAAATTAAAGTGATAATATTTTCCCTATTTATAATGATGAAAATAAGAAATTTAACAAAAAATAAATAATTTAAACGGTGAAATTTTATTTATGCCTTCATTTACTTATAAATGGAGGATAAAAATGTAAAGCAATACGTTACCTAATTTTTCATGACATTGTTGATAATTAATAAATTAATAATTGTGTTTAGACTGTTTAGTAGTGCAAATCAGACCGGTACCCCGAACTCGTGAACTATTTAATTTCTTAGCTGTATAAAAAATATTCGAACCTGTTTAATAAAGCTAGTTAATTAGATGAATGAAGCTTCAATATGTCAACACTATGGACAAGCTCGTTAAGCGTTTCTTTTAAATAACAAGAAGTTTAACATGATATGATTTTTACATTGTTATATTAAAGTTAGTAATAACAAGTAAGTGTATTAAGTATATAATTAATCTATTTTCTATAATAAAATAATAAACTAGTAAAAGAAATATAAATATTTTTGTGAGCAAAATAATATACTAAAATATTTAATATTTAGATTTAAAAATATAGAAAGCTCGTTACTCGTGAGACTCAAACTGCTTGAAATCTAACTACACATGATAATAAACGAAATAAACTTGAACATGTATGTTTGACTAGGTTACACTTAACATAACAGCTTCCAGACTTAAATACTTTAATTAATGAGGAAATGCACCCATATGTCATTAGTTGAAATGAAATATCAAAAAGGGTCATTAGTTAAAATTTTATCAATTTTTGTCATATATTTACTTTTTGGATATTTATACCCTTATAATTTATACCTTATTTCATTCTAACACATTCTCTCTCCTACTTTTTCACTTTATTTTTCTCTCTCTTTTTTCTCTCTCTTCCTCCCTCCCTCAGCTCACGTTTTTCTCTCTTTTTTCTCTCTCTTCCTCTCCTACTCTCTCTCGTTTTTTTTCTGATTTTTTTCTTGCTCAAGTTTTTCTCTCTACTGATTTCTCCATCGTTAATCCCTCCCGTGTTTCTCCGTCGTCGTGGTCGCCATCGCCGTCGCCGTAGCTATCGAAGTTTCTTCGTCTTCATCGCGCCGGCATCGTCGTCGTCATAGTTTGGAGCTTTTTCCTCTGTCATCGTCGCCGTCTTGTTCGGCGTCGTCGTGGCTTCTGCTGTTGTGGCCGTCGTCTTGTTCGTCATCGTCGTCGTCTAGTTGCTTTTTTTGTGATTTTGCAGCAATTTGTTGTGGATAATTTTTTGTTTGTGGGTTTTTTTTTATTCTGCAAATTTTTATGCGATTTTGCTGTGTTTTATTCTTTTATTTTTGTTTAGAAAGTCTGTCGTTGGTTTAATTGTATTTTTCCGGCGATTTTTGGTTGCGATTTGAACCTATGGAGGTAAATTCCGGCGACTGTATTTTCTGGCTCTGGTTGGTACGTTTTCTTAATTGCGTACTGGTGCGTACCAAGTTTACCTGGTACGCAATACGTATTTATCATTTCGTACCAGGTGTACTTGGTACGTTGTACGTAGTTATGAAGGCGTACCAAGTTTACTGGGTACGCAGTACGAATTTACTAATGCGTACCAAGTTTACTCGGTGCAGGTAAGGCCTTCTTCTTTAGTGGTTGCGCATTGAGGATGCTGGAAAGAGAACCTTTATGAGGGTGGTAGGAAAGAGTATATTCCTATACCGCCTAGTGGTATAAGCTTTGAATCTTTATTAACAAAGCTTGAAGTTCGAATGAAGAAGGATAAGAGTATGTATATGTTTGATATAGATGGTTTAGTGCAGTCTCCTAGTGGTGAAACTATCGGATACGAAGTTTAATGTCATTTGTGGAGCAAAAAGCAATGTTGTTGATGTTGCTTCCAGGAAGTGTTCGTGTCGGGCATGGGATCTGGATTTAATACCTTGCTCTCACGCTATTGCAGCAATTAGGTGAGGTTGAAGTTTTTATTTTGTTGGTATTAATTGCATATTCGTACCTATTTTGCCAAAACTTCTTAGTACACCTGGTACGTAATTGTAAATTCGTACCAAGTGTACCTCATGTAACTTGGTACGCAGGTACGCTTTGATCAATGCGTACCTGGTCATTAAGTTACGATGGGGTACACTTGGTACGAAATTGTAATTTCGTACCAAGTTTGCTCATCAGAACTTGGTACGCCGGTACGCTTTGACTAAAAACGTACCGGTGTACCAAGTTCTGATGAGAAAACTTGGTACGAAATTAGATCAATGCGTACCTGGTCATTAAGTTACGATGGGGTACACTTGGTACGAAATTGTAATTTCGTACCAAGTTTGCTCATCAGAACTTGGTACGCCGGTACGCTTTGACTAAAAACGTACCGGCGTACCAAGTTCTAATGAGTAAACTTGGTACGAAATTACAATTTCGTACCAAGTTTGCTTATAAGAATTTGGTACGCCGGTACGTTTTTATATATACGTACCATGTTTTTCTTCGATGAAGTTTTTATTTTTTACACATTTTTAGGTTTAAGAAGGAATCCCCACTGTCATATGTTCCTGAATATTATTCTACTGTGATGTGGCGTGAGATTTATGCCGATGATGTGATGCTTATTCCGGATAAAGATTCATGGATTGTGCTGCCACATGTTGCTTCAAGGATTGTTCTTACACCTAAAGAACCTAAGCAAGCTGGACGACCGCGTACAAAAAGGATTCCAACTGGATCTCATACCAAACGCAGTCGCGGGTGTTTGTGGTGTCATGAGAAAGGTCATTATATGAGTACATGTCCTCTAAGACGCCGCTCGACTAATTCGGAAGAAGAAGGGAGTAGCAATCAACCAAGCATCAAAACGAGAACCCGCAAAACGAAGAAATGTGGTATTTGTGGTGTTGCGGGCCATACTCGCCAAACATATCAAGATCCACATAGATTTGGTTGATAATTGGAGATTTATTGAATTCTATTAGATGTGTACTGTTTGTCATGGTTTTTGTTTGAAATTTTTGACGTTTTTATTAATATTTGTGTCAAATATTATTGTAACTATTGTTACGTTTTTAAGTAAATCGTACACTGGATTTACTAATTAAAAATGGTACACCTGGTACGTATTGAGAAAATCGTACCGAGTTTACCAATTGCAATATGGTACACCTGGTACGTTTTTACAAAATCGTACCAAGTTTACCAATTCTACACTGGTACACCTGGTACGCATTTACAAAATCGTACTCAGTTTACCAATTGTAGAATGGTACACCTGGTACGTGTTTACAAAATCGTACCGAGTTTACCCATACAACATGGTACACCTGGTACGCATTGATAAAATCGTACCGAGTTTACCAATTCTACACTGTAAACTTTGTTATTTGAAGATGAAAAATTTAAGTAAATCTTGGTACATTATGTATAATTGCTTACCATGCGTACTAGAAAAACTGTAAAGAAATTTCATTTGCGTACTGTGCGTACCAGAATTCACATTAAAAAATATACTTAGTTAATTAATCCCTAGCATATGCTAATAGTTTTCCAAAATGCACATTCAAAATATACTAATGTTTATGGATTTACAAAATACTATCCATCATGCACAAAATATTAACATGAATGCACTGTTCATTCAATAGCCTTCATTGCCTTCATTGACTCTATCGAAATCCATGACTTCCGGTGTCACTTCCTCCGGTATTTCAAGCTTTAGCCTCTTGTATTTCCATCGGTTCTGCAATAAGAAAAGAAAAAAAAACAATTCAATAACAAACACATATTCAATAATAAAGCATAATATGCTTGGTAAAATCGTACGTTTTTACAAAATCGTACCTAGTGTACTCACACAACATGGTACACCTGGTACGAAGTGATAAAATCGTACCTAGTGTACCAATTCTACGCTGGTACACCTAGTACGCTTTTACAAAATCGTACTCATTTTATCAATTGCAGAATGACACACCTGGTACGAATTGATAAAATCGTACCAAGTGTACCTGTATTGTAGGTACGCTTTTCTAAATTCTTACCCATATTACAATAAAAAACTGGTATACTCAGTACATTTTTCAAAATGCGTACCAAGTGTACCAGTAAAGTAGGTACACTTTTGTAAATACGTACCTACATTTCAATGAAATACTAGTACACTCGGTACGTTTTTCACAATGCGTACCGAGTGTACTAAAAACACACTAGTTTTCTTGGTATGTATTTACGAAAATCGTACCAATTTTAAGCATACAATGTCATATTCAAATGAACCGAATGCAAAATACATCATGCATAAATAATTTCAGAAATTCAACAAGAAGCTATCCACAATTCCAGAAATTACAGATCTGGAATTACCGGTACGTATTTCACAAAACATACATGGTGTACCAGTACAATTTTCCCCCAAATCTGCAAATCATACCCTAATTTCCATTCTACTCAACAAACTGGGTAAGCAATTGACATTTAAAACATAGTAAACCCGCAAAATTGAAGAAATCAAGTGATAATCAAATATAGTACTTGTATTTTACTTGACAACTCTGTACGTATTTACAAAAACGTAACAAGTTTATTAGGTACGCAGTACACATTTACAAATACGTACTGCGTACTGAGTAAACTTGGTACGCATTAATAAATGCGTACTGCGTACCCAGTAAACTTGGTACGCATTAATAAATGCGTACTGCGTACCAAGTACACTTGGTACGTACTGGTAAATACGTACTGCGTACCAGGTAAACTTGGTACGCACCAGTACGCAATTACGAAAACGTACCAACCCTGAACCAGAAAAATCAGTCGCCGGAAATTTACAGCAACATCAAATCTGCTACAAATACACAAATACATCGAAATCGCTTGGAATTCAACCCAAATACAATAGAAATCATCAGAAACTCAACGACAAACCTATAAATGAGTAAAAATAAGGCTAAAAAAATCATGAATTGAAAAAAAATTCAAATAAACTCATTACCCCAATTTTCCCCCAATTTTTCAGAAATTACAGATCTGGAATTGCGCGGCGGCGGAGGAACTTCGGTCCTTTGAGACCTTGTTTTCGTCGGGGCTTTGCTCGGCGTCGCCGCGGCTTTGGTCGACGTCTGCTTTTTTCGCCTTTTGTTGGCTTTGACGCGGCGTTTTTGCTCGGCGCCGCCGGAGCTAGGGCTTGTTCCGCCGCTGGATTGGAGGTTGACGGCGGAGAGAGGTGACGGCGGAGAGAGATGAAGAGGAATCGTCGCTGGAGAAGAAAATGGAGAGAGAGAAAAACTGGAGAGAGAGTGAGAGGGAAGAGAGAGAATAGTAACAAATGATTTTGAATAATAAATGTGTAGACACCTACTACCCTATAAGGGTATTTCAGTCAAATTGGGTATGATTTTACCCAATATTTATCAAAAGTAAACTTTTGACAAAATTTGATATTACCATGTAGGGTAATGACATATCACGATTTGCCTCTTAGTTAATGTGATTGACAAACTTATTTTGTGTCAAAATCTTTAATTTAATTGAAACCAATCCAAGATCTCTGACAAACATATAGTCATGCTCTTTTGTGAATATATATATTTATATACGTAGTCACGTCGCCACGGTAAATAGAGTTTTTTTTTTTTTCCTTCTTTTTTTCCCTTTCTTTAATTATTTTTACTTGAGAAAAAAAAGGACAAGGATTGAACTCTAAATCTCAGCATTTATTTTCCCTTGCTAGTTGCTAGTAACTTAAAATTTAAAAAGCATCCCAATTATTGAAATACTTATTATTTATTGATTTAATTTTTTAATTAATAATAATAATTACCTTTTCATTCCGTTTAGTATGATCTGTTTTCTTTTATGAAAGGATTATGACTTAGTATTTTAAACTAAGAATATATTTTATTATCACCTTCTTATACCTAATTTCTTTTTTTTTAGTCTCTAAAAAATAAATAGGCCATATTGCATGGAACTTAATCGCACGAGTATTGTTTACCTGAATGAATTGAGAATCACACAAAAAAATAAAAATAAAAATAAAAATGAAGTGTCGTGAAAAAGTGGAAAAGCGAGATAATACAAAAAGTGATCGCCCATAATCCGCAGCTTGTCTCACTCGTCCCTAAATCCCAAATCCAGAATTAAAGGAAACGAAAAATATACAATATGATCTCAACGAAAGAAACAGCAATAAATCATATTCACTAAAATTAGAAATATATATCTACCAGCATTTGAATTTTGATTTTGGTTCAAAGAAATATTAATATTAATAATGAAGAAAAGGAAATAAAACTACCCACGCGGCCACTGTTGTTACCTCGTAAACTTGAAACAAAATTCAAAACACTCTGCTCTTCTCTCTCTCTCTCTCTCTCTCTCTCTCTCTCTCTCCCCTAGCAGCAGCAGTACACATACCCCATACTTTCTCCACCTTTCTCCACCTTTCTTCACTTCATCCTTTTCCTTCTTTATACTATAATATAAACCTGTTATCGAGCTGTCGTCGATGAGTGTTATAGGCGGGAACTCTGAAAAATGATCGAGTCGTCGCCGCCGTCGTCGTCGGCGGAATCGAGCTTCCGGGAGTTGGATGAAGTTTTCTTGCAGGTCCCTTTTGCATTCATGCGATTCACCTTCTTTCTTGAAATTTTCGCAAAATCGTTGTTTTGATGGAAAGTTTACCTGATGTTGGATTCATGTTTAACTTTGAATATTCACTGGTTCAGACTCAAACAAGAATATGGCTGGGAGAACTTCTGAATACAAGATTGGATGAGGATTTGCCTCTCCCTGATTTGCTTCAAGATGGAGAAATACTGTAAGTTATCTTATTTTATGTATCTCGGTTAATTCTCGATTCTCACAAATTGGGAGGATTCATTGTTATTGTTTTTCTTACCATTTCATTCTTTTCATTTTCATTTTCATTTTCTGTTGGGGATCTTGATTATTGATGTAGGGTGTCTGATGAATTTAGTACATTTTCTGGGTTTTATCTGCTTCTTGATGGTTTATATAATCAGTTGAAAACCTTAATCGATGTTCCCATGTATTTGGATGCCAAAAAGGTTGACATGCTGGCATTAAAAAGCTATCTTTGTAACTGAATTGTGAATGATGCATTTAGTCCGGGATCTAGTTTATTTATGGAAAAATAATTATGTGCTTTTAAGTAAGAATATGTTCATCTATCTTGTTCTTGTCAGAATTAATCGATCCCAGGATCAATTAGGTTAAGGGAATGTGTATATGTTCTGCTTTCTCTTGAAGATTATCTTACTTGGAGCATGCATTGTTTCGTTTGTTCTTGATTTGGTGTGCTCTACTGCGGTAGAAAAGTCGATGTAATAAGAATGTTCTCTTCATTATCAATTGGTGAAACAACACGGGTGTTGGATATTGATGTATATATATATGCACTGAGGCTTCACATCTTCGTCTTTTGCTTCATTCCAGATGTGTTTGGTGTCCTAAATTGTACAGCAAAATAGAGCACGAGAAGCATTGCTGTTGCATTTGCTGATAATCCCATGAGTACATTCTTCATTATCTCTGAGAAACCATTCTAACATTCACATATTTTTCTGGCCTTTTAGGTTTGAAGTTTCGAAAGTAGTGTGGGATTGTTTGATGACCAAATGTATGGAGCTCAGGCATTTGAAACATAAATATGGTCCTTTTGGTTCGAAGAAGAGCAGTGGGAGATATAGGCCTTACTCCAATGTCGATTCCTTTCTAAAGGTAATGCATCTTTCTGGGAGAACCCTCGTAAATTTCTTATGCAGTTAAATTTTAAGGCTGCAATTATTACATTCTTCTGTTTTGTGAACTCCATAGCTGCAAACTCTGTCATCTAACTGGTTTTGTTTTAGATATGCAAAATTCTGGGATTGAATGGCATTGACCTTTTTTCACCATCTGATGTTGTTGAGAAGAGAGATATCCGAAAAGTATGCATTTGCATTAGAGCGCTCTCAAAGAAAGCAAGGTCTAAGCAACTAAGTGTAAGTTTTCCCTTATTACTGCAAAATTCCTGCTTATTTTCTGCCTTTTCAGCAACAAGTGTTCCCTTATTTTCTCATGCTGTAATATTCTTCTATTTGCTTTGAATTAGGTCCCAGATTTCGACATGGTTATTCACTCCGTAACCATGCCCACTGATATGGTAGGGGTGATTAGAAGAAGCTTAGAATCATCACAATGCACCCTTTCAAGTTCATCCAGTTATAGTTCGCGTAAGGGCTCGAAAATGAAGCCGAAACAGGTAAGTAATTAGTTTGACTTTGATCTTCCACGTACAAGTATTTCGTAAGCCAAAATTTGTGATGGATGCCACAGCATGTTGCTGAATGATGCTTTTTTTTTTGCCTTGATATAGAGCAATTTATATGAACCAGACATCATCAATGATGATTCTAGTAGCTCGGATGAGTCAGATGAAGCAGAAAGTAGATACATGGGTGATAATGTTGATGGAGTGAATTCCGACGTATATGATTCACATGAAAAATATTCTATATCTGGAGAATGTAGGGGAGAAAATTTAGTGGAATCAGATTTAAAATGCCGATGCACATCCTCTGAATTCGACAAAGCTGCTACTTGTTGCAGCGTTTCTAAGAAAAAATCGTACCATGGTATTTCACACATAAAGAGTGAAGGGAGACAAACCTATGTGGATGATGTAACCAATGATGACCCATTCATGGGAGACTCTTCATGCACCGACGTGGGAGAAAATAATTACATTGCTAATTATTTGGCATTTTCAGATTTAATGGTTCATGCAACTGATAGCAGTAACTCTGTTGTTCTTGATGGGGAAAACAACATGTTCGATTTCTTTCTAAATGTCGATCCCCAAGGAGCTACAAAGGGAGAGAAGAGTTTCCACAATGGATCACAAAGAGTATATTCTGATGATGAAGATATGGAGGTTTCTTCTACCACTAGTATGAGCTCTGTGTTGGGCCGGTTGCTCAACTTGGAGTTTGATAACCAGTTTGATGATGATGATTCTTCAAGCACAAACATTCTCTCTTCTGCATCAAAGGAACGTAAGTCTAAAAAACTCGATAAAGATGCAATTGTATTTTCTGAACACCCAAAGGAGGACACATTTCACACCCAAGTATTCAATTCACAAGAAGCTGGATTCAAGATGGCACCAAGAGTTCCGAGTTCATTGGATGAGGGTGAATTTTCCAGCGTGGAGCGCTTAAAAGATGAATCATGTGGTTCTCAAACGAGCAACCAAGAAAACAACCTTTGTTTGGAAAGAAGGGGTGAGGTTGTTGCAAATGATGATTGTCGTGAAGATGATGACCAAGAGAGTGACGGAGCTATCATCCTCGATTCAGATGTAGATAGGGTTGAGCACGAACAGATCGAGGATACTAATATCCTAAATGCTCCACCTCAGGTTATTCATCAAACAAATCTACACAAAACTGGTTCAGACATGAACATAGCACAAGAGAACTCAAATGCCCATAATAATATTTCTTCGACTGTTGAAAATGGTGGTCAGGTAATCATCTTCTACAAATTGCCATGCAACAGATTATGTATTGATTTAAAAATTTAGGCCGCCTGTAAATTTTAATCATTTTTTACTCAGGAAAAAAGAGAAAATGTTTCTCAGCTGCCTTCTAAGAAGCATAAAGAAAGGCCTTTGCTGAAAACAGTTGTCAAAGGCACAGCCATTGCTGGTGTCATATTTCTGCTGCTACACATCAGGTATGAATATTCATTCTTGTGGGATACGTTGGTATGTCAATACTGTTCTTGTTGATGAAAAAATTCCTTTGAATGCAGAAAAAGCAATGCGAATGGTGCACAAGAACGTCGGAAGAATCCTCAGACTTCAACGTACAACGGATCGAGGCCCTCGTCTTGGAAGAAACAAACTAGGAGTGTAGGGACAGGGGTATATCCAACAGAGAAGCTCAGGTTATGAAATAGGCTAGTTCACATACACATAGTAATTTATCAAATGAATACCTTCATCCGATTTTGATAGGGATAGTAATAGGTGTATTAAGTTGAACAATCTCCTCATTTATGTATTCATGGTTCTTTTATTTATATAAAACTTCAGCATATTACAATTCCTTCCTTCTATGCTCTGACAGCCTTAGCCATTAGTACAAATTTTGATCGCCACTGTAATATCTGAAAATCTTCAAGACAGGCCAAAAATTTGATACCGAGCTGCATAATTTGAAATGGGCTGTTGTGCCCTAATTTGTAGTGTCCAAATAGCACTACTCTTTAAATTGTGTCAATTAAATTTCATTAATTAAAAAATATATTTTATTTTATTTACATACTAGTTAGTAACCCATCGATTTTCGACGGGAAACAATTTTGTGTTCATATGAATAGTTTGAAAGTAATTAAACTAAGCATACTTGTTAATGTTCCAAATCTAATTTAAAAAATGTTCAATTCTCATATTTGTCTCAAATTGTCATAGTAATACCCGTTAATTATTCAATCTATTTAAATTGATAAAACAAATGTATAACTCCCTGGGAATTTCAGTTTCCCCAACCCCTTCTCATCAATGGACTCCTGATGTATATGAAGGAATGCGGTTCGTTCGAGAAATTCCTACCTCTCTATCTCTGAGATGTTTGGATTTGGGCCGGTGGTGGGAATTTGGGAAAGTAGGGCCTATCGGGTGTCTTCATTCAAGTGACGGTACAAAAGAAGAACGAAAAGAAGTGAGAGGCCGGGAGTCGGGGAAAAGAGTTGAGTCGATCAGGCTCGACTAAATATTAATAAAACCTTTGGGTTTCTCTTTCACTTTAGAAAAAAATTAATATTTCTACCTATCGAACTCAATTAGAAAGGAGTATTCTCAATATCCAACTTATAATTTGTTTATCCATACTCATCTCAAGTCACATTAAAATAGGTTTTACTATTCATACACATTCCAAACTCGTTGGATCATATCTGCAAATTCTCAACCCAATAAACTAATCGCATAATCAAGTTCAAAAAAATGGACAATTATTTTCATAATGGATCGGGAGAACCATCGATTAAATATTGCTCAAACTGAATTAGAATTTCTTTACCATACTCATCTCGAATCAAAAGAAAATAGATTTTGCTATCCGTCGACAAACTCGTTGGATAATATCCGCTCATCCTGAACCCACAAAGTTAATTGGGTTAGAAACTTCGAGCTACAAATTTCAGCTCTAACCCTTCTCTTTCTTCGTTCCTGCAAAATTACTTTTAAGCTACTCTTTGTTGAGCATTTAACCTTATCTTATATTACTTAAATTAATGGAGCATTTTTCATGAATAACTATAACGAATAATGTTTTTTTTTTCAAAAACTGCTTCTTCAAAACGAAAATTGCCAGATTAACACGATAATTTAGGAGTGTTAGGAATTGTCAAATTTCTCACAATAAGGAATTTTAATAATTGAGAGGTTCTATCATCGAGCTTAAAATAGAACTTGAATGTATATAATAAACAACAATCAATAGGTATTGCTCAAAAGTAAAGAAAAATATAATAGTAGACGAAGGAAGATAAATGTTATAATATTAAATATTTATTTTAAAATTTATTTGTATAGATCATTTTAGAATATTTTATAGTATTAATTATAACAAATAGTATCTGTCATTGAAAATTGGCAGAATTTATTTTATTTTAGTTTATATGAATAAATTTAATAATAATTAAATCAAACATATTTTTTAGAAAATAATTATAATATTTTAGTCTACAATGTATATATTTGTACATGTCACAAACTTGATTTATGTTCAATTTTTTTTTGAAGAGATCCTACTCATAATTGATTGTAGAGAGTTCAAAAAAATTATGAAAAGTGAAATATAAAAAATGAGAAAAGTCCACGTAATGGTACTCTGAATTGACAATACTATCATTTTTCAAATTCGAACTTATTAAACTTGTACTGTTTTCTAACCCAATTCAAAGTCTAAGTTATGATTATGGAAACATAAACGTTAATTCTAAATATTTATTAGATTCTTTTATTGGTGAGTCTCACTCAAAAATGATGTGAGCTAGATTTAATTTGATCATAACTCGATGATGTTAAAGAAAAGTACTAACAAAATAAATAATAGGAATAAATTATTAAATATTATCTTATAATGTTAAGCTCTATTAAAGCCACAACTAATAATAATAATATAGTTTTGAAGGGTGGTTTCAGGTTCAATCTGCACTAACGCCTCTATAGGTCGAGCCTGTCACACATGTACTTGAAGGTGTGGTTTACTTGCCTTGTGTGGTTTACAGGCTACTGCACAAGGACGGGAGTTTATCCTGTGAGCTCCAAAGGTAGCGGCTGTGGGTTCCCACGAATTAAAAAAAAAAAAAAAGAGTTTGAAGGGGGTATCTAATGGTGCGACTTCAATATGTAAATAGTGAGATCTCGGGTTCAAACCCACCGCTTCCCAGTTCCATGTCGAGAAAAATATAGTAGTAATAGATTCTTGTGACGTTAATTAGAGCTAGAGGGTTTTTTAGAACACTTAAATAGGGGGTAGTGCACATTCAGGACACCTCATTGCGGGCCTTCGATTTGAGGACAGTAAACAATTAGTGCACATTTAGTTTACAGCGTATTGCCCAATAAGGGTACTGTGACCAAAACCAAATCCTTTTTTGCAACACCGGAGGAAGGAGACAAGAGAAAGATACTATCAAATCCTCGTGGATCGACCCTGTTCTTACCGCTATCTATTTAGCTGTGGGCATAGGCTACAAATTTATTTTGCGAGTGCTAACGACAGCCTCGTCAATGGGGTTTATTCTTCGTATTAAATTAAGAGAAAAAATTTGAAATAGCCATAATGGCCACTACATAAATTTTGGCCCACCTTCTTTAAAATTTTAAAATTTAGCAATTTTTTTAATTTGGGACAAAAATATCCTTAATGAAATGCGGAGCAGGTCGGGTCAGACGCGGGCAGGCGCAGGTCGTTTCGGGATGGGTATCAGGTTTTGGTACATCTAGTACATATTTAGTCTTATTAGTGCCAACTGTTCTGGTACATCTGGTACAAATTTAGCCTTATTAGTGCCAACTGTTCCAGATTTTGTAAAATTGACACGAATGATTTAATTTGTTCTAATTGTTCCAGATTACGACGTGGAACAATTGACACGAATGATGCAATTAATTCCAATTGTTCCAAATTATGACTGTATTCTCGTTTGAACGCCAAGGGATCAAAACTTGGAGGCTTGGAGCGTGTAAATTAAGCCCACAAACACAAAGGTGTACTGTGTGCAATACTAGGCAATAGAGTGATCATCTAAAACTCACAAAAATGGCTGAAAACACACACTACACCTACTGCAACACAGAAGCAATCCAGAAGCAACACAGAAGGAATCCTCAATCGAATCGACATTAACCATCATCACAATTCATAACAACTACAGAGAAATTCAAAGTTTTAAATCCTTAATTCTTCACTCATTTTCCTCCTAAATTTTCCGGCTAGACTTCTCGATTCCAACTCAAGGATTTCTCGACCTAAGGAAATTCGGCAGCAAATTCATTCCCTCGCCACTGCTCATCTCGATTTTCCATATTCGATTTTCTCTCGACGCATGTCGATCGGGATGCGGTGTGTCGCTGGTGTGCAAATCGACAGTCAGCAACTTAGCAAAGACAACAAGATTGAAGGGAGAAGGTGGCAGAGGAGTGAGGCTGGTGATTTTGTCGTAGACGATGCACGACCAATTTTCCAGAGAGAGAAAAAGAAAAATGAGAGAGAGAGAGAGAGAGAGAGAGAGAGAGAGAGAGAGAGAGAGAGAGAGAGAGAGAGGAGATGTGTGTGTTACAAATCAAGAGAAAAAAGGGTAAGGGATAGAGTGGAGGCGGGTGGCGAGTCAAATATGGAGGTGGTCGGGCAGATTTAGTGAACAGATCTGGATTTGGAATTGTTAAGGGTAGCTTGATCCTAAATTACAAATAATGGTCATAATTTATAATTATGAAGAGGGTGAGCTATAATTTTTATTTTGATATTCTTTTTGGCTATATCACATGATATTCTCTTAAATTAATTACTAATTTTTAGAGGTTCGAAATAATCAATGACATAATCAAAACACCATAAAAAAAACACATATTAAATGATTTAAAATTTAATAGAAAATACATTATACTGACCTCAACAAAAGGGTAAGTTAATTAACATTATATGAATATAATAGAGATAATTATACTCCTATATGAAAACTCTATCTTTGAGCTAAACTCTAACATATCTGCATATAATATATACAATATATATAGAGACAAATTTTAAAATAGCCATTATGACCATTAAAATATAAATTTTGGCCCACCTTCTTAAAAAATATAAAATTTGACCACTTTTTTCAATTTGAGACAAAAATATCCTTAAAAAATTTGACCACTTTTTTTCAATTTGAAACGTGGAATGGGTCGGGTCTGATGCGAGCGGGCGCGGGTCGGTTCGGGCGGGTATCAGGCATGTGGTACATTTGGTACAAATTTAGTCTTATTAGTACCAACTGTTCTGGTACATCCGGTACAAATTTAGCCTTATTAGTGCCAACTATTCCAGATTTGGTACAATTGGAACGAATTGTCTAATTAGCTCTAGATGTTCCAAGTTATGACATAGTACTATTGAGACGAATATTCTAATTTGTTCCAATTGTTCCAAATTATGGCTTGTTTCACTATGATACAATTGGGTCGAACGATTAAAGTAGTTCCAAATATTGGTACAATTGGAACGGATGGAACCCATTTGTCCCATTAGTACCACATATATCAAACTTAAATTTCACATATTTTGTGAAAAAAATGACAGAGACACAGATCATTACGATTATTTGCATTAGTCAAGAAAATGACTTTTAACAAACACCTTGCGGACTGAATTCCTGCAAATGACATGTTCTTTGAGGGAAAAAAAATTAAAGAAGAAAACATCTCTTGCAAATAATTCAGTTGAAGCACCGACTAAAATCCTCAACAATTCACAAAATAGAACAAACCAAAGCCACAACATTCCAAAATATTAAGCAGAGCAGACTTAATCATGTCCCAATTTTTCTTCTCTCAGATCCACTCCCAAAGCCAGAGAAATTGTGGTTCCAAAATCTGAGCATCGAATTCGCTGAGCTGTGATGAATTACTTTTCGAAGGAAGTATTGGAGCACATGTTGATTTCCTCCCGTCGCATCGCGACCAGAATGCAGTGTTGCTGGTGTACAAATCGACGAAACGACTCGACGAAGATAGCGAGCTTGATGGCGGCACGTCAAAATTCTCCATCGCTGCTGCTTTCTAGATGTTGCGCGGGCTCTGGGAGGAAGGGTGCGACAACGTCGCCAAAAGCTCCGGGAAATTCAGCATTGTGGAAGATGGGCCTTGCTAGTCAGCGCCACCACGTCGTTCGCACATACCACCATCTTCGATGTATGGAGAGTT
The DNA here is from genome assembly GCA_029490685.1 of Schizonepeta tenuifolia. NCBI lineage: Eukaryota > Viridiplantae > Streptophyta > Magnoliopsida > Lamiales > Lamiaceae > Schizonepeta > Schizonepeta tenuifolia. The sequence continues at coordinate 57,354,340 of CM055958.1, forward strand.
CCAAGAGAGAAGGAGAAATAAGAGAGAGAGAGAGAGAGAGAGAGAGAGAGAGAGAGAGAGAGAGAGAGAGAGAGAGAGTGAGAGAGAGAGAGAGTGGTGTACAGATAAGAGACGGGCACGTTGCTGTACAGATAAGGGGGTGTGGAGGCGGGTCAAATATGGATATCGATGACGTTGGATAAGATCAAAAATATCGTCACAGATATCCAAACTCGAATAGAGAAGATGGAGCAGCAATCCCGTTCCGGTCGACTCAGAAGGAATCCTTTTATCAATGAACCCATCTATCTGACAACGGTGGAAGAAGTGAAGAATGATCCATGAAGCGCAGCTCTTGCAAGAATGCTTCGAGGCGAGGAATCTTGAGTCACCCCGAAAGACTCAATCTTGAAGATTTGCAGGATATAGCAGAATCTTTTGCTAACTTAAAGGTGGTTGATCTAAAGATGAATCAACAGGACCATCAGGCGTTAGTTGCAGCTTAGGGACAACAAGGACCACATATGGCAAACCCCGAGAGACAACAAACACATGACGAGCACATGAGAGATGCTCTTGACTATCATGCCGGTGCAAGGTTCGACCTAGTCACACTAGATGATGCCCACATGACGGTCAGAAGAACAAGAAGAAGGTAACCTAGACTACAGGATACACCTGTTGGAAAGGTTACCTTGGATCTTATTCATCCATACGGAGTAATGCTCGATATCGATGAAGTAAATTTATCGATCGAGAATTTGTAATTGATGAATGGGCTTCAGCCACGAGGATCGCAACAGCAACGCTCGATCTTGCTAAAAATGAATTTATTAAAATCCTTGAGACAAGTCTCGCAGGAGTGGTGAAGATACCATGGTGATGAGACCATATTTTATATGCTCATCATGTGTTTTTAGGTGTAGATCGAGTTTAGTTTTGTGTCTTTTTAGTGTTTTTTAGTGTTTGGGAGGAAACTTTTGGTAGTAGGCAGGGAAGGACAAGAACTTGGGCATTTGGAGTGGATTTGTACGTGAAAGTGAGCATTTCGATACGATGCAATGGTCAAGGAGCTTTGCTCGCAGCTAAAGATACCGAGGGCGGAAGTCCAAACACATAGAAGCTGCTCCGTACCATTTGGCATGACCAATCCAGACCGCGTGCAGTCATTCCAAACAGGTCAAGAAGGCAGAAGAGCTCTGGGCAAGGAAGAAGAAGGTGGGTATGAAGCTTCTGGGCAGTACAACTGGCGTGCACATCCGAAAGAGTCCTACAAGGAAGTAATTGGTGCCTTGGAGGAGAAGAAAACGTGGATACATCTTCTATTCAGATAAGGAAATAAGAAGATAAACATGGAGTGCTGCCGATAAGGAAACAACTTTTTTCTAGTCCTAATCGGCCAAGGAAGGAAACTACCAGCTGTCAATCGAATGCCCTTATGTGGGTTTTTAGGGTTTTAAGCCCATGATCCTTGTACTCTATAAATATGTTCGTGCATGCAGTCTTAACAACTCAACTTTTAGACATAATTTCATATATCTTTACTTAGATATGTTTTACTTTTCTGTTAAGTCCCAGTTTGGGCAGACTATCGTTTAAGTATTAATTCAAGTATGTTTTCTTCTATCTCTTTTGTTATTGTTATTTACTTTATGTCTAGCTAAACCTTTAGATCTGAGTTTAGGTAGAAGATATGTGATTTAAGTATTTTATAACTCGTGAGGTCTAATTGGGCAAGATAGCTATATATATGTGTGTTCCCGAGGCGTTAGGCAATGATTTCAAAGCAGTCTGTTTGTGCCAAGAGACCATACTGCAGATGGGCAATTGGAGTGCGGTAGATTCCTTAAAAGGGATGTAGCTTAGACGAACAGGGACCGGGAGAGGTTTGCCTCACGCTCCTTGAGGGCAGCAAATCTCAGGTTGAACTTGGACGGAGCTGAACGAAGTATGCTGACGCTGGTGACTAGTCGGAGCGAGATCTTCGTATCTCATAGGGCCGGAACTGGTTTGTCTAGTGCCCAAACCTGCTTGTTCCAGTCTATGCCCCTTGAGAAATGCTCGGGGGTGAGTTGGGCAAGTTAGGAAGCCTGGGGTGGGAATGCCATGCAGGATTCACAAGTAAGGACGAGTTGGGCAGATCGTGGATGTGGGCGTGACAACGTAACAGTAGGACCACGACGCGGATTGCCTATAACCGTTGACACACATACATAGCGAATATCTTTGCACCTATGATCGAGTTACACTTATTTACATTGAATCGAACCTAAATCCAGATTACATTATTGATAGTTTACTTGTTTTATTTCAGCTTTTACTTTACTTTGATTTGCCTAAGGCGATAGTAGAAATAGACCAAACTGACATTGTGACAGGATACTTTCAAGAGAATATTGCATCAATTCCTCGTGGGATCGACCCTTACTTACCAACTAGCTGATCCTAGGAAGTGAGCAAGGAAAAATACAAATTGTATTTTCCCGCGGTTAAATGACGGTCGCGTCACATGGGAAGGGATCTCAACAGATCTTAAAAGGCAATGCTTCGCCGATATTGATTCCTTCACCGAAATTATTAGAAAGATGGCATTACTCATCAAAAATCATTTTCTTGGAGAAGGATATTTCGAAGGATATGATGAAGAAAAGAGGAAGAAATATTTGATAGCATTGTATAATTTAAGACTTGCAGTCTTAAATCAACAAACGCTCAACAAGTTTCTGCAGCTCTTCACCCTTTATCAGCATCAATCAAAAGCTGATCATCGTATTGCAATGGAGATTTTCTTTCCGAAATTTCCAAGTCCATGGAAGGAGATGTTAATTCGAGATTACAAACCAGGAGATCTCGATAACGTCGTCAAAAGGATGTCATATGTACATAAAAAGCTCTCAGAGTTGTGCCAACAAGCTACGACTTTGAGAAACATGAAGGAGCTGGGGAGGATCAACAAAGCAACTCCTCTAGGCTGTGATGACAATGATCTACCAACGATCATTAGAGGAGAACCATCAAACCTGAAAAGAAATAAAAACAAAGATTTCAGCCCTACTACAAAGGTGAAAAATCAAGAAGAAGTTCTTGGAAACTAAGAACGATGTGGACACGTCAGAAGGCAAGATTCTACAAATCTGGCCAAAGAAGCGGTCCAAATAGGTTTTCATCCTGAGGATCTAGTTCAAACAAATTTCAGGGAAGGACACTAGCCAAAAAGACTTTTAGACGAACTCATACTAGAGTTAATGAATGTTTTAGAGATTGCAGCTGTTGGATGTGTGGTGCCAAGGGACATATTTCAACAAATTATCCCGATAATGAAAAGAGAGGTATCCGGAGATTCGAGTCAACTCCTGACATCGAAGATGCAATCTACTTTCAGGAACTGATACAAGTATATCAGTTCGAGGATATACCCTCAGACGAGAGTATATATGAGCAGAAGAAATCTTCAGTGAAGAAGATTCTGAGTGGTCGGATGGAACATCACAGTCTGAATCCGACTGATTCTGAGATTATTCATCAAGAGCGCGAAGATAGGACCGGGTTTTCAAGCCAGACACTCATCTCGCCCAGAATAATGGATAAAATCATGAAAGAAAGCCTTAATATACAAAAATATCAAGGCTTTACAACCTGAGTTTTTAACCAAGTTATGAGAAACTTTAGTTTAAAAAGCAGAAGACATTACACCGTCTATGGCATTGTTAGACGAGAAATGTCTCTTCCAATTGAGCTCACTGGAAATCTAGTGGAAATGCAATTGATTATAGCAGATGATGCAAGAGCAGATCTAGCGAAGATGAAGTCAGAAATTGCAGAAAATATGAACTGGATGCATATTGGAGCAATTCAGTTAGTGCTCAAATCTACTCTATTCTTAGGAGTGGATGTACCGATTGATATCGCAATATGCGATAGACGAGTCAGAAGTTTAAAAGATTCCATTATGTGAACAATTGCGGGAATCTTTGCGCTGGACAGGTTATTGGGATTATTATATCCGAAAATCGCATATAATCTTAAAGATGCAAATTTCAGCAAGGCTCTGACTCTATATCAAGATCAAAAGTAAGGATCTACTGGAAGAAGGAAATAGACCTTACTGATGGTCCCGATACGAGTTCTGGTGTATGGAGGGGGGGAAATACACCAGATATAACTTTTTAAAACAACTCTTGAAAAATCAACAACCGAGTAAAAAGACTCAGCTAGATTCACAACCGAGTAAGCAAGCTCAGTTGGAAGAGTGGTGCTGTGCGGAATGTGGTGGAAATTAACTCGTAAAATAACTCACACTTCAATGCAAGGTTGGTCAATAACCAAGACAGTTAAGATGTAAAGATGCAGTTTGTGTATGCTGGTTAGAAGGTGAGTTGAAAATGAAGTAAGAAAATAACTGAACTAAAAACACAAACACACAAGGATTTACGTGGTTCGGAGATAACTCCTACGTCCACGGGAAGTTGTAAGTCACACAACTCAGTCCAAGTTCTTCTGGACAAAAACCACAAAGCTTACGCGGGCTTTGCAACCGTTAAGATAAGTTTACGGGTACTTATCAACCTTACAGATAAGTTTACGGGTACTTATCAACCTATTTACTCAATTACGGGAAGAGTAGGGTCCTAACAATCCTTTTGAGAGGATGTGTGAAAGGGTGGGATTCCAACTAGTAGCTCGAACAAGAAGTGAGCTAGGATCTAACACTCTACAAACTCTCAAGCAGTGATGTTCTCAAGGTTGGGTCGAAAAATACTAAGACAGAATCTAACACTCTAGAACTCTCAACTAGTGATGTTCTTAGAGGTTAACAACAGTTTTGCTTGAGTGCAGAATAGAGACGTTCTTTCGCTCGTATATCTCTTCTCGCACTTGTCTGTCTCGTAAATCTTGGTGAATGAATGAAGGCCTCTATTTATAGGCGGAGAGAATCAACTAGCCGTTGGATGAGCCGTTGATCTCTGTTCTTTGAAAGCGATGGCTTATCTCTCATCTCTGCAGACTTTCCGGATTTGGCAACTGTGTGCTTCTGCTTTCCATCTGAGACAGCCTTGTGTTGGGCCAAATGAGGTAACGACAGAGAGTCAAACCTTCACGTGACTTCCTTATTTGAAATTCAAATCTTAACCTTTGACCTCCAACATTTGATAGTCGGTTGAGTCGTTTGATCTTCATCTGATTGGTCTTCAGCTGATGTTCTATCTGAATGCTTCTGTCTGAGTAGGAACAGTTGAACTCTCAGCTGACTTTGAACTTCAAGTTGTCGATCTTCTCAGTTCGAGTCCTTCAACTGATGTTCTGAATCTGATCAGTTGGCTTCGAACGCTCAGTTGTCTTTCTTACAACTGATGTTCTCTTACAACTTCTCCCTTTAAATACTTAGTTGACTTTTGCATCTTCCCTCTTTGAATGCTCAATTGTTGTTCTGAATCTTTAACGCTCAGGTGTTTTTCTTACACCTGATGTTCTATCCGAGTGAAGCCTTGTTGCCTTCTTCAGCTGGAGACCTGTAAAGATAAAATCTTAACATTGCTTAAACAGCGAGCCTAACTACTAACATTAGGATCTGGCAACATCTACTCGGTTGGGGTAAGTTGGTTTTGGAATAAATCAAAACTTTAATAAATTTCCCAACAATTTCCCCTTTTTTGATGATGCCAAAACCCTTATAAAATCCTTACATATCAAACTGATCTAAATCCTACTGACCTATCCAAAATCTCAGCTGAAATTCTAGACAGTGTATAAGATTAAAACATCAAAGGGTTAGCACAGTTATAACATGATATTGAAATAACTTTGCGATTCAGAGCTTGGACAACTAGAGATTGTACGTCAAGTTGAATCGGATAACAGAAGAAAGTTTTCATTACAAGTGATGGTTACAATAAAATGCACAAAAAATCAAAATTACATCTGCTCGAAAACTAACTGAGCTAAAACTTTAGCCCATACTTGCTAAACATTCTAACAAAAATTTCTCTTTTTGCTTCTGACTCCTTCGAAATGTCAACCCCGTGTTCTCGGCAAACTTGTCTTTCCTCAGCTGCTATTTTCTGTCGGTTGGGGTTTCGAGAGTCTGGGAGGAAGGGAGGCTGATATGTGACTTTCTGAGGGACAGGAACTGTGTTCATATCCAGTTTTGCATCTATCATGGCTCGCCTGAACTGGCTGAACATGCCCGGGTCCCAAGTGTGTAGCTCGGCCAACGCTTCCTTGAATGCTCTCCTCGGATCATCAGTTGAGAATACCTTCCTATAATAGAAATCGTTCACAAATTCCTGCTTGAACAATTCCCAGTCCTCGTTCCACTCGGCTGGCATCCACTTGTCTACGTGCCTGAACCGACTTTGCTGCTTGACCTTCCCTGGCAGCCTCTGTTGCTTCAACCTTGCCTCAGCCTTCACTTGATGTTTATCTATTCGGCGACGGCTGCGGGAGGCAATGTTCCTGTCCAGGTTCTTGGTCACTTTGTCAAGCTCCTCCTGGAACTGGTTGACTCTTTTAGCCTGGCTAGCTGCGAACTTCTTGATCCAGTCGGGATTCATGTAGTCTTTTTCGGCAACATCCATAGCCTTGGCAGCAGCAATACACTCTTCGGTTGTGATACCGTCGAGTTCCGAATCAAGCTCGGCTGCGATCTCGGCTATGGAGTTGTAAGAAACTCCATACTTCTCGGCTTGCTCCAAGTCCTTAGCCATTTCAGCTCCGCAGACGTCGGTTGGCTTGGGAGCGGACTTCTTCTTCTGGACTGTCTTCTTCTTCGGCTGAGATTTTGCATCTGAAATCTCTTCCTCAGCCTGGGTCTCATCTTCCCCCTGCATCTCAACTTCCCCAGTCTTCTCTTCCCCCTTTTTGGCATCAGCAACAAGGCTTGCGACTGAGCCATCCAGAGAGGTGAGTTGCTGTTCAGCTTGTTGGATGCGGTTGAAGAGTTCATCGACCGCGCATTCTATTCCAACCTTCTTCGCCAGTTCAGAGTCATGGCGCTCTTGTTCGGCTTTCCTCAGTCCAGCGAATGTTTCATTTACCTCAGTTTGGAAAGCAACGAACTCAGCCTATCTTGACTCGAACCGAGACTCCCATTCTTGGTCTTGAGTCTGTTGAGATTTGGCGAGGTTGGAATCAGAAATGGATTTGAAGACATTTAGATCGGACTTGATCCCCAGAACGGTTGACTTCAGATCAGAGATGTCTTGGCTGGTGGAGGTTGAGAATTCGTCCAGCTTTATCTTCAGTGAAACATTCTCCTCCAGCAGCTGCTTGTTAATCTCCTCCTGTGCTTCCAACATCCTCAGCTGATCTTCTTTGTTGTGCTGGAAGTTGGCAAGCATCTCCGTCCTCAGTTGGTTTACCCTCTCAGCTATCAGCTCACAAATTTCTTCAGTTGAGGGTGCTGGCTGATCAGCTGGAGCTTGTTGTTCAATTAGAGCTGGCTGGTCAACTATAACCATGGCTTGACGGTTGGCCAGGTACAGTTGAAGCTCTTCTTCTTCCTTCTTGGCGGCTGCATCAAGATCAACAATAAAATCAGCAGATTTTGTAAGCATGTTGTCCAGGAAATTGATGCAATCTTGTTCAGCCTTTTCCCTCGTGTCTGTGCCTTCCGCCTTGCTGAGGTCCAGACGACGCGTCAGCAGTGCAACCTTATTGTTGTAGGCAACCTCCAGATTGGTGTAGTTGAAATAATCTCTGATGCGTGATTCGTCTGCCTTCAGCTGGTTCCAGCTTTGTACCCTTATGGTATCTTCCTTCACATACCAGTGACTGAAGATGAGGTTGAACTGGTACAGCAGCTCGGTCCCAAGCGTAGCAAAAATCGGCATGTCGTGCGCTTCAGGGAACATCCCGATCAGCTTCTGGAAGCAGTAGGCCACCTTGCCTTCATGCTCCAACGCGACGGCCTGACGGTCAGTTTCGTCATCGATTGGGGAGGGAGATAGATTCTCGTATGGAATTGGTTCAAAAGTTTCATCAACGTTGGCCAAAGATGCGGTCTCAATGTTGGCATCGAGCTGGGAGCTCAGAATTTCTGATTCTGTGGGGAGATTGGTATCAATGGGTTCATCAACATTGGCCGAAGAAATAGTCTCAATGTTGGTATCGAGCGATGAGCTCAGAATATCTGGCTGTGAGTCGGTTGAGAGAGCGAGAGGCTCTTTGGGCGGTACGGCCTCAACTCCTGCCGTGGGGGAGGTTGGAATGTCTTCAGTTTCCTCAGAGGAGGAAGAAGCATCCGAGGTCAGATCCGTTTCCATCCCTTCAGCCTCATCAGTTCCAACAGCGCGAGGAACGATCTCGAAGGCAGCTGCCTCAGCTGAGTGGCTCGACTCGGATGGCTCCTCAGCTGGTGCCGTCTCATCTGGTGCCTCCACAGCTGGTACCTTTTCCTCAGCTGGTGCACCCTCAGCTGGCGCATCCTCAGCTGGCACATCCTCAGCTGGTGCGTCCTCAGCTGGAACCTCATCAGCAGGTTTCGCAACAGTCTTCTTGATCCTCACCCTCAACTTCTTCTTGGCCGGTTCTTCAGCTTTCTCCTTCTCCGACTCAGCTCGTTGTCGGCGAACAGCTTTCGATTTTGAGGGGCGGCTGACAGCTGGTACCTCCTCAGCTGTATCCTTTTCTTCAGCTGTCTTCCCAGCTTCCTTCTTCTCCTTAGGAGTATAGACACTCCTAATCACATCCTGAGCCTTCTTTGCTGTTGGGAACAACATCAGTTTCTTCACCGGGGTCTCCTCGCAGTCATCCCAGACCATGTTCTGACCCTTGGTTGCGAACAGGATCAGAGCAGAAATTTTGCAACCGAAGTTGAGAGTTCCCTTGACACTCAACAACTTCTCCCCGGATTCGTTTGTGGTCTCGGAGATCTTCTGCTTCTCCAATGTCAACTGGTTTTCAAAATATTGGAACCAGTTGATCTCATGCTTGTGTTCCAAGGCTAGCAATTGTTTGAGCTTCGGTCGGCTGATGTCGCCGAAGGCACCACTGTAACCGAACATGACTTTGGATACAACATCGAATAGGAGTCGATGTTCTGGCTTCAACTTGGTCCTCTGCATATTGCTCTTCAATTTTTCTGGAGTGATCAGAGCACTTTCCAGAAATGAATCGGCTTCCGCATCGGTTATATTTTCAACTGTGTCCGTAGCGGTCTGGTTCGGCGGAATGACTTGGCGAAGAAAATCGGAAACTGCAATATGGACGGAGACCCGACGAATCGTTCTGGTCGGAACGTCGCGTTGTCGACAAGATACATCAGTGACGAGGCCGTCTCGGCTGTCGATGGGTAGTTGTAGATTTACGAAGAACTCTCCAACTTGACGCCTGAGAAGGTGGGACGGGAAGAGCGTCGCCCAGTCCAGTAGGCCGTTCTCCCTGAGAGTATTGGCGAGTGGAGACAGAACCGGCGATTCCAGTTCATTCTCTGACAGGATCTGTTCGAAGTGAGACCAGCAAGTCAAAAGATTCTTCATAAGATGTAGGAACTAGAGAAGGTCCGGAAGAAGCCATTTTCCTTCCTTAAGAAGCTTTAGGTGCCATTTAATGAGTCTAAGAAGATATATATATATATATATAGAGAAACTTGCAGAAAATGGTGAGACAAATTGGAGACGAAAATGAACAGTTACTGCAGATAAACACGAATGAAGAAGGTAAGAGATCACTTCCTGATTTTCCGCCTTTTATAGGTTTTTGGCTAGGTTGAAATCGACGGCTAGGGTTGAATGGTGCGAATCCATCAACGGCTGAGATCACGCGACTGTTGACTAGCTTTGACTTGACGTCACGATCCGAGTTCCAACCAGCGCGTGAGAAGGTGAACTGTTTTTCATGTCAGCCCAGTCGCACTATAAAGTAGGGCTATTGTGGTTCAGCCGTACTTTACATTAAATGCGGTATGATGGCTATTTTAATGTAACTGACATGCTCAAGAATGTTTGAATTTATTTCAAACATTCTCATTTAAGATCATAACACCTTCAGCCATAAATGATACCTGCCAGCTGATGTCGGAATCAGCTGTGAAACCTGCCAGCTGATGTCGGAATCAGTTGTGTTCCAATGTTGCGGCATACCATCAGCTGACTCAAGTTCGTCTGTTCAGCTGACGTCTGATGTCTTCGGTTGGCGATCCGCATCCGATGTCTTCGGTTGGCGATCTGCATCTGAGATTCCCCCTTCATCTGAGCTTCCCCCTCAGATGGATATCTATCTCTTCATCTCAGCTGGTTCCTCTTCTGATGGATCTAACAATCCAAGTAAATCACATAATATCTTGAACTGCGCTTCGGCTAGAGGTTTGGTGAAGATATCTGCTCTCTAAATCTCAGTTGGAATTTTCTCCATGGATACGTCCTTCTTCTCAATATGATCTCGGATAAAATGATGTCGGATGTCAATGTGCTTTGTCCGAGAATGGTGAACAGGATTCAAAGAGATAGCAATGACACTTGAGCTATCACAATGAATAGGAACCTGTCCAGTCGTGACTTCATAATCTCTCAGCTATTGCTTGAGCCACAACACTTGCATGCAACAACTTCCGGCAGCCATGTACTCTGACTCGGTTGTAGAAGTGGCAACACATGCTTGTTTCTTGGAGAACCATGAAACTAGCTTGTTTCCCATGAACTGACAGTGTCCAGATGTGGACTTCCTATCCAACTGATCTCCGGCTAGATCCGCATCTGAGTATCCGGTCAGTTGGATATTGTTGTCGGTTGGATACCACAACCCAACATTAACAGTTCCCTTCAGATACTTGATGATGTTCTTTGCTGCCAACATGTGTGCTTCCTTCGGTTGAACTTGGAACCGAGCACACACTCCAACCGCGTAAGATATGTCTGGTCGACTGGCGGTTAGATATAGCAAAGAACTGATGATCCCTCTATACTTACTGGTATCCATGAGCTTTCCCTCAGTTCCGGGTTCAATCTTCCAGTTAGTATTCATTGGGATCCTTGTGGTTTTATTTGATTGCAAACCGAACTTTGTGATGAGCTCCTTTGTATATTTGGACTGATTAATGAAAATCCCTTTTGATGACTGCTTCACCTGTAGTCCAAGAAAATAATTTATCTCGCCCATCATCGACATCTCGAATTTCTCCTTCATGAGAGTTGAGAATTTCTCACACAGCTCCTTCGACTTGGAACCGAATATGATGTCGTCAACATAGATTTGCACAACAAGTATGTCTTCTCCAACTTTGATGGTGAACAGTGTTTTGTCAACTGACCCTCGTTTGAACGCCGAGTTCAGAAGAAAACCACAAAGAGTGTCATACCAAGCCCTGGGTGCTTGCTTCAATCCATAGATTGCTTTCTTCAACTTGTACACTCTTCCATCTCCAGTCTCAAAACCTGGAGGTTGTTCAACATATACATCTTCCTTAATATCTCCGTTGAGGAAGGCACACTTCACATCCATCTGATAGACCTTGAACTTGTGAAATGCGGCATAGGCTAGAAAGATTCGGATGGCTTCCAGCCTTGCAACTGGCACGAAGGAGTCCTCAAAATCGATTCCTTCTTGTTGGCAATATCCCTGAGCTACCAACCTTGCCTTATTCCTCACGATGAATCCAATGGCGTCTCTCTTGTTCTTGAAAATCCACTTTAATCCAATGACTTTGACACCATTTGGTCTTTCTACCAACTCCCATACACAGTTGCGTAGAAATTCGTTCAGTTCTTCTTGCTTGGCTGTTGTCTAGTGAACACAGTTGAGAGCTTCCACAACATTCTTCGGTTCTGGCACATCAGCTACGAAACAAGAAATCATGGCAACATCTCCTGCTTGCTCGAACTCCTCAAGAACTGCCAACTCCTCAGCATATTGAGCGTAAGTGTTCGAATCTTCCTCAGTTGAATCTGGATTTGCAACTCTGCTCCTTGTACGCACACCTTCGGTTGGATCTCCAATGATGTTGTCTGTGGAATGATCTTCATACCATCTCTTGTTGTGTCTTCCTTCTTCTTCCAACCGTGGCTGTTCCAGTATTTCAACTGATGGTGAATCCTGAGTTGTGGGAGATGCTGGAATATTCAGAACTGGTGATTGATCAGCTGTTGAGTCTGAATCCTCAACATTGACAATATTTTGAACTGAGCTTGGTTGGGCTTCCGATGCTGATGCAGTTGGAGTGACATCAACTGGAGTTCCCCCTTGAGATGAGCTGGGGTCCTCACATTCATCTTCAGAGGAATATGGATCATCATCCTCGGTTGCCCATACCAATGGTTCAGCTAGATTCTTTTGCCTTAGACTCTGTGATCTGGTGAGAGCTGGTGGAATATGTGGATCAGCTTGTTGTCCTTTAGCCTGTTCCCTGCACTCAAAAGTAGATTCATCAAAACTAACATGAGGTGTTATCTCCACAACACGTGAGCTATTGTTGAAAACTCTATAAGCCTTGATCCGAGCGGCATATCCGAGAAATATGCCCTTCGAAGCCTTAGCATCAAAAGTTTTCAACTGAGTCTTCCCATTGTTTTGAATATAACACTTAGAACCAAAAACGCAAAAATAAGAAATATCTGGCTTCCTGTGTCTCCATAGCTCGTATGGTGTCTTTCCCAACCGCTTGGTCAGAAGAGACCGGTTCTGGGTGTAGCAGGCTGTGTTGATGGCCTCAGCCCAAAATCTCTTTGGCAGAGCTGAGCTTGTCAACATGGATGTAGCAGCATCCTTCAGAGTTCGGTTCCTTCGCTCAGCTACTCCATTCTGTTGTGGAGTACGCGCAGCCGATGTTTGATGAGTAATTTCGTGCTTCTCGCAGTACTCGATCATGGTTTCATTTAGAAACTCGGTTCCACGGTCTGATCAGATGGAAATAATTTTCATCTCTTGTTGGTTTGATATCCGATCCATCAACTTGGGTAGCTCATCTCGGGTTTCACTCTTGTGACGCATGAAAATGGTCCACGTGTACCTAGAATAATCATCAGTAACAAAAAGCGTATACTCGTTACCATTCATGCTCTTTGGTGTAACTGGCCCGAAGAGATCCATATGGATCAGCTGCAATACTCGATCGGTTGAGGGAATTGTTTTCAACCGGAAGGAGGATCTAGCGAGCTTTCCCAACTGACATGCACTGCAGATATGTATTGTTGAAAACACTCGGTTAGGGATGCCTTTTGCATGTTCCTGTCTTGCGAGTCGGTTCATAGTCTTGAAATTCAGATGGTTGAGCCTTTTGTGCCACAACCAGCTCACATCTGAACTGCTCTTTGATAACAGACAGGTGTCAGAAAGACTACTATTCCAGTCAGCATAGTAGACATTCCCGGTTGGGGATTGATTTCCCAACAATATGACCTGCTTTGTTCCGACATTTTTAACCCTGCAACCCTGTGCATCAAACTTGACAGAGAAACCATTATCACAGAATTGGCTGATGGAGAGCAAGTTATGCTTCAATCCATCAACATATGAAACATTTGAAATAGACACGTGATCGGTTTCAAGGGTACCGTAGCCTCTGGTGTGACCTTTTGAGTTGTCACCAAAGGTAACCGATGGTCCTTCTTTTTCCACGAAACTCCCAAGAAAATCTTTCAGATTTGTCATGTGTTTCGAGCATCCACTATCCATCACTCACATGGTTCGTGATGCCTTATTCTTCCTCAGCTGTTTCTCCTGTTCCTGCACAGAGAAACTCGCTTAGGTGCCCAATTTTAGTTGGGTCCTGGAGGGTTAGAACCAGTTCCCCCTTGAACTGTGAGTCACTTTTCCCTGTAGATTCGGATAGATTTATCATTCCAGATCACTTTTCCTTCATCATCAACTATAACAACACCTCGATTATCCTTAGGCTTATTGTTAGTAGTGATGTTCTGTTTCTTGGGAGGAGATGGATTTCTCCCATTGTGAGCTTTAGGAGGAGAGGCTTTCCCCTTGTTTTGATGGCGATTCTTATCCTGTTGGTTTTGTCGATGAGGTCGGACGCCATGTTGGAATCTGTGTGGCTAAGTTTGATTCCATCTTCCTGACTGTTGATGATAGCTATTCATGCACTGTTGTTGATTCATGTTGTGGCATGAATATCTCCAGCTGTCGAACTGTTCCTTATCGGTTGACTCGGTTGGAACCTCTGGTTGAACTGATGATGGAACCGTTGTTGATTCAGATGGTTGGATCCTTGTTGGTTCTGCGGTCGGTTCCATTCTTTCTGATGTTGGCTTTGAGGTCGGTTCAGAGGTCAGTTCTGAGTTTGGTTTCGATTGAATCTCCGATGCCTCTGATTCCTCTTCTGAGACTTGGAACATTTCCCCTTGGTTGATGTCCCAACCGATGGAATGTTCTGTCCTCCATCCACCGCTCCTTTTCCTTTCTCAGTTGAGGTTCCCTTGGACGGTTGAGCTTGCTGAGAAGTGGAGGTTGGATTAATTTGCGGAGTTGCAGACTCAACTGTGTCAGGTTTGGCAACCGTGACATCCACCGCCTTAATGAAGGTTGCGGGAGGAATTCCAGTATCTTTAACCACGTCGTAACCGAGTCCAGACACGTCATCCATTTGTCTTTGGTAATTGATGAGATTCTCGATGATCTTGGATGACTGATATAGCTTTATCAGGTTGTCCTTCTCAGTTTGCAAGTCCTTGAGGAGAACAGCTATATGCTCGGTCTGTGCATTTGACTTCTTCATCAGCTGGTCGATCTGAGCCTCTTGCTTTTTCAACTGATCATGTTGCTCCTTGATCTGCTCCTTCAACTCCTCATCGGTTGGAGCATTAGTTCAGTTGGACCCATTCAGTTGACTTTTGAGATCTTCAATCTCTTCGGTTTGTCTTTTAATCAGATCGTCCTTTTCGGTTAAGGATTCTTCAAGTCTGGCAAACTGATCTTGAAGACTCTTAAACTCAACCGATTGCTGATGCAGTTCTTCACTGAGTTCTTGAAAGTCACCCCAGGAGGTTTCCAACTCTTCATCCAGTGTTTCCTGCATGTTAGAAATATTGAAAGAATTTAAATTAGCAGGACTAGAGTGTACCTCAGCGTCATCCTGGTCGGTTCCAAATGCCATGAGGCATTGATCCTGACCGATAGCATTGTTGGTGGAAGTCAGCTCATCCTCATCTTCAGTGTCGGTGAAGATGTCCATGTCATCAGCTGCTTCTTCTGCAACCATGGCCTTGTTCTTTCCCCTTTGCTTGGCCCTCAACGCTTCTCTTTCTTTCTTCGAAAGGTTTGGACAATCAGCTTTGAAATGTCCCTCCTTGCCGCATTCAAAGCAACCGTTGTTCACAGGCTTTGAGTTATCTCGAGTTCGGTTAGATTTGTAGAACCTCTTGTATTTTCTGAACCGAGTATCCATGTTAGCTAGCTTCTTTGACAGGGCGGCTATATTCTGTTGCAGCTCTTCTCTGCTTGGCTCCTTCGTAGCTGTGTCCGCAGATCTTGTTGGCCTTGAAGTTCGCGGCTTTGAATAGTTAGCTCGGAGTGCTACTGACTTTGTGGCTGAACCAACATCCTCATGTCGACTCGTCTGAACCGAGGACTGAGATCTTCGTCAGTTCACCTTATACTCGTTTCCTTTCAAAATTGAGAACAATCTTTCAGTTCCCATCTCACTAAGATCAGCTCGGCTCTCATGGATGTTGGTGAAGGTATTCCACTCAGCTGGTAGAGCTTGTAATACTTTGAGGTTGATTTCTCTTAAAGTATATTTTCCTCTTCGGATGGACTGGATCCTTCTGATGATATCCATGAACCGAAGTTCTAACTGATCTATGGTTTCATCAGCTCTTAGACAGAAGTTGTCGAAGTCTTGACAGGCATGAGAGAACTTGTTCTCCTTTGTTTCGTCGCTTCCTTCACTCAGAGATGCCAAGATATCCCACATCTCTTTAGCGGTGTCGCACTCTTCTATCCAAGGAAGATAGTCTTGTCCAACTGTGGAAATGATAGTGCTCTGAGCCCAGATGTCCAGCTGGCTCACTTTAGCTTCCTCTGGAGTGAAGTCTTCTGGCTTCTTCTCCACTAACTCCTCAGTTGCATCCCCATCATTGGGATTTGTAGGAGTGCGAGTGACCTTTTCTCTGATGATGATCGGTCCGGATGTCAGTACTTGTTGCATTCGATGATGCTTTGACAGTAGGATCTTCTTCATCCGAGTTCTCCAGGATGTATAGTTCACAACCGAGAACATGACCACGATCTTGTCTTTAACATCCATCTGCACACAACAACAGAAGAAAAATGCAAGCAGATATGCACTAGCGTGAAAAAGATCTGTTCAGTTGACCACCGAAGAAAACACCTCGAATTCACACCTCGTGAAATAGAGTTAGCAGTCTTTTGAACCACTGCTCTGATACCACTTGATGGTCCCGATACGAGTTCTGGTGTATGGGGGGGGGGAGGGGAATACACTAGATATAACTTTTTAAAACAACTCTTGAAAAATCAACAACCGAGTAAAAAGACTCAGCTGGATTCACAACCGAGTAAGCAAGCTCAGTTGGAAGAGTGGTGCTGTGCGGAATGTGGTGGAAATTAACTCGTAAAATAACTCACGCTTCAATGCAAGGTTGGTTAATAACCAAGACAGTTAAGATTTAAAGATGCAGTTTGTGTATGCTGGTTAGAAGGTCAGTTGAAAATGAAGTAAGAAAATAACTGAACTAAAAACACAAACACACAAGGATTTACGTGGTTCGGAGATAACTCCTACGTCCACGGGGAGTTGTGAGTCCACACAACTCAGTCCAAGTTCTTCTGGACAAAAACCACAAAGCTTACGCGGGCTTTGCAACTGTTGAGATAAGTTTACAGGTACTTATCAACCTTACAGATAAGTTTATGGGTGCTTATCAACCTATCTACTCAATTACGGGAAGAGTAGGGTCCTAACAATCCTTTTGAGAGGATGTGTGAAAGGGTGGGATCCAACTAGTAGCTCGAACAAGAAGTGAGCTAGGATCTAACACTCTACGAACTCTCAACTAGTGATGTTCTCAAGGTTGGATCGAAAAACACTAAGACAGAGTCTAACACTCTAGAACTCTCAACTAATGATGTTCTTAGAGGATAACAACAGTTTTGCTTGAGTGCAGAATAAAGACGTTCTTTCGCTCGTATATCTCTTCTCGCACTTGTCTGTCTCAAAAATCTTGGTGAATGAATGAAGGCCTCTATTTATAGGCGGAGAGAATCAACTAGCTGTTGGATGAGCCGTTGATCTCTGTTCTTTGAAAGCGATGGCTTGTCTCTCATCTCTGCAGACTTTCCGGATTTGGCAACTGTGTGCTTCTGCTTTCCATCTGAGACAGTCTTGTGTTGGGCCAAATGAGGTAACGACAGAGAGTCAAACCTTCACGTGACTTCCTTATTTGAAATTCAAATCTTAACCTTTGACCTCCAATATTTGATAGTCGGTTGAGTCGTTTGATCTTCATCTGATTGATCTTCAGCTGATGTTCTATCTGAATGCTTCTGTCTGAGTTGGAACAGTTGAACTCTCAGCTGACTTTGAACTTCAAGTTGTCGATCTTCTCAGTTCGAGTCCTTCAACTGATGTTCTGAATCTGATCAGTTGGCTTCGAACGCTCAGTTGTCTTTCTTACAACTGATGTTCTCTTACAACTTCTCCCTTTAAATACTTAGTTGACTTTTGCATCTTCCCCCTTTGAATGCTCAACTGTTGTTCTGAATCTTGAACGCTCAGGTGTTTTTCTTACACCTGATGTTCTATCCGAGTGAAGCCTTGTTGCCTTCTTCAGCTCGAGACCTGTAAAGATAAAATCTTAACATTGCTCAAACAACGAGCCTAACTACTAACATTAGGATCTGACAACATCTACTCGGTTGGGGTCAGTTGGTTTTGGAATCAATCAAAACTTTAATAAATTTCCCAACACTTACTCTATTACATATCAGGTGTCATATGCGCTTTGCAACTCATATCATACTGATCTATTTTTGGGAAAGTTATTCATTGAGATACCAGATATATTCAAGAAGGTGTTGACGACGGTCGGTCACGATAGAGTGGAAATCCCTCGATTAAGAGAGGTTGACATTCAAATTAGAGAGAAAGAAGTTATAAGGCATGATTAAAGCCTCAGATTGAATACAGGAAGATTATCTTTCCAAGGCGACAGAATTATGTCACAACCATTTGGAAAGAATCTAATCCAAGATTCTTATCCTCAGACATCTCGGAGCAGAAAGGTGGCAGTAAATCTGTAATGCCCTGAAGGGTGGAGAGGAGTTACAGTTAGATTTGACACTATGAGATGGAAAACCAACTTCCCTTGTAACGTCTTATACTATCTGCAGCAACCAGTTTTCAACCATTATAGAGGAACCCTCGAAATAGGAGGAAATCCAATTGAAGATGAAAGGAAGAACCGGAAGAGAACCAGACATTATTTCGACTAAATTTATCCTAAAGTCACCTGCAATGAAACGAGATCAAAGTAGCATAAATTAATCAACCCAAGTCGTCTCTCAAGGAAAACTTAACAGGAAAATTATTTGTATTGCAAAAAGAAAAGAAAAAGAAAGTAGTAAAAAGAAGGGTTTTGGTTTGTTTATAACTAGGTGAAAAGATAAATTAAGCATAAATTAAACCTAGGTAAGAATGAAAATCTAATCTAATGAAAGCAATAAGAACATTGAAATTAAGCACGAAACCAAAGAAATTAATTGCATCAAGAAATTGAAATAGCAAGAATAAATTAAACTCATAAACTTAACTTGAATTGAAAGAAATCTAAAATCGCAATTGAATCCATGGTGGTTGATATTCTTCAATCCAGAATAAAATTACTAATCTATGAAAGCAATAATAACTAAGAACAATCTAAGAGTGTTTTTTGTGCTAAAAAAATGGAAAAATCGCGTCAAAAGTGGATGAAGAGGCGGAAGGAAATAAATCTGTCTTATTTATAGTAGGTTTCACGCCGCCATGGGCCAAGCGATCGCTTATAGGGTCAAGCGATCGCTTAGCCCTGTTCTCTGTCTGCCCGAGCACTCCGTCAAGCAATTGCTTGACCCCATTCTCTGTCCATCCTATCGCTTCGCCAAGCTATCGCTTACAGGGTCAAGCGATCACTTGGCCCTTCTCTCTATTTCTTAGACCTTTCTTCTCACACGATCGCCTCCTATACCAAGCGATCGCTTGCTTCATATTTTGATCTTGACTGATTGCTTGAGTGGACTGAGCGATCGCTTGCGTACAACTTCAACTCCTGCTCGTCTCAAACTCTTCTTCTCTCTTTCTTGATCTAAATACCTAAAACTCAACGTCAAGCACCCAATTTCCACACAACACTTGGTCCAAAAGATTAGTACAATTTCTATAACAAAATATAATAATTTTATAATAAAACCATAAAAAATGTACTACCTAAACTAGATAAATCACAACCAAATGAAGGTGAAACACCCCTCCACACACAAAACCTTGCTTTTCCTCAAGCAAATCTTATTTCCAATCAAAATGAAAAAGTAATAAATTGAACTAAACAATTCATACTCTAATAAACTCTCAATCATAAGACAAATTCATCATTCATCGATCAAATATAATCATCACAAAATAATGAGTTTCCCTTCACACAAGAACTCAATCAACTCAACATCTAACTGCAAGATCTAGGTGAGAAGACTTGAGCAACAAAAAGTATCCCAAATTCATGCCATTTCTCATATTATAAACATTAAGTGAATTCCAGGCAATGTTCACTAGGTTTACTCACGTAATTTCCGGCTTCCTAGCGTGGTTTCCCATACCCATTTCAGAATATAGTATATTCAACATTGAATAGACAAGAAAGAGGGGTAGAGCCCTTCAAATCACAACAATTTCAAACAAACGGCTTAACAAAAAGTTCTCAAGTCAGGTGGGATTATATGGCAAATTCATGAGGTGCGAACATTTAGAGATCATCTAAAGTATCCTCATGTGATTTCCCATGCTCATGGTTCCTAGAAGAGCAGAAGCCTCCCAACTTGACTTAACAAATTAAACAATTAAAGGCTCATTATTCGAGACACATCTCTTAAAATAAAGGTTTTCTCACCCTTCACCTTCACTTAAACACCAAGCTTCAATCATCCAAGTATGAAATGCCCCACAATTGAAATGCGACAACCATATCAATCAAATCATGACATAATATCCCGATCAATCAAGCAAATCGAAGCATGAACTATAAACTTCAATGTCCCAATTGTCACAACACAAGCAAAATAAACAGGGAAAAGATGATAGAAGGATACAAACCAGAGAGAATAGATGAGACAACAGCAACCATAAACCTCAAGCACCCTACACAAAATAAGAAAAACAAACACAACCAGAGCAACAATAGCAAATAATAAAACAAAATAATAAAACACCACCACAGTTTAAAAAGGAAGAAAGAAATAACGTACTCATCAACAGTGAAGCTCACTGTTGATCATGTGGTGGTTGAGAAGGACCTCCAGGCGGAAAGTGCCAACTAGCAAACTGCCTCTCGAAAGCATCCATACGCTGTGTCTGAGGTTCATTATACTATCGCTGCTCCTCCCAACGTTGGGCATTAAGAGTCCACTGCTGAGCCTGCTTGGTCCAATACTGACTGCTAGCAGCGTCAAATTGAGAAATCCCTTGCCAATGCTGCTCAGCCAAACCCCAACGCTGATCATTTGCCACCCAACGCTGCTCATTCTCTACCCAACGCTGCTCATTACGCTACAAATATTCGGTTTGAGCATTCAACTGGACTCCATAATTAACAACACTCTGTTGCAACTGGCCCACCTGAGCCCTTAAGTCAGTCCGGAAGGCATTAAAGTCGTTTTGAAAGCTACAAAAATCAAAAGAGGCGGACCCAGATGGGTGAGAAGAGCTCGATGGTTGGAAAGGGCCTTCATTATATGGATGGCCTGGCTCCCGTTGCCCCCCAGTCCTATCTTCATTTTCATGGTCTGCATCAGGGAGAGCAATAATACCATCATGCTGCTCAGCACGATACCGTTTAACCACAACACGTTACTTAAAAGGAACAAAAGAAGTTTCATCTCGCGTAAGAAAAGCATGCTTCAGCTCAGAGTGGCCCAAGTACTTAACGTCCATATCAGAATATGGGTGGGGAGGACATTCGCCATGGAGAAGCTTAAATTTACGAGCCAAAGCGGTGGCTAATTGAGGGAAAGCAGCTGCAACAGAGGACTTAATCTTGATGTTTTGCAAGACGGCATAGATAAATTGCGCCGGGCAAACTGGCACTGTCCTTGCTGCACAATCCAGTAGAAAAAGCTTCGTGGTGTGAACTTTACTAGAATCTTCCCGACCAATAACATTATACACAAGAAATTTGTGTAATATGCACAATGCTGGATTACGAATGAAGCCACAAGAAATTTCCCTAGTTTTCCAATTATCCAACCCAGTTAAATTCCTCCATGCAGCAAGAGCATCAAACTCTGTAGGTACAACCATCATTCCCCCCTCCATCCTAAACCCAAATAGCTAATACATAACAGTCGGTCCAGCTCAACATTCCGTCCCAGGAGTCGAAAAGAGATACCTTGAAGCTCATTTTCAAATGTCATAGTAGCAATAAATTCAAGGCATAAAGGTATCTAACCATCCCACTCCGAATGAGCATACTTATACAATCCTAACACCTTAAGGTAAGAGTCTAATTCATCCACAACACCAAATTTACCAATTTCTTCCCAATCTATGTAGTGAATAGTAGGTTTATGTTTATAAAGAAAACAAGAGTAGATTTGACCTTCCTCCGCAGTATAAATTGGAAAGGTTGCATTATAAGTATGACGGAGGTCTTGTGGTTGCTTCGGCAGCTCCGAAGACTCAGCGGTGAGTTTTGCCTTCTTGGATCGACCCATTTGTGAAGGACAACAAAAATAGGCGAGGCCACCGTAGTGAAACAGCCGTTGGAAAGGCTGAGCGGTCGCTTAGCGGATGAAGCGAGGGCGCGACGGCGCTTGAGGGGCGAAGCACCCACTTAGAAGAGAGAAGCGAGTACGTAGAGGGCGGCAGACGGTGAGGTAAGCGATCGTTTGGCCGGATCGGTGTGGCCGGAGCGAACGCATGGCCCACAGAAGGTGGGTGGTGGCATTTTAGTGAGAGAGAGAATAAATGGGTGTCGGTGAGGTAAGCGAGCGAACGTGTGGGTGGCTGAAGGCGGTCGCTTGGATGGATCGGTCTGGCCGGAGCGAACGCGTGGCTCGTAGGAGGTGGGTGGCGGCATTTTAGTGAGAGAGAGAATGAGTTGGGAAAATGAATGGGTGTCGGTGGTTTAGGGAGGACAAAGTGAATGGCGGCGGTGTGAGGAAGAGATGGTGGATGTCGAAGATTTTGAGGAAGAGAGGGTGAGTGGCTGAAGTTTTCAGGAAGGGAAAATGGGTGGGGTGGCGTTTGAGAGAGAGAGAGAGAGTGAGCGAGTAAATGGCTAGGGTTTAATGGCTCGAATTTAAAGGAAAGAGAACAAATCAGAAGGAGGCGATCGCTTGGAGGCAAGGCGACCGCGCAAAGTAAACTGCAGAAATCAATAACTGGAGGCCAAACTCTCGCTTGGGTGTGAGATGATTGCTTAGGGTCAGCCTCTGAAAAAAAAAATTCACGACCCGCAAGCGGTCGCTCAGCCTTCGAGCGATCGCGTGGGTGACGTCTCTAACAAACATCCAATCCCTTCAAGCGGTCGCCTATCAGTCAAAGCGATCGCTTAAGGCTCGTCTACTTTTTTTTTGTTTTTTTACAATTCATGGGTTGCCTCCCACGCAGCGCTTGTTTAATGTCATTAGTTTGACAGACAGGAACGATGCCATCATTCCGGATCCACGAGCCAGATTGACTCTTCTTCTTGAATCACAGTTTCTCTATCATGGTACGGCTTCACTCGATGTCCATTAGCTTGGAAGGATTCTTGAGTGTGCTCATTGAGCAGACGAACAACAATAAATGGTAGAACCTCTTCAATGGTGTACGGGCCGGTCCAACGAGACTTGAGTTTTCCGGGAAACAGTTTCAGTCTTGAGTTAAACAAAAGGACTTTCATCTCGGACTTTAACTCCTTATGCAAGATTCGGCGGTCATGAAGCCTCTTCACTCGATCTTTGTAAATCTTGGCATTGTCATATGCCTCATTACGGAGCTCATCCAACTCGGACATCTGCAATGCCCAATGTTTACCCGCAATATCAAGATCAACACTGGCAGTCTTGATTGCCCAATACGCATTGTGTTCGATTTCAACAGGGAGATGACAATTTTTCCCAAACATAAGCCTTTACGGACTCATCCCCAGAATACTCTTGTAAGCCGAACGGTACGCCTATAGCGCATCATTCAACTTTGAAGACCAATCCTTATGAGACGGTTGTACCGTCTTCTCCAAGATTCCCTTGATTTGCTTATTGCTTGTCTCCGCTTGTCCCGATGTTTGTGGATGATAGGGAGTAACAACCTTATGCGTTATTCCATTCTTCTTCATAAGCTTCTCGAAAAGGTTATTGCAAAAGTGCTTCCCACATCACTAATTATCGCTTTGGGAAATCCAAACCTACAAAGAATATTTTCTTGCACAAACCTTAGCACAATATGAGAATCACAAGTCCTAGTACGGATTGCCTCAACCCACTTGGACACATAATCAACGGCTAAAGGGATGTACTCAAAGCCAAAAGACTTGGGAAACGGTCCCATGAAATCAATACCACAAACATCAAAGATTTCAACCACAAGAATATTGTTAAGGGGCATCTCATTCCTACGACCAATGGACCCAACCCTTTGACAACGATCACAAGCAAGGTAGAATGCATGAACATCCTTAAATAATGTAGGCCAGAATAAACCTGATTGGAGCACCTTGTGTGTTGTTTTCTGTCCTCCAAAATGGCCTCCGCGGTGAGTTTCATGGCAAAGTTGCAAAACTTTGGTTTGCTCATCATCCGGCACACACCTTCGGATCACGTCATCCTTACCAATCTTGAATAAGTAAGGATCCTCCCAAAAATATTGCCTGCACACAGATAAAAAAAGCTTCCTTTCCTGGGAAGTAAGGTCAGATCTCAACTCATCACAATCAAGGAAATTGACAATATCGGCATACCGAGGCACAATCCCTGGACTCAAAGCTTGTTCAAATGGAAATGATTCGAGCAAATTATCACAAATCGTAGGAGAAGGTAGATTATCAAGACGAGACAAATGGTCAGCTACAATATTTTCACTACCTTTCCTATCACGAATTTCAAAATCAAACTCTTGTAATAACAACACCCAACGAATGAGTCTAGGCTTAGCTTGGGATTTGGTCAACAAATAACGCAATGCAGCATGATCACTATGAATGATGACCTTGGAACCTATGATGTATGCACAAAATTTATCTAATGCAAACACAACAGCAAACATCTCCTTCTCGGTAGTGGTGTAATTCACTTGAGCAGAAGTTAGGGTCAGACTCGCATAATAAATGACACGAAGCATTTTATCTATACGTTGACCCAAAACAGCACCAATAGCAGAATTAGACGCATCACACATTATCTCAAAAGGTTCTGACCAGATAGGACCAATAACAACAGGTGCAGTGCTCAACTTCTCCTTAAGCAAATTAAAAGCAAAGAGACATTCATCATCAAACACAAATGGCACATCTTGAGAAAGCAAACGACATAGAGGTTGACTGATCTTAGAGAAATCTTTAATAAAACGCCGGTAAAAACCGGCATGTCCAAGAAAACTCCTTCCATATCCTTGTCCTTGGTTCTGATTTCTCCATCCAGTGTTAGACTGATTCTGCCATCCTAAGTTCTGCTGTCGCTGATTCTGATTGGATCCTTGGCCTTGGTCAAACTGCTGTCGTGGAGGATATCCGTGTGCAACATACATTTCTGCTCCTCCTTCATATGTCAACTCTCCCATTCTCTGGCACTCTTCAGGATTGTGACCCAACTCCCCACAAATACCACACGACTCAACAACTATATCTTTTCTAGTAGGTCCTTGTCGCGGTGGAGAAGCAACAGATTTGCTCATCTTTAATTCTTGCAATTCTTGCATTATAGTGGCCAACTATTTTTTCATATTTGGACTTTCAGCAACCACACACGTCGTGCACGGGTAGATTTTTGCTGGGAACTAGCTGTGAGGGTTTCAAAGATATCCTTAAGTTGGTCAGCAGTCTTGACTACTATGTTTTCTCCAGCTATGCTATCTACCATAAATTGAGAGGTGTGCTGCAATCCGTCATAAAAGAACTACCAAAGAATTTCCGGTACCATCTGATGGTAGGGACACTGTTGAAGCAACTCTCTAAATCTCTCCCATAGAGGTGGCCAAAAAAACCGGAACCGGTGGAACCGAACCGAAACCGGCGGTTCTGGAACCGGAACCGAACCGCCGGTTCCTTTTTAGAACCGAGAACCGCCGAACCGCCGGTTCTGTTCCGGTTCCAAGAATGTGGAACCGAGAACCGCCGGTTTCGGTTCGGTTCCAATTCCGAACCGGCGGTTCCTCATATTTTTTATATTTTTTATTTGTTTTTATTTGTTTTTATTTATATTTATATCATAATTCATATTATATCACTTAAATACTAATATTAGAAGGCATAAATATATATTTATAA
This sequence comes from Schizonepeta tenuifolia, assembly GCA_029490685.1. Lineage (NCBI taxonomy): Eukaryota > Viridiplantae > Streptophyta > Magnoliopsida > Lamiales > Lamiaceae > Schizonepeta > Schizonepeta tenuifolia. Next base: position 57,379,932 of record CM055958.1, read on the forward strand.
TATAAAAAAGTAGCAAAATATAATAAAATACATATAATTAAAACTTCGGTTCCAAATTGGAACCGGAACCGGAACTGGAACCGAAACCGACGGTTCTGGTTTGAAACCGGAACCGAAGAGGTATTCAGTTCGGTTCCGGTTCCTCCGAAGTGGAACCGAGAACCGTCGGTTCCGGTTCCGGTTCGGAACTGAAATTGAAGTTGGCCACCTCTACTCTCCCATGCCTCATGGAAAGACTCATCTCCAGCTTGACTGAAATGCATAATTTTTGTCCTCACTTCTTGCGTCTTGTGGTTTAGATAATACTTGAGTATGAACTTCTCGCAGACATCCTTCCAAGTTATAAGAGAGTTTGGTGGCAATGAGAGATACCACAACTCGGCTTTGTCCTTCAAAGTATGCGGGAAGCATTTCAGCTTCAGTTGATCCTCAGTAATTTCTCCAAGAGGGAAGGACTGGACCACGATACAAAATTCTCGGATGAATTGCAAAGCATCCTCATTTGCCATACCATAGTATAATGGCAACAGGTTGAGGAGATTGTGCTTCAAATCACAGTTCCTTGCTGCAGTTGGCAGAGTGATAGCTGAAGCAGTAGTCTCAAAAGTCGGCCTAGCATAATCTCCCATCACTTTCTGTGCCATCTCGCCAATTACGATTTCTTTCTCTAGTTGATCACCCTCAGAGTCGTCTGACTGATCACAAAAAATGTTGCCCAACAAAGCTTCTTCTTCAACTCCGTTTAAGGCTTGGTTCGGTTACATCCTTTACTTTTTTCAGAACTGCGCTCTTCTGATCGATGTTGTCAATATACGGTGCTAATGGTTGATTCTGACTTCTGCGACCTCGCATACACAACACTAGCAAACGAATTACATGCACCGGAGGGAGAAAAATAACCAAACAAAAATAAAAAGAAAAATAAAATAATACAACACAAATAATCGCCTAAAGTTATCCCCGGCAACAGTGCCAAATTTGTTTGGACTAAATTTATCCTAAAGTCGCCCGCAATTAAACGAGATCAAAGTAGCATAAATTAATCAACCCAAGTCGTCTCTCAAGGAAAACTTAACAGGGAAATTATTTGTATTGCAAAAAGAAATGAAAAAGAAAGCAGTAAAAAGAAGGATTTTGATTTGTTTATAACTAGATGAAAAGATAAATTAAGCATAAATTAACCTAGGCAAAAATGAAAATCTAATCTAATGAAAGCAATAAGAACATTGAAATTAAGCATGAAACCAAATAAGTTAATTGCATCAAGAAATTGAAATAACAAGAATAAATTAAACTCGTAAACTTAACTTGAATTGAAAGAAATCTGAAATCGCAATTGAATTCGTGGTTGTTGATGTTCTTCAATCGGGAATAAAATTACTAATTTATGAAAGCAATAATAACTAAGAACAATCTAAGAGTATTTTTGGTGCTGAAAAATTGGAAAAATCGCGTTAAAAGTGGAAGAAGAGGCGGAAGGAAATAAATCTGTCTTATTTATAGTAGGTTTCACGCCTTCACGCCGCTATGGGCTAAGCGATCGCTTAGAGGGTCAAGCGATCGCTTGACCTTGTTCTCTGTCTGCCTGAGCACTCCGTCAAGTGATCGCTTGACCCCATTCTCTATCCATCCTATCGCTTCGCCAATCAAACGCTTAGAGGGTCAAGCGATCGCTTTGCCCTTCTCTCTGTTTCTTCGAACTTTCTTCTCACACGATCGCCTCCTATACTAAGCGATCACTTGCTTCATATTTGGACCTCGAGCGATCGCTTGAGTGGACTGAGTGATCACTTGCGTACAACTTCAACTCCTGCTCATCTCAAACTCTTCTTCTCTCTTTCTTGATCTAAATACCTACAACTCAACGTCAAGCAACCACGTGCAATGGTTTTCTATGATGGTGGCTCGCTTCTTAAAGTTCGTACAATTTCTATAACAAAATATAATCATTTTGCAATAAAATCATAAAAAATGTACTACCTAGACTAGATAAATCACAACCAAATGAAGGTGAAACAGAGATACTGGTACTAGGACTTGATTTCCTCGAGAAACACAAGCCCTGGAGAAGCATGGATGAAGGAGTGAAGATTATGTTCAATAATATCATATTATTGATATAATGACAAGTCCATTCTCCATATACATCTGTTGGGATGCTATACGAAAAATATAAAGCAAAATATTTTGCTGCTTATATTGATTCAGGAGCAGGAATCTGCATAGCAAAGCGAGGAGTCTTTCCAGAAGAAGTGGAAGATGATCTACGTCGTATTGCCGGATGAGACTTCTCAAAGAAGATTTTACTCTTATCAAAAGGAGTAAAAGAAACGGATATTTTGATTAGAGGAGCAAGAGATACACCATGGTACAAGGTGAAAACTCCACCGATCTATTTCCATGATACAGGAGCAGATTTTCTGTTGGGAAACAACTTCCTACAGATGTTCAAGAGGTATACTTAGGATAATTAACGACGACGATTGGTGTTCACAACCAATTGTGATCATAAAATCATTGTCCAGAGATTGCGAGAGGCATTTAACAGACATATGCCACTGACATTTCGCAGCAAGTGTGGTGATGAAGGAAAACTTCGGCACCCAAAAATGAAGGATCAAAGAAGATTTAATAAGGCAGGCTTAAGCTGCATTAGAGAAAAAGATCTCAAGGTAGAAGAGATCCAGATCCTTAAAGTATCCTTAATATCCAACCAAGATATTAAGGAAGAAACACAAGTGTCCTTGGAAGATGTCGAAAGAAAGATCAGAAGGAGTTACAATGAAAATCCTTTGGCATGGTGGGACAAGAATAAACTCAAAACAATCTTGAAGGTAAAGCCAGGCAAGGAGTAATCCTGATGAATCTCAAAGATCAACAGGATATGAAAGAGATAATCAAGGAACACCTTGATTTGTGATTGATCGAGCTAGGAAACTCACCTTACAGCTGTCCTGGATTTCTGGTAAGAAATCATGGGGAGATCAAATGAGGTAAACCTAGACATGTCATTAATTATAAATGAATTAATGGTATTCTAGAGTTTGATAGACATTTTATTCCAAGTAGGGAACACCTCATTAACTGCATTAGAAATGCTAAGGTTTTCTCTAAGTTTGATTGTAAGTCAGGATTCTACCAGATTCGCATGGAGAAAAGTAGTAAGAAGCTCACAGCCTTCTCTACTCCACAAGGGCAATGGGGTTAGCTAATGCACCTCAGATATTCCAGAGAAAGATTAATAATCTTTTTAAAGATTATTTTTCTTTTATGTTTTTTTATATTAATGATATTTTAATAGCATAAAAAAATATGGAAGAACATGTCAAACATCTAGATCTCTTTGCAGATATTTGTTACAAGGAAGGTCTTGTACCGTCGGAAAAGAAAGCAGTCATTGCAGCTAGAAAAATAGAATTACTAGGCATTGAGATTGATGAATCAGGAATCATGTTGCAGGATCATATTGTACAAAAGATCCAAACTTTTCTTGAAGTTCTAAACGAAAAGAAACAATTTCAAAGTTTCTTGGGAGTTGTTAAATTTGCAGGGGAATTTATCAAGAACCTTGCAAAATACAGGAAAGTCTTCAGTTCATTACTGAAAAAAGATGTCCCATTCATCTGGACGGGTGAACATAAAAAGGGAATGAGGGAGTTAAAAGAGGATTGCGTAAATCTCCCAAAACTCTAGACACCACTGGAGAAAGATGACTTGGTCCCATATACGGATGCAAGCGATTATTGGTGGGCAGTAGTCTTAACCAAGATCACTCCCAACGGAGAAGAACCCTGCAGATATTGTAGTGGTTTATTCTCAGAAAGCGATGTTGTGTGGTGGCACATCAATGAGAAGGAATTCTTTGCAGTGCGAAAGACGTTTAAAAAATGTCCTTTATTTTTATTAGCAAAGAAATTTACTTTGAAAGTTGATAACGCACAGGTTAAAGCTTTCTTAAGGAACAAAATGGAATCCAAGCATGAAAAGGCTAGATTAATTAGATGGCAGGCTGAATGTCAATATTATATTTTTTATATTGTCATTATAAAATCTCATGAAAATGTTCTTGCAGATTTTTTGACAAGAGATGGAGCCAGCTGAAGCAAGATCCATCCTGATAACCCAAAGGCATTTCAGAGACAATCTAGAAATGCTATTTGAAGAATGGAACGAGTGCGTTCTTCATGCTGAACAAGCAGGAAGACTGCAATCTGCTGATAAGATGAAAGTCATTAGCAGAATACAAGCATGCTTGCTTACTCAGTATCAACTTTGGGAAGCAATGCAACCGGCCCTCTTCCGGGCTTCCAAAGAACCTTTGGAAAAAGGAGAGTTTCGAGTATAGGGCTCTAAACATGTAGCAGGGGATTTCAATACCCTTTGCCCAAGTCCTAAGTTGGTGGTTTCTTAGGAACCATTGGCCTAAGGAAAAGATAAGCTTCATGGGTCACACCTTGAAGTTTCATGTCAACCTAGCACCTCTGGGATTAAAGAGGGAGATATTAATCTTAGGCTAATGACTGACACCTCTAAGATTAATACTAACAAAATTGAAGTTTCTTCTTTATGGCAGGTTTATCAAGCCAATTGGGAGAAGCTTGTTACCAAGAGAAATATCAACCCAGAAAAAATGAAGGTTGATAATTCGGGGAAATATCCTCGAGTGTGGATGATGCTCATACGAAATAAGAAGATCGTATGATTTTGGGGCACTAGTCTTAGTTTATACTACATCGCCATCATTCACGGAGATCAAGGGTCTACCAAAATAGATCCAAGAAGAAGTGCATGAAACCTGGGCTAACAATATACTGCTTAGACGAGGAGATATACTGGAGTTATACTTCATTAGTGCAGCTCCAGAACTAGCAGGAAAGGGTAACCACGGAGTCTTTCATTACATAAGGCTCAGGAGACATGATACCAATGCCTTGGGAAGAATCAAGGCACCAATGGATGAAGAGACTACACTAGTCTCAACAATGCCGGAGGATCTCATCTCTACCAGAAGAGCATGGGGTCTATGGGTCTGTCTCACAGAGATGGACAAAGTCAAGTTTCCATTCAAATTCTTTCATAATTCAGTGAATGGATCTTTCCTGTTAAACACCATGACAGGAAAATCCACCAAATATGCAGAGGAAGCTTTCGAAAGAAAGAGGACTCTGCTTTGGGAGAACAACATTGCGGAGAACAAGGAGACTAATCGCAAATATTGCAACATGGCTCATTTGGGCATTGGTCTGAGCACGTATGCTCGAAGTGTCCGAACCAGAAGGAGCCAGAATTCGAAAAAGGCTTTCTTCCCAAAAAAGGGAAATAAAAGGCTCGTTCTGATGAGTACGCAGAGCACAAGGCGATGCCGAAGTCAAGAATGCCGAGGGCCCCGGAAAAAAAGTAGATTCCCGACTCAAGGTAAAAGAGTCATGTGACTCTGCGCTGGAAGATCACTCACCAAAAAGAAAACAACATCGGTGGGTGGATGAACAGGTATTATCCACTAAACTACAAATGGATAAAGATACATGAGAAGGACCACTACCCTAAAGCAGTGATCTACCAGTCATGAGTTATTATCTTCACCGAAAGATGGTTGTCTTCATTCAATCATAGAAGACATGGTGGACCAGTGGCATGAGAGGTCGGCTGTCCTCATATGATAATGGTCGGACCCTCTTCACGTGAAGAAAATCAGATGAAAATAAAGAATTCGAGGCAATAATGAAGTGTGAGAGGTTCCCTGTACCTCTATTTAAGCAAGCAGAAGTTGAAGTAGAAGGATCATCGAAAAATCACTCACCATCTTCTCTGCTTCATCCAAAATAAACCTAGCATAGTTTTCTTCTTTTCGTTCTTTTAGTTTATGTATCCAAGTTCCGCTACCATGAGTAGCTAAACAAGCTTGTCTCCTCCCTAAAGGAGATATACTTATGTTGTAATAAGTTTTATATAATTCCTAAATAAAAATTTGGGCTTTTGCTCATGCCTTCCAATATTTAAGATTTTTTTGTATATCGACGGAGCACCCTACGCCTCGGGTAGGAAACGAGCGAAGGTTGTGCTGAGTGTTGCTGAAGAGTTCTGCGGCTGAAAACCATCGGTTGCGATCGTGTGGTTGGACGAGGTCCCTAAAACTTCGGGTAGAAAAATCCGGAAACATTACGGTAAAAAAGGTATGAAGTCGATATACGTAGAATTTATTTTATATGGAAACATGATGGGCCTGATAGTATTGAATTGATTATCTCCAAATTGAAAAATGGATTTAAATAAGCGAAGTATATAATAGAGAAATTCAGTAAAAAAAAATACCTGCATACACGTTCATATACAAGAGCGTATAATTTGTATGTTTTTACAGATAACTGGTTGTATTTATCCCCACAAATTATTAAACAATATTTCATATACAATAATATTATTCTAATAATTAATGGGTGGGACCATGGGTAGAAAACATTGATTTTGAAAAGAGTGGGTATTTTTCATTTTGCACAATTCAATATGGGTATAATACATTTTTTCCATATAAAGAAATACAATTTGTATACTCCTAATTGAGATATACTCCCTCCGTCTCACTCCAGTTGTCTTAGTTTTTCTGGGCACGAAAATTAAGGAGAAAATAATTAAGGGTAGAAAGTGTGCTTAGTGGAGTTATTAAAGTGAAATAAAATAGGTAGAGAGAGAGTAAATAGTGAAATAAAGTAGGTAGAGAGAGAGAGTGAATAGTGAAATAAAGTGGAATAAAGTGAGTAGAGAGAGAAGGAGAATAGTGAATGACACAGAAAATAAGGAGAAAAGTAGGTTGAAAGGTATAAAGTGGGTGTAATTAACCAAACTAATTATTTCCAGTAAAGGAAATAGGACAACTGGAATAAGACACCCGAATTAGAAAGTAGGACAACTGGAATGAGACGGAGGGAATAATAGTTAGGAATAAGAATTTTATATATTATGAATAATAATGCAGAAAATACGAGAATAACGATAAATAGGAACGGAGAACCGTGGACGTGCCACGTAGTACGAACATAAACGTCGCTATTATATATACGCTATTATATATACTATAGATATAGATTATCACAACAAAATGTGATAAGCTTTAGTTCATTGCAATTATAACATAACTTTCAGACCTTTAAATTCGATATCCAACCTTTCGATTTGTTGCATTGGGATCATACCCAAGTTCGACCGATTCACTATATTCGATTTCAAATAAATCATCGTCTTTTGAGCTCTTAATTTGAGAAATCAAATATTGGACTCTTGACAATTGAAAGAGACGAAACATTTTGACATATATATGAATCAATGTCCAATAGTTGATGATCACAATAAATCAATCAGTTGATCTTAGTGAATCATTCAACAAGTTCATCACAAGCGAAGTAAACAATATTGAGGAGCAATCACAATGCTGAATAACAACAGGAAAACCAAGCTAGCCCTTTGAATTGGATCATCATCAGCTTGAATTAAAGCAGCTTCACTTTTCCAACCAACATGAAGGCCTTATACACAACTGACCTCACTACATTAGCACCACCCCAAGCATCCTCCAACTCCTTCACCGCGGCATCCGATAACAAATCGAGCCCTCGTTCCTTGGCAGTCGTGACAGCTGACCACGACTGCAGCATTCTTATATAACCCTCAAAGGACAGCTCCATTGGGATGTCGAGAGGCAGAGGATTCCCCTCCGACCCCAGCCCCACGGCCTCGAAAGGGAATGGAAGTGATTCATAGCTTTGGAGCAAGGACTCAAGCTTGGAGTCCCAGTAGGGGAGAGTGGTTGCATGCCAAGCTTTTGCAGCAGCATCGAATGTAGGGCTAACATGTAGATCGTTGTACCCCCAAACTGCGATAAGGCCGCCTGGCTTGCGGAGGAGGCGCGTGGCGACGGAGTAGAATCTTGGGAGATCGAACCAGTGGATGGCTTGCGCAACAGTGATGAGATCGACTGAATTTGGAGGTCCGATTAAGTTTGCTAGGTGGTCATCGGAGAGAGATGGCGGTGTGTGCAGGTAGCGTATGTTAGCACGTTGCTTTGCGAATTTGAGCTGAGCTGAGCTTATGTCTGTTGCTATCACTTGCTCATAATGCTCACCCACCTATATATATATATATATATATATGCAGATCAATATAGCAACTGTTTGGTTCTATATATGTTAATTAGGACCATTAATTTGTTTCAACTTAAACAGTAATCTAATTCAATTCCTTGAAGCCCGAGGATTAATGAGGGATGTTTCTTCTGCTATTATTTGCTGCACCAACAAATTCAACATTTTTGCAAAGTTCATAAAAACTACTACTACTATAAGAGAGAGAAGCGCGAATGCGATTAAGAATTGACCATTAAAATTTGACAATCACCTTAGGCTCTATCGAGAATAGAAACTACTAAAAATGGAAGCACGATCTCATTATCATCATCAGCAGAGCAGCATCAATAAATATTATTGTATTTGGTTTTAATTAGAAATGAAAAAAAAAAGGAAAAGGAAATGACTAACGCGAAAAGCGGCCTGGCCATTGCCGGTGGCGACGTCCCAAGCGAGATGGTGGTGGGAGGTGAGGTCTGCCAGCATCTTGTACCACTCCGCCGGATATGAAGGCCGACCTTCCATATATATTTCCGCCTGTTTATCAAACAGTCCTGCCATTCTCTCTCTCTCTCTCTCTCTAAGTTGGCAATCAGATAATTTTGTTTTTTTTTTTTGAGGGAACAATCAGATAGTAATTAATTAAGAATTAAAGTGGCGATGCCACCTGGGCGGAGAACTCAATTCACCACATTGTATTTTTTTTTCCAAAGATAAATAGATTTATCAAAAAAAGCTCTCTATTTTCCATTCACTCGTGTAAATCCTTCAAAAAAACAAACTATCCTTGTATAAATAGTACCCTCTTTTACTATTTTTTATTATTTTGTTAACCTTTTTTAGTTTCAATATTTTTCTAAGTTTATAATATTATCTTTAAAGAACCGTGGATTTATATTGGCCTGATGTGCTTGTAATGAATCTAATGATTAAGATTGTTCACAAACTATTGCAAATTAGGACTTTTCATGAATTTATCGTGGACTAAATCTTAAATATATGGTGGTAGTGTTTTATTTAATAATACACATTTTTATATCATTGTAGTTTTTTCAGGAAAAAAAAATATCATTTCACTCTTCCTTTTAAGTATCTAAGATTAAATTATTGCCGGTTACCATCAACAATAACAATAATAACACTAAACACCAAAAGCGAAAAAAAACTTGCTGTTCTTACAATAAAGGAAGTTGGTAGATCCATACGCCTAACTTTATCTTAATATGGCTATACATGGAAGATGCAGTTTGAAAAGAATTATCAAGAATTATAATTAAAGTATTAATTATAGGGTTATTTATAAGAATAAAGATATCCGGTCACACTGTGGCCAGCCACACGCGTAAAAAAAGGAAAGTTGACTATAAAAATGAAAATAATCACATTTCTCATTTAGGGTTTATGCTTCTCAATTAGGGTATATTTCCTTTTTAAAAACCTATATTACCATTTTTAGCTCGTGTGGCCGGCCACAGTGTGGCCGAATATCATTACCCTATTTATAAATAGTGGCCCAAATTTTTAATATATTTTTTTTATTTATGGTTTGAACTTTGAAATCTTCCAAAAAAATCACTATACTTTGCGAAATCTTTTAGAAACGGTCCGCCTCTATTATTTTCCAGCATCGAGGTGATGAATCATCTGACCCAACACCTCACATAAAACTACGTGGTCTTGTATTAACAAAATCATATTTAATTAATCACTCTCCCTTTCTCTCTATACGCCTCTAACTATCCCTTCTTAGCCCCTATACTTTGCAATTTTGATTTCCATCTCAGCTCTCCCTTTCTCTCTCTCCGCCTCTAACTTTTCCTTTTTAGTCCTAAAAAAATTGACAATAAATCTGCAGTCCCTTTTCGGCTTCTCTCTAGAAGCGGAGAGAGAGAAAGGAAGAATGCTGAGATGAAAAAGGAAAAATAAATAAGAGTTTATTTTTCATTTTTTTTTTATAAAAATGATGTAGTTTCGTGTGAGGTGACGTTAATTCATATATCTGGATGATTCATCACCCCATGCCGGAAAATAGAGACGGGTCTCTTTTAGAAGAAATCGCGAAATTGTTGGATTTTTTTCCGAAGATTTTAAAATTCAGACCAAAAATAGAAAAATGATGAATGTTCGGATCACAAAATATAAATAACCTTAATTATACACTGAAAAGGATGGTTGGTGGAGTTTCATCTCAAATTTTTAATAGAAAGAATACGAAAGAGCTAACTAACTAATATTTTCTTTGAATCGTCTACCCTATTAAACATATATAAATTTCAGTACATACTTTAATTCACCTATAATAAGCATAGCTAGAGCTTTTCTTGCGAAGTTTCTGCAGATACTTCGTTGTTACAAATCGGACAAATCTGCAAAAATAAACTAGAAGAATTAAATCTAAATATTACAATGAGCTCCATAGAAATGATCATCAGATCACTTACTTAATTCCATTATAACGTGCACTTAATGTCACATAATTTGTCATGTGACTAGAGTTTAATAACGAGATTAATTTAGCTTATATTTAAGAACTGTAAACGCTATGAATTAAGGTTCTCATGCAATTGACAAGTAATTGTATATTATATATGAAATTGAATAACTTTAGAGAGAATGATTTTGTATTATATACCTTGTTAATTTGCAGCCATTTAGATATACAATCGCTATGGTAGGGATGATCACAGTGTAAGTCAACTAGATTCTCCCCCACTTCATACTCCACTTGACATATCACGCACCTATACATATATTAATTTCAGAAATTCCATGAATTAGTGAACAATCAGCTATCGATATTTAAATTAATATACTCTACAAAAATATTAATTATATGGTGATTATATATATGTGAAACTGAAAACGCAAAATGTCAAAGACAAAATTGGGATCGATACCTGTCAATTAGCAAACTGGAAGTAGAGTTGCATGTAATTGGACGTAAATATTTACTAATTTCATTTTCTGATAATCCTCTATTCTCTACTCCAACCATCTCTCCTAGGGCAATCAGCTCCTGTTTCATACCATTAATTAGGATATGATGTAGTATATTTTTATGTCCACATATATATGATTTAATTTCCTGAAAATAAATTGTAACAAGCCAGCTCTAATAAAAAAATAAAAATAAAAAAATTTTGTTTGCGGTTTACCTCATAAGATAATTCGTCTGGGTTAACATCATCTTCTTCAATTTCCTGCTGATCAAAGAGTTAAAATGTACAGATATAAATCTTTTTCTTTTAAAATAAAATTGTTAAATTAAATACCTCATCTCCAATCATCTACTATAAGATTTCAGTGGTATTAACATTTTGAATTCAAATTTTCACGCCATGCATGATGACAATTTTCATTTCAAGCACTGCAAACTTTAAATTTATATCAAAATATATTTTTCCTAGGAGCAATTATTATTATTATTATTATTATTATTATTATTATTATTATTTTATTATTATTATTATTTTGAATACACAATGCATGTTGGGGTAAAATTGAAATTAAACATCTTAATTTTGGGATTAATCTGTATGTCATCAATGAGAATATTAAGATTACTTAATACAAATTATTTAATACACCTATAAATTTACGAGCTAACTAGCTCACAAATAAATGAATCAAATATAGCTAACAAGGAAGCGTAACTCAATTGATAAGATGCATCCCTCCAACATTTAGATTATGAGTTCCAATTATGTGTGCGTGTATTATGAAACTAGAAAAAACATTAAATATAGCTAAGCTAGAGTTTGACTTATTTGTGTTTTAGGTTGCCTCATTCACAACCCGACAGGTAAGATCATACCAATTGATTTCTAAAATAGAAATTCTTATAACTAAAATGTAACCTAAGGGATAATTTCTTGCAGATGTTGTGGGTTAATGTTACAAATACCTCGTCATAATAGCTATCATCCTCCCAGAAATCTATTCCAGCTGCAATTAATGAGGGAACAAATAAAATTATATATAGATATAATTAATTATATATCTAGTAATATAGTCATGCTGTTCAATAATAATATACCAAATTAAGAGAGATTAGTATATGGGAATCTTATACTTACAATTTATGGAGCCGTATAACAAATCATCATCGCTAAATTCGAAATCTTCACCCGATGCAGAAGAACTTGTTGCGGAGCCCTCTTCGTCGCCTTCGCTTTCTATGGTTTCTAACACTGCCGGGAAATTAACTCTTCCCTGGATTAATTTAAATTAGAAAAGTAAATTTCATTAACCAATATTTTTTACGCCTTTGAATTAATTGTATAATATTATAGCATTCTGTTGTAAATAATATGATACGTGGGTTGTCATCTAATACACGGAGTAGTTAAGGTAAATAGAGATAAATAAAGACAACGAAGCGCAACTTAATTTGTGGTAAGATGTTTCCCCTCAACCAAGAGGTAGACGTTGAAGTCATATGTAAGCTAAAAAAAAAAAAAGATAAATATAACACAAAGAAAAAAAAATATAGTACATGCATATATTATGTATATATCTTGTTAGAGATCAGCTAGGTGAGAAAGAGATAAAAATTGATCTAGACCTAATTAAGATCGATATTAACAGTGGGTATATTATATTTCAAATAGGTTAAAAGTTAATTGTTGGCTGAAAAATATAGAGAAAATATTTAGTTAATTTATTTGAGTAATTAGATTATTGCATATTGAAAGTTGAAGATAATGAATTGGAAAACTATTTACCTCTTCAAGTTGCTCCAACGTAGTTCTCTTGGCTCGTTTCCTTCGGTCCTCCTCGTCCATCGCCTTTCAAATCAGAGCAGCGCGCAATTTCTCTGGCTGACAGACAAAACAATAATGTATACATGTTTATAAATAGTATATATATAGTATGTAAGTATATATATGTGCGTATGAAATTTGTTGAGTGCAAGCAAAGTTTGTGATGAGCGAGAAAGCAATCCTTAACCATTTCTTCCTTTTCTTGTTTTCCAGATTCCGATATTATTTTCATGCTGCTTCTCTACCCTATTTGCCGTGTTCGGGCTGTATTACGGATTTTCAGCCAAAAAAAAAAAAAAAAAGATGTACTTTTCATAATTATTAGCATGTGAGCGTAGTGGTTGATCACACCAAATAAATTGGACGGCAAATTGATCGAATTTATTCTCTCTTGATTTTATTATGTGAATTACGTACACTACAAAAAAGGGGTCGATTAACGAGGGGAAATACCGTCGGTAATAACATTACCGATGGCAAAAACCCGCCGTTGAACTGGTCATCAGTGATAACATTACCAACGGCAAATCTGACCGTCAGTAATTACAGACGGCGGTGTTGTCGGTAACTGTGGTCGGCAATTTGTGGGCTTGTTGCTGGATAATTACCGACGGTCAGGCTGTCGTCGGTGATTTCATCGGTGACTTAAGCGTATTTGCCGTCGGTAATTACCGAGAGCAAAGGTCCCGTCGGTAAATTAATTATTTTTTTTATTTTTTATTTTTATTTTTTAGTACCTGTTTCACGATTCAACTACACAACCCACAATATAACAAATCAAACACCAGATAGACCAAATCACAATTTACCAAATCAATAATAATATATAAAAACAAATGTAAATTACGAGTGCAATATTGTTCCAAAGTATTGAATATAGTAAATGTACGGAGTATATAAACAACTACTGGACAAGACGAAGAACCTAATCAATTAGGGAGAGGACGAGGAGGTAGCTAAGCCGACTGCATAAACTGCTCGAACGCAGCCAACCACTGATCCATGGCTTCACGTGCTACTCGTTCTGCAGCCCTGTCCTCTCAGCCTTCTACAGCCGCTCCTCCATCGTGGAGATCCGAGTCTCGTACATCTCCTACGTCAGCGCTGAAGTGCCAGTGCTACTAGTAGACCCCCTACTAACCTGGCTCACACCGACACCTCCAATGCCGTACCACCGTGACCTCTTGGGATGTACAATCTCCAAGTAGATCTCGTTCAGGTCCTCTCGTCCTGTCTCAGCAGCAATGCGATGAATGTCCGCCTAATTCATACATAACAATACATAATTGTTAGAACATAAATACATTTCAATATATAATACTAATATTTGAATAAACTTAAATACTTACATCAAATTTTTGATCCCTTTGTGTCGCATAACTGTCATTCTTCTTTGTGTGGATTCGGAGGAAAGTGTCATAGTTCAAGGCAGTCAGCGGGAGTCCACTTTGCAAGCTCTGTTAATGCATATATAGAAGATAAATAAATTATTATTTGTGATATAATATATATATATATATATATATATATATATATTACTTATGAACTGAGTTGATAATTACTAACCAAACTCTGCTGTAAGATACGAGTGGACTGAGACCCTCCAACGTGCTTGCTGATCCCTGTACTTGGTCCATTAGGCTCAAACAACCGGTTTTGGCTGTGTCACTGGGAAACCCTCTGAACATCCTCTCTTGCAGCCAGTACGCCTGGAGGCCAGTCCAGAACTCCTCAGTCATGCCGTTGGGTCTTGCCATCGTCTACCCCTCAGCATTCTTCAGCTCGAGCTTTTTCTTCAAATACGAACACGAACACAAAGATATCAAATTCGTATATATTGAAACAAGAACAAACCCAAATTCGTATAAATTGAAACAAGAACTAACCCTAATGGACAGTAGCACAGTGGCGGTGGTATGGCGGCGGTAGACCGGAGGCGGACGACGGCGGAGAGAGCAAAATTGTGTGAGAGAGAGAGATAGCAAGTTAGAGAGAGAGAGAGAGAGAGAGAGAGAGAGAGAGAGAGAGAAAGGACAACTTACCACAGTGGCGGTAGACAACGGCGGCGAAGAGAGCAAAACTGAGAGACAGAGAGATAGCAAGTTAGAGAGAGAGAAGAACTTACCACAGTGGCGGCGGAGCGGCGCGGTAACACCGACGGTGGAGGAGGAAGAAAGTGAAAGAGAGAGAGATGAAGGCTTAGAGAGAGAGAGAGAGAGAGAGAGGAATATGAGAGAGAGGGTTTAAAATTACCTACGTCAGCAGTGGAGAGGGACGACGACGACGTGGAGGTGAAATGGAAAACTAGGGTTGCAAGCCCCAATTTCAATTGAGAAATTACCGACGGAACGTGTCATCGGTAATTACCTGACCCGTGTTAAATCACCGAAGGTGTGTGTTCCCTCGGTAACTACCGACGGCACACGTGCCCTCGGTAATTACCGAAGAAATTTCCGTTGGTAAATATTATACATAAATTATATAAATTCATAGTTTACCAAGGGCAGTTGCCGTCGGTAATTTACCGAGGGAAGTTTCCCTCGGTAATGTCGTCGGTGATTTTAGTAGGAATAAGCCCGCCAAAATGCCGTCGGTAATCCGTCGATAATTTTATCACAACCGACCCACCTTTTTTGCCGTCGGTATTTGGTCGGTAATTATCGAGGGTGTAGTTGCCGTCGGTAATTTCCTCGGTATTTTGGCTGTTTTTTGTAGTGGTAGTTGTTTTTGTAGGTTCTTGTAACTAGCTAGCTAGCTGCATACAATTATTGTTTGAGTATTTTTTTCGGTGTCTGAATTCCTGAATTCTTTAATATTTCAATGTCAAACATTTCAACTAATGGATAAACATGAATTCTCTCTCACGTGCCTTGTACGGAAAGTTTCAAGCGCATGTTAGCTAAACTGGACTAACATACACATCTTATTGGAAACGACTCAAGGTCGACCAAGGAAGGTGGTAGAAGTGTTGTAGGCAACGAAGATTAACTCGAAGTTGAAGGAAACTGCTAAAACCAGCTCGAACCAAGGCTCTTCATCAAATACTAGAGCTGGCAAGGAGAAGGTCAATGAAACAATGTAAATGGAGATCGAGGATTTTCCAGAAATTGAGGAACTTATCGATGACAAATCGGAGTCAGAAGTGGATCAAAGAAAGGAAGAGATGCTTAGATCTGACAATTTCCGGCCAACTGGAAAAGATATGTCACTCGATTTCATAGCTCCTACGCTTAAGAATGGGATTCCTGTTGCGTGTCTTGAGGTTGAGGAATTATGAACTAAAGCTCTCCAATGGAAAATTCTATTATTCTTTATGTGATTGGTGATACTCCCACGATTTCTTATCTCAAAACTTACTTTGAAAAGCAATGTGGATTTCATGATTCTGAGATTTTCTACCATGTGGAGGGTTATTTAATAGTAAGGTTTACATATGAGGTAGAGAGAGATGAGGTGTTGCATGTCGGTCCTCAAACTATAGCTAACCGTCCGGTTATTGAAAAAGCTTGGGAATCTGGATTTTGTTTTGAAAAGGAAGTTCTTAGTGTAGTTCCTTTATGGATCCAATTGCCCAATCTCCCTCATAGCTGCTGGAGTGCCAATTCTCTTAGTAGGATTGCTGGCTAGTATATTGGGGAAACCTATTTGTGCTGATGAATGCACCACTAAGAAGAGCCGAATCTCTTATGCTAGAATGCTAGTGGAAATAGATATAACAAGGCCTCTGCAGCATAAGATAATGATTGAATGAGACAATGAGAAGATGGTGAACAAGAAGTGTTGTATGACTGGGTTCTACAATTCTGTAAAACGTGCCAAAGAGCAGGACATAATTGTCAAGTAAAACAAAAAGCAAGGGATCTTGTTGGCACAAAGAAGTGGATACCAAAGCAAAAAGAGCTAAATCAGGAGATAAGGCAAGCACCTGCAGTGGAGAATCAAGCTTTTAAAACTTAGTCACCACAAGCTGAATGGCTTAAACCAAAGAAACTGTGCATCAGTCTATCATAGGAGAGAGCTCTCAGACTGTTAGAATTGGGAATACTTACCTCGTGCTAAATCAAGATGAGCAAATGATAGCTAGTAAGGGCAGAGACCTTATCCCCTTGGGTAACACATGAAGGTGATGATGTGAAATGTGAGGGATTGTCACAAGTCTTTCAAACAAACAGAAATAAAGCAGTTCCTGATATAAAAAAAGTAGATTTAGTGGCTTTGGTAGAAACAAGAGTTAAGAAGGAGAAATTCATCAAAATTTCTGAGAAAATTGCAAGAAATTGGGAAGCTCTGCATAATTATTCTCATGTTGTGAATGGGAGAGTGTGAATTTGTTGGAATCCAAGGAAAGTGGATGTGAAGTAATTAGAAGAATGTCGTGAGCAAGGAATACACTGTTTGGTCAGAGATATCATATCTGGGAAACAATTTAATTTTGTAGTTTTGTATGCTCTGAACACTATGGAGCATAGAAAACCTCTGTGGAGTTTTATCTCCAGAATAAGCCAGTAAATCATGACTCCTCTACATATAGGAGGAGATTGCGATACTATTCTCTAGCCTGAAGAGCGGTTTCAAGGTAACCCTGTTACAGAAGCTGAAATTAAAGATTTTAGAGACTGATTAGTTGATAATGAGCTCACCTCCTTGAGAATGGTGGGGAATGCTTATACTTGGTGTAATAACTAAGAAGGCTCAGCTAGAATTTTCTCTTTGATTGATAGAAGTGTGGGGAATGTGGCTTGGTTCAGAGATTTTGGAAATGTAGTTGTGAAAATTTTGGAAAGGAACATTTCTGATCACTGCCCTCAATTCTTGAATATGGATGAGGTGCAAACAAAGACTAATTCTCCTTTCAGATTTCTTAATGCCATGTCTTTGCACCCTGAGTACAAGAAGATTGTTGCAGAGGCATGGCAAGAGAAACTTCATAAGAATCCTTTGTTGAATATATGGTATAAACTAAAGGCTCTCAAGATCCCTTTCAAAAAGCTCAATACAAGGCACTTCAGAAATATCCCCGAGCAATTGCAGCATTTAAGGTAAGAGTTCTAACTTGAATTAAGCTTACTCAAGATAAACTGAATAGTGAGCTCATCTCACTAGAAACCAGACACATCTCAGAAGTGGAAAAATGGAGCAAGATAGAAGAAAGTATTTGGCAACAGAAATCTAGAGCAGATTGGATTAGATTGGGAGATTGCAATACTAAATTCTTTCGTGCCTTTGCTAAGGCTAGACAGAATAGCAAAACCACAAAGTTCCTAATGACAGCTGAAGGAGTTAGATGTAATACAGAACAACAAATCAAAGAGGAAGTAAGGAGTTTTTACATGAATTTAATGGGAAGTGCAACTCCTTCTCTCCCAATGGTAGATACTAATATAATAAGGAGAGGCCACATTTTGGGAATTGAGCAACAGAAACTTCTTTGTGACAAATTTTCTGCTAAGGAAATTAAAGAAGTTGTCTTTAGCATGAACTCTGATAAAGCACCAGGACTTGATGGATTTAATGCTCATTTTTTTAAGACTTCTTGGGAGATCATTGGAGAAAAGGTATTTAAAGCTACTCAACTTTTCTTTATTAATGGTTTTCTCCCTAACTATTAACTCAATTCTCCTTACTCTTCTTCCAAAAACTGAGTCATCTAGTACTGTAAAGGAATTTAGACCTATAGCTTGTTGCAGTGTATTGTATAAGATCATCTCCAAAGTATTAGCTAATAGGTTGAAGCTTGTGCTTGATGAAGTAATAAGCACAAGTCAGTCTGCTTTTGTGAAAGAGAGAGCAATATTTGACAACAGTTTGCTGAGTCATGAGATGTGAAGGGCTATACAAGAAAGAATATATCTCCTCAGTGTATGGTAAAAATAGATATTCAGAAAGCTTATGACTCCGTTGAATGAATTTTTTTGAAATATCTTTTACTGGAAATGGGATTTCCCTTTCAATTTGTCACTTGGATATTAGCTTGTGTTACTACTGTCTCTTATGCAGCTAGTGTGAATGGGGATATAACTGATACTTTCACTGCGAAGAGTGGTTTGAGACAAGGGGATCCTATCTCCCTTTACCTGTTTGTGTTGTGTATGGAGTACTTGCATAGAAGCTTAATGGGATTGAAGGAGAACAAACTTTATCATTACCATCCCAAATGCAAGAGATTCAATCTGCTACATGTCTGCTTTGCAGATGATTTGGACCTATTTTCTAGGGGACATATCATCTTAATAAGACAGCTAATGCAAGCATTCAATCACTTCTCTGAGGTGTCAGGTCTGAGAGCCAATCAAGCTAAGAGTTGTGTGTATTTTGGAGGAGTGGATAGTAGACAACAAGAGCTTATTCTTACTGACTTTGGTATGGTGCTTGGAGAGTTGCCATTTAGATATTTGAGAGTACCTCTTTCCACCAAGAAGCTCACAGTGATGCAATGTCAACCACTAATAAGAAGAATTCTTGCAAGGATTGAATGTTGGTTCTTTAGGCTGCTCTCCTATGCAGGAAGAGTCCAACTCATAAAGTCAGTGATTTTGGCATATAGTCATATTGGTGCCAAGTGTTCCTGCTTCCTCAAAAGGTATTAAAGCTTATACAATCTGTGATGGTCCCGGTAACAAATAACTGGTGTATGGGAGGGGGGAATACACTAATAGCGATTTTTGTTTTGCTTGATATTTTTTCACTAAGATATCCTGCTCAGGTCAGTTTACTCAACAACTGGAAGCGACAGTTGGAGTAGTTCTTCAACTAAGTTGCTCAGTTGGAGCCAATCACACTGTTGGTAGCTCAACTGGCTCCTATGCTTGAAGTTCAGCTGAATGCACCAACTGAGGTTTTAATCAGTTTTGCAATGCGGAAGATGGTGGAAATTAGACTCGTTACAAAAACTAAAACCTTTGTGAAAGAGGAAAAAAAAAGTTCCCAAATTAGTGCACTTAGATAAATATGTTGTGCATATGCTGGGTCAGTTGGTTAGGTACTGAATTTAAAATACTGAATGTAAATAGCAGAAAGTAAGTAGACAGTATTTTAACGTGGTTCGGAGATCCGCCTCCTATGTCCACGACTTCTTTTTTGGGGAAGTAATCCACTAGATAAGCTTAAACGTGTATACCAAACGTCCCACTTGGATTTTGGGTTCCAAGCAAACCTAACCAGTTCGATTCCAGGTTTAAACAAGACCTTACAACACTTTTCCGGGCAAGTGTACAGCCTATCCTTAGATTTCGGGTTTTAAGGGACCGGGTATTGGATTATGGGGTTTCAAGGGACCTGGTATTGGATTACGGGTTCCAAGAGACCTAGTGACTTTGATTACGGGTTCAAAGTCAAACCTGAGGTTTGGATTTTGGGAAAATCCAACTAAGAAGCCTTCAACACTTTTGGGGGAGTGGAGGCTCCAACCTAAGACAACAAACTCGATCTCTTGTGAAAGAGTTTGTTGGGACATAAATCAAGCAAGAACCTGCGCTCTAGACTCAATCAAGGAAAAGCTTTTTGAGAGACTAGAGGGAAGAATAGGAGGAGGTGAGAACACTCTAGTTCTACTGGACTTCACCGGAGGTCTTCTTGTTTGAGGAGAGTGGTAGTCTGCTGCTGCTGCGACTACTCTTTTTCTTTTCTCTCAACTCTTTTATTGTGAAAATTTGTGTCATCGAGCTTAGATGTGGAGACCTCTATTTATAGAGAAAATGGTCAAACTAGCTGTTGGAATGAGCCATTTGATCTCTGCCAAAAGCATGGCATTCCACATGCTTTACTGGTAACTTTCCAAAAATGGTAACTGCGACCATTACTTTTTGTACGTCACTGTTGTCGGCCCATTAATGGTAAGTTTTCCAGTTGACTTGTGCTTTCGAGTAGGTTCGAGTCTGAACTGCAACTCCTCTGTCTTCAGCGTCTTCAAGATCTTATCTTCTCCGCTTCGTGACGTCTGACAACTTCTCTTCACGCTTGAACTGAACGTCTTTAGCTGAGTGGATCAGTCGAAGAGACAACTGAGTTGTTGTTCAACTGAGTCAGTGCTTCAGTTGAGATTGATGTCTCAACTGACATCCAGTCACAACTGAGTCTAAACCCTCAGATGAGTCTAGGTCTCGGCTGAGTTTGGGCCTCAGCCAAATTCTTCCTATGCTCAAACACTGAGCTATAGCAAAGAACAGACTAAAGACATTCATCTACTCGGTTGGGGTCAGTTGGGGTTTTGGTATCTTTCGAAATCTTTACTAATTTTTCCAACAATTTTCCCGTTTTTGATGATGCCAAAACCCTAAACTGACTTCACCTTACTTTCCTAAATGATACCACAAGCCGGCACCAGTGAGACTAAAAGAAAAACTCAATTCTAGTCTAAGGAAAGAAATAGCACAAGATAACATAAATTTTCAAAACGGTTTGAACAAAAACCACTTCTTATTATTTTCTGATAATAAGAGAGGTGATTACATTACAACTAAATTTGAAAACTTAAAACATCAAAAACTAAATTCATCAGTTGTAAAATCTTCCCTTCGCAGCATAAATCCTTCTTTCCTTGAACTTCTTTGAGAGTCAGCCCATATTTCTCAAAGAAGTGATTTCTGAGCAACTGGAAATTTGGATTTTGGACCGAATTGATGTTGAGTTTGACAGCAAGTCTTTGTGCTTCCATTTCGATCAGTCATACTGCAATCTGATTTGTTCCCTGAGTCCTAGGAGAAGGGAAGGTCTTCTTGGCTGGAGCTTTTGGGGAATCTTGATTTGTCTCTTTTGGAGCGTTCAAAATTCTAATTCCAGCGACTTCTTCGGTTGCAAACAGCTGAAGGTGCATCAACCAGACTTCGTCAGCTGCTCGTATTTCTCTGTACTCCAGATCATAGTAGAAGTCTAGAATGGTCTCCTCCTTCAATGCTTCTCAGATGTCATTCAATTCTTCATGAATCCACGAGTTATCTCTTGGCCAAACTTCAGGAGTGGATTGATTCATTCGCTCTTGACGCAGCTGTTTCCTTTCTTCAGCCATACCTATTATGTACTGGAAGATTTTCTTCTTTGGACCCTCCGATAGGCCGTCCACAATCTTCATTAGTTCTTCTTTATAGGCGTCAAGGCGAGTTGATAGATCAGTGAGTTCAGTCTGATCTTTCTCGGAGAAGTGTGCACAGCTCTACTTCTACACTCAGCTTCCGTCTGAGGACCAGCTTCCAACTATTCTAGATTCTTTTCGTTTGATGGCAACGATTCTTTGATACCCACCACTTGGTAATCTTTTTCTCCTTCTAGCTCCGTCTCATTTGTCAGTTTCTCATCTTTCCCCTTTTCTGGGATCATCAATAAGAGAGGCAATCTGTGCTTTGAGAAAGGAGATTTTGGTATCATATCTTTTGTTGTTGCTGATGAATTGATCTAGAAGTTGTCGAGCGGTTGTATCTTCAAGTCCATTGTTGAATACATCAGCTTTAACTGCTTTGAGATCCAGTTGAATGAATTGAATAGCCTCTTCCATGGGCTTCATTCTGGATGCATGATGCTGAGAAATTTGTGTTTTGATGTTGAGTCATGTTTTTATGCCCTGAAGTTCTTCTCTGGTTGGAAAGGTCTGGGCAAGATCATTAACTTGTTTGCGAAACTGAGTCATTCACACCTTGTGTTTTGCATTGACTTCTGCCACAAATTTCTTACGAACATTTGCCATGTCATTAGCAGTTTGCTGAATTTTATCTTGAAATCTGATCTTAATGTCCTCAAGAAGTTGAGTGAGTCTCTTCAGTTCATCGAACTTTTCCTCGAAGTCCTTCCGGATCTTTTCCTGATTAGAGAGAAACTCTGTTTTGATTGAAGATGTTTGGCTTGCCAGGTGTTCGACAGATTTGTTGATCCGATTGACTTATTCACGTAGAGTCTGACGCTCTGCATATGTTGAATCAGCTGGTTGGATCACAGCTGTTGTATCAATTGTGAGATCTTTAGCAGGATTGATTGACTCAGAAGCAGCACATATTGAAGAATGTTGAGGGAGTGGTGTCCATCCACATTTGATGATGTTCTCATGAAGTATTTTGAGATCATGTTAGGAAATGTTTTCCAAGGATGGGTCAGCTGACCGTTTTCGTGACTGATTTTCAATGAATGCTCTAATGAGCTCATCTTGGCGTTGAATCAGTTCTAGCTTGGTATCAAAATTGAATAGGCCCTTCAACATTCCTTCTGAGGTTTGAAGTTCAGAAATCTTGTACAACTTCAAGAAGTCTGCCAGTACATAGTAGTCTTCCAAATTAACTGAGATGTATATGAACAGATCCACAACTTTGAAGAGAGTGTTTGAAGGATCTTTCAGTTCAGGGAATTTTGTCAATTCCTACTTCAGAGATGAAAGATACACTTTCTTAAATGAGGCATTGATTGCCTTGAGTTCAATTTGTTCATCAGAGAGAGCTATCTTTTTACCATCTATCTTGATCAAGAAGAAAAAGAGCTACACAGGAACAGATGAAACCAAAACAACGACATTCTTCTTCTGTAAGATCGAGAAGTGAGAAGAGAGACTCTGACTCGTTTTCTTGAGCTTCCTTCTCCGTTGGACCAAGATTCTCCTCCTCCTAGACCTTTTCTTGTTCAGTTGAGTGATCAGAAGGTATAACATCTATGGCAAATAGAGCACTCATTTTCTCTTGCTCTCACTCTTTTATTCCCGAATTTACGATTTGATCTTTTTGGCCATCGTCTTCAAATTCTATCCAATCTTCAATGAATGGTGCATTTGGATCAATTGCTTGATTTTTGTCTTTATCATGCACAATGGTCGATCGTCTCGTGGTGGACACTCCAGCTGAGTCACCTTCTTTAGGTGGAGAGACGTTGGATGTTCCAGCAGTCAAGTCCATTTGTTCTTTGGGAAGGTTTGTCCATGCATCTTTGGAGGACAAAACCTGTGGTGCAGAAATCACCTTGTGTCAGTTTCTCTGTTGTCGTCCCATTTATGGTAAGTTTTCCAGCTGACTTGTACTTCCGAGTACGTTCGAGTTTGAACTGCAACTCCTCCATCTTCAGCGTCTTCAAGATTTTCTTTTCTCCGCTTCGTGATGTCTGACAACTTCTCTTCACGCTTGAACTGAATGTCTTCAGCTGCGTGGATCAGTCGGGAGACAACTAAGTTGTTGTTCAACTGAGTCTGTGCTTCAGTTGAGGTTGATGTCTCAACTGACTTCCAGTCACAACTGAGTCTGAGCCATCAGCTGAGTCTGGGTCTCGGCTGAGTTTGGGCCTCAGCTGAGTTCTTTCACGAACTCCCATCTTCAGTCTGGCTGACTTCTTTTGCTTGAACTCTATAAAGATAAAATCTCTATGTTCAAACAGTGAGCTCTAGCAAAGAACAGACTAAAGGCATTCTTCTACTTGGTTGGGGTCAGTTGGGGTTTTGGCATCTTTCGAAATCTTTACTAATTTTTCCAACAATCTGCTTGTAGAGTGTTTTCGGGACAAGAATAAAACATGTTTGAGTAAAAGAGCTCTTATTGCATGGGATCATATCTGCTTACCAAAAAATGCAGGTGGCTTGAACATCACAAACATGAAGATATGGAATAAAGCTGCAGTTTGTAAGCTGCTGTGGTGTGTGGCTTAGAAAAAAGATAGGGTTTGGATATAGTGAGTTCATGGTTATTATATAAAGAACCAAGACATCACCACTATGATCATCCCATCTTATGCTTCATGGGTGGTGAGGATAATACTAGATACTAGGGATACAATGCTAGCTACAACTAAAGGTAGAAGATGTTTGGAAAACTCAAAATTCTCCATTAGAAAATGTTATTGGGAGTTGTAAGAGCCTTCAGTAAGGGTGATCTGATATAGAATTGAAGCATTTGGAGTAATGTAGCCCCACCCAAGAATGAGTTTATATTGTGACTTACTTTATATGGATGACTTTCAACATGTGAGAACCTCATCAAAAAAGGCATGCATCCGATGCCACTTGTTGTTTATGTGAGCAAGAGAAAGAATCAATCAATCATTTGTTTTTTGCGTGTAGCTTCTCAGCTCAGGTATGGGCACAAATTTCTGCTTCGGGGAATATTGCCCGGTCTACGGTGCCGTGGGAGGAGACCTATAGGATGCTTGTAGCTGTTGTGGTGTATCAACTATGGAAAGAGAGGAATAGGAGGAGGTTTCAAGCCAAAAGTTCCACTGCAGATTTTGTAATGGGGTAGTGCAAAGCCATTGCTGCTGTGAGGAGCCACCAAAATCCTCAAATAGCTCGTATGTTGAAGGATTAGAGTTGTACGTTTATTGCATCGTGGTCGAGTGTATCTGTGGTTGTTTGTAATTTTGTTTGCACGCTCCAACTTCTCTATTGGTGAATTAATAAAAACGTCAAACTTGCACCTTCATTGTACTTCTCAGATTTCTTGTCTCAGATTTATAAGGGTGTATTCAATCCAAATTCTATATTATTTTTTATATTTCAAATGTACATAGCTATTCAATTCAGAATCGACTAATTTGAAGTCGGTTTCTCCATCTTGAATTTGCAAAAGTTTTGGATTTTGTTTACCTTTTACATATGCAGCAGGATATTTATGCTATTTCGTATTTATATTTGCATTATTATTAGAGAAACTATTCATATTTTTGCATTATCAATAGTTGAGTCGGTACAACTTACGTACAAAGAAGCATATCATAATTTCCAATATACTTTTACACCGTATAATTTATAACAAAATGTTAAACTCTTCAATACTTGTCAAATTTTAAGTACTGGCATAACATTATGCAATCCATCAAATATATGAATCAATTTACAAAATTTGTAAAATAAAATCCATCAAAAAATCAATATGAAATAAATGAATCAATTTACAAAATTTGTACATAGAGAGAAACACTATAGCATGTCATCACTGTATACAAACTAAAGAATATCTATGTACTTGGAAAGTGTCAAGGAAAAAAAAATCTATGTAAAAATCAGAAGATCAAAAACTAAACCAAATGTCTAGGTATGAATCAAAACATGTAAAACTCCGTGGTCGACATTTATTGCTTGGATTGCATTAGCCTCTTATAGAAGTTGGAATGCTTGGCGCTATCAAAACACGGGCTGGCAGCGGGCCGATAATTCTCCACAAGCCGGCCCACCTTAAACCTCAGCCCGCAAGCATTGCACAATGTGTTCCTGCCCAACGGGCCCAATCTCCACAGTAGAGTGTCCTCAGCTTGGCAGTGCGTGCACTTCTTTCTCTCTCTAGAATCCCAATTCACCGCCCGACCCCTCTTTCCATTCCGATTACCTTTCCTCCACTGGTTCGCCCGCCGTTTCTTGTCGAGGAATGGAAGCTTCCGCTCATCTTCTTCTTGTGCATAATCGCTACAACTTCCCGAATTCAAGGATTGCCGCTCATCTTCTGCAAAATCGCAAGATCTAGAATTTTCGAAATTCAAGGATTTTTCTCTGGAATCGGCCTGTTCTTCTCCCAAGGAATTGGCTGCGACATTGCTTTCGATTTCTCCGCCGTCTTGGCCACCACATGCAACTTTCAGAGAATCGTGATTTTTATCTTTATGCGCTTCTTCAAATGCGAGATCATCCAACCTAATCCAATCGTCGTCGAACTTCGGGGAGAAATCTACATCCTCCAACCTGTCTTGCGGTATGCATAATCCGAATCCCAAGTCCATGGTACTTAAATCGTCGTCGACGTCTTCTTGATCGGAAACGACGCCGTGGTCGAATGTGACTCCGGACAAACCGTCGATGGATTCGTCATTGATCTTGCCGGCGCTCATCTGCGGAGATGCCAATCCCAATAAAATAATTAGCACCAACTCGATAAACCGCTGCAGAGATGCATGCATTCGTTTGAGTGGCCAAATTGCTTACGTCAATATGTTGAATCTCTTCTTCTTCGCTCTATATATATGTGTGTGTACGTGAAAGGAAAACTGGTTTACTTGGAAACGAAGATTGTAATTTGATAGGAAAGCGACGACGGTGTTGTTTACATTTATGGCCGACTATATTATATTAATAAGACTTACCATGGAAGAGTTGTATTATAGGGAGACTTTTTGAAGGCGGTGCACATTAATTTAATTATAGATTTATATAGGTTACGAATTGGTACGGATATATGAATCCGAATTCTGATCAATATTAGGCTGAAAAATGTATTGGATTAGTATTAGATGTTTGATTAGTAGACGTTGTTAGCAAAATTCGATTATGTAAACTATTGATTTGATTCGTTTCCATTTAAAACCTATTAATTACTTTATTACTTTCCCCCTTTCCATTCAAAATCTATTATTAATTAATTTATCGTAAGAAGAAAACGGAATCAGGATATTCTTAAGGAGGGTTTGACTTTTGACG
Organism: Schizonepeta tenuifolia; assembly: GCA_029490685.1. Lineage (NCBI taxonomy): Eukaryota > Viridiplantae > Streptophyta > Magnoliopsida > Lamiales > Lamiaceae > Schizonepeta > Schizonepeta tenuifolia. The sequence goes on from CM055958.1 coordinate 57,407,171, forward strand.
GAAGATTCACATGCGCGTGAAATCTAGGGGTTTGCGTCGGCGAAGAAGCAGCCAGCGGCGTGCGGAGGCAGCGCAAATTGCCGCCGTGGACTTGGGCTTCTTGGGGAAATTTTTGTGTGGACGTTAAGGGTGAGTATTTTGATTACGAACGGACGGATTTTTGCTTAATTCGATCCGAATACAAAATCTGAATTTAAAAAAAAAATAAAATGGATCCGATCCGATCCAATCCGAAATCCGAACAATAACAAAATTCGAACAATAATTTCAAATCCAATCCGAAAAATTCGAAATTCGCTAAAAAATCCAAAAATCCAAAAACTCGAAATAAACGTAATTATTCATCTAATCAATTACTTTCTTAAAATAAAATAAAAAAGCAAGACAACACAACAAGATAATGGGAAAACTTCTTCATTATTATAGCAAAAATAAGGAAACGGAAATAATTACAATATTTAAGCAAAAAATGTGAAAATTGAGAATACATAAATTAACGGAGGCGAGGAGGAGTGAAGATTGCGACGTGAATGAAAATGAATTTTAGTTTTTAGGGTTTAAAAATGAGTAGATATATTTAAATTATTAATAACTAATAATAAAACATAATAATATATTATATATAATTCGGATTTCGGGTTTGTTCGATTTTTTAAAGTCCGATCCGATCCGAATCTGAAATCTAAAATTCTGAAAGATTTGGATCCAATCAAATCCAAATCCGAACCGAATTTCATATTTTGGTTTGGTTCGGTTTGAATTTTCGGATCTCGGATTTTTTGCTCACCCCTAGTGGGTGTACATGTAGTATACTATCTCTCAGATGACAATATTTTAATATTATAATTTATATTATTAAAATATTATCATGTGAGAGGTGAGTTACCCACATAAGAATTTCTAGGCATCTTGGCAGAAAATTTGACGATCCACTCTAGCTTTTGGAAAGGACAATTTGCAATCAATTGTACTACTACCTCAGTCCACAATAAGTGGAAGGAAATAGTATTATGCGTGAAAAAATAATATCTAAGATTTGTGGTAGAGAATGAGTCAACTAAAAATTATTTAATAAATAAAGAGACATTTAAGAATAAAAAGGTAAATGTTCATATCCACTTTTGGCTGGATAACACTTATCATGGACAGTCAAAAAAGGAAATGAACCACATCTAGATGGAATGACTACTACTCCCTCCGTCCACGAAATAAACTCCTACGTACTTACTCAATAAAAATTGTCTACAAAATAAACTCCTACTTCACTTTTTCCAATTATACATCATTTGGGACCTTACTTCATTTACAAGAACTTCCACTCCCATTTTACTTTTTCCACTCACAACAAGTGGGATCTTTATTTCACTCACAATAATTTTAATCTATTTTATCCTTTTCACTCACAACAAGTGAGACCCTTATTCAACTCACAATAATTTTAACTTTCATTTCATTCTTTCCACTCTGAACAAGTGGGACTCAAACTCCACCCATAATATCTTTATCAATTTTCTTAATCTTCGTGCCAAGCATGAAAAGAGAGTTTATTTTATGGACGGAGGGAGTACAATTTATGCTTGAATATTGTAGCCTTTGGAATATAATTGAGTTTCTGAAATTTGCAATTTGATCCTTAACTTTGAAATTGTTTTCAAAACTTATAAGTCAGGCACGTATATAAAATCTCAAATGAAAAATTGATTTGGCTAGAATTTATGTTACGTTTACTACAACAATTTTGCTAATAGACAACGGTTATAAACCGTTCTCGTAGCTACTTTTAACTGTTATCAAATCTAGTGTGGTAATAGCTCCAGGGTCAAAGACAACGGTTTCTGAACTGTTGTTGTAGACTCTATGACAACGGCCCTGACAACAGTTTTCACCGTTGTTGTAGACTCATGTTTTGGAATAAATTTTACATACAACAACAGTTAAAAACTGTTGTCCCAACCGTTGTCGGAAAATATACGACAACAGTTTAATAGTGTTGTCTATGACCTATAACCTACTACAACACTGGATTTGACAACACTCCAAAATAACTACGACAATGGCTTAAAACCGTTGTTGTAGACGAATACGGTAACAGTTATTAACCCATGTGACAATAGTTACTCATTGTTGTTTATTGTTGTCGTAGATTTATTTTTAACAATTTAATAGTGATGTCTTCGATATATATAAGACAATATATAATAATGCCACAATAAAAATATGAAACAGAAATTGAAATTGAATTACTAATATGCATAATTTGCATCATAAAGTACGCTATTATATGGAACTATTCCTTACAACACTTCAAATTTGATACTAAAGATTCATAAATATTCAATATTATCATTACAATACTACAAGGTCCATATGTATCATCAATAAATCAAGCGCCCGCACAAGAGCTAGTGCAACAGAGGACTCTAATTTCTGTTTCATTAATGAATTTCTCCTGCTATATGTCATGTAGAAATAAACATGACTATCATAGAACCAAAACTAATGACAAAAATGACAAAAATGAGTACAACAACAATAATAATTAAAGAAATGAGTACAATAACTGATAACCTGATTTTTCACTCAACTCTCAGATCACATTACCAAATACCAATCCAACTCCAATTAATAATTAAAGAAATTGCATGAGTACAAATTCATGAGAAAATTAGTGCAAATTTATGAACTTTTTACAAAGTTTCATTAAGGTACCTTAACTCGTGAACTAAACTACTCCAGAGTCAAGAATGGAGGCTGGAGGTGTGGAGATGGCGGCCGGCCGGCGGCATCAACGAGACTTCTCGGGCTGAGGGAGGAAGAGACGAAGAGAGAGAGAGAGAGAGAGAGAGAGAGAGAGAGAGAGAGAGAAATCTACACTACAGATAGAGAGAAAGAGAGAAAAACTTACTGAAGGACTAACGTCGACGAGGCGGCAGGAGACGGGCAGCGGCGCTGCCGCGTGTGTGAACAGAGAGAAATGAAGGGAGAGTCTGGAGATTGGAGTGGAGAGGGAGGCTGCGAGTCTGCGGCTGGGAGTGGGAGAATTAGATTTAGGGCAAAATCTGAAATGAGGAAAAACTTAATATATATATATATATATATATATATATATATATATGAGTTATTATAGAAACAAGTCCTTATGTGGGAACTAGGAATCCATCATATCCCTTCATTTTATTAGATTGTGCGGTTTGGATAGATACTAATATTTATTATTGTTGTTAATTTTATTTGTGATAAAGGGCAGCTTTGACAGAGCAAAAACAATTGAATCGCACGAATCTTTACATTCCATAATTTTCGGTCCTACTCTTTCTCTCTCTTTAAATTAATTTCTTAAATAATTCAAAGCCATTAACGCCTTCTGTAAGCCAAAGATCATGATTCTCGCTCAGAGAAAAATCAAGTAATCATGGATTAGATGTACAGTTTGTTGCTCGCGCCGTAAAACCGCCGCTTCGTAAAACATTTGTTGCTTATGCAATATAATCAGTAATAGAATGACATAGTTATGATTCATTTTAGAATTTTAAAATTAATAATCTTGCGTATGTAATGTTATGTTAACTGGAAAAGATTCATTAACATAAGCATGAAAAGTTTAACTATTAAGCATAAAATTTCATCCATATAACTGTATAAGCATGAAAGTTGAACTATTAAGCATGAAATTTCATTAATATAAGCATGAAAGCTTAATTATTAAGTATGAAATTTTATAAACATAAGCATAAAAGTTGAACTATATATTAAGCATGAAACTTCAATAACATAAGCATGAAAATTAAAATATTAAGCATAAATTTTTATAAAATAATAATTAAAATATAATTAATGTTGCATTAGTAGATGTCTAACTCGTAAAAATTACAATCGTCCTAAATAATAAATATAGTTAAATAAATATCATAATAATTTTATAAATACATAGAAATATTGAGAAAAAAACTTTATAAATCGTCCCAAATCAAATAGCTACTACCTAAATGAAATCCCAAAATTTTAGGAATGTTTAATAAATGAATAAGAGCAATGTACATTATTACCCCACACTAAATAAAAAAACCGTAACACACATAATTTACACACACAATCAGCTATTAACTAGAACCATAGATCTACAAAAATGGATGGTTAGGATGAGTTCTTAATTTCCACACTAGGACTAATTTTTATATGATCCAATCCCTATATATATATATATATATATTAATTATCCGGGTCAGTTTGGGTTAGGCGGGTTTAGGGCGGGTTGAACCTTACTGCGTTTTTTATTCTTTTTTTCTTTACTTATTTTTTGTTTTTATCTTTAATAAATGTAAATTTAAATTTAAATTATAGTAGTTTATTAATTTTGAACTAGAATTATTTTTCTATTCTCTTTGAATCTTCTCAATTACGCTTTATTAATTTTAATTAAGATTTTATTAATTAACTATCAATTAAAATAATTATATTAATGAACTTAACTTAATGAATGAAAAGAGTGTTAGATCTACAATAACAATACAATGACAACGAACAAATGAAATGTTGTTGTATGTAGTTTTATCTGTTTACAATGATACAACAACGACAACGATTACCCAAAGTGTTGTTGCATTTATTATAATACACCTACAACAAAAAACAATCGACAACAGTTCAACAAAATATGGTCGTATTTAATACAAATACCTACAACAATATAAAAATAATAATGCTTACCAAAACATTGTGGTATTCAATATTATACACCTATAACAACAATTTAACGACAACAATTATTGATGCGTGTTCTCCTATCTAATATCATCAACCTACGACAACAACGAAATGGCAATAATTGCACAATGTGTTGTCGTATTTCATATAATATACCTATAACAACATACATAAACCAACGGTTAGACAAACTGTTGTCATATTTGGATATTCTACATTTATAACAACAAACAAATGACAACAATAAACGAAACAGTTGTTGTATATAGGATATTTCACTACAACAACATATCTACGACAATAGGAAATAAAGTGTTGTCTATAAGGTTATATTATAGCTTACGACAACTAACATACAAAAACAGTAGACTAAAACCGTTTTGTATGAGCGCAGAAATATGCTCATAGACAACGGTTTTCGCTACGATAACACTTTTCTTTCCAAAGACAACAGTTATTCACTAAAACTGTTGTCTTTAATGCGTTGTCGTTCAGCAGTTTTGTTGTAGTGGTTGTCCTGATTTCTTCGGAGCCAAATTTCCTATTGGCGGCATGCAAGCATAAGCATTTATTTATTTATTTTATTTTATATTTTAAAGTACCCCAATCCAAAAACAAAAGATAAATAATACCTCTAAATATATATTCCTTCACTATCGTTGATCTTGTAATATTTCTTTTCAGCATGGGTATTAAGAAGAAGAGTATTAAGCGTAAAAGTGGTGTATGGTGTACTTCTTCCGACTCACTAAAATTGTTATGTTATTGTTCAACACGGAGATCGAGAATAAGCATAAAAAGATAGAAAGTTGGTAGGTTCCGTCACTTTTGAAGGGTTAAAATTTTCTTTATTTGGAAGATGATAATATGAGTGAGACATATAAATAAATAAAAAAGATGGCAATGTGAGTGGGTCAGAGGAAGTAGTAAATAAAGTGTTTTTAAAATAAATAAAGTGATATAACAAGTTTTTGATGTGATATAAAGTAGTTTTAAAGTGAATAAAATGATTTTTTTATTATTTCCATAAAAACGTTACAGCATGAGTAGGTATGTTATAAGTGAACGGAACGGAGAGAGAATAAAGATAAATAATACCCCGAATTTATACTATAAAACTACATAATTGTCCTTTTCGGCGGCTTTTTCTCGTGTACACAATACATGAGTTGTTTTTTAAGATGAATATAATTAAACACAACGCTACTTGAATCTCTATTGAGGAAACTTTAATTTGGGGCTTGGAAATAGCCGTTTTAAGTTACAGTTTAGGTTTCTCGCTGATGTGTGTGTTTTGATTGTTCATATTGTTAGTTTTCCTATGATTTTATTTGGATATAATTTGCATTTTTATATGGTTTTGTGTAGGAATCAAAAAGTTTGTGAGAATAGATATTTGGACGAGAGAAATCGAGAAGGAAGAATTTTCATGCAATTTTAAAAGTAGTCAAAAGATGGAAGAGCAAAAGAATGGACCGTGTTTTATTTTTTGATTTAGACTATTTTATTATTTATTTTATTATTAGTAATAGTAATTAGGCCCATTAGAAATCTTATTTAATTAGAATTAATTTTCTTTTCCATATATATGGACTTACCCGCAAACATTATTCTATTCCATATACTTAGTTTTAATTTTTGGCTTGGCCGCATAGATTAGCATTAGAAAAGTCAAGGGAGCAGACAATTGTTTGGATGGATTTTATCAATTTTTGGTGACAAATTATTTTTAGTTCTTTGATTTTCTTTTATGTTTGCTTATTATTATTTCATCGTGTTAGCCTATTGAATATGCATAGCTAATTTTTGTATTCGACGAGAATATTGAAACACTAGTTTAATAATCCGTGAGACCTCATTGTTTGTATAATTAATTTCTAGTATTTCAATTTATTCCTTGTGTTTAAGGTTAATTCCGATTTTGTCTAAGCCTGATCAACTTAGATTAAATTGGATTACAGTCAATTAGTTCCTTTAATCCGTAATTGTTGGAATAGGTATAATTAGTGATAAAGCTACCATGTTCGTAGTAGGAATAAATTGGTAAACGGATTATTACTTGCGTTCTTGAGTAATTCGTTTAAATTGGGTTCTTTCAAAGCTAAAAACTATTAGAGAATTAAATCTAGGTCTGACGTTTCTAACTAGGTTATGTTTTAATAAGAGAAATAGTTAGGTGTGGCGTCTACAACTAACTATCGATAAAGTACGTAGTAATTGAGGTATGTCCGCTGCATTCACGGTATCCTATAACTGGTTGGTTCTAGAGAATTAATTAATTTTTGCGTCGATGATCAGAGCCTAGACTAGTGTGGATTTATTCGAAGCCGAATTACTTTCCTTTTGATTAATATCTCGTTGCAATTTTGTTAATTTCTTTATTTTCTTAGTTAATAATTAAAACCCCAAATTTAAGGCGTGGTGGTTACACTGAAATCAATTAATAGGAAAAATAAATTATTATCCTGTTCTCTGTGGTTCAACCTTGCTTATTACTATACTCATTTTGATTATGAGCAGGAATTGTAGGAATTACTTGGGAGTATACGACGCTCACCAAATTGGCGCCGTTGTCGGGGAACGGTGTTCATTAATTTCTTTTTCCTATTGATTTTGTTTTATTTCCAACTATTGTTTATGAGCAGGTCTTCTAAGCCAACTCTCATTTACGATTTTGAGATCGAGAAGAACGTGAAGAGATTGAGAAAAAAGGCAAGGGCGAGGAAGCAACGAAGTCTGTCGGATTCGGAAACTGTCCCGTCTGCCCAGACAAAACCGTTTTTTAAAGCTTAATCCAGTGCCTCAACTGCTGAAGAGAATCTGTTTGCCCAAACGGACCCTAACTCAGAGGTAGAAACAGACACCGAAGAGGAAGTTGAGTCTATTTCCGTCGCGAGTACTGAAAGCGGCATGGCTGCTAATGATCCCAGATTGTGTGACCTTTCCAATCACGAGGTTGATGATCCTCCTACGCCGATCCGGTTTCCGGAGGCTACTAGATCCATCGAGATAAAGCTTGGATTGCTCAATGTTCTTCCCAAGTTCTATGGAAAAAAGGGAAAGGATCCATACAATTTTCTGAGCGAGTTTATCAAGATATGCAAGGTGCAGAAGCGACCAAGTGGAGTTACCGAGGAACACTTCAAGCTAGTCGCATTTCCTTTCACTCAATCAGCAGAAGCGAATGCTTGGTTTACCAGTCTTCCGTCAAACTCCATATCCACATGGCCTGAAATAAAGAAGGTTTTTTTTGGAATACTTCTTTCCTCCTACCAAGACTCATGCATTGAAGAAGGAGATTAGTGGAGTGAAGCAAGAATATGATGAATCATTGAGTACTTACTGGACAAGATTCAGGAAATTGGTGGATAGGTGCCCGAATCATAAGTTTTCTGATGGGGACTTGTTGCAATATTTCTACCAAGGCATGACTGTCGACACTGTTTCGACTAAATATATCCTAAAGTCGTCTGCAATTAAACAAGATCAAAGTAGCATAAATTAATCAACCCAAATCGTCTCTCAAGGAAAACTTAATAGGGAAATTATTTGTATTGCAAAAAGAAAAGAAAAAGAAAACAGTAAAAAGTAGGGTTTTGATTTGTTTATAACTAGGCGAAAAGATAAATCAAGCATAAACTAAACCTAGGCAAGAATGAAAATCTAATCTAATGAAAGCAATAAGAACAACAAAATTAAACATCAAGCCAAAGAAATTAATTACATGGAGAAATTGAAATAATAAGACTAAATAAACTCATAAACTTAACTTGAATTGAAAAAAACCTGAAATCACAATTGAATCCGTGGTGGTTGATGTTTTTCGATCCGGAATAAAATCACTAATCTATGAAATCAATAAACTAAGAACAATCTAAGAGTGTTTTTGTAATACCCCGAATTTTTATAAGTCTTTAAATGCGTTCTAAATTTCATAATATGCCTAGAATAATAAGATTTTCTCAAGAAAAGGAATTTACTTGAAATGACCAAATTGCCCTTATGTGCTTTGATGTGAATTTTCTCGTTTCGATTATTCGAATCGAGTCTGTGATGCATTGATTGAGTTTATTTATATGAGTTTGAGCATGAGTATGACTTTTGGAGAATTTCGAGAATTTTTACTTTTCAGTGAATAGTAAAGAGAACCGAAAAAATACTATTCACCGACGAACTTAGAACTTGACCTAATCAGTGTCGTTTGAATCTAGAATTAATGCTAAGACCCCTGAGATATGTTAGAAGCTTATCCGAGATCACCTGAGAGAATTCTAAGAGTTTAGTTCTTAATGGATTAATTAGCCAATTGATTTTTAGGTTTTTCTTCGTTACTTGTAATTTTGACCTAAAAATTAGATATTCGAAATCCTTGATTTATTTTGTGAGATATGAGATAGAGTTGAGGTGTTTTCGATGTCGGAAACGAGACGATGAGAGTTTAGAGCCGTTTTCAGTATAAATGAAATAACACGGACATATTCTACCGAAAAACTTTTTCGTCCGGGTAAAATTTTATTTGTAAATGAGAATATCTCTCTCATCTCTCTCCCTCTCCCACCGACTTCACCCTCTCTCCCTCCCTAAATCTCTCTCTTAGGTCCCTATTTGTCAAAACCTACTAAGGAATAATAATCATGATATTCCATTTCATTTCATCATATTCATTTCATTTTCGTCATTCATCACTTCATCTGATCACTCTCTCAACTCTCAATCTCTCTCTATCTCTCGTGCTCAACCAAAGAAGGAAGAGAAAGAAAATTCTCTCCCCCTCTCCCTCTCATTGCCGTGTGATTCACACACACACACACAAGTTGGAGAAATTCCATTGAAGCTCCAACCTTCAACCTTCAAGCTTCCAAGTTTCAAGAGATCATCATCATCCTCTCAAATCTTTCCAACTTTAATTGAAGAGGTAATAATCCTTCAAATCTTGAGTTAATTTCCATACAAAATCATCCCTCTATTTCCTCTAATTTTCGGCATGAATGCCCTAGAAGAGGTGATTGATTTTTGTCTTATTTTTCTTGAAGATTCAAGATGCAATCCACCATGGAAATTCAAGCTAGAATTTGAGACTTCAAACCCCTTCAATTCGGTTTCACCAAGATCAAGAGAAGAAGCTTCGATTTAATTTTTAAAGTAGGTTATTCATTTGATTACTTGTATATTTGTAATCCCTAATCCCTAATCCCTAAAAGAAGAAAAATGCATGTTTTAATTTTATACTTAGGCAAACTAGGAATTTGAGGTGAGAATCGAGTGAAGAAATCGTTAGAGAAATCGAGCCTAGAAATTAATCTAGGAATTAAAAGAGAAGAAAAAAAAATAATAATAAAACCCCTAAAAATTCTATGAAAACCGAAAATAGGGGAGAAAAAGAGAAAAATCGATTTTCTTGATTTATTGGTGATTTAATGATCTATATGTGTTTATGAGTATGATTTGCATGATTATTTATGCATGAAAAATTGAGAAAATAATTTGTTTAATTATTATGTTAATACCGAAAATTTTGAGTTTATGGAGAAGAAATTTGATTGCTTTATTCTTTGATGATTTGATGATATTATGAGCATGAGAAAAGTATGAGTCATATGATGATTTAATCCCTTATGTTGATATCATGAGAAAAATCAAAATATATGCATGTTTGAAGAAGAAATGATAATTTGATGATTTATGATGTTTTGATGTTATGAGAATTTGAGCATGATTGTGTGTGGATTTGGGTGTTAGATGTTTTATGAGAATTATTGAGGTGAAAGAAATGAAATTTTTGTGCAAAAACATAAAAAAAAATCGAAGAAAAAAAGAGTAAGGATACCTAGTGTGTGTTCTAGGTGTTCTTGGTGAAAACTATGAGTTTTTAAATATGTGTTCTTGGTGTTCTAGGTGTTCTTGGTGTAATACTTGAAGATTTGAATACCATTAAAATTAATTATAAAAGAAATTAATTAATTAATTAATTAAATATTCAAGATTTTTGAGAATAAAATTAAATAGAAAATAAAAAGAAAAAAATCATTAAATTAATGATGAGTCATTAAAGTTGAGAAAAATATTTTTTTTATTAAATAAATTGAGTTTAAAAGAAAGAATTAAGAAGATTAATTCTTGAGATTAAAAAGATATAATAATCAAGAAATAAAATAAGAGGAGTTAGAGTTGAGAAGACAGAGTCAAGTAAGAGCTGTTTAATATTAAAATCGAGTTAAAGTAGTTTAATGTTTAATCGTTAAATTAAATAAGAAGTATTGAGAGATGAAAAGAAAATTTAATAAGTGATGTTTAATTAGAGAATCGAGTTAATTAATTAGTATTGAATGCTCGTTTATTTTAATAAGTCGAGTATTGATTAATTAATGATGCTTGAGTAATAAAGATAATTGAGATGTTTTCAAATCGTTTTAATTTGAAATGAGTCGAAGAAGTTATCGAGTCTTGATTGACAAGTCAATAATCGAGTTTGAATTGAAATTAAAAGTCGAGATTATATAAAATAAGAGTTTAATTGAGATTAAGAAAAGAGAAATTATAGTGATAAAATGAGTTAATAAAATAATAGTACGAATACGAGTACGTGTACATAGTCAAGCAAAGACGACGTATTTTGAAATAATGTCGTATATTGAGTCGAGAAATATTAAATGGATATTTGAGTTTTAATTGAAAGAAATTCTTATTATTTGAATTTTCTAAAAAAATGAGAATCTAATTTATGAGATTAAAGTTAACGTCGTTTCAAAAACTAGAGTCGAGAAATTGTTAATGTGACTTGAAGTGTGAATCGAGTTTGAGATAACATGTTTGATTAAATTCCATATTGAGTTATAATATGTTGATGAAATCTATATGCTTGAGTGAAATGTTTGCATTTCGATTATAGTGAAATGAAATGTTCAAACTGTTGAGAATGCATGCATGTGAAGGATCGAGCGGGACGGACAAGTAGCGAGGATAGTCAAAAGTAAGCCGCCTAGCTAGTCTTCGGAAGTCAGGTGGGCTTTTCTTAACCGAAACTCAAACGATGAATGCATGTATTATCTATGTATTACGTGCGCTTTTCAAATTGATTGACTTGCATAAATGATCTAAATATTTTGGTATGCAATCATCTACATGTTAAAGTTGTTAAGGTCCTGTGGATGCACGGGATAAAGGTCCTGTAAGATACGGGACAATGCATGCATTAGTTAAGGTGACTGTGAGCCTTGCTTCGGTTGGGCCGGTCATGGTGTTCGAGGAGGAGGCCTACTTCTCGACACCACAGAAAGATAAGTTGTAGATTGATTCATGCCTGAGTATATAAATGACTGCAGTCGATTTCAGAAAAGTATGAAAATATTTTGATGGCTGTCACAAGCGGTGAACTATTTTTAAACAATTATATTTATAACATTTGTGATGCAGCAAAAGAAGCAAGTCTAATCATATAGCTCTAATGAGCAGAGTTTCAAATGTTTTTGGCATGTGTTCACTGAGTACGAAGTACTCAGCCCTACATGTATTTCTAAACGTGCAGGTTAGCGGGATGTGGATGACGTGGGCGACTTGGTGGTGTGGTGTGTTTGTTTTGGTCGAGTAAGAAAGTGGACTGACAATTGTATGTCTTCATACATGTAGTTGTTGGGATTGAGTCGAGATTTCCGCTGCAATGCATTGAAATGCTATGTTAATCGATGTCTTTTGTTATGTTTTGAATCATACTCTGTTACATGTTCTGATTCACGAGCGATGTGCTCGATACAATTTATGGTTTTTGTTGATTCTCGTTTCTTGTGAACTTGACATCCTTATTCCAAATTGGATTTGATATGTAAATTATCCATGCTCGTTTGATGTTTTAGTTGGGACTTGGAAGCATGTTCTATTTGTTATCGCTTTCAGACAATATTTCCTTGTTTCCCTGAGCATGAATCCTTTATTTGAGCTGAGTCGATGGATGGTTAGTAGTGTTAGTGTCGTTAGTCGCATCTCGGGAGTCGGGGTGTGACAGTTTTGGTGTTTAAAAATTGGAAAAAATTGCGAAAAGATGGAATGAGAGATGGAAGGAATAAATCTGTCTTATTTATAGCATGTTTAACACCTTCACGCCACCATGTGCCAAGAGATCGCTTGGCCCTATTCTCTGTCTACCCGAAGCACTCCGTCAAGCGATCGCTTAGAGGGTCAAGCGATCGCTTGGCCCTGCCTTGCGCGCCCTTTTTGTTTCGATCGTATCTCTTTCGTCTGAACTCCGATTTGTACACGGTTTTTGCCTACGAACTCATATCGAGACGTACTCCAATTATATCAAGTTCAACTCCTCAAATATTTGACACATCATTTCTCATTTTCGTTCATCTCTCGTCTATTCTCGCACAATTCTTACAAAACTAACATGTTAGCGAGATTAACTAGAACCAATGAATTTAACAATAAAATCCGACAAAATAGTAATGAGAAAGATCACTTAACACATAAATACACATCAAAATGAAGCACCAAAAGAGGTGAAACAGACACGAATGGTTTCGTCAACTCATCCAGCAAAAGAGGATTTTCATATTGCCGAGTTAGCGAAGCAAAGAAGTTAATTCAACATTTGGTAAAAGCAATAAGAGAGTACGAGGAACCTAGAACTAGTTTGCTTAAGAGAGAATCACAGTCGAATTCCTCTGATTTTGAAGAGAAATTTGAAGAATTAATAGGAAGGATGGAGCGAATGCTGAGTACTGTTGTCGAGAAGGTTGCAAGTGCTATACCGACGGAGAGAGCATGTGGTATGTATGGTAATTTGGGTCATTCAACAGTGCAGTACAAATTGAATGAAGAAAATCTCGTTGCTCATGCAAATTTCTTTGGAAGTTGGTATGGTAACCCACTAAGAAGCACTTACAATCCATGTTGGAGCGATCAAAGCAATCAAGCGCAGCAACAACACAATTATCGACTACCTCATCAAAGAAAATTTCAGCAAACGCCACCTCCTCCACCTCCGCAAGAAAAGCAAGGCAAGTTACTTGAGGAGATGATTGCTAATTTGATTGGCTCGCAACAATTTTTGCAGAATAATGTACAACAACTTTACCAGTCTCAAGCTGAGTAAAAGGTGTGCATGGATGGATTAGCTCGTCAAATCTCTCAACTTTCGACTTCTATAACTGAGCTCAAGAGGAATCAAGGTTGTTTGTGGTCACAAGTTCAAGTGAACCCCATAGAACAAGTGAACTTAATCACCTTGAGAAGTGACAAGGAATTGGAGGAGCCACCAATAAAGAAGTTGGAAAAGAGTTTGAGAAACGAATCTGAAGAAGGTGCTCGTTTGCCCAAATGGGACAATTCTGACGCCGAAGCAGTAGTAGATGATGAAGCTGAAAATATGTTCTGTTTGACCAACAGGACGGTGATCCGCTAGTTGTGCTGAAGGAGAAGGAGATCGAAAAGGAAATTGCATTGGAAGAGCCGACTAAGGTGTATAAACCTTTGAGTTTATATGATCCTAACCTTAAGATTCCTGCACCTTTTCCTCATAGATTACCAAAGAAGAAGCCGGAGGAGATCCCATGGACTTCATGTCGATATTTGGAAAATTGGAGATTAATCTTCCATTTCCTCAAGCAATCAAGCTTCCTTCGTTGAGCAAATTCATGAAGGATTTCATTGCTGGAAAGAAGAAGGATGTTGGCAAAATTTTGATGAGTGGGAGCGTATCAACCGTGATGCAAAGGAAATTGCCACCCAAATGCAAAGATCTAGGTATGTTCTTTTTACCTTGTTCCATTGGAGGTACAAAGCTTAAGCATGCTATGTGTGACTTAGGAGCATCTGTTAACGTCATGCCATTATCTATTTATAATAGCTTATCTGGTGTGGAGTTGGTAGATACTAATGTTAAGATGCAACTGGCTAATGGAACATGCATTTATCCTGAGGGTCTATTGGAGAATGTTCTTGTGAAAATGCATGATTTTGTTTATCCTGTTGATTTTTATGTGGTTAAAATGAACGATATGCAGTCAAAGAGTTTTTCTGGAGTTTTGTTAGGTCGTCCTTTCTTAAGGACTGCTAAGTCTATCATTGATGTCTTTAATGGTACTATTTGCTTGGATTATCATGGAGAGAAATTAACTTTCAGCATTGATGATGTCTTGAATAATCTTTTTGATGTTAAAGATGTTTGTGCTATTGATGTGACTGACTCTCCTATTGATGGTCCCGAAACGAGTTACTGGTGTATGGTGGGGGGGAGGGGAATACACCAGTTAGGATTTTAAAACTTAACCCTGAAAAATACTTCAACCGAAGCTCACAGCTGAGTAAGCAACCTCAGCTGAAAGAGTTGTGCGGTGCGGAATGTGGTGGAAAATAAACTCGTTATAACAACTCACGCTTTTATGCTTGGTTGGTCAAACACCAAAACTGTTGAATATGCCAATATGCAGTTTGTATGCCGGTTAGTTTGGTCAGTTGAAAAATGCTATAAGTAACTGAACACAGACACACAGAATTTAACGTGGTTCGGCGATAACCCTCCTACGTCCACGGGGAGTTGTGAGTCCACACAATTCTGTCCAAGTTCTTCTGGACAAATCACTCAGCTTACGCGGGCTGAGCAACCGTTATGGATAAGTTTGCGGGTACTTATCAACCTTACAGTTTAGTTTACGGGTACTAAACGACCTAGCTACTCAGTTGCAGGAAGAGTAGAATCCTAAACCTTTTCAGGTGAAAGAGAAAATATGTTTCCAACTAAAAGCTCTAGCGAGTGGCGAGCTAAGATCTAACTCTATACGAACTCTCACTAAGTGATGTTCTCAAGGTTTGATCTCAAGACACTAAAAAAACTATCTAACTCTAGAACCCTCAACAAGTGATGTTCTAAGAGATTCAGTTCAGCTCGGGAAGAATATTGCTCTTTTCTTTATGCTCTCAGATTTCTTCTCGCGTGTGTGTCTTGTATCCTCTTCGAATGAATGAGGGCCTCTATTTATAGGCGGAGAGTATCAACTAGCCGTTGGAGGAGCTGTTGATCTCTGATCGTTGAAAGTGATGGCTTGTCTCTCATCTCTGCAGACTTTCCCGATATGGCATCTGAGTTCTTCTGCTTTCCATATGAGACAGCCTTGTGTTGGGCCAAATGGGGTACTGACTGAACGGTCAAACCCTCACGTGACTTCCTTTTGAAATTCAAATTCAAACCTTTCTGACAGTCAACCTCGGTTAGTCGGTTGAAAATCTTGATCTTTATCTAAGTGGTCTTCAGCTGATGTTCTCGTCGAACTCTCAGCTGACCTTGAACTTCATGTTGAGACTTCTTTATAACTTCCCACTTCTTGAAACATTCTCTTTATCGGATGGCATTCTATAGCTGATGTTCCAACTGAACAGTTCGCTTGAACTCTCAGCTGTCAAAAAACATAGCTCTCTCATCAGGCAGTCTTGTAACTGATGTTCCTCATCCGATCTTTCATCCGGGGTTGTATCCGAGTGTTGCTTTGTTGCCGTCTTTAGCTGGAGATCTGTAAAGATAAGATCTTAACATTGCTCAAACAGCGAGCCTAACAGCTAACAATAGGAACTGGCAACATCTACTCGGTTGGGGTCAGTTGGTTTTGGAATTCATCAAAACTCATACTAATAAATTTTCCAACAATTTTCCCCTTTTTGATGATGCCAAAACCACTTACAACTTTAAACCACTATTGATCTAAACCTCACTAACTTATCTAAAATCTCAGCCTGAAATTCTAGACAGTCTATAAGATAAAACATCAAAGGGTTAGCACAGTTATAACATAGGTATTTAAAAAAATACTTTGTGATTCAGAGCTTGGACAATGAGGGATTGTTCATCAAGGTGAATCTTATATATACTTTGAAGTTTTCCTTACAACTGATGATTACAGGAAAAAGTACAAACCAGATAAAGATACATCAGTTGATCAAAAACTACAACATCTCAAAAACTATATCAGCTCAGAAACTTCATTATCTCAAAAATACAGTTGACCGTACTTGCTGAAGATACGATCAAATATCTCTTTCTTCGCAGCTGGCTCAATCCCAGTGTTGACACCATGTTCGTTGCAGACTTGTCTCGCCTCAGCCATGATCGCATTTCTGTTCGGAGTACTTGTGCCTTTGATCATCTGAGGGCGATATCTGAGCTTCTGCGGAACTGGAATGGTGTTGGGATCGAGCTGAGCTTTCAGCATGGCCCTTTTAAACTGACTAAACATTCCAGGATCTCCAGATCTGAGCTCCCACAAGGCTTCCTTGAAGGCTTGCCTTGGGTCTTCAGTTGAGTAGACCTTCCTGTAATAAAAGTCATTTATAAACTCGTGCTTGAACTGCTCCCAGTCATCGTTCCACTCAGCGTTCATCCACTTGTCAATGTGTGGGAACCGTGACGGGAGCGGGGCATTCTTCTGCAGTTGCTGCGTCTTCTTCCTAGCCTCAGCCTTTGACTGGTGCTTGTTTATTCTTCGTACGCTCTGGCTGGCTTTATTCTTGTCAACATTCTTCTCAATCATTGGCCAGTTCCTTCTCGAACTTGGCCACCTTCTTGGCCTGATCAGCAGCGAATTTCTTGATCCAAGAGGGATTCAAGTACTTCTCCTTGGACTCCCCCATAGCTTTGGCAGCTTCGATGCAGTCTTCAACAGATATCCCGTCAAGATCGGCATCGAGCTCAGCTGTAAGCTCGGCTACGAGGTCGTGGGAGACTTCCAGTTCCTGCTCTTCCGACTCCTTCGGCTGAGATCCTTCAGCTTCTTCCCTTTGAGGTTCAGCTGGCACTCCTTCTTCCCCCTGCTGAACTCCTTCTTCCCCCTGCTGAAGAACACCTTTCCCCTGTCCAGCAACAGCTGCTGGCTCCTTTTCTTCCCCCTTTTTGGCATCATCCAAAAGGGTGGCAACAGTGCCATCTAGGGAGGTCAGCTTGGCCTCAGCTTGTTGAACTCGGGAGAAGAGTTCGTCCACAACATCCTTCTCTGCCACCTTCTTTGCCAGCTCCAGGTCCTGGCGTTCCTGCTCGGCTCTCTTCAGGGCTGCAAAGGTCGCAGAGACATCTTTGTGAAGGGTGACGAACTCAGCTCGAAAATTTGCGAACTGAGACATCCACTCCTGATCTTGCGTCTGCTGGGACTTTGCCAGATCAGATTCAGCAACGGACTTGAAGACGTTGAAGTCCGAGCTGAGTCCCTGAATCGCCTTCCTTAGATTCCTTGACCTCCGAGCTGGTAGAAGTGGAGAGGTCTTCGAGCTTTTGCTGTAGGGAGGAGGAGAGTTGTTCCAGCTGATTCTTCAAGCTCGTATTCTCTTCCATCAGCTGATTCATCCTGTCAGCATCCTCCTCCTTGTTGAGCTTGATCTTGGACAACAGCTCCTGCCTCAGCTGGTTGACCCTCTCAGAGATCAGCTCACAGATAGCATCAGTTGAGTGTGCTGGCTGATCTGAGGGTCCAGGCAGTAGTTGTTGTTGTGGCTGAGATGTTGGGTCCATGACAACCAGGGTTGTTCGGCTGGCCAGGTATTGTTTCAGCTTGTCTTCTTCCCTCTTGGCCGCCTCTTTAGCTGCGTCGACATCCTCCATGTGGTTGGCATTTTTGGCCAACATATGGTCAAGAAATTGAACAGCTCCAAGATTGTCGTACAACTCCCTGGTGTCTGTCCCTTCTTGTTGGCCTTATCCAGACGACGACGGAGCACAGCCAACTTCTGGTTGTAGGCTACCTCCAGGTTCTGGTAGTCGAAGTACACCCTCAGGTTGGATTCTTCAACCTTCAACCTGTTCCAACCATGGATCCTGAGGGTTTCCTCCTTGACGTACCAATAGCTGAAAATGACGCTAAACTGATAGAGCAGTTCCGTCCCGAACATGGTGAAGATGGGCATCGAGCTAGCCTCGGGGAACATGCCTATCAGCTTGCGAAAGCAGTAGTCTAGCCTGCCTTCGTATTCAGCCAAGATCGCCTGGCGGTTGGCTTCTTCATCAATATGTAGGGGGTCTATATCGAAGGCAATGGGTTCGAGGGTGTCATCGACGTTGGCCAAAGGAATGGTCTCAACGTCGGCATCGAGCGAGAGGCTCGGGATATCTGACTGAGGACCAGTTGAGAGAACTGGATCCTCTTTGGGTGGTGAGTGGGCAGGCTCAATTGTTTCTTCAGACACAGGTGGGATTTTCTGGCTGGCATCAGCTCCAGTTGGTGGACTGTCGTGGGACTCCTCAGATGAAGAAGAGTCATCTGAGGAGGAGTTGGATTCCTCCACGGTGATCTCCACCCCTTCAGCCGTCTCTTCTTGTTGGTGTGGCTGAATCACGAATGCAGCTGCATCAACCGACTGGCTAGATTCGGTTGATTTTTCAGCTGGTGTCTCCACCATGGGGCCAGATGCAGCCGGTTGAGCTGCTGGCTGTATGATCTTGATCTTGGGCTTTTTCTTGAGGGGTTCCACCTCTTCTTCTTCTTCTTCTTCTTCTTCTTCTTCTTCTTCTTCTTCTTCTTCTTCTTCTTCTCCAGCTTCCTCAGCCACCTCCTCCAACTGGCGCTTCGCAGGCTTGGACCTTGATGGGCGGCGAGCTGTTGGGGCTGACTCCACAGCTGGCTTGGAGGCTCCCTTGGGAGTGTAGACTGCTTCCACAACATCCCTAGCCTTTTTGGCTGTAGGGAACAGCATCAGCTTGCTGAACAGAGGGTCCTCACTCCCTTCCCAGGTCAGCTTCTGTCCCTTGGTGGCTTGGAGAATCAGGGCAGAAATTTTTGTGCCGAAGTTGAGTGTCCCCTTGACACTCAACAACTGCTTCTCCGGACTCAGCAACCGTCTCGGAGATTTTCAGCTTCTCCGCCCACAGCTGGCTTTCAATGTAGCCTAGCCAGTCAATCTTGTGTTGTTCCTCCAGGGCCTTCTGCTGCTTGAGCTTCGGTCTGCTAATATCACCGAAAGCTCCTCCGTATGCGAAGGCGCACTTTGAAATGACGTCAAACAGAAGTCGGTGTTCCGACTTCAGTTTGGTCCTCTGCATACTCCCCTTCAATTGTTCGGGGACAAGAAGGATTGTTTGCAGGAATGCATCAGCTTCCTTGTCTGTGAAATTCCCCATCACGTCTATGGCGTCCTGATTTCTGGGGATGATCTTCTCCAGTTCCTTGGTTACTTTGATTTCAATGGCGGTGTCTTCCATCGAACGGGAAGTGCTATTTCGTTGCTTGCACGGGATGGTCGTGACAAGTCCGATTTCTGCATCGCGCTGCAGATTCCTGTAGAAGTGTGCGACCTGCTTCCTGAGCAGCTTGGATGGAGAGAGGGTTGCCCAGTTTAGCAGACTGTGGTCGGAAAGAATGGCGGCGACTGGAGCGAGTTCCGGCGAGGTCAGGGCATCCCTGGAAAGAATTTGTTCAAAATGAATCTTCGACATCATCATGTCGAAGGATTCCTGGAATGTAGCTGATTCTGCGGAGACCATCTTCTTCGAGGCTTTTGATTTAGGTGCCATCTCAGAGGAATATATATGCAAAGAAGGAAGAAATGTGTTACTGGAAATGGTGAGACAGTTTCGGAGAAGATGATGAATAGTTAGTAAAGATATGCACGAAAAGAGAAGGTAAGGATCACTTCCTGATTTGCCGCCTTATAAAGGTATTTGACTCGGATGAGATCAACGGCTGGGGTTAAATGGCGCGAATCCATCAACGGCTGAGATTACGCGACTGTTGGATAATTTTGATGACGCTCCACGCGCGAGTGAGAAGGTGAATAGTTTAAGGTGTCAGCCCAGTCACACTATAAAGTAAGGCTATAGGAGTTCAGCCAGACTTTACATTAAATGCGATATGATGGCTTGTTTAGTTTAGCTGACATGTTTAGGAATGTTTGAATTTATTTCAAACATTCTCATTTAATATCATAACACCTTCAATCATAAATGATACCTGCCAGCTGATGTCTGAATCAGCTGTGTTCATCAGTTGAGTTCCTCAGTTGCCGCATACCATCAACTGACTCGAGTTCGTCTGTTCAGCTGACGTTTGATGTCTTCGGTTGGCAATCCGCATCTGAAATTCCCCCTTCATCTGAGCTTCCCCCTCAGATGGATATCTGACTCTTCAGCTCAGATGGATCCTCATCAGCTCGGATGACTCTTCAGCTCGGATGGATCCTCTTCAGCTCGGATGACTCTTCATCTGATGGATTCCATAGTCCAAGAAGATCACATAACATCTTGAACCGGGCTTCAGGAAGAGGTTTGGTGAAGACGTCAGCTCTCTGAATTTCAGTTGGGATCTTCTCCATAGACACATCCTTCTTCTCAATATGATCTCGGATGAAATGATGACGAATGTCGATATGCTTTGTCCGAGAGTGGTGAACAGGATTCACTGAGATAGCTATGACACTCGAGCTATCACAATGAATTGGAACCTGTCCAGTTGTGACTTCATAGTCTCTCAGTTGTTGCTTCAGCCACAACACTTGCATGCAACAGCTTCCGGCAGCCATATACTCTGACTCGGTTGTAGATGTAGCAACACATGCTTGTTTCTTGGAGAACCATGAAACCAGCTTGCTTCCCATGAATTGACAGTGTCCAGAGGTAGACTTCCTGTCCAACTGATCTCCTGCTAGGTCCGCATCTGAGTATCCGGTCAGCTGGATATTATCGTCAGTTGGATACCACAATCCAACATTAACAGTTCCCTTCAGATATTTGATGATGTTCTTCGCTGCCAACATGTGTGCTTCTCTTGGTTGAACTTGGAATCGAGCACATACTCCAACTGCGTATAATATGTCTGGTCGGCTGGCAGTTAGGTATAGCAGCGAACTGATGATCCCTCTATACTTGCTGGCATCCACGAGCTTTCCCTCAGCTCCGGGTTCAATCTTCAAGTTAGTATTCATCGGGATCCTTGTTGTCTTACTTGTTTGCAATCCGAACTTGGTGATGAGCTCCTTTGTATACTTAGATTGATTGATGAAAATCCCTTCTGGTGACTGCTTCACTTGTAACCCAAGGAAATAATTCATCTCGCCCATCATCGACATCTCGAACTTCTCCTTCATGAGATCTGAGAATTTCGTGCACAGCTCCTCTAACTTGGAACCGAATATGATGTCATCCACATAGATTTGCACAACAAGTATATCTTCTCCAACTTTGATGGTGAACAGGGTTTTGTCAACTGATCCTCGTTTGAATCCCGAGTTCAGTAGAAAACCACAAAGAGTGTCATACCAGGCCTTTGGCGCTTGCTTTAGACCATAGATAGCTTTCTTCAACTTGTACACTCTTCCATCTCTAGTCTCAGGAGGCTGTTCAACATACACATCTTCCTTGATATCTCCGTTGAGGAATGCACACTTCACATCCATCTGATACACTTTGAACTTGTGATGTGCGGCATAAGCTAGAAAGATTCGAATAGCTTCCAGCCTTGCAACAGGCGCGAAAGATTCTTCAAAGTCGATTCCTTCTGGTTGGCAGTATCCTTGAGCTACCAACCTTGCCTTATTCCTCACTATGAATCCAATAACGTCTCTCTTGTTTTTGAAAATCCACTTCAATCCAATCACCTTGACACCATTTGGTCTTTCTACCAACTCCCATACACAGTTGCATAGAAACTCATTCAGTTCTTCTTGCATGGCTGTTGTCCAGTGAACACAGTTGAGAGCTTCCCAAACATTCTTCGGTTCTGGTACATCAGCTACAAAGCAAGAAATCATGGCAACATCTCCAGCTTGCTCGAACTCCTCTAGAACTGCCAACTCCTCAGCATATTGGGCATAAGTGTTGGAGTTCTCTTCAGTTGATTCTGGATTTGCAACTCGGCTCCTTGTACGCACACCCTCGGTTGGATCCCCGATGATGTTGTCAGTGGAATGGACTTCATACCATCTTCGGTTGCGTCTTCCTTCTTCTTCCAACTGTGACTGTTCCGAAATCTGAGTTGGAGTCTTTAGAACTGGTGATTGATCAGTTGTTGAGTCTGGATCCTCAACATTGACATTAGTTTGAACTGGACTCGGTTGGGCTTCGGATGCTGATGCAGTTGGAGGAGCATCAGCTGAAGTTCCCCCTTGGGATGAGCTGGGGTCTTCACATTCATCTTCAGAGGAGTATGGATCCTCATCCTCAGTTGCCCAAACCAGTGGTTCAGCTCGGTTCTTTTCCCTTAGAGCTTGCGATCTGGTGAGAACTGGTGGAACAGCTGAACATGAGGTGTTATTTCCCTGCACTCAAAGGTAGATTCATCAAAACTAACATGAGGTGTTATTTCCACAACACGAGAGCTATTGTTGAAAACTCTGTATGCCTTGATTCGAGCAGCATATCCAAGAAATATGCCCTTCGAAGCTTTGGCATCAAAAGTTTTCAACTGAGTCTTCCCATTGTTGTGAATATAACACTTAGAACCAAAGACGCGAAAATAAGAAATATCTGGCTTCCTGCGTCTCCATAGCTCATATGGTGTCTTTCCCAACCGCTTGGTTAGAAGAGACCGGTTCTGAGTATAGCATGCAGTGTTGATCGCTTCAGCCCAAAATCTCTTTGGTAGAGCTGAACTGGCTAACATGGATATGGCTGCATCCTTCAGCGTTCTGTTCCTTCGCTCAGCTACTCCATTCAGTTGTGGAGTACGCGCGGCTGATGTCTGATGGGTAATTCCATTCTTCTCGCAATACTCGATGATGGTTTCATTTAGGAATTCGGTTCCACGATCTGATCGGATAGAAATGATCTTTATCTCTTGTTGGTTCGATATCCGATCCATCAGCTTGGGCAGCTCATCTCGGGTTTCACTCTTGTGGCGCATGAAGATGGTCCACGTGTACCTCGAGTAATCATCAGTTACAACCAGTGTATATTCGTTGCCATTTATGCCCTTTGGTGTAACTGGCCCGAAGAGATCCATATGGATCAGCTGTAACACTCGGTCGGTTGAGGGAGTTGACTTCAATCGGAAGGAGGATCTAGCGAGCTTTCCCAGCTGGCATGCACTGCAGATGTGTGTTGTTGAAAATACTCGGTTAGGTATGCCTCTTGCATATTCTTGTCTGGCGAGTCGGTTCATCGTCTTGAAGTTCAGATGGTTGAGCATTTTGTGCCACAGCCAGCTCACATCAGAACTGCTCTTTGATAACAGGCAGGTGTCAGGGAGGCTGCTGTTCCAGTCAGCGTAGTAGACATTCCCTGTTGGTGATCGATTTCCCAACAATATCACCTGCTTTGATCCGACATCTTTAACCCTGCAACCCTGTGCATCAAACTTGACAGAGAAACCATTATCACAGAATTGGCTGATGGAGAGCAAGTTATGCTTCAATCCATCAACATAAGAGACATTAGAAATTGAAACATGATTGGTTTCAAGGGTACCGTAACCTCTGGTGTAACCTTTTGAGTTATCACCAAAAGTAACTGAGGGTCCTTCTTTTTTCACGAAACTTCCGAGCAAATCCTTCAGATTTTTCATGTATTTCGAGCATCCACTATCCATCACCCACATTGTAGCAGACGCCTTCTTCTTCCTCAGCTGTTTCTCTTGTACCTGCAAAGAGAAGCTCGCTTAGGTCCCCAATTTCAGTTGGGTCGTGGAGGGTTAGAACCAGTTCCCCCTGGAACTGTGCGTCGCTTTTCCCTGTAAACTCGGATGGATTTATCATTCCAGATCACTCTTCCTTGATCATAAACTATAACAACACCTCGATTATCCTTAGGCTTGTTGTTAGTAGTGATGTTCTGTTTCTTGGGAGGAGTTGGATTTCTCCCATGTTGAGCTTTAGGAGGTGAGGCTTTCCCCCTGTTTTGATGGCGATTCTTATCCTGTTGAGTTTGTCTGTGAGGTCGGACGCCATGTTGGAATCTTTGTGGTTGATTCTGATTCCAACTCCCTGAGGGTTGTCTGTAGCTGTTCATGCCCTGTTGATGATTCATATTATGGCATGAATATCTCCAGTTGTTCGACCTGTTCCTCATTGGTTGACTTCGTTGGAACCTTTGGTCGAACTAATGTTGGAACTGCTGTTGATTCAGATGATTGAACCCTTGTCGGCTCTGCGGTTGGTTCCATTCTTTCTGATGTTGACTCTGAGGTTGATGCAGAGGTCGGTTCTGATTCTGAGTTCGGTTGCGATTATGCCTTCGACGCCTCTGATTCCTCTTCTGACTTTTGGAACATTCCTCCTCGGTTGATTTTCCAGCCGATGGAATATTATGTCCTTCATCTACTGTTCCTTTTTCCCTTCTCAGGTGTGGTAGTATTGGTAGGTTGAACTTGCTGAGAGGTGGAGGTTGGATTAGCTTCTGAAGACTCAGCTGTGTTTGACTCGACAGCTGTGACTTCTACAGCTTTGATGAAGGTTGCTGGTGGAATTCCAGTATCCTTGACAACATCATAACCAAGTCCTGACACGTCATCCATCTGTCTACTATAACTGATAAGATTCTCTATGATCTTGGATGACTGATACAACTTGATTAGATTGTCCTTCTCAGTTTGCAACTCCTTGACGAGGACAGTTATCTGCTCGGTTTGTCCATCTGACTTCTTTATCAGCTGTTCGATCTGAGCCTCTTGATTTTTCAACTGACCTTGATGTTTCTTGATCTGTTTTGTCAACTCCTCATCAGTTGGAGCCTTAGCTTCATTCAGCTGACTCTTGAGATTTTCAATCTCCTCGGTTTAGTATTTTATCAGATCGTCCTTCTCGGTTAAGGAATCTTCAAGTTTGGTGAACTGAGCTTGAAGACTCTTAAACTCAACCGATTGTTGAAGCAGTTCCTCACTGAGTTCTTGAAAATCACTCCAGGAGGGTTCCAACTCATCGTCCAGAGATTCCTGCATGTTAGAAGTATTGGAAGAGTTTAACTGAGCAGGATTAGATTGTACCTCAATATCATTTGGGTCTGTTCCAAGTGCCATGAGGCATTGATCCTGACTGATGGCGTTGTTGGTAGAAGTCAGCTCATCTTCATCTTCAGTATCAGTGAAGATATCTATATCGTCAGCTGCTTCTTCTGCTACCATGGCCTTGTTATTTGCAGATTGCTTGGCCCTCAATGCTTCCTTTCTTTCTTTGAGAGGTCTGGACAGTCAGCTTTGAAGTGTCCTTCCTTGCCGCATTCGAAGCAACCATTAGTGACTGGCTTCGAGCTGTCTCGAGTTCGGTTTGATTTGTAGAATCATTTGTATTTGCCGAACCGAGTGTCCATGTCGGCTAGCTTCTTTGACAAGGCTGCGATGTTCTGTTGCAGTTCCTCTCTGCTTGGCTCCTTTGCAGTCGTGTCAGCCGATCTGGTTGGCCTCGATGATCTCGATTTCGAGTAGTCAGCTCGGAGAGCAACTGACTTTGAGGCTGAGCCAACATCCTCAATTCTACTTGTCTGACCTGAGGACTGCGATCTCCTCCTGTTGACCTTATACTCATTTCCTTTTAAGATTGAGAACAATCTTTTAGTTCCCATCGCACCAAGGTCAGCTCGGCTCTCGTGGATATTGGTGAAAGTATCTCACTCAGCCGGTAGAGCTTGCAACACTTTGAGATTGATTTCTCTTAGTGTGTATTTTCCTCTTTGGATGGACTGGATTCTTCTGATGATGTCCATAAACCGGAGCTCTAGCTGATCGATGGTCTCATCAGGTCGCAGACTAAAGTTGTCGAAATCTTGACATGCATGTGAGAACTTGTTTTCCTTTGTCTCGTCGCTTCCTTCACTCAGCGATGCCAGGATGTCCCACATCTCTTTTGCAGTCTCACACTCCTCTATCCAAGGCAGATAATCTTGTCCAACTGTGGACATTATTGTGCTATGAGTCCAGATATCCAACTGGCTCACCTTGGCCTCCTCTGGAGTGTAGTCTTCTGACTGTTTCTCCACATACTCCACCATTGTATCTCCATCGTTAGGATTTGTGGGAGTGCGAGCTATTCTTTCTTTGATGACGATCGGTCCGGAAGAGAGAACTTGTTGCATCCTATGATGCTTCGAAAGTAGGATCTTCTTCATCCGTGTTCTCCATGATGTATAATTGCTACTGAGAACATGACGACGATCTTGTCCTTGACGTCCATCTGCAAACAACAAACAGAACAAATATGCAAGCAAATATGCACTAGCGTGAAAAGATCTGTTCAGTTGACCACTGAAGAAAAATTTCTCGAATTCACACCTTGTGAAACAGAGTCAGCAGTCTTTTGAACCACTGCTCTGATACCACTTGATGGTCCCGAAACGAGTTACTGATGTATGGGGGAGGAATACACCAGTTAGAATTTTAAAACTTAACCCTGAAAAATACTTCAACCGAGTAAAAAGACTCAGTTGGAAGCTCACAGCTGAGTAAGCAACCTCAGCTGAAAGAGTTGTGCGGTGCGGAATGTGGTGGAAAATAAACTCGTTATAACAACTCACGCTTTTATACTTGGTTGGTCAAACACCAAAACAGTTGAATATGCCAATATGCAGTTTGTATGCCGGTTAGTTTGGTCAGTTGAAAAATGCTATAAGTAACTGAACACAGACACACAGAATTTAACGTGGTTCGGAGATAACCCTCCTACGTCCACGGAGAGTTGTGAGTCCACACAACTCTGTCCAAGTTCTTCTGGACAAACCACTCAGCTTACGCGGGCTGAGCAACCGTTATGGATAAGTTTGCGGGTACTTATCAACCTTACAGTTTAGTTTACGGGTACTAAACGACCTAGCTACTCAGTTGCAGGAAGAGTAGAATCTTAAACCTTTTCAGGTGAAAGAGAAAATATGTTTCCAACTAAAAGCTCTAGCGAGTGGCGAGCTAAGATCTAACTCTATACGAACTCTCACTAAGTGATGTTCTCAAGGTTTGATCTCAAGACACTAAAAAACTATCTAACTCTAGAACCCTCAACAAGTGATGTTCTAAGAGATTCAGTTCAGCTCGGGAAGAATATTGCTCTTTTCTTTATGCTCTCAGATTTCTTCTCGCGTGTGTGTCTTGTATCCTCTTCGAATGAATGAGGGCCTCTATTTATAGGCGGAGAGTATCAACTAGCCGTTGGAGGAGGTGTTGATCTCTGATCGTTGAAAGCGATGGCTTGTCTCTCATCTCTGCAGACTTTCCCGATATGGCATCTGAGTTCTTCTGCTTTCCATATGAGACAACCTTGTGTTGGGCCAAATGGGGTACTGACTGAACGGTCAAACCCTCACGTGACTTCCTTTTGAAATTCAAATTCAAACCTTTCTGACAGTCAACCTCGGTTAGTCGGTTGAAAATCTTGATCTTTATCTGAGTGGTCTTCAGCTGATGTTCTCGTCGAACTCTCAGCTGACCTTGAACTTCATGTTGAGACTTCTTTATAACTTCCCCCTTTTTGAAACATTCTCTTTATCGGATGACATTCCATAGCTGATGTTCCAACTGAACAGTTGGCTTGAACTCTCAGCTGTCAAAAAGCATAGCTCTCTCATCAGGCAGTCTTGTAACTGATGTTCCTCATCCGATCTTTCATCCGGGGTTGTATCCGAGTGTTGCTCTGTTGCCGTCTTCAGCTGGAGATCTGTAAAGATAAGATCTTAACATTGCTCAAACAGCGAGCCTAACAGCTAGCAATAGGAACTGGCAACATCTACTCGGTTGGGGTCAGTTGGTTTTGGAATTCATCAAAACTCATACTAATAAATTTTCCAACACCTGTCCAAGAATACCTTGAGACTGAATTAAACCAGGAGAAACAAGATCTAGTTTCGATGAAAGAGACGACTGATTTTGATGCTCAAAGTTCTGGAAATATGACTCGTTTGTCCAAATAGGACGTTTGTGACAGATCCATACCATGTGATGAGAAGCTACCCAGGTTGGAGCTTAAGCCACCTAAATTCGAAAGAAAAAGGATCCAGTGATTTCTTTCCTTTTACTTTATTTATTTAATTTTATTTCTTTTTTTTTTGTGTTTGAGTCTGTGTTTGTACTCCTTGTTATGCTTATTCTTTGTTTGCTTGAGGGCAATCAAAGTTTAAGTGTGAGGAGGTTGTCTATGTTTATTTATGTTAGTTTGTTTTATTGAGTCAAGTTTTTTTTTTAGTCAAGTAAGCCAAGTATTATCAAATTTGTTGATATTTGTAAATATACTCTACCCGTATGAGTCTTGTGATTAACTTGGTGATTCAATATATTTTCATATGGTGAGATGTGATTTAAAAGTTTAAGTATTTATTGAATGATACTTGGGATGATGAAAGAGGGCAGTAGTTGAGTTTCTTTACCCACACTTAAATGAGATTTGAGCCTTCATAGTAGAGCACTCTCTACTTTATTTCTTTCTGAGAGAATTTTTGTTCACAAGGTTGCGATATCATGTGTGTCATGTGTAATAAATGATAGAAGGCACTAGGATGATTCAATTTTGGCCTGCTTTTCGTTGCCTAATCCGTACATTGATCCCTAGTGAGCCACTTTGAAGCCTTGACCATGTTTTTTCATTTAAGTCACTAAATATTTAACCAAGGCATGTTTTGACTTTTTTTTGCCCTATTGTGCATGTTCCAATTTTGAAAATTCATCCATGTGTTATTTTTAGAGGAAGGAAAAAATATTGTTTTTGTCCAGTTTGCACAGACAAACAATGTGCTGAAGTTTATATACTTAGCAAAAATATTGAGATTTGGTTTTGTTTGTCCAAACATATGCAGTTTCTGTCACTCATATATTGTGATGATTATCGTTGGGTTGTGTGATGATGTTGTGTACTATATGTTGGTTCCAAAATTGAGAATGAAAGGTGCTAAAAAACGAGAAAGAAAAGAAAAAAAAATGTGCACCTAATTTGAGTAGAGCATACAGTTTGATAGATGACAATTAGTTTGTTCTTTTTGTGATGCCTATTATTTATGGATCTAGTATTTATATTCTGAAGCCTAGGAACCTACTAGATCCTACCAACGTTTTGATTGGTCCCTAGCCCCATTACCCCAAATGAACAAAAACCTTCGTAGTTACAAATTTGTCTACAAAATAAACTCCTACTTCATTTTTTTTAATTACATCATTTGGGACCTTACTTCATTTACAATAATTTTATTCTATTTTATCTTTTTCACTCACAACAAGTGACACCCTTATTTAACTCACAACAATTTTAATTTCCATTTCACTCTTTCGACTCTCAACAAGTGGGACCTCAAAATCCACCCATAACACCTTTATCAATTTTCTTAGTCTTCGTGCCGAGCATGAAATGAGAGTTTATTTTATGGACGAAGGGAGTACAATTTAAGCTTGGATATTGTAGTCTTTGGAATATAATTGAGTTTCTGAAATTTGCAATTTGATCCTTAACTTTGAAATTGTTTTCTAAACTTATAAGTCAGGCATGTATATAAAATCTCATATAAAAAATTGATTTAGCTAGAATTTATCTTACTTTGTCCTGATTTCTTCCGAGTCAAATTTCCTATCGGCGGCATGCAAGCATAAGCGTTTATTTATTTATTTATTTATCTATTTTTTTAAAGAACCCCAATCCAAAAACAAATGATAAATAATACCTCTAAGTATATATTCCTTCACTATTGTTGATCTTGTAATATTTCTTTTCAGCATGGGTATTCAGAAGAAGAGCATTAAGCGTAAAAGTGGTGTATGGTGTACTTCTTCTAACCCACTGAAATTATTATG
The DNA here is from genome assembly GCA_029490685.1 of Schizonepeta tenuifolia. Lineage (NCBI taxonomy): Eukaryota > Viridiplantae > Streptophyta > Magnoliopsida > Lamiales > Lamiaceae > Schizonepeta > Schizonepeta tenuifolia. The sequence goes on from CM055958.1 coordinate 57,437,527, forward strand.
TTATTGTTCAATACGGAGATCGAGAATAAGCGTAAAAAGATAGAAAATTGGTAGGTTCCGTCACTTTTGAATGGTTAAAATTTTCTTTATTTGGAAGATGATAATATGAGTGAGACATATAAAAAAAAAGATGACAATATGAGTAGGTCGGAGGAAGTAGTAAATAAAATGTTTTTAAAATAAAAAAAGTGATATAACAAGTTTTTGATGTGATATAAAGTGGTTTTAAAGTTAATAAAATGATTTTTTTATTATTTCCATAAGAACGTTACAACATGAGTAGATATGTTATAAGTGAACGGAACAGAGAGAGAACAAAAATAAATAATACCCCGAATTTATACTATAAAACTACATAATTGTCCTTTTCGGCGGCTTTTTCTCGTGTACACAAGATGAATATAATTAAACACATCGCTACTTGAATCTTTATTGAGGAAACTTTTATTTGGGTCTCGGAAAAAGCCGTTTTAAGTTACAGTTTAGGTTTCTCGCTGATGTGTGTGTTTTGATTGTTCATATTGTTAGTTTTTCTATGATTTTATTTGGATATAATTTGAATTTTTATATGATTTTGTGTAGGAATCGAAGAGTTTGTGAGCATAGATATTTGGATGAGAGAAATCGAGAAGGAAGAATTTCCATGCAATTTTAAAAGTAATCAGAAGATGGAAGAGCAAAAGAATGGACAAAGTTTTATTTTGTGATTTAGACTATTTTATTATTTTATTTATATTAGTAATAGTAATTAGGCCCATTAGAATTCTTATTTAATTAAGATTAATTTTCTTTTCCATACAGATGGACCTAGCCGCCAACATTATTCTATTCCATATACTTAGTTTTAATTTTTGGCTTGGCCGCATAGATTAGCGTTAGAAAAGTCAAGGGAGCATATAATTGTTTGGATGAATTTTATCAATTTCTGGTGACAAGTTATTTTTAGTTCTTTGATTTTCTTTTATGTTTGCTTATTATTATTTCATCGTGTTAGCCTATTGAATATGCATAGCTAATTTTTTGCATTCAGCGAGAATATTGAAACACTAGTTTAATAATCCGTGAGACTTAATTGTTTGTATAATTAATTTCTAGTATTTCAATTTATTCCTTGTGTTTAAAGTTAATTCCGATTTTGTTTAAGCCTTATCAACTTAGATTAAATTGGATTACAGTCAATTAATTCCCCCAATCCGTAATTGTTGGAATAGGGCTAATTAGTGATAAAGCTACCATGTTCGTAGTAGGAATAAATTGGTAAACGGATTATTACTTGCGTTCTTGGGTAATTCGTTTAAATTGGATTCCTTCAAAGCTAAAAGCTATTAGAGCATTAAATTTAGGTCTGATGTTTCCAGTTAGGTTATGTTTTAATAAGAGAAATAATTATGTCTGACGTCTACAACTAACTATCGATAAAGTACGTAGGAATTGGGGTATGTCCGCTGCATTCACGGTATCCTATAACTGGTTGGTCCTAGAGAATTAATTAATCTTTGCGTCGATTATCAGAGCCTAGACTAGTGTGGATTTATTCGAAGCCGAATTACTTTCCTTTTGATTAATATCTCGTTGCAATTTTGTCAATTTCTTTATTTTTTTAGTTAATAATTAAAACCCCAAATTTAAAGCGTGGTGACTACACCGAAATCAATTAATAGGAAAAATAAATTATAATCTCGTTCTCTGTCGTTCGACCCTACTTATTAATATAGTCATTTTGATTCGAAACAGGAATTGCAGGAATTATTTAGAAGTATACGATGCTCACCACTCGCCAAATAGGTATAATAAGCCCAAATATTAACATCTTCTAAGCCCACGTCATATGAAATTTGACTTGGAATCAAGCTTGAAATCTCAATAATATAGTAACTAGTACTCATATTTCTTATAACTGGTATAGTTAGTTAGAACTTAATATGTTGTTACTAATATTATATACAAATAATTAGTTATAATTTTATATTTTCAAGCTTATTCATCTATTGAGCTTTTTCACAAGCTAACAAGCTTAGTACCGACAAGTTCAAATGTGGCTCGATCGTTTAGCTAACAAGCTATGAACTTCTATGGAGCCGATCGAGCTCCGCAATGTATGATAAATTTATATGATCATAACTAATACAAATCAAGTTACTTTTATATACTCGTATATAACATTATTTTTAATAATTATGTGTAGTTTCATAAATTCAATCCTTATATAAACTTGCTCAAATGATATCATATTATGCTCGAGTTTGCAACCGATTTTAGATTTTATGCAATGTACAATTAATCTCAAATATGTATGTTTTGCTAGTTTATCAAAACGGCTTTAAACAAGTTTTTAATGTTCTCATGGGGATATTTAAGCGGTGAGACTTCAGTCTGTAAGCCATTAGTGAGGTCTAAGGTTTAAATTCCACCACTCCCCCTTCCCATTCAGGAAAAAAAGAAAAAGAGAAACAAGTTTTAATGAATGATCATCAACAATAATGTAAATATGATTTTGGCCTAGAAAATAGAAAAAAAAAACCGAAAAAAAAAACAACAACAATGTATGTGATGGGCCAGGACAAATAAAATGCTCTTGGTGGGTAGGATCAGAACATTCACTGCTGGCTCGTTGACTATTGTAATTTTTTATAATCGACGATTTTAATTTGATAATGCCTTTATACAGAGAATTAACAAATACTTTATTTTCTTTCTCCGTTGACTAATTTTATCATAAAAATAAATGTCTTTAATTTAATGTTCACAACCTCCACCAGCCTGCATAGTTTGAGGTGGACATCTAAACTCAACCCTCAAAATATGAAATGGTTTTCTTGCTTTCACTTTGTGACCAATATTTCGGGATCAATAATTGTTACTTCTGGGTAAAAGACTCAAATATTTTACTTTCTTTAAGACGAGCAAAACAAGAATCACGAGTTATTTACTGTGAAATTTTGGCCAATTTTATGAAGACTAGTCAGATGCTAAGTTTAAGCTTTGGAAGAATTGAACCATGACTAAAACATAAGAAATTGTATCAATTTACTTGTTTAAATTGAATTTCATCATCTTAGGATGAAGTGGACCAATGTAGTTCTATGTCAATTAAACAATTAAGTTTTGCGAAGATGTTTAATGAAAAATTATTCGATTCATCTCCCTATTCTCAAGATGTTGCAAACAAGATCTATAACTTAAGATTTATTTGATTTGCCTATACGTGATGGCAAGGCCTTTATGGTACGCATTACCCCATAACGAGTTTGATCTCTTTTGATATTTTATACAGTACTATATATTTATTTAATTTTACAATACTCACTACACTATGTCCCGATAGTAAGGTTCATAAATGTCCCGATAGTAAGGTTCATATTTTTTATAATGAATAATTTAAATCGAGTTCATGAATCGTTGGCATTTAAGCAGCTAAAGAATACTAGCTAGTATTAGAATATGGCACCCATAATTGTCCTAATGTCCGACCATCACAATTTACGTGAGTGATCTTTTACTCTATTTTTTCGTGTTCCATTAGTGTACCACTTTTAATTTTTCAGGATTTTTTTCTTCATTTTATTTTTTAATTTGTTCTTGAATTTGAATTTTTTTTGTGTTGTTTAAATTTAATTTATAACTATTAAATTTGATTAATTAAATCAATTAGGATATAATTCTTTTAACATTTATCTATATATATATATATATATATATATATATATAGGGATGAGTTCCCATGTAAATCCTTCTTAGTGTAAGATTTAAGAAGTAATTTAGTCCCTTGATAATTAGAAAATACACGGTTAAGATTAATCCCCCAACAACTCATACGGATCAAACTTATCTCACATGGGGGTAAATTAGTAAAAGGAAGAAGTATCGTTCCATGCACTAATTAAGTGGGCGATAAACAGGGAATTTGGAAAAACAATCCATATGCATAACAATAAATTTCCAAATTTAATTAATACATACAAATTATCTAGAACAATTCAACATAAGACAAAAATGGGAAATTAAACCATAAGAAATTGAGCTATTTGGATTTACAGATCGTTGATTTGAGAAATAATGCATTTGAAGTTTTATGATAATGCACTTTAATATAATCCACTAATAAATAATAGTATTGCACAATTTGAAATAATGCATTTAAGGAATATGATAATGCACTTCCATATGATGGACTAAATAAAAATAATAAACAATAATATTGCATTATATAATGCATTTTTGATTTTCGTTAAGGCACTAATAATAATCATAGAATTCATTTTAAATTTTAGATTAATGCATTATGAATAATTATATAATACATTTTAGATTTGAATTTGTAATTATTTATACGACTAGTTTTGAAATATATCTGTCAAGATATGATGCTTTATTATTTTCTAATAGTGACTTTGAATTGATACACAAAATTTAACAATGCATTTGTTTAATAAACATAATTCATAAACAAAAGAAAAGAACTAACGAGCTACATTTTTTCAATGCATTAGAATATAGTATTATTATAATGCATTACTTTACAATTGGCATTAATTATTTATTTTCGTGGGGCTGCAACTCTAGAGTAAATAAATTACTATATAAATCTATTTTCAGAAGTAAATAAATTACTATATAAATTTATTTTATTTATTCGAACTGTTTCTTATAATTAATACTTCCTTCTTTCTCAAAAAAGTGCGTTTATGACCTCATCCACAGTATTATTATTTTTATTTCTTTCTCATTTTATAAAGATGGACTATTTTCTTTACTCATTTAACATCTACCAAATTTTTATTGATACTTATGTTGGAAATAACTACGGCAATCTTAGATCGAATCCCTGATTCTCCATATTTCATTTTCGATTTCCTTAATAATGAGATAACATATTGACATGACATGATACACCTAAGGTAATTAATTACCAAAATCTAATCCCGATCTTTCACATATTTCGTTTATAAATCAACTTTCAAAGTTACAAGGTTAAAGAAAATATAATTAGTATCCAAACATTCAAATTCGAATTTCTGGGAAAAACATTCATCCATAAATACACACTGATAATTCGGTAAGAATGGTTAATTTTTGTAGGTTTCAATCTAATTATTACTAGTGCAAACAATTAGTATGGATTATTTATCCAGACAAGGCCAAAACCCTCTAAAGAATCTATTTGCAAGGAAGAGGTCAAAAATGAAGTAAGAATGTGGCCCATAATATCAACATTCACACCGCCGCAGCCCCATACCCGGCCGCCGCGCCCCAATCCCCACACAACTGCATACATACATTATACATAGAGAGATAGAGTCAACACGGACAAAATAACATAGGTCGGGTCCCCATCACTATTTCCTTCTCCTTCCCTTATCACGAAAAGATTAACAAATAACAACTTACTCATATTCAACGAGAATAATAATGATCCAAATTTCAACCCACCACCCAAAATCCCAACCCACCACCACCTCCGCCGCGCCTGCATGGGCTCATCACCACTTCTCCCTCTCCGCTTCTTCTTCATCACCTTCTCCGCTCTCTTCCACTTCTATCCATCCCTAGCCGGCCCCATTTCCCTCTCTTCCATAAAAATCAACTTCACCGCTTCATATCTCCAATTCATCGATAACTCCGGCGCCTTCCTCTCCTCCGACAAAGCCTCCTTTCAGGCCCGCATAACCAACTCCAAGCCCGAATCCACCTCCTTCTACTTCGTCATCATCCACGTCCCTTCCCACACCACCGTCTGGACCGCCAACCGCAACCACCCCATCTCTAAATCCTCTCAGCTCCGGCTGACGGCGGACGGCCTAACTCTCTACGACGACACAAGTCAACCAATTTGGTCAACCCTTCGAAACTCTAATTCCTCAGTTTCCTCTCTGCAGCTCCTCGAATCAGGAAACTTACTTCTCCTCGACGCCAACAACAATATCTTATGGCAGTCGTTCGATTTTCCCACGGATTCTCTCGTCGCGGGGCAGACGCTACGCGTAGGGAAATCGTTGGTTTCGTCTTCCGGCGACGGAGAGGTATCGGAAGGCGACTACAGATTAGTGATCGGCGACGATGACGCGATGTTGCAGTGGCACGGGATGGTTTACTGGAAGCTTTCCATGGATGGGCGCGCGTTCAGGGAATCGACTTTCCCGGTGGAATTTTTGACGGTGAACGTTACCGGTGTGTTTCTGATCGGCGAAAATGGCGACGAGGTTGTCATCAAGAGAATCCTCAATGGTATTACTGCAAATTCTTCGAATTTCGTGTTTGCGAAGCTAGATCAGAGAGGATCGTTGAATATCGTCACCTTCAATCCAGTTGATCGAACGAGCAAACAAGTATTCAACGGTCCAGATGATAAGTGCGAGATCCCGATGATCTGCCGGAGGCTCGGTGTTTGCAGTAATGGCGGTTCGTGTTCGTGCGCGCCGGGATATCACAACGATCCGACGGTCGAGAATGGCGATTGTGTTCCGACGGATCCTTCGCTGCTTCTAGAACCTTCCTGTAACAACGTCTCCTCATCAGAAGATGATAAAGATTTCAAGTATTTGAATCTGAGGAGCGATTTGGATTATTTCTCAAACGATTTCACCGATCCAATAATTCACGACGTCAACGTTTCATTCTGTCAGAATCTATGTTCCAAAAACTGCTCATGTTTGGGCGTTTTCTACGCGCAGAGCTCCGGATCATGCTACATGATCCGGAACTACTTGGGATCGATGAAATCGGGTTCGAGGAACCGGGTCGGGTACGTCAAAATGGTAGCAGTCGGAGGTCGAGACGGTGACGTGGAGGAGGAATCTGATTTCCCCATTTTAGCAGCTATTCTGCTGCCGATGACATTGGTTGTAATCATCGCCATGGCTGTGGTAGTTGGTTTGAGGCGGCGGCGGAGAAGAATGTTGTCGAAGAAAATAGCAAAATCGAAGCTGGAGTACGAATTAGATGAAGAAGAAATAGACTTGGTCTCGATCCCAGGTCTCCCTGTGAGGATCGCTTACGAACAGCTCAAAGAGGCAACAGAGGGGTTCAAGACCCAAATCGGGTCGGGCGGGTTCGGAACGGTTTATAAAGGAACTCTCCGCGATGGCACCGAGGTTGCAGTGAAGAAGATAACTTGCTTGGGATCACAGGGAAAGCGGGAGTTTCTGTCCGAGATTGCGGTTATCGGGAACATCCACCACGTCAACCTTGTAAAGCTGAGAGGCTTCTGCGCCCACGGGGGGCAGAAGCTTCTGGTGTACGAGTACATGAGACGTGGCTCGTTGGACCGTACTCTGTTCCAAGGTGAGCCCGTGCTCGATTGGAACGAGAGGTGTGAGATCGCACTCGGAGCAGCGAGGGGCCTGGCCTACTTGCACTCCGGGTGCGATCACAAGATCATCCACTGCGATGTCAAGCCCGAGAACATCCTCCTCCACCACAAATCGCAGGTCAAAATCTCCGATTTTGGGCTGTCGAAGCTGCTCGGGCCGGAGCAGTCGGCCCTCTTCACGACGATGAGAGGGACGCGGGGCTATCTCGCGCCCGAGTGGCTGACGAGCTCGGCCATTTCGGATAAGACGGATGTGTACAGTTATGGAATGGTGTTGCTTGAGATCATAAGGGGGAAGAAGAATTCTTCCCCACAGACACGAAGCAGCAGCTCCGCAGGAGCTGCTGCTTCGTGCTCACCTTCTTCAGGGCATTCCGTGGGCCAGAGGCGTGTGTACTTCCCGTTGTTTGCGATGGAGATGCACGAGGAAAGGAGGTATCTGGAGGTGGTGGACCCGAGGTTGATAGGGCAGGTTAGTAGCCACGACGTGGAGAAGATGGTGCGCGTGGCGCTTTGCTGCGTGCACGAGGAGCCTAACTTGAGGCCCTCGATGTCGAATGTGGTGGGAATGTTGGAAGGCGTGGTGCCTTTGGGCGAGCCGAGGATGGAGTCGTTGAACTTTTTTAGGTTTTATGGGCGTAGATTTGAGGAGGCGTCTACTTTGGGTGATAACACGGAGCCGAACGAGTGTAGGCTGCACCTGCAGCCTACCTCCAATACTTCTTCAACTGCTTCGTACAATTCTTTCTCCCATGTGTCATCACAGCAGGTTTCGGGTCCTAGATAGCAATTTATCTCCTACTGTTGTGGTCTGTATCTACTTAAATCGAACATCATGTTTCATCATTCTTTTTTTAAATCATGTTTTAGGACTTACAGTAGTAAGTGCTATTTCAGATGTTAGAATATTAGGGAAAATTTGTATGTAATCAGAGGAGAAATCAAGAAATGTACTGCAGTAAAATGTTTTTACACTTTCTGATTGTCCCAGTACCTCAAAACGACTAGGTACAGCAAAATTAGATGATTTCAATTCATCTATTTGGTAAAATCATAGTTTCCCCCTTAGCAAATTAACAATGTCCTACATGGCGTACCCTTGTTGTTTTGGAGTAATTTATTTTAATAAGAGACTTACTAAAAATCTACACCTATATAAATAAGAGACTTACTAAAAATCTATACTTATGTAAAAAGTATTTCGTTCATAAATTTTGATTTACCTATAATACTCTTGTTAATTAATTATATACTCCTTTTATCCCGTTCTACTTGTCTCACTTTCTATTTTGAGTGTCCTACTCTATTTGTCTCACTTTCTATTTAAGGAAATAATTAAGAAATCACTTTACTCACTTTATATCACTTTAAAACCACTTTATATCACTTTATGTCACTTCAAAAATACTTTATATCACTTTATCAATTAAAAAATATTTTATATCACTTTATTTACTACACTAAACACACTTTTTATATATAATCATTTTTTTCTTAATCTCCGTGCCCGTCTCAAATGACACAAGTAGAATAGGACGGAGGGAGTATATGACACAGAATTATGAGATAACCTTCTTATATAATGTTATTAAACTTTTAGATATTTGTGGTGCATAAATCCTCCTTGCATCATAAATATAATATTTTCTTTTCTTTTCTTTTCGACGTGGCTTGCAGAGTTGGCCAAATCTTTTGCCTCCCGAGCTCATGCACATCAAAGAAAAATCCAGATTGGTTAGAAATTGTCCATGTATTATCACAAGATCTTATTATTAATTTCTTACATCTATGTTAAGATGCTAACAATTAAATTATATCAGTGCCTTTTTGTTGGGAAATTTATTAAAGTTTTGATTGATTCCAAAACCAACTGACCCCAACCGAGTAGATGTTGACATTTCCTAAAGTTAGTAATTAGGCTCGCTGTTTGAGCAATGTTAAGATTTTATCTTTACAGGTCTCCAGCTGAAGACGACAATAAGGCTTCACTCGGATAGAACATCAGATGTACGAACATTAACTGCGCGTTCAAAAGATAGAACATCAGATGAGCGTTCAAAGGGGAAAATGTAAGAAAGACATCTGAGAGTTTAAAGGGGGAAGTTATAAGAAAGTCAACTGAGCGTTCGAGCCAACTGATCAGATATCGAATGTCAGATGAAAGTAGAGATCAGATGGAACATCAGTTGAAAGACAATTCGATGAAGATCGACAACATGAAGATCAAGGCAACTGAGGGTTCAACTGTTATTCTTCGGACAGATTGTCAGATGAAGATAGCATTCAGATAGAACATCAGTTGAAGACCAAATCAGATGAAGATCAAACTTCTCAATCGGCTAGCTAATGTTGAAAGACTAATGTTGAGATTTGAAATTCAAATTTGGAAGTCACGTGAAGGTTTGACTCTCTGTCATTACCTCATTTGGCCCAACACAAGGCTGTCTCAGATGGAAAGCAGAAGTCCACAGTTGCCAAATCCGGAAAGTCTGCAGAGCTAAGAGACAAACCATCGCTTTCACAAGAACAGAGATCAACGGCTCCTCCAACGGCTAGTTGATTCTCTCCGCCTATAAATAGAGGCCTTCATTCATTCACCAAGACCACTGAAACGAGACAGACAAGTGCGAGAGCAAAGAGTTAGACGAGCGAACATCACCAGTTGAGAGTTCATATCGCAAACGAGCTAAACTGAATTCAATCTCTAAGAACATCACTAGTTGAGAGTTCTAGAGTGTTAGATTCTGTCTTTGTGTTTTAGATCTTAGTTTGAGTCATCATATGTTCAAGCTTAGATCCTAGCTCACTTCTTGTTCGAGCTAGTAGTTGGAAAAACCCACCCTTTTACACATCCTCTCAAAAGGATTGTTAGGACTCTACTCTTCCCGGAATTGAGTAGATAGGTTGATAAGTACCCATAAACTTATCTGTAAGGTTGATAAGTACCCGTAGACTTATCTTAACGGTTGCAAAGCCCACGTAAGCTTTGTGGTTTCTGTCCAGAAGAACTTGGACTGAGTTGTGTGGACTCACAACTCCCCATGGACGTAGGAGTTCTCTCCGAACCACGTAAATCTTTGTGTGTTTGTGTTTTCTGTTCAGTTATTTATTGCATATCCAACTGACCTTCTAACCAGCACTCAAACTGCATATTTACATTTCAACTGTTTTGGTTATTGATCAACCTTGCATCTAAGCGTGAGTTATTTTACGAGTTATTTTCCACCACATTCCGCACATCACCACTCTCACAGCTGAGTGTTCTTACTCAGTTGTGATTCCAACTGAGTTGTATTACTCGGTTGTGATATTTACAGGGGGTTGTTTTTTTTTTTAAATTCCTAACTGGTGTATTCCCCCCCCCAATACACTAGAACTCATATCGGGACCATCAAGTGGTATCAGAGCAGTGGTTCAAAAGACTGCTGACTCTGTTTCACGAGGTGTGAATCGAGGTATTTTTCCTCAGTGGTCAACTGAATAGATCTTTTTCACGCTAGTGCATATCTGCTTGCATTTGTTGTCTGTTTGTGTGTGCAGATGGATGTCAAAGACAAGATTGTTGTCATGTTCTCGGTTGTGAACTATACATCCTGGAGTACTCGGATGAAGAAGATTCTACTGTCAAAGCATCATCGAATGCAACAAGTAATTACATCCGGACCGATCACCATCATGGAGAAAATCATTCGTACTCCTACAAATTCCAATGATGGGGATGCAACTGAGGAGTTAGTTGAGAAGAAGCCAGAAGACTTCACTCCAGAGGAAGCTAAAGTGAGCCAGCTGGATATCTGGGCTCAGAGCACTATCATGTCCACAGTTGGACAAGACTATCTTCCTTGGATAGAAGAGTGCGACACCGCTAAGGAGATGTGGGATATTTTGGCATCTCTTAGCGAAGGGAGTGACGAAACAAAGGAGAACAAATTCTCCCATGCATGTCAAGATTTCGACAACTTCTGTCTAAGAGCTGATGAAACCATTGATCAGTTGGAGCTTCGGTTCATGGATATCATCCGAAGGATTCAGTCCATCCGAAGAGGAAAATATACTTTGAGAGAGATCAACCTCAAAGTATTACAAGCTCTACCAGCTGAGTGGGACACCTTCACCAACATCCATAAGAGCCGAGCTGATCTTGGAGAGATGGGAACAGAAAGACTGTTCTCAATTCTGAAAGGAAACGAGTATAAGGTGAACCGACGATGATCTCAGTCCTCAGTTCAGACGAGTCGACATGAGGATGCTGGTTCAGCAACAAAGACAGTAGCACTTCAAGCTGATTACTCCAAGCCGCGAACATCAAGGGCAACAAGATCTGCGGACACAGCTATGAAGGAGCCAAGCAGAGAAGAGCTGCAACAGAGTATAGCCGCCCTGTCAAAGAAGCTAGCTGACATGGATACTCGGTTCGAAAAATACAAACGATTCTATAAATCCAACCGAACTCGAGATAACTCAAAGCCTGTAACCAACAGTTGCTTTGAATGCGGCAAAGAGGGACACTTCAAGGCTGATTGTCCAGATCTGTCGAAGAAAGAGAGAGAAGCGTTGAGGGCCAAGCAAAGTGCAAAGAACAAGGCCATGGTTGCAGAAAAAGCAGCTGACGACATGGACATCTTCACCGACACCGAAGATGAGGACGAGCTGACTTCCACCAACAACGCTATTGGACAACATCAATGTCTCATGGCATTTGGAACTGACCAGAATGAAACTGAGGTACTTTCTAACCCAGTTAATTTAAATTCTTCAAATGCTACTAACATGCAGGAATCAGTAGAGGAAGAGTTGGAACCCTCTTGGGGTGATTTCTTAGAACTCAGTGAGGAACTGCATTAGCAATCGGTTGAGTTTAAGAGTCTTCAAGAACAATTTGCTAGACTTGAAGAATCCTTAACCGAAAAGGACGATCTGATCAAAAATCAAACCGAAGAGATTGATAATCTCAAAAGTCAACTGAATGAGGCCAACCGAACTAATGCTCCAACCGATGAGGAGTTGAAGGAGCAGATCAAGGAGCAACATGATCAGTTGAAAAAGCAAGAGGCTCAGATCGACCAGCTGATGAAGAAGTCAGACGCACAGACCGAGCATATAGCTATTCTCCTCAAGGATTTGCAAACTGAGAAGGACAACCTGATAAAGCTATATCAATCATCCAAAATCATCGAGAATCTCATCAGTTACCAAAGACAAATGGATGACATGTCTGGACTCAGTTACGACATGGTCAAGGACTCTGGAATTCCACCCGCAACCTTTGTCAAGGCTGTGGAGGTGACGGTTGCCAAACCAAATCCGGTTGAGTTTGCAACTCCCCAAATAGATCCAACCTCCACGTCACAACAAGCACAACAAGCTACGGAAACTGCATCTGATAAAGGAAAGGGAGCTGTGGTTGGAGAATTGAAGAATCCATTAGTTGGGACTACAACAACTGAGGGGGAATGTTCCAGGACACAGAAGAGGAATCAGAGACGTCGAAGATACAATCGGAACCAACCTCAGAATCGACCTCAGAACCGACCTCTGAACCAACCTCATAACTGACCTCAGAAGAGACGGAATCAACTGAACCAATAGGGATTCAACCATCAGAATCAACATCGGTTCCATCATCAGAATAACCAGAGGTTCCATCAGAGTCAACCGATGTGGAAAAATTCCAACAGCTGGAGAAATTCATGCCATAACATGAACCAACAACAGGGCGTGAACAGCTATCATAAACAGTCAGGAAAGTGGAATCAGACTAATCCACAAAGATTCCAACATGGCGTCCGACCTCATCGACAAAACCAACAGGATAAGAAGCACCATCAAAACAGGAGGAAAGCCTCTCCTCCTAAAGCTTACAATGAGAGAAATCCATCTCCTCCCAAGAAACAGAACATCACTACTAACAACAAGCCTAAGGATAACCGAGGTGTTGTTATAGTTGATGAAGAAGGAAAAGTGATTTGGAATGATAAATCTATCCGAGTATACAAGGAAAAGCGACTCACAGTTCAAGGGGGAACTGGTTCTAACCCTCCAGGACCTAACTAAAATTAGGGACCTAAGTGTGTTTCTCTGTGCAGGAATAGGAGAAACAACTGAGGAAGAATAAAGCTTCACATACCATGTGGGTGATGGATAGTGGATGTTCGAAACACATGACAAATCTGAAGGATTTGCTTGGGAGTTTCGTGGAGAAAGAAGGACCATCGGTTACCTTTGGTGACAACTCAAAAGGTCACACCAGAGGCTACGGTACCCTTGAAACCAATCATGTATCTATATCAAATGTTTCATATGTTGATGGATTGAAGCATAACTTGCTCTCCATCAGCCAATTCTGTGATAATGGTTTCTCTGTCAAGTTTGATGCACAGGGCTGCAGGGTTAAAATGTTGGAACAAAGCAGATCATATTGTTGGGAAATCGATCCCCAACCGGGAATGTATACTATGCAGATTGGAATAGTAGTCCTCCTGACACCTGTCTGTTATCAAAGAGCAGTTCGGATGTGAGCTGGCTGTGGCACAAAAGGCTCAACCATCTGAATTTCAAGACAATGAACCGACTTGCAAGACAGGAACATGCAAAGGGCATTCCTAACCGAGTGTTTTCAACAACACATATCTGCAGTACATGTCAGTTGGGAAAGCTCGCTAGATCCTCCTTTCGGTTGAAAACGATTCCCTCAACCGACCGAGTATTGCAGCTGATCCATATAGATCTCTTCGGGCCAGTTACACCAAAAAGCATGAATGGTAACGAGTATACCCTTGTTGTTACTGATGATTTCTCTAGGTACATGTGGACCATTTTCATGCGACACAAAAGTGAAACCCGAGATGAGTTACCCAAGTTGATGGATCGGATATCGAACCAACAAGAGATGAAAATTATTTCCATCCGATCAGACCGTGGAACCGAGTTCCTAAAATGAAACCATCATCGAGTAATGCGAGAAGCATGGAATTACTCATCAAACATCAGCTGCGCGTACTCCACAACAGAATGGAGTAGCCGAGCAAAGGAACCGAACGCTGAAGGATGCTGCTACATCCATGTTGACAAGCTCAGCTCTGCCAAAGAGATTTTGGGCTGAGGCAATCAACACAACCTGCTACACCCAGAACCGGTCTCTTCTGACCAAGCGGTTAGGAAAGACTCCATATGAGCTATGGAGACGCAGGAAGCCTGATATTTCATATTTTCGCGTTTTTGGTTCTAAGTGTTATATTCACAACAATGGGAAGACTCAGTTGAAAACTTTTGACGCCAAGGCTTCGAAAGGCATATTTCTTGGATATGCCTCTCGGATCAAGGCTTATAGAGTTTTCAACAACAGCTCTCGTGTTGTGGAGATAATACCTCATGTTAGTTTTGATTAATCTACTTTTGAGTGCAGGGAACAGGCTAAAAGACAACAAGCTGATTCACATGTTCCACCTGCTCTCACCAGATCACAGGTTCCAAGGCAAAAGAATCTAGCTGAACCATTAGTATGGGCAACCGAGGATGATGATCCTTGTTCCTCTGAAGATGAATGCGAGGACCCCAGCTCATCCCAAGGGGGAACTTCAGCTGATGTCACTCCAACTGCATCAGCATCTGAAGCCCAACCGAGCACGGTTCAAAATATTGTCCATGTTGAAGATCCAGACTCCATAACTGATAAATCACCAGCATCTCCCACAGCTCAGGTAATCCCATCAGTTGAAATCACGGAACAACCAATGTTGGAAGAAGAAGGAAGACGCAACAAGAGATGGTATGAAGATCACTCCAAGGACAACATCATTGGAGATCCAGCCAAAGGTGTGAGTACCAGGAGCAGAGTTGCAAATCCTGACTCAGCTGAGAAAGATTCCAACACTTACGCTCAATATGCTGAGGAGTTGGCAGTTCTTGAGGAGTTCGAGCAAGCTGGAGATGTTGCCATGATTTCTTGCTTCGTAGCTGATGTGCCAGAACCGAAAAATGTTGTGGAAGCTCTCAACTGTGTTCACTGGACAACAGTCATGCAAGAAGAACTGAATGAATTTCTACGCAACTGTGTATGGGAGTTGGTAGAAAGACCAAATGGTGTCAAAGTCATTGGATTAAAGTGGATTTTCAAGAACAAGAGAGACGCCATTGGATTCATCGTGAGGAATAAGGCAAGGTTGGTAGCTGAGGGATATTGCCAACAAGAAAGAATTGATTTCGAGGATTCTTTCGCGCCAGTTGCAAGGTTGGAAGCCATCCGGATATTTCTAGCCTATGCTGCATTTCACAAGTTCAAGGTTTATCAGATGGATGTGAAGTGTGCCTTCCTCAACGGTGATATTAAGGAAGATGTTTATGTTGAACAGCCTCCCGGTTTTGAGACTGGAGATGGAAGAGTGTATAAGTTGAAGAAAGTAATCTATGGATTAAAGCAAGCACCTAGAGCTTGGTATGACACTCTTTGTGGTTTTCTTCTGAACTCGGGGTTCAAATGAGGGTCAGTTGACAAAACACTGTTCACCATAAAAGTTGGAGAAGACATACTTATTGTTCAAATCTATGTTGACGACATCATATTCGGTTCCAAGTCGGAGGAGCTATGCGAGAAATTCTCAAATCTCATGAAGGAGAAATTCGAGATGTCGATGATGGGCGAGATGAATTATTTTCTTGGGCTACAGGTGAAGCAGTCATTAAAAGGGATTTTTATTAATCAGTTTAAATATACAAAAGAGCTCATCACAAAGTTTGGATTGCAGACAATTAAAACCACAAAGATCCCGATGAATACTAACTGGAAGATTGAACCCAGATCTGAGGGAAAACTCGTGGATGCCAGTAAGTATAGAGGGATTATCGGTTCTTTGCTATATCTAACTGCCAGTCGGCCAGACATATCTTACGCAGTTGGAGTGTGTGCTCGGTTCCAAGTTCAACCGAGGGAAGCACACATGTTGGCAGTAAAGAACATCATCAAGTATCTGAAGGGAACTGTTAAAGTTGGGTTGTGGTATCCAACCAACGACAATATCCAACTGACCGGATACTCAGATGCGGATCTAGTCGGAGATCGGTTGGACAGGAAGTCCACATCTGGACACTGTCAGTTCATGGGAAGCAAGTTAGTTTCATGGTTCTCCAAGAAACAAGCATGTGTTGCCACTTCTACAACTGAGTCAGAGTATATGGCTGCCGGTAGTTGTTGCATGCAAGTGTTGTGGCTCAAGCAACAACTGAGAGATTATGAAGTCGCAACTGGACAGGTTCCTATTCATTGTGATAGCTCAAGTGCCATTGCTATTTCTTTGAATCCTGTTCACCATTCTCGGACAAAGCACATTGACATCCGACATCATTTTATCCGAGATCATATTGAGAAGAAGGATGTATCTGTGGAGAAAATTCCAACTGAGATTCAGCGAGCTGATATCTTCACCAAACCCCTAGCCGAAGCGCGGTTCAAGATATTATGTGATCTACTTAAATTGTTGGATCCATCAGATGAGGAACCAGCTGAGGTGAAAAGATAGATATCCATCTGAGGGGAAAAGCTCAGAATGAAGGGGGAATCTCACATGCGGATCGCCAACCGAAGACATCAGACGTCAGCTGAACAGACGAACTCGAATCAGCTGATGGTATGTCGCAACATCGGAACACATCTAATTTCGACATCAGCTGGCAGGTACACAGCTGATTCCGACATCAGCTGGCAGGTATCATTTATGGCTGAAGGTGTTTGTGTCTTAAATGAGAATGTTTGAAATAAATTCAAACATTCCTGAGCATGTCAGTTAGACTAAAATAGCCATCATAGCGCATTTAATGTAAAGTACGGCTGAACATCAATAGCTTACTTTATAGTGCGACTGGGTTGACATGAAAAACAGTTCACCTTCTCACGCGCTAGTTGGAACTCGAATTTTGACGTCAAGTCAAAGCTAGTCAACAGTCGCGAGATCTAAGCCGTTGATGGATTCGCGCTATTCAACCCTAGCCGTCAATTTCAACCGAGCCACTAACCTATAAAAGGCGGAAAATCAGGAAGTGATCTCTTACCTTCTACATTTGTGTTTATCTACAGTAACTGTTCATTTTCGTCTCCGATTTGTCTCACCATTTTCTGCAAGCTTTTTCTCTCTATATATATATCTACACAGAATTATTAAATGGCACCAAAAGGAAAGAAGATGGCATCCTCTGGACCTTCCCTAGTCCCTACATCATACGAAGAATCTTTTGAGATGCTGCTCTCCAAGATCCACTTCGAGCAGATTCTATCAGAGGATGAACTGGAATCGCCGGTGTTGTCTCCCCTCACCGAACATCTCAAGGAGAACGGCCTTCTATACTGGTGACGCTCTTCCCCTCCCATCTTCTCAGACGTTCAAGTCGGAGAGTTCTTCTTAAATTTGAAATCACCCATCGACAGCAGAGACGGGCTCGTTACAGAAATTTCTTGCCGACAATGTGACGTTCCTGCCGAACCTGACCGCCACAAACACCATCGACAACATCACCGATGCGGAAGCCGATGAGTTTCTGGAGAGTGCTCTCATCACTCCAGAAAAATTGAAGAGCAATATGCAGCGAACCAAGTTGAAGCCAGAACATCGACTCATGTTCGATGTTGTATCCAAAGTCATCTTCGGATACAGCGGGGCCTTTGGCGACATCAGCCGACCGAAGCTCAAGCAGTTGATTGCTTTGGAGCACAAACACAAGCATGACATCAACTGGTTCAGTTATTTTGAACACCAGTTGATTCTGGAGAGGCAGAAGATTTCTGAAACCACAACCGAGTGTAAAGGGAACTCTCAACTTTGGTTGTAAAATTTCTGCCCTGATCCTTTTCGTCACAAAGGATCAGAACATGGTCTGGGAAGATAGTGAAGAGACCCCAGTGAAGAAGCTGATGCTGTTCCCAACAGCTAAGAAGGCTCAGGATGTGATCAGGAGTGTCTATACTCCTAAAGAGAAGAGGGAAGTTGTGAAGACAACTGAGGAAAAAGACACAGCTGAGGAGCTGCCCCCAGCTGCTGCCCGCAAATCAAAATCAACAGCTGCACATCGACAAAGAGCTGAGTCGGAGTAGGAAAAAGCTGATGAGCCAGCCAAGAAGAAGATGAGGTTGCGAATCAAGAAGAAGTCGGTTGCCGCACCAGTCGTGGAGACTCCAGCTGTGGAGGGACCATCTGAGGAAGCACCAGCTGAGAAGGAGCCATCTGAGTCGAGTCACTCAGTTGACGCGACTGCCTTCGAGGTTGTTCCTCACAGAGATGAGATTGAAGGGATGGAAACTGAACCAGCTGATGAGCCGACTATCTCCTCGGATGCTTCTTCCTCATCAAAGGAATCTGAAGACATTCCAACCTCCCCCACGGCAGGAGCTGATGCCGTACAGCCCGAACAGGTTATCCCAACCGATCAACAGCCAAATATTCCGAGCTCCCTGCTCGATGCCAACATTGAGACCACTCTTTTGGCCAATGTTAAGGAATCCCTTGATACCAACATCCCCACAGAATCCGAAATTCCGAGCTCCCAGCTCGATGCCAACATTGAGACCACCTCTTTGGCCAACGTTGAAGAAACTCTTGAACCAATACCATATGAAAATCTATCTCCCTCCCCCATCGATGACGAAGCTGATCGTCAGGCTGTCGCACAGGAGCATGAAGGCAAGCTGGCCTACTGTTTCCAAAAGCTAATTGGGATGTTCCCTGAAGCGCGCGGCATGTCGATTTTTGCAACCCTTGGAACTGAGCTGCTATATCAGTTCAATTTAATCTTCAGCCATTGGTATGTGAAGGAGGATACCATAAGGATACACAGCTGGAACCAGCTGAAGGCAGATGAATCGCGCATCAGAGACTACTTTAACTACACCAACCTGGAGGTTGCATACAACAATAAGATCGCTCTGCTGACTCGGCGACTAGATATCAGCAAAGCTGAAGGAAGAAATACGAGAGAAACAGCAGAACAAGACTGTATCAATTTCCTGGACAACATGCTAACAAAATCTGCTGATTTTATAGATGATATTGATGCAGCCGCCGCAACAGTGAAGCAGGAGGAGGAAGAACTCTAATAGTACCTGGCAAATCGTCATGCCATGGTCACTGTTGCACAGCCTACAACTTCTGACCAACCAGCTCCAGCTGATCAGCCAACACCCTCAACTGAAGAAATTTGTTAGCTGATAGCTGAGAGGGTTGATCAGCTAAGGACGGAGATGCTTGCCAACATCCAGTACAACAAAGAAGATCAGCTGAGGATGATGGAAGCACAAGCGGAGAAACACAAGAAGCTGCAAGAAGAGAATGTTTCACTGAAGATGAAGCTGGAAGAATTCTCAAAATCCACCAGCCAAGACATCTCTGATCTGAAGTCAACCATTCTGGGGATCAAGTTCGAACTGAATGTTTTCAAATCCATTTCTGATTCCAACCTCGCCAAATCCCAACAGACTCAAGATGAAGAATGAGATTCTCGGTTTGAGTCACGATGGGCTGAGCTCGTTGCTTTCCAAACCGAAGTCATTGAGACACTTGCTACACTGAAGAAAGCCGAACAAGAGCGCCTTGACTCTGAACTGGTGAAAAAGATTGAGGTGGAGTGTGCAGTTGATGAGCTCTTCAACCGTCTTCAACAAGCTGAATAGCAACTCACCTCTCTTGATGGCTTAGTCGCAAGCCTTGTTGCTGATGCCAAAAAGGGGGAAGTTGAGAAGCAGGGGAAAGTTGAGACTAGTGAAGGTGAAGATGTGATTGGAGGAGATGAGAATCAAGAAGAATCTCAGCTGAAGAAGGCCCAACCGAAGAAGACTCAGAAGAAGAAGTCCACTCCTAAGCCAACCGACGTCGACAGAGCTGAAATGGAAAAGGACATGGAGCGAGCAGAAGAATATGGAGTTTCCTACAACTCCATAGCCGAGATCGCAGCCGAGCTTGATGCGGAACTCGACGGTATCACAACCGAAGAGTGTATTGCTGCTGCCAAGGCTATGGATGTTGCTGAGAAAGACTACATGAACCCGGAATGGGTGAAGAAATTTGCTGCAAGCCAGGCTAAAAGAATCAACAAATTTGAAGAGGAGCTTGACAAGGTCACCAAGAACCTGGATAGGAATGTTGCATCCCGCAGTCGACGCCGCATAGAGAAACACCAAGTGAAGGCTGAGGCAAGGTTGAAGCAACAGAGATTGCCAGGGAATATCAAACTTCAAAGTCGATTCAGGCATGTGGATAAGTGGATGCCAGCCGAGTGGAACGAAGACTGGGAATCATTCAAACAGGAGTTTGTGAATGATTTCTACTACAGAAAGGTATACACAACTGAGGATGGAAGAAGAGCCTTCAAGGAAGCGCTGACCGAGCTACACTCTGGGGACCCGGGCATGTTCAGCCAGTTCAGGCGAGCAATGATAAATGCAAAGCTGGATATGAACACAGTCCCAGTCCCTTAGAAAGTTACCTACCTTCCTCCCTTCCTTCCGGACTCAAGAAACCCCAATCGTCAGAAGATAGCAGCTGAGGTAAGACAAGTTTGTTGAGAGCATGGGGTTGACATTTCGAAGGAGTCTGAGGCGAAAAGAGAAATTTTTGTCAGAATGTTCAGTAAATATAGGCTAAAGTATTAGCTCAGTTAGAGTTTTTGAGCAACTGATGTATTGTTGATTTTTGTGCATAATTTTGTAACCATCAGTTGTAATGAAATCTTTCTTCAGTTATACGATTCAACTTGATGTATAATATCTCGTTGTCCAAGCTCTGAATCACAAAGTTATTTCAATACCATGTTATAACTGTGCTAACCCTTTGATGTTTTAATCTTATAGACTGTCTAGAATTTCAGCTGAGATTTTAGATAGGTTAGTAGGGTTTAGATCAGTTTGATCAGTAAGGGTTTTGGCATCATCAAAAAGGGGGAAATTGTTGGGAAATTTATTAAAGTTTTGATTGATTCCAAAACCAACTGACCCCAACCGAGTAGATGTTGCCATTTCCTAAAGTTAGTAATTAGGCTCGTTGTTTGAGCAATGTTAAGATTTTATCTTTACAGGTCTCCAACTGAAGACGGTAACAAGGCTTCACTCGGATAGAACATCAGATGTACGAACATCAACTGAGCGTTCAAAAGATAGAACATCAGATGAGCGTTCAAAGGGGAAAATGTAAGAAAGACATCTGAGAGTTTAAAGGGGGAAGTTATAAGAAAGTCAACTGAGCGTTCGAGCCAACTGATCAGATACCGAATGTCAGATGAAAGTAGAGATCACATGGAACATCAGTTGAAAGACAATTCGATGAAGATCGACAACATGAAGACCAAGGCAGCTGAGGGTTCAACTGTTATTCTTCGGACAGATTGTCAGATGAAGATAGCATTCAGATAGAACACAAGGCTGTCTCAGATGGAAAGCAGAAGTCCACAGTTGCCAAATCCGGAAAGTCTGCAGAGATAAGAGACAAGCCATCGCTTTCACAAGAACAGAGATCAACGGCTCCTCCAACGGCTAGTTGATTCTCTTCGCCTATAAATAGTGGCCTTCATTCATTCATCAAGACCACTGAAACGAGACAGACAAGTGCGAGAGCAAAGAGTTAGACGAGCGAACATCACCAGTTGAGAGTTCATTTCGTCAGCAAAGGCAATGTAGTTAGGTGCTCTTTCAAAGCATTGAAAGTTGTTTGGCACTCTTCCGATGTTACCTTTCCTCAAGATTTTGAAGTAAGGTAAGATCTTTTCAACTGAGCGGGCAATAAATCGGCTCAGTGGGGTAATCTTGCCATTAAGTTTCTGAATTTCATTCAAGTTGTGGGGAGCTTGCATCTCTTGCACCGCGGCAACCTTCGCCGGATTCACTTCAATACCTCTAGGAGTGACAACATAACCCAGAAATTTTTCAGATTGTACTCCAAAAGCACACTTAATTAGATTCAATCGAATATTGTTGTCTCTAATCACTCCGAAGACTTCTTCCAAGTCTGTTGCGTGGTCAACAGCTTTGAAGCTTTTGACTAGCATATCATTGACATAAACTTTCATGATTCTTCTAATTTGTTCCCGGAAAACCAAATCCACCATTCTCTGGTACGTTGCCCTCGCATTCTTTAAACTAAAAGACATTTTCTTGAAACCAAATGTTCATCCTCCAACAATGAAGCAAGCTTTCCGAATATCCCTCGGATTCATCAAGATTTTGTGATATCCTTGCTAGGCATCCATCATTGATAGCAATTCACATCCAGAAGTGGAATTTATCAATTGATCGATTCTGGGTAATGGATAGTGATTCTTCGAGCATGCTTTATTCAAATCCCGAAAGTCTATACACATTCTCCACTTCCCCCCCCCCCATCTTTGGGTACCATGACTGCGTTGGCAATCCATTCAGAGTACTATACTCTTACAATATGTCCAGCTTTGAGTAATTTTTCCACTTCAACCATGATAATCTTGTCATTCTCCGGATCAAATCTCCTTAACTTTTGCTTGACGGGGCGGACAACTGGATCCACATTCAAATGATGCATAGAAATTTTAGGATCAATGCCTTTTAAGTCATCTGTGCTGAAAGCAAACAAATTAGCGTTACTCCGCAAGCAAGCTACCACTATCTCAACATCCGCATGCGCCATTTGAGTTCCTATTCGAGTAGTGTAACCTTGCTTGTTGGGGTAGAGTTCTACTGGCATAAGTTCCTCTCCGGTAGATATTTGCATCTCTAGGTGTGTTTCTTTCATTTCCATTTGTTTCATCTTCTTTCCCGTGGAATCTCTCAGTCCTTCATTGGGCCGCTTGGCAGCCTTACCAGACACCTTAACTTCTTTGACATAAACATGCTCTGGAAGTATCTTGCTCTCCAGCCAACTCTCCCACTCTATCTTTCACAGGGAACTTCAGTTTCATGTGGAAAGTGGACACTGCTGCTTCGAATTCATTGAAGGCAGGTTTGCCCAAAATCACATTGTAAGATGATGTATCCACCACCAAGAACTTTATCATGCGTACCTTCCTCAAGGGGAACTCTCCCATTGCCATGGGCAATAAAACTAATCCTCAAGGATGAATAGCTCCTCCGGCAAATCCAGATAGAGAGGTTTTGATGGACTGCAACTCAATGTTTAACTTCATGTTTTCGAAACAATAGCCGAATATTACATTCGTCGAACTTCCCGTGTCCACAAGTACTCTGGAGACATCGTAACCACCAATGTCTGTGGTGACCACCAAGGCATCATCATGTGGTCGTAGAACAGAAATCTCATCTTCAGGGCTGAATTGTATTAAGGGGTAGTTTCTCACACTCCTTACTTCATGCACTCGCTCCACTGTGTCCATATCTGGAACTCTGGCGAAGGCCTTTCTTGCACTGTTGGAATCTCCCCCTGAAGGTCCGCCTACTATCATGTGAATGTGCCCCGTTTTTCTGGGAAGGCTCCTCTCTTTTTGGAGATCTAGGGTGCTCATACTCCTTTTTCGGGGATCGGGGTGCTGATTCTCCTTCCTATCATCTTCCTTCATTTTATGACCACGTTCCTTCTTCACAAACTCCACTAGTTTGCTATCTTTTACTAAGCGTTCTATGGCATCCTTCAAATGTCTATATTGATTTTTTTCATGACCAAATTCATTATGGTATTCACAATAGGGACCCACTCTGAAATTTTGAGGTTCTCTCCGATAGCTTCGAGGTAGAGAGAACCTGTCTGCTGCCTAGATAGTATTGCAAAGAGTTCAGTGGGTGCCACCGTGAGACGGGTGTAATTGTAGTTGTCCTTGTCAAATCTTTCTTTTCGAGGAAAGCTGCGAGGTTCTCTTCTTCTATCATTCTTTTCCTTTTTTTCCTCTACCCCACGAGGAGTCATTTCTGGGATAGGCAAGGATGCTTCTTGGCGAGGATGGATGGTTCGATCTTCTTCCTTCTTCATCCCCGTGGCCTCTTCCAAGTTTACAAACTTGTCCACTCTAGCTAAGAGATCTTCAAATGAAGTGCACGTCTTCTTGGCCAAAGAACTAAAGAAGTCTCCATCACACAAGCTTTGCGTTAAGGTGTGCATATTTACCTCCGAGATAGCAGTGAGAACTTTCAAGGCGACAGAGTTGAACCTTCGGAGGTAATCTCTAAGGCTTTCATGGGAACCTTGCCTAAGAAAGATCAAATATACAGAATTGCGAGTCTGCCTTCGTGCACTTGCGAATTGATGTCGAAAAAGGTTGCTAAAGTTAGTAAAAGTCCGTATGCATGCCGGATTTAACTGGCTAAACCATCTTTGCGCCGATTTAGTAAGAGTTGTGAGGAAGACTCTACACTTCACTCCATCGGTATACTGGTAAAGGGTGGAACTGTTCTCGAAACTCATAAGGTGTTCCATGGGATCCGTAGTTCCATCATATTGCTCCCGTAATAATCTGAAATTTGCGGGCGTTTCCTGCAATATTGCAAAACTGAAAGGAGAACTCATTTCATCAAAATCACTTGGATCAGGCTTCAATAAACGCCTTTTCATCTCTCTCATTTCTTTCCTCAAAGCAGCCACCTCTGTACCGGTGGAAGATGCCGATTCGGAATAAAGTTGGTAGAAGGCAGACTGATCTTCTTCATCAATTCATCAATTCGAGCTGCCGAAGTAGCTTCCAACCATTCTTTTCTATTCATGCGACCCTTCTCGGGAATGTAGGGCACTTTAAACCTCAGGTTATACCTGGAATGTTGTCCTTCATGGGAAGGAAACCTTCTCTCATCGGAATGTTCCCTTTGTTCCTGACTAGAGTTTTTCGGAATTGTTTCTAGGCGTTCTCTCTGGCCTTTTTCATTTTCTCGCAATAATCTTTCCAGTAATTGTCGTATCTGAATTGGATCCAAATCAAACATGTGCTCTGTGTTTGGGGATGAGACAACCATGTCGGGTTGAGTAACCTGATTAGGTTGACTCTGCGGGAGTGCTGATAACCCCAACTCTTCTCTGAGAGTTAAAGGTCTTTGGAAGCTTCCTCGCCTGACCCCAGTTGCAGAGGGAGGGCCTCCCAGGGTCGTTTGGCTATGTGGTGTAACAGATTCCTCGAATTCCTGCCGCAAATTTCGTGGAGGAGTTGTCATTATCTATAACATTCAAGGGAGTTGTCATTCACGGCTCCTGACTTAAAGTTGAAGATTGAGCAAAGATTCGCGGCAGTCGCGCACCCAGAAATGAATGGCCAAGTGGAAGTTACCAACAGAACAATTGTCAATGGCATTAAGGCAAGGTTGGATGACAAGCGTAGCTTATGGGCAAAGGAGCTTGATTCGGTACTGTGGGCTTACCGCACTAGCCCTCGAAGGGCTACCAATGAAACTCCTTTCAATCTAGTCTATGGATCTTCAGCGGTGATACCTGCGGAAGTGATCTCAGAAAGTCATCATATCCGATTCTATGATGAGGATATGAACCAAGAACTCCAGAGGAAAGAGTTGGATCTTGTGGAAGAACAAAGAGAATAAGCTCGTTTAAGGACATAATGAAATAAAGAGCAAATATGTAATTCGTCTAACAAGAAGGTACGAGTTCATCTGTTTGGCAAGGGAGACCTCGTATTGAGAAGGGTTGATGCCTTGAAGCCAACTAAGAAGTTCGAACCCAATTGGGAAAGACCATACAAGGTCGCAGAAGTCTTGGTTGGCGGAGCCTATGAATTGATGGATGCCAAGGGAGAAGTTTTGTCTCGCCCATGGAATATTAGCAAGCTAAAGAAGTACTATGTATAGGGGAAGATAACCCTTACTTCTTGATCTCCACTCGCAGATGACTTATCCCTGCCCGATGCACAGATGTTGCTTTCCTGCCTGTACATACAAATTGAATTTTTTGAACGTAAATATGATGCAACTCTTTTTGAAGTTTATGACTACATGAGCCTTAGTACCTGAAAATGGGTTCGAGGTTGCTGATGAGCAACCTTGCCCATAGAGAACCAGAGCATTCCAAGGGCGAGCAAGGTTGTCGGGAAGCAACCTTGGCCCGACAGTGGCTACATGCACCTCTGGAAAAATTAGGGTGAGCAAGGTTGTCGGCAGGTAACCTTGGCCCGACAGTGGCTACATGCGCCTCTGGAAAAATTAGGGTGAGCAAGGTTGTCGGCAGACAATCTTGGCCCGATAGTGGCTACATGCGCCTCTGGAAAAATAAGGGTGAGCAAGGTTGTCGGCAGGCAACCTTAGCCCGACAGTGGCTATATGCGCCTCTGGAAAATTAGGGTGAGCAAGGTTGTCGGCAGGCAACTTTGGCCCGACAGTAGCTACATGTGCTACTGGAGATCGGCATTTGGATGGCAGCAATGCCCCTATGCTACGGGTTGAACAAGATTGTAGACATACAATCTTGCCCGAACACAATGGCTTCCCAGAATGAATATTTTGAACAACTATTCGTTTGACAACCTCCTACTTCTACAGAAAAATGAGGGAGGGGGGGAGGAGAATACATATATGAACATATCAAATAACATGCAGAATGCAAAGAAAAGAGCAAAGTGTAAGAGCAATTGCAGGAAAAATTCCACGCAAGATGATCAAAAAACACGATTGGCATAAAGGTTCACAGGCCATAGATTGTTCAAGCATAAGGAAAATGCAGCCAAAACATAAATAAAGTGGCGGCTAGGAAGCCATTGTATAAAAAATAGAAATAAAAGCGGCTAGAAAGCCATTGTAGCAAGCATCATTGTAGCAGAAATTACAATAATTCACCATACGCAGAGGGGTTATCAAATACTTCACCTTCTGGCTTATCCTCCGAGGCAGAGTTGGTTGAAGCCTTATCTCCTCCTTCAGCTCCATCTTCCTCTCCTGTTGACTCCTCCTGAAGAGAAAGGAATCCCACCCTTGATGCAATCTTCTCCGCAGGAGGAGTGGTGACATTAGGCATGGGAGTGTCCTCGATTGTTTGCAACTCTACCAGATTGGAGCTACAGGCACCTGCAGAAGAAAGATCATAGAAGGGATTCTCCATGGCAGTTAAGGAGGGATCAAGGATAAGGCTAAGGGAAAGTTTCCTCGCGCAAGCTTGCACCACTGGAAGCTGATATTTAGGCCCAGGAGGAAGTTCGTTCAGGGGCTGTAGATGAGGAGGGAGCTCAAGATTATCCATAAGAGCCTTTATGTTTAACTCTCCCGAGTAGGAAGGCTCCCTCATTTGTCCGGCAAGGTTGGATGCTCCCTGACGGACAAAGTGGCGAATGGTACGACCCAGATCGCGCAAGTACTGGCCACTTCCTTTGTACGCCTCCACCAACCTCTCTGCCAGCGCCTTTAGAAAGGCTTGATTTGCAGCTATGCGGAGAATTCCTTGTTGGCAAGCCTGGATGCTACCCTCATATCCTTCCTGGCGAGCTCTGACCAAACTCTTCGGTTGATTCTTCTCTAGGGAAGCCTTCTCTTCCTCAGTCTTAGCGAGAAGCTTGCTGAGCGAATCCACCTGCACTTGGGCGTCGGTAAGGCCTTCTTCCATCTTCTTACACTTAGTTTCCAGATTGGAAACTTGGAGAAGAGCTCTGGCAATCTCTTCATTCTTTGCCTTGGAGAAAGCAGTGGAATCCTCCTTCCTCCTTTCCTCAGCCTCGGCCAAGAAAGTGCTGGTCTGAGAAGAAAACAAGTAAGTCATTTTGCCAGAAAATGATGAAAACTTATACTTGGAAGCAACTGCTGGAAAGTATACAAACCTGGATCAAGACACGCCCGATGGCATTATAGAGGGCTTCAGTAGAGAATCCAAAGGCTTGGTTCCTCTCGGAAGAGTTGGTCATGTGGCAGAATAGAGCCATGCAGTGGGAACCCTCCATGGAAGTTAGGGGTACAGAGAGTTGAACTTCGAATTGATTGAAAATTTGTTGGATAGGCATAGTAGGAACCTTGCTCCCAGAAGCTTTGGTACCCTTCCCTTCTTGGCTGGAGGAGGAAGGGGCAGATTAGTCATTGCTCGACTGCGAGTCCTAGGGCGCAATCCTTCGGAGGAAGGATTCACAGGAGATGAGGAGTAGACTTGCCCTTGGAGGATGCTCCTCTGGAAGTTTGCGCTTTAGCAACTTTGCTTGAAGGAAGGTTGGCCTCAAGCTTTGGAAATAAAGGTAGAAGAACACAGCCTGGGATGGATCCCACCACGATAACATCGTCCTCCTCCTTAATGCCTTAAGCTGTTTTCAACCAGTTCATAACTGCAATGATGAGAAAAATAGAGATTGTTACATTTTACAAGACATACCAAGTGTTTGAATTTAACCAAATACTAGAGCGAACACCTACTCATCCCTAGAGTGGAAGGTCGACGAGGAGGAAGAGTCAAACCGAAATATGCCAATGCGGAAGAGTCCGTGAGAAGGTCTCGAATATTGAAATCATTATCAGAATTAAGACGAGTATTCAACTCTCTCATAAGCACCTCATCTGAAGGAGAAATGGGGTGCACCTCCACCTGGGAGGGTTTTTCAAAAGTATACCGCCAGTGTTGCACGGTGAAGGGCCAGTAATTGTCACCAGGAGTTACAAACATGTAATGGGGCTGCCAAGTTTTATCTTTTCTTGTACTCTTACCCAGAAAGTGAGCGGGGTTGTTGGTTCGAGAACTGAACATGACCATCCTCTTTTGATACTTCATTTGATAGCAAGCATGGAAAAGTTTCGGAGTAGGATTACCTCCGTTGGCTTTCAAGACTATATAAAAAGAAAGAGCAGTCCTAATGGAGTTCGGGATAATCTGACTAGGGAAAATGCGGAAAAGATCACAAATGCGAGCAAGATATGGGCATATCGGAAGCCTAAGTCCCGCCTCAAAATGCTTTTTCTAGAAAGGCAATATGGGGGGAGTTGTATAATTTGGCCGCTCACTAGAGCTGGGAATCTGAAGCCGGAATCCCTCTATCTGAAGGTCTTTAATTAGGGCTTGAACTCCAGACTGTTTAACGAGGGAAGGGGATGCAGTAATCAGATTCCAATTATCCCTATTAGAAGAAGAATCGGGTTCTGTAGGAAGAGAAAATGAAATCGACCTTGACCCTTATCTTTTGGGAGATAGATGGGTGAGATAAACAGAGGCGGAAAGGGAAGAAGCCTCTTTGCTGACAGAGGTAGTCCGACGAGTAGACAATTCGGAAGGGTTTAGATCAAACCTTCCCCCTAAATTGGGTAAGAACGACATCTCAACTACAAAGCACTAAAAGAAAGTAGCAGCGAAGTACCTGAAAGGATGAACGGAAAAGTTGGGGCGATGGCGAAGAGTTTAGGTGGAAAGGGAGAATCGAAGAAGTAGAGCGAGAGAGATCTGAAGCGCGAAATAAAATGAAATAAATGAGAAAATGATAATAATTCAAATTATAACCGTGTTGAGGTGGTTCTCCCTTAAAAACACTCCACGTGTGTAACCAATGCGACGTGGGATGTCCCATCTCTGAAAAAGTGAAATTCGCAGAGACGGAGAGCGAAAACTCCTCGATTGCGTTACCTTATCCGAACAGGCAAGGCTGCCTCGGTGGAATGTTACTACTGAAAATTCCTCACTTAGTCAAGACAAGTTTCCTCTTTTCAGACTTGAGGGGGGAGGAGTTGATGGGACACTTTCGTTAGGTCATGGTTACCACAAGATAACCTTGCTCTAATACTCTCAGTATTTCTTTACTTGGATTACAACCTTGCCTCAACACTCGTAGCAGTGGGGGTAGTATCCCCTGCATCTTGAAATCTTGCTCTTGAGGAAGATTACTTCTTGGTAATCTTCCCCACTTATACTTTGTCGACAGCTGGTCTAAAGTACAGTACGGATTTGTCTTCTCGATGCATAAATATCTTAGAAAGATGTCGGTACCGACCTATCACATCAACTAAAGTGGGGAAGTTTCTCCTACCAAAGTCGGCTAGGAGACCTAAGTCTCCTCGAAATGACTAAAATACCCTTATCATTACAGGTATATATACAGATTTTACAGCAGAATATTAGGTATCACGTTCATTACCTCTGATATATGATAGAACTTGTTGATTTCTCTCAAGCTTTTGTATTGAATACACACTGACTTGATCGTTGGAGACACGACGCCGGCACACAACCTGACGTTACGCTTTGTAGGTCGGAGTTCAAGGATCAAATCCAAATTGAAAAGCTTTTCTCAACATAATCTCGTCGACACAAGGTACTTATTATGTGTTAATGATCCTTTAACATCGGTATGTTTAAGGGTTACAAATCTTGACCCCATCAGTAAGCATTGCAACTTAGTTTTAATATTCTTTTAAATAGTTTTTAAATAGTAACACAAGCAAAACTATTAATTATATGTTGTGTTTTGTACACTTCTTCTGATATTTATGACTCGTTGAAAATTACTAAGTAAGCAATGACACAAAGAATGACTCGTGTAAAGGAAGTAACTTTTAAAAATTTTATGGAAAACAACTTCCATATGAGGTAATCTCTTTATTTTTAATTGATGAATTTATACTTAGTAAGGTATTTAAAGAGTTTAAAAGTTAAAAAAGAATACTATTTTCCAAAAGTAAAATAAACACAATGAAGTTTAAGGGCATTTAGTGACAATAAGCTTAAACATTAGAAATTGTTGTAATTAATTATGAATTAGTGAATTTACTCCATTCGATTTTCTTATTTTGTGTACATTTTGATTTTTTCATTTATTTCTTAATTGAGGGTAAAATTATGACATTTTCCCATTTTTCCCTTTATTTTTTGTTTGTAATTTGATAATCAGTTGTATGTAAACATTTATGATGGTAATTAATAAGATTATATAGGTAAATTTATTTATTTAATTTGAAGGCATGGAATATTTAAAAAAGAATGGAGGGATTATCTTATACTCCCTCCGCCACGAAATTGTAAGGAATTTTTGTGGCACGAGTTTTGATAAATATGTCGTAGATGTTAAGTGAATTGAGAAAAAGACTCACCACTGTTTGTAGAGAAAGAGATAAAAAGTAAGATAGTGAATGTGGTTACGTCCTAAAATGGAAAAAAAAAAACTAGCGTTCAGTGTGCTCTTATTTTTTATTTACACACTACACTTTTTTTAGTCTGATGATAGGAAGTACTTCCTATAGTTTCAGATACAGACTCACCCTAAGTGTTAAACATGGCGATTGCAGTGCACACATCACCATTTTTGATGAAATTGCGGTTTTGTATGTAGTGTGCACTATAGATAAGTATATTTTGTCAATCAGTGAGGTGAATTGTAAACTAATAATTATAAGATTATTTAAAATAGTTAATATTATTACATAGTTTTAACAAATAATTTTCGTAGAGTTAAAATGAATCTACATACTTTCGGGCTCTGAGCATCCAAACACCAATTGAAATGTGAATTATGACAATTTTCAAGTCTGTGAACATTAATGTGGGGGAGCTCTGGAAATAATAGTGAATGGAATAGAAAGGATAGAATCCGTGGATAAGATTTATGTTTCATGGATTGAAGAGACAAATCCAAATCAAAGCGAAGACCCGAGAATCAATGGAAAATCCTAAGAAGCCTAGAGTGGAACGAAAAAAGAAATCAGCTACGAAGCTATAGCCTGTTGAAGGACAGATCAGAAAAAAAATCACGAGGAAGAAGATTGAAAAACTACATTGAAATTCTAAGTGATGCTCGTTGGCCAAAGTTATCTCAAAAAAACAAATGAAGAAAACACTTACAACAATCATCAAGATTAAACAAGAAAAAAATATAAATTGAACACAGATTCAATACCTTAGTCTTTTACTCATTTTTCTTTGTAAAAACAATAGGTCTTCATTTTCTTTTCATTTACATATAATACTATTTCATTCCATAAATTCGAAGAATCACACAGAAGAAGATTGAATAGTGCATTGAAATTCCAAGTGATGATCAACTACAGTTGGCCAGTTATCTCAAAGAGTAGGAAGAAAACACCTACTCCAAGCATCAAGATCTAGAAAGAACAAATATAAAATGAACAAAGATTCGATACCTTAGTTTTTGACTCGTGTTTCTTTGAAGAACAATAGGTTTTTTTTTTCATTTATATGTAACACTATTTACTTCTTCAAAATTTTATTGTATTAGCAATAATTAAAGAGACTAATTTTGAAATAGCCATAATGGCCATTAAAATATAAATTTTGGCCATTTTTTTTAATTTGGGACAAAATACCCTTAATAAAATACGGAGCGGGTCAGGTCGAATGCGGGCGGATGCAGGTTAGTTTGGGGCGTGTATTAGGCATGTGGTACAAATTTAGTCTTATTAGTGCCAATTGTTCTGGTACATCTGGTATAAATTTAGTCTTATTAGTGCCAACTGTTCCAAATTTGGTACAATTGGGATGAATTATCTAATTAATTCCAGATGTCCCAAGTATTGACGTGGTACTATTGGGACGAATATTCTAATTTGTTCCAATTGTTCCAAACCGTTAAATCTCTGGTCTTCTCGAGCAGTGCAATGGAAGTGTTCTTCCTCACAGTTGACGCTAGGGGGAGGTTGAACACCATGATAGATTCGCCGGTGTCGGCCACTTAAGTTTTTCACTTCATAAGAAAGCATAAGTCTCATAAATGAAATGAAATGAAATGAAATTCCCATGTTTCTAGGGATTAGATTTCTCGCAATTCGATTCTTACTGTACCATTTCTCAGGGTTTTGATTTGATTACGGCGTCGTTCGTCCACAATTTTATGTTAACTTCAGCGGTTGATCGAGAATTGATGGTTGACGACGACGGTGGCTGGATCTGGATTAAAGAATTACCTGGTGACGATGGAGCTGGAGCATTCGTACGAGGAGAGGAAGAAGATCGGAAATTTTGAGAGTAAATTGGAGAACAAGCATAAAAGCAGTGGATGGATGTTCGTCCAAGATCACGACATCCTTTCTGTTACGTCACAAACTTACGAGGTGCAGGACAGTCGTGGCTGCTACACTCGGAAGATTTAATCATGGCACTCAACGGCGGAATGAATGAACAATGACATTGGTGTGGTGGTGGCGGAAGGAAGCAAGACAACAGAGGGGAGACGAGGGGAGAGAGAAAGAGAGAAAAATGAAGGAAAGATGGGTGGCGGAAAATATGGTAGGATAGGTTTTGTTTTTTTTTTTTTAGTAATGTCTTAGATTAGATCACTAAGGCTGTGAGCAGCAGCGATCGTGGAGATCGCGCTCGCTCACAGGCCATGTCAAAGCGAGCTCGCGCGCTTGCTAGGATTGCAGCGGCGAGCTCGCTCGAATTTAATTTTTTTTATATTGTTTTTGCATAATTAAAACTAAATTATATTAAATTGCATAACTAAATTAAATTACATAATTAAAAGAAATACAATAACATAATTTAAGAAAAAAAAATCCTAACTAGAACTAAAAAAACCGGGCACATCCTTCGCAAGGTGCCAAACCGCCAAATGCTTGAACGGCTCGTCGCGCATGGACGCCCATTCATTTAGAGTCGAGTTCACCAGCATCTCCTCAGTGATGCCTATCGGAGCTTGATTCCAGGTAGTCCGGTACAATGCATGGAATAGCCCGCAATTGCTCTTGACTCCGTGCCAGTGGTGACGCAACTGCTCTGTGGGTGATTCACCGAGTACTGTGGGTGATTCCTGTTGTAGCGAGTCGTCACTCTCGTCCAAACGGCTCTGTTGCCGCTGCCACCATTGTGGACGTATAACCACGTCCGTGCCAATTCCAAAGTTTCGCCATCGGTGTAGGGATGAGGAGCCATCGTCTGGAAGATCGCCGGAGATTGCCGATTGAGAGAGAGGAGGAGAGAGGGAGAAGAAGAGGTGTGATGTTTGAGGGAGGGGAAGAGGGTATTTATAGTGGTAAAAATGACAGATAAAAAAAATTGAAATTTAACCGTTGCGATCGCCAATGGTTGCCTGGCGATCGTTGTGCGATCGCCACGTGTCTGAAAAGCTGCTAGCACGCGCGACTAGCAGCGATCGCTCCAGCGAGCGCCACGCTCGGCAGTGGGTTCACTTGGGTGCGATCACGCTCGCTAGGGCAGTGAGCGCGCTCGCACACAGGCCGCTGCCCTAAGCCTAAGTTTCGGGGCGGGTTTGAGAGAGGATTTGGGTTGGGAATTGGATACGGATTAATAAAGGTATTTAGGTCCCAAATTCAAAAATGGCTATAATTTATATTTATAAAGAGGGTGGTCCAAAATTTATACTTTAATGTTCATTATGGCTATATCACATGATATTATCATAAAAGAATTAAACACTACTTTGACTATATTTTAAAATTATAATTTTTTTGCCTTGTATCGAAGAAAATGAAAAAAATACTAATTGGTATCACATGCGACGCACGTGCGTTTCTGCTAGTAAAATAAAAATATATTTTCTTCGTCCTACTCATTGTGTCTACTTATTGGTGGGTAGATCATATCACTTTTAAAGTATTTCGAAGGATTAATTCTTTCTTTATTTGAACATAGACAAAATAAGTGGAACATCCATTTAAGAAAAAAGTAGACATAATAAACAGGACAGAAGTAGTAAGTTGGACAACCACACCAATCATCAAAGGAGTGTCCTTCACAATTTAGGAAGCAATTTAATTAATAAGAAAATATTAATTGTTCCAAATTAATCTGAAGAATATTTAACCGATGGAATAACTCATTCTCCTCCACCGCCACCACCATCGTTGCCTCTGCACCTGCATGGTATCCTCTAGCCTCACAACTGGGCTTCTCTCTCAATGCAGCAACTCGTTCATCTTGTGCGCTCTGTTTAGGTGGCCACCTATCCTCATTGGCGGATGCACATAAGAGCCAAGGGGAGTCAATTGACCCCCCTTGGATTTGAATATGAAACGCCTAAGACCATGGGCAGCGGAGGGCTCGCCGCTCGCGCTTGCAAGTCCTCCACGTCACAGTGAGCGTGCGAGCTCGTTGTGGTGGGAGCGGCGAGCTCTCCTCTCCACCCATTTAATTAAATGAAATTAACATTTAATTAAATTAATTAACATAATTAAAATTAATTAACATTTAATAAAAACTAATTTCATTAATAAAAATGCATTAGAACTACAATGAAAGAATAAAAAAAAATTAAAACCTAAGATCTAAAAACGCTAGAGACATCCTTGATGAGCGTCCAAACGGCCAAATGCTTGAACTGCTCTTCCTGAAGGTAGGTGACGACGCCCGGATACGTTGTTGGGAAATTCAGACACGCCAAAATACGATTTGTAATTTCCTGATGCCCACCACTAAGTACAATTTGAGGTAAGTATTCAGGGTCGAACCCAAGGAAGGTAGGTTGTGATGACCTCGATGTCACTAGACAGGAGTTGGGTTTTGGGGTTTTGTCACTCTCAACATAAACTAGAAATAAGACTGAAATAAAACAGTAAATAAATCAGATATGGAGGGCATGCTTGGGTCAGTCGTGATTTGGTTCGATGTTGGTGTGTGTTTGTTTGGTTCCTAGGCCCTCGAATAGTCACTGTGTGGGCACGTCTCTTGGTTATAGGGTCTCGACGCTCACGTCCCTTTACTGTCACCATGTCACGCATGTGAGCATCTCCTCCCTAGCACTTCCTTTCAGCATCGAGCCCTCCTAGTCACCTCAGGAGCCCACCTTACTGTCCACAGAATTAGCTCGCATCTGAAAAAGTCACCAATTGAGCCCTCTGTGTCAACAGCATTTGGATCTAGAAGACCTAAGATGGCTATAAGCATGGCCCGCGCCATACACCACACTCCAGTGCCCGCAACACGACCGGAGGTGAGGGGAATCTCTACACTTTTCCCAGTATTTTGAGAGATTTCACCTCCGCAACTCCTCCGTGGGCCTCCGGCGAAGTCGTGAAGGCTCCATCACTTTGAAATCTAGCCCAGCACGTCGGGAACGTGTCCAGCAGCTCTCCGGCGAGCTTCCAGCCTCACCCCCCCACACATACACTCACATCTCACCGTATCTTAACCAACCCAAGTATTAACAACTTAGCTAGACATTAAAAGTAAAGAACAAGCAAAGAAATAAATAAACGAAAGCATCATTAACATTAAAACTGGAAATAAGTGTTTGCCTCTCAGAGGTCTTGACAGAAAATGTAAAAGAGGATTGTTTGTGCTGAAAACTAAGTGCAGAGAGAGAGAGAGAAGTGTGTGTTGTGTTCTTTATTGCTTCTCGATGGTCGAAGATAATCCCAAGTGAAGTAGGGCAAATGTCTTTTTATATGGCGGCTTCCCTCAAGTGGTAGTTGGATCCATGGCTTTCAAGTCCGCCTCCTAATCGATTTTGGATTCCGACATCCTTTGGTTGGTCAGCCCTTCACTTTCAATCCCTTGTCCTTGCCTTCTTCCCATTGGTTGCTGCTGCTGATACTGTTGGAGGTTGTTGGAAGCTACCGCTGAAGATGTTGTGGCCCTATCAGAGCTTGTTCTTTCCATTTTCGGCAAAGGTTCGACTTTTTGTACACGGAGTCTTCGTGACTTTGCCGTTTGTCGTTATGATCACCAACAAGCTTCTTGAGGCCTATAACGCCCTGCTGCATTCCTTCCTCTTTAATGCCATTTATCTGCTCCATTGTGCCCATTTGCAGGAATATAGTGCCCTGCATGCCAGTGTGTCCTCCCAGACACAAAAGACCCAAAACAAAAGAAGAAAAGACTCGATCTAGACCTATACAGACACAAAAAAAGAGTACGAAAATAGGGCTCGTCATTACGCCAATTCATTGGTCGTCGAGTTGAGCAGCATCTCGTCAGTGGTGCCAGCCGGAGCTTGGCTTCTTGTATGCTCGCACATGGAGTTGAAGAAATCACAGGAATTCTGGACCTAGGACTAGTGGTGACGCAACCGCGTCTCATTGCGCTCCGCCAAGTACTAGGGCCGATTCGCATTATAACGAGTTGCCACTCCCCTCCAAACAGCCCCGTTGCCGCCACCGCCTATGTTGACGTAGATCCAAGCCCGCGTCAATTCCTAAGTTTCGGCATCCGAATAGGCGTGAGGAGCCATAGAGGGATCGTTTAAGTTAGCCGGAGATCGCCCAGAGGGAGAGAGAGTTGGAGGTGTGAATAATTTAAGGGGGAGACGGGGTTTTATAGGTGAAAAATGCAAAAAAAAAAAAAATGAATTTTAAATATTGCGATCGCCAACGGTCGTCCGGCGACCACTGAACGATCGCCAGGTGCCCCCTGCGGTGTCAGTGAGCGCGGGCTTTAAGCTCACAAGGGCAGCAAGCGCGCTCGCACACGTGTCGCTGCCCACAGTCTAATATGCCCCGAATTGTTATATCCTCATCTAAGTTTTTAGAGAATTTCATATTAAACCATTCTCAAATCACAATATCCTACGAGTAATTAATCACGATACTTGCATAGAAATATTTGTTATTCGTCTCTAATTGCAACTGTCTTATTCTCTCGTATTTAATTACAACAGTGCACATAATTTGTTAAACCCCAGAATTGAATTATGATGCACCTAATTAGAATAATTTGTAACAATTGGATGTAAGAATTGGGGAGGAAATAAATGAATGAATGAAATAGAAGGAAAGTTTTTTGAGTAATTTTTTGCTTACTTTTTAGGGTAATGATATTCGGTCACACGGTGGCCAGCCACACGCGTAAGAAAAAAGAAAGTTGACTGTAAAAATGAAAATAATCGCATTTCTCCCTAGGGTTTATGATTCCCCAACCATTTTTTAACTTGTGTGACCGGCCACAGTGTGACCAAATAGCACTACCCTACTTTTTATTACTTGCTCAACAAACCTAAGTAATGCTAATATTCAATTTGTTCTTGATGCTATTATGCATAAGTTTAAGAATAATAGTCGAAACCAAATATGCATTAAAGTTCTAACTTCTATGGATTATTTGTATGGTATATTTTATTTTACAATTTTATAGATCATAATTTGTCTTGTTGTAATTTTTTACCCCCTTACATGAAATTCTGCGTCCGCCAATGCCTACCCTCGCTTCTTCTTACGTGACGAAGGTTTGTGTATCATCCATATCCTTTTCCTGTCAACTTCTTCATGGTGAAGTAAACATTACTGGGATGGGAGGAAGAAATGGCCAAGAGGTTGTCATCAAGAGAGGATCGTTGAATATCACCATCTTCAGTTATGATCAAAGAATAAGTTTATCGGAACTGTGTACTCGGTTCAGGCTGATTTGGCACGGTGTATACGACGGAAGTGAGGTAGCAGAGAAGTTAACTTGCTTAGGAGCACAAGGAAAGCGAGACTTCTGTTTAGTTCATCTTTGTGTGTTTTTCGTGTTATTATTTGTGTGTGTTTTGCATATTTTTACGAGTTATGGTCGTATGTTTGGTGTTTGGTGATTTGGTGTGTAGGTACGCAGGTAGTCAATGAAGAAGCATCGAGATCGAAAGATCGAAAAAGGAGTGGAATTGAGAAGGAAAAAGTTGATGTTGAAAATCTCACTCCGTCGCCGCTGGAAATCCCGCCGACGCGGGAGCTGACTTTGGCGAGCTAGTTTCCGCCGGCGCGGGAAACGCAGAAGAAAGGAAGATTCCCGCCGCCGTTGGATTTTCCGCCGCCACTGGACAACGTTGCGGCGTGGCATTCTCCGCTGGCGTTGGATTCCCGCCGGCGCTGGCGAGCGGTTTCTTAAGGAGTTTTCACGTTTTCATCAATTACTTATGCGGATTTGGAAGGACTATTTCAGACGCTCTCTCACTTTTTATCGTTGTTCTTAGTTTTTTGACAAGGAAATACTCTGCAGATTTCTTTCTTTCAATTTCCTTTGTTCGAACATTTAGATTTTACTTTTAGTTTTCAGAACTTGGTTCGTTGGTGATTTCAAGATACTCTGTAAGGATTCTATTTTGTTTATGCAAATGTTTTTCTTTGGTATTACATTTCATTTCCTGCAACATGAGTTAAATTTCTTAGTCTAGGATTTGGGATGATTGAATCGGGATAATTATCAGTTATTATGTGTATGTGATAGTTGATTGAATTGTTTTGCTTGTAATCGAGCTTTTGACAAAAGTTAGATTGTGTTAAATGATGAATGGGATCGAGAGAAGAGTTCGTCCTTTGATTTAGGTTCAATCGACGTTAGATTTAATAGGAAACGCATAATCTAACTAGGATTGTTTCGTATAATCTACCTAGCTAAGATTTAATTTACGAATATGAAAGTTAGTATTTCAATTCTTACGTGAGGGAAGTTTGTATGAATTAATCTGTTGCACATACGTGATAATTGGTTGTGTTATCTCGAGGAGATGAAATCCTGGTCCTAGATATCTTTAATTTGATTGTTTTATTTGCAACTTATACTTGTTCTCGTTTTTAGTATTGATCACCCAAAACTTATCTGATTAGAATGTGTAGGTTGTTTTCGTTTTCTTGTGTCAAGCATGAATCAATTGCCCTGCTAAACTTTCCTTGATATTCGACTTGGGTTAGCTAATCGTACTATATAGGACTTCATTCTCATGCGAACAACAAAGAAGTACACTTTTAGTTGATTCAACTTCCATCAAAGATTGTAGTGATCGGTAAAATCCAGCATGTCAATCTAGTGAAGCTAAAAGGATTTTGCGCACGCAATGGCCAATGCCTTCTAATTTAAGAGGGTCATTAGACCGGACCCTATTCGACGGAGAAGTGCCTGTTTCGGAATGGGAGGACAAATGCAAAATCGCAGTTGGAGCAGCAAGAGGACTGGCGTACCTGCACTGTGATGTGAAGCCAGAGAATATCCTCCTCCACAACAATGTGAGGTTAACTTCCCCTTACGTGCACTTGGACTGCAGATGGGGAAATGATATATAGAGCTTGTGGATCCAAGATTGACTGGGAATGCCCCAAGCGAGGAAGCGGAGAATCTTGTTCGCGTGACTCTCTGCTGTCTGCATCAAGACCCCAACTTAAGGCCTTCAAATGTCCAACGCGGTTCGGATGCTTGAAGGAGGGATGACTCTTTGCAAACCTAGACTGGAGTTGCTCAACTTTCTATAGTTTTATGGGGCGGGAGCGGTAGCTGAGAACAATCTGCAGCAGAATGAATTAGCTTTGGGCAGACCTCAGACAACTCATTCCCTTACATATCTTCACACCAAGTCTCGGGTCCAAGATAAATACACCCCTTTATTAGTATCAGATAGTATGATATCATATGATGCCCTTTGTCATTGGGTTCAACTCAAGCTGGCACTTAAATTAGTGGAAAATTAATGAAATAACATTATATACAATGCCAAGTTTTACAAGCTACCTACTAAGATGATTGATTACAGAAGACAGAAATTTGTAAACTGTTTCCTTTGATACAATGATTACTAC
This sequence comes from Schizonepeta tenuifolia, assembly GCA_029490685.1. Taxonomy (NCBI): domain Eukaryota; kingdom Viridiplantae; phylum Streptophyta; class Magnoliopsida; order Lamiales; family Lamiaceae; genus Schizonepeta; species Schizonepeta tenuifolia. The sequence goes on from CM055958.1 coordinate 57,478,125, forward strand.
TAAATCACCTTTTCCCAAGCAATGAATCGAGAAGGGCAGCTTCTTCTTCCTGCAAAGTACGAAAATAAGGGTATAGTAAAGCTATTAACACGACTTAATCAGTGAGATTTTTCGACATACCACTAAAGCATTGAATTCAGTCTCCTCGTCTATGGCGCTAATAATAGCAGGATCATCCAAGAGTTCCTGTTGAAGCAAAGCAAGGTCTCATTCGTGACTAAAAATTTTCCGAAGTGCAAGAGGTTTAACTACCTGCAACTCAACTATATATTTTCAACAGTATCTACAATGCTTTCTAAATAGTGGGCCACAAATAGTTGTTGATTGCTTTTCGCGTGATTTTATGGCACAATGGTTCCATAAATGGACAAATGATGAAAGATGCAAAAGTAATAAAATAAAATTTGCTTACATCATCAGCTATTTGTAATACACCATTTTTATCCTGCAACAATAGAGAGACAGAATCAGTTTCTTTATAATAGATGTCATCATATTTAGAATCAAATTTCAGGTTCAAAAACAAAACTATTCAGAGAGCATTGGACTAGAAATAAACAATACTGTACCTTCACTGCGACAAACAGAAGAGGGTCAGAAGGTGTATATATTATATAGTGTGAACCATCCTGCATGAAGTAGATATAAAAGATCAGAAAAAAAATATTCACGTAGATATTATATTAAGAATCTTAAGAAGTATTTGTAGATCTCTTGGTGCAGTGTTTTTTATTTTATTTTATTAAACTGTCCATCAAATCGCCCTTAGCTTCTTCCAACTTTTTAATATTCTAGTTTCTCTTTCTTTGTAATTTGTTACTAAAAGATAAGAGAGAAATGTTTTCCAAAACGTCAAAAGCTGATAGCTTCTGTGTAAGACTAATGTTTGGGTTGTTTTGGGTGGTATTTGGTGAAGGGTTTGGAGGATCCAGGAAAAATGTAGAACAAATGATCTGTTACAAAAATGATTGGAAAATATGATATACGTTTTGGCTCTGTTTGAAGAGACAGATCTAGGACTGATCTTCTTCCAACAACCAAAGATAACATTTGTTAAGATTTACAACATCCTTTAATCTCCAGATGGTGGACTGCAACATCTCTGATCCATAAAAACCTTAATTCTTATCTATAGACAAGGTTATGTTATATCTGATTATATGTAGCATAATCAATGTCGTACCAGATGGAAGCATGCAATCTCAACGCCTTCAGTTGGTAAACCATCCACATTTTCACCATCGTCTGCATAAAAGCCAAAGCTCATAAAAAAAAAATAAAGTAGCTACCTGAAGTTTGACCAAAAGAGCTTTGCAGTTGATGTCATACAGAAGATAAACAAAAAAAAAGATGTACCTATATGAAATTCAAATATGTCTTCTTCCGTGTAGCAAAAACCACCACGAGCAGTGTAACAAAATCTGACGCAGCAGAAGAAAAATTTCATATATAGATCACGATATAATACTCCCTCCGACCGACCCACTCATATTGTCATCCTTTCCTTATTTTGGTGTCCCAATCATATTGTCATCTTTCAAATAAGGAAAGTTTTAACCCTTTAAAATCCTTCAAAAGTGATGGGACCTACCCACTTTCTAATTTTTTACCCTTATTCTTAATCTCCGTGCCAAACAATAACATGACAATATCAATGGGCCGGAGGGAATAACAGTTAGTCATAACCCATGGAGCATGTATTAAAGCGAAAACTTAATTTTTGTTGATATTTTATTTTATTTTACTTTAGGTATATCTTACCCACTGTGTACAAGATGCATGTGTATTTTGGCAAGGGCATAAGCTGCAGTGGGAAGGATAGCCTCAACTTCTTCATCACTAACCTGTAAAGCACAGGAGCTTCAAAGATTTCAATTCATAAGAAACAAAACAAGGAGGGAATTTTATTTATAGATTAGAAAATTATCTTCTACCACAAATGAGTACATTTCACAATTTTTTAGGAGAACGAAATCACACTTTGCAAATATCTCTCTAGCTAGTCTCTCCATCTTCAAGATCCCAAGCAGCCCATCAGAAATGACTAATAAAGAAGTTCTAAAAGTTCATCTCTGTCATCCTATTTCTGGTGCCACATTCCAGCTTGTTAGTCTATGTTAGATGTTAATACCCAGTAAAGCTGCCCTAATTCAAAGATATTCATCTGTCCCCACAATCGTGCCCATACGTTTTAAATCTCCAAAAACAGGTTGGAAAAATTAATCATCGCAGAGTTTACATTATTGAAGTGATATTTTGCAATGCCCTCTATAAATGTTTGATTGAATTTGCTCAGTCGCATCAGTAAACAACCACCAATTTATGCATGAATAGACAACTGAAGATGAAGATATTGACAATATGCATCGGATACATTCAAGAATTCACACACACGCACGCACGCACATTATTTTGCCACCCATGCATGTTATGAGAAAACTCAGGCATAAGTTTTGAAAATAAAATAGTCCATATAGGAAATTGCTCCACTCACATGTATAAACACAAATAGGTCACAATGAAAATTAGAAAATGCACCCAAGAAAATGGATGCAGAAAAGACAGGGAATCTCAGTGAGCTATATGATCAATGACTTACAGCAGACCAGCCTTCCACATTGACACTCTTCAAAATCTGAACAGGCCTGCAAACAGTTAACTAGTCAAATTTATTTTATAAGAGAGAAGCAGATCAGACAGCACCTACAGTGTGACTTACGTATCAACTGGGCAAAGTAGCATACATTCATCTCCCCGTGAATTTCTGAAAACTCTCCTTATAACACACTCCAGGGGGAAGTTATTGGTAGAATCAACCTGTCAGTGACAATTTGGTTGTTAAAAGCTTAAAACTCATAGTAAATATTATGGACACAGGCACAATTGCCTAAGAGCTATACATAAAGCACAGAGATTATGGTATCTATGAGTAACAAGGAAAAAGAGTTGAGCAACTTTAATTAAGAACCATTACAAGTCCCGTTCGAACACCATTGGGAAGCAAACAAGCTACCAAATTTCTCTAAATCCTTAAGTTCTGAAGAACATGCTAGTTCACTAAAGTAGAATGTCCTCTAGAACTTGCATAAAGATATTTGCACTTGCACATACATGCAATGTTGAACAGCTGAAAAACTATATAGTGTCACTTACTGGGTCAAGACTCTTTATTTTAAGTAGAAATTCTGTAAAACAAACAATACTTGCTGCACTCGCACTAAACTTGCTCGTTATCATTCCGATTAAAAAAAAAAATCCCCGTGCAACTAAACTCGCTAAATCTCGCTGCAACATAGTTGCCACCACTAGATTATAAGTTAAATAAATTCGAGCCTCTTTAACCTAAATCCTAAAAGCATATTGACTTACTCTCCTACGCAGAAATTAGCGAATAATCATGAGAATTCGTAAAGAGGGAAAACTCGCACGAGCATAAGAACAAAAGAAGCATCGTTTAACTTAACAATTGAAGAACAATAACAGAAAAAACAAAAATAGAAGTAAAATCTCACGATAGTAGCAATGCGTTTGTTGGAAGCCATTAGAACTCTCCCTTGCTCATCCAACACAAAACCGGCCGGAGGATTTGGCAGAGGCAGCGCCGAGTACGGCGAGTGAGCTGATTCTGACGATGACTCCATCACTTCCACACTACCACCGCTCTTCTCAATCTCAAAGCCTTCTCCAACCAACTTCTTACTGTTACTTTTAGTACTAGGTTTCCTTTTCTTCTTCGTCGTCGCTGTCGGCGGCGCACCGCCGCTCTTCTGCTGCTTCCCCGCTGCGTAGCAACATAGCAAACCGTATCTGCAACCAAAATTCGCGCTTCTTGTGCTAAATTGGGGAAAAATGAAAGAAAGCTGAGGGAAATTGGAGGAAGTTCTCGAAGTATTTGCAGAAAGCGTAGCGAACGTGGGGAATTTGGGGATGGAGAAGCTCATTTTGTTACGTGTTATGAGAGAGGGAGGCGTCAGTAACTCGGTACTGTTTCTTATCGATGATGTCCAGATTTTTTATTCTTTGCTGTATCAGTTTTTTTAATTATTTTTAGGTCCTTCGTTATTTGAACCAATGGAAACTCTTTTTGTATCTTCATTTCGGTGGCTTAAGGTTGTGTATGTTCCAATGGAGTCCTTCAGTAAAACCCTTTTTTACGCTTTTAGCCTATATTTGGTTGGATATTTTTGGAGTATGGAATTCACTTAATTGAATTCGTTTACTTGCTATTGGTTTGGGTAGTAGTAACTATTATTCTTACTTGAGGGTAATCCAATCCCTCAAAAATATTATCTTGCAAAATACATGAGTAACAATATTTTTTGCTCGTCCAATTTATTTCTCTTAAGCGTGATTTGTTTCCATCATTGATGTGATTTTTTTCCATTATTTAACCAAACATTTTTGAAAAGTACTACTAACATTTATTGTTATCATTCCCCTCCCTCTACTTGATTTCATTATTTTTCATTCATCTACTTGATTCAAACAAACATTTAGGGGTGAGCACGGAACCGACCGAACGACAAAACCGACCGAACCGATAGGTTTTGATCGATTCAGCCTGATTTTTGTAAGCGTCGGTTGTTGGTTCGATTTTTGAAATGGTGAAAATCGGTTATAGGTTCTTGGTTCGGTTTTGCAAAAATTCATTCGGTCGGGTCCTGAACCTACCGAATACATGATACTATATTATATAGAAATTATAATTTACAAGTTAAAAACTAAAACCCTAAAGCTCTTTCTCCTAAAATTCATTCGGTCTCATTAAATCAAAACCATTTCCTAGAATATATCCCTGCTCTCAACCACAAGAAAAATGCAAATGTTAAGAAAATTATGCAAATACATAGATGAAAGCTAAGCTGAAAATTCAAGCCAGAGTAGACTACTTTGTGATTCAGAGAAGGTTCACCCCCAGCTTCAATACCTATCAAACAGAGTAGAAAAGTAGGTTATGATTTCACGAATTTTGATACCCACTTCATCTATTGAATCTATACTATCAGCTCCTGTTTGATTAAAATCAGATAATCATACTTCTCAATATAAATTATAGAAAGTGATATATCGGAAAAGTGTTACCATTATCTTTGGTTTATGCAGACAACAGATTCAATGTTGAGTTTTTTATTATCTTTGGTTTATTGTCTTTATTATCTCTGTTTCTTAGCTAATAGTTTTATATTTTGTTCATTTACAACAACATTAATGGCTGAAAATCGAAAAGAAAGGGAAATTTTACAGCCCTCGACGAATACAAATGATTCCATTCTGACTACTCAAACGAAAATCCCACAGCCCTCGGCAATAAATGATACCATTCCGACCACTCAAAAGGAAATGCCACCGCCCCCTCCAAAAGAGTCCACTCGGACCACAACAACTTCAAAGAGAAAAAAGAGTGGATAGAATGGGCTCATTTCACAAAGTTTAAAGATGAAGATGGGAGGCAAAAGGCACAATACAAGTACTGTCCTAATTCCTACTATGCTGACTCCGGTATTAATGGTACGACCTCACTTAATACTCATATGATGAAATGCAAACACCATCCTGATAGAGCTAATGTTTCGGATTTAAAGCAATCACAATTGTCTTTAAAACCAATACATGTTCAGGAAGGGGGTGATGAGTCTGTTGTAGTAGGTAGTTTGACTAGTTGGAGATTTGATCAACAACTTTGTAGGACTAAACTTATTGAAATGATAATCAAGGATGAACTACCTTTGAAAATTGTAGAGGGTGAAGGGTTTAAGGAATTTGTTGCTGCATTACAAGTTAAGTTCACTATTCCCTCTCGGTGGACTATTTCACGTGATGTTTTTAAGTTGTTTCAGAATGAAAGGCAGTCCTTGATTGATTTTTTCAAAAAATCTGGTCAAAGTGTCTATATTACGACAGACACTTGGACATCTTTGCAAAGAATCAATTATATGTGTATACTACCCATTGGATTGACGAGGAGTGGAAGTTGACAAAAAAAATCATAAGTTTTTGTACTATTGAGAGTCATAAGGGTGATGATATGGGTAGGCAAATTGATGGTATTTTGCGTGAGTGGGGAATTAAGAGGGTGGTTTATGTGACCGTTGATAATGCATCTTTGAATGATACTTGTCTTGTTGCTTTGAAAAATAAATTGCTTGCTCGTGGTTGTTGTGTGGCAGGAGGTAAATATTTGCATATGAGGTGTGTTGCTCATATTGTTAATTTGGTTGTGACTGATGGCATGAAAGAGTTAGATCTTTCAATTAAAAAGATAAGGGAAGCAGTTCGATTTGTTAGGCATTCTTCTTGTTAAGTAATGGGATGAAAGAGTTTGATCTTCCACTTGGTGTTCCCAATTTTTTGAATTGGGAGAATGCAAGAAAGTTGCACACAGTGTTGCAAACTTTCTTTGACTTGACTAATAGAATCTCGGGGTCGTTGTATGTCACTTCAAATATTTTCTTGCATGAGATTAGCAATATGTGTTGTTTGTTGAAAGAATGGGTGAAAGCTTCAAACATGGAAGTGAGAGAAATGGGGGTGAAGATGAAGGAAAATTTTGATAAGTATTGGGGTGATCCAAAAAAGATGAACAAGATCATTTTCCTTTGTGTTCTTCTTGATCCTAGATACAAGTTTGGAGTCCTCGAATTCATACTTATGGAAGTGTTTGGGAAAGAAATTTGTAGAGAAACTGCAAGGGATGTGGAAATTGAGCTTTACCAATTGTATGATGTTTATAAAATTGTCACAGCCCCAAATCCCGAGGGATGGCAAAGCCGGGGTGCGACTAGGGGTTGGATTAAAGAAGCGGGGAAGAAGGGGGAATACATAAATAAACAGACAATTAAAACAGAATAATTACTATGAACCTGACTTCATTATATAGAATGAGTCGACCTTGAAGGATCGCTCGACAGAGTTGTTCTCTAAGTTAACTAAGTTCAAAGTACGAAACTTAGACCGTTATGTTATATACAACACAAAAATAGTTTGGCAGCGGAAAACGTAGAACTAGAACACTACTGTTCTTCTCTATTTACAACCTTTACTCAACCTCCGTCGCTCCCGTCACTCAACCTGCACATTTTATAAAACATATGTAGGGCTAAGTATAAATATACTTAGTGGGCACATTGCCTAATTCATATCATAAAGAATAGATTAATCAGGCATCTCATTAAGTAGCGCATCGGGGTTTTTCATCAAATGCCCGTGCCTACTAAACATTTTTTTTTCTCTTTTCAAAATATAACTTGGCCAAGCCTTTACAGATGTTATGCTCAACTTGCCCAACTTCTGTTTCAACGCCGGGGAAGAGTTAACTTCTACCGCGCACGTTCTATTCACTGTGACTGGCTACCCCTCAACAGAGTACCACACACAACAGCTACCATGTACACTCAACCCTGGAAAACCCTTCCGGTTAACTTAGCGGTTCGATCGATTAGTTAGACCCCTTTTGGCTAACTCAGAAAGACACAAGAGAACTCACATAAAACAAACTATTTCATGCCATGATAATCACTTTAAAACACAGTTATAAAGCGATAAGTAAACATTTTCGAGCATCGCTCATTTGATTTGATATATAGAAAAGCCCACCTTAGGCGAATACAGAACTAAACACGAGCTTCCGTCTTTGATCTTCCGTCCTATCTTTAACCTCGACTTCCTCCTTTTATCGCAAATAATCACACTTTAGTAAACGGTCGCAATGATAAAAAGAAAAGAAATTGAATTCGGTTAAAACTTTTAGGCCTTTGCACTTTAACTATTTTCTTTTTTTGATTAACGAAGAAACGAGACTCGAACATATCTCATTTTTAGAACTAACTCGGTTCCTTACTCGACACTTAGATCAGTTAATAACGGAAGTTGATAACTCATAACGACTTAGAAGTTCTCAAAGAACGAAGTTAAAAAGAATTCAACTTGAGAAAACGAGTTTCCGAAAGTTTCTACACAAGGCAGTAACTCTAAAGCATCTACAGAACAGAATTCTGTGAAACAGGGGATGAGCTTGGTATCAAAAGAAAACTACAGATGTCTAGTTTACTGTTCAATTTACGGATCTCTATTTCGTTAAGCGAGTAGAGAGTTATGACAGTTTCTGTAAAGGGTCGCAAATCAGTCCGCGATAAACCCTAATGCTCGATAAAACTCGACTCACAAATCCCTAGGTTCGATCAATGCTATACAACCTTTATGCTCACGAAATTACTATCATTTTACAGCTAAGACACACGTTCATTTATCGTGAATACTTCCTCCTTCCTCGATTAATAATACGACGAGCACTTTCTCGTCTTTTTCAACTAACCATTTACTAAACCAATTTCATTTCAAATCCAACTTTAATCTTCTAACTTCTATATTCATAATCTATATGAAATTATCATCAACTACATTCTTGTTCGTTAATCGACAACAAACACTAATATCCGATTAGTTTCCTCGTTCGACTTTCTTATCGACGATTAAGCTCGACTACTCGTCTCTTACCAAAAATTCAACTTTCTTAGAATTCGTTCAAACTTTCCAATTATGAACAAAAACTACTAAGATTAATTAATATGAAAACCATATACTTATATCATAATCGAATCTTAACTTATCGTCGATTCTTTGCCTCTTACGATTTCATTTTTATTTTTAGAAAAATCCAATTAAATCATATGATGAACTACAATCTTACTACATCTCATAAATCATATCACTTCATCAATATCACAAGATTTACTTAATCATAACCCTACTTTTATGTCTCTTACCATTTTATTTTTATTTTTGGAAAATTCCCAATTAATTCACACAACAATCTACTAACACATAGAGTGTTAAACTACAAACCAATCATCTAAAATCCAACTTAAAACATTAAATCCCATTTCCTTAAATTTTCGGTTATTTCAATTTATTAAGGGGGGATGATTTTCATTTAATTCCAACCATAGAAATCCATTCCTAAGCATGAAATAACATGAATTAAACTTAGAACATCATTCCTAATTTCCTCCAAAATTTCGGTCAAGACATAAACTAAAGGAATTGAATTTTGCTTGGATGGAAATGGAGAGGAAGGTCTCACCTTAACAAATATGTAATCGGAATTAAGATTGATCGGAAGATGATTGAGTTATGTAACTTGAATGCTAGAAGAACTTGAGGAAGAACACATCAATGATGAAGAACAAGAGAGAGAGAAGAGAGAGTAGAGAGAGGGGGAGGTTAAGAGGGAGGGATAAGGGAGAAAAATGATGAGGTGTTATGCGATATTTATCTCATAAAGTAGAAGAGATTTCAAGATTGGATGACTAATAGGTATAGGCGGTTTAGGTGGGATTTTTAGTCAAAAATATCTCGTTTTACGGGTTTAATACTGCGTATATAAATCGAGAAATTAATTTCCTAGATGGTTACGTTTTTGACGAAATCTAATTCGACCATTAGTTTAGAAATAAATTACTTAGTCAGCAAGTATAATTCGTTTTCCAAAATCCGATGAAAAGTTGGGACATGACAGTCCAAATTTCGCCCGGAAAAATAATAAAAACTGACTTTCTCCAGTAGACTCGTATCGCAGAAAAAGTGAATGTAGAGTAGACGGTTTTTCGATCTGAGTTTTCGAACGAAAATTCTATCGGACGCGAAAACCCTAATACAGTAGTCGGTTGAACGACTTCTGGAATTTATTTTCAGAAACGGATTTCACCATTAGTCTTAGAATTGAAAAGCCTTAACTTATGCGTGCAAAGCCTTAATTAATAATTAAATTTTTATTTTAGCGATGGAAGAAATATCTGGGATATAACATCCTACCCCTCTAACAAAAAAATTTCGTCCCGAAATTTGCATACCTTCTTCAAAAAGATAAGGGTACTTCTCCTTCATCTTTTCCTTGAGTTCCCACGTGGCTTCTTCTTGCCCGTGGTGATTCCATAGCACTTTAACCAAAGGTATCGACTTATTTCTTAATTCTTGCTCTTTTCGATCCAAGATCGATAATGGTTTTTCTTCATAACTTAAGTCTGACTCAAGAACAACGTCTTGCTGGTTAATTACGTGCTTAGGATCAAAGACATACTTTCGTAATTGGGATACGTGAAACATGTTATGGACACTTCTTAGACTTGGCGGTAAGGCCAATCTATAAGCAACATGTCCTACTTTCTCCAAAATCTCATAAGGCCCTATAAACCTTGGTTTAAGTTTACCCTTAACACCAAACCTAATGATTCCCTTAGATGGTGAAATCTTGAGGAAAACTTTATCCCTAACTTCAAAGCTAAGATCGGTTCGACGATCATCGGCGTAGGACTTTTGTCGGCTCTGGGCCTCTTTCATTCTAACTCGAATCTGTCGAATGATCTCGATCATTTCACCGACTGAATCTGGTCCTAGATTCTTTCTTTCACCTACTTCATCCCAATAAAGTGGTGACGTACATTTCCTTCCATATAATGCCTCGTAAGGCACCATTCCTATCGTTGCTTGATAACTGTTGTTGTACGCGAATTCGACTAATGGCAAGATCTTTTCTCAATTCTCACTTCTATCCAATACTACCGTTCTTAACATATCAATGAGTATCTAAATCGTTCTTTCGGATTATCCATCCGTCTGGGGGTGAAAAGCGGTACTAAAATTAAGTTCGGTACCTAACTTCTTCTGCATAGTGATCCAAAATCTCGAAGTGAATTTGGCATCTCTATCAGACGTTATTGACTTCGGTATTCCGTGCAGACGTACAATCTCACAGACATACAACTGTGCTAACTTCTCTTATCCATAGGTAATTGGGATTGGAAAAAAGTGAGCTGATTTTGTGAGCCTATCGATAACTACCCAGATGGCAGTATTTCCTTTCTTAGTCTTGGGCAAACCTGTCACAAAATCCATAGCTATATCTTCCCACTTCCATGTTGGAATACTTAATGGCTGTAACAACCCGTATGGTCGTCGGTGTAGAGCTTTCACTTGTTGACAAGCCAAACATCTTTCTACAAACGAGGCAACATCTCGTTTCAAACCGTTCCACCAGAAATTCCTTCTGAAATCTTGATACATCTTCGTACTCCCTGAGTGTGTTGTATACGGCGTATTGTGAGCCTCACTCATGATATCGTTCTTCAATTCGCCGTCTTCAGGGATATAAAGTCTGGCTTCAAATAAAATCGCATTATCTGGTGCTTCGAAATAACCGTCCGGTTTATCCGTTCTTATCCTTAGTCAAAGCTTCTCAATCGACTCGTCCTTTCTCTGAGCACTTATGATTCTCTCTCGTAAATTTGGTGTAGCTATGAGTGCCGCTATTTGGGTCGTTATCGTTTCAGGTGTATCCAACACTTCTAAATCCATTTTCTCAAATTCTTGCACAAGTGTTTCTTCTTCGATAACGAGACACCCTAATTTGGTCGGAGTCTTGCGACTCAGTGCGTCAACTACAACGTTTGCTTTTCCTGGATGGTAGTTGATACCATAATCATAATCCTTGACTAATTCGAGTCATCGTCTTTGTCTCATATTCAATTCCTTTTGCTCGAAAAAGTACTTCAAACTCTTGTGATCCGTAAAAATCTCAACCCTAACACCATAGAGGTGATGTCTCCAAATTTTCAACGCATGCACAACGGCTGCCAATTCTAAATCGTGGGTTGGATACTCGACTTCATGAGGTTGATGTTGTCGTGAAGCATAAGCTATCACCTTTCCGTCTTGCATCAATACACATCCTAATCCGTTCTTTGAAGCATCTGTATAGACTATGTATTCCTTATTTGCTTCTGGCAGAGCTAACATGGGTGATGTGGTTAACTTTTCCTTGAGTTTCTGAAAACTCTTCTCGCATTCGTCAGTCCATTTGTACTTGTTTTCCTTCCGTAGTAGTTGCGTCATAGGTCTAGTAATTGTAGAAAATTCCTCGATGAATCTTCTATGATAGCCGGCTAAACCTAAGAAATTTCTAATTTCGTTTGGGTTTGTTGGTGATTTCCAATTGCGCACTGCCTCTATCTTGGTAGGGTCTACCTTGATGCCTTCTACTGGTACGATGTGTCCAAGGAACATCACTTCTTTCAGCCAAAACTCGCATTTACTGAATTTGGCGTAAAGTTTCTCAGTTCTAAGCGTTTCTAACACTATTCTCAAGTGTTCTTCGTGCTCCTTCTCATTCTTGGAGTAAATGAGAATGTCGTCGATGAATACTAAGACGAATTTGTCTAAGTACGAGTGAAAAACTCGATTCATGAGATCCATGAATACTGCGGGAGCGTTAGTCAAACCAAATGGCATAACTAGGAATTCGTAATGGCCATTTCTGGTTGGGAATGTAGTCTTAGGTATATCCTCGGGTTTGATTTTCAATTGATGATACCCAGATCTTAAGTCTATTTTCGAAAAGACACTTGCGCCCTTAAGGTGATCAAAGAGGTCTTCTATCCTTGGCAAAGGATATTTATTCTTAAGGGTGATCTTATTTAGCTCTCAATAGTCTATGCACATTCTCATAGAATCATCCTTCTTTCTGACGAACAAAACAGGTGCTCCCCAAGGTGAAACACTCGATCTAATGAAACCAAGATCTAACAACTCTTGCAGTTGGATTTTAAGCTCTTCTAACTCTTTTGGCGCCATCCTATATGGGGCTTTTGATTTGGGGGCCGATCCTGGTTCTAAGTTAATTGTGAAATCTACGTGACGGTCGGGTGGTAAACCAGGTAATATTTCTGGAAAGACGTCTTCATATTCGTTAACAACTTTCACGTCTTGAATGGATCTCTTGGCTCCTGGTTCTCCAACTAGGTACATGAGATAAGCTGTGCAACCCTTCTTTTTCATCAATTTCTTGGCTTGTAGGGCGGATATTATCGGTATTCTCTTGCCCATCGAAATCTCATGAAATTTTGTCGGCTCTTTTCCCAGGGGTTGGAAAGAGATTTTTCTTTCGTTGCAAAGAATTGTGGCATAATTTTCCAACAACCAGTCCATTCCTAGGATTATATCTACATCCCACATTATCATAACGTTCAAGTTGTTCGCTTTAACTTTAAGAGTTCCAATTTCTAATTCTAGGTTAGAGCAAACATGCGTGGAAGTAGTGATCTCTCCTGAAGGTGTAGCTACTCTCATAGCGTGCTCAGCTCGTACAGGTCTGATATCTAAGTTATCCGCACATGAACCAGCAATAAAAGAATACGATGCGCCAGTATCAAACAGTATCTTAATAGGGGTATTATGAAGTTTACCCATACCTGCTAGGTTTCTCTTACCCTTATTCTGCGCACTCTGTTTGATCGCACATGCCCTGGCATTCTGTTGCTGTTGAGCGTGCTGCTGGAATTGCTACTGTGTCATCTGCTGCTGCGGCTGTGCCTGAATTGCCCTCAAAGGCTGGGGCTGTCCATACTGATTTTGTCCTGCCGCTTGCAACGGTTTCGGGCAATTATTCTTAATGTGCCCCTTCTGCCCACAGTTGAAGCAACCTCCAGAGTTTGCTTGACAGATCCTGTAGTGTACCCTATTACACTTAGGACAGGCAGGAATGGTAACTCTTCCTTGGTTGTTCCTTTGTTTCCCTTGTGGCTGACCTTGCTGGTTATTTCCTTTCCATGGTCCTGCTTGATTATTTCCTTGTATATACAGTCCCAACTAACTGTTTCCTTGCCATGGCCTCTTACCATAGTTGTTATCTTGATTAGGCTGCTGAAAGCCCTGCTGATTTCCATTCCTCTAGTTTCCTTGATTATTGTAGCTCTGATAGTAGCCACGGTTATTTCCCCCTTCCCATTTCCTTTTCCCTTGATAGTTGCTATTATTGTTGTTTTAATAGCCTCGATTCTAAGTCTGGGTTGGGGCTGGTGCGGGTGTTATGACTTTCTTATCATCAGGCACTACTACCTCCATCTCTAGAGTTCGCCCTAGTACCTCGGTGTAGCTTAGTCCTCCATGACTGGCTAGCGCTATACCGAACTCATGCTTAAGTCCCCCATGGAACTTCTTTGCGATCTTATCCTCGGTATCTACCTGAGCAGGTGCATACCTTGACAACTCACAGAACTTCGCATCGTACTCGGTTACTGTCATCTTTCCTTGTTTCAAATTATAGAACTCGGCCTCTTTCTGCGCTCTATAGGTCTTAGGTACGTACTTATCGTACAATGCTTCCTTAAATTCCTCCCAAGTAAAACGAGCCAAGTGCTCCGCAGGTATAACCTTCTGCCTAGCCTCCCACCAGTAGTCAGCTGGTCCGAAAAGCTGAAAAGCAACGCACCACAAACGCTCCTCATCAGTATATCTGAGGAGTTTGAAGATTCTCTCAATGGTTCGTACCCAAAGCTCAGTATCGCTTGGGTTACTAGATCCGTTAAACACAGGTGGGTTTCGTTTGAGGAATAAGTCCTCAATATCACGACGGGGTGGTGGTGGAGGTGGTGATGGTGATGGTGGTGGAGGGGTATCTTGACGTTCTTGTTCCTCTTTTCTATCATTTTGTGCTTGACGTCTACCATGTCCCCTGGGCCTACCAGGTCCTCTTCTGTTGTTAACTACTCTTGGCGGCATTCTTGAACTATAGGAAACAAGAATTCTCATTAGCATTTTGATTTTAAGCTTTCGTTTACTTACTAAACTTTTTTCCAACTTAAACAAGTTCATGGAAAAGAAATAGATAAATACTTCGATACTAGCTCTTTAAACTTTTAATTTCCCAAGTTAAACCAAAATATTCATCTAAACTTTTCTTCTAATCGCGTTTAGAAGAAACTTTTACAAGATCAAAGCCCACTTACGAGGTTATATATATATACGTCAAAAGAGTACTGATTTTGCCTCCAACGAGGACTTATACAAAAAGTTAGACTACAACTAGTCTGAACTAGGCTAACTGCCTATCAATGTACAGGATGCACTAACAAATTGCATCTCCGTATCTACTGGAAATACTAGAACGGAAATGATTTATAAAATTTCATATCCGCATAGAGTACTACAAAAGAAGTCTACTGATCCGGCTATGTACAAGACAAAGAGAAACTTCTACTACTACGCGTCTAAGACGCTCTGCTCAACAAGCTACGGTCGAGTCACTGCTGCCCTCTACGGCCTGAAACTCCTCGGGGTCCTCCTCCGGATCCTCCTCCATCGGATCCTCCTCCGACTTCGTACCAAAGACGAGCTGAAGTGCCTCATCAACCCTCAACGTGGTGCCGTCTAAAAGTACAAGTGGTGGTGGCGAAGGCACGTCTGAAACAGTCCTCTCAGAGTCGTCCAAATTGGTCACTACTGTACGCTTCTTTAGGGGAAGAAGGTGCTCAGGGGGTGGACTAGGCACGTATGCCTCTGCAGAACGGGCCCTGGATGGTCCTGCCTCGAACTGTCCTCAGACCCTCGTCCACTTTGTACAAATCTCCTCAAGTGGTGTAAGTGGAGATGGTAACTCTAGCATCGCAGCAAGCTCTGCGTCTATCTCTAAGTACCCTGCTCCGGAAACTGACTCCTCACTGGGTGCAAGTACTGGTGGTAACTCTAACAGTGCGGTCATCTCTGGATCCATGTCAACATGCTCTGGCTCGGGTTCTGCTGGAATGTGGAGGTAGGGAAGGTGCTCCTGAACCGGAACAGACACCATGAACCTACTCTCAAAGAAACGCCCGTGTATGGTGAGAGCGAATCCAGAGAAGTCACCTGTCGGCTCGGTGTCGTCACCGACCAGTGCAAGGTAGTACCAGGCGATGTCGTGTGCCCAACCGTGCCACTCGCCGGGCAGCCGTATGATCAAATCGGCTATTGCCTGACGCTCCGAAACAAAGTGCCGAGCTGTGTAGAAACGTGCAGTGAAGTCACTGACTATCTGCCCTATATCATGGTTTGGGTCTACCTCATAGTTGTGGTACTCGTCCAAGATCTCGTCTACCAAAGTACGCTGTCTCAGGGATTGGCTCTTCCGAGCCGTGGCACGTGTAGCAGGCATCCTACAAAGATTTTAAGAGAACACGGATCAGTAACTGGTAGGATAATAACATATCTTAAGGAATTCTTAAATTACAATTAGAATATTCCATTATTCAAATTGCAATACTTTAACCACTTAACAACAACTTATCTTAAGCATCTAGCAATTTTAAGAAATTGCACTCAAACAGTATACGTAACAAAATCATTTCCCGCGATTTATTTCCATCCTTTTTTTAACTTATTATCTTTTTATTCTTTATTTTATTTCCTTAAAAGGAAACTCTTACGGCTTTCATTTATAAAAACAAGTCGACTCCAACGAGTCTGTGTTCATGTCACTTTACGCATCTGACATTCATTTATTCACTTTGATTCCCTTTATTTTATCCTTCCTAATCCGATCGTCTCTTAAATATTTTGGAACAAACGTTTCTTAAAACGTCTATGTTCTCAAAGAATCGGGAAAGCCTTAGAATTAGTCTAGATTCTCATGCCAACAAAATATCTCAATTTAAAGAAATTATAACTCACATAATTTCACATAATGTCACAAAGTATAACTCTTATACTTCAACCAAATTCATACTTGGCATTTTTTATTCTTAACTTTACTTGCATATTTAATCAAAAATTCTTCTTAAAAGAAATCATACTTCTGAAACTCTTTCCTTTCTTTCCTTCTTTGGTTGAGTCGACGTAGCGAGAGATTGAGTTGTCGTCTACACTCTTAAACTTAGTGTTACGACCTAACTTTACTTGAAAGAAGACTTGGGTGTAAAGCATATACAAATGCTCCATCTTACTACTGAAAGGAACTTGTATGCAGAGTAGAAAAGATTGCTCTGATAACACTCTGTCACAGCCCCAAATCCCGAGGGATGGCAAAGCCGGGGTGCGACTAGGGGTTAGATTAAAGAAGCGGGGAAGAAGGGGGAATAAATAAATAAACAGACAATTAAAACAGAATAATTACTATGAACCTGACTTCATTATATAAAATGAGTCGACCTTGAAGGATCGTTCGACAGAGTTGTTCTCTAAGTTAACTAAGTTCAAAGTACGGAACTTAGACCGTTATGTTATATACAACACAAAAATAGTTTGGCAGCGGAAAACGTAGAACTAGAACACTACTGTTCTTCTCTATTCACAACCTTTACTCAACCTCTGCCACTCCCGTCACTCAACCTGCATATTTTATAAAACATATGCAGGGCTAAGTATAAACATACTTAGTGGGCACATTGCCGAAAACATATCATAAAGTATAGATTAATCAGGCATCTCATTAAGTAGCGCATCGGGGTTTTTCATCAAATGCCCGTGCCTACTAAACATTTTCTTTTCTCTTTTCACAATATAGCTTGGCCAAGCCTTTACAGATGTTATGTTCAACTTGCTCAACTTCTGTTTCAACGCCGGGGAAGAGTTAACTTCTTCCGCGCACGTTCTATTCACCGTGGCTGGCTACCCCTCAACAGAGTACCACACACAACGGCTACCGTGTACACTCACTCTTGGAAAACTCTTCTGGTTAACTCAGCGGTCCGATCGATAAGTTAGACCCCTTTTGGCTAACTCAAAAAGGCACAAGAGAACTCACATAAAACAAAGTATTTCATGCCATGATAATCACTTTAAAACACAGTTATAAAGCAATAAGTAAACATTTTCGAGCATCGCTCATTTGATTTGATAAATAGAAAAGCCCACCTTAGGCGAATACAGAACTAAACACGAGCTTCCGTCTTTGATCTTCCGTCCTATCTTTAACCTCGACTTTCTCCTTTTATCGCAAATAATCACACTTTAGTAAACGGTCGCAATGATAAAAAGAAAGAAATTGAATTCGGTTAAAACTTTTAGGCCTTTGCACTTTAACTATTTTCTTTTTTTGATTAACGAAGAAACGAGAACACATATCTCGTTTTTAGAACTAACTCGGTTCCTTACTCGACACTTAGGTCAGTTAATAACGGAAGTTGATAACTCATAACGACTTAGAAGTTCTCAAAGAACGAAGTTAAAAAGAATTCAACTTGAGAAAACGAGTTTCCGAAAGTTTCTGCACAAGGCAGTAACTCTGAAGCATCTACAGAACAGAATTCTGCGAAACAAGGGATGAGCTTGGTACCAAAAGAGAGCTACGGATGTCTAGTTTACTTTTCAATTTACGGATCTCGATTTCGTTAAGCGAGTAGAGAGTTATGACAGTTTCCGTAAAGGGTCGCAAATCAGTCCGTGATAAACCCTAATGCTCGATAAAACTCGACTCACAAATCCCTAGGTTCGATCAATGCTATACAACCTTTATGCTCACGAAATTACTATCATTTTACAGCTAAGACACACGTTCATTTATCGTGAATACTTCCTCCTTCCTCGATTAATAATACGACGAGCACTTTCTCGTCTTTTTCAACTAACCATTTACTAAACCAATTTCATTTCAAATCCAACTTTAATCTTCTAAATTCTATATTCATAATCTATATGAAATTATCATCAACTACATTCTTGTTCGTTAATTGACAACAAACACTAATATCCGATTAGTTTCCTCGTTCGACTTTCTTATCGACGATTAAGCTCGACTACTCGTCTCTTACCAAAAATTCAACTTTCTTAGAATTCGTTCAAACTTTCCAATTATGAACAACAACTACTAAGATTAATTAATATGAAAACTATATACTTATATAATAATCAAATCTTAACTTATCGTTGATTCTTTGCCTCTTACGATTTCATTTTTATTTTTAGAAAAATCCAATTAAATCATATGATGAACTACAATCTTACTACATCTCATAAATCATATCACTTCATCAATATCACAAGATTTACTTAATCATAACTCTACTTCTTTGTCTCTTACCATTTTGTTTTTATTTTTAGAAAATTCCCAATTAATTCACACAACAATCTACTAACACATAGAGTGTTAAACTACAAACCAATCATCTAAAATCCAACTTAAAACATTAAATCCCATTTCCTTAAATTTTCGGTTATTTCAATTTATTAAGGGGGGATGATTTTCATTTAATTCCAACCATAGAAATCTATTCCTAAGCATGAAATAACATGAATTAAATTTAGAACATCATTCCTAATTTCCTCCAAAATTTCGGTCAAGACATAAACTAAAGGAATTGAAGTTTGTTTGGATGGAAATGGAGAGGAAGGTCTCACCTTAACAAATATGTAATCGGAATTAAGATTGATCGGAAGATGATTGAGTTATGTAACTTGAACGCTTGAAGAACTTGAGGAAGAACACATCAATGGTGAAGAACAAGAGAGAGAAGAGAGAGTAGAGAGAGGGGGCGGTTAAGAGGGAGGGATAAGGGAGAAAAATGATGAGGTGTTATGTGATATTTATCTCATAAAGTAGAAGAGATTTCAAGATTGGATGACTAATAGGTATAGGCGGTTTAGGTGAGATTTTTAGTCAAAAATATCTCGTTTTACGGGTCTAATACTGCGTATATAAATCGAGAAATTAATTTCCTAAATGGTTACGTTTTTGACAAAATCTAATTCGACCATTAGTTTGGAAATAAATTATTTAGTCGGAAAGCATAATTCGTTTTCCAAAATCCGATGAAAAGTTGGGACATGACAGTCCAAATTTCGCCCGAAAAAATAATAAAAACTGACTTTCTCCAGTAGACTCGTATCGCAGAAAAAGTGAATGTAAATTCAGATGGTTTTTCGATCTGAGTGAATGATCCATCTTCGAGTGATGCTACACAAGCTGAAAATGCGTCACGTGATTTGGGTTCTTCATCATCTTCTTACTTTTTGATTGCTAAGTAGAATGAACAAAAGGCCGGACAAGATGAAGTATCCAATGATTTGGATATCTACTTAAGTGAGAAGGCTGATAATGAAAAGAATTTTGACATTGTTGAGAAATCTATTAAAGTTTTGATTGATTCCAAAACCAACTGACCCCAACCGAGTAGATGTTGCCATTTCCTAATGTTAGCTTTTAGGCTCGCTGTTTGAGCAATGTTAAGATTTTATCTTTACAGGTCTCCAGCTGAAGACGGCAACAAGGCTTCACTCGGATAGAACATCAGTCGTAAGAAATACAACTGAGCGTTCAAGTGGGAAGATGTAAGAGAACATCAGTTCAAGAACATCAACTAAGCGTTCAAAAGATAGAACATCAGTTGTACGAACATCAACTGAGCGTTCAAAAGATAGAACATCATATGAGAGTTTAAAAGGGGGAAGTTACAAGAAAGACAACTGAGCGTTCAAGATGGAACATCAGTTGTAGGACTCGAACTGATAAGATCGACAACTTGAAGTTCAAGACTGCTGAGAGTTCCTATTCAGATAGAAGGTCAGATGAAGATTTCAATCAGATGGAACATTAGCTGAAGACCACTCAGATGAAGACCAAAACTTCTCAACCTACTATCCAAGGTTGAAAGTCAAAGGTTGAAGATTTGAATTTCAAAATGGGAAGTCACGTGAAGGTTTGACGCTCTGTCATTACCTCATTTGGCCCAACACAAGGCTGTCTCAGATGGAAAGCAGAAGTCCACAGTTGCCAAATCCAGAAAGTCTGCAGAGATGAGAGACAAGCCATCGTTTTCACAGAACAGAGATCAACAGCTCCTCCAACGGCTAGTTGATTCTCTCTGCCTATAAATAGAGGCCTTCATTCATTCACCAAGACTAACTAAAACGAGACAGAAAAGTGCGAGAGCAAAGAGTTAGACGAGCGAACATCACCAGTTGAGAGTTCATATCGCAAACGAGCTAAACTGAATTAAATCTCTAAGAACATCACTAGTTGAGAGTTCTAGAGTGTTAGATTTTGTCTTGGTGTTTTAGATCTTAGTTTGAGTTTTCATTCATTCAAGCCTAGATCCTAGCTCACTTCTTGTTCGAGCTAGTAGTTGGAAAAACCCACCCTTTTACACATCCTCTCAAAAGGATTGTTAGGACCCTACTCTTCCCGTAATTGAGTAGATAGGTTGATAAGTACCCGTAAACTTATCTGTAAGGTTGATAAGTACCCGTAAACTTATCTTAACGGTTGCAAACCCCGCGTAAGCTTTGTGGTTTTTTTCCAGAAGAACTTGGACTGAGTTGTGTGGACTCACAACTCCCCGTGGACGTAGGAGTTCTCTCTAAACCACGTAAATCTTTGTGTGTTGTGTTTATTATTCAGTTAACTTATTGCATATTCAACTGACCAACTAACCAGCACTCAAACTGCATTTTTACATTCTCAACTGACTTGGTTATTGACCAACCTTGCATTGAAGCGTGAGTTATTTTACGAGTTGTTATTTTTCACCACATTCCGCACAGCACTACACTTCCAGCTAAGTGTTCTTACTCAGTTGTGATTCCAACTGAGTTGCATTACTCGGTTGTGATAATTTTCAGGGGGTTGTTTTTAAAATTCTTAACTGGTGTATTCCCCCTTCCCCCCCATACACCAGAACTCGTATCGAGACCATCAAGTGGTATCAGAGCAGTGGTTCAAAAGACTGTTGACTCTGTTTCATGAGGTGTGAATCGAGGTGTTTTTCTTCAGTGGTCAACTGAACAGATCTTTTTCACGCTAGTGTATATCTGCTTGCATCTGTCTTTTGTTTGTGTGTGCAGATGGATGTTAAAGACAAGATCGTTGTCATGTTCTCGGTTGTGAACTATACATCCTGGAGAACTCGGATGAAGAAGATTCTATTGTCAAAGCATCATCGAATGCAACAAGTAATTACATCCGGACCGATCACCATCATGGAGAAAGTCACTCGCACTCCTACAAATCCCAATGATGGGGATGCAACTGAGGAGTTAGTTGAGAAAAAGCCAGAAGACTTCACTCCAGAGGAAGCTAAAGTGAGCCAGCTGGATATCTGGGCTCAGAGCACTATCATGTCCACAGTTGGACAAGACTATCTTCCTTGGATAGAAGAGTGCGACACCGCTAAGGAGATGTGGGATATTTTGGCATCTCTTAGTGAAGGGAGTGACGAAACAAAGGAGAACAAATTCTCCCATGCATGTCAAGATTTCGACAACTTCTGTCTAAGAACTGATGAAACCATTGATCAGTTAGAGCTTCGGTTCATGGATATCATTCGAAGGATTCAGTCCATCCGAAGAGGAAAATATACTTTGAGAGAGATCAACCTCAAAGTATTACAAGCCCTACCAGCTGAGTGGGACACCTTCACCAACATCCATGAGAGCTGAGCTGATCTTGGAGAGATGGGAACAGAAAGACTGTTCTCAATTCTGAAAGGAAACGAGTATAAGGTGGACCGACAAAGATCTCAGTCCTCGGTTCAGACGAGTCGACATGAGAATGCTGGTTTAGCAACAAAGACAGTAGCACTTCGAGCTGATTACTCCAAGCCGCGAACATCAAGGGCAACAAGATCTGCGGACACAGCTACGAAGGAGCCAAGCAGAGAAGAGCTGCAACAGAGTATAGCCACCGTGTCAAAGAAGCTAGCTGACATGGATACTCGGTTCGGAAAATACAAACGGTTCTACAAATCCAACCGAACTCGAGATAACTCAAAGCCTGTGACCAACAGTTGCTTTGAATGCGGCAAAGAGGGACACTTCAAAGTAGATTGTCCAGATCTGTCAAAGAAAGAAAGCGTTGAGGGCCAAGCAAAGTGCAAAGAACAAGGCCATGGTTGGAGAAGAAACAGCTGATGACATGGACATCTTCACTGACACTGAAGATGAGGACGAGCTGACTTCCACCAACAACGCTGTCGGACAGGATCAATGTGTCATGGCACTTGGAACTGACCAGGATGACGCTGAGGTACATTCTTGTCCTGCTAATTTAAATTTTTCTAATACTTCTAACATGCAGGAAACAGTAGAGGAAGAGTTGGAACCCTCTTGGGGTGATTTCCTAGAACTCAGTGAGGAACTGCATCAGCAATCGGTTGAGTTTAAGAGTCTTCAAGAACAGTTTACCAGACTTGAAGAATCCTTAACCGAAAAGGACGATCTGATTAAAAATCAAACCGAAGAGATTGACAATCTCAAAAGTCAACTGAATGAGGCCAACCGAACTAATGCTCCAACCGATGAGGAGTTGAAGGAGCAGATCAAGGAGCAACATGATCAGTTGAAAAAGCAAGAGGCTCAGATCGACCAGCTGGTGAAGAAGTCAGACGCACAGACCGAGCATATAGCTGTTCTCCTCAAGGATTTGCAAACTGAGAAGGACAACCTGATAAAGCTATATCAATCATCCAAAATCATCGAGAATCTCATCAGTTACCAAAGACAAATGGATGACTTGTCGGGACTCGGTTACGACGTGGTCAAAGATACTGGAATTCCTCCCGCAACATTCATCAAAGCTGTGGATGAATCGGTTGCCAAATCAAATTCGGTTGAGTCAGCAACTCCCCAAATTGATCCAACCTCCACGTCACAGCAAGCACAACCAGCTAAGGAAACTGCAACTGATAAAGGAAAGGGAGCTATGGTTGGAGAATTGAAGAATCCATCAGTTGGGACAACAACTGAGGGGGAATGTTCTAGGACTCAGAAGAGGAATCAGAGACGTCGGAGATACAATCAGAACTGATCTCAGAACCGACCTCTGAACAGACCTCAGAACCAACCTCAGAAGAGATGGAACCAACTGAACCAACAGGGATTCAACCATCAGAATCAACATCGATTCCATCATCAGAACAACCAGAGGTTCCATCAAAGTCAACCTATGTGGAACAATTCCAACAGATGGGGATATTCATGCCAAAACATGAATCAACAACAGGGCATGTACAGCTGTCGCCAACAGTCAGGAAGATGGAATCAGACTCAGCCACAAAGATTTCAACATGGCGTCCGACCTCATCGACAAAACCAACAGGATAAGAATCGCCATCAAAACAGGGGGAATGCCTCTCCACCTAAAGCCCACAATGGGAGAAATCCATCTCCTCCCAAGAAACAGAACATCACTACTAACAACAAGCCTAAGGATAACCGAGGTGTTGTTATAGTTGATGGAGAAGGAAAAGTGATTTGGAATGATAAATCCATCCGAGTATACAGGGAAAAACGACTCACAGTTCAAGGGGGAACTAGTTCTAACCCTCCACGGCCCAACTGAAATTGGGGACCTAAGCGTGTTTCTCTGTGCAGGAACAAGAGAAACAGCTGAGGAAGAATAAAGCGTCACATACCATGTGGGTGATGGATAGTAGATGCTCGAAACACATGACAAATATGAAGGATTTGCTTGGGAGTTTCGTGGAGAAAGAAGGACCATCGGTTACCTTTGGTGACAACTCAAAAGGTCACACCAGAGGCTACGGTACCCTTGAAACCAATCATGTATCTATATCAAATGTTTCATATGTTGATGGATTGAAGCATAACTTGCTCTCCATCAGCCAATTCTGTGATAATGGTTTCTCTGTCAAGTTTGATGCATAGGGTTGCAGGGTTAAAAATGTTGGAACAAAGCAGGTCATATTGTTGGGAAATCGATCCCCAACCGGGAATGTCTATTATGCAGATTGGAATAGTAGTCCTCATGACACCTGTCTGTTATCAAAGAGCAGTTCGGATGTGAGCTAGCTGTGGCACAAAAGGCTCAACCATCTGAATTTCAAGACAATGAACCGACTTGCCAGACAGGAACATGCAAAGGGCATTCCTAACCGAGTGTTTTCAACAACACATATCTGCAGTGCATGTCAGCTGGGAAAGCTCGCTAGATCCTCCTTTCGGTTGAAAATGACTCCCTCAACCGACCGAGTATTGCAGCTGATCCATATGGATCTCTTCGGGCAAGTTACACCAAAAAGCATGAATAGTAACGAGTATACCCTTGTTGTTACTGATGATTTTTCTAGGTACACGTGGACCATTTTCATGCGACGCAAGAGTGAAACCCGAGATGAGCTACCCAAGCTAATGGATCGGATATCGAACCAACAGGAGATGAAAATTATTTCCATCCGATCAGACCGTGGAATCGAGTTCCTAAATGAAACCATCATCGAGTACTGCGAGAAGCACGGAATTACTCATCAAACATCAGCTGCACGTACTCCACAACAGAATGGAGTAGCCGAGCGAAGGAACCGAACGCTGAAGGATGCAGCTACATCCATGTTGACAAGCTCAGCTCTGCCAAAGAGATTTTGGGCTGAGGCAATCAACACAGCCTGCTATACCCAGAACCGGTCTCTTCTGACCAAGCGGTTAGGAAAGACTCCATATGAGCTATGGAGACGCAGAAAGCCTGATATTTCATATTTTCGCTTTTTTGGTTCTAAGTGTTATATTCACAACAATGGGAAGACTCAGTTGAAAACTTTTGACGCCAAGGCTTCGAAGGGCATATTTCTTGGATATACCGCTCGGATCAAGGCTTATAGAGTTTTCAACAACAGCTCTCGTGTTGTGGAGATAACACCTCATGTTAGTTTTGATGAATCTACTTTTGAGTGCAGGGAACAGGCTAAAGGACAACAAGCTGATCCACATGTTCCACCAGCTCTCACCAGATCACAGATTCTAAGGCAAAAGAATCTAGCTGAACCATTGGTATGGGCAACCGAGGATGATGATCCTTGTTCCTCTGAAGATGAATGCGAGGACCCCAGCTCATCTCAAGGGGGAACTTCAGCTGATGTCACTCCAACTGCATCAGCATCTGAAGCCCAACCGAGCACGGTTCAAAATATTGTCTATGTTGAAGATCCAGACTCCATAACTGATAAATCACCAGCATCTCCCACAGCTCAGGTTATCCCATCAGTTGAAATCACGGAACAGCCAATGTTGGAAGAAGAAGGAAGACCCAACAAGAGATGGTATGAAGATCACTCTAAGGACAACATCATTGGAGATCCAGCCAAAGGTGTGAGTACCAGGAGCAGAGTTGCAAATCCTGACTCAGCTGAGAAAGATTCCAACACTTACGCTCAATATGCTGAGGAGTTGGCAGTTCTTGAGGAGTTCGAACAGGTAGGAGATATTGCTATGATTTCATGTTTCGTAGCTAATGTGCCAGAACCGAAGAATGTTGTGGAAGCTCTCAACTGTGTTCACTGGACAACAACCATGCAAGAAGAACTGAATGAATTTCTACGCAACTGTGTATGGGAGTTGGTAGAAAGACCAAATGGTGTCAAAGTCATTGGATTAAAGTGGATTTTCAAGAACAAGAGAGACGTCATTGGATTCATCGTAAGGAATAAGGCAAGGTTGGTAGCTCAGGGATATTGCCAACAAGAAGGAATTAATTTCGAGGATTCCTTGGCTCCAGTTGCAAGGTTGGAAGCCATCCGGATATTTCTAGCCTACGCCGCATTTCACAAATTCAAGGTCTATCAGATGGATGTGAAGTGTGCCTTCCTCAACGGTGATATTAAGGAAGATGTTTATGTTGAACAGCCTCCCGGTTTTGAGACGGGAGATAGAAGAGTGTACAAGTTGAAGAAAGCAATCTATGGATTGAAGCAAGCACCTAGAGCTTGGTATGACACTCTATGTGGTTTTCGTCTGAACTCGGGGTTCAAACGAGGGTCAGTTGACAAAACATTGTTCACCATCAAAGTTGGAGAAGACATACTTGTTGTGCAAATCTATGTTGACGACATCATATTCGGTTCCAAGTCGGAGGAGCTGTGTGAGAAATTCTCAACTCTCATGAAGGAGAAATTCGAGATGTCGATGATGGGCGAGATGAATTATTTTCTTGGGCTACAGGTGAAGTAGTCATCAAAAGGGATTTTTATCAATCAGTCCAAATATACAAAGGAGCTCATCACAAAGTTCGGTTTGCAGTCAAGTAAAACTACAAGGATCCCGATGAATACTAACTGGAAGATTGAACTTGGATCTGAGGGAAAACTCGTGGATGCCAGTAAGTATAGAGGGATCATTAGTTCTTTGCTATATCTAACCGCCAGTCGGCCAGACATATCATACGCGGTTGGAGTGTGTGCTCGGTTCCAAGTTCAGCCAAGGGAAGCACACATGTTGGCAGCAAAGAATATCATTAAGTATCTGAAGGGCACTGTTAATGTTGGGTTGTGGTATCCAACTAACGACAATATCCAACTAACCGGATACTCAGATGCGGATCTAGCCGGAGATCGGTTGGACAGGAAGTCCACATCTGGACATTGTCAGTTCATGGGAAGCAAGTTAGTCTCATGGTTTTCCAAGAAACAAGCATGTGTTGCCACTTCTACAACCGAGTCAGAGTATATGGATGCCGGAAGTTGTTGCATGCAAGTGTTGTGGCTCAAGCAACAGCTGAGAGATTATGAAGTTGCAACTTCAGGTTCCCATTCATTGTGATAGCTCAAGTGCCATTGCTATCTCTTTGAATCCTGTTCACCATTCTCGGACAAAGCACATTGACATCCGACATCATTTTATCCGAGATCATATTGAGAAGAAGGATGTTTCCATGGAGAAAATTCCAACTGAGATTCGGAGAGCTGATATCTTCACCAAACCTCTAGCCGAAGCACGGTTCAAGATGTTATGCGATCTCCTTGGATTGTTGAATCCATCAGATGAGGAGTCAACCGAGGTGAAGAGATAGATATCCATCTGGGGGAAGCTCAGATGAAGGGGCAATCTCAAATGCGGATCGCCAACCGAAGACATCAGAAGTCAGCTGAACAGATGAACTCGAGTCAGCTGATGGTATGCCGCAACATTGGATCAGACGTCAGCTGAACAGACGAACTCGAGTCAGCTGATGGTATGCCGCAACATTGGAACACAGCTGATTCCGACATCAGCTGGCAGGTAACATTTATGGCTGAAGGTGTTTGTGTCTTAAATGAGAATGTTTGAAATAAATTCAAACATTCCTGAGCATGTCAGTTAGACTAAAATAGTCATCATAGCGCATTTAATGTAAAGTATGGCTGAACAATCAATAGCCTACTTTATAGTACGACTGGGCTGACATGAAAAACAGTTCACCTTCTCACGCGCTAGTTGGAACTCGGATTGTGACGTCAAGTCAAAGCTAGTCAACAGTCGCGAGATCTCAGCCGTTGATGAATTCGCGCCATTCAACCCTAGCCGTCGATTTCAACCGAGCCACTAACCTATAAAAGGCGGAAAATCAGGAAGTGATCTCTTACCTTCTACATTTGTGTTTATCTGCAGTAACTGTTCATTTTCGTCTCCTATTTGTCTCACCATTTTCTGCAAGTTTTTCTCTCTTATATAAACCTCACTGCATTATTAAATGGCACCAAAAGGAAAGAAGATGTCATCCTCTGGACCTTCTCTTGTCCCTACATCATATGAAGAATCGTTCGACATGCTGCTCTCCAAGATCCACTTGGAGCAGATTCTATCAGAGGATGAACTGGAATCACCGGTGCTGTCTCCCCTCGCCGAAATTCTCAGGGAGAACGGCCTCCTGAACTGGGCGACGCTCTTCCCGTCCCACCTTCTCAGGCATCAAGTCGGAGAGTTTTACTTGAATCTGAAGTCACCCATTGACAGCAGAGATGGGCTTGTTACAGAAGTTTCTTGTCGACAACGGGACGTTCCGGCCAGAACCATCCGCCGTGTCACCGTCCCCATTCCAGTTTCCGATATTCTTCGCCAAATCATCCCACCAAATCATTCTGCCGCAGACACCATCGACAACATCACCGATGCGGAAGCCGATGAGTTTCTGGAGAGTGCTCTCATCACTCCAGAAAAATTGAAGAGCAATATGCAGCGAACCAAATTGAAACCAGAACATCGACTTCTATTCGATGTTGTATCCAAGGTCATTTTCGGATACAGCGGTGCGTTTGGCAACATCAGCCGACTGAAGCTCAAGCAGTTGATTGCCTTGGAGCATAAACACAAGCATAACATCAACTGGTTCAGTTATTTTGAACACCAGTTGATTCTGGAGAGGCAGAAGATTTCTGAAACCACAACCGAGTCTGGAGAGAAGTTGTTGAGTGTAAAGGGAACTCTCAACTTCGGTTGTAAAATTTCTGCCCTGATCCTTTTCGCCAGTAAGGATCAGAACATGGTCTAGGAAGACTGTGAGGAGACTCCTGTGAAGAGGCAGATGCTCTTCCCAACCGCAAAGAAGGCTCAGGATGTGGTTAGGAGTGTTTATACTCCCAAGGAGAAGAGGGAAGCTGTGAAAACAGCTGAAGAACAAGACACAGCTAAGGAGCTGCCACCAGCTATCGGCTGCAAATCAAAATCTACAACTGCACGCCGACAAAGAGCTGAGTTGGAGAAGGAGAAAGCTGAAGAGCCAGCCAAGAAGAAGATGAGGCTGCGTATCAAGAAGAAGTCGGTTGCCGCACCAGCTGAGGATGTGCCAGCTGAGGACGCACCAGCTGAGGAGACACCAGCTGAGGAGCCATCTGAGTCGAGTCACTTAGTTGACACGGCTGCCTTCGAGGTTGTTCCTCACAGAGACGTGATGGAAGGGATGGAAACTGAACCAGCTGATGAGCCGGCTATCTCCTCGGATGCTTCTTCCTCCTCTGAGTAAACCA
Source organism: Schizonepeta tenuifolia (assembly GCA_029490685.1). Classification (NCBI taxonomy): domain Eukaryota; kingdom Viridiplantae; phylum Streptophyta; class Magnoliopsida; order Lamiales; family Lamiaceae; genus Schizonepeta; species Schizonepeta tenuifolia. The sequence goes on from CM055958.1 coordinate 57,507,590, forward strand.
AAGACATTCCAACCTCCCCCATGGCAGGAGTTGATGTCGTACCGCCCAAAGAGACTCTCTCTCTCACAACCAACATACAGCCAGAAATTCCGAGCTCACCGCTCGATGCCAACATTGTGACCACTCTTTCGGCCAATGTTGATGAACCTCTTGACACCAACCTCCCCACTCAATCAGAAATTCCGAGCTCCCAGCTCGATGCCAACGTTGTGACAACCTCTTTGGCCAACGTTGAGGAAACCATTGAACCATTATCTTATGAAAATCTATCTCCCTCCCCCATTGATGACGAAGCTGATTGTCAAGCCGTCGCGTTGGAGCATGAAGGCAAGGTGGCCTACTGCTTCCAGAAGCTGATCGGGATGTTCCCAGAAGCGCGCGACATGCCGATTTTTGCTACGCTTGGAACCGAGCTGCTGTATCAGTTCAACCTCATCTTCAGTCACTGGTATGTGAAGGAAGACACCATAAGGGTACACAGCTGGAACCAGCTGAAGGCAGATGAATCGTGCATCAGAGATTACTTCAACTACACCAACCTTGAGGTTGCCTACAACAACAAGGTAGCACTGCTGACGCGTCATCTGGACCTCAGCAAGGCGGAAGGAAGAGACATGAGGGAAACAGCTGCACAAGACTGCATTGCCTTCGTCGATAACATGCTCGTCAAGTCTGCTAATTTTGTTAATGATCTGGACGCAGCCGCCGCCGCAGCAAAGAAAGAAGAAGAAGAGCTTCAACAGTACATGGCCAACCGCCAAGCCATGGTTACTGTTGAACAGCCAGCACTCATTGAACAACCCGCTCCAGCTGATCAGCCAGTACCCTCAACTGAAGAAATTTGTGAGCTGATAGCTGAGAGGGTCAATTAGCTAAGGACGGAGATGCATGCCAACCTCAAGCTCAACAAAGAAGATCAGCTGAGGATGTTGGGAGCACAGGAAGAAAAGCACAAGAAGCTACAAGAGGAGAATGTTTCACTGAAGATAAAGCTGGACGAATTCTCAATATCCACCAGCCAAGATATCAATGCACTGAGGACAACCGTTCATGGAATCAAATCCGATCTGAACGTGTTTAAGTCCATATCTGATTCCAACCTCGCCAAATCCCAACAGACTCAAGATGAAGAATGAGATTCTCGTTTCGAGTCACGATGGGCTGAGTTCGTTGCTTTCCAAACCAAAGTCATTGAAAACCTCGCTACACTAAAGAAAGCCGAGCAAGAGCGCCTTGACTCTGAAATGGCGAAAAAGGTTAAAGTAGAGTGCGCGGTCGATGAGCTCTTCAACCACATCCAACAAGCTGAACAACAACTCACCTCTCTGGATGGCTCAGTCGCAAGCCTTGTTGCTAATGCCAAAAAGGGGGAAGAGGAGTTGCAGGGGGAAGTTGAGATGCAGGGGGAAGATGAGACACCAGCCAAAAAATCTCAGCTGAAGACCCAGCCGAAGAAGACCCAGAAGAAGCCAACTGACGTCGGCGGAGCTGAAATGGCTAAGGACTTGGAGCAGGCCGAGCAGTATGGAGTTTCCTACAACTCCATAGCCGAGATCGCAGCCGAGTTTGATGCGGAACTCGACGGTATTACAACCGAAGAGTGTATTGCTGCTGCTAAGGCTATGGATGTTGCAGAGAAAGATTACATGAATCCAGATTGGATCAAGAAGTTTGCTGCCAGCCAAGCTAGAAGAGTCAACCAGTTTGAAGATGGGCTTACCAAGATCACCAAGAACCTGGACAGGAATGTTGCATCCCGCAGCCGACGCCGCATAGAGAAACACCAAGTGAAGGTTGAGGCAAGGTTGAAGCAACAGAGATTGCCAGAGAATATCAAACTTCAAAGTCGATTCAGGCATGTGGATAAGTGGATGCCAGCTGAGTGGAACGAGGACTGAGAGTCATTCAAGCAGGAGTTTGTGAATGATTTCTATTATAGAAAGGTATTCACAACTGACGGTCCAAGAAGAGCCTTCAAGGAAGCACTGACCGAGCTACACTCTGGGGACCCGGGCATGTTCAGCCAGTTCAGACGAGCAATGATAGATGCAAAGCTGGATATGAACACAGTCCCAGTCCCTCAGAAAGTTACCTACCTTCCTCCATTCCTCCCGGACTCAAGAAACCCCAACCGTCAGAAGATAGCAGCTGAGGCAAGACAAGTTTGTCAAGAGCATGGGGTTGACATTTCGAAGGAGTCTGAGGCGAAAAGAGAAATTTTTGTCAAAATGTTCAATAAATATGGGCTAAAGTATTAGCTCAGTTAGAGTTTTTGAGCAACTGATGTATTGTTGATTTTTGTGCATTCTTTTGTAACCATCAGTTGTAATGAAAATTTTATTCAGTTATACGATTCACCTTGACGTACAATCTCTAGTTGTCCAAGCTCTGAATCGCAAAGTTATTTCAATACCATGTTATAACTGTGCTAACCCTTTGATGTTTTAATCTTATAGACTGTCTAGAATTTCAGCTGAGATTTTAGATAGGTCAGTAGTGTTTTGATCGGGTTTGATCTGTAAGGGTTTTGGCATCATCAAAAAGGGAAAATTGTTGGGATTTATTAAAGTTTTGATTGATTTCAAAACCAATTGACCCCAACTGAGTAGATGTTGCCATTTCCTAATGTTAGCTTTTAGGCTCGCTGTTTGAGCAATGTTAAGATTTTATCTTTACAGGTCTCCAGCTGAAGACGGCAACAAGGCTTCACTCGAATAGAACATCAGTTGTAAGAAATACAACTGAGCGTTCAAGTGGGAAGATGTAAGAGAACATCAGTTCAAGAACATCAACTAAGCGTTCAAGTGGGAAGATGTAAGAGAACATCAGTTCAAGAACATCAACTAAGCGTTCAAAAGATAGAACATCAGATGTACGAACATCAACTGAGCGTTCAAAAGATAGAACATCAGATGAGAGTTTAAAAGGGGGAAGTTACAAGAAAGACAACTGAGCGTTCAAGATGGAACATTAGTTGTAGGACTCGAACTGATAAGATCGACAACTTGAAGTTCAAGACTGCTGAGAGTTCCTATTCAAATAGAAGGTCAGATGAAGATTTCAATCAGATAGAACATCAGCTGAAGACCACTCAGATGAAGACCAAAACTTCTCAACCTACTATCCAAGGTTGAAAGTCAAAGGTTGAAGATTTGAATTTCAAAATGGGATGTCACGTGAAGGTTTGACGCTCTGTCATTACCTCATTTGGCCCAACACAAGCCTGTCTCAGATGGAAAGCAGAAGTCCACAGTTGCCAAATCCGGAAAGTCTGCAGAGATGAGAGACAAGCCATCGCTTTCACAGAACAGAGATCAAAGCTCCTCCAACGGCTAGTTGATTCTCTCCGCCTATAAATAGAGGCCTTCATTCATTCGCCAAGAATAACTAAAACGAGATAGAAAAGTGCGAGAGCAAAGAGTTAGACGAGCGAACATCACCAGTTGAGAGTTCATATCGCAAACGAGCTAAACTGTATTAAATCTCTAAGAACATCACTAGTTGAGAGTTCTAGAGTGTTAGATTCTGTCTTGGTGTTTTAGATCTTAGTTTGAGTTTTCATTCATTCAAGCCTAGATCCTAGCTCACTTCTTGGTGTTTTAGATCTTAGTTTGAGCAATGTTAAGATTTTATCTTTACAGGTCTCCAGCTGAAGACGGCAACAAGGCTTCACTCGGATAGAACATCAGTTGTAAGAAATACAACTGAGCGTTCAAGTGGGAAGATGTAAGAGAACATCAGTTCAAGAACATCAACTAAGCGTTCAAAAGATAGAACATCAGATGTACGAACATCAACTGAGCGTTCAAAAGATAGAACATCAGATGAGAGTTTAAAAGGGGGAAGTTACAAGAAAGACAACTGAGCGTTCAAGATGGAACATCAGTTGTAGGACTCGAACTGATAAGATCGACAACTTGAAGTTCAAGACTGCTGAGAGTTCCTATTCAAATAGAAGGTCAGATGAAGATTTCAATCAGATAGAACATCAGCTGAAGACCACTCAGATGAAGACCAAAACTTCTCAACCGACTATCCAAGGTTGAAAGTCAAAGGTTGAAGATTTGAATTTCAAAATGGGAAGTCACGTGAAGGTTTGACGCTCTGTCATTACCTCATTTGGCCCAACACAAGCCTGTCTCAGATGGAAAGCAGAAGTCCACAGTTGCCAAATCCGGAAAGTCTGCAGAGATGAGAGACAAGCCATCGCTTTCACAGAACAGAGATCAACAGCTCCTCCAACGGCTAGTTGATTCTCTCCGCCTATAAATAGAGGCCTTCATTCATTCGCCAAGAATAACTAAAACGAGACAAAAAAGTGCGAGAGCAAAGAGTTAGACGAGCGAACATCACCAGTTGAGAGTTCATATCGCAAACGAGCTAAACTGAATTAAATCTCTAAGAACATCACTAGTTGAGAGTTCTAGAGTGTTAGATTCTGTCTTGGTGTTTTAGATCTTAGTTTGAGTTTTCATTCATTCAAGCCTAGATCCTAGCTCACTTCTTGTTCGAGCTAGTAGTTGGAAAAACCCACCCTTTTACACATCCTCTCAAAAGGATTGTTAGGACCCCACTCTTCCCGTAATTGAGTAGATAGGTTGATAAGTACCCGTAAACTTATCTGTAAGGTTGATAAGTACCCGTAAACTTATCTTAACGGTTGCAAAGCCCGCGTAAGCTTTGTGGTTTTTGTCCAGAAGAACTTGGACTGAGTTGTGTGGACTCACAACTCCCCGTGGACGTAGGAGTTCTCTTCGAACCACGTAAATATTTGTGTGTTGTGTTTATTATTCAGTTAACTTATTGCATATTCAACTGACCAACTAACCAGCACTCAAACTGCATTTTTACATTCTCAACTGACTTGGTTATTGACCAACCTTGCATTGAAGCGTGAGTTATTTTACGAGTTGTTATTTTTCACCACATTCCGCACAGCACTACACTTCTAGCTGAGTGTTCTTACTCAGTTGTGATTCCAACTGAGTTGCATTACTCGGTTGTGATAATTTTCAGGGGGTTGTTTTTAAAATTCTTAACTGGTGTATTCCCCCCCCCCCCCCCCCATACACCAGAACTTGTATCGGGACCATCAGACATACTTTGGTGGAAGTTAAATGAACCTAGATTGCCTATTTTAGCTCTCCTAGTTCGAGATTTACTTTCAGTACCTATTTCTATGGTTGCACCCGAGTCAGCTTTTAGCACCGGGGGTAGGGTGCTTGATTCTTTTAGGAATTCATTGACTCCTAGAATTGTTGAGAGTCTTGTTTGCACTCAAGATTGGCTAAGGAAGTCAAAACAACCTATTTTACTTGAGGAAGATTTTGAGGGCATTCAAAAACATGAAGAAGGTTTGATTTAATTTGTAATTATTTATTTTTATCTCTTTATTTAATTTGTAATTATTTGATCATTTGTTTGTTTTCTTTTTTATAGCTTTGAGAAGTCTTGGAATTGGTGGTGAAGAGTTCATTGCAAATGTTGATGCCTTGAAGATTTGAAGCTAAGGATTGAGCATTGAAGCTCAATATTTTATGTTATTTGATTTGAACTTTGAAGAATATTGATGTTCTACTCTTAAGAGATAAGACTTAGTTTGCAATCATTTGTCATTTTGTGTATTTTATTATTATGTTGAATTGTTGATGGTGGAACTTGCCAATTTGGAATTGTATTTTAATATTTTGTTGTAATGTTTGTAGATATTGACATTGTTATTTACTGTATTGAAGCAGGTTTTTTTTTATTGAAGCATTGAAGCAGTTTTTTTTACTCGGTTCAAATAAACCGACCGAATATTTTCGGTCCGATTCAAAGTTGGTTGAAGCAACCTTATCGTTGCGGCTCGGTTCAAAAAAAATTGATCGGTTTGGCCCGCGGTTCATCAGAATTTGGTCGGTTGGTCGGACCAAGTGACCGATGCTCACCTCTACATTTCGGTGGCCTAAGGTTGTGTATATTCAAATGGAGTCCTTCAGTAAAATCCTTTTTTACACTTAGCCCATGTTTGTTCGTTGGACATTTTTGGAGTATGGAATTCACTTAATTGAATCTGTTACTTGCTATTTGTTTGGGTAGTGGTAACTATTACCCTTACTTGAGGGTAATCCAATCCCCCAAAATGTTATCCTTGAAAATAGATAGTAACAATATTCTTTGCTCTTCGAATTTATTTCCGTTAAGTGTGATTTTTTTTTCATTATTGAACCAAACATTTTAGAAAAGTACTACTAACATTTATTGTTATCATTCCCCTCCCTCTACTTGATTTCATCATTTCTCATTCATCTACTTGAACCAAACAAACATTTAGAGCCGTATTAGCTGTTATTTTTATTGAAAACTTCATGTTTAAATGAGTTCATGTTTTCAAATTGATGTATGTTTATGTCGACTTCATAAAAAAATAACATCGCTATTGAAATTTGATAGTACCGGCCTCTTCTTGGGCCTGGCCTAAGGCCCAATCTAATTGAGCCTCTGTATTAAGCTCGGCCCACAGAACTAGGCCCAGGCGAAATTACTAACTGCCTTGAAGACCAAGTAACGAAGCCTTACCTTGGAGAAGAAGGAATCCTATTATGAAGGAAATTCAGATATGTATGAGGAATCCTAGTAGGATTAGGGCTCAATTCAAGGCCTATATATAGATGTTAGATTAGAGGTGTAAAGACATTCAAATACTCATTGTACTCTCAAGCAATAAAAGCTAGATATTCTCTCCCGTGGACGTAGATCGCATTGATCGAACCACGTAAATCCTTGTGTCATCGCATTGTTATTATTTTCAATTACTTTTGCAAACCCTAGATCTATCATTGGCGCCGTCTGTGGGAACACCTCTTCGAATCGACGGTTCTTTGGTAGCTGATCAATGATGGTAACGCGATCACAAAGCGTGCGGGAGGCCCAAAGCCAACATGGGAATCCCAATGAAGCAGAAAGTCACCCCTCGGATAAGGGTAATCGCCATAAAGGCGGTTCGACCTTGAAAGAGGGACGTAATAATCACCACTCAGAAGAGGATCCATACAAGGGGATGCCCGAGCTAGAAGACATCCTTCGGAAGGATCCACCACAAAACCCGCGTCGCAGGAGCGAGACTCCAGAAGGGTTTGTCGAAGTGAGCGACGAATCCAAACAAAAGGGACCCGAGTCGAAGAAGGGAGATGATTTCCTCAACGACTTCGATCTCGCTACCGCCTATGCCGCAACTGAATTCGCTAGAGCGAATAAGGAGAGCTTCAAACGCTTCCTCACGACAGCTCGGATGCCCTCAATACCCGAAGCTAGGGAGAGTTCCACGCGGAAATCTGTACCCAAAAATCCTCACCACTTCAAGACGCAGGAGCCTGAGCTGAGGGGAAAGCACGACACACGACGAAGCCCATCCCGCCGCTGGAGTTCTAGCCCACGTCGGAGTCCCAGGCGACACCACCTCCCAAGGCGGCATCGGAGTCCCAACAGGCGCCGAAGTACGAGCTATTCCAGGAGTCTCAGCCCCCAGGAACATCGACACCGACGTGAAAGGGGACCATCCCGACTTGTCAGCCCGTTCACTGACGAACTACTTGACGCCAAGCTCCCTGCGGCATACAAGTTGCCCAACATGCCACCCTACTATGGGTTGGAGGACCCCCTCAATTTCCTGACGCGTTTTAAGTACAGCATGCACAACCAAGGCCTTAAAGAAGAACATATGTGCAAGATGTTCCCCGTGATGTTGGTCGACTACGCCCGAGCTTGGTTTGACGGCCTGCCGACTGGCAGTGTAGGGTCCTGGGCCTACCTCGAAGGAATCTTTAAACAAAGATTCCTTATAAAGGTCCAGGCTCGCCGAGACACGGCCTATCTCTTGTCCGTAAAGCAAAAAGATAAAGAGACTATAAGGGAGTACGCCTCCCGATTTATGCAAGAAAGCTTGAAGATCGATAAAATCGACGACGTCTTCCTCATCTCGGCTTTTCGAAATGGGGTCGCTCCTGGATCCCTGAACCAGGAGCTTGCTAAACAGAAGCCCGAAACGGCTCAGGAGATGTGGAGGATTGTATACCAGTTCGCGGACGGCCAAGATGCGGACCGGTTGAAGCGAGAAGAAACCGAGAAGAAGACTGAAGTGGAGCGAGGTCGCAATGATCGTGATCGGAGAAGTGCTCACGAACGTCTTCAGCGAGGACCCATCCAATCCCGGCTCGGACCAGGACCTATCCAGTCCCGGCTCGGACCTCGGATGGGACCAGAGCAACCTCAACGACCTCCTTTTGTGAAAACAAATGCGGAGATCTTCGCGCTTCATGAGGACTGGTTCACCAAACCACGTCCTATGTCAGGGTCCAAACCCCGAGATAAAAATAAACACTGCTCCTTCCATGACGACCATGGACATCACACGGAAGACTGCTGCGACCTTGCGGAACAGATAGAAAGGTTGGCCCAGGAAGGAGCTCTAAAGAAATACGAAGCTGGGGGGAGGAAAAGCAGAAAAGGAAAAAGGAAAGGAGGACAGGGTCGCTGTGCTCCAGGCAATAAGCGAGCTAAGGTCAATCACGACGAGGAGGATGATGACCCTCAATATGATGCCCCACAATACGACAGGGTGGTTTCAACCATCTCCGGGCTGCCCTCAGGTGTGACAAAACTAAGCTGAGGTCAGAAGCTCGCAGACCATCAATTCCGTCGGAAGAGGAGCAGACAAAAAAGAGGTTCAAGAAAAGTGAAACAGTCACATTCTCCGAGGATGATCCTGTACCTACAGCTATGCCCCATAATGACGCACTGGTGATACAGGTCGGAGTAGCCAATAAGATGGTCCACCGCGTATTTGTTGATGGTGGGGCCAGCGTCAGTATCATCTTCCAACATTGCTTGGATAGGATGGGACTCGACCCAACTCGGGTTAACTCCGCACCCCTGCCCCTCAAGAGCTTTACACAGCATGAGACGCGACCTGAAGGGATAATCGCGCTTGACGTCGCCATTGGTAGCCCGCCAACCAGCATTAACAAACTAATCCACTTCTACGTGGTCAAAGCGAACTCCCCCTACAACATCATATTAGGTCGGGATTGGCTGAATGCGGTCAGAGCCATCATCTCGCCATACCACTTGTTACTGAAGATCCCGACCTCGGGCGGAATCCTAACTGTCCGAGGCGACCAGAAAAAGGCCAAGGAGTGCATGCAAGTTGCTCTTCGAGGTCAACCGCAAGCATAGCAATCAAAGTATCCCAAGGAGTTGGAAGAGACGACGTCGATCTCAGACACCTCGGTGGAACAAGTTCCCTTATCCGAAGTAGACCCTGCAAAAGTTGTCAAGGTCGGTTTTGCAGGGGGACCCCAGACCCGCCTGCAAGTAATCCAGCTCCTTAGGGAATATCAAGATGTCTTTGCTTGGTCGCCAACGGACATGATGGGGGTATCATCGGATATCATTACGCACAAACTCAACATCGACCCGAGCTCCACCCCGGTTAAGCAGAAGAGGAGAACATTCGCTGCCGAACGAAATCAGGTGATCTACCATGAGGTGCAGCAATGGTTGAAGGCGGGGCTCCTATTCGAGATACCCAATTTGGCTATCTAACCCGGTGGTAGTCAAGAAAGCAGGAGGAGGGGAATGGAGGATGTGTGTGGATTATACCGACCTCAATAAAGCTTGCCCAAAGGACTGCTACCCTCTCCCCAACATCGACGAGAAGATTGAATCCTTAGTGGGATACGAGGTATTCAGCTTTCTTGACCTCTACAAGGGGTACTATCAAGTTCTAATGGATGAGGGAGATGCGATCATGACAGCTTTCGCCACGAGCTTCGGTGTCTTCGCATTCAAATACATGCCCTTTGGGTTAAAGAATGACGGAGCGACTTACCAATGAATGGTCGACTTCCTCTTCCGAGATCACATTGGCAAGATTGTCGAAGTATATGTAGATGACATTGTCGTCAAAAGCAAGGAAAAGGCTTCAGCAGTGGACGACCTACGAGCGACGCTCAACGTGCTAAGGCAGGCGAACCTCAAGCTGAACCCCAAGAAGTGCACTTTCAACGTGCGATCTGGGAAATTCCTAGGGTGCTGGATCTCGCCGGAAGGTCTCAAAGCCAACCCGTTGAAAATCAGAGCCGTGCAGGAAATAAAAGTACCCCGAACTATTCGCGACGTGCATAGGTTGACATGCTGCATAACCGCACTAAGCCGTTTCCTCTCAAAAGCTGCCGAGAAACAACTTCCGTTCTTCAAAATTCTCAAGAAGGCACCGGAATTTGGATGGGGACCAGAGCACGAGCTAGCCTTTGAGGAGCTCAAGCGCCACCTAAGTGACTTACCAACTTTGTCAGTCCCCAAAAAGGAAGAATCCCTCTCCCTATACCTTGCAGCATCGGAGGAAGCAATAAGCGCGATGTTGGTCCGAGATGAAGGAGATCGACAACTACCTGTGTACTTCGTCAGCAGAGTCCTAAAAGACCTGGAGACAAGGTATCAACCTCTCGAGAAGGTCGCTCTAGCCCTAGTAAATGCAGCTCGGCGCCTAAAACCTTATTTCCAAGCTCACCCAATACAAGTTTTGACCGACCTACCACTTCGGCAAGTCCTTACTAAGCCGGAAGCTTCAGGAAGGATCACGAAATGGGCAATCGAGCTCGGAGAGCACTCCATATCATTCGGTCCCCGCCGAGCTATAAAAGGGCAAGCTTTGGCAGACTTCCTCGCAGAAGCTCAATACAATGTCATCGACGAGCCAAAAAAGTCTGGAGCCAAAACCGAACTCCAAGAAATCCCAGAGAAGACACCCCTAAACTGCTGGGAGATGTACGTGGATGGAGCCTCGGGGAAGAAAGGAAGCGGAGCTGGCATACTCCTAATCAGCCCGGAGAAAAAGGAGCTGACACACTCGCTGCGATTCGAGTTTCCCACTACGAACAACGAAGTGGAATATGAAGCTCTTATTTCCGGACTACGTCTCGCCCAAACCCTCCAGGTACGAGCTATAGACGTACTGTGATTCCCAAGTAGTGGTCAACCACGTGCTGGGAAAGTATGAAGCGAGGAGTGAGAAGCTAAAGAAATACCTGGAGAAGGTCAAGCTCCTAGAACAATCCTTCCAATTCTTCAGAATAGTTCGCATTCCCCGAAGCCAAAATACCCGAGTTGACGAGCTAAGTAAGCTGGCGAACTCCACAACTAGCTCAACTCTAGTAGAAGAAGTCCGGAATCGAACTACCTCGGGCAACTTCCAACTTTCAAATCAAGAAGCTTGGCCTGAAGTAAATCGGTGCTCTCTTGACCAGCGAGCTGCTTCACCTCAGCCTCCACGCAGAGCGACTCAAACTTCCCCTGCCATTCCTCCAGCTCGGATTCTTTTAACCTTAACAGAGCACACTTTTTATCAAAAAGTGCCTCAGCTCGGCGACATCTCTCCATCCATAGCCGAGCTAGGGATCGTTTTTCAGACAGATCTTGAGAAAGAAGACTCATTTGCTTGTGTAAAGAAAGTATATCAGGAGAATCCAAAGTCTACACACACAAGGAAATGCAAAATTCGTTTATTCAAGAAGGTCCGAGTACATAATTACATATATACAAAAAAAAAGAAAAAAAAAAACTAAGGAGCATCGACCTCCTTGTTTTGAAGAGGTGGCTGCCCGGAGTGGAGATCCTGGGAAGAACCATCAGTGCCAGCATCCTTGGGATCCTCTTCATCAGCCGCGGCCTCGCGCTCCTCTTCCTCCTTGTCTTCTCCTTCCTCGTCGGGAAGTGAATCGAAGACTGCGTCGAGGGTGGGGTCACGATCTGTCGAGCAGGCAGCAATCTGCTCGGCAGATAGGAGCACGGACGAGCTGGCGAGGTCGTCCAAAACAGGCAGCTGGCCGAGGTGACGTCGGATCACTCTGGCATACTGGAAGGGGAGGGCCTCATCCTCTAAGCGCTCGTAGCCATATTTGGAAACGTCCAGGTCGGGGAAGTCCCTGGCGGCCTCCTCCAGAGCACTCAGGGTGTAGTTTCCATTGATAAGCCCAGCCAACTCATTGGCTAGGCCGGAGAAACTCTCCGACAATAGAAGCCTCTTTGTATAGGCCCGCAGGATCTCGCCTTGACAAGCCGCCAGCTTGGCCTCCCTGTCCTTGGCTGCACTCAGCTCGGCCTCAAACCTTTTTCGAGCTTCCTCGGCCTCCGTCTCGGCCTTCGCGAGCTGAGCGGCCAGCTCGGACTTGATGGTCTTCACCTCCTCCCGGGACTTGGCCAACTCCCCCTCAGCCTTCTTCAGCTTGGCCGTGGTCGACATCAGCTTCTCGGAGTACTGGCTTTTCTCGTCCTCGTACCTCGCTGACATCTCCCTGACGCCACTCTTTAGCCATCCCATGAACATATCAATGCCCTGCGAGAAGGAATGCAGTTAGCTACACAAGCAAGAATTACAGAAAGCTAACGAAAACAACAAATCTTCACCCCGGGAAAAGGCAAATCCCCTAGTCGGGTTGGAGGAGCAACCGGGCTCGCCTCCCCACCCGAGATGTCGACAATCTCCACGCTGACCTTAGATTTTTTAAGAGGGGGACTGCTAGAAGGAGAGAGAACATTCGTCGCAGCAGGCCCTGTCACCTCGGTTCGCCGACCCAAGTCGGAGGATCCTCCGAACTGGCCCTGGTCAGACGACGCAGATCATCCTGACGACCTCGGCCTCTTGCCCCCGCGAGCCGCGGCCTTAGCATCGGCTCCATGTATCTTCCCGAACTTCACTGCAAATGCAAGGCAAGTAAAGGGGTTAGGCAACGGATCAACAAACAAAACAATCCTAACAGCACTAGCGGGGCCTCACCCGTTGCGGGATCCACCATACTTTGGGGCTCAAACGGGCTTAACCCCGCTTCAGCTAGCGAGTCTTCGTTGTAGCTCTCCTCGAACGGGCCACAACTCGCTATCGCCCTCGCAATACTCTCTAAACCCTTATCCACCTCGTCTGTCACCCAAGCGCGATGCTTGCCCAACCTCCACATCAGGTCGACTACGCTATCATGCCGACAAAAAAAGAATTTCCTATGCCATTTCTCCACCTTGTTCTGAGTTCTCCCTTTAAACTCAGTGCGAGCAGTGGCATAGTACCAGCCCGCAGATGCTTTGAAGGCGAAGAGCTCGTGGATGAGCTCGGCAGATAGTGGGTAATTGTGGCGGATGGCCGCTACGCCTAGGTCGGCAAACTGCCTAAAAGCGTTCGGTGTTATCTGCCCCAAGGCTAAACCGAGTTTCCTTTGAAGCTTGGAAAAAGGCACAGGAAGGGGTAGACGAAGGCCGGAATGCAGGCTGTCCTCGTAAATCGTGACAAACCCCATAGGGGGCGAGCACGCCCTATCCTCCGGACGAGGTTCTATAAGTTCAACGTCTAGGGGGAAATTATAGGACTGGGCAAGAAATTTTATCCTAGACTCGTCTAGGATAGAAGAATATTCGGCTACCTTCCCCTCTACGCAGCGGGGCACAACTAAAGCTGTAACAGTCGGAGTGGGGGATCATAATGAAAAAATTCTAAAATTAACCCTCCCGTCGGCGGAATCGGCCGGAGGACACTCGCTATCGCTACTAGATTGAGAGTCGCGAGAATGGGAAGCCATACTTACTTGTGAAATTACGATTGAAGGTTCCAGAGCGGTTGTGAACGGAAGCCCCAACGGAGAGAGAACGACGGCACAGTGGTCCAAAAAGTTGAAGACTGTGTGAACAGAGAAGGGGGAGAGAGAAGAATTTCTGGGCACAAAATCCCTTTTGCTATAATGGCGAATGTGGAAAAGCGTGATATGCAAAAAGATGTTTCAAATCCCGCAATATATGTTTGATCCAGCCCTTACGCATTACACACGTGTGAGCGTGGGCCTGTCTTTCTCGGAACGTGAACCGTTTCTAAAAAATTTCAAAAAAACAGAGCCCACTAACTTTCCCTCCCCACGAGCTCGGATATGGGCCATCTGCATAACCGAACCAGGAAGCTACATGCTAATCTCGTTCTACGTGCAACTTGAGCTCGGGAGATAAGCTCGCTAATTCAGCTCGTGAAAGGTGATCTGCGCGATTGATCACCTCGGAAATTCGACCTCGCCGTCTACATCTAATGTCTTCTTTCCTCTTTTTTTTTTGGGGGGGGGGGGGTGGGGATGTGATAGTACCAGCCTCTTCTTGGGCCTGGCCTAAGGCCCAATCTAATTGAGCCTCTGTATTAAGCTCGGCCCACAGAACTAGGCCCAGACGAAATTACTAACTGCCTTGAAGACCAAGTAACGAAGCCTTACCTTGGAGAAGAAGGAATCCTATTATGAAGGAAATTCGGATATGTATGAGGAATCCTAGTAGGATTAGGGCTCAATTCAAGGCCTATATATAGATGTTAGATTAGAGGTGTAAAGACATTCAAATACTCATTGTACTCTCAAGCAATAAAAGGTAGATATTCTCTCCCGTGAACGTAGATCGCATTGATCGAACCACGTAAATCCTTGTGTCATCGCATTGTTATTATTTTCAGTTACTTTTGCAAACCCTAGATCTATAAAAATTGTACGATGTGTGCATTGGAACTTCGGGAACCACTAGAATTATTACTTAGAATATGAGAAGAGTTACTCATTAAATAGAACAATACTATGAAAATTGTACGCTATGTGCATTGGAGTATTATTGTATATTGTTGGCCTTTTGTTGTAGAAACAATTGGATCATGGTAGTTGTTATTATTATTAGTACAATTTTAGTTGAAGAGTAATTTTTTTATACAATGGATCAAAACATTTATAAGTTGTTTCGAATTTTATTATAATATTTGGCCACAGAAGATGCACGTCATGCATCACTCTGATCACCACACGTATTTTTAGATGACAGAGTTGAATTCAGGATAAATTGAAATGAATATGCATTTATTGAGTATGAATTGTACTTAGCATTTTTTTTAGATAACATTGGTTATTTTCCCTTTAGCCGAGAACACACCGTGGAAGTGAAATAGCACCCACAAAACCTACAAAACCTTTGGACTTCTAGTGTTGATCCGGTGTGTATACTTTGATGGAAAATGGTAAATATCTTTACAATTTTTCCTTTTTTTTTACATATTTATACAGTTGTGAATTTTCTTCGAGCATGATGTATAATTTTCTTGTACAACTAATTTTCCTTTCTTTTCATTCCAGCTGTGAAAAATATTAACATGTGGGATATGTGTGACAATATTTCCTCATAGAACATAAAGTATAAATATAGGGAGGAGTGATATATTTTTTTTTTCATTTTAATAAATTTGTGATAAAACAAATTGAAAATAATAATATTTTTATATTTTTTATCATCTCTTATTTTTCAAATAAATTTGCAACCAAAGTAAACATACATTTTTTTTGTCAAAAAAAAAGGTAAACATACATTTAAATTTATAATGATGGCTAAACAAATAATTTCCAAAAGTTTAGGGTTCTAGGTGAAATATTTGAGAGATGTATGGGTCAAAGTGAGAATGAAACTCACCCCCATCTAGCCTCCACTGGTCTAGCTCGATCACTCTATTTCTTCACGCTGCTTCATTTCCAAAATCTCCATACAAAAACTCTTGTATCGTTTACCTATTTCTTCCCATTCCATGCGATTTCTCCACGCCATTGATCTACTCTGCTTAAGAAATTAGAACGAGAAGCCATGGGAAGACATCTTTCCACCTTTTTGCTGCTTCTCCTTTTCGCGAATTCAGTTTTTTCCTGGAAAAAGGACGAGTTCAGAAACTGCAACCAGACCCCATTCTGCAAGCGCGCCCGCTCCCGTAAACCGGGCTATTGCTCGTTGATCGCCGCCGATGTCTCGATCTCCGACGGCGATCTAGTCGCGAAGCTCATCGCTAAACAGTCTAATCAAGAGAATTCCGAGAATCAAGAGAGGCCCGCAAAACCCTTGGTTCTCACAATATCAGCATACCAGGATGGTGTGATGAGGATGAAGATTGACGAGGACCAAAGCTTAGCCCCGCGGAAGAAGAGATTCGAGGTGCCCGATGTGATTGTGCACGAGTTCTTGAACAAGAAGCTATGGCTGCAGAGGTTGAAGGAGGAGAAGAGCGATAACGGTTCGATGTCCGTCGTTTATCTTTCTGAAGGGTATGAAGTCGTGATTAGGCATGACCCCTTCGAGGTTTTTGTGAGAGAGAGTGGCGAGAATGGGAGAAAGGTGCTGTCTTTGAACTCACATGGGTTGTTTGATTTCGAACAGCTGAGGGAGAAAGAGGAGAATGAGGATTGGGAGGAGAGGTTTAGGAGCCACACCGATACGCGGCCGCACGGACCGCAGAGTATTAGCTTTGATGTATCGTTCTACGATGCTGATTTTGTGTATGGAATTCCTGAACATGCCACTAGTTTAGCCTTGAAGCCGACTAGAGGACCTGGGATCGATTTCTCCGAGCCCTACCGGCTGTTCAATCTTGATGTTTTCGAATACGTCCATGATTCGCCTTTTGGGCTTTATGGCAGCATTCCTTTGATGATATCACTTGGTAAGTCTCGAGGGAGTTCAGGGTTTTTCTGGCTCAATGCTGCTGAAATGCAGATTGATGTTTTGGGAAGTGGATGGAATGATGAGTCCGAATCGGTGTTGATGCTGCCTTCTGATCAGAAGAGGGTTGACACATTGTGGATGAGTGAGGCTGGTGTGGTGGATGCATTCTTTTTTGTTGGGCCAGGGCCGAAGGATGTAGTTAGGCAGTATGCTAGTGTAACAGGAGCACCTGCATTGCCTCAGTTGTTTTCCATTGCCTACCATCAGTGTAGGTGGAACTATAGGGATGAGGAGGATGTTTTCAACGTCGATGCCAAATTTGATGAGCACGACATTCCCTATGATGTTTTGTGGCTTGATATTGAACATACAGATGGAAAGAAGTATTTTACATGGGATAGAATTCTGTTCCCTAATCCAGAAGAGATGCAGAGGAAGTTAGCTGCGAAAGGTAGACGTATGGTCACTATTGTGGATCCTCACATCAAGAGGGAGGATTCATATTATATACATAAGGAGGCATCCGAGAAGGGACATTATGTAAGGGACGCGACAGGGAAGGATTTTGATGGATGGTGCTGGCCTGGCTCCTCTTCTTACCTGGATATGTTGAATCCACAGATTAGGTCTTGGTGGGGTGACAAATTCTCATACGAGAATTATGTTGGCTCAACTCCATCGCTGTACATCTGGAATGACATGAATGAACCATCTGTCTTTAATGGTCCAGAGGTATACCTTATTTATTTTTTGTTTTTTATCCTTGTATTTTACACTCGATTCTTGATGTAGCTGGTTGTGTGCTTGATGTATTGGCTATTTTGTTAAATGCATGTTAGTCTGTTCAATAGCATCAACTCATACATGTTTTGCTAAATGTAATCTTGTGTGCTTCCCTTGTAAGATATATTCATCATATTTAGGCTAGACTGCTGGGTTTATATGCACATACACTTTTTGTATGCTGAAAATTTGAAACTGAATGTTGGAAGTCTAAATTACAAGTCAACCGAGGAATGTAAGATAATAATGTGTAAAGACATTGTAGGTAGTGTCAGTTAAGGATATTATTAGCAAATATATCATCTGTTAGGAAGTTCTTTGGCGAAGCTAGAACACTTTCAAGTGGATTGAGTCCCTTTAAGTGGCCCACTACTGTTTGAAGTATTGGATAACATGCTTGTAGTGCTAATGCATTTTCTGTGTTTAGGACCTGTATTCTTACTACTTCTGAACTTCTGGTTTTAAAGGGCACTAGAATAGCAGTCGGTTATTCATGCTTTATATTCTTGCCCTAGAATTAGGGAATCTAATAGTGATTCATTCATGCTTTATTATGAATTGGGGATGTGGCGTATACATGCAACACAGATTTTCATGTTTTTGTTTTTCTTTTGGTGATTGGGGAGGGGAAAGGGATTTGATTTTAGTCTCTTTAGTTGATTGCTTGGCTGCGGTGCATTACACTGTCTTCAAAGTTACTACAACATTTTGTGGTTTATAACCATTACGAAATTGACATTTGTTTCTGCTAACAACTTCACTGACACATTATTAAAGGAAAAAGAATTTCGTCAGCTGCATATGAAATTCACCAACCTTATGCTTTGAGTGATACTCCTCTATTACTTGGGGGTATTCTATTTCTATCTATTTTCCCACTCGACCCTCATTCTTCTTCAATTTGGCATGTCACCCTGCCCTCCAAATGGAGACCAGGAACTATATATTAGCTTTGAAACAGAAATATATTAATGTTGTCAAGAACGAAGTATGCAATGATTTGGGCTGATAATATGTGTATTGTTAGATCTATCTAGCAAGTAAGCTTTTGGGATTAGATCAAACAACAAAATGACATGGATGATAACTTGAATTTCAATTTCGTTACTCAACTTGTAATGAGATTTCCAATCTGCTTGTTGTACTCCATTAATCAACATTACTGCTCGTATTTCCTTCTGGGTCATCTCAAAATGGGATTTCTTTTCCTGAATGAAAGATATTTGCCAAAAGTATTACTTTTTGATAATGATGTGATGCCACATACCATCAGAGTGACTACATTTAAAGCATAAAAGGTTGAAGGATAAGATCATGTAGAAGCAACATTTTCAGCTGTTGTCTAGAAAATTGCATAAGGCAGCATTGCTAAAATAGACTTGGGACTTCGCACAATGCGAGCAAATTTTGTCTTTTGAGATCAAAGTCAAACTGGTTTCATCATATGCAATTCTAGTTTCATTATTATGTTATATATGTTGAAATTCGAATTATCTTCATTTCATAGTTGAATATTGATGTTACAAGACCAAGTTCTCGTTACATATTTTGAGTGAGTGGCTTAGGCTTGAGCTGCTACCTTCCAGCTTTTTGAAGATTTACCCTGTAACAAATGAAACTTCCTAAAGCTTTAAAGAAATAAATCTATTTATTCATAATAAAATCAAAAACTCTTTATTTTCCAAAGTTGCCACTTTCACGGTCCAAGTTCTCCAATATAACGAAGGCTCGTTTTTCATCAGGTTTCAATGCCCAGAGATGCATTGCATTATGGAGATGTGGAGCACAGGGAGTTGCATAATGCCTATGGTTACTACTTTCACATGGCTACAGCAAATGGACTTGTTAAGCGTGGTGATGGAAAAGACAGACCGTTTGTTTTGTCAAGGGCCTTTTTCCCTGGAAGTCAAAGATATGGCGCAGTTTGGACAGGAGATAACACAGCTGACTGGGATCAGTTGCGGGTCTCGGTTCCCATGATTTTGACTCTCGGTCTTACAGGAATGTCATTCTCTGGTTAGTAAACGACCCCATCAGCATAATCTTCGGTACTTGAATCGTTACTTTACCACTGATTATGTGGATTATGTGCGCTTCACAGGTGCTGATGTTGGTGGATTTTTTGGTAATCCCGATACTGAATTGTTAGTTCGCTGGTATCAGTTGGGTGCCTATTATCCCTTCTTTAGAGCACATGCTCATCATGACACAAAAAGACGTGAGCCTTGGTTATTTGGGTAAGCAATCTTTTGCTTCACCTGCGTAAAAACTAGTTGCTGCTTGAAACAAAAACTGATAGTTTTTGTGCACGTGTGCTGGCTTTAATTAGCATTTGATAAAGATCTTGTAAATAGACACTGGTGATCTAAATTCATACTTTCTTAGCATAGTTTATCTACAACCTATGGCAGCTACTTCTTTCATTCCTGTCTGATGTTGCTTCGGTGATTATGTTGGTTTCAGGGAACGAAATACGGAACTCATTAAGGAAGCCATACATGTACGCTATATGTTGCTTCCATATTTCTACACATTATTTAGAGAGGCAAATGCCAGTGGTATCCCTGTTGCCCGTCCTCTTTGGATGGAATTTCCTGCTGATGAGAAGACATTCAACAACGACGAGGCTTTTATGGTTGGAAACAGTATTTTGGTGCAAGGAATATACACTGAGGTCCCAATCTAAGAAAACTTGTCAACTTTTTGCCCCTGTACTGCTGCTCACTTCCTCCCGTTACTACACCTTTTTCACCCTCTTGATGTGATTGAATTTCTTTTACAGCGAGCCAAACACGTTTCCGTGTATCTTCCTGGGGACCAGTCTTGGTATGATATGAGAACTGGAACTGCTTACAAGGGAGGAGCAACTCATGCATTGGAAGCTTTAGAAGAGAGCATACCTTCTTTCCAAAGGGCGGGTACCATCATTCCAAGAAAAGATAGATTTCGTCGAAGCTCCACACAAATGGAGAACGATCCTTATACTCTGGTATGTCTTCCTCTCTAACAAACACACACACTCACACACACACTGGCAAATACAAACATATGCACATTTGAATGATTGCCAAATATGCCCTCCCACGTAGAGTCCTACGTTTTCTTCAGTTGAAGATTATTTTCCTGGTGTCATTGCAAAAATTGTATATTTCCACTTCGAATATAAATGTGCGACTGGGCCATCTTGCTCTGTCGAGTGACAGTTCTGAAACTAAGAGTCTTTGTTGCTTCATTTTCTTCAAGAAAGTAAACTTGAAACCGGTTTGTTTTATGATTATGAAATCCGAGTCATTAAGATATCATCCATTATTAGCTTAGGTATTATTGCTTCAGAGATCATAAAATAACCACCTATTACTCCTTTAGAAGCTTCTCGATAACACGACGATGCAAAGACGTTTTGATGATAAATCTCTTACAGATACTCCTTTCAGTTTAGCTTGATTCTGCATTACTATATGTGCCTGGCAGGTCATAGCTCTCAATAGCTCCAAGGCTGCTGAAGGAGAGCTTTATGTTGACGACGGGAAGAGCTTCGACTTCCAGCAAGGCGCCTACATACATCGTCGTTTCACATTTTCAAATGGAAAGCTTACTTCGTCAAACATGGCTTCTGCTACCGGTGGCGGCCCCAAATTTGCATCGCACTGCACTATAGAGAGAATCATAGTCCTAGGTCTGTATCCTGACCCCAAAGCTGCCCTTGTTGAACCAGAAAGTCATAAGGTAGACGTCGAACGCGGCCCGCTCCTGCTTCGAGGAGGACCTGGCCCGTCCGTCCTTACTATCCGCAAGCCTAACGTGAACATTGGAGACGATTGGATGATTAAAATTTTGTAACAACTGCATAGAGGGTGTCGAGTTGCATTAGAGTGAGGGCCCTTTATGCTAGGATCATGCAGTTGATTCCATATTAGAACGATACATAACTTCAGCGCTTTTTCTTAGGTCACATTTGATTGGGCAAGATAATTCGAATTTTGTGATGATTGTGCAAGTAATCTCTACATTTACAGAAACTCAATTGAAAGAGTTATTATCAGTGTCGAGACTAAAAAATGTTACTATTTTCTTAATAAATTATTTTTGGTATGTGGACGAAGAGAAGATTGTAGTCGTCTCCCATATATTATCTCGAAGAGAATATTGTAGTCGTCTCCCATATATTATCTCCAATGAATTTTGTTTCATGTCTAATTACACATGAGAGGCATCCTACGTGTTTGATATAAGTACAGTCTACGTCTCATGAAACAACATATTTTTTGTGAATCAAATGTAATTCATATTTTAATTCGAGATTTAGGGGGTTTAAATCAAAAAATTGATATTTTTTTATTAGTTGCAATGCGATTATTGTGTTCCATTCCATGATATCTTTTCATTTGACATGTTGGTACAGTTATCTGTTATCCGTGGACTTTTTCATCCGATAGGTTAGATGCTACTCACCGAAAAAATTGAGATCGGATCTTCTATTGCATTCCGTATTGCATCTCCTATTACATTAACGAAAGAACGACACGTGATGTGATAATGAGTTTAAGATTTAGAGAATATATTTTCCTTATATATACCCTAAATATTGAACCTTTAGTCATGCCACATGTCGTTCCCTTATTAATGCAGTAGGAGATGCAACATAGAAAAGCAATACAGGATCTCGTTTGGAAAAAAATAGGCATGCTATATTAACAAAACATATGAAAATTTGTGTTGTAATTGCAACGTTTATATTTTTATTGCTAATTCGATGAAAGATTGTGTTAAAGCTGAAAATTAATAATAGAGAAGGACTTGGGTGCAGACTTATGCACCCAAGCTGTAAATAACCCGACCCGCCCTGACCACCCATGCGCCATTCCGACCCGCGCGTGAGATCCACGCGCCGCGCGTTGGTCTCACGCGCCCAGTTGTTTTGTTTTTGTTTTTTTTTCCGGCTTCGCCTTTGGCTCCGATTTTACGGCTTCGCCTTTGCTCCGATTACTAAAATAAGGATAATCGGCGAACAACAATTTGAACTTTTTCGGCTTGCTCGAATCTTGATCATAGAAGAAACGGCAAACAATAAAAAACAAAACTAAAAAAAAAACTGGTCAAAGATGGAGTTGATCCGGGTCAAACGGGTCGGATCGGGTCAAATGGACGGGTGTTCCACGGTGCAATAGTTGCACTAGAGTTTTTATCTTAATAATATGGTCAATTGAGTGTGTGTCAGGCAAGGGTGTGTATCAAATAAGTGTATTTTGTAATGCGGAAATGGAAGACATGATAGCTTATGATCCAACTATTAATGGCTCTTATCATCATTAATTTATTCAAGATAATACACTCTTTGTTGTCTATGCCAATTTGGATGGTCATGCTCCAAATCTCCATTCTTTAATTCAAAAGAAATACCGCAATAACATTTAGCCATTCATTCTATCTTTTTCTGCTCCTATAAGTTATGATTGACTGCTAGCGCCACTTTATTTAGTTATGAATTTATGCAGATACTTTATTCTGTAGAGAACTTGTTACATGTAATAATACAAAGTTAATGAGAAATGACAATACTAATAGTGGTACATTTGACAATTAGCATACGTATGAGAGAAGAGAGAGAAATGTAGTTAATGAGTAGCCATTTAAATTAATTCTATAGATTGAACTAGGTATTCCAGACGTATAGGATCAAATTCCTATACCGAGATTTTTTAAAAATACTAGTAAATGCATCTAAAAATAATGACTATACTAAATAAATACTTTATTGAACATAATTTTTCTGAAGTCTAAAAAAATTAAACTTGAAATTGAAATATCAATAGGTTTTATACTATGAATTTTCATTAAATGCTTGTACTCCCTCCGACCCACTCATATTATTATTCTTTCTTTATTTAGAGATCCATTCATATTGTCATCTTTCAAATAAGGAAAATTTTAACCCTTCAAAAGTTATAAGACCCACTTACTTTCCATCATTTTATCTTTTATTCTTAATTTCTATGTCGAAGACTAACATGACAATATTAATGGGTCGGAGGGAGTATATGATAATAACTATTTAATTCATAAAATGATAGAAAAAATAAAGAATGACTATTCCAAATTATGATATGCACTGCTAATATTTATAGCATTGAAAAATTTATTTCAAAGCTAATTAATACATATTTAAATCAAATTGTGGCGTCTAAAACCACAGCTACTACTTTAAAATTTATCAAAAGAAAAAATTGGCAAAACAAAAATATAAAGTATGCTCGTTAAAATCTGAAAGATAGAGTAGCAGAAGACAAACATATATGCCTACATTTCGATGAACTGAAAAGAAGCTGGAAAAAAAGAAGTCTTTCATATATACAATTTTTACATTACGTACGATGAATTGCTAAAGAAATCTTTTTTTTTTACATATACTATCAATAATAATTGAAAAAGTTTCTATAAAGCAATACTATATATAGAGAGAAAATTATCATACGTACCCATTTTGAGGATAACATGTACTCCACATACCTATTTTGAGGATATATAAAATGTCTACTCCTCATACCCACTTGGCCCACAAAATGTACTTTCCACCATTTAATTAAGGTTTTTGCTTTAATTTTATTGCTAAAAATTTGTCAATTCTTCTACCTCAAAATTGGTGACATGATTGAATCATCATGAGTTGAATTGGTTTTTGAATAATGCCAAAATGTATTTTATGTTGAGGTAGGTGGGATGACTGATTTGTAAACTCTTCACGTGAATAAAGCTTCTTGTATGAAAAAATTGTACCATTTTTAATAGTATAGTATGCAAAAATTGTACCATTTTGAATAGTATTATTGCATGCTGGTAGATGAATTATTGAATTCTTCAACCATATATGAATCACAGTTTGAAGGATCTGTATACAAACATACTCCCTCCGTATTAGTTATAAAGTCCCAATTTAAAAGGACACAAGTATTAAGAAAACTGGTAAAGTATTTTTGAGTGGGGTAACAATTACAAAGTAGGGGTAGTGGTATTCACAGAAAAGTAGTGGTATTGACAAAAGGTAGTGATAAAGAGGGTATAAGGGTAGTAATTTTAAAAAGCAACGAGGGTATAATAGTACAAAAAACAGAGTAGGACTTTTTAAAAAATACATGTGAAATGTGTGAAATGAGACTTTATATGTAATACGGAGAGAGTAAGAAGAAAAAAAATTAAGAGAAGAGTTGAGCAAATATTAGATCATAGAAATTATAATTGATGGTCCCGATACGAGTTCTGGTGTATGGGGGGAGGGAGAATACACCCGTTAGGAATTTTAAAAACAACCCCCTGAAAATATCACAACCGAGTAAGAAGACTCAATTGGAATCACAACTGAGTAAGAACACTCAGCTGTGAGAGTGGTGCTATGCGGAATGTGGTGGAAATAATAACTCGTATAAAATTAACTCACACTCAGATGCAAGGTTGGTCAATAACCAAAACAGTTAAGATGCAAAGATATGCAGTTTGAGTGCTGGTTAGAAGGTCAGTTGGATATGCAATAAATTAACTGAACTGAAAACACAAACACACAAAGGATTTACGTGGTTCGGAGAGAACTCCTACGTCCACGGGGAGTTGTGAATCCACACAACTCAGTCCAGGTTCTTTAGGACAATTTCTACAAAGCTTACGCGGGCTTTGCAACCGTTAAGATAAGTTTACGGGTACTTATCAACCTTACAGATAAGTTAATGGGTATTTATCAACCTATCTACTCAATTACGGGAAAAGTAGAGTCCTAACAATCCTTTTGAGAGGATGTGAAAGGGTGGGTTTTTCCAACTACTAGCTCGAAGAAGAAGTGAGCTAGGATCTAAGCTTGAACAAATGGAGACTCAAACTAAGATCTAAAAACACCAAGACAGAATCTAACTCTCTAGGAACTCTCAACTAGTGATGTTCTTAGAGATTGATTTCAGTTTAGCTCGTTTACGATATGAACTCTCAACTGGTGATGTTCGCTCGTCTATCTCTTTGCTCTCGCACTTGTCTGTCTTCTCTTGTGTGTGTTCTGTAAGTCTTGGTGAATGAATGAATGCCTCTATTTATAGGCGGAGAGAATCAACTAGCCGTTGGACGAGCCGTTGATCTCTGTTCAGTGAAAGCGATGGCTTGTCTCTCATCTCTGCAGACTTTTCGGATTTGGCAACTGTGAACTTCTGCTTTCCATCTGAGACAGCCTTGTGTTGGGCCAAATGAGGTAATGACAGAGAGTCAAACCTTCACGTGACTTCCTATTTGAATTTCAAATCTCAACATTAGCTTTTCAACAATGGTTAGCCGGTTGAGAAGTTTGATCTTCATCTGATTTGGTCTTCAGCTGATGTTTCATCTGATCTCTACCTTCATCTGACATTTTGTCTGAAGAGGAACAGTTGAACTCTCAGCTGACTTGAGCTTCATGTTGTCGATCTTATCGGTTCGAGTCCTTCAACTGATGTTCTGTATCTTGAACGCTCAGTTGTCTTTCACATCTGATGTTCTGTATCTTGAACGCTCAGTTGTCTTTCACATCTGATGTTCTGTATCTTGAACGCTCAGTTGTCTTTCTTGAACTGATGTTCTCTTACATCTTCCCCCTTTAACGCTCATCTGATGTTCTATCTCTTGAACACTCAGTTGTCTTTCTTAGACCTGATGTTCTACCCGAGTGAAGCCTTGTTGCCGTCTTCAGCTGGAGACCTGTAAAGATAAAATCTCAACATTGCTCAAACAGCGAGCCTAAATGCTAACATTTGGATATGGCAACATCTACTCGGTTGGGGTCAGTTGGTTTTGGAATCAATCAAAACTTTAATAAATTTCCCAACAATTTCCCCCTTTTTGATGATGCCAAAACCCTTACAGATCAAACTGATCTAAACCCTACTGACCTATCTAAAATCTCAGCTGAAATTCCAGACAGTCTATAAGATTAAAACATCAAAGGGTTAGCACAGTTATAACATGGTATTGAAATAACTTTGCGATTCAGAGCTTGGATAACTAGAGATTGTACGTCAAGGTGAATCGTATAACTGATGAAAGTTTTCATTACAACTGATGGTTACAACAAAATGCACAAAAATCAAAATTACATCAGTTGCTCAAAAACTTTAACTTGGCTAAAATTTTAGCCCATACTTCCTAAAAATTCTAACAAAGATTTCTCTTTTCGCATCCGACTCCTTCGAAATGTCAACCCCATGCTCTCGACAAACTTGTCTTGCCTCAGCTGCTATCTTCTGACGGTTGGAGTTTCTTGAATCCGGGAGGAATGGAGGGAGATAGGTGACCTTCTGAGGGACCGGGACTGTGTTCATATCCAGTTTTGCATCTATCATTGCTCGCCTGAACTGGCTGAACATGCCCGGGTCCCCAGAGTGTAGCTCGGTCAGGGCTTCCTTGAAGGCTCTTCTTGGATCGTCAGTTGTGAATACCTTCCTATAGTAGAAATCATTCACAAACTCTTGTTTGAATGATTCCCAGTCTTCATTCCACTCGGCTGGCATCCACTTATCCACATGCCTGAAGCGACTTTGCAGCTTGATCTTCCCTGGCAGTCGCTGTTGCTTCATCCTTGCCTCAGCCTTTACTTGATGTTTTTCTATTCGGCGTCGGCTGCAAGAGGCAATGTTCCTGTCCAAGTTCTTGGTGACCTTGGCAAGCTCCTCTTCAAATTTGTTGATTCTTTTAGCTTGGCTTGCAGCAAATTTCTTCACCCATTCCGGGTTCATGTAGTCTTTCTCAGCAACATCCATAGCCTTAGCAGCAGCAATACACTCTTCGGTTGTAATACCGTCGAGTTCCGCATCGAGCTCGGCAGCGATCTCGGCTATGGAGTTGTAGGAAACTCCATACTCCTCTGCTTGTTCTAAGTCTTTAGCCATTTCAGCTCCGCCGACATCGGTTGGCTTTGGAGCGGACTTCTTCTTTTGAGCTGTCTTCTTCGGCTGAGATTTTTTGGCTGGAATCTCTTCTTCAGCCTGGGTCTTATCAACCCGGTTCTCATCTTCCCTGGTCACATCTTTCCCCTGCATCTCATCTTCCCCCTTTTTGGCATCAACAACAAGGCTTGCGACTGAGCCATCCAGAGAGGTGAGTTGTTGTTCGGCTTGTTGGAGTCGGTTGAAGAGTTCATCAACTGCGTACTCTACTTCAACCTTCTTCGCCAGTTCAGTATCAAGGCGCTCTTGCTCGGCTTTCTTCAGTCCAGCGAATGTTTCGTTTACCTCGGTTTGGAAAGCGACGAACTTAGCCTATCTTGACTCGAACTGCGAATCCCATTCTTCATCCTGTGTCTGTTGAGATTTGGCCAGGTTGGAGTCTGAAATGGATTTGAAGACGTTCAGTTCGGATTTGATTCCCAGAACAGTTGACTTTAGATCAGAGATGTCTTGGCTGGTGGATTTTGAGAATTCTTCCAGCTTCATCTTTAGCGCAACATTCTCTTCCATCAGCTTCTCATGCTTCTCCGCCTGAGCTTCCATCATCCTCAGCTGATCTTCTTTGTTAAGCTGGATATTGGCAAACATCTCCGTCCTTAGCTGATTGACCCTCTCAGCTATCAGCTCGCATATTTCTTCAGTGGAGGGGGCTGGCTGATCAGCTGGGGCGGGTTGTTCAATTTGTGCTGTCAGTTCAACAGTGACCATGGCTTGGCGGTTGGCCATGTACTATTGAAGCTCTTCTTCTTCTTCCTTTGCTGCGGCGGCGGCGGCGTCAAGATCATTAACAAAATCGGTAGACTTGACGAGCATGTTATCGAGGAAGGCAATGCAGTCTTGTTCAGCTGTCTCCCTGGTATCTCTTCCTTTAGCCTTGCTGATGTCGAGACGACGCGTCAGCAGCGCAACCTTGTTGTTGTAGGCAACCTCAAGGTTTGTGTAGTTGAAGTAGTCCCTTATGCGTGACTCGTTTGCCTTCAGCTGGTTCCAACTGTGTATTCTTATGGTATCTTCCTTCACATACCAGTGACTGAAGATGATGTTGAACTGATACAGCAGCTCGGTCCCAAGCGTGGCAAAAATCGGCATGTCGCGCGCTTCAGGGAACATCCCGATCAGCTTCTGGAAGCAGTAGGCCAGCTTGCCTTCATGCTCCAATGAGACGGCTTGACGATCAGCTTCGTCATCGATGGGGGATGGAGAGAGATTTTCGTAGGGAATCGGTTCAAGTGTTTCCTCAACGTTGGCCAAAGAAGTGGTCTCAACGTTGGCATCGAGCAGAGAGGTCAGAATTTCGGACTGTATGGGGATGTTGGAATCAAGAGGTTTCTCAACATTGGCTGAAGAGATGGTCTCAATGTTGGCATTGAGCAGAGAGCTCGAAATTTCTGGCTGTGTATCGGTTGAGAGAGTCTCTTTGGGCGGTACGGCATCAGCTCCTGCCGTGGGGGAGGTGGGAATATCTTCAGTTTCCTCAGATGAGGAAGATGCATCCGAGGGGATGGTTGGCTCGTCTTCTGGGTCAGTTTCCATCCCTTCAACCTCATCTGTTCCACCTGCACGAGGAACAATCTCGAACGCATCCTTGTCAACTGAGTGACTCGACTCAGATGGCTCCTCGGTTGGTGCTTTCTCAGCTGGTGCCTCCACAGCTGGTGTCTCTTCAGCTGGTGCCTCCTCAGGTGGTGACTCCTCAGTTGGTATGGCAACCGACTTCTTCTTGATACGCAGCCTCATCCTCTTCTTAGCTGGTTCTTCAACTTTCTCCTTCTCCGACTCAGCTCTGTGTCGGCGTACAGCTATTGATTTTGATTTGCGGGCGGCAGCTGGGAGCAGCTTCTCAGCTGTGTCTTTTTCTTCAGCTGTCTTCACAGCTTCTCTTTTATCCTTGGGAGTGTAGACACTCCTGATCACATCCTGAGCCTTCTTAGCTGTTGGGAACAACACCAGCCTCTTCACAGGGGTCTCCTCACAGTCTTCCCAGACCATGTTCTGATCCTTTGTTGCAAAAAGGATCAGAGCAGAAATTTTGCAACCAAAGTTGAGAGTTCCCTTGACACTCAACAACTTCTCTCCAGAGTCGGTCGTGGATTCATAAATCTTCTGCTTCTCCAGAGTCAACTGGTGTTCAAAATACTGGAACCAGTTGATGTCGTGCTTATGTTTGTACTCCAAAGCAATCAATTGTTTGAGCTTCGGTCGGCTGATGTCTCTGAAGGCCCCACTGTATCCGAAGATGACTTTGGATACAACATCAAACAGAAGTCGATGCTCTGGCTTCAACTTTGTTCGCTGCATATTGCTCTTCAATTTTTCTGGGGTGATGAGAGCACTCTCCAGAAATTCATCGGCTTCCGCATCGGTGATGTTTTCGATTGTGTCTGTGGCGAAATGATTTGGTGGAATGATTTGGCGTAGAATATCGGAAACTGGAATGAGAACGGTGACAAGACGGATCGTTCTGGCAGGAACATCCCGTTGTCGACAAGAGACTTTTGTAACAAGCCCATCTCTGCTGTCAATGGGCGACTTCAGGTTCAAGTAAAAATCTCCGACTTGACGCCTGAGAAGGTGGGAGGGGAAGAGCGTCACCCAATCCAGAAGACCGTTCTTCCTGAGTGTATCGGCGAGGGGAGACAACACCGACGACTCCAGTTCCTCTTCTGATAAAATCTGCTCGAAGTGGATCTTGGAGAGCAGCATATCAAAGGACTCATCATATGAAGAAGGGACTAGAGAAGGTCCCGAAGATGCCATCTTCCTTCCTTTTGGTGCCATTTAATAATGCAGTGAGGTTTATATAGAGATATAGAGAGAAGAGATGAAAAACTTGCAGAAAATAGTGAGACAAAAACGGAGACGAAGATGAACAGTTACTGCAGATAATCACAAATGTAGAAGGTAAGAGATCACTTCCTGATTTTCCGCCTTTTATAGGCTAGTGGCTCGGTTGAAATCGACGGCTAGGGTTGAATGGCGCGAATCCATCAACGGTTGAGATCTCGCGACTGTTGACTAGCTTTGACTGTCGTCACATTCCGAATTCCAACACCCGCGCGTGAGAAGGTGAACTGTTTTTCATGTCAGCCCAGTCGCACTATAAAGTAGGCTATTGATGTTCAGCCGTACTTTACATTAAATGCGCTATGATGGCTATTTTAGTCTAACTGACATGCTCAGGAATGTTTGAATTTATTTCAAACATTCTCATTTAAGACACAAACACCTTCAGCCATAAATATTACCTGCCAGCTGATGTCGGAATCAGCTGTGATACCTGCCAGCTGATGTCGGAATCAGCTGTGTTCCGATGTTGCGGCATACCATCAGCTGACTCGAGTTCGTCTGTTCAGCTGACGTCTGATGTCTCCGGTTGGCAATCCGCATCTGAGATTCCCCCTCAGATGGATATCTATCTCTTCACCTCAGCTGAATCCTCATCTGATGGATCCAACAATCCAAGGAGATCGCATAACGTCATGAACCGTGCTTCGGCTAGAGGTTTGGTGAAGATATCAGCTCGCTGAATCTAAGTTGGAATCTTCTCCACAGATACATCCTTCTTCTCAATATGATCTCAGATAAAATGATGTCGGATGTCAATGTGCTTTGTCCGAGAATGGTGAACAGGATTCAAAGAGATAGCGATGGCACTTGAGCTATCACAATGAATGGGAACCTGTCCAGTTGCTACTTCATAATCTCTCAGCTGTTGCTTAAGCCACAACACTTGCATGCAACAACTGCCTGCAGCCATGTACTCTGACTCGGTTGTAGAAGTGGCAACACATGCTTGTTTCTTTGAAAACCATGAGACTAACTTGCTTCCCATGAACTGACAATGTCCAGATGTGGACTTCCTATCCAACCGATCTCCGGCTAGATCCGCATCTGAGTATCCAGACAGTTGAATATTGTCGTCAGTTGGATACCACAATCCAACATTAACTGTACCCTTCAGATACTTGATGATGTTCTTTGCTGCCAACATGTGTGCTTCCATCGCCTGAACTTGGAATCGAGCACACACTCCAACCGCGTAGGATATGTCTGGCCGACTGGCGGTTAGATATAGCAAAGAACCGATAATCCCTCTATACTTACTGGCATCTACGAGTTTTCCTCAGATCCGGGTTCAATCTTCAAGTTAGTATTCATCGGGATCCTTTTGGTTTTACTTGTCTGCAATCCGAACTTTGCGATGAGCTCCTTTGTATATTTGGACTGATTGATAAAAATTCCTTTTGATGACTGCTTCACCTGTAGCCCAAGAAAATAATTCATCTCGCCCATCATCGACATCTCGAATTTCTTCTTCATGAGAGTTGAGAATTTCTCGCACAGCTCCTCCGACTTGGAACCGAATATGATGTTGTCAACATAGATTTGCACAACAAGTATATCTTCTCCAACTTTTATGATGAAAAGTGTTTTGTCAACTGACCCTCGTTTGAACCCCGAGTTCAGAAGAAAACCACAGAGAGTGTCATACCAAGCCCTAGGTGCTTGCTTCAAGCCATAGATAGCTTTCTTCAACTTATACACTCTTCCATCTCCAGTCTCAAAACCGGGAGGTTGTTCAATATAAACATCTTCCTTAATATCACCATTGAGGAAGGCACACTTCACATCCATCTGATAAACCTTGAATTAGTGAAATGCGGCATAGGCTAGAAATATCCGGATGGCTTCCAACCTTGCAACTGGCGCGAAGGAATTCTCGAAGTCAATTCCTTCTTGTTGGCAATATCCCTGAGCTACCAACCTTACCTTATTCCTCACGATGAATCCAATGGCGTCTCTCTTGTTCTTGAAAATCCACTTTAATCCAATGACTTTGACACCATTTGGTCTTTCTACCAACTCCCATACACAGTTGCGTAGAAATTCATTCAGCTCCTCTTGCATAGTTGTTGTCCAGTGAACACAATTGAGAGCTTCCACAACATTCTTTGGTTCTGGCACATCAGCTACGAAGCATGAAATCATGGCAACATCTCCTGCTTGTTCGAACTCCTCAATAACTGCCAACTCCTCAGCATATTGAGCGTAAGTGTTGGAATCTTTCTCAGCTGAGTCTGGATTTGCAACTCTGCTTCTAGTACTCACACCTTTGGCTGGATCTCCAATGATGTTGTCCTTGGAATGATCTTCATACCATCTCTTGTTGCGTCTTCCTTCTTCTTCCAACATTGGCTGTTCCGTGATTTCAACTGATGGGATAACCTGAGCTGTGGGAGATGCTGGTGATTTATTAGTTGTGGAGTCTGGATCCTCAACATGGACAATATTTTGAACTAAGCTCGGTTAGGCTTCGGATGCTGATGCAGTTGGAGTGACATTAGCTGAAGTTCTCCCTTAAGATGAGTTGGGGTCCTCGCATTCATCTTCAGAGGAACAAGGATCATCATCCTCAGTTGCCCATACCAATGGTTCAGATAGATTCTTTTGCCTTAGAACCTGTGATTTGGTGAGAGCTAGTGGAACATGTGGATCAGCTTGTTGTCCTTTAGCCTGTTCCCTGCACTCAAAAGTAGATTCATCAAAACTAACATGAGGTGTTATCTCCACAACACGAGAGCTGTTGTTGAAAACTCTATAAGCCTTGATCCGAGCGGCATATCCAAGAAATATGCCCTTCGAAGCCTCGGCGTCAAAAGTTTTCAACTGAGTCTTCCCATCATTGTGAATATAACACTTAGAACCAAAAATGCGAAAATATGAAATATCAGGCTTCCTGCGTCTCCATAGCTCATATGGAGTCTTTCCCAACCGCTTGGTTAGAAGAGACTGATTCTGGGTGTAGCAGGCTGTGTTGATTGCCTCAGCCCAAAATCTCTTTGGCAGAGCTGAGCTTGTCAACATGGATGTAGCAACATCCTTCAGCGTTCGGTTCATTCGCTCGGTTACTCCATTCTGTTGTGGAGTATGTGCAGCCGATGTTTGATGAGTAATTCCATGCTTCTCGCAGTACTCGATGATGGTTTCATTCAGGAACTCGGTTCCACGATCTGATCGGATAGAAATGATTTTCATCTCTTGTTGGTTCGATATCCGATCCATCAACTTGGGTAGCTCATCTCGGGTTTCACTCTTGTGACGCATGAAAATGGTCCACGTGTACCTAGAAAAATCATCAGTAACAACAAGGGTATACTCGTTATCATTCATGCTCTTTGGTGTAACTGGCCCGAAGAGATCTATATGGATCAGCTGCAAAACTCGGTAGGTTGAGGGAGTCGATTTCAACCGAAAGGAGGATCTAGCGAGCTTTCCTAGCTGATATGCACTGCAGATATGTGTTGTTGAAAACACTCGGTTAGGAATGCCCTTTGCATGTTCCTGTCTTGCAAGTCGGTTCATTGTCTTGAAATTCAGATGGTTGAGCCTTTTGTGCCACAACCAGCTCACATCCGAACTGCTCTTCAATAACAGACAGGTTTCAGGAGGACTACTGTTCCAATCTGCATAGTAGACATTCCCGGTTGGGAATCGATTTCCCAACAATATGACTTGCTTTGTTTCAACATTTTTAACCTTGCAGCCCTGTGCATCAAACTTAACAAAGAAACCATTATCACAGAATTGGCTGATGGAGAGCAGGTTATGCTTCAATCCATCAACATATGAAACATTGCAAATAGACACGTGATTGGTTTCAAGGGTACCGTAGCCTTTGGTGTGACCTTTTGAGTTGTCACCAAAGGTAACTGATGGTCCTTCCTTTTCCACGAAACTTCCAAGCAAATGCCTCAGATTTGTCATGTGTTTCGAGCATCCACTATCCATCACCCACATGGTATGCGATGCTTTATTCTTCCTCAGCTATTTTTCCTGTTCCTGCACAGAGAAACACGCTTAGGTCCCCAATTTTAGTTGGGTCCTGGAGGGTTAGAACCAGTTCCCCCTTGAACTGTGAGTCTCTTTTCCCTGTAGATTAGGATAGATTTATCATTCCAAATTACTTTTCCTTCTCCATCAACTATAACAACACCTCAATTATCCTTAGACTTGTTGTTATTGTTGATGTTTTGTTTCTTGGGAGGAGATTGATTTCTCCCATTGTGAGCTTTAGGAGGAGAAGCGTTCCCCCTGTTTTGATGGCGTTTCTTATCCTGTTGGTTTTGTCGATGAGGTCGGACGCCACGTTGGAATCTTTGTGGCTGAGTCTGATTCCACTTTCCTAACTGTCGATGACAGCTGTTCATGCCCGGCTGTTGTTTCGTGTTATGGCATGAATATTCACAGCTGTTGGAACTGTTCCTCATTGGTTGACTCGGTTGGAATCTCTGGTTGAACTGTTGATGGAACCGATGTTAATTCTGATGGTTGAATCCCTGTTGGTTCGGTTGATTCCATCTCTTTCTGAGGTCGGTTATGAGATCGGTTCAGAGGTCGGTTATGAGGTCGGTTCTGATTGTATCTCCGACGTCTCTGATTCCTCTTCTGAGTCCTGGAGCATTCCCCCTCAGTTGTTGTAGTCCCAACTGATGACTTCTTCAGTTCACCAACCACAGCTCCCTTTCCTTTGTCAGCTGTAGTTTCCTTAGCTGGTTGTGCTTGCTGTGACGTGGAGGTTGGATTAATTTGGGGAGTTGCAGACTCAACAGGATTTGGTTTGGCAACCGTCACATCCACAGCCTTGACAAAGGTTGCGGGTGGAATTCCAGAGTCCTTGACCATGTCGTAACCGAGTCCAGACACGTCATCCATTTGTCTTTGGTAACTGATGAGATTCTCGATGATTTTGGATGACTGATATAGCTTTATCAGGTTGTCCCTCTCAGTTTCTAGATCTTTGAGAAGAACAACTATATGCTCGGTCTGTGCGTCTGACTTCTTCATCAGCTGATCAATCTGTGTCTCTTGCTTGTTCAACTGATCATGCTGCTCCTTGATCTACTTCTTCAACTCCTCATCGGTTGGAGCATTAGTTCGGGTGGCCACATTCAGTTGACTTTTGAGATCCTCAATCTCTTCGGTTTGACTTTTAATCAGATCGTCCTTTTCGGTTAAGGATTCTTCAAGTCTGGCAAACTGTTCTTGAAGACTCTTAAACTCAACCGATTGCTGATGCAGTTCCTCACTGAGTTCTAGGAAATCACCCCAAGAGGGTTCCAACTCTTCCTCTACTGTTTCCTGCATGTTAGAAGTATTGGAAGAATTTAAATTAGCAGGACTAGAATATACCTCAGTATCATCCTGGTCGGTTCCAAATGCCATGAGACATTGATCCTGACCGATAGCGTTGTTGGTGGAAGTCAGCTCGTCCTCATCTTCGGTGTCAGTGATGATGTCCATGTCATTAGCTGCTTCTTCTGCAACCATGGCCTTGTTCTTTGCGCTTTGCTTGGCCCTCAACGCATCTCTTTCTTTCTTCAAGAGATCTGGACAATCTGCTTTGAAGTGTCCATCTTTGCTGCATTCAAAGCAACCGTTGTTCACAAGCTTTGAGTTATCTCGAGTTCGGTTGGATTTGTAGAACCTCTTGTATTTTCCAAACCGAGTATCCATGTCAGCTAGCTTCTTTGATAGGGCGGCTATACTTTGTTGCAACTCTTCTCTGCTTGGCTCCTTCGAAGCTATGTCCGCAGATCGTGTTGGCCTTGATGTTCGCGGCTTGGAGTAGTCAGCTCGAAGTGCAACTGTCTTTGTTGCTGAACCAACATCCTCATGTCGACTCGTCTGCCCCGAGGACTGAGTTGATCTTCGTCAGTTCACCTTGTACTCATTTCCTTTCAGGATTGAGAACAGCCTGTCAGTTTCTATTTCTCCTAGATCAGCTCGGCTCTCATGTATGTTGGTGAAGGTGTCCCACTCAGCCGGTAGAGCTTGTAATACTTTGAGGTTGATTTCTCTCAAAGTATATTTTCCTCGTCGGATGGACTGAATCCTTCGGATGATATCCATGAATCGAAGCTCTAACTGATCAATGGTTTCATCAGTTCTTAGACAGAAGTTGTCGAAATCTTGACATGTATGGGAGAATTTGTTCTCCTTTGTTTCGTCACTCCCTTCACTAAGAGATGCCAAAATATCCCAGATAGTGCTCTGAGCCCAGATATCCAGCTGGCTCACTTTAGCTTCCTCTAGAGTGAAGTCTTTTGGCTTTTTCTCAACTAACTCCTCAGTTGCATCCCCATCATTGGGATTTGTAGGAGTGCGAGTGACTTTCTCCATGATGGTGATCGGTCCGGATGTAATTACTTGTTGCATTCGATGATGCTTTGACAGTAGAATTTTCTTCATCCGAGTTCTCCAAAATGTATAGTTCACAACCGAGAACATGACAACGATCTTGTCTTTAACATCCATCTGCACACACAAACAAAAGACAGATGCAAGCAGATATGCACTAGCGTGAAAAAGATCTATTCAATTGACCACTGAAGAAAAACACCTCGATTCACACCTCATGAAACAGAGTAAGCAGTCTTTTGAACCACTGCTCTGATACCACTTGATGGTCCCGATACGAGTTCTGGTGTATGGAGGGGGGGGGGGAATACACCAGTTAGGAATTTTAAAAACAACACCCCCTGAAAATATCACAACCGAGTAAGAAGACTCAGTTGGAATCACAACTGAGTAAGAACACTCAGCTGTGAGAGTGGTGCTGTGTGGAATGTGGTGGAAATAATAACTCGTATAAAATTAACTCACGCTCAGATGCAAGGTTGGTCAATAACCAAAACAGTTAAGATGCAAAGATATGCAGTTTGAGTGCTGGTTAGAAGGTCAGTTGGATATGCAATAAATTAACTGAACTGAAAACACAAACACACAAAGGATTTACGTGGTTCGGAGAGAACTCCTACGTCCACGGGGAGTTGTGAATCCACACAACTCAGTCCATGTTCTTTAGGACAATTTCTACAAAGCTTACGCGGGCTTTGCAACCGTTAAGATAAGTTTACGGGTACTTATCAACCTTACAGATAAGTTAATGGGTACTTATCAACCTATCTACTCAATTACGGGAAAAGTAGGGTCCTAACAATCCTTTTGAGAGGATGTGTAAAAGGGTGAGTTTTTCCAACTACTAGCTCGAACAAGAAGTGAGCTAGGATCTAAGCTTGAACAAATGGAGACTCAAACTAAGATCTAAAAACACCAAGACAGAATCTAACTCTCTAGGAACTCTCAACTAGTGATGTTCTTAGAGATTGATTTCAGTTTAGCTCGTTTACGATATGAACTCTCAACTGGTGATGTTCGCTCGTCTATCTCTTTGCTCTCGCACTTGTCTGTCTTCTCTTGTGTGTGTTCTGTAAGTCTTGGTGAATGAATGAATGCCTCTATTTATAGGCGGAGAGAATCAACTAGCCGTTGGATGAGCCGTTGATCTCTGTTCAGTGAAAGCGATGGCTTGTCTCTCATCTCTGCAGACTTTCCGGATTTGGCAACTGTGAACTTCTGCTTTCCATCTGAGACAGCCTTGTGTTGGGCCAAATGAGGTAATGACAGAGAGTCAAACCTTCACGTGACTTCCTATTTGAATTTCAAATCTCAACATTAGCTTTTCAACAATGGTTAGCCGGTTGAGAAGTTTGATCTTCATCTGATTTGGTCTTCAGCTGATGTTTCATCTGATCTCTACCTTCATCTGACATTCTGTCTGAAGAGGAACAGTTGAACTCTCAGCTGACTTGAGCTTCATGTTGTCGATCTTATCGGTTCGAGTCCTTCAACTGATGTTCTGTATCTTGAACGCTCAGTTGTCTTTCACATCTGATGTTCTGTATCTTGAACGCTCAATTGTCTTTCACATCTGATGTTCTGTATCTTGAACGCTCAGTTGTCTTTCACATCTGATGTTCTGTATCTTGAACGCTCAGTTGTCTTTCTTGAACTAATGTTCTCTTACATCTTCCCCCTTTAACGCTCATCTGATGTTCTATCTCTTGAACACTCAGTTGTCTTTCTTACACCTGATGTTCTATCCGAGTGAAGCCTTGTTGTCGTCTTCAGCTGGAGACCTGTAAAGATAAAATCTCAACATTGCTCAAATAGCGAGCCTAAATGCTAACATTAGGATATGGCAACATCTACTCGGTTGGGGTCAGTTAGTTTTGGAATCAATCAAAACTTTAATAAATTTCCCAACAATAATAGTCATTGCCGTTGTTCAATTCTAAACAGGTGAGGATGGATGGATCGTCCTAATTTCAGATGGAAGCAAGATGGTCAACCCAAATAGCATAACACAGGCATACCGGGATCTTCTCAACAGTATGCCCAGCACCAACAACAGCCACAGTTTCAGGGAGGACCACCACAGCAACAGAACTACCAACCACAGCAGCAACAGGTTTATCAGCCGCCACATCAAAGGCGAGCACCATAGGAAGAGGCCATTGAGAATATGGCCAAGGAAAGTGAGAAATTTCGAAATGAAGTTCGAGCTGGTATGAATCAGACCAATGTACAAATTGGTTATTTGGCAAAAGCATTAGCCAAAGTAGAAGAAAATACAGAAAAGCTTCATCCTCAGGGAAATAATCATAAGGAACAAGCACAAGTGATAATAACAGAGGTGGAGGATGAGCAAGCTGAGAAAATTTTAGCCGAAGCAGAAGTTAACAGAAAAAGAGATGAGGGGACCAGTCATGGGTTTATTGGAGAACAACTTGGTAATGATCAAACTGAACCACCTTATCCGGGCAGACTGCGACAGAAAGCCAAAGAAAAAAAAGCCAGCGAGATGATGAAAATATTTCAGAAAGTGGAACTTAGCATACCATTACTGGACGCAATCAAACAAATTCCTAAATATGCTAAGTTCCTGAAGGATCTCTGTTCAAGGAAGGTGAAAGTGGAAGAAGATGCTCGATATGTGATGGGGGAAAGTGTGTCAGCGGTAATTCAGCAGAAATTACCCCCAAACGTAAAGATCCTGGAATGTTCACCATTTCTTGCAACATAGCAGGAAGAAATATGGATAAAGCCATGATGGATCTAGGGGCTTCGATAAATGTGATGCCCTTAGCAGTTTTCAATAGGCTTAAGTTGGGAGAATTAAGGAACACCAGAGTGGTCATACAACTGGTAGATCGGTCTAATGCATATCCGGAAGGAGTGATAGAGGATGTGCTAATCAAAGTAGGGGAGTTAATCTTTTCGGCCGACTTCTATGTGTTGGATACGGGGTCAGAAGCGAAAGAGAATTCCATCTTATTGGGCAGACCATTCATGATGATGCCGGAACAAAATTGGATATGAAGACGGGCATACTGTCTTGTGAATTCGGTGGAGTTGTGGAAAAATTCAATATATATGAAGCTATGAAGAGGAAACCAGAGATGGAGTATGTAAAGATGATCGACATATTTGAACCTCTGTTACAAGAGCAAAGCTTGGAATTCAGTTCTAGTGATTCCACAAAAAAAGTGATACAAGCTAGCCTTACCGATCGAGATGTTATTCAAACAGAAGATATTGAGGTATGGGAGGCTATTATGGAGCTGTATTCACTCAAGGAGAGCACTTTGGAGGCAGAGTTAGAGGTGGATAAAAAGATCAGAGAAATTATTTTGGAAGTGTACTCAGTTGCAGGATCAACAGAGGGCAAATCAGAATTGTTTTCTCAGTATGAGCAGCACGAAAAGTTACTTCCTTCAATTGTGAAAGCACCGATCTTGGAATTAAAGAAGCTGCCTAAACATCTGCAATACGCTTATTTGGGACCTGAGGAGACTCTTCCAGTAATCATCAGTACAGATCTGACAATGGTGCAAGAGGAAAGATTGGTCAGGGTCTTACAGGAAAATAGAGAAGCAATTGGTTGGACCTTGGCAGACATTAAGGGAATCAGTCCAACTGAATGCATGCACCATATATATATACTTGGAGGAAGGAGTTCGACCAGTGCGAGATTCACAGAGAAAGATGAATCCTGTAATGAAGGAAGTGGTGCTCAAGGAGATTCTAAAACTTTTGGAGTTAGGAATAATTTTTCCTGTCTCTAATAGCCAGTGGGTCAGCCCATTCCATGTCGTACCGAAAAAATCTGGGATACAGGTGGTAGAAAGTGATAAGGGAGAGCTAGTTCCCACAAGATTGCAAACGGGATAGAGAGTCTGCATAGATTACAGAAAATTGAACATGGTCACACGGAAGGACCACTTCCTGCTACATTTTATCGATCAGATGCTCAAACAACTAGCTGGTAATGCCTATTACTACTTTTTAGATGGGTACTCGGGATACATGCAAATTTTTGTAGCGCAAGAAAACCAAGAGAAAACAACTTTCACATGCGTGTATGGGACATTTGTTTATCGAAGAATGCCCTTTGGTCTGTGCAATGCACCTGGAACCTTTCAAAGGTGCATGATGAGCATTTTCTCTGACTTATTGGAGAATTGCATTGAAGTGTTTATGGATGACTTCACGGTATATGGAGACTCATTCGACACATGCCTGGATCACTTAGAGCTGGTATTGAAAAGATGCATGGAGAAAAGCTTGATGCTTAATTATGAGAAGTGCCATTTTATGGCAAAGGAAGGTATAGTGCTAGGACATGTCATCTCGGAAAGGGGGATCGAAGTGGACAAGATAAAAATTAATTCCATTGCCAAATTGCCTTATCCAACTACGGCCAAGCACATATGGACATTCCTTGGTCATGCAGGGTTTTACCGACGTTTCATCAAGGACTTCGCAAAAATTGCTCAGCCCATGACTCGACTGTTGCAACAAGATGTTCAGTTTGACTTTGACGATGACTGTAAAGAAGCATTCCTTAATCTAAGGGACAGATTGGTGTCAGCCCCTATTATACATCCCCCAAATTGGGAGATTCCTTTCGAAATTATGTGTGACGCCAGTAATCATGTGGTTGGAGCTGTAGTGGGAAAGAAGAAAGGAAAGGAAAGCTATGTCATTTACTACGCCTCAAAAACCTTCAATCCAGCTCAGTGCAGTTATATCACAACTGAGAAAGAATTGTTAGCAGTGGTGTTCGCCATAGAGAAATTCAAATCATATCTTTTGGGCACCAAGGAAATTATATATACCGACCATGCAGCCTTGAAGTATTTGATGGCGAAGAAGGAATCTAAACCACGACTCATGCGATGGATATTACTGCTACAAGAGTTTGACATTGAAATAAGGGATAAGAAAGGAGCTGCAAACCTTGTGGCAGATCATTTGAGCAGACTACAAATGAGCAAGGATGATGGATAACCTATAGAGGATGCTTTCCCTGATGAGAAACTGTATGTCGTACATGCTCATATGGAGATGGATTCTCTGTATGACTTGACCGATAAAGAGCCATGGTTTGCAGATATAGCAAATTATTTGTTTACAAAAGACGTTCCAGCAGGAAAGACCAAATTTGAGAAGCAAAAATTGGTCACACAATCCCGTTCCTACTTTTGGGAGGCACTGCATTTATGGAAGATAGGAACAGATCAGGTCATACGGAGGTGTGTTCCTGAGGATGAGCACGACCAAATCTTGGAAATGTGCCATGGTACTGCATGCAGTGGACATTTTGGTGGAAGAAAAACAGCACAGAGGATCTTGGATAGTAGATTTTATTGGCCTTCAATATTTGCCGATGCAAGAAAATGGGTATAGGGCTGTTCGAAGTGCCAAATGGTTAGGGGCATTACCGCAAGGGATGAGATGCCTCAAATGCCCATTATGCATGTGGAAATTTTCGACGTATGGGGAATAGACTTTATGGGACCATTCCCTAAGTTTGGACATTATGAGTACATATTGGTAGCAGTCGATTATGTATCTAAGTGGGTCGAAGCTAAGGCCACAACAAGTAATGATGCTCATACGGTGGCAGAATTTTTGAAGGACCAAGTGTTTAACAGATTTGGAGTTCCAAAGATTCTCATCAGCGACCAGGGATCTCATTTCTGTAATGCTACTATCAAAGTACTCACTAAGAAGATGGGGGTGAAATATAAAGTGACCACTGCATATCACCCCCAAGCCAATGGACAGGCTGAAATCTCGAACAGGGAGATCAAGGGCATACTGGAGAAAGTGTCCAACCCAACCGGAAGGAATGGAGCAATTATTTGGGGGATGCGTTATGAGCATCAGAACTGCCTACAAAACCCCAATAGGGATGTCACCCTTTAGGCTTGTGTTTGGAAAAAGGTGTCACTTACTTGTGGAAGTGGAGCACAAAGCATATTGGGCCATCAAGAAAATCAATTTCAGTATGACTTTGGCAGGAGAAGAAAGGAAATTGCTGATGAGTGAGTTAGAGGAATTGCGGTTGGAGTCATACGACAATGCAGTTCTGTACAAGGAGAGGACAAGGAAAATTCACGATGCAAAAATCCGCAAGAAGGAATTCTGGGTTGGACAAAAGGTACTACTCTTGAATTCTCTCTTTAAGCTGATGAGTGGGAAACTCAGATCCAAATGGGGAGGGCCATACATCATGAAGGAAACATTTCCAAATGGAAGTGTCGAGGTATACGATTTAAATGGAAGCGATACATTTGTGGTGAATGGTCACCATTTGAAACCTTACTTCGACTACTTTGAGATGAAGAAAAGCAAGGAGAAATGCTCTCTCCTAGACCCTGTCTACCAGTAAAATTAGATTTGGGTACGTCGAGCTCAAGACAATAAACAAGAGTGCTGACTGGGAAGCAATCCAGGAGTGGTCGTCGATATGACCACAACTGCTATTTCATCCGTTACTTAGAAGTTTTTATTTTATTAAGTTATTTTGGGCTAAATCAGAGCTTGGGGAAAATGGGCCAAAGAAAATGAAAGCCCAAGGTAAATGTTGAACCCACTTTGCGATGCAAAGTGTGTAGGTGGAGGCCCATGGTATTGTTTAATCGGGGATAGGTCTAACCGAGGAGTGACGTGGAAGTGCGTCTGACACAGTCTGCTTGGGAAATGACTGCGCCGCTTCGAGTTTCGCACAATATTTGAATTTCAAATATGGTAATGATTTCATTCCTTAATCATTCCACATCTTCCATAACCGTCATCTCCACCTTCTCATTGATTAAACACTTCCCCATTAAACCACCACATCCTCCATAACTGCTACACATTACACCCACTCTCTCCACTTCGCTGCAACCGCCATTCGCAAACATCTCATTTAAGCAGTCATTTTCTGTTTTTCTCCACACACACAATCACTCACAATTCAGAAACCCTAATTTTCCAACCTTCGCATTCACCATGGCTAGAGTCAAATTACCTGCGAATAGAAAAACTGCCAAGAGCAACATCGTCTCTGGCAGCACGCAGACCACCACGGGGAAGAAAAGCACTGCTGCTGCAAAACTTGCGCTGACAATAGGAAAGAGGAAGACGCGCAACGCTACCTCTGAAGGAACTCCTACGCAAAGCACAGAGAAAACTACACCTCCTCTGGTTGTTGAAGAGGAAAAACAGGAGCAAGTTCCTTCACCGGAAAACAAACCACCAGTGAAGGGAAGGTGGAAGAAATTCAAGGTTAGGGTCAGGATGAGGAAGAGGTGGATGACCAGCCGCCTAAGAAGAAAGAAAAGAAGAAGCCTGCGGCTAAAAACACCACGACTACCACCGCAGCGAAGAAGACCTCTGTAGCCACCGGGAAGAAAAGCAGCCCCTATGTTGCAAATCCCACCAAAAGAACCAACTCCCGAACCTATTCTTTCTCGTTCCAACTCTTAGTCAGGGGAGGATGGTCAGACCGTCTCCGAAGATAAGGAGGAGGAACAAGGAAGCAAACGGGAGGAGGAACAAGTGTTGGAGGAAGAAGGGGAAGAGGGAAATTTCCCTGTGCAGTCCCAAGGCGAACCAACCCCACAAAGTAGGGAGAAGGGGGTAGGGGCCGAGAGGAAGCTGGATGTCTCAAAACCCCTTTTGCCGCCAAAATTCAAACAAAGCAAGGAGGGAGTAAGACCGGCACCACAAGCACAGTGAGGAAGGCTACTGCTGCGGAGAAAGGAGAAGCGAAAGAAGGAGAAGTGAAGAAAGGAGAAGAGAAAAGGATGGAAGAAGAAGAAAAAGAGGAAATGGAGATTATGAGCAGCTCTAACTCTGGAGAAATACCCGTCCCGGTGAAGTCTACACCAAGCATCGCCACCAAGAAGGCTGGAATTAAGAAGAAGGGTTTGGTGCGATCTGCTTCATCTGGCACGATTATACCGAGAGACAGTCAACGGTATGCCATCCTTCAGAACATGGAGATTATCTCTTGGTACTTCCTGCTTACGGAGAGTTTGGAAGGGTTTGGAATTAAAGAGAAAGTGGAGGGGTAT
The DNA here is from genome assembly GCA_029490685.1 of Schizonepeta tenuifolia. Taxonomy (NCBI): domain Eukaryota; kingdom Viridiplantae; phylum Streptophyta; class Magnoliopsida; order Lamiales; family Lamiaceae; genus Schizonepeta; species Schizonepeta tenuifolia. The sequence continues at coordinate 57,552,099 of CM055958.1, forward strand.
TTCGAAGGAATAGGCTGGAGAAATGTGTTGGGATAGAATTACTCAGCCTACAAGAAGCTGTCGAGAAGTTCATGGGGACAGTCGAGTTCAAACCCCGTGGCAACTACACCATCGAGACCCCAGTTACCCTGCGCTTTCAACTACGGGGTAGGATGTTCCCTCTCACTATCAATGAGTTAAACATCCAACTCGGAGTACTCGAGCCACGGAGGTGTATGAGGATGAGTACAAGGAGGCAGAGACAGTGCCTCTTCTGAATGGAAGTCTCGGATTTACTACTACAGGTCCACCATCTCCACCAAGGACAAGTATGTGAAGAACAACAACAAATCAAATGAGATTTGAGATCCAGCTCTGCAAATATGCCACAGGTGGCTGGCCTACAACATTTACGGCCGCCTGGAGGGTTCGAAAGTGGTAACTCAGCAGGAGCTGTTCATATTATGGTGCATGGCGGAGAAGAAAATGGTGAACTTTGGGTTCATAGCAGCTTTGCAATTTCAATTTGGAGTGACCCACCACAACAAGTGCCTCTCTCTCTGTCCATTGGTGACAATTCTTGCAAAGAATCTCACCGATTTCAACTTGGAGAAACCATATGAGTCGCTGATACTAAATTCCTGGACCAAGGGCGCTTCGTGAGGTGGATGAACATGGAAACTACTAGCTGGTCTCCCCAAAAGGAGCAGCAGGCAGAGCTGAACCGCGCAAGGCAAGTGAGCAGGCGGTTCCACGCTTTACCAATAGCGAGGTAGCAACCATGGTGGCAGAGCTGAAGGAGCTGCGTGAGGAAGTTGCATTGCTGAGAGATGAGATGGCAGTGATGCATACAAATATGAAGACTGGTTTCGAGGCGTTGATGGCAAAGGCTGATGTGGAGGATGAGGATGCCTCTGACCAAAACGACTAAGTTTTCTACACCCTACTTTTAGATTAGGTTTTGTTTTTCATTTTTGATTTTTATGTTTTGTGTCATTGTGTTTACTGGAGTCTGGTGTTGATTACAGTTTTTGTGTTTCTGTTCCGCAAGTTATATGAATTGGTGTGAAGTATGCGTGTTGTTTGGTTTGACTGGTATGATTGGTATGATGAGCATCATTGCATTGATAGCAGTAGAGAGCATATTGAAGTCCATGCCTGTGAGAATTGAGCCGCTATGCATTTATTTTCTGGTGTGACTATGCTGCTTAGTGATCTTAGAACTTGTTAATGGATTCTAGTTGGTTGGTGTAGTTTAGAGGATTAGGGCAGTTCTTTCATGATTAGAAGCCCCAGACTTATTAAGCTAAAACATGATAAACTATTGCTAACCATTTTGAGCCGAAGCATTTCTTGCATAAGCCTTTATTTTGATGTGTAATTAAGAGTGTGTCTCTCACACCATAAAAAAGAAGAAAGGTAGATCACTACTTAAAGTGGAAAAGCATAATTGAGAAAAGAGGCTCACCGCAGAAAAAAAGGGTTAGAACCTTTGTTTTAAGGGAAGGCATAAGTTGAAGAAAAAAATAGAATTCTGAATTTTGATCAAAACATAATATATGCCTAAGAAAAGAAGAAAAAACCCTAGGACAAGAGAAAGAAGAGGTTGAGTGGGAGCACTAGTACTGAAAAGATTTGTCGGTATGACTGGAACCAAGTTTTAAACTACTATCCAGAAATTCCTACCTCTGCTCCGAATGCCCCCTTACAACCAAATAAAAACCCATTGATAATCTGCACCAAATTAAGTATTTGCCATGAATCCATGAACAAGCCTATAGGAGAGCTAATGCAGCATAAGACGAGAGTAAAACACTAGCCATACACTTGAGTGTGTGAGGGAGAACTGCTAACACTGTTATGTGACGTATTTGCTCAATGGGTTTGTGGTATGTTAATATGGTTGATGCATGCATGCTTGAACTGATTCATGTGACTGCGCAATCTCGTGTCTTGGAGTTTTATTTCCTTTTTGTTCATCTCTCTTCTTGGTGTCTTCTGTGAATCCACCTACATACTTGAGGGCAAGTATAGTTTAAGTGTGTAGGTGTGATGCGTCTTCAACTTTTGGGCCAACTGACCCTATTTTTTCTATCTTTTTGTGTCTTTAGTGTCTGTATAGGAAAGAAAGCTGTTGTTTGTGGGAAGAAAGCTCCGTCCAAGGCAAACAGAGAAAAGATGGTCAGAATGAGCAGTATTGGAGTATTTTCAATCAATTGCAGGAATATGACTACACCAATGAGTATGCAGCACAGGAGAGGGAGCACAGCTAAAACATGAGGCGAGGTTGAAAGGAGGATTCCATGTGAACCCTGAAGCTAAGTTGTTGTTCATCATTCGCATCCGTGGTATTAACGCAATGCACCCAACAACAAAGAACATCTTGCAGTTGCTGCGTCTATGAACAGAACCTTGGTACGAGACTAACCAAAGCATGCAACTGTATGACCATTACCGAAGTCAGCAGTCAGCCGCCGAAGCTAAAGAAGGAAAGACGCGTGGAAAAGATTTACACAATATCCTGCGGAGTGTCCGTGTGAAGAAGGATCTGGAAGCCAGTTAATCACCCTCAATCAATCAATCGGAGATTGCCAATCATCAATCTGCTCAATCCCGGATAAATCAAGATCAAGCTAAACATGGAAAGAATCAATCATGCCGATTCAGTCTACCAGTGGAGGGTTTTAATTGCTGTCATCTCAGCTATAAAAGTCCAGCAAGTGTGGATGGCACAACATTGGTTATCCCTACTATTCGATAATCTTCAGTCCAAGAAACACTTTTACTTTCAGTTCTTTTATAGTTTACGCACCAAACAATTTATCAGCTTTCGTTTTTACATTCGATTGTGAAGAACAAATCCAAGATAGTTTTTCTTAGGTATTCTCGTAATTCAGTATTTCGTGTTTTATGCTATTCATGTATTTATTCTACTTCGTATTCATGTCTTTAATTATGTGTGAGTAGTTTCCCCTAGTGAGATTTGGGTGGGAGAAATGATTACTTGTTGATATGTGAAATATTCGTGAGGCATTTGTGCCTTCGGTTGGATGCAGTGGTTCCAGAGAGATTTGAGCAGAATTCATGGGCAGTCCTGATCTAACGAGTGATCTCCGTTTGGTTAGGGCCATACCATGTCAAGCAAAGGCCAAGGCATGACAGACAGCAATGTTCAGTATGCCTATGGCCGAGTGGCTGAGCAGCACCTTCAATGGTGTTGTAGATCTGGATGGCGAGGAACGGGCAAGGGGATACTGCATCCTTCTTCGGTCTTGGGCTTCTCTAATAATCACCCACCAACTGTGACGAGGCATCAAGCCATGGTTATTGACCAAGGGACTCATCTTGCGCATCGTAGATATATCGATGACCGGTTGGACGCGTTACCGGAAATGTATATCCTGCGAGTTATATCTACTCTGTAGGTGCGGAGCCGGGAAGCTTGGAAGAGAAGTTTGGTGAGGGTCATACTTGGAGGGATTAGGTACGACTACTCTCTAAGGAGGAGTGAAGCACGGCCTTGTGACCGGGGTGAAGCGTGACCTTCGGACCAAGTGACTACAAGGGATTCAACCATCCCAAGTGTGGAGTATAAACTCTTGAAACGCCACAATGTCTTTGGGCCACGCCTTGAGTTTATACAAAATATGGACGGATCTTCAGTATGCCCCTAACCGAATAAACATATCAACAATGATCATGACCTATCCCAAATCTTACCCCTTTTATATTTGATTGTTTCCAAGTTATTTTGTGCAGATAAATAGGATTGGACCGTGACAACCAAACTTGTGCACCTGAAGAATAAAGTAGTTCCTCACTCTCCGTGGGATCGACCCTAGCTTACCACTAAGACTAGCCAGTCCGGTAGTGGGCATAGGAGCGTGTACTATCCATCTGGGGCATACACAAGTATTTTGATCGTACCACACGACGGGTGCGTGTCAGGCAACTATTGGTATATTCACTTGTTCATCCCGATGCATACTTGCAGAACCAATATGAACCATGCTCTAATGGAGAGGAAGGTCGAATCTAATGTGATTGCAGCTCATTTTGCAAAAAGCATGAAAAATCAGAAAGAAAACATCAAACCGAAGATGATTATGGCAACTCTTATGCGGGAATATGGCGTTGCTGCAAATTACAATATGTTTCTGCGAGTACAGAACAAGGCCCTGGAGATGTTATATGATGGATATGAAAATTCGTTTAATATGGTTCTGATGGAGTCGAGATTTGTAATCCTCGAACACACAGATGTTCAAGAATCTTAAACACATAATAAGTACCTTGTGTCGACTAGATTATGTTGAGAAGAGCTTCTCCACGTGGATTTAATCCTTGAATTTCAACCTGCAAAGCATAACCCCGGGTTGTGTGGCAGTTTCGCGTCTCCGACGATCAAGTCAGTGTGTATTCAACACGAAACTTGAGAGAAATCAACGAGTTCTATCGTATATCAGAGGTAAATGAACGTGATACCTGAGATTCTGCTATAAAATCTGTATATATACCTATAATGATAAGGGTATTTTAGTCATTTCGGGGAGACTCGGGAAGTCTCCAAGCCGACTTAAATAGGGGAAACTTTCCTTCTTTAGTTGATGTGATAGGTCGGTACCAACGTCTGTCTAAAATATTTATGTCTCGAGAAGACAAATCTGTACTGTACTTTAGACCAGCTGTCGATAAAGTATAAGCAGGGAAGATTACCACGAGATAATCTTCCGCAAAGGCAAGATTCCATGATGCAGGGCATACCTTCCCCGCTACTATGAGCTTTGGGGTAAGGTTATCATTCAAGTAGGGGAATACTAAGAGTATTAGTGGGAGGTTGCCTTCTGGCAACCATGACGTACCGAAGGTGTCCCATCAACTCCTCCCCCCTCAAGTCTGAAAAAAGAAAACTTGTCCATACCAATTTAGGAATTTTCAGTAGTAACATGCCTTCAAGGCAACCTTGCCTGTTCGGATAAGGTAAAGCAGTTGAGGAATTTTCTTTCTCCGTCTCTGCAAATTCCACTTTTTCAAAGATGGGACATCCCACGTCGCGTCAGTTGTACACGTGCAGTGTTTTTAGGGGATAACCACCTTAGCACGGTAATAATTTGAATTATCACTATTTCTTCATTTATTTCATTTCATTTTCACGCTTCACTTCTCTCTCGCTCTACCTCTTCGAATCTCCTTTTCCACCGAAATTCCTCGCCATCGTCCCAACTTTTCCGTTCATCCTTTCAGGTACTTCGCTGCTACTCTCCTTGTAGGCTTTATTTCTTTTAGTGCTTTGTATCAAGATATCGTTCTTGCCCGATTTGGGGGAGGGTTTGACCTAAACCCTTCCGAATTGTCCACTCGTCGGACTGTTTCCGCCGGCGAAGAGGCTTCTTCCCCTTCTACCCCCATTTCTATACCGCATTTGTCTCCTAATAAGGAGGGGTCGGGGTCAGTTTCATTTCCAGTGCCTGTGGAACCCGATTCTTCTTCGAATAGGGATAACTGGAATTTGGTTACTACATCTCCATCCCTCATTAAGCAGGCTAAGGTTCAGGCCTTAATCAAGGATTTGAAAATAGAAGGGTTCCGCCTTCAGGTTCCGAGCCCTAGTGAACGATCGAATTATACAACTCCTCCAACTTTGCCTTTCTGGAAAAAGCATTTCAAAGCGGGCCTTAGGCTTCCGATATGCCCATACTTAGCCCGTGTTTGCGATCTCTGTAACACCCTAATCTAATTAAGGCATTAAAATAAAATTTAAAAATAATATTCAATATTTTAGAGAAATATTTGCAGCGGAAAATATGAGTAAATTTTTTTCCTTGAATAAAGAGTAATAATTAACTTAGTTGGAAGAAGACGAAATATTTTATTTAACCAAATGATGGCGAAAATCCCAACAATCACATGCAACACGTACGAAAAGGAAATAAAGTAAATGCAGAATATAGAATTCTAATGTCTTAGGAAAATAAAATAAAATTTCTATTTATTTTGACTCGTCATTCGACACGTCCACGCCTCCGACTTCAAATACCTGAAAATTTTAAGTTTGGGGATAAGTATACGCGAATATACTTAGTGTGGGCAGTTATACCAGATATTGTCCAATTTAATAAAACAGATGCACGTAGTGAAAATCAAAGTCAAATAATACGCAACAAGGAGTGTGAGCAACTTAATGGACAACTCAACACGGTCCACTCAACACTAAATGTCAACGTACAAGGCGTCAATAAGTAAGAGCAAAGTCAACGGACAACTCAACAGGTCCTGCTCAACAAATGATATCAAAAGTATTGAACGCAAGTGAGAGCAAGTCAATGGACAACTTAACACGGTCCGCTCAACACTTAAAGTCAAATAATCACGTACGGCAAATCACATCGTATTAAAGAGGACAAAATAAATCAACGGTATAAAGTTTAAGTAAAGATCCCACACCTTAAATTTGAGCACAAACGTTCCAACAATCAAGTAGCAGACGAGGGTCCTAGTTGCGCCTCACCTATTTAAACATATAATAAATAAATAAAAAATTAAGAGCCAGGTTCTAACTTAAATCATATAAATTCGAGATTCTTTGATAACAGAAACCTATAATTAATTTATTACTTTATTAAAAGTTTCTACTTCAATATAATAACAATTATTATATTATTTAATGGCTTATCCTACTCACAATGCTCGAATTCCCCCTTTTCCTTTTTTTTACTTCTGAATTTCCTTCCCAGATACTAGACAAAAGAATTATGCCTAAAATTTCCACCGAAATACTTCTACACTTAGATGGCTAAACTTAGGCATTTACAAACATATCATGTATTAGCAGTAAAATTCAAATAGATTATAACTACTAATTACTCTTAAACAATAAGAGATCGTTTAAACTCCTAAATACTAGACAAAGACCCAAGTTGTATACGTATACCTGTATATATTGCTACTTAAAGCATTAACTATTTTAATTAGTACATTATATTATTTAAATCATCCCAAAAAAAACTTAATAGAATCATAAATAGCTATATTTATCTAACTCGAAATTACTTTTCTTTATTGTTCAAATCTTTAACACCTACAATATTCATGCAGTTCCTTCATCTTCCAACAAACAATTCAAACATATATATTTATACTCATTGTTTTCCCAAAATTTACGTATATTATAATTCTCAAATCTTTAATTAAAGAAACATACAGTTGTCGTATTATTAGATTTCTACGTAATGACCAAGTTCTAGTTTAGACTTATAGGAAATCAATCACATATATATATATATATATATATATATATATATATATATATATAGCTTATAAAGTTTATAAAAAAAAACAGCACTTACGAAACCAATTAAACTTTACACAAGACTAATCACTAATTAAGAACAACTAGATTATCATTAGTTTAATACTAGCTAATCCTGCCAACAAACAAACATAATAATAACTATTTATAAATGCATAATATACGTACACACATTTATATACAATAGTTAAGTTATACTATTTAAAGAAAAGTTTCTTCAGATTTCCTTTATCTCTCTCACCTGAACACACACTTACTATTTATAGAACTTTGTCTCTCTCAACTTTTATTTATCTCCTTTTTACCGATTACCACTACCTTATCATCATCACTATATAATGAAACTAGCACCAGGGTTCTTAATATACGAAAAAAAAGAAGAATGATTTCTCTTTGTTACCATCGATTGCTAATCGGGAAAAACTCTGATCGTTGCTAAAGAGAGACCCACTTTCAGTTTTTTTTTCCCTTGAAGGTTACTACCGCCTATCAGACTTTTGAGGGAATGTGAATTGTGGTGAAACTGGATGAAAAGAAACTAGGGTATATAGTGGTTTAAAAAGAGTTTAAATTGGAGTAGGAGTCTAAAGTGATAAACACAATTTTTTTTTTGAAATTTAAATTCTAATTATCCTATTATTATTATTATTATTATTATTATTATTATTATTATTATTATTATTATTATATAGCTAAAATAAATAATATTTTATGAAACTTAAATTCGTTTAGGGCGCGACTTAGACTTCATCATAACTCGATTAATAAATTTCACATTTAAGAAATTAAAAGGAAATACGAAATTTCACAATTAAAATAATGTAAATAAAAGGGATTTGGAAACGGGTCGTTACAATCTCTTCCGTGTTTGACCTAGCCAGATTATCCCTAATTTTATTAGGATTGCTCTGTCTTTTTACATAGTCTTGAAAGCCAACGGAGGTAATCCTAATCTGGAGCTTTTTCATGCTTGTTATCAGATGAAATATCAAAAGGGCATGGTCATGTTCAGTTCTCGAACCAATAGCCCCACTCATTTTCTGGGTAAGAGTACCAGAAATGATAAAACTTGGCAGCCCCATTACATCTTTGTAACTCCTGTTGACAATGGCCTTTCATCGTGCAACACTGGTGGGATTCTTTTGATAAACCCTCTCAGGTAGAGGCGCATCTCATTCCTCCTTCAGATGAGGAGCTTATGAGAGAATTGAACACTCGTCTTAATTCCGATAATGATTTCAATATTCGGAACCTTCTCACGGATTCTTCCGCATTGGCCTACTTCGGTTTGGCTCCTCTTCCTCATCAACCTTCCACTCCTAGGATGAGTAGGTGTTCACTTCAGTGTTTGGTTGAATTCAAACACTTTTTAAATCTTGCAAAATGTAACAATTTCTATCTTTCTGATCATTGCAGTTATGGACTGGTTGAAAACTGCTCAAGGTGTTGAGGAGGAGGATGATGTTATCATAATGGGATCCACCCCAAGCTCTGTTCCTTTCCCCATGTTCCCAAAGCTTGAGGCCAACATTCCTGAGGAGCAAACTTCCCGAGGGGCATCCTCCAGGGGCAAGTCTACTCCTGCTTCTCCTGCACATTCTTCTTCAGGAGGAGTGCGTACTAGAACTCGCAGTCGAGCCATGACTAATCTTCCCCCTCCTTCTCTAGCCAAGAAGGGGAAGGGTGACAAGACATTTGGGAGCAAGGTTTCTGCTATGCCTATCCAGCAATTTTCCAATCAATTCGAAGTTCATCTTCCTGTACCACTGATTTCCATTGAGGGTTCTCAGTGCGTGGCTCTGTTCTGCCACATGACCAACTCTTCTGAGAGGAACCAAGCCTCTGTATTCTCCACTGAAGCCCTCCACAATGCCATAGGGCGTGGTTTGATCCAAGTTTGAACCTTTTTCGACAGTTGTTTTTAAATATAAATTTTCATCACTTTTTGGCACAATGACTTACTTGTTTTCTTCTAAGGCTGACGCTTTCGTGGCCGAGGCTGAGGAGAGGAGGAAGGAAGGTTCCACTGCTTTTCCTCCAAGGCAAAGAACGAGGAGATTGCCAAAGCTCTTCTTCAAGTTTCCAGCCTGGAAACTAAGTGCAAGCAGATGAAGGGCAACCTTGCCGATGCCCTATTGCAGGCAATTCCCTTAGTAAGCTTCTCGCTAAGACTGAGGAAGAGAAGGCTTCCCTTGAGAAGAATCAAGCACAGAGTTTGGTCAGAGCTTGCTAAGAAGGATACGAGGGTGGCATCCAAGCTTGCCAGCAAGGGCTTTTCCGCACAGTTGCAGGTCAAGCTTTTCTGAAAGAGCTGGCAGAGGGATTGGTGGAAGCGTACAAAGGAAGTGGCCAGTACTTGCGCGATCTGGGTCGTACCATTCGCCACTTTGTCCGTCAGGGAGCATACAATCTTGCAGCACAAATGAGGGAGCCTTCCTACTAGGGAGAGGTGAATACCAAGGCTCTCATGGACAATCTTGAGCTCCCTCTTCATCAGCAGCCCCTGAACGACCTTCCTCCTGGGCCAGAATACCAGCTTCTAGTGGTGCAAGCTTGTGCAAGGAAACTTGCCCTCAACCTTATTCTTGATCCCTCCTTAACTGCCATGAAAAATCCCTTCTATGACCTTTCTTCTATAGGTGCCTCTAGCTCCACTCTGGTAGAGTTTCCAGCAATCGAGGATATCTCCGTGCCCAACATTACCACTCCTCCTACAGAGAAGACTGCTTCAGAAGTGGGGTTCCTTTCTCTTCAGAAGGAGCCCATAGGAGAGGAAGATGAAGCTAAACGAAGAGATCAGACTGCGACCAACTCTGCCTCGGAGGAGAATCCAGAAGATGAAGTTTCTGAGAACCCATCTGCGTAGGGTGAATTCTTGTAATTTTTGATACAATGGTGCTTGCTACAATGACTTTCTAACCGCTTTTATTTCTGTTTTTGCTACAATGGCTTCCTAGCCTCTTTTATTTCTGTCTTTGCTGCAGTTTCTCATGATTGAACAACTTATGGCCCGTGAGCCTCTATGCATATCCTGCTTTTGATCATTTTGCTCTGAATATTTCTCATCATTGCTCATATACTTTGCATTCTGCATGTTATTTGATATGTTCGCATATGTGTTCCTCCCCTCCCCCCCCCCCCATTTTTCTGAAGAAGTAGGAGTTTGTCAAACTGATAGTTGTTTAGAATATTCATTCTGGGTAATCCTTTTGTTCGGGCAATATTACATGTCTACAATCTTGATCAACCCGTAGCATAGGGGCGTTGCTGCCTTCAAATACCAAATTTTCCAGAAGCGCATGTAGCTACTGTCGGGCCAAGGTTGCCTGGCAACAACCTTGCTCACCCTAATTTTTCCAGAGGCGCATGTAGCCATTGCCGAGCCAAGGTTTTCTGCCGACAACCTTGCTCACCTTGGAACGCCTTGGTTCCTCATGGGCAAGGTTGCTCATCAACAACCTTGAACCCATCTCCAGATACTAAGGCTCATATAACCACAAACTTCAAAAAGAGCTACATCATATTTATGTTCAAAAAATCTGATCTGTATGTACAAGCAGGAAAGCAACATCTGCTCATCGGGCAGGAATGAGTCATCTGCGAGTGGTGACCAAAAAGTAGGGTTATCTTCCCCTACATATAGTACTTCTTCAGCTTGCTAATATTCCATGGGCGAGATAAAACTTCTCCTTTGGCATCCATCAATTCTTAGGGTCCGCCAGCCAGGACTTCTGCGACCTTATAAGGTCCTTCTTGTTATACAAATTACGTATTTGCTATGTATTCCATTCCGTCTTTAAATGAGCTTGCTCTCTTTCTTCTTCCACAAGATCCAACTCTTTCTTCCGAAGTTCTTGGTTTCGGTCCTCATCATAGAATCGAATTCGATGACTTTCTGAGATCACCTCCGCGGGTATCACCGTTGAAGATCCATAGACTAGATTAAAAGGAGTCTTATTAGTAGCCCTTCGAGGGCTAGTGTGATAAGCCCACAGTACTGAATCAAGCTCCTTTACCCACAAGCCATGCTTATCATCCAACCTTGCCTTGATGCCATTGACAATTGTTATGTTGGTAACTTCCACTTGGCCATTCGTTTTCGGATGCGCTATTGCTACGAATATTTGTTCAATCTTCAGCTTTGAGCACCACTCTATGGTTCCTTGGCTAATGAACTAGGCACCGTTGTCTGATACTAAGACTCGAGGCACTCCATATCAACAACATATGTTTTTCCATAAGAAATTTATGATCGGTGTATCATCAACTTTGCTAACGGGTTCAACTTCCACCCATTAGGAGAAGTGTTCTACAACTACTATGAGGTGGGTCATCCCTCCCTGCGCAGTGGGCAACTTTCCTACCAGATCAATTCCCCACTTGTCGAAAGGACAAGAGGCGTACATAACTACTAATTCCTCCGCGGGAAGATGAATCAAAGGTCCATGTATCTGACATTGGGAACACTTCTTGACATACTCCTTGGCATCCTTATCGATGTTAGGCCAATAGAATCCTGCCGCAACACTTTCCGAGCAATATCCCTTACTCGAGTGTGGTCTCATCCATTTCTCGAGTGTATTTCTTGCAAAAGACTTGCACCTTCCGCCTTTAATATGCACTTCAAATAGGGGTAAGTCGTGACACGTTTGTATAGATGATCTCCAATCATGCAGAAGTGAGCATAGGAAGCCCGTTTGGATGCTAAGGAACCTTCCATGCGTCTTCCTGTCATCAAGAAGTGTATGATGGGAACTCTCCAATCCCTGATTTCTTCGATAGCTCCTACATCTAAGGCAACAACTCTCTCTTCCTCTTGGAGATATGTAATTGGGCCGTCAATTCCCTTATTTATAGAACTGGCCAATCTTGCCAACTGGTCTGCCCGGGTGTTTTCCTCTCAGGGAATTTGCTTCATTCAAAATTCTGTGAATTTTGCCTTTAATTGTACAACTTTTGCTAGGTAGTTGGCTATCCTTTCCTCTTTAGCCAGGTAGGTTCCTTCCGTCTGGGACACACCCAATTGGGAGTCAGAAAATATCAAGACCTTCTCAGCTCCCAATCCTTCCATGATTTGCATGGCTCGTACTAACGCTTCATATTCAACTTCATTGTTTGAAGCTTTGAATCCTAGCTTGATCGAAAATTGCACTTCTTCTGAGGTGGGAGGAATGATCAATATTCCTACACCACATCCTTCCTAAGTAACAAAACCATCCACGTAAGCTTTCCATTCGGCCAGTTCTGTACTTCATGGAGTTTCCTGAATGAAGTCTGCCAAGGCTTGAGATTTTATCATCGGTCACGGCTCAAAATTGATATCGTATTCTCCCAGCTCTACATCCCATTTTACCATCCTTCCTGATAAATCTAGTCTACTGAGAATGTTCCGGAACGGGAAGGTTGTCCTTACAATTACTTTGTGTGCAAGAAAGTAAGAACGTAACTTTCGGGCTGAAGTCATCACTGCCAAGGCTGCTTTCTCCACATATAATTAGTTCGCTTCAGGGCCTTGAATCATTTTATTGGTGTTGTAGATGAGTTTTTGTTCACCACCTTCTTCCCGTATCAACATCGAACTCAGCGACTCATTTTTCACTGAGAAGTACAGATAAAGGGTTTCTCCTGTCACAGGCTTTGTGAGCAAGGGCAATGCAATCAGATGTTCTTTCAAAGCATTGAACGTTGTTTGGCACTCTTCCGTCCATTCAAACTTGTTACCTTTCCTAAAGATTTTCAAAAAAAGGTAAGCTCTTCTCAGCTGAACGAGAAATAAACCGGCTCAGTGCGGTAATCTTGCCATTAAGTTTTTGAATCTCATTCAAGTTATGGGGAGCTTGCATCTCTTGCACCGTGGCAACCTTCACCGGATTCACTTCAATACCCCTGGGTGTGACAACGTAACCCGGGAACTTTCCAGATTGTGCTCCAAAAGCACACTTAGCAGGATTCTATCGAATGTCATTGCTCCTGATTACTCCAAAGACTTTTTCCAGATCACTTGCGTGATCAACGACTTCAAAACTCTTGACTAGCATGTCATCCACGTAAAATTCCATGATTCTTCCGATTTGTTCCCAGAAAACCAAATCCACCATTCTTTGATACGTTGCCCCCCCCCCCCATTCTTCAAACCGAAGGGCATTTTCTTGAAGCCAAATGTTCCTCCTCCAACAATGAAGCAAGCTTTCCGAATATCTCTTGGATTCATCAAGATTTGGTGATATCCTTGATAGGCATCCATCATTGATAGCAATTCACATCCAAAAGTGGAATCTTCCAATTGATCAATTCTGGGTAGTGGATAGTGATCCTTCGGGCATGCTTTATTCAAGTACCGAAAGTCTATGCACATTCGCCACTCCCCCCTCCCCCCCCCCCTTTGGGAACCATGACTGCGTTGGCAATCCATTCAGGGTACTGCACTCTTACGATATGCCCAGCTTTGAGCAATTTTTCCACTTCAACCATGATAAGCTTGTCCTTCTTCGGATCAAATCTTCTCAATTTTTGCTTGACGGGGCGGACAGCTGTATCCACATTCAAATGATGCATAGCTACTTTAGGATCAATGCCTTTTAAGTCATCTGTGCTAAAAGCAAACAAATCAGCATTCCTCCATAGGCAAGCTACCACTACCTCAGCATCTGCATGTGCCATCTGAGTTCCAATTCGAGTAGTATAACCTTGCTTATTGGGGTAAAGTTCCACTGGCATAAGTTCCTCTACGAGAGACATTTGCATCTCCGGATGTGTTTCTTTCATTTCCATCCGCTTCATCTTCTTTCCAGCGGAGTCTCCCAGTCTTTCATTGGGTTGCTTGGCAGCCTTACCAGACACCTTAACTTCTTTGACATAACATGCTCTGGAAGCATCTTGCTCTCCAGCCAACTCTTCCACTCTATCTTTCACAGGGAACTTCAGTTTCATGTGGAAAGTGGACACTACTGCCTCGAATTCATTGAGGGCAGGCCTACCCAAAATCACATTGTAAGATGATGTTCTATCCACCACCAAGAACTTTATCATGCGCACCTTCCTCAAAGAGAGATCTCCCATTGCCATGAGCAATAAAGCTAATCCTCGAGGATGAATAGTTCCTCCCTCAAATCCATACAGAGGGGTTTTGATAGACTGCAACTCAATGTTTAACTTCATGCTTTCAAAATAATGGTCGAATATTACATTCGTTGAACTTTCCGTGTCTACAAGTACTCTGGAGACATCGTAACCACCAATCTCCGTGGTGACCACCAAAGCATCATCATGTGGTCGTAAAATAGCAATCTCATCTTCAGGGCTGAATTGTATCAACGGGTAGTTTCTCACACTCCTCACTTCATGCACTCGCTCCACTGCGTACATTTCTGGAACTCTAGCGAAGGCCTTTTTTGCGCTGTTGGAATCTCCTCCTGAAGGTCAACCTACTATCATGTGGATGTGTCCCTTTTTCTGGGAGGGCTCCTCTCTTTTCGGAGATCTAGGATGCTCATATTCCTTCCTCAGTGACCGAGGGTGTTGGTATTCTTTCCTGTCATCCTCCTTCCTTTTGTGACCACGTTCCTTCTTCACAAATTCTACTAGTTTTCCATATTTTACCAATCGTTCTATGGCATCCTTCAAATGTCTGCATTGATTTATTTCATGACCAAATTCATTATGGTATTCACAATAGGGACCCACTCTAGGATTTTGAGGTTTCCTCTAATAGCTTCGAGGTAGAGGGAAACCTATCTGCTGCCTGGACAATATTGGAAAGAGCTCAGCGGGTGCCACCGTGAGAGGGATGTAAGTGTAATTATCTTTATCAAATTTCTCCTTTCTTGGAAAATTACGGAGTTCTTTTCTTCTATCATTATTTTCCTTCTTTTTCTCTATCCCAAAAGAAGTCATGTCGGGGATAGGCAAGGATGTCTCCTGATGTGGGCGGATGGTTCGATCTTCTTCCTTCTTCATTACCCTGGCCTCTTCCAAGTTTACAAACTTATCTGCTCTAGCTAAGAGTTCTTCAAATGAAGTGCATGCTTTCTTGTCCAAGGAACTGAAGAAGTCTCCATCACATAACCCTTGCGTTAAGGCGTGCATCTTCATCTCCGAGATGGCGGTGGGAACTTCCAAGGAGGCAGAGTTGAACCTTTGAAGGTAATCTCTAAGACTTTCATGGAAAACTTGCCTGAGGGACATCAAATATACACAAGTGTGACTTTGCCTCCGAGCACTCGCGAATTGATGTCGGAAAAGGTTGTTGAAGTCAGTAAAAGTCTGTATGCATGTCGGATTCAACTGATTAAACCATCTTTGCACCGATTTAGTGAGAGTTGTGAGGAAGACTCTACACTTGACTCCATCGGTATACTGCTGGAGGGTAGAACTGTTCTCGAAACTCATGAGGTGTTCCATAGGATCCGTAGTTCCATCATATTTCTCTCGTATCCCTCTGTAATTCACGGGCAAGGTTTCCTGCAGTATTGCCTCACTGAAAGAAAAACCTAATTCATCAAAATCATTTGGAACAGGCTTCAATAAGCGTCTCTTCATCTCTTTCATTTCCTTTCTCAAAGCAGCCACCTCTGTGTCGGTGAAAGATGCCGATTTGGAATAAGGCTGGTAAGAAGCAGACTGATCTTCTTCATCAGGTCGGACTACAGAGGTAGCTTCCAACCACTATTTTTTGTTCATGCGACCCTTCTCGGGAATGTAGAGCACTCTTGACCTCAGGTCATATCCGGAATGTTGTCGTTCATGGGAAGAAAACCTTCTCTTATCAGAATGTTTTCCTTGTTCCTGACTAGGGTTTTCCGGATATGTTTCTAGGCATTCTCTCTGGCCCTTTTCATTTTCTCGCAACAATCTTTCCAGTAGTTGACGTATCTGAGTCGGATCTAAACCAAACATGTGCTCTGTGTTTGAGGATGAGGCAATCATTTCGGGTTAAGTAACCTGATTAGGTTGACTCTGCGGGAATGCTGATAACCCCAACTCTTCTCTGAGAGTTAAAGGTCTTTGGAAGCTTCCTCGCCTGACCCAAGTTGCAGCGGGAGGGCCTCCCAGGGTCGTTTAGCTATGTGGTGTAACAAATTCCTCGAATTTCTGCCCCAGATTTTGAGGAGGAGTTGTCATTATCTATAACATTCGAGGAATAGCTTTAGCTCTTCGTTTCGCATTTTCATAGCTCGAGCAGATAATAGGTAGCCAAATAATATCTCATAATATCCATGCAAATATACAATCAAATATATCCATCGAAATCAAGTATTTATAGGAAATAATCATGCTTCTTCGTTATGTTTTATGGTCAGATTTTTCTTGACAGCAAATAATCATGGTCATATTTTTCTTGATGGCAAATAATCATGCTTCGATATGCTCCGATATATTTCAATATGCTCTTATATACTTCGATATGCATGTATGTAAGAAATATTTCCATATTCATGCTTATTCATGGGTATTATCCATACAAAATTCATCATATATGCAGATATGGGTTTGGGAAAAGTGATGCGACCGTCGTTTAGCCGCGGCAAAATACAATTTGTATTTTCCTTTCCCACTTCCTAGGATCAGCTAGTCGGTAAGTAAGGGTCAATCCCACGAAGAATTGATGCAATATTCTTTTTAAAGTATCCTGTTACAATGTTGATTTGGTCTATTTCTACTATCGCCTTGGGCAAAGTAAATAAAAGTAAAAACTGAAATAAAACAAGTAAACGATCAGTAATAAAAGACAATTTGGATTTAGGTTCGATTCAATGTGAATAAGTGTAACTTGATCATAGGTGCATAGATATTCACTACGTATGTGTGTCAACGGTTATAGGCAAACCGCGTCGTAGTCCTACTGTCACGTTGTTACGCCTACAGCCACGACTTGCCCAATTCGTCCTTACTTGTGAATCCTGCGTGGCATTCCCACCCCAGTCTTTCTAACTTACCCAACTCACCCCCGAGCATTCTTCAAGGGGCATAGACTGGAACAAGCAGCTTCGGGCACTAGACGAACCCATTCTGGCCCTATGAGATACGAGGATCCCGCTCCAACTTTTCACCAGCATCAGCATACTTCGATCGGCTCCGCCCAAGTTCAACCTGAGATTTGACGCCCTCAAAGAGCGTGAGGCAAACCTCTTCTGGTCCCTGTTGGTCTAAGCTACCTCCCTTTTAAGGAATCTGCCGCCCTCCAATTGCCCATTCTGCAGCATGGTCTCTTGGCATAACAGACTGCTTTGAAATCATTGCCTCACGCCTCAGGAACACACATATATATAGCTATCTTGCCCAATTAGACCTCACGAGTTATAAAACACTTAAATCACATATAAAGTAGATAACAATGACAAAAAAGATAAGAGAAAACATACTTGAATAAATAATCAAAAGATAATCTGCCCAAATTGGGACATAACAGCAGAAAACTAAATTGTATCTTGCAAGAACTAAATTGTGCGAGAAATAAGTTGTGCCAAAATTGTTTTAGGCTGCATGCATGAACATATATATAGAGTACAAGGATCATGGGCTTTGAACCCTAAAAACCCACAGACGGGCCTTCAAACGCCAGGTGGCAGCTTCCTTCCTTGGCCGAGCAGGATCAGGATAGATTTGTTTCCTTATCGGAAACAATCTATCCTTATCCCTTTGTTTCCTAATCCGGGTAAGACTTGTCTTCTTGATTGCTTCTCCTCCAAGGTATAAACTCCTTCCTTGTTGGTCCTCCGGATGATGTCATACCAGCTTCAACGTCTAGATCCTTCGTACTCTTCCTTCCTTCTGCTTCTCCTTCGCCTTGCCCAAAGTCCTCCTGCCATCTTGACCTGTTTAGAATGGTTGCGCGCGGTCTGGATTGGTCATGCCGACTGGTACGGAGCAGCTTCTATATGTTTGGACTTCCGCCCTCGGTATCTCTAGCTGCGAGCAAAGCTTCTTGATCATTGCATCGTATCGATGTGCTCACTTTCACGCGCAAATCCACTCCAAATGCCCAAGTTCTTGTCCTTCCCTGCCGGCTACCAAAAATGTCCTTTCAGACACTAAAACAGACTAAAAAGACATAAAACTAGACTCGATCTACACCTAAAAATACATGATGAGCATATAAAATGTGGTCTCATCAAAAAGCAAGTTCATGCATATATCGATCTTGATGTTCAGGATATTTTTGGAAGTTCCCACAGATGGCGCCAGTTGATGGGGTCGAGATTTGTAATCCTCGAACACACAGATGTTCAAGAATCGTAAACACATAATAAGTACCTTGTGTCGACTAGATTATGTTGAGAAGAGCTTCTCCACGTGGATTTAATCCTTGAATTCCGACTTGAAAAGCGTAACGTCAGGTTGTGTGTTGGCGCCGCTTCTCTGACGATCAAGTCAGTGTGTAT
Source organism: Schizonepeta tenuifolia (assembly GCA_029490685.1). Classification (NCBI taxonomy): domain Eukaryota; kingdom Viridiplantae; phylum Streptophyta; class Magnoliopsida; order Lamiales; family Lamiaceae; genus Schizonepeta; species Schizonepeta tenuifolia. The sequence continues at coordinate 57,570,768 of CM055958.1, forward strand.
TCAACACAAAACTTGAGAAAAATCAACAAGTTCTATCGTATATCAGAGGTAAATGAACGTGATACCTGAGATTCTGCTATAAAATCTGTATATATACCTATAATGATAAGGGTATTTTAGTCATTTTGGGAAGACTTGGGAAGTCTCCAAGCCGACTTAAGTAGGGGAAACTTCCCTACTTTAGTTGATGTGATAGGTCGGTACCAACGTCTGTTTAAAATATTTATGCTTCGAGAAGACAAATCTGTACTGTACTTTAGACCAGCTGTCGATAAAGTATAAGCGGGAAAGATTACCACGAGATAATCTTCTGTAAAGGTCAGATTTCATGATGCAGGGCCGCTACTACGAGCTTTGGGGCAAGGTTGTCATTCAAGTAGGAGAATACTGAGAGTATTAGTGGGAGGTTGCCTTGTGGAAACCATGACATACCGAAGGTGTCCCATCAGCTTCCTCAGCATTTGTACATGCTCCATAAAGAGAATCCAGGTTCGATTGTTGACTACAGGAAACCATGACATACCGAAGGTGTCCCATCAGCTTCCTCAGTATTTGTACATGCTCCATAAAGAGAATCCAGGTTCGATTGTTGACTATAGTTTTAGCCCTGATGATTTCCAATTCAAATATTATTTTGTGGCGTTGTCAGCTTGTATCGTTGCATTCCAGTACTGTCTTAGGCCGGTGATTATATTAGATGCAACGCACTTAAAGGGAAAGAATAAAGGAATTATATTCATTGCGATGGGAAAGGACGGAAATGAGCAACTTATATCGCTAGCATGGGGGATCGATTCAATTGAAAATGACATCTCGTGGAAATGGTTTGTAAGTCGTCTGAAGCTGGCATATCCTCCTCGCCCTAATTTGATGTTTATCTCAGACACCCACCTTAGTATTGGGAATGCAATTCAGGACATCTATCCTGGCATATTCCATGACCTATGTTACTTTTAGATACTGAAAAACATGGTTAGTTATGAAAAGTCTATCACCAAGTTGTATCAGAAAGCAGCATTTGCGTACCGATGAACATCCTACCAGAAAGCGATGAATAGTATACTTTATGCAAAACCGAAGCGTATGCCAAGTTGATGTCCATTGGTCTTGAGAGGTGGGCTCGATGTTTGTGTCCAGGCCGACGGTATAGTAACCTGACGTCGAATGTCACAAAGCAATTCAATAAAGTTTTGAAGTTTTCTAGATGTATACCAATTTGTTTGTGTTTGGAGACCCTTAGAATGGCCGTCTAGTGGTGGTTTGATGAAAAACGACAATTGTATGCATCTAGTACTGCATTTGTCACGAGCATGACAGATGCAAAACTTGCAACTGAGGTTGAACTCTCAAGAACGTACACTGTCATTCCCCTGAGAGATGGTGTATTCAAAGTCCACGATGGAAATCAAACTCTCAATGTCGATCTCAACATGAGGAGTTGTCCATGTCGAGTGTGGGAATTCGACTTGATACCATGTTCTCATGCCGTTGCAGCAATTTAGTAAGGAAATTAGAGTTTTTGTTTCTTATTTGTACATTTTTGTATTTGATGCGAGCTAGAATGTCGTCCACTCTTCTTAAACAAGTCTGTGAAAAAAGACTTCTCTCCACCGTGTAGTCAATTCACTTCTCACCAGGCCACGCAAGTCCTCCTTGAACTTGTTTCTTCTCCTCTCAGACCGTCTTCTGGTGTCTGCCGCTGCTCGATAATGATGAGTGTACTGCGAGAGCACGCTTTCCCTTAACTTTCTTACCTTTCGTCATATCTGCATGTGAAGGTCTATCCCTCAGGTCATATACGTAATGATCGGCGCTAGGCTCTGACATCGGAGGGGTAGTAAAAGGCCGCTGAACTGGGGCACAACGTTGAGGCTGTTGTCCCTGGGAGAGCAAGTTCATGGGCTTCACATAATCCACTGTCAGCACGTTTTCAACATTTACGAGTGACAACCAATAAAACGTCGCTTCTTTTTCTTCTTCTTTTTCTTTAGGGTCCAGGGACTCTCTACAGTCCACCCCGTCGAGAAAAGCCCGTTCCAAATCGACTTGCAAAGCCAGTTCCATCCTCCATCTCAAACATCGAGGAAGGGCAGATTCGGATATTTTGGTGGAAGTCAACGCAACCAGAGCAGGTATAGCCTCGATAATCCATGTTTGCAGTGCCCAGACCGGCCCGAAATAGTAATACCTCAATCCTTTGAGATTATTTTTCTGCTTCTTAATCGCCGATGTATAGTTCTTCAAAACTCGGAATGTATATCTACCTCAAGGAAATAGGTTCCATTGGTCAAGATTATCCACCAATACGCAGAGCCATGAGTTAATCTTGTTTCTCTGATCGCCACCTATGCACATGGCATAGGTGACGAGCACATTTGCTGCTCGAAGATACAATTGTGTATCAAAACCCTACTTCTTCAAAAATTCAGCATACACTTCCTTCGCAGACAGCTCGTCCCATAAAAGATCTGATAAGCTTCCACATGATCCGGCGACATATTTGCACTGTGTGGATCAAATGAAGACTCCAAAAACAAGTCCCGAAACAAGAGCGTATTCCTGAGGTGAAAATCTCAAATTTCTTCACCAATACGAAATCATATATGGTTCGGATCAGCACCGACCACAATTATCTCTCTAGCGACGAATATTTGAAGCGCTTTCCCGCACGCTTTACCCTCATTCCATCTCAAAAAAATGCCCTAAAGTACCAATGAAGAATTGATACACGAGATCTGCACCCCCAACTTCGATAAGTCGTTCCCGTATCGGTTCCAACACGCTGATCTTGTTGTACGTGTTCACCATGCAAGTCACATCTTGTAACGTTTCACGTACCCAGAACCAACCATATTGAACATAAATAAAAACAATTACAAAACAAAATTTAAAAAAAAAACATAATTAAGAGACAAATAAATATACACATCGTCAATAATCTGTACAGCCCGATCATAAATAAACCTCGAACTGTACAAAATCTACACGGCCTGTACATTTTATTTAAAATTACTATCTTGCATTATTTTATTTTTTAATATAATAATAGTATAAATTAACAAACCGAATTCTCGAGTGACATAACAATGCTTTAAACTAATTATGCATACATAGTTAAAATGTGACAGATTATTAAATAATAAAACGTGACAAATTATTTTTAAACGTGACAAGTTATATATCTAATTGAATAGATCAATTAGACAACATTAAATATTTTAATCAATTCTCGATATTAATTTAAATCATAATCATAGAATAAATCAAAGTAGAATTAAAAAAATTAAATAACATAATTAATTAAAAAATATATACATATCGTCAATAATAGTAGTAATATATCAACAAATAAAATAATAAATTATACATATCGTCATAATTATAGCATAAATTAAATATTAACTAAGCAGAAAGTATACAGATAGCGAAAAAATTATACAAATCGTGTAAAAATATGACACGACCTGTATGAGTCTTTCTCGATCTGTATAGTTGTTTTTAGTCGTTAATCTATCTAATTTCAAACTACAAAAAATTTGAGACAAATTTTGAAATAGCCAAAATGAGCATTACAATATAAATTATAACCCACCTCTTTCAAAAATATAAAATTTGGCCATTTTTTTCAATTTGGGACAAAAATACCCTTAATGAAATGCGGAGCAGGTCAGGTCTGACGCAGGCGTGCGCGGGTCGGTTCGGGCCGGGTATCAGGCATTTGGTACTTCTAGTACAAATTTAGTCTTATTAGTACCAATTGTTCTAGTACATCTGGTACAAATTTAGTCTTATTAGTACCAATTTATCTAGCACATCTGGTACAAATTTAGTCTTATTAGTGCCAACTGTTCCAGATTTGGTACAATTGGGACGAATTATCAAATTAGTTTTAGATGTTCCAAGTTATGACGTGGTACTATTGGGACGAATGGTGCAATTAGTTTCAATAGTTTCAAATTACAACTTGATACAGCGGTACAATTCAGACGAATAGTCCAATTAATTTCAAATGTTCCAACTTCCAGATGCTAATACACAGATATTATGAGAGAATACAAAAATAAATGTCAATCAAATATACAAATAAATGTGAATCACTGCAATTTTCATCCATGTAATCCAATCCAAAGACATCAATTCACCATCCTAGATCGCCTTCATAACAGAGAATTGGACAAATCTCCATAACAAGCTGTTGGGAAATTTGTTAGTAAGAGTTTTGATGAATTCCAAAATCAACTGACCCCAACTGAGTAAATGTTGCCAGAACCTAATATTAGTAGTTAGGCTCGCTGTTTGAGCATTGTCAAGATTTTATCTTTACAGGTCTCCAGCTGAAGATGGCAACAAGGCTTCACTCGGATAGAACATCAGTTGTGAGGAAGACAACTGAGCGTTCAGTATATTAAAAAGGAGGAAGTTATGTTCATGTCTCAGATCAATAGTCAAGTATCCAAAAAGGGGAAGTCACATTCAAGAGATAGAACATCAGTTGTAAGAAAAAAACTGAGTGTTCATCGGATGAAAAGCAGTATGGGGGAAGAGAACATCAGATGAAAGGAAGCCATCTGAGCGATCGAACCCAACTGATCAGATACAAGGAAGACAACTGAGTGTTCAATTTTAGAACATCAGTTGTAGAACTCAACCAAGAAGATTATCAGCTTGAAGTTGAAGTCAGCTGAGAGTTCAACTGTTAGTAGTCAGATAGAACATCGGCTGAAGAACAAGTTAGTTGAAGATCGAAAGTCTTAACCGATCACTCCTTGTTGGAAGTCTGTTGTTAAGATTTGAATTTCAAAAAGGAAGTCACGTGAGGGTTTGACCGTTCAGTCATTACCCCATTTGGCCCAACACAATGTTGAATCAGATGAAAAGCAGAAGCGCACAGATGCCATATCGGGAAAGTCTGCTGAGATGAGAGACAAGCCATCGCTTTCAAAGAACAGAGATCAACAGCTCCTCCAATGGCTAGTTGATCCTCTCCGCCTATAAATAGAGGCCTTCATTCATTCGAAAAAGATACAAGACACACACGCGAGAAGAAACCAGAGAGCGAAAGAAAGAGCAATATTCTTCACGAGCTGAACTGCATTCAATCTCTTAGAACATCACTTGTTGAGAGTTCTAGAGTTAGTTAGTTTTTGTGTCTTTAGATCGAACCTTGAGAACATCACTTAGTGAGAGTTCGTAGAGTGTTAGATCATAGCTCACTTCGTGTTCGAGCTTTTAGTTGGAACCCCATTTTCTTTCACCTGAAAAGGTTTTAGGATCCTACTCTTCCTGCAACTGAGTAGATAGGTTGTTTAGTACCCGAAAACTAAACTGTAAGGTTGATAAGTACCCGCAAACTTATCTTTAACGGTTGCTCAACCCGCGTAAGCTGAGTGGTTTGTCCAGAAGAACTTGGACAGAGTTGTGTGGACTCACAACTCCCCGTGGACGTAGGAGGTTTCTCCAAACCACGTAAATCTCTGTGTGCTAGTGTTTATTTTGTTTATTTCTTGCATATTCAACTGACCTTCTAACCAGCATACAAACTGATCTTAGCATTATCAACTGTCTTGGTTTTTGACCGACCTTGCACAAAAGCGTGAGTTGTTTTACGAGTTATTATTTTCCACCACATTCCGTACAGCACCACTCTTCCAACTGAGATTGCTTACTCAGTTGTGAGATTCCAACTGAGTCTTTTTACTCGGTTGAAGTATTTTTCAGGAGTTTAGTTTTAAAATCCTAACTGGTGTATTCCCCCCCCCCCCTCCCATACACCAGTAACTTGTATCGGGACCATCAAGTTGTATCAGAGCAGTGGTTCAAAAGACTACTGACTCTGTTTCACAAGGTGTGAATTCGAGAAAGTTTCTTCAGTGGTCAACTGAACAGATCTATTTTTCACTCTAGTGCATATTTGCTTGCATATTTGTTCTGTTGTTGTGTGCAGATGGACGTCAAGGACAAGATTGTGGTCATGTTCTCGGTAGTAAATTATACATCCTGGAGGACGCGGATGAAGAAGATCCTACTGTCGAAGCATCATAGGATGCAACAAGTACTCTCGTCCGGACCAATCATCATCAAAGAAAAAATTGCTCGCACTCCTACAAATCCCAACGATGGGGATACAGTTGTGGAGTTTGTGGAGAAGCAGCCGGAAGACTACACTCCAGAGGAAGCCAAGGTGAGCCAGTTGGATATCTGGGCTCAAAGCACGATTATGTCCACTGTTGGACAAGATTATCTCCCTTAGATTGAAGAGTGTGAGACTGCCAAAGAAATGTGGGATATCCTGGCATCGCTGAGTGAAGGAAGCGATGAGACGAAGGAGAACAAGTTCTCACATGCATACCAAGACTTCGACATCTTTTGTCTGAGAACAGATGAAACAATTGATCAGCTAGAGCTCCGGTTTATGGACATCCTCAGAAGAATTCAATCCATCCGAAGAGGAAAATACACACTAAGAGAAATCAATCTCAAAGTGTTGCAAGCTCTACCGGCTGAGTGGGATACCTTCACTAATATCCACGAGAGCCGAGCTGACCTTGGTGAAATGGGAACTGAAAGATTGTTCTCAATTTTAAAGGGAAATGAGTATAAGGTGAACCGAAGAAGATCCCAGTCCTCGGTTCAGACGAGTCGACTTGAGGATGTTGGTTCAGCCTCAAAGTCAGTTGCACTTCGAGCTGACTACTCCAAATTGAGAACATCGAGGCCAACAAGATCCGCAGACACAGCTGCAAAGGAGCCAAGCAGAGAGGAACTGCAACAGAATATTGCCGCCCTGTCAAAGAAACTAGCCGACATGGACACTCGGTTCGGGAAATACAAACGATTCTACAAATCAAACTGAACTCGAGACAGTTCAAAGCCTGTCACCAACGGTTGCATTGAATGCGGCAAGGAGGGACATTTCAAAGCTGACTGTCCAGACCTCTCAAAGAAAGAGAGAGAAGCATTGAGGGCCAAGCAAGCTGGAAAGAACAAGGCCATGGTAGCAGAAGAAGCAGCTGACGACATGGACATCTTCACTGACACTGAAGATGAGGATGAGCTGACTTCTACAAACAACGCCATCAGTCAGGATCAGTGCCTCATGGCACTTGGAACCGCTCAAGATGATACTGAGGTACACTCTAATCCTGCTAAGTTAAATACTTCCAATACTTCTAACATGCAGGAATCACTGGACGAAGAGTTGGAACCCTCCTGGAGTGATTTTCAAGAACTCAGTGAGGAACTACATCAGCAATCGGTTGAGTTTAAGAGTCTTCAAGAACAGTTCTCAAAACTTGAAGAATCCTTAACCGTGAAGGACGATCTGATCAAAAGTTCTGAATGCGGTCAACCGAATTAATGCTCCAACTGATGAAGAGTTGACAAAGCAGATCAAGGAGCAGCAAGATCAGTTGAAAAATCAAGAGACTCAGATCGACCAGCTGATAAAGAAGTCAGATGGACAAACCGAGCAGATAACTGTCCTCCTCAAGGAGTTGCAAACTGAGAAGGATAATCTAATTAAGCTGTATCAGTCATCCAAGATCATCGAGAATCTTATCAGGTACAGTAGACACATGGATGACGTGTCAGAACTCGGTTATGATGTGATTAAAGATAGTGGAATTCCTCCAGCAACCTTCATCAAAGCTATTGAGGTCAAGGTTGTCGAACCTAACACAGTGGAACCTGAGTCACCACAAAGTAATTCAACCTCCACCTCTCAGCAAGCTCAACCGACCAAGGCAACCACAACTGAGAAGGGAAAAGGAGCAGTAGATGGAGGACAGAATGTTCCATCGGTTGGGACATCAACCGAGGGGGAATGCTCCAAAAGTCAGAAGAGGAATCAGAGGCGTCGAAGGCATAATCGCAACCGAACTCAGAATCAAAACCGACCTCTGCATCAACCTCAGAGTCAACATCAGAAAGAATGGAACCGACCGCAGAACCGACAAGGGTTCAATCATATGAATCAACAGTGGTTCCAACATCAGTTCAACCAAAGGTTTCAACCGAGTCAACCAATGAGGAACAGGTCGAACAACTGGAGATATTCATGACACAATATGAATCACCAACAGGGCATGAACAGCTACAGACAACACTCAGAGAGTTGGAATCAGAATCAGCCAGAAAGATTCCAACATGGCGTCCGACCTCACAGACAAATTCAACAGGATAAGAATCGCCATCAAAACAGGGGGAAAGCCTCTCCTCCGAAAGCTCAGAATGGGAGAAATCCAACTCCTCCCACGAAACAGAACATCACTACTAACAACAAGCCTAAGGATAACCGAGGTGTTGTTATAGTGGATGATGAAGGAAAAGTGATCTGGAATGGTAAATCCATCCGAGTATACAGGGAAAAGCGACGCACAGTTCCAGGGGGAACTGGTTCTAACCCTCCAGGACCCAACTGAAATTGGGGACCTAAGCGAGTTTCTCTTTGCAGGTACATGAGAAACAGCTGAGGAAGAATAAAGCGTCTGCAACAATGTGGGTGATGGACAGTGGATGCTCAAAACACATGACGAATCTGAAGGATTTGCTTAGAAGTTTCGTGGAGAAAGAAGGTCCATCAGTTACTTTTGGTGACAACTCGAAAGGTTACACCAGAGGTTACGGTACACTTGAAACCAATCATGTTTCAATCTCTAATGTTTCTTATGTTGATGGATTGAAGCATAACTTGCTCTCCATCAGCCAATTCAGTAATAATGGTTTCTCTGTCAAGTTTGATGCACAGGGTTGCAGGGTTAAAAATGTCGGATCAAAGCAGGTGATATTGTTGGGAAATCAATCGCCAACCAGGAATGTCTACTACGCTGATTGGAACAGCAGTCTCCCTGACACCTGCCTATTATCAAAGAGCAGTTCAGATGTGAGCTGGCTGTGGCACAAAAGGCTCAATCATCTGAACTTCAAAACAATGAACCGACTTGCCAGACAAGAACATGCAAGAGGCATACCAAACCGAGTGTTTTCAACAACATATATCTGCAGTGCATGTCAGTTGGGAAAGCTCGCTAGATCTTCCTTCCGGTTGAAGACAACTCCCTCAACCGACCGAGTGTTACAGTTGATCCACATGGATCTCTTCGGGCCAGTTACACCAAAGAGCATAAATGGCAACGAATACACCCTGGTTGTAACTGATGACTACTCAAGATATACGTGGACCATCTTCATGCGCCACAAGAGTGAAACCCGAGATGAGCTACCCAAGCTAATGGATCGGATATCGAACCAACAAGAGATGAAGATCATTTCTATCCGATCGTGGAACTGAGTTTCTAAATGAAACCATCATCAAGTACTGCGAGAAGCATGGAATTACACATCAAACATCAGCACCGCGTACTCCACAACAGAATGGAGTAGCTAAGCGAAGAAACCGAACACTGAAAGATGCAGCTACATCCATGCTAACAAGCTCAGCTCTGCCAAAAAGATTTTGGGCTGAGGCCATCAACACTGCATGCTACACTCAGAACCGGTCTCTTCTGACTAAGCGGTTGGGAAAGACACCATACGAGCTATGGAGACGCAGGAAGCCAGATATTTCTTATTTTCGCGTTTTTGGTTCTAAGTGTTATATTCACAACAATGGGAAGACTCAGTTGAAAACTTTTGGTGCCAAAGCTTCAAAGGGCATATTTCTCAGATATGCCGCTCGGATCAAGGCTTATAGAGTTTTCAACAATGGCTATCGTGTTGTGGAGATAACACCTCATGTTAGTTTTGATGAATCTACTTTTGAGTGCAGGGAACAGGGTAAAGGACAACAGGGTGATCCACAAGCTCCACCTGTTCTCACCAGATCACAAGCTCTAAGAGAAAAGAATCTAGCTGAACCACTGGTATGGGCAACCGAGGATGAGGATACATACTCCTCTGAAGATGAATGCGAAGATCCCAGCTCATCTCAAGGGGGAACTTCAGCTGATGCTTCTCCAACTGCATCGGCATCCGAAGCCTAACCGAGTCCGGTTCAAACAAATGTCAATGTTGAGGATCCAGACTCAACAGCTGATCAATCACCAGCTCTGAAGACACCAACTCAGATCACGGAACATCCACAGTTGGAAGAAGAAGGAAGACGCAACCGAAGATGGTATGAAGTTCATTCCACTGACAACATCATCGGAGATCCAACCGAAAGTGTACGTACAAGAAGCAGAGTTGCGACTCAGGATTCAACCGAGGAAGATTCCAACACTTATGCCCAATATGCTGAGGAGTTGGCAGTTCTAGAGGAGTTCGAGCAAGCTGGAGATGTTGCCATGATTTCTTGCTTTGTAGCTGATGTGCCAGAACCGAAGAACGTTGTGGAAGCTCTCAACTGTGTTCACTGGACAACAGCCATGCAAGAAGAACTGAATGAGTTTCTACGTGACTGTGTATGGGAGTTGGTAAAAAGACCAAATGGTGTCAAGGTTATTGGATTGAAGTGGATTTTCAAAAACAAGAGAGACGCCATTGGATTCATAGTGAGGAATAAGGCAAGGTTGGTAGCTCAAGGATATTGCCAACAAGAAGGAATTGATTTCGATGACTTCTTCACGCCGGTTGCAAGGCTGGAAGCCATCCGAATCTTTCTAGCCTATGTCGCACATCACAAATTCAAAGTATATCAGATGGATATGAAGTGTGCATTCCTCAACGGAGATATCAAGGAAGATATATATGTTGAACAGCCTCCTGATTTTGAGACTGGAGATGGAAGAATGTACAAGTTGAAGAAAGCAATTTATGGACTAAAACAAGCACCCAGAGCTTGGTATGACACTCTTTGTGGTTTTCTTCTGAACTCGGGTTTCAAACGAGGGTCAGTTGACAAAACCCTGTTCACCATCAAAGTTGGAGATGACATTCTTGTTGTGCAAATCTATGTTGACGACATCATATTCGGTTCTAAGTCGGAGGAACTGTGTGAAAAATTTTCAAACCTCATGAAGGAGAAGTTCGAGATGTCGATGATGGGTGAGATGAATTATTTTCTTGGGCTACAAGTGAAGCAGTCAGAAAAGGGCATCTTCATCAATCAGTCCAAGTATACAAAAGAGCTCATCACCAAATTCGGATTGCAGACAAGCAAGACAACAAGGATCCCGATGAATACTAACTGGAAGATTGAACTTGGAACTGAAGGAAAGCTCGTGGATGCCAGTAAGTATAGAGGGATCATCGGTTCTTTGCTATATCTAACTGCCAGCCGGCCAGACATATCATACGCAGTTGGAGTGTGTGCTCGGTTCCAAGTTCAACCCAGAGAAGCACACATGTTAGCAACAAAGAACATCATCAAGTATCTGAAGGGTACAGTCAATGTTGGACTGTGGTATCCAACTGACGACAATATTCAGCTGACCGGATACTCAGATGCAGATCTAGCAGGAGATCGGTTGGACAGGAAGTCCATATCTGGACACTGTCAGTTCATGGGAAGCAAGCTGGTTTCATGGTTCTCCAAGAAACAAGCATGTGTTGCCACTTCTACAACCAAGTCAGAGTATATGGCTGCCGGTAGTTACTGCATGCAAGTATTGTGGCTCAAGCAACAGCTGAGAGATTATGAAGTTTCAACTGGACAGGTTCCCATTCATTGTGATAGCTCAAGTGCCATTGCTATCTCTCTGAATCCTGTTCACCACTCTCGGACAAAGCATATCGACATCCGTCATCATTTTATCCGAGATCATATTGAGAAGAAGGATGTATCCATGGAGAAGATTCCAACTGAGATTCAGAGAGCTGATATCTTCACCAAACCTCTAGCTGAAGCACGGTTCAAGATGCTATGTGACCTCCTTGGACTGTTGGATCCATCAGATGAGGAGTCAACTGAGGTAAAGAGATAGATATCCATCTGAGGGGGAAGCTCAGATGAAGGGGGAATCTCAGATGCGGATCGCCAACTGAAGACATCAGACGTCAACTGAACAGACAAACTTGAGTCAGTTGGTGGTATGCCGATCAGATGCAGATTACCAACCGAAGGAATCAGACGTCAGCTGAACAGACGAACTCGAGTCAGCTGATGGTATGCCGCAACATGGGAACTCAGCTGATTCCAACATCAGCTGGCAGGTAACATTTATGGCTGAAGGTGTTATGATCTTAAATGAGAATGTTTGAAATAAATTCAAACATTCCTTAACATGTCAGTTACATTAAAAATAGCCATCTTGTCGCATTAAATGTAAAGTACGGCTGAACATCCATAGCCTACTTTATAGTGCGACTGGGCTGACATGAAAACTGTACACATTCTCACGCGCGGGTTAGAACTCGGTGCATGACGTCAAGTCAAAGATAGTCAACAGTCGCGTAATCTCAGCCGTTGATGTATTCGCGCCATTTAACCCCATCCGTCGATCTCTACCGAGTCAAAAACCTATATAAGGCGGTAAATCAGGAAGAAATCTCCTACTTTCCTCATTCGTGTATATCTGATTTAACTGTTCATCGTCTTCACAGATTTTGCCTAACCCTTTTCTGCAAAAGATCTTCTTTCCTTTCCTCTATATATATTACTTTTGCAGTGATCATAAATGGCACTGAAAAGTAAGAAAATGACCTCATCAGGATCTTCCCTCGTCCCTACTTCGTATGAAAAATCTTTCGACATGTTGGTGTCGAAGATCCACTTTGAGCAAATCCTCTCCGATGAGGAATTGGAGTCACCGGTGTTGGCTCCCCTCGCAAATATCCTCAGAGAGAACGGCCTCCTGGAATGGGCCAAGCTTTGCCCATCTCATCTTCTCAGGCGACAAGTGGGGGAGTTTTACGTAAACTTGAAGGCCCCCCCTGAATCTACAGAAGGAATGTCTACGGAAGTCTCCTGCCGGCAAAGAGATGTTCCGGCCAGGACCATACGTCGTGTCTCATTCCCCATCGACGTTTCCGATGCCCTCCGTTACATCATCCCCATCAACCACACCGCCACTAAACTTCTGGAGAATATATCCGACGAGCATGTCGATGAATTTTTGGAGAAAGCTCTGATCACTCCGGAGAAGTTAAGGAGTAATATGCAGAGGACGAAGCTGAAGCCAGAACATCGCCTGCTGTTCGATGTTATTTCAAAGGTGGTGTTCAGTTACAGTGGCGCATTCGGCGATATCAGCCGATCCAAATTGAGGCAGTTGGTGGCCTTGGAGCACCAACACCAGATCAACTGGTTCCAATACTTCCTGAACCAGTTGATGGTGGAGAAGTCGAAGATCTCTGAGACAACATCCGAGTCGGGAGAGAAGCTGCTCAGTGTCAAGGGGACACTCAACTTCGGCTGCAAGATCTCTGCCCTCATCTTGCTCGCAACCAAGGACCGCAACATGGTCTGGGCAGACTGCAAGGAGACGCCGGTTAAGAAGTATTTGTTGTTCCCAACAGCGAAGAAGACACAGGAGGTGCTTAGGAGTGTGTACACTCCAAAGGAGAAAAAGGAGGTTGGGAAGTCTACTGAGCCAACAGATGAGGGGGAACCAGCTGTCGCTCGCCCCGCCTCCAAAGCTGCACGCCGACTAGCTGAGTCGGAGAAGGAGTCAGCTGAGGAACCTGCCCAGAAAAAGCTACGGGTACGGTTCAAGAAGTCGATTAAGAAGCCAGCTGATGTGCCAGCTGATGAGCCAACTGAGGTGCCAGCTGATGAGTCAGCTGAGGAGCCAGTTGAGGTACCAGCTGAGGAGCCAGCTGAGGAGCAAGCTCCAGCTGAGGAGGAGGCACCGGTTGAGTCGACACCTGCTGAGGAGCCTTCCGAGTCCAGCCGCTCAGCTGAGGCCGCCACGTTCGAGATCGTCCCTCGAGCCACCGGAGCTGACAAGGCTGATGGAATGGAGACGGATTTGACGTCAGATGCTTCTTCCTCATCTGAGGACGTTGAAGATGTTCCCACCTCCCCCACGGCAGGAATTGATGTCGTACCGCCCCCAGAGCCTCTTGCTCTTTCTACCCAACCAGAGCCAAATGTTCCGAGCACCTTGCTCGATGCCAACAATGTGACCGCTCCTTCGGCCAATGTTGAGGAAACACTTGAAACCCCCCTCCTAACCGAATCCAATATTCCGAGCTCCCAGCTCGATGCCGATGTTGTGACCGCCTCTTTGGCCAACATCGATGAACCTTTTAAACCATTGCCTTATGATATTTCTCCCTCCCCAATCAATGAGGAAGACGACCTTCAGGCAGTTGCGCTGGAGCACGAGGGCAGGGTGGCCTACTGCTTCCAGAAGCTGGTGGGCATGTTCCCTGAAGCTCGCAACATGCCAGTCTTCGCCACTCTGGGAACCGAGCTCTTGTACCAGTTCCACCTGATCTTCAGCCATTGGTACGTCAAAGAAGATACGATCAGAGTGCAGAGCTGGGACAGGCTGAAGTCAGATGAGTCCCGCATCCGAGCCTACTTCAACTACTCCAACCTGGAGGTGGCTTACAACAACCGGATTGCGCTGCTCACTCGCCGGCTAGACCAGAGCAGAGCTGAAGGGACGGACACAAGGGAAGCAGCTGGACAGAAGTGCATCGACTTCCTTGACAGCATGTTGGTCAAGTCAGCTGACTTCCTTGAGGATGTAGACGCAGCTGCCGCAGCAGCAAAGGAAGAAGAAGAAGAGCTGAAGTTGTACCTGGCCAACCGACAAGCCACGGTCACAATTGAGCCTCTAGCTCTGATAGCTCAAGCCCCTCCAGCTGATCAGCATGCTCCCAACACTGAAGAGATATGTGAGCTGGTGGCTGAGAGGGTGAACCAACTAAGATCCGAGCTGCTTGCCAACCTCCAGCATCAAAAAGATGACCAGCTGAGGGCGTTGGAAGCACAAGAAGTCAAGAACCAACAACTGGTGGAGGAAAATATTGAACTGAAGACCAAGCTGAATGAATTCTCCTCCTCCACCAGTCAAGAAGTGTCGGAGTTGAAGTCCACTCTGTTGGGATTGAAGTCGGAGCTGAACGTCTTCAAATCCTTGGCCGACTCCAATCTTGCCAAGTCCCAACAGACACAAGATGCTGAATGGGAGTCTCGCTTCGAGTCGCGATGGGCTGAGTTCGTTGCTTTTCAGACAGAGGTCATCGAGAACCTCTCTGTCTTGAAGAAAGCCGAACAAAAGCGCCAGGACTCGGATCTGGCGAAGAAGATGGAGCTTGAGTGCACGGTCGATGAACTCTTCAACCGCATCAAACTTGCCGAACAACAACTCACCTCCCTGGACGGTTCAGTAGCAAGCCTTGTTGCTGATGCCAAAAAGGGGGAAGAGAAGGAGACGGAGGTTGAAGTGCAGGAAGAATAAGAGACCCAAGCCAAAGAAGAGACGCCAGCTCAAGGGAAATCTCAGCTGAAGAGAAGGAGGTCTGCTCAAAGGAAGTCTGCTGCTCCCAAGCCAACCGAAGTCGGTGGAGCTGGAATGGAAAAGGACTTGGAGCAGGCAGAGAAGTTCGGAGTTTCCTACAACTCCATAGCCGAGATCGCAGCCGAGCTGGATTCTGAACTCGACGGGATAACAACCGAAGAGTGCATTGCAACGGCCAAAGCTATGGATGTAGAGGAGAAGGATTACATGAACCCGAGTTGGATCAGAAAGTTTGCCGCCAGCCAGGCGAGGAGGGTGAACCAGTTCGAGGAAGAGCTTTTAATTGGAACCCCATTTATATCAATATACCACGAAATAGCATACTAAACAATAATAAATTACTAAACTAAGTCTATTAAGTTTATAAATTACATTAAACTAACATTCATGAAATTAAAAGTATACAAGTCGCTAGAAAATAATACAGGTCGTGATTTATTATTGCACGATCTGTATATTTTTTTCGCGACCTGTATAGTTTTGTTTAGTTGTTTTTCTATCTAATTTCGCACTATATTATGATTAAGTTAAATGATTGTATTAAATAAAATGAAATAAAATAAAATAATTATTCGATTAAATTATCATTAAACTAACTAATTATATCAATGTACCATGAGTTAGCATAATAGACAATCATAATTTACCAAAACAAGTATATAATTTTTCTAAATTACGTAGAATAATATTCACGATATTAAAAAGAATACATATTACTATAAAACTATACAGCCGGTAAAAAAGTTAAAAACATATATCACAGATCAATATTGTTTTTTTTTTTTTTTCGAAATGTATAAAATTTTACCTCTTGTAGATGTCTAGTTTGAGCTTCACTTAGCTCTTCAGCACTCTTGGATTTTTTTTTTCCTTTTGAACGTGGTGATGACGCCATGGATTCTTATTTGAAGCATTAAGGGTTTAGGGTTAAAAATTTCGTATAGGGGAAAGAAGAACAATTGTGGAGGAGAAGGGTAGAGAGGATTTGGAGGAGTACTCTGTATGGTTTCAAGTGTGAATCTGTATGGGTTTTTATTGGAAAGTTATTTTATTTTTTACCATTTACAATCTTTAATAGGGAATTGATTCTCATTGAAGAACCTCACATGAGGTGGGTAGGGGGTTAAATCGCTGAAAAATCGATACAGGTAGAGGCTGAATTCATACGTTACGTTATTTTATGTATGTGTTGGGGTTTAGGATTAAAATAACAAGATAAAATATGGGCCCAAAAAACCTGACAACATTGATATTCTCTCACTCAATTCGGTCAAATAGAGAGGAAAAACAACTGAAAAGTACATTTTGTGAGCCAAGTGGGTATGGCGTATAGATAATTATCTTAGTGACTATGAAGAGTATATATTATCCCCACAGTGGGTATTTGAAATTTTCACTTTATATATAATACAATACTTTTGAGTTTTGATGGGTACCTCAAACTCAAAGTGTGCTATTGTTCAATATACAGTGCAAAAATCCAACTCTTACATTATTAATTATGTAATAAGGAAAGTTTCAAGTTAAAAAGAAGAAGAATATATTGGAGTTATTGGAGTCTATATAAAATCTATAAATTAGAGAAGATAAATTATTACAAGGTAAGTTTGATTCTCAATAAGTTAATGTTTTCTTGTAACTTAAAATATATTATATTAAATATTTCTTATAAATATAATATATTATATTACTTTATTGGCCTATAATTTAAATATATAGTAAGGATATTTTAGGTAAAATAATTTTATAAAATAAGGCTCATTTAATATTAGTATATGAATTTAATATGTAACGTAGAAAGAAAGAAAAAAAATTAACTAAGGTTGACACAAATAAACCGGTCTATGTGTTCTTAAGTAAGATCCATGATTTTTCTAGTAACGAATTAATTTTTTTAGTATTTTTTCATTAGAGTGTTGTGGCATGTGGGAATGAAGATCTTCCCATCCTTTATTATACTTTTCTTTTTCTTTTGTTTTTAAAAGGTGGTCGAATGCATGCTCTATCCGATCAAATGTGTTGGGTGTAAATGTAACTCTAAAATATACTAATTATCTAAATGAAGCAGTGAAAATATTTCATCCAATGGAGTGTTTGTTTATTATTTTTGGTTAAATTCTAATTAATTTAATCATAATCAGACTTAGACCCAATTTTACAATTACAACATTATTTTCAAATGTTACGAATTTATATCCAACCTCTTGATTTGTTATAAGTAAGAATCACTCCTAAATTTTAAAGTTTTTGTCAATTTGTCTAACTTTCGATCTCAAACATGTTCACATCGTTCGAACCCTTAATTTAAGAAATTAAGAATTGAAAGCTTTGATCGGGCTCAAATAAAAAATTACTTTTTTTTTATATCGTGGGAACCCGCAGTCGCTACCTTCGATCGAATACTTATTATGTTTATGGAAATTTCTATTTTTTAGAGTGAGAACATTTTATGGGAATCTATGGGAGTGTGGAAAGGACTGTGAAAGTATAAGTTTCCAAATTATTTAATTAAATGATATAAATATACAGTAATAAGTTGATATAATATCTAAGGGTGAGTTGAGAAATTAGGGTGTACTTGAGTGCAGCTATGCATCTGGACCAACTTATAAGAGGCACCGTTGAAAGTGGGATTCTTTGACTTTATACGTAAATTGAGTGGTGGTGATAGCTAGGAGGAAATGTTATGTAGGTCTCAAAATCTGTAGAACTATTATAAATATTCCATATGTATGGAATAGTTGAGCACATTCAAATTGAATGAATGTGAACCTCTAATCTAATCTCACCAATGATCAACAATCGGTTAAATCATGCAAGATGCAACCCATCAGAATCAAACCGGACCCTTTTCTAACTACACTGCACAACACAAATAATATTGCTACCACAAATTTTCAATCACCTAATTAATTTACGTATATGTGACCTATCTTCTCGCTCTAGCCTCGCTAGACTCTAGAGTACGACCTACCATGCACCGTTAGGTCATTTTTAATGGAATAAATGAATTATTTATTTGTCATATACATTGCTTGGTATGAGTCGATATAGTCAAAATTAGTTCAATTCATCATGATCTTGCAATATTTCTGTGCCATGAATTAAAAATAGTACCTTTAAAGTGATCTTATTTTGTCACCAAGTTTTAATATTCCCAACCAATAGCAATTGATATTCTGGATACTTGTTAGAATCTAAATAAATAATGGACATCATAACGCCACTTAATTGGAAATCAAATGTGGTCCATCAATAATGCTAATTAATTAGTTCTTTATTAATTAATTCGTTCTTGCTGTTGACTGAAGTAGTAACTTTTTTCTTCCCAGAAATTCCAAAGATTGCACTATAATACATCAATAATCATGGAAATAAAACAGAGAGTATCAATACCATTTCTCCATTGATGGAAGGGAAGCTTACACGTTGGAATGATGCACAAAAGCAACCTTTTTGCATAAATTTAATTAAGATATTGATGTTATTATACACACAAGAATTTATACCTACATTATTTAAGGGTTGATAAACCAAAAATTTTCTCTATATAAGCTTCAGAAAGCACAACACGAAAGAGTGTGCAGCAGTTGCTTTCTCATCCTACTTCTCATATTTTGTCAAATAATTCCCTCTTTTGTATATAGTTTTTGTTCCTCTGTTTGAGGGAGCCAGAGGACTTCTCAACAATAACCAATTAAGGTATATATCAAATTAAGTACCAACACACACACACACACACACACACACACACACACTATGTGCATATACATAATACTACATGGTTGACAAAGTGAGCATTTCTTGATTGCATTCATTGAGTTGTTGAAAAATTATGAATTTACAATTATAGGTTTGACTTTGAGGAAAAAAGTTGTTATAAATTCTCTTTGAGGCCTTCCTTTACTTCACCAACATCAGCTTCTCTTCTTCATTTCTCTTGATAATATTGAGTTATATAAAGACTATTGTTGAGCTGCTAATATTAGTGCAGCAAGGCATATTAAACTTATAACACATACATAAACTTTGCTAATATTTTTTTCTGGTAAAACTATAGGATGGGTGAGAGCACTGCCACCAACAACAACCACCACCACCACCACAATGGCCAAGTCTTTGACGTCTCTCTCAACATGACACCACATTGCAGCTCCAAAGCCGTTGATGATGATGGTCGTCCTCAAAGAACCGGTATACATATCTCTTGTTTCTTTCTTTTGCAATATATATAAAGTGTTGAGGTAATTTTTTGATCTGTTGTGTTCGGTTTAGGGAATGTTTGGACTGCTAGTGCACACATTATAACAGCGGTGATTGGATCGGGAGTTCTGTCGTTGGCATGGGCTATAGGTCAGCTGGGATGGATTGCTGGCCCGGCCGTCATGTTCTTGTTCTCCTTCGTCATATACTACACCTCCACACTCCTCGCTGACTGCTACCGCTCTGGGGATCCTCTCTTTGGAAAAAGAAACTATACTTACATGGATGCTGTTCGATCCAATCTTGGTATAACATAAGACATAGTAATATTTTCAGACATACACATACATACATATAATTTAATTTGCTAATGTAGTGCATTTTGATCTATGGATAACAGGTGGATCTAAGATGAAACTATGTGGGATTATTCAATACCTTAATATCTTTGGAGTAGCTATTGGCTACACAATTGCCTCATCCATAAGCATGATGTAAGTTAGTTATTCACTTTTGTGTTTTGTTTTTGTTTTTTCCAAATTTTTGGCGTGGGATGATGAATTGATGTGTGAATTTGAAACGGAACAGGGCCATCAAAAGATCAAATTGTTTCCACAAGACGGACGGGAAGGATCCTTGCCACATGTCTAGCAATCCGTACATGATAGCGTTTGGTGTTACACAAATCTTGTTTTCTCAGATTCCAGACTTTGATCAGATTTGGTGGCTGTCAATTGTTGCCGCCATTATGTCCTTCACTTACTCCACCATCGGCTTAGGCCTCGGCATTGCTCAAACAGCAGGTCGGTACACACATACATCCATATATATATATATTCAACCACAACTTTCATACATTCAAACACGACTACTTTAATTAATTATGATAACAGCTAATGGAGCCATCAAGGGAAGCCTCACTGGCATAAGCATTGGAACAGTAACTCAGACTCAGAAGATATGGCGGAGTTTCCAAGCTCTGGGCGACATCGCTTTCGCCTACTCATTCTCAATCATCCTCATAGAGATTCAGGTAATGCATATAATTAAGATAACCAAGAAGTATATATCATCATCATCATCATCTTCATCTCCTCTGTTATGGAAACAGGACACGGTGAAATCCCCGCCATCGGAGGGGAAGACGATGAAGAAAGCGAGCCTAATAAGCACATGCGTGACGACCATCTTCTACATGCTGTGCGGATGCATGGGATACGCAGCCTTCGGTGACGTGGCACCGGGGAATCTCCTAACCGGCTTCGGATTCTACAACCCTTTCTGGCTTCTCGACATAGCCAACGCAGCCATCGTTATCCACCTCGTGGGGGCATACCAGGTCTACTGCCAGCCGCTCTTCGCCTTCGTGGAGAAACAGGCGGCGGCAAGGTGGCCGGACAGCGGCTTCATCAACGGAGACGTCACGATCAAGATCCCCTGCATGCACAAGAAGAGCTACGAGTACGACCTCAACATGTTTCGGCTGGTGTGGAGGACGGCGTTCGTGATGCTGACCACGCTCATATCGATGCTGCTGCCCTTTTTCAACGACGTGGTGGGGATTCTGGGAGCTTTCGGGTTCTGGCCGCTGACGGTGTATTTTCCGGTGGAGATGTACATTGCGCAGAAGAAGATACACAAGTGGAGCACGAGGTGGATTTGCCTGCAGACGCTGAGCTTCGCGTGTTTGATAATCTCGGTTGCTGCTGCTGCAGGATCGGTGGCGGGGGTCGTGCTTGATCTCAAGATTTATAGGCCCTTCAAGACTAGCTATTGAGATACATACATATACATATGCAGATCGATCCAAGAATTCCAGTTCCAGAATTGTATATCACAAATATTGGTGGTTGCTACGGCCTACGGTGTTGATTAGTTGTCGTTGTGTTTGCTTTCTTTTGTTTTGTTTTTGCTTTCATTTACATGTATCCGCTTCAGAAAGCCTTGTGACTGTAAAAAAGGCATCCACTTTTCTTCTTAATTTTTCTCTGCAAATCCATCTATATATATAAATATATTAGCAAGTGTGGAGATACATTTCTCATGGTTGTCATAAAACTGTGGTAGCATCGACTCAACTTGTTCAATTTAACTAGTTCAAATCAAATTAAAAAATAAGAATAATAATTATATGGGGTTTATACTCATATGAGTCAGTAGATCTAACGGCCCAGGCCCACACTTTATGGACATGAACCTAAAAGATAAGAGGCCCAATCTTGAGGCCCATGCACACACACCCCAAAATGCCGATCTTACCCCTAAAAATATACCCCCTATAAAACAAAATCCCATTAGGTCAAGTGCACCCCTTACTTTCATTTCTTTTCTCTAAGAAACATCTCTTTTCTTTCGCAACAAGTCACTGACTTGAGTGTCGAAGGGTCCTCACTAGAGCCAACCCCTAGCATTGGACTTTTCTGTTTTACAGGTTAATTCCGACGAAAGTTTTGTAGAGAGAACCTAATAGAAAGGTAGTTCAAAGTTCTTCATCTCTTTTGCTCTCATCTATTTCACCTTTTCTAGTACAAAACTCCCTTTGTTGGTAGAGTTTTCACCCGATTCTACCAAATAATAATAATAATAATAATTATTATTATTATTATTATTATTGAGTGTTGAAAACTTGAGATTTTAATTAGACTTAGAAGACCTCATAAAAATTAAGTTATTTTGCCATTAGTCAACGTCGCAAATTTACTCCAACAACATTGTTTTAATTTTTTTTTTGGGTGAAAGACATAAACATTAATAATTGTGATGGAAAGAGTTCTTAAAATAAATACTACCTTTGGTCCCCAAGTTTCTTCTTATCGTTCCTTTTTGGGACGGTCCTCAAGTTTCTTTCTAGCTATTTTTGGACACTATCCCACAACAAATTATAATCCCTTACCAATACTTTATCAATTTATTTACCTAAAATACCACATATGGTCTACCACTATCTTAATTAATTAATATATCCCTACCCTCAATGTAGGCCCTTTCTCCACTCACAATAAATTTAATCATTTTTTTTCTACTCACAACTAACTCAACAACATTTTTCTTAATACCCATGCCACTTCCTCCTACAAAGAGACTTGGAGACCGAAAGTAGTAATATATAGGTTGCATGGTATTAACCTAACTAAAACTCCTTCGAACAAAAGACCCAGATTTTATTATTATTTGAAGGACACGATTAAACCACAAATATGAATTACGTACGTAAGGAAAATGATTTTTTCAAAAGATTATATTGACCAGATCCTTTCACTTAAACTTTCAATGTTGTTACAAATTTATAAAATGACTAACTTATGGGTTGCTGCAAGTATTCGGTCTCTTATGTGGTAAATGTTAATGGGGAGTTGACTGAACCTTTCAAGGCCAAGAAAAGAGTTGAGGCAAAGGGATCCTATATCTTTGTTTTGTGTATGAAGTATACCTAAACAGATGCCTCATGGAGTTGAAACACAATAGAGGTTTTAAATTTCATCCTAGGTGCAAGAAGTATAGTCTCATTCATATTTGTTTTGCGGATGATCTGCTGTTATTTGCTCGAGGAGATGTAGCTTCTGTACAACATCTAATGAAGGCCTTTGACCAATTTACCTCAGTTTCTGGGCTACAGGCAAATCAAGGCAAGAGCTGCATTTATTTTGGAGGAGTAAGGGAGAGCATTCAGCAACAAATCATTGGGATGCTTGGTATGAGTAAGGGGGAGCTACCATTTCGATATCTTGGGGTACCTCTTTCTACCAAAAAGCTTCATGTCCTTCAATGCCAACCCTTTTGTAAAGAAGATGCTTGCTTGAATTGAATGTTGGACTGCTAAGCTTCTCTCATGCACAGGAAGACTGCAACTTATTAAATCAATCATGTTCAGCATACAGACTTTTTGGTGTCGGGTTTTTCTCATACCAAAGAAGGTTCTCAAATTTATACAAGCTACTTGCAGGTCTTATCTTTGGACAGGAACGACAGCCATCTCAAAGAAGGCCTTAGTATCATGGGAGTATATGTGCTTGCCTCAAAGAGCTGGGGGGTGGAGTATCATCAATGTTCAGATTTGGAATAGAGCCTCAGTGAGTAAACTTCTGTGGAATGTGGCCAGGAAGAAAGATAAATTATGGGTTTGATGGATTCATGAGTATTATGTAAAAGGCCAACAGCTTGATACCATGCAGCCACCACAACAGACTTTATGGGTTGTGAAGAAGATATTGGATGCTAGAGATTATCTAACAGCTATTGAGGATGGTATGAATATTCTGTAGGAGCAAAACTTCTCTGTGCGAAAGATCTACTATTTGATGAGAGGGGAGGTAACACCGGTTGCTAGGAGCAAACTCATAAACTGCAACATCACTCCACCTAAATGTATATTCATTGCATGACTTGGAGTGTTGGGGAGACTTGCCACAGTTGAGAATTTAATGAAGCTTGGCATCACTCATGATGAAGAATGTATCCTGTGTTTGAGAGAAGAGGAGACGTTGGATCACCTCTTCTTTGAGTGTGAATATGCAGCTCACTTATGGTCTGAAGTCACTGCATTGGGAGGAATCCAACGACCAGGACAAAGATGGGAGATTGAGAAGCAATATCTAAATACTCAATGCAAAGATGGGAGATTGAGAAGCAATTTCTAAATACTCAATGCAAAGCCAAGAAGGGGAGACAAAATTATATCGGCTGATGCTAGCATGCAGTGGGCATTTATGGAATTTTTGGAGAGAAAGGAATGCTAGTCGTTTTCAAAATCATCACTTTATTGTGGATGCTGTCGTGAAGGAGTGTAAAATTCAAATAGCTACTTGTTGTCGTAAGGATCAACACCTCAGTAGAATGTTGAAAGACTGATGGTTTTAGCACTTGTTCGCTTTAATGTTTTATTTGGTTGTAGTTTGGAGATGAAGTTCTCAAGTTTTGGTAATAAAAAAAGTCAATTTTACCAAAAAAAAGAAAAGTATTCGGTCCACACGCATGTATTGTATGCATTGTGTTGGATTCTTGTCTGAGTGTAATAATGGTTACAGGCAAAATTAATGTGTAGATCTATCCTTTTTTTAGGTGAGAGAGAGAGAGAGTATACCACACCCACAAACATACATAAAAATAATTTAGTCTCAATGTTGAAAAATAGTCATTAATCTTTGTAGAAAAAATAAGTAATCACAACTTAAGAACATATTATTAGCCACTTTTGTGTTAAATAGCAATAAAATTACCATTAATGGAAAGGAATTAAAATAAATCAAAACATAAAAGAAAAAACTCAAACGCTCCCTTCTATTTCCTTCTCGATCTTTTCTTTCCATTGCGAACCGCTGCATCTTTTCCATCTTTCCCATGGCACTCCTTTTCGATGAGTTGTTGTGGCCATTTCTCTCCGTTGAGAATCTTCAATTCCCTCTATGTGGATCGTCGGATTTGCAGGCTACGAAGACACCAAGATATATATGAACGACACGCGCGATGACACAAAGACGTGAATGATGCTAGCACTGAATGATATTTTGGTAAGAGTATGGTTTGTTTGTTTACTTTGATGTAAAAAGGTGGAATACAAATATTTTCAATTTTTTTTCCATCTTTTTCACACGTTTACTACGGTTGTTAATTTTTTCATGTGCATGATAGATACTTTCCTGCCAGCCCCTTCATCTTTTTCACTCTAAGTGTTGAAAATATTAATGTAGGGGATAAATGTGATAATATTTTCCAATTGGAAAAATAGAAAGAAGGTGGGGAACTATGTGATAATTTTTTTTTTCATCCTAATAAACATGTGATAAAAAAGAATGGAAATTAATGCAACCAGAAAAAATACATCATGATTAATGATTAAAGGAAATGGAATAAATCCAATGTTTACCTAAGCAGTACTCTTCTTCTTCTTCGCGCAGATGTCGTCTGATTCGACTGAGGTTCCAGGGACGGAATTCTGCACAAAAAGGAGGGCCGGGGGTGTTTTCCGGCGGACCACCTCCGACGCCCAAGTCAGTTTTCTGGGTTTTTTAGTGAAGAAGAGATGAATGTAACAGTAAACACAAAAATGGTGAATGTGTCTGTGAAAATGGATATTCTTTTATGATATACTCGTGAGATTACTTGGAAATGAAGCTGTCCTTTCTTCCTTCTTGCTGCTACTACCTTTACATGTGTCTTGTTATGGTTTTCCATTGAACAAATGTACCACCCGACAATTCCCAGCTTGACTATATAAAGTGTTATGCGGATGTCAGGTTCATTAAATGACTGGAGACCTACCTATGGTCTCTTCTTCAGGTTCTGATTTACGATGACAGTTGGATACCTGAGGAGGTATCTGGTATGCACACCTATTCTGAGATCTATTTGAGGCCTAACCCAGAGACCTTAGTTATGCCCTTCATTGATTATGATTACGCCCAGGTCTCGATCTCAGGTCTCTTCGAGACCTGAGGGATATTATGTTATAACATCTACTCCCCCCTACTCTAAATTTGCAGAATCATCCTTCAGCAAATATAGAGTAACGCCTCCTCTTTTCGCTTTGCTGGGGTTGATTACTAATCTCCCGCATGAAGGGAACTTTCTGAAGTCCTCCACTCGAGGTCGCCAAATGAGACTTGTCCTTTTTTGAATTTTTGAAAGAAGCTACTTTATCGGGAAAAGGGAGGGGACTCTGTAACTTCCTCCACTTTTCACTCAACCGTCCCCTCTCTTCCCCATATTAGGGATTCTACTATTTTTCTTTCTTCATTCTCTCATTTCGCTTATTTCCGCCATTAATCACTTCGGCGTTTTCTCATGGCTCATTCTTCTTCTCATTCTGATGAAGATACCCTTTCTGATAATCATAGGCTCCAAACCTCCGATATCCGACCACCATCCTCTCTGCACGAGGATTCCCAGTCAGATACCTCTTCCCGCGTCCCTCAGAAGGGGAAAAAACTTTCCACCCGTCGTTCCCGTCGCCTTGCCGTCAAAATCTTCTCAGATTCAGCCACCTCTGCCAATCCCAAGGAGGTTATAAATCTTGTTGACGGGTCTTCCCTTTCCGGCCAGGAGACGAGAGAAACTGACTATCCCACTCACTCTACTCGGGTTTCGCCCCCGGAGCAAGACTCTTCCGCTTGTGTTTTTGCTCCTGACGCCATAGCAAGTGAATCTACTTTAACCCTTTCGGAATTAGAAATAGCAAAATCGTGGTTAAACTGTGATGAACTTTTTGATTTTCGTCTGCCCTATGAATACGAGCGCCCTCATCTTTTAACTTACCCCTCCGTAGCTTTCTGGTATAGCCAAATAGAATCAGGTTTAAGGTTTCCACTCCCTGATTTTGTGATACAAGTTTGCGACCTTTATAACTTGTGGCCTAATCAGTTCCATCCTTCCGCCATCAAAACGTTTCTCGCATTTTTTATTCTGCTCCGTGGTAATGGGGGTTGTCCTTCACCCTTTTTGTTTCAAACCATATACGATGTAAAGCCCATGGGCACTTTCTACTATACCAGCGCCAGACCAAAGGGTCCCGCTCAGAACTTGTGCCCCACCCGTACTCTTAGAAAGGAGTGGCGGGAAAGGTACTTTGTGGCTACACCAAAGCAGGGTAATTGGCCTTTCAGCTACCGTCCATGGCAGAAACTTCTGCTAAAGCAGCCTCGACCTGCTATCATCACCATCCCCGCTAAGAATCTCAAGGTGTTATCCAAGCTCACGGACAAAGCTCAAGTTGAAGCTTTTCCACTTAGTTCTTTCTTATCTAACCCCTGCGCACTTGCCTTTTTCGGCTTAGCACCCTGCGGGGATCATTCCTTCTTGCTTGAGGGTGGGTTTCGTCCCTCTTCACACTTATCACTTATCTTTATCTTTGAGCTAATTTGACACCCTTTCCTTATTCCTCTTTTTTGCAGAGATGAGTTGGGTTCACGATGTGAAGCTGCCCGATGATAGTGAATTCGACTTCGCTACTCTACTGGAAGAGCAAGCTCGCCAGGAGGCTGAGGGTGCTATCCTTTCGCAACCCTTCAATCAAGCCACTCCCACTACCCTCTCGCCTTCTCAGCCGCAACAAGCCCCTCCTACTTCCTCATCCAGTGCTCTCATCAATCCCGCAGCTGTTAAATTCTTGAGCCACGGCGTTCCCCCGAAGGTTCCTGGCAAAGAGAAAGTAACTTCTGACCCTCTCACTTCTGCACCTTTGAAGGGAAAAGCAAAGGTGGATGCCTCTGTCCACTCAAAAAGGCCCCCACCTTCCCGGCCTTCCTCAAGAGCTTCCAAAAAATCCAAGCATACTCCCGTCTTCGAAAGCTCTCCTCCTCGGGGTGTGGATTCATCTGGGTCTCTTCGCCAGCTGCCCCTTTCCGAATGCCTCTTCCTCTTGCAAGCCATTCCCTCTTCTAAAGAGGAAATAGAGGCTGGCCCCCCTTCCTTGAAGCAACTCCAAGAGAAGAGTGCTCACTGTTTGATACAAGTATGTTTCTCTCGCTTCTACATCGTTTAATCATCTTTCGGTCCATTACCACTCACTGGTATTTCTGTTTAACTCTTTCCTTTCTTTTAATGCTTTTTTGCAGTTGATTAGCGCGCACAACCAGTTATTACAATTCAAAGACAAATCGCACGAGAAAGAAGTGGGGAGGTTGAGGGATGCTTTGGTGGCCTGTCAAGTGCAACTGCAAGAATTAACTAAGGCCCATGAGGACCTGCAGCATCAGAACCAGGACATCCTTGAAGCCAGTAATCAGCTTTCCTTAGCCAACGATGATTTGAAAAGGAAGAACTGTAATACCCCGAACTTTTATAAGTATTTGAGCACGTTTTAAAATGCATTTATATATTTAAATTGTAATGCCCCGTAAATTCCTTACGTTCTTAAAATTTAAAGTTAATTAAATAAATGGCTTTGCACGCCTAAGTTTACGATTTTTAATTCTAAGACTAACAGTCGAACCCGTTACTGAAAATAAATTACAGAAGTCAGCTAGACGACTACTGTATTTAGGGTTAGCACGTACGAAAAGTTTTTAGTTCGTAAACTCAGAACGGAAAACCGTCTGATTTTTATGTTTACGAAATCGCGATACGAACATGCCCGAGAAAGTTCGTTTTTATGTTTTCCGGACGAAACTCGGACTGTGTCGTCCCGAATTTTTGTCAAAATAAATTTTGTAAATTTATTTTCCGATTAAGTTCCGTACGTTAGAATTTTAGGTCAAATCGAATCGCGACGATTTTGTACCGAGCAACGTTTTTCGTCGTTCGATATCCGTAACGTCGGATCGCGCCGGAAAAATGCATATCCCTCCAAAAAAAATCTGCATGCAGCCGACTTTTTCTTTTTTTTTTATTTATTATTTTTAATTAATTAAGTGGAAGACATGCATGTAGACAATGTCTAATTAAATGACACCTAATCTTTACTTTTCATACTTTCAACCATTTCATCATATCAAGTATTTTTAACATTTAAACAAAACCATTTTCCTCCCACTTCTCTCTCTCAATCGGCTGCACTCCTCCATTCTTCATCTTCTTCACTTCATCATCCACCATTGAAGACAACTCCAAGAGCTTGAAGAAGAACACAAGTCACAATCCTTCCATTCAAACTCCATACATCTTTCTTTAATTTTTAAGGTAATTCCCTTCTCTATAATTCTATCCAATTGGATTTCTTTTCTTTTTTCATTCTTGATCGAAAATTTGAGTATTGGAATGGATGTTTTGATCTTGGAATAATGAAATTAGATGTATTAGATAGGATAATTAGGGATTAAAATGGAACAAAAATAAGAACCCTAATACCTATATTAATACCGAAAATTTAG
The DNA here is from genome assembly GCA_029490685.1 of Schizonepeta tenuifolia. Classification (NCBI taxonomy): domain Eukaryota; kingdom Viridiplantae; phylum Streptophyta; class Magnoliopsida; order Lamiales; family Lamiaceae; genus Schizonepeta; species Schizonepeta tenuifolia. The sequence goes on from CM055958.1 coordinate 57,600,124, forward strand.
GCATGTTAGTAGGATTTTTAATTTTCTTCATTTGATGATTGATTCTTGTTTAATAGATGTTTAATTAGTGATTAGAATGAAAAGGAATCAAAAGCCCTATGTGTTTGTGAAATTTCAATTAGGGTTTGAGTTGAATTTAGGGATTTTATGCATGTTAGTTGGTAATTGTTTTGCAATTGATTAATTGATGATAAAAGAGGTTGATTAGTAAATAAATGTAGTTAATTGGGGAAGAAAATCACCCCCTTAACATCTATATGAAAACCGAAAATTATAGAGTAATTAGAGGTTTCCACATGTTTGATTTAAGTGATGAATTGTTGGTTGAATTATGTTGCAAATAATGTTAATTGATTATAGAATTTAATTGAGAATTTTCTAAAAATGTTTAATGAAACATAAGAGATAAAGATCACCTTATAAGTTGAGTTATAATGATGTTATGATATGTTTTCATGCATGAAAGTGATTCACGTTAGACGTAGTTTAACGTCGTAAAATTTGAACGGAATCCAACAACTTTGAAAAATCGCGTAAGAGACGAACATTTAGTCGTAACTAATAATCGAGAAGTCGGATGAAAATTCTAATTTGATATTATTGTTTATGATGGAATTTAGAACAACTTTCTAGTTGACGTCATAAGCTTTCGAGTTGATATAATATGGGCTATGGTTATAGTCGAGAACTAGAACGCGTTTTGAATTTTTGTTGGTTTAGTAATTGTTAGTTGAAATCCGACGTTAGAACGTCGTGCTTTTGAGCGAGTTTTGAGAAGGAGTTTGTCACGTACAGAAGTACGTGATGACTGCCTTGAGAGTCCAGTTTCTAAAAAAATTGAATACGAGAGCTTAGAACGAATCTAAGACGTTATACGTCGAACCTATCAAGCAATTAGGGTTTTCACGGCAGTTTTGCGACTCTCGCCGGAAACTGTAATAACTTCCAGCTCGTTTATCGGATTTGTGATCCGTAAATTGGAGCGCGAACTAGACATCCCAATCTTTCCAGTGGTACAGGGCTCATCCCCTGTTTCCAAATCCTCCAGAGTTACTGGACTGCGCAGTGAAAATTCAGTTTCTTGTTCTCTAAGTTGTTTAGTTCGCAACTTAGTTTCTTTCGATCGTTTAAACCGTTTTATCTATCGAATATCTCCCTACTGACCCCAGAGTCAAATACAGGACCTTGAGTGATGAAAACCAGTCGAGATCTTATCTCTTATCCTTTTGTTAAAGAAGTAATAAACGAGAAATTTCATAAATCGTTTAATGAACTAAAACGTAAATTGCCTAAGTTGATTCTTTCCAACTTAGTTTCTTATAATCTTTAAAGTCATATTAAGATATCGACTACCTTCTCTACTGACCCAAGAGTCGAGTATGAGATCTTCCGAGTTCTAAACGAGATTGGTACGAGTCTCGTTTCCCGTTTAAGTAAAACGAATATAATAAGCGTGCAAATGCCTAAAGAATGAAACAACTAAAACTTACTTCGATTCTCTTTAATCGATTATCTTTTACGACCCGTTTTTAAGTATGTTTATTTTACGATGAAGGAGGAAGCCAACTGTAGATAAAGGACGGAAGATCCAAAGTTGGAAGCTTTTGCTTTAAGTTCTGTAAATCAAGGTGGGCTTTTATATACAAAATAAAACGAGCAATGCTCGGAAAATCTTTCTTTATCGCTTTGATATCTGTGTTTTCAAAGTGATATTATGGCATGAACTGTTTTATGTTTTATGTGAGTTCTCTTGTACCTATCTGAGTCAACATTCGTGTTTTCCAGATTTAGAGTTAATCTAATTAGATTAACTAACGATCGGCTCTGAGTTAGCTGCTAAGTGCTTTCCAGAGTTAGTGCACTTTATAACCTGTGGTGTATGTGATATCCTGTTGAGGGGTACCAGCCACGGTGAATTAGAATTGGTCAAGATTGAACGTAACATTAGTCAGAAAATGCTCGCGCGAGCAATTTATGAGAAAAGAGTCAGAAAATATTTAGTAGACACGGATTCTTTCAATAAAACTCCGTTGTGCTACGCTTATGAAATGCCATATTTGTCTATATTTATGATTATGATTTCGGTATCGTGCCCACTAAGTACGTTTGTACTTAGCCCTGCATTGTTTTCTAAATGTGCAGGTTGAAGCGACGGTGAGCGGTGACGGTTGATGTTGAGTTAAAGGATAGGATGCTTAGTTAGAACCCTTCCGCTGCCAAACTCTGAATTTCTTTTTGAAATGTACTTTTTGAACAATACTCAGTAGTCTAAGTCTGTAAATATGAACTTAGCTTCTTTATTGTACTTTTGTCGAGTAATCCTTAGGGATTAACTCTTTCTTATTTATATTCAAGTCTTGTTCATGGTTTATCGATGTTTTTCATGTATGTTTAGTCAATTAGCCCCCTTCTTCCCCGCTTCTTTAATCCAACCCCAGTCGCACCCCGGCTTCTGCCGTCCCTCGGGATTTGGGGCTGTGACATAAATAACGTGCCTTGAGTGATAAAATTTTTCAAGAAAAGAAATTTTCTTAAAAATGACCAAAATGCCCCTATGTGCTTTGATGTGAATTTTTCTCATTTCGATTATACGAATCATGTATGTGATGCATTGATTGAGTTTATTTATGTGAGTTTGAGCATGAGTATGAATTTTGGAGAATTCTGAGAACTTTTACTTTTGACGATTAGTGCCGATAAATCGAGAAATCACTAATCACTGACGAACTCTGAATTTAGCATAATTAGTGTCTTTTGAATCTAGAATTAATTCTAAGACTCCTGAGATATATTAGAAGCTCATCCGAGACCACATGAGAGAATTCTAAGAATTTAGTTCTTAACGGATTAATTAGCCGAGCAATTTTAGGTTTTTCTTCGTTACTTAGAATTTTGACCTAAAAATTAGATATTCGAATTCCTTGATTTATTTGGTGAGATATGAGATAGAGTTGAGGTAGTTTCGATGTCGGAAACGAGTCGAGGAGAGTTTATAGCCATTTTCAGTATAAATGAAATAATACGGATATATTCTACCGGAAAACTTTTTCATCCAGGGAAAATTATACCAGTTAAAAATCAAATAATTATCTCTCTCTTCTCTCTCTCTTGCCGACATGAACTCCTTCTCTCTCTCCCTTGATTATATTCTCTACCTAGCCTATGTTAAATTTCAAAACCTATGAGAATAATCATCATTACATACATTTAACTTACTTACCATTTCATTTCCTTCTTAGCTAAGGAATAAACATAATTTCACTCATCTCTCATCTTTCTCTCCCACCGTACTCACACACACACACACCTAGATGTAGAGAAAACTCCATTGAAGTCCAAGCTCTCAAGCATTCAAGCTCCAAGATCATCATCATCTTCATTCCTCAAAATCCTAATCAAGAAGGTAACCTAATTCTTCAAATTTTGAGCTCGATTTAAGATCAAAATCATCTATCTTTTCTTCTAATTTTTGGCACTTTTGCCCTAGAAGAGGTGATTAATTATTATTATATTTTTCTTGAGGTTCAAGATGAGATCCTCCATGGAAAAATCCAAACTAAGGATTTGAGCCCCCAATCCCTCCATTTTCGGTCCAAACAAGAGCAAGAAGAGGAGTTTGATTTAATTCTTTAAAGTATGTTTAATCATTTGATTTCTTGTATATATGTAATTCCTAATCTCTAAAGAAAAGAAAATATGCATGCTTTTAATTATGCTTAGGCAAACTAGGACGTGAGATGAATCGAAGTGAGGAAATCGTTAGGAAATCGAACCCTAAGAGATTATCTAGGAATTAAAAAGAAAATATTAATCCTATAAAAAAAATGATGAAAACCGAAAATAGGGAAAAAGTAGGAAGAAAATTGATTTTCATGATTTCTTGATGATTTATGATTTATATGTGTTTATGAATATGTTTGGAATGAGATTTATGCATGAGAAATTGAAGAAAATTATTTACCTAATTTTTATGACAAAACCGTGATATATGAGTATGTGGAGGAATATTTGATTTGATTTATTGTTTGATGAATCAACGATATTATGGGCATGATATGAGTATGAGGTTATTCTTGATGATTTTTGATGATTTTGATGTTATGGATGATATGAATGTGTTTGTGTTTAATTTGGAGTATTAGATGATCAATATGAATTTTTGAAGTGAAGAAATGAAATTTTAAGCATGAAAATCGATGTAAATGAGTTTGAGGATTTAGTGTGTGTTCTAGGTGTTCTTGGTAAACATTTGAATATTTGAGTGTGTGTTCTTGGTGTTCTTGGTGAAGAACATGAAGATTTAAAGATTAATAAAATTAATTCAAAAATAAATTAAATTAATTATTAAAAATAATAAAAAATTCAAAAAAAATATGAGAATAAAATTAAATAGAAAATAAAAAGAAATTAAATTATTTGGGAGATATAGAATTGAGTAAAAATAAAGAAAAATAATTCTTTGTTAAGTAATTAGAACTTAATAAGAGAAATTAAGTGAGTTTAATAAAAATGATTTAAAAGAAATAATAATTCTAATTGAGAAGTAAAAAAAGAGAGAAAATATTAGTAGAATAAACAAAAAAGGAGTTAGAGTTAAGAAAATAAAATTAAAAGTTGAGTATAAAATTTGAGATGAGTTAGTCGAGGTTAAGACGTTCAATTGAACGAGAATTTAATCTTAAATTTAAATTAAATACTCTTTTAAAGAGAAAAATGTTTGTGGAGTCGAGCATAAGAAGTTTAAGGAAGAGTTAAGTCGAGTTTGAGTTCGTTTACTCGTTTCATTACAAAATTAACCGAAGAGTTTTGAAATAAAAATAATAGAGTTAGAATTAAATAATTAGAGAGATAATTTCTTAATAAAATAAGAAATAGTAAAGTATGAGAATAAAGAGTTAAGTTGAGCTTAGATGATTAAATAATAGTTTGCGAAGAGATAAGTCGAGTAAGAGAAACTTGAGAGTAAAGGATCGAGTAAGAGTTATTTACTAAATTAGCAAAAACAAATTAAGTAAGTTTTTAAATATTTAATTATTAAATTAAATAAGAAGTGTTAGAAAAACGAAAGAAAATTTAATAAGAGTTATTTTAATATGAGAATTGAGTTTAGTAATTGGTAAATGTTTAAATGCTCGTTTATTGATAATAAGTCAAGTGATATTTGAATTTGCTTTTCAAATTGTTTTAATTTGAAATAAGTCGATGAAGTTATCGAGTTTTGATTATTAAGTTAGAAGTCGAGTTTTCATGAAATAAAAGGAACAAGAATTTTATTAAAGGAAACGAAATTCTAAGAGTCAAGTTATAAATAGAAAACGAATTTCTATTAAATAAGAGTTTAATTGAGAATAAGAAAAGAGAAATTATAATAATAGAATAAGTAAATAAAATAATAGTACGTATGCGAGTACGTATACGTAGTTGAGGAAAGACAACTTATTTTGAAATAATGTCGTATATTGAGTCGAGAAATATTAAATGATTATTTTAGTTTTAAATTCAAGAAAATTCTTATTACTTGAACTTTTATTCGCTTTATTAGAAAGACGAGAATTTATTTTATGAATTCGAAGTAAGTATTTTCCAAAACTAGAGTCGAGCCATGTTGAGTAATTGTTAATTGAATTTGAAATGTGAATCATGTCGAGATTGCATGTTTGATTAAATTTCTATGTTAAGTTTATTATGCTTGAATGAACTTATGTGATTAAATAAAGTGATTATGTTTTGTTATGATAAAATCAATTGCTCGATTGTTGAGAATGCTTATGTATGCAACATGACTGATTGAAATGATGATTAGTTGAATCGAGAATTCGAGAGTAAATTTGAGTAATGTAGTCGAGATAAGTAATATCTCCTTAACTAGTGAGAAATGCTAAGTAGAAGTGATTTGGAAATGAGAATGTGAGACGAACTAATTAGTAACCGAGTAGAGTCGTCGAACCGAGAATGAGATAATCGAGAAAGAATATTAACTTAGAAAAGATAAAAATAGAATGACCCGAGTCAAGTAGAAGTCCGTCATCCAAAACCGAAATCTACTTTACGTCTTACGAGTCAAGAGTCTTATTCCTTTATTCGATGTCAAATTGTGAAGGACCGAGCGGAACGGAAAAGTAGTGAGGACACAAAAAGAGTAAGCCGCCTAGCTAGATCTTCGGAGGACAGGTGGACTTTCTAAACTAAAATCAAATGATGAATGCGTGTACGATTTATGTATTATGTGCGCTTTTTAAATTGATTGACTTGCCTAAAGGTTTAAATGTTTTGGTATGCAATCATCTATGTGTTAAAGTTATTAAAGGTCCTATGGAAACATAGGATAAAGGTCCTGTGGACGCACGAGATAAAGGTCCTGTAAGATATGGGACAATGCATGCATTAGTTAAGGTGACTGTGAGCCTTACTTCGGTTGGCCGGTCACGGTGTTCGAGGAGGAGGCCTACTTCTCGACACCACAGAAAGATAAGTTGTAGATTGATTCATACCTAAGATATAAGCTTAGCCTGCGCAGGCGATTTTCAAAACAAAAATGTTTTATGGCTGTCACAAGTGGAAAATTCTTTTAAAGCAATTATCTATATGTCTAACCCTTGTGATGCAGCAAGAGAGGCAAGTTTTCAATCATATAGCTCTAAGAGCAAGTTTTTGAGAATGTTTTTGGCAATGTGTTCACTGAGTATGAAGTACTCAGCCCTGCATGTATTTCTAAACGTGCAGGTTAGCGGGATGTGGATGGCGTGGACGGCTTGGTGGTGTGTTCCTTTGGTTGAGTCGAAAGTTGGCTAGCAATTACATGTCTTCATACATGTAGTTGTTGGGATTTGAGTCGATGTCTCCATTGCAACATAATATGATGTTTCTTTTATTATGTTTTTGAATTTCACTCTGATACTTGTTCTAATTCAAGAGCGATGTGCTCGATACAATTTATTGCTTTTCCGTTATTCTCGTCTCTTGTGAACTTAATATACTTATTCCGTTTCGGACTTGATATGTAAATTATCCATGCTCGTTGGTTGTTACATTTTATTTTGGAAGCATGCCTTGTTTGTTATCGCTTTCAGTTGATATTTTCCCTAGTTTCCCGAGCATGATTCCCTTATTTGAGTTGAGTTAGTAGATGGTTTAGTAGTGTTAGTGTCATTCGTCGCACCTTGGGAGTCGGGGTGTGACAAGAACCATGAGCTCTTGAACTCCCAACAGAAAATGTCCTCACTGTCATAAGAGAATGCCTCTCTTAATGCCGTCAACGCAGACCTGAGCCAACATCTTACTCACGTCAGTCGAGAGCTCGAGCATACTAAGAGTCTCCTTCAAGCTGCTAATCTTTTTTATCAATCAGGCTATACAGAAGGGGTTCATTGGTGCCGAAGCTTTCTTCTGCGGACCACTCTGGGCCAGAAGGCATTGCAAATCCTCCACGAGGGTCTTCTGGAAGCTTACAAGGCTTCTCCCGAATATCTAATGACTATCCGGAATGACATTGCTTTTTTGGCGAAAAGGTGTGCCATGACTGTGCTAGCGAAGGTTCATGCGCTAGATTTTAAGGAAACTGTGGAAGTAGACCCCATAGTGAAGTGCTTACCTCCACCCCCTTCCTTCGAGGGTAATACCTCTTTTGTTCCTGGGCAAGCATGGTGGCTCCCCGTAATGCAACGGGCTTTCGAAGTTCTCACCGCTCCGTGTGACCTAGAGGCGGCCTTTTCCAATCCTCCCCCACCTATCTATGACTTCTTCCCAGAGGACTTCCTTCAGGCTGCTAAGTCTCAAGGTATTTGGCTATTACTAATTACATTTCACTGTTTTTGCTTTGCCGTTGTTTTTCTTGACTCCTTTTCACCTCTTTGCTAAATGTGCCTCCTAGGTGAGGAGGCTTCCCAGGCTGTTGTTACTAGGCAGGGAGCATCAGAGGATGTACCCAAGGATAGCCATGCCGATACCCTCAAGACCACTGAGAATGAAGATGCTGCTAGCTTCTTAGCTTAGTCTTTGTTAATGCCTGCTTCTGGACAACTTTTATGTGTTTCCGTTCTTAAAACAATTTCTCTTTCTTTGTTGGTTTTGCTGGGGCTTCATTCCCCTTCTTTGCTACTTATCCAAACATGGTCGACTTTTACGTATTCTGCTACTATGTTTTTGCTGGCTCTGCATTTCCTACTTAGCAGCTTAATCTACTAAGCCTGTTTTATTACTTCATATGTTATCATGTTCTTGCTTGTCTGCGCATTTCTTCCTTCTTTTATTTTTCAAATTTTTTGCATTTTCATGAGGTATTGCGGGACCCCCTTAGGGGTGTAAGGTACACCCCTACTCCCCCCTACTCTAGATGGTTTCATCCTACTGTCAAACCATTTAGAGTAAGCACTCTGCTTTATTTGACTGTGTATCATGTTTACTACCTTGTTTCAATTTCATAATGTTGTTCCTTATCACACAACAAAATGTATAAAGAAAACGACAATAAGAAAATAACTTCTCAGCCTTTATCTATTCACAACAAGTTCTCTTCGTGCCATTATAGGAATACTTGTCTAGCTGGGCAAGTATTCTACCAAAAAAGGTGGGCAGGAGATCTGGCACGTAGACCTCCTTCCACTAAAACAAAATTTTCCATAACACGCTTCTAAACGTAATATTTCTTCAGATTACCTATGTTCCATGGTCTCGGTTCCACGTATCCCTCATGGCTCGTGAGCTCATATGCTCCGCCGGGGAATACCCTGGTTACCACAAAGGGTCCTTCCCAATTTGGCTCAAACTTTCTCACTGGATGCATCGCATCAGTCCTCTTGAGCATGAGGTCTCCCTCTTGACGCTTCCTAATCTTTACCCTTGCATCGTAGGCTGCCTTTATGCGAGCCTTGTAAGCCATGGCTCGTTGATGTGCCTCCTCTCGCACCTCATCAATCAAGTCTAAGCTTTCAGCTCTCAGGTCTCTGTTCAGGTCCTCATTATAGGCCAAAATCCTATGTATTGGGGTCTTCACCTCTATTGGCATGACAGCATCAGTGCCATATACCAAACAGAAAGAAGACTGCCCTGTAGCTGTCTTCTGTCCAGTTCTATACGCCCATAACACTGAGTTCAGTTCTTCCACCCACTGAGACCTCTCCCTTTCCAGCCTTGCTTTGATACTATTTACTATGGTCCTATTGGTGACTTCCACCTGCCCACAGGTCTCCGGGTGAGCAACAGCAGCGAATCTCTGCTCTATGCCTCTGGCCTTACACCAGGCTTGCATTCTTTTTCTAAAGAATTGAGTTCCGTTGTCAGATACCAGCACTTTGGGCAGGCCATATCTACAACAAATATTTTTCCATATGAATTTTATGATGTTCTCCTCTGTTATTGAAGACAAAGGCTCTGCCTCTACCACTTACTGAAATAATCCACCGCTACAATGATGTGACATCTCCTTTCCGCTGTCATGGGAAGCTTGCCCACTAGATCTATACCTCATTTATCGAATGGGCATTCTGCGTACTGAACTCCCAGCTCTTTAGCAGGCCTATGAATCAACGGCCCATGCTTCTGGCAACTGGGGCATCTTCTCACAAAGGTCTCAGCATCCCTCTTCAAAGAAGGCCAATAGTATCCAGCTCTCAGTACTCGCCGAATCAGGTCTCGGAACCCTGTATGACATCCCGCTATTCCCTAATGTGCTTACTTAATTATCTGCCGGCCTTCCGCTTCTGTTACACATCTCAGTAACGGCTGCGAGTAAGCTCTTTTGAATAGATGCCCTTCGAGCAGACAATACTTAGCATAGATTTTCTTTTTCCCAACTTTTTCTCCTTCTGGCAATCCTCTTGTTTTCAAGAAGTGTAAGACAGGTGCTCTCCAATCACTCTTTTCTTCTATCTCGTGAATGCTCTTCTCCATTCAGCTACTGGTCGTTTTTCAGCAATGTTACCTTTTCATGTGCTAGCCCATTCAACGAGCTAGCCAGCTTAGCAATGCAATCTGCCTGGGCATTGAGATCTCGAGGTATTTGTTCCACCTTTAAGTGCTGGAAGCTCTTACTCAGGTCCTTGACTTGCTCCACATACCTGACCATCCTTTCTTCCTTGATCTCGTAATTTCCCGAGACCTGCTGAACCACCAGCTGGGAGTCAGAATAAATGACCACCCTCTGAGTTCCCAATTTAGCTACCATGTCCAGTCATCTAACGAATGCTTCATACTCAGCCTCTTTATTAGAGACTCTGAACTCAAACTTTAACGCAAAACTGAGCTCGCTTTGGTCTGGCGTCACTATGACAATTCCAGCACCGCATCTCTCAATTGTCACCGACCTATTTACAAAGACCTTCCACTCTGGCCATTGTACATGTTGAGTAGTTTCTTGGATGAAGTCCTCCAGAGCCTGCGCTTTGATAGCGGTACGTGGCTCAAATTCTACCTCGTATTCCCCCAGCTCCACACTCCATTTCACCATTCTTCCTGAGAGATCTGGTTTGCTCAGCACTTGCTTAAAGGGGAAATTAGTTCTCACTACCGCCCTGTGAGCTAGGAAATACATCCTTAACCTTCTTGTTGTTGTCATCATAGCTAAGGCAGCTCTCTCCACGTCAGAATATCTGTATTCAGCTCCCTTAGGGGCTTTACTGATATAATAGATAGGCTTCTGCATAGAGCCCTCCTCCTTTATGAGCACTGCACTCAGGGAAGGATCTCCCACAGATATGTACAGTTATAGGGTTTATCCTGAGGTTGGCCTAGTTAACACCGGCAAGCTCGCCAAATGAACTTTCAGGTCCTCAAATGCTTTCTGACAGCTCTCATCCCACTCAAATTTACTGGCCTTTTTCAGCACTTTAAAGAATGGAAAACTTCTTTCCGCTGAAGTGGATATGAACCGACTAAGCGCAGTGATCCTTCCATTTAGTCGTTGTACCTCCCTTATACTGGTAGGGGCGGCCATATCCAAAGCAGCTCGAACTTCATCCTGATTTACCTCTATTCCTCTTGAAGTTACCATATATCCCAAGAACTTCCCTGATTTAACACCAAACGTGCACTTGGTTGGGTTCAATCGCAAATCATTATTTCTCACCACAGTTAGGACCTCCTCCAGGTCTCTGGCATGATGCTCTGCCTTCACACTCTTTACGAGGATATCCTCTACGTATACTTCCAAAATCTTCCCTATCTGCTCTTCAAAGATCGCATCTATCATTCTTTGACAAGTTGCTCCCGCGTTCTTTAGGCCAAAAGGCATCCTTACGTAGGCAAACGTGCCGCATATAGTCACAAAGGCTGTTTTGACCACATCCTCAGGGGCTAGCTGTATCTGGTGATACCCCTGATATGCGTCGAGCATAGACAACAACTCACATCCAGAAGTTGAATCAACCAACTGGTCGATACATGGCAGTGGGTAATGATCTTTCGGGCACGCGGTCCCTGAAATCTATGCACATTCGCCAGCTCCATTACTCTTAGCTACCATTACTGCATTTGATAACCATTTGGAGTACTGAATTCTAACAATATGACCAGCGTCCAACAAACGCTTGATCTATTCTCTAATCATCTTTTCCTTTTCTGGCCCGAAGGATCTCTTCTTTTGCCTTATTGGCTTCGCTTTGGGGTCTACATTCAGACGGTGTAGAGCTACAGATGGGTCTACCCCCTTCATGTCCTTCGGGTTGAATGCAAATAGATCCGTTTTCTTACGTAAACATCGGGTTATTGCTTCCCTCTGTTCTTCAGCCATTTGCTTCCCTACCTTCGTGGTGAAACCCGTTTTTCCCGGGAACAGTTCCACCATCATCAGATCCTCTTCCACCGGCTGCATTCTTGGTTCTAGGTCTTCCTCTATACCTCTCGTTTTTGCATCTTTATCCTGTGGTGGGCGTTCTGCCCCTGAGGCTCCTTTCATCTTCTGCTTGGCATGCTTTATGGATTTTACATAAGATTCTTTCGATACTTCTTAGTCTCCTAAGACCTCACCTACCAATCCCTCCTTGAGAGCTGGAAATTTCATTTTCATGTGGTAGGTAGAGACCACCACCTGGAAGTCATTTAGTGCAGGTCTTCCCAATATTATGTTATACGCTGAAGGTGTATCCACTACTAGGAACTTTACCATCCGAGTGTTTAAGGTCTCACCACTCCCGAGTGTTACCTGAAGGGTCACCTCCCCTTTGGAATGTATTTCGCCTCCAGCGAAACCATATAATGTCGTGTTCACTGGTATCAAATCAGCATTAATCTTCATCTTCTGGAAACAATCCCAAAAGAGCACATTTACTGCATTTCTAGTGTCCACAAAGATCCGAGCCACTCGCCAGTTGGCCACTTCAACACTGATCACCAGTGCATCGTTATGGGGCGTCGCACTCATCAAGTCATTGGGACCTAAGCTCACACACGCCTTTGGATTTGTCTCTTCTCCTAAGAATGACTCTACCACATCAATCTCCATGCCCATTATCTCTGCCAACTCCTGGACCTCTTTGTTCACCTGGGCTTTAGCAGCTCTCACATAGGCTTTACGAGCTTGACCTGAGTCTCCGTTGGTGTTTCCTCCCATAATCATGTTGATGTTTCCCCTTTTCGGGGGAGGATCTTCTCGCCTCGGGGGAGTTCTCTCCCTTTGATTAAGTTTCTTCTGCTCCGGCTCTTTTCTTTTGTAACTTTTCTCTCTTTCTTTTTTGACAAATTGGAGTAGGGTGTCATCATTTTTCAGCAGTCGTTCGATAGCATCTTCAGGTGCCTACAAGAGTTCGTGTCGTGACCATAATCATTGTGATACTTGCAGTATAACTCAGATCGCGGGTTGCGTGGAGCTTCCTTATAAGTACTTGGAAACTTGAAGTGAGGAGACCTGGCAGCAGCTTCCATGACCTCCACCAAAGATGCATTGAGAGGAGTATATTGGTCAAATCTCTCCGGAGCTCTCTTGGGCTTCTGCCCTCCTTTATCCTTTTCAGTTCTTGATGCTAAAAACGACCTTTTCTCCGAGGTCTCCCTTTTGGGAAAAGGGGATTGTTCTTGTATCTTTCTAGCCTCTTGAGCTTCTTCGAGGTTGACATATTTTTCAGCTCTCTGCAGCAATTCCTCGAAGAATAAGGGAGCTCTCTTGTTCAGCGAATTAAAGAATAAACCAGGTGTCAATCCTTGTATGAGCGCCTCCACCTTCACATCATCCGAAGCCAGAGGAACTTGCAACACTTCAGCATTAAAGCGAGTCACATATTCTCGCAAGCTCTCTGAGGGTCCTTGCCTCAATGCCATGAGTGAGGAGGACGTCTTTATGTGCCTCCTTGCACTAGCAAATTGGTGCAGAAACATGGACTTGAACTCGAGGAATGAACTTATACTGTTGGAAGGCAATTGAGAGAACCATTGTTAAGCTACCTTCGATAGAGTTGTAAGGAAAACTCTACACTTAACTCATTCTGTGTACTGATGCAACATTGCACCGTTTTCAAATCTCATCATATGCTCATATGGATATGTGGAATCATCGTACTCCAATGTCAGCGTTTTGAAATTCGAAGGTAATTGATCTTCTCTGATATCCCTTAAGAAAGGGGACTGGCTGTTACTGGTTTTAACAGGCTTCTTAGGAGATTTCTTAGGTGATGAGGCCTTCCTCTGAAGGTCTTTTAGTTGCTGTTTGAGAGTTGCGATCTCAGCAGCATCTCCCTCGTCTTGAGGTTTCACGGTCCGTGCCTCACCTTCTGCAAATTTCAACACAAGGTAAATAACCATAATTTCACTAGCGAGCAAGTTATTCAGGAACATCGCTAGCGTCTACTTTTTCTATTAATTTACTAACCATCTTCTGATTCAGTTTGGGGGCTCTCATACCCATCACTTTCGTACTGGCCTTCCTCCACCAGTTCTCCCTGTCGAGGAAAATGAGAATATTCAGATCATGAATACTTATTCTAACGTTAACGAGGTTCGAACCATCTCACTGACATCTCGTTATGATCAAGGTCTTTCAGGACCCATTCGTACCTTCTTGGATTTCCCCTTCACTGTGGTGCCAAACTTCTTGTTTTGGCCTTCCAGTGGAGCCAGAGCTCTGGATACAACTTGCGTCACCAAGGCACTGAGCTGTTCCATGGAGACCGCATAAGTGACACTTTGATGCCCAGACACTTGAGGTTCCATCTCTTGTGACTTCGGAGCCTTTTCACCTCCCTCCTTCTGAAGGCTAGTCGACTTGGAAGCCCCTTCTTTCTGGGGAGTGGTTATCTTTGGCGGAGCCACTTTCAGCGTATTCTGATTCTCCTCTTCGATACGGTCCTCCGAGGAGCTGTCATCGCGCACCACTCCTTCAGGTGGGGATTCTCGGTCTCGAGCCGACATGTTCTCCATGATTGATTCTACATTTCAAGATTTTCAAAATCAGTTACCAGCCAAGGTATATCATTACAGGCGTAGTGTTCGACACTACACCTCTCCCAGGACCGTTACCAGGTCTCACTGGGTGTTCTAGAGGATACAGGGATCATGATTCAACATATTTCCCTTCCTCACACATTTGTTCCCCCTCGCGCTGGGGTTGTGCGAGACCTACTCCAAGGTCTTCACACTCCTGGCAATTTCATCCTCTCGTGTTATGTGGGCTTCCGAAATCCGCCTCTCAGGCTTATCTTTTTCCCAGCTACTTTCTGAGTAGCAGAAAATTCCATTCAACTCGCTACATCACTAACAGCTCCTTACCAGATTGCGAAATGAAGCTCTAAGCAGTATATGAAAAATAGGCGCATTTAAAAGATTTCACCAAGATCTAAAAAGAGATTTGAACATGAAGGTTTCGAAACCACTCAGTCTATTTCATTTAAAATATTCAGACCCACGTTCTTAACACTTTTCTTTCTCTTTCAAGTTTTAAGCGTAACTTGACATCGTCAAAAGAAGGATGTATAGAAAGAGTTTAGGACGAAACTCTGGGAAGAAATTCCGTTTCCCACAGACGGCGCCAGATAATGCAACCAGAAAAAATACATCATGATTAATGATTAAAGGAAATGGAATAAATCCAATGTTTACCTAAGCAGTACTCTTCTTCTTCTTCGCGCAGATGTCGTGTGATTCGACTGAGGTTCCAGCGACGGAATTCTGCACAAAAAGAAGGGCCAGGGGTGTTTTCCGGCGAACCACCTCCGATGCCCAAGTCAGTTTTCTGGGTTTTTTAGTGAAGAAGAGATGAATGTAACAGTAAACGCAAAAATGGTGAATGTGTCTGTGAAAATGGATATTCTTTTATGATATACTCGTGAGATTACTTGGAAATGAAGCTGTCCTTTCTTCCTTATTGCTGCTACTACCTTTACATGTGTCTTGTTATGGTTTGCCACTGAACAAATGTACCACCCGACAATTGTCAGCTTGACTGCATAAAGTGTTCTGCGGATGTCAGGTTTATTAAATGACTGGAGACCTACCTATGGTGTTTTCTTCAGGTTCTGATTTACGATGACAGTTGGTTACATGAGGAGGTATCTGGTATGCACACCTATTCTGAGATCTATTTAAGGCCTAATCCAGAGACCTTGGTTATGCCCTTCATTGATTATGATTACGCCCAGGTCTCGATCTCAGGTCTCTTCGAGACCTGAGGGATATTATGTTATAACAGAAATGATAATATTTTCATAGTTTTTATTTCCTCTCATTTTTCCAATGATAAATTTATAACCAATATAAACACACCTTATGGCCGTTTGGTATTTGATATTTGATATTCGTTTTGATATGTTGAAGATATCGATTGATATCAAGTAGTAAGAAAAAAGTAGAGATATGAGTCATATATTAGCAAAAATTGGTATATGAAAATATTGAAAATTAGCATATCAAGTATATCAATTTGATATTTTTTTAAAAAAAAAAAGTATATCACCATACTTTGTGTTTGGTATATCAATCCAAGGTGCACCTTGCCTTTTTTCAGGTAGCTTTCTTACGCCTATTCAGCTTCACCCTTCGGTTTACGCTTGCATTAGCAACTTGTTCTATTTGTTATAGACTGTATTAATATCCTCCTACGGCTATATTTAATTGCAGCTGTTGGATTAATCCTATCATTGTAGCTTCAATATTCGGATTCAATAGATCGCTTTTAATAATATATTGATATACCAAACACAAAGTATGAATATTGACCATGTTGATACCTATACCTAATATATGTATATGGATACCAAACTAGCCATAACTATTATTAATATATTTAAGTTGTGACTAGTATTTTGCTTTCACTTAGCAAAATGACTATTACCAGAACTAGGATTTTACTTTTTTATTATTTTAATATATTATTATGTTTGTCGGTATATATTTGTTAAAGAAAAAGGAGTACGAGTATAAACCCAACATCGACTCTAAAGTTTACAAACAAATTGAGTCTCATTATCAATGTACTTGGCCTTACCAAAATATAAGCATGACAACGAACATACGTAGGTTACGGACAAAACAACATACTTTTAGTAAATCGATTTGGTTAGTTTACATGTAAAATGGTACAAAGTTGGTATGCTTCAGTTATGCAGTGGTTGGGAGCTTTTTATTACATGCATTATATATGGTACATAGAATGAAAATAACAATTTCTTTTGAATTTTTTTGCTTGTTATATGGACATTGTAGATACGTTTCATCCACTTTCCGTCTCTAACCCGTCAATATATTCAGTGTACAATTTTCGTCTTCAATTCGTCATTGATAGTCGACAACATTACTTCACTCATTAAAACACGTATTTTTTGTATCGTTGTATAGTTTACAAACCTACGACTCTAATCATTCAGAGTACGGACGTATAAGTCAGTTCGTGTTAATATAAAGCAAAGTAAATCTCGATTATGGCTGGTTACAGGATGCTAACTCGATCCTTCTTTGCCAAAAGTAGTTTGGATTTGGATGTCACGTTTCACGTACGTACTACCTTTGTCGCAAGTGCTCTAGATTCAAATTAGTGGGGATGATGATATGATATTCTATATAGTATGTGCTGCATCCTCTTAAAAAACACAGGGGTCCTATAGTAAATGCCTATATATATGTGCATATATTTTTTTTTTAACAATATTACAAAGAAATTTAAATACCGCAAGACGGAGGACTCGAACCCATGATCTTTGGTCCGGGCATTAACCTCACTACCACTAGGCTAACTCACACTATATATGTGCATATTTAATTTAATATGATGTCTTGTCCAATGTAGTTCAGTTAGTAGATACATTTGTGGACGCACACTCGGACCAATAGAGAAGAATTAACCTTCCGTAAGAATTCCATGGGTAGTTAAGTAATTTGATTCCCATTTTGAATGCATAATTTCTACTCAAAATTAAGAATATCTTCTTCTTGTTATATTTCTAATTATATTTCTAATGCTTAATTACCCATTGAAATCATCCATATCACCTTTTGTGTTCCGCTGTCGGTTTAGTTCTCTTTCTTTCTTTTTTCTTCAATTTCAGCTTATTGTGTTTTAGTATAACTTTATGATTTTAAATAGAATTTCTATTTTTTTATATTTACTTTGTAAGTCTTATTTATTAAATATTGATTTTAGAGTTATTTTATCATAATTAGGATATACTACATTTTCCTAAAGTCCAATTTTGTGGTTATAAATCATGTTACTAATTAGGATTCATTATAAAATACTAATAAGTTTTATTTTCTAACAATTATTATTAATATAATAACATTGATAGTGGAAAGCGATAGGATAGCGATTAGAGGATCCAAGATGCTTAATTGCCATTTTTGCTTCTATTATTTCTTAACTAGATAAACTCATTCATAGTTAGTTAAATAATTTGACATTGAATTGTCTTATTTCACACAGCTAAAATTTATTTTCTCTTTAAGAATTTATATTTTCCGTAAGAATTTATTATATATCTGCACAATACCAAGTCTAATAATACAACTGGATAGGTTGGTGATATACTTTCAATCCTACTGTCGATATTATTAGGGCCCAAATTTTCGGTGTTCGGGATAAATTTTCTTCAAGGAAAAACGAGTTTACTTAGTTTAAATATAATTTATTTTTCATGTGTAACTCATAAATTATGCACGTGAGCAAAGATTTAGTGAGCACATGTTAAGTGGGGCCCGCTAACATTTGCTTCGATCTGTTCATGAAAATTATGATCATATTTTCATTTTAGTACGTTCACAAATATTATAATTTTTCATTTAAGGACACACTATTTACTTTTCTAATCTCATTCCATTTCATATTTACATAAAATTAACTTTTGATCTATAATTTTATTATTTTGCTCAAAATATTTATTTATTTTTACATACAAAAATTGAAGGATATAATAATTCATCTCCATATCTACCTATTTTTTATTAAAACCTAAACCCAACTAAAAATTATACTATTATTATCATGAACGAAGAAAGTACCACATTTAAAAATAAAAAGAGCTCGGTACGTATAGGCCAAAATTGCAAATTAATTACAGCGTAGAAGGCGACAGAATATTAAGGTCAAGTGTCACATGGGTGTTTGCAATGTGTGCATTAATCAAAATCAACTTTACATATGCATTAAATTCTAAATTACATCTTCATTCTCTCTCTCTCTATATATATATAATTTTTTTTTTCTTTTGAGAATCTAATACATCTTAATTAGTCGTCCAACCCCCCTCTCAAAACTCTGCAACCCATAAACAATTAAGAGCATGTGCAACGGCTGCCGCCGCTGGCGCTCGTTACTCATGCTCATTGCTTCATTGGCACCGCCGTTGCCATTCTCGTCTTGGTGGTGTCCACTAACATGATCGTGGCATTCTCCAGCGTCTTTTGCCTGCTAATGTGCCGACCTCTCATTGGCTGTTGGGTTAGTCGTTGGACGAATTAATAGTTGTTGATTATTTTTATTTTTTTTAATTCTTCTCACTTATACATACTACTTCTCCTCATATATTTTTTCACCCCATACTTCATCTTCCCTCTCAAATCGCAACAATTTTCTCCATTCACCATTATCTTCATCCTTCTCAATGGGCCGAGACCGAAGTCCTTGCTCGAGCTTGGGTCGCAATAAGTTACGAACCACGTGGAGATCAATTCTGGCGATAAATCACGGATCCACATAAGTCTACTCACCCCGAAGTTACTGTGGTCCGAAATGCCAATCAGTTGCGCTACTACTGAACTCGGAGTAGGAATGTGATCCTCATGTTCGACTATATGCACAAGGAATGCCGCCGGCGAACTCCTAGAGCTTACTGCCGAACAGATCCTCGTGCCGAGTTTAGCCGAAGGAATGAAGATTTTCCCATGGCACGGACAACGAGCGGCTCCGATGAGTACGGAGTGATCACCAGTGCACATGACACGGACAACGAGCGGCTCCGATAAGACTTCCAAGCGGAGGGGACAGGGATGAACCGGAACACACCAAACGAGAGGGATTCCGAGAATATGTTGGAATGGGACTACATATTCAAGGAGAGCTTAAAGGAATTGATAGGTCTACTCATACCATCAATATGCATATTTTTTTCTGGTGTCTATCGTAGAAGAACTCCAAAGTTAAGCATGTTTGACTTGAAGTAGTACTATGATGAGTGACCTTTTGGGAAGTTTTCCTTGGAAGCGTGCAAGTGAGGACAAAGCACGCTAGAAAGGACTTGTGATGGTTTGCGGGGTCAGCCGTCAATCCGGAAGTCGGACTATTACAGGTGGTATTAAAGCGAAACTTCTCCCAGTACGGTGTGGTTCGGGAACGAACTAAGCGGAAGCTGGTGGGCTTGTGACGCCCGGGGCCGAAGTATTGAGTGATCGCCGGTGCAGATGCACGGACAAAGAGCGGCTCCGATGAGTACGGAGAGATCGCCAGTGCACATGGCACGGACAACGAGCGGCTCCAATAAGACTTCCAAGCGGAGGGGGCAGGGATGAACCGGAACACACCCGAGCAAGAGGAATTCCGAGAATATGTTGGAATGAGACGATATATTCGAGGAGAGTTTAAAGGAATTGATAGGTCTACTCATACCATCAAGATGCATCATTTTTTCTGGTGCCTATCGTGGAAGAACTCCAAAGTTAAGCATGTTTGACTTAGAGTAGTCATAGGATGGATGACTTCCTGAGAAGCGTGCGAGTAATGACAAAGCATGCTAGAAAGAACTTGTGATAATTTGTGGGGTTAGCCGTCAATCCGGAAGCCGGACTGTTACATGTAGTGCCATTCTAATTTTGCTAACATCATTGTGAAATTTTTGAAGTACCACTCGGACCCACAAAAATGGGTTGGTGCGCACCAAAAGGTGGGCAATATTGTGAATGCCGAGTTACTTGTCCAATTTTCACTCTTTGCGGTGTCGGTCGCAAGTATGATGATATTCAAATTAATGACGACATTGATGTTATAGAATTGACACTTTAGATAGCTTCTATTAGAATGCAAGATGCAATATAACGTTATTTTTAGGAACTTGGAAAGACGATTATTGTTCTTAAACATTAGTATATATTTTATTGTTTTCGATCTGTCAATACATGTCATTATGAAGGAAAAAAGAGCCAAAGTGCAAAGTATCGTTATCATTGTTCAAGATATAAATATTTCTACTCTCTTAAACAAAACCGAATGCTAAGTAATTGATGATGGAGTCCATTGTACACGCCGCCGTAGCTTTACAATTCCCACCCTTTGGAACTATCAGAGCATTAGTATTAGACTACCCGCAATGCGGGCTCTATCCCTTGTCTTGAAGGGGCTCGAGACCCCTCGCGATGGAGACCACGGCATTGCGGATGGGGTGGGCTCGAGACCGGCTTGAGCCAGCGCACGCGCCCTATTCAGAAAAAAAAAAAAATAAAGGTGCGTGTTGTACATGCGCCTAACGGAAAAAAAAATTAAAAATTCAAACGTTGTGTGCATGGGCTTTTAGCCGAATTTTCTTTCTTTTTTTTAACTCTTTTTTTGCACTATAAATAACACCTCTCATCCCTCATTTCATCCCACAAAAAATTCTAACCTCATTTTTTCTCTTAAATTCATATCTCAAAGATGTCTTCTTCATCGAGCTCTTCAATTTCGTCGGTGGAATATAAAGAGCACGTCAACGACGACAAGGTCCTGGAGATGATGGCGAACGTGGAACGAGCCGTCCGTGCATATGTAGCGGCGCAGAAGAAGAAGAAGAGGCCAAGGTCGTTTGTGGACAGCGACCGTGAAGTGGCGTGTGTGCTTCTACACGCCGACTACTTCGCCGACAACCCCACCTACGGCAAGCACTTTTTCCGAATTCATTTCTGGATGCATAAGCATCTGTTTTTTAGCATTTGCAAGACGTTGGAGGACAACGTCTACTTCTTCACGCATCGACGAGATGCACTGGGATGATGGGGGCTGACGTCAGTGCAAAAATATACAATGGCGGTGCGACAACTGGCCACCGGTGGTGCTGCAGATATGTTCGACGAGTACTTGAAAATTGGAGATAGCACCGGCCGTGCATGCCTTAAAAGAATTTACCGAGCAATCATAGAGCACTTCGACGACAGATACTTGAGGAAGCCGAACGCTGCCGACACCGCTCGCCTGCTGCAGATGTACGAGGCACGGCATGGATTTCCGGGGATGCTCGGGAACCTGGATTGCATGCACTGGGTATGGAGGAACTGCACAAAAGGGTGGGCGAGTGCCTACACGAGCGACGATCACGACGATCTTACCTTAATTTTGGAGGCGGTGGCGTCGCATGATTTATGGATCTGGCATGTCTTTTTTGGGTGTGCCGGCTCCAACAACGACATCAACGTCCTCAACCGTCCTTGTTCACCGACGTGCTTGAGGATAAGGCTCCGGCATGCAACTTCACCGTCATGGGTCAGCAGTACGACAAAGAGTACTACTTGACCGACTGGATCTACCCTTGTTGGCCAACATTGATCAAGGCGCCTAAGGTTAAAACTGACCCGAAGACGGCGAGGTTCAAAAAGATGCAGGATTCGCCCAGAAAGGACATAGAGCGGGCTTTTGGAGTTCTCTAAGCCCGATGGAGAATAATTCAGAATACGGTACGGTGTTGGTACACGAGGCATCTCCGAAATATCATGTTCACGTGCATTATTTTGCACAACATGATAATCGAAGACGAGCGAGAGGATGCGAAGAATTGGAGAGTCGATTCCGATGCGGCGTCCACTAGCGAGATATCTCAGAGGGCCACTCCGCTCGCCTTTGAAGAATATCTCAAACGAGAAACCGACTTGAGAGATCAACGAAAGCATCATCGGCTTACCAATGATCTCATCGAGCACCTTTGGCGCAAATTTGGACCTCTACACGAGTAGTCCATATTTTAATTAATGTAATTTTTTTTTATTTCAATTAATGTAATTTTTATATTATATGAATGTGATGTTTTATGTTATTTTTATTAATGGAATTTTATGAATTAATTTAATAGAAATGGGGAATTGTTTAATATTAAAGTTAAAAACAATTTGGAAACAGTTTGGTTATAAAGGTAGATGTTTCTAAGCTAAGTTGTCTCTAGTGAAAAAAGAGGAATTGGAGACCCTTTAGAGACCATTAATGTTCTTCAAAGATGGCAATAGTCTTAGTATCAAACTGTTGTTTTTATTTGAAATTAAAATAGGCGAAGTTTTGGTTCCTTTACAAAGACAAAAGCTGGGGTTGGAAATAAGGGATATAATTACAGAGATTAAGTAGAACTTAGTAGGAGTAATTGATAAGGGGATTATAAACAATTAGGGGGTAATTTAGGATTCTAATTAGGATGAAAAATTTCAATTAACATTTATTAATTACAATTACAGTTTATTAATATACAATGACAATTTATTGAGCCATAATTAATAGTACTAATTTTATTTAACTAAGTAGTACTAATTAAAAGTACTAAAGAATAAGACAAAAAACCGTTATATTGCACGGGAGTTTGACATGGGAATACAATAGATAGTTCATTTGGACATTTATTTACAACAAAAATAACAATAAATATGTGTATATGTTAACCTAATGGTAGAGTGATTTATGCTGGACCAAAAAGTCATGAGTACAAATTCATCTTCACATAGTCTATAAATTTTTAGTTAATGTTGTAAAAAAAAAAGTAGTCTTAATAGTACAACTAAAAGTAAGTTTATTTATTTTATTTTTTTGAGTTTTTAGTACAAGTAAATTTTTTGTTAATGTTGTATATAAAAAAAGCAAGAAGTCTTAATAGTACAACTAAAAGTTTATTTTTTATTTTTTTATTTTTTTATTTTTTGAGTTTTTAGTACAAGTAAAAGTTGATTGCAGGTGAGGTGAGTAAATAGTTATAAATACGAGCATGAAAATCCGCAGTGGGTGGGCAGCACAGCCCAAGCATAAGCACATGCTCCCCATCTCTATCACTATAAATACGTTGTACCCCTCCTCTCCCTTCTCTCTCCTACAGTAACTCATAACTAGATACTTCTAAATATCTTCCTCATTTTCACTCTCCAATTTTCCAACTAAGTCAGTCACCGCCCTAAATATTCAACCAAAAATAAAATTAGAGAGAGAAAGAGAGGAGGGAGATGGCCGACGAGGGGCAAATTCAGAGCAGCAACAGTAGTGGGAGTGAAGTAGTCACCGGGCCGATTCGCAGAGTGCTCCTCATCTCTGCTGGTGCCAGCCACTCTGTTGCTCTGCTCTGTAAGTTTCAGAATTCAACACAGATTGTATCTATAGTGTATGTATATGTATCTACGTTATGCAGATACGGTTGTCAATGCCTTGATGAATTTGCGACGTTATTCCATCTCTTTTTCTTTTTTGCGTGTAATTTTGATGCCGAAAAACTGCTAGTTTTCCAGAATTTACAGTGGTGAATTTTGGTGCTTGTGCGAAAATCGTAGGTGAAGTTTCTTAGGAAATATTGCATGGACCAGAATGCTCCACGTACTCGTCTATTTTAGTTTCCGAAACATTTTTAAGGCAGCAGTCAAAATATGTTACTGAAGTCTGAAGAAAATATACTTCTATTTTTATCGACAGTATATCCTAAATTCTATTTCTGTTTGTTTGTTTTTTTAATTGATTTTTTTTAAGAGATGGTTAGTTTGATTCTACTTGCAAAACAATAATAATGCTTTTTATTCAAGTATTTGTATGGTGTTCCAAATAACGGTAATTACAGTGGGTTTTGGTTTAGCATTTTGAAAGAAACCTGACAAAAAATTGTAAATAAAATTCCTAAGAGAAAGTTTGTATGAAATAATATATTAAAATAACATAGTATTAATTTCTTAAATAAATTAACGTACGACCAAATTCATCTTAAATTTAAATTTGGTCTCAGTTTACTATTTAATTACAATATGAGCTCCCTAGGAATTTTTCAATATATGAATGATGTGATTCTAGGTAAACATGCCTTACTCATTTTTCTGTTTCTTTTTGTAGTTACTGTTAAGCTAACAGTTGTTTATGAGGCGCAAGGGAAACTTTTCATGTGTGAAAGGAAGGGATTTTAATCCAATTATAATGCTTAACTTATTATAGATAGAACATTGTTCGTAATATTTTGTTTAGTTTTCCCATAATGAGGATGATGTTGAATGCGAATCATATTATGCAGCTGGGAATGTTGTTTGCTCATGGGGAAGGGGAGAAGATGGACAGTTGGGCCATGGAGACGCTGAAGATCGATTTTCTCCGACACAATTAAGTGCATTGGATGAGCAAGAAATTGTTTCTGTTACTTGTGGAGCTGATCATACAACTGCATATTCCAAATCACAAGTTCAAGTATACAGCTGGGGATGGTAAGTTCCTCTCTGGCTAATGTGAGTGTATCGTATTATTGACTGTGTGAAATTAAATATCTGTGTCTATAAATCTGTAAACTATTTACCCCGAAATATTTTTACAATTATCATTGATATTTTCTCCCTCAATATTACACCTTGTTTCCATATCTGCCGTTTCTGCCATAGGTTGCTACCCCGGTTAGAAATTTTGTCCGTGTACTAATATTTGCTGGCTTTTAGTGTTGCTTTGTAGCTATGGTAGTTGTTGATTCATTACCCTTTTCAGCATCATGAACCCTTGTATTCTGCTGATTATGTTGATAGGCATGGTTTTGTTTGGCAATTCTTATGTTTGCCTGTTATTCAAACCTTTTGTAGGGGAGATTTTGGGAGGTTAGGGCATGGAAATTCTAGTGACTTGTTTTCTCCTCAACCAATCAAAGCTTTACAAGGACTGCAGATAAAGCAAATTGCTTGTGGAGACAGCCATTGTTTGGCAGTGACTATGGAAGGCGAAGTCCAAAGGTAGGTCGTACTGTTTTACTCATTCAAATAGATGATTAAGCTTCTTATGTCTTATAACTTAAAAGATGCATCAAATATAGCCCAACATCTTTAGGATTGGTTCTTTTTTCTCCTATGAAAGTCATCTAAAAAGATAAGAAGTTTGAAGTTTTCGTGAGATCTTTGTTCAAATATGAAATAAGAAGCTATTGTCTGCTGAAATATGTTATTGACGATATGTCCAACTATTTCGACAAAATGATGCTTCCCTCAGCTTTGAACTCAATGAATCATTTGGTATGTTTTTAAGTTATCCTTCTATAAAAAGAGCCACACTGCAAGATCTCTTTCTCCCAGCTGCATATTTATCTTAAAGTGCCTGCTCATTCATAGGTGAAGTAATCGCTACAAATAAATATCTCGAAATGCCCCATATATAACGATACTTTCCTTATTTCATTTTCTCTTGTGCAGTATATCTTGTTTACTCTACTAATTTCTTTTCTTGATTATGTACAATATAATTTCCTATTTGTCACTTATATGTAAATCATACAATCTTACCTCCTGTGTTCATATGAAGTTGGGGACGCAATCAAAATGGTCAACTAGGACTTGGTACCACAGAGGATTCTCTTGTACCCCGGAAGATTGAAGCTTTTGAGGTATTTACTGACATCTAGTTATCAATATGCATCACATATTGCGTTATTCTTTCTGCTTGATAAGGATATTGCACTCATAGGAAGTTTAGGCATAGTCTATGAACTGATTTATGTAATCTTCATTAGTTGCTGTAGGACATGTCTGTTTGTTCTTTTTTGAAATACTGTTTCATGTGTGTGTGCTAACAAAAAAACGTATGGAATTGCTTACTGCTCCAAATTGTCCAATTAAAAGCCCATAAAAGCGATTGCATTATGTTGTGTATACATAAGGTAAGTAATGCCATAGAAATGTTTCTTATGAAGAAAAATCTACAAGCCTAGCAGAACGCCCTTGTGACAATTCATCTAGAGATGTCTACATAATTTTTATATCTTTTTGTAGGGGATATCAGTCAAACTGGTTGCCGCTGGTGCTGAACATACAGCTGCTGTAACAGAAGACGGTGAGCTTTATGGTTGGGGCTGGGGCAGATATGGTAATTTGGGTTTAGGTGACAGAGATGACCGCCTAGTTCCAGCAAAAGTTTCAACTGTTGAGGTAAGTCGGAATTCTTATGAACATTAGCATCTTATCTAGGTAATCCTGTCTTAAGAGTTAAGAAATGGTTTTTATGCTTAAGATGCATGCATACCAATAAACATTAATGAAAGTGTACCTAAGTAGTCTCAATAATCAGTCTTGGTAATATTTTGGTTTCTGTGTCCCATGAATCTAGCTATAGTCTTTTTTGTCTAATTACAAGCTCAAAGTACGCTTTATTATACTTGCTTTTTTCTCGTGTGAATTGCGGGAACTCAAGATTGAAGCAACTCAGAGCTTGTTTTGGAGCATGCTCCTATTATAAATGAGAATGAGCTATCTGTTTGTGAAGTTAAGCCTAGCTTGGCTGAACCTTGATTCTCAGTGTCATCTGTTCGTACCAACTTTTCTTCACGTTGATTCTTGGTGTCATCCATTTGAGGATAAGGGAGAGAGTGACAGGTGGGGGTTGGAGGTTTGTATGCAGTATATACATCATAAATCCCTTGAAGTTCATTATTTCACTTAAAATAAACTAATGTAAATAACGTACACATTCTTTTTCTTTAACCTTTTCTTTTCTTTGTACCCTTGAACTCTGGATAATCCTTGTCGCAGGGAGAAAAAATGGTCCTGGTAGCTTGTGGATGGCGACATACAATATCTGTTTCCTCTTCGGGAAGTTTGTTCACATATGGATGGAGCAAATATGGCCAGCTCGGACATGGAGATTTTGATGACCATCTAATCCCTCATAAGCTGGATGCTTTGCGTGATAATCATATATCTCAAGTAATTGTTGCTTCTCATACAGAGAGCTCCATGTTTCTTTTATGCAGAAAAAAGACAAAAACTTAGTTCCGCCAATAATCTTTCATTTTTCCAATAGTAAAAACTATAAACCCTTCACATTAAAAGAATGCCACTGTGATTTGTCCAGATTTCAGGTGGTTGGAGACATACAATGGCCGTGACAATGGATGGTAAACTATATGGCTGGGGCTGGAATAAGGTCCTTTACATAGTTCCTTCTTTATGTTTCCAAAATATAACTTGTCACAATCATGTCTGATTTGAATGTCAACTTTGTATGTGTTAAGTTTGGACAAGTCGGTGTTGGTGACAACGTAGATCATTGCTCTCCAGTGCAAGTCGAATTTCCACTTAATCAGGTACATACTTGATTTACCTTATTACTGGTGAACTAGATTCAATCGGCCACACTATCTAAATCTGAGTTGTTCTTGCAACCCTTCTTTACAATGGGCTCTAGTTTCACTGATTCTCATTTTCCTCTTGATTTGGTTTTTTACTTGGCTTTGTCATGGCAGAAAGTAGTAAATATCTCATGTGGATGGAGGCATACAGTTGCTGTGACAGAGAGACAGAATGTGTTCTCATGGGGAAGGGGTACCAATGGTCAGCTCGGGCATGGTGACTGTGTTGACAGGTAACGTTTACTGGCTGACCGCTCCTCCTTTCTGACTCTGTGATGACTATTAAGAATATTAAATCCTTTGCTAAAAGTGTATATTATTCTATCATTAGACGTGTTTAGACTTTTCTTAATCTGAACTCAATGTGATCTATTTTCTCGAATGCTGTTGCAGAAATGTTCCGAAGATCATCGAGGCATTAAGTATGGATGGATCAAGCGGACAACATATAGAGGCCTCAAAAGTTGACATCTCATCAGGTTCTCCGTCGTGTCTACGTGCTTTTTCATTTTCCTTAGTAGTTTTAGTTAGTGTTAATTATACTTTAAGGCTTCACCATACTTTAATCCTTTTGGTTATTACCAAAACAAATTCCTCACACGACTGTGGGTTTTCATCAGCAGAAAAAAGCTGGGTGTCTCCGACTCAGAGATATGCAGTCGTTCCTAGTGAAAATGTAAGTTATATTTTACATTGTTGTTATTTCTAAACTCGTAGCTAATATCCATAGAATCGATAACTTTTATCAATGATCACACTACTTCTGCTTAACTGAAAAAGAAAAAAGAAACAAAAAAAACGAGGGAATAAAACAAAGAAAACTGACTCATACCAAGCACAAGATTGTGCAGCAGCAGAGATGAAAACTACTGATGCTACTATGATGCAGGCTCATGAAGCATCGGTCACCATGCTCGGCAGCAATAGAAATGACGTTAGTGTCCCTGAAACCGACGTAAAAAGAATGAGGATTTGAGATATCGGAATTGGAAGCTGTTGATGCCTTGGTTTAAGGATACATTTTGTTGCGGAAGATAATACTCATGTGGTGTATAAGCTCAAGTGTTTAGTGTTGCACGCTGCTCTAAACGTGTATCGGTTGGTTAATCAAGGACCGGTGGATAAAAGATTTGCCTTGAGGGGGAACAAGCATTGTAACATTGTTCCAATTACATCTCAATTTCTCTCTGTTTATTTTGAGTATTTGTTCTTTCCTTTTAAGAGAAATTGAGTTAATTATATTAGCTCTTAGTTTTCAATATGGAAGATAGAGCTATCAAAATGGGTCATGGGCATGGTCCCGTTTGACAGCTTTAGATATAGAGAGTATGAATTAAGTTTGGGAGTATTTAGTTGATACATTTGAATCTTGGCTTGACAATGTCTTTTGGAGCAGGTTTCGTGAACGTTCATTAAAATAAGTTAAGTCTAAATTTGAGTTTACTACTTGGCTCGTTCGTTTGTTAATAATAATCAGATTACAAATTTGTAAGTAAGGTACGAGTATGTGACATAAAAAAAATTAAAGCAAAATAAACGTCGCCTGAGAGATTCGAACTCTCGCGGGGAAACCCCATGTACTTAGCAGGCACACGCCTTAACCACTCGGCCAAAGCGACTTCTTATTAAGAATGCCTTCAATTATTATATAAATCCAAATCCACAGCACTAGGATTGTTAATTTTTAATGGGTTTAGATCAAGCCTTATTGGATTCAATTTCTTATCGGGTTGACCAGATAAGGACCTAAAAATTTCAGGTCGGGTTCGGGACGAGTTCAAATTACCTAATAATGTATTACATTTTATCTTATACTGTATTCATTTAATAAATGTCAAGCTTTTAAATTGATGTCATACTTAATCTTATTCCTCCAACGAAGTCATCAAAGGGTATTCATTTATTTTCTTATTAAAATTGAGTTAATTTCTTGTTCGTGTCGTGTCCGAGTTCAGTCATTTCGGATTGGATTCTTGTTCGGATTGAACAGTTCCTTCAGATTAGATTCAATTTGAGCCTTACAAATCAGGTCAACCCAAACTCGACCTTACCCAACTCGATTGCCACTTCTAGACTCAACACCACTATTACTTATACGTTTATATTAATTGAACTAAAAAATCATTAAAGAATATTTAATAAATATACAATTAGTTCATGTATGTTTATATATCACCAACACCTCCCAATATATTTAAATGAGATAATCTTTGAAGCAGTCATAATGGGCATTAAAATACAATATTTAGCTCATCTTCTTCATAATTACAAATTTTGGCCAATATTTGCACTTTGAGACGAAATTACCCTTAATGAAAACACGGGTCGAGGGTTAATTTTTGGCACATATGGCACAAATTATGTCGTTCGTACCACCTGCAATAATTTATATATATATAAAAAAAACTAATCTAAATCTAACCCCACTTTGAGACGAAATCACCCTTAATGGAGACGCAGGTCGCGGGTCAGTTCGGCACATATGGCACAAATTATGTCGTTCGTACCACCTGTATATAAAAAAACTAATCTAAATCTAACCCCGCTCCCAGCGGCCACCCCCATTTCTCATTCCACTCTCTCTCTCTCTCTCTCGAGATTTGCCCTGCCATCACCTTCGTTCTTTGCAGCCACCATTGTTGTCGCAGTGCTGCTGTCGTTGCAATTAATAAATCGTGAAATCTGTTTTATTGTTCGCAATGTGGCACATTTGGCACAAAA
Organism: Schizonepeta tenuifolia; assembly: GCA_029490685.1. Taxonomy (NCBI): domain Eukaryota; kingdom Viridiplantae; phylum Streptophyta; class Magnoliopsida; order Lamiales; family Lamiaceae; genus Schizonepeta; species Schizonepeta tenuifolia. Next base: position 57,630,534 of record CM055958.1, read on the forward strand.
TGAATTTCGTTCGTAGCAATTGTAATATCTTGCACAATTGAAAAAAAGTACCACAGTGTAACATTCATAATTTGACACAATTGGAACTAATAGACCATTCGTTTTGATTGTACCAAAAAATAAAATAATAAAATTCATTAACATAAAAATATCACAACAAAATCAACCTAAATCTCATTAAATAAAAAAATTAATTTTTAAAAAAAATTGATGAATCTGAAATTTTTCGCGATTTGATACAAACGGCACGAACGAGACCTAAAAAGTGCCACATGTGCCAAGTCTGCTAGCGAACTGACCCAATCCGCCAACGAACTGACCTGACCTATGCACCTTTTATTAAAGGTAAATCCGTTCCAAAATACAAAGAGTGGCCAAAATTTATAATTATAAAAGGAGTGGGTCAAATGTTGTGTTTCAATGTTCCTTATGGTTTCTCTATTTAAATTATAGTGCGATAGTACGATGTTTTTATTCTTAAAAAAAATACTTAGATGTTTTATCGAAAATTTTCAATTTAAAATCAATATATTTTTGTGTTGTCCCTATATAGTGTACTGCCAGAGTGCCAGTCGAAGGGCTTTGATTGTAAGATAAGTTCGATTATTATGAGGAAAAGTTGAATTGAAAACCGTAAAAGGGGTTTGGGAGGAAGACAACAAATTTAAGGGAAGGCGTGTGTACGTACGTTGTGGTTTGCAGTGCCCCACAAGGCGGTCAAAGTAAAAGTCAATCACGACTATCATGCACCACACCACTTTTTACTTTGTGCAATCAAGACTAATTGATTATCATTTGATATTAAAAAAATATCATCTAATCCTTGGCGATATCATTAATAACTTTCCAGATAAGATTGCATTTCCAAGACTCACGATTATACAAATAAGATTAATAGGTATTGTGAATAAGTTAAAGTATTGTCTTGTACTAGATAACAGATTCTTTGATATATGTTGTGAACCCAACGTATGTATTCCGTCACTATGATTTAATAAGTATTGCACTGTGCTCACAGTTCAATTTTACCCTAATTTCTGCATGGAATGTTAAATCATTAATTTGGAGTTGTTTTTCTAAGTTAATTATAACTGGCATATAACCCGTCGAAAATCGACGGGAATTATATTAATTAAAATTAATAAAATTATTAGATAGTACTATATGTGATAGAGTAAGAAAAATATTATTTGTTAATTATTTTAGGATTAAATCATTTGATTATGTAATATACTAAACTCGCTTAGAATTTATAGGCTCTTGAACACATCTAAAATTCAATTAAAAAATAATTTTACCATATGTTTACGTCTCAAACCTATATAATTATGGCTGTTAAAAATTATAATCTAATATATTCGCATTACTTTAATTTTCAAAGCTCTATTTTCTACAAAATCGATGTGGGCAAAAATATATTTGTCTCTCAAAGGAAAGCGGCTCTTAAGCTGAATAATACTATAGATGTTAAGATTGTTTATAAGATGAAAGTGACCCTAAATACCCCACATTATGAATTCAACACAAGATTAAAAAAAAATATGTTAAACCACCGCTTCACAATCATCCCGTCTACCCCGATTGTTCCAACCTGGAACTGACCTATTGACTACAATACTGATTTTAAATTATATAAATAATCATTTTCCAAACATATTCACAAAAAATTAATGATGACATTTATTTTTTTTTTACCTGAAATTAATATTTAATTATATACATAACTATATTCCAAAAATATTCACACAATATTTAATAAAAAAAAATTTAATTATAAATTATAGCATTATATAAATAATCATCTTCCAAATATATTCATAGAGAAATAAATGATGACATTCGTTTTCTTTTTTTACCAGCTTCGAGAATAACTTTTTTAACTGAGAGTAGTTTTCAAGAATTGTTTCACTATGTACTTGGTAGTTTTCCTTTTTACAAAACTTTATGTGGAATGATTGTGATTCATAAAATTATTTAGTCAATGATATAAGATAAAAGTTGACCATAAATATACTTAATTTTATGAGTTCAAAGTTATATAATATATTTAAAAAAAAGTTGTCTCGCAAGTACTGAATTGACCCATCTACGCGCACGATTCTTGGTCGGAATTGGCTCGTTGATAAATCGTTAGTAATTTTTCTGACAATTTTCCTACATATTCTACGTTTTCAAACGGAGACAATTAATTAAACAATTTGAGATAATGTGTTTAGGATTATTCAAATTTGTTTGAAATTTATATACTCGTACTTGTTTAAAATCCGATTAAAAAATTAGTCATTTGTATTCCTTTCTGAAAAAAATCCATATATTAGTCTACCGCCACAGTTCTGCGTCGGAACTGGCCCGTTGACCACGATTCTAATTTATAAGTGCGTAATTTATAAAATTTGTTTAGAAAATTTATATAAATCCAAAATTTTAATAAAAATAATTATTATACTATTCGTTATCGTCCTTAATCGTATAGTAATATTCGTTAATTAAAATTAAAGATTATGCAAAGTTGGAAACCCAACTACAAATAACGTAAAAATTATTTCATGGATGACGATTATAGATTTTAGAATTTACATGGGAAAAAAACATAAAATGAAAAATTTCTCGAGTTGAGGTAACCGTCGGTTTGGAATTGGCTTGTCTACCACCATGGTTTCGGGTCAGAATTGGCCCGTTGACCACGATTTTGATTTATAAATGCATAATTTATGACGATTCTAGATTTTAGAAAATACATGAAAAAAATAATAAAATGAAAAATTTAAAATTAATAAGAATAAAGAATGAAAATGTGTTACGTGGGATCCCTAGTTGAGGTACCCGTCAGTTGGGAAATGGCCTGTCTACCTAATTAATTGACAAATTAGAAATTACTTAGTATCTTTTTATCAAATTAAATAAAAAATATTAGACTATTTCCAAATTTAATTCGGTCAACCAATAAATTATCCAAACTATTTTGGAACCATTTATTCTGCCAACTAATAAATTGGTTCCCTAATAAAAATAATTATCTATTCGGTCAATTAATAAATTGACCAAATTAAATTAAATTAAACTATAAAAATATAGCAGTTATTTATTCGGCCGATTAATAAATAAATTGGACAAATAAAACTCCTACAAAAATAATTATCTATTCGGCCAATTAATAAATTGACCAAATTAAATTAAATTAAATTATAAAATATAGTCATTTATTCGGCCGATTAATAAATAAATTGGCCAAATAAAACTGTCGAAGTAAAAGATGAGAAAATACACATTGATTCTAGGCATTTATAGGTTTTTCAATAGGTAAAGTTTCATTAAGAAACCGATGTGGGATACAAGATTTTAATATAGATATTTAAAATTTATTATTTTACATTTAAAAATTCAAAAATTTGAAAATTTAGATAAATATGAATGAAAGAATATAGGGGGTGCCACGTAGAATTTTTTCAAAGTAAGAATTATTTTCTTTTTAGTAATATAATGATGAGTTTGTGTTTCAAAAAGGGTAGTCCGCATAGTTAATTTCACTGCATAATTAAGTAGGATTGCCACTAACCACCCTAAGATTATATTGAATTCGTAAATTATTACGTCCTGCAACATAATATTGTTATTTTTAATACTAGTAATTATCCGTCGACGGAAAATAATTTTATATTTTAATTTATATATATATCTATATATATATTTATTTTAAAATAATTTTATATCTTATTTAGAAATCGTTAAGTTGTTCTAAGTTAACTATAAATCAATATATGAATCTAATTTTATTTCATGTATCTAACCTTATAATCGAGAATGACAGTGGATCATGTACTCGTTCATTATGTATTTTTCAACTCTACATTTGTTTAGTTTTTTTTTTACATGTTCTCGTCCTAATTTTGATTAAAATAGGAACTTTACTATACATACTCATTGCATTATACTCGATAAAAAATTGAACACTACAAAGTTAACATTAACTAAAATTAATAAAAAATCTACTTTTATGTCTATTGATCCGTCTCGTTGGTTTACACTAAATTGTCTATTTGTAATAATTACTTATTACAAAAATCTTAACTTAAGTATGCGCATACGTTTTAAAAATAATTTATATCTTATTTAGAAGTTGTGATGTATTAAACGTATAAATAAGAATTGAATCAGGTACTCATTCATTGAATATTTTCCAGATTTAAATTTGTTTAGAAACTTTCGACATGTTCTCGTGCTAATCTCGATTAAAATAGTGACAATAATGTAACACCCGTCTCAAACCCGTTGGCTAATGCTCGATAAAAATTTGAACATTACAAAGTTAATTCAAACTAAAATTGGTAAAATCTTTATTGTCGTGTTTATTTGAACCGTCTCATTGGTTATGCTAAATTGATATCTCTAATCTTAGATCAAAAGACAAAGAAAGATAAATTTACATCTTCAAATATTTTTTTGTTTTCGCCTAGTTTTTTAGCTACCTATGCATATATTTGATTCAATGTGATATACATTCTATCAGGAACTAATCGAAGATTCCAGAAAAATATGAATGAAAAAAATGAAGATAATTCCATGTAGACATGTTGATTAAAGAGAAAATAGGGTCAAATAGTCAATATGGATAGTCAAAAATAAATTATGTCAAGGAAGTTAATTTTTATAAATTATGGCAAACATTTGTAAACTACCTAACCTACCCTTATGACGTGGCACAAAATTATCAGGTCTTGGTTAGAGACCTGATAAAGGGATCACACAAAGAAAGTATGAGAATATAAATGCAACCCGCTTCAGTTAGAGACTTGGAAAAGAAACAATTCACTAAGATATAGAGAAACAACTTAGTACGCTTGTTTAGAGACCTGGCTAGCATCAAGTAGCGCAAGAGACCTCATTAGGTCTCCCGCTGCACGAGAGACCTCATCAGGTCTCCCGTGTCCTTTCCTGCCAAACTCTGACACCACTACCAAGGGCAGTACATTTTAGGCGAATCAATGAGACTTCGCCGCATGAAAAGTTGGTTGCTAAGGACCATTTGTATCTACTGCTTAATCTTTAAGAAACATTTATTTCTGTATACTCACGCATTCTCTTTTCCGCATTTCTTCTCATTCTGACTTGATCGTCGGAGGGGGTTCGCCGGAAAACCTCCGGACCCTTTAGTAGAAGGTGCACAAGCTGATTCTGAGCTCTTGGATCTCACATAAACGAGATTTGTGAAGGCAGGTAGAATATGGTTATCTTCTATGTGTGTTGTCAGTGTTAATCGAATGTTGGATCAGTTTTTGGACGCAACATCTTACTTATCACCCAACCTATCAAACTTTTCTCTCTCTTCTCCCTTATATATTTCCTGCGGTCACCACGCCACCACGTCAACCACAATTTTCATTCTCTGACACAGAAATATCAGTTACCAGCTTCTAGTTAGCATCCATGGTGGCTTTGTGCTCTAGATTTACAACCATCCAAGCAATTTCTCCATTTTTTGGTCGATTCGTGTTGATTTTTAGTGATTTAGTTTTTTTTCTTAAATTTTTGTTGCATTTTTCGAATTTTTCATCTGCTTAAGATTTTTTGCGTATTTATTTTGGTAATTTATGGATATTTCATATTGATTTTGGTGATATAGCTGTATTTGGATTAATTTCTGGTGATTTAGGTGTATATGTATTAACTTTTAGTTCGTTTATGGTGTATCGAGAGAATGATGCTTGCTGTCAACATTCGATGGTACGAAATGGATATATTCCTACCAGTAGTACCTCGTACTAGTAGCACACAACTAAATATTGGTTTATATGAATGAAGATAGTTTATTCGTACTCATGTAGACCTGGACAACATTTGGGTTTTTTGAAACTTTTTCTTTTATAATTTTGAATGAAATTTTATTTTGTATGATTTGTTTGTGAGATTTAATTCATTTTGTACCATCATAAGTAAAATAACAAATGTATTATACAATCCAAACTAGTTACTCTTGGTACGAATGATTCGATATAACATATTTCGTACGTAAACATGGTACGAATGTGTGAATTCGTACCATCATACAGAGGGACATGTAATACAACGCGTTGGTACGAATACGAATATTGGTACCATGCGTGTGCGCACATTCAATTTCATTACAAAAGCACGAATTCAGTGATTGGTACTTCAGTACGAATATTTTGTTTTTCGTACCAGTGTACCACACCCTAACGTGGTACTCCGATACAAATAATAATGATATATTCGCACCAGCTTATTACTGCCTAACAGGATACTGCGATACAAATATGGTGTCTTCGTACTAGCGTACCTCGTGGCGGTGGCGGTGGTCGTGGTGGTGGTGGCCGAATAGGCATGTAACACAGTATGTTTGTGTGAACATGCATTTTTCGTACCAAGCGTACCTCAATGTCGTGGTGGTGACAGAATGCACACGGCGGTAGTGGTGCGGGTGGTGGCGGAATGTGTAACATGGTATGTTGGTACGAATATGCATTTTCGTACCAACCGTACATCACGGCCATGACGGTGGTGGCAAAATAGACATGTAACACGATATATTGGTACGAATATGCATATTCGTACCAAGAGTACCTCGCCGTCATGGCAGTGGCAGAGTGCAGGCGGCGGAGACAGTGAAGGCTGTGGCGGACTAAGTATATAACTTGATATGTTGATACGAATATGTATTTTCGTACCAAGCGTACCTCGTCTGTAATACCCTGATTTTCTGAGTCTTAATTAATCATCCTAACTATGCTTAAGTGTGTCTAAGTGCTTATTAAGTGTGTTTATATGTGATTATGTGTGAAATTATGTGATAAAATTTCTAAGAAATAAATTTTCTCGTGAAATTACCAAAATGCCCCTGAAGGGCAAAAACGTAATTTTCCTGTTTCGGTAATTCAAAACAATGTTGTGAAGAGTTATATGAGCTTAAGAATTAGAAGTGAAGTATGAGTTCGAATTTTGGAGAATCATGAACGGTTGACTTTTTAATGAATAGTAACGTTGACCAAAAAGTCAACTCTTCGTCAACGGACTCCGAATTCAGTCCAATTAGTGTCATTAGAATCTAGAATTTATTTTAAGACCAATGATGCAAGTTTAAGAATTTTCTAAGTTCGTTTGAGTCGAGTTAGAAATTTTGTTTTCGATGGGAACGAATATGAATAGTAACTTTTTACATTTTCTTCGTTATTCGTAATTTTGATCCGAAAATTGGGTTTTCCAAATCTATGATTTAATTCATGAGTATGTTGACGAGTTAGAGTGAAATTGGATGTCGGGAAAATATCGAGGAGAGATTTTTAGGTTTTTGAGAGTTAACAATTAAAGAGGGATGTTTTGCACCGGAAAATATTTTCTTCTGGGGATTTTTATCTGATGAAAATCAGATTTTCCCTCTCTAATTGCAGCCGACATGTCTCTCCTTTCTCACTATATTTTCCCCCTACCCTCACAACCCTCAAGTGGTCTTCACTTTCTCTCACTCTCACTCTCTCCCTCACGCATCACTCCCCTCTCTCTCCCATCTCTCTCTCTCATGAAGAGAACACATACATACACACAAGGAACCTCCATTGTTGAGTTGAAATTAAGCTTAGAGTTGCGAGGAATCAAGCTCTTGATCGTCTTTCCTTCGAAGCTAAGTAAGAATAATCGATCCTTGTATTGTGGTGATCATTTTAAGCTAGGTAAAATCCTTCATTTTCCCCTCTTCTTGTTCCATCAAAAAAGAGTCAAAGGAGAGGAGTTTTAATTCTTTTGTTTCCAAATATGATTCCTTGTTCTTGAGAGTTTCCATGCATGAATATGAAGAGAGAAAACTTTGATCATTTCCTTTAGGGCATGACCAAAGTTTTTGATAAAATTTGGGGGTTTTCACATGTTGTTCTTGATCATGAATTTTATGATTTATTTGAGCCTTATAAATTATTTCAAGCATGTATGAATGATCAAATTGAGAAAATAAAACCATATACTTGTTGATCATGAAGATTTCAAAGGAAATAAAGTGTGAAAATTAAGATTTTTCATGCTATGTTCTTAATGATTAAGTTGATGATGTTTTAGATAAATTTGAGTACTTGGAATGCATGAAAATGGATCAAATGAAGAGTAAGATTTATTTTGCTATTTTTCTTGAAAATTTCGAAGCATGTATATATGAGTAAGTTAGTGATTTTGTGTTGTTTTGAAGAGAAATGATATAATAAAGAGTTTTATAATGTTATAAGTATGGTTAAACGAGAAATCGAGAAGCATGAATTTTTATCTATTTTTCCTCAAAAATTTCGAAGCAAATATGTGAGGAAATTGATGATTTTGATGTTGTAGAGTCTAGATGCATGGTTGGTTTGATGCTTGATAAATCCATATGAATATATATTGAGAATGATTTGAGAAGGAATCAAAGAGATGAATTTATTTGTTTAAATTTTTTAAAAATTTCGAAAGAAATATATGTATAAGAAATTGTGATTTTGATGATCTTGAGTGCTACTTGCTAAATTGATGACTGATTAATTAAATTGAGTATATATTGAGCCTATGTTTAAGAAGAATCGAAGAGATAAATTAAATTGCTCAAAAATCTGAAAAATTCGAAAGTTTATGGCTTGAAAATATGATTTTTGATGTTCTTGTGTCTTAATTGACAAATCGATGGTAGATTATTGAAATTGAAATTATTTGAAGCATTATGGAATGTCGCATCGTTGAATTCGGATTCCTATGCAAAAAAACCCCCAAAATATCGATGGTTTATGCCTAAAAATTAGGATTTTTGATGTTTAATGTCATTTGTTAAAATTGATTGGAAAATCGATCAATTAGAATTTTTCCAAGTATATTAGAGCCTCGAATTTTTAAATTCGGGTGAGTCATGCTCCAATTACTAAAAAATCAAAACTTAGTAAAATTTGGAATTGGGAATTTTTGATTTTGACTTTGTTTAGGTCAATTGATGTTAAAACTATGAAATTAGATTTATTCTAAGTATGATAGAACTTGAAATTGATGAAAAAAATCGAGTATAAGAAAGTTTGAGTTATGCAGAAAATTTAAAGAAGAAATCGAGCAGATTTTGATGAGTTAATGATGGAATTGATGATCCTAAGATGAAATTGAAGTTAAAACAAGTATGTTAGCCTTTTGAATTTCTGAATTCGGACGTCGTATGAAAACATTAAGCAAAATCGAAAATTTTGTGTACTTAAAAGTTGAAATTCATGAATTAAGATAAAATTGAGTAATTTGACGAGTTAATTGAGCTTAGATAATTAAATCGAGCATGTTAGAACTTGAGTCGAGTAAAAACGAGTCCTTATGAATGAGAAGTGATAAAAGTCGAAGTTTTTAAAGAGAAATTAAATTTAGGGATTTCGATTTACAAGTCGAGAGTTGAAATTGATTGAGTAATTATTCAATTAGATTTATTTTAAGCTAATTATGAAAGTTTGAGAATATTTGGAACATGTGCACGTAGTTCGAGACAATAGTGCTTTACTTTATTCCGATTCCATATTTGAATTCGTTGAATTTTTATAAGAGAAATAAAACTATTTCCATTCAAAATTGAGAACTTTTATTTTTAAGTTAAAATTCGAACAATATCGAGTCAGCATGAGACAACGTTTTGAGTTTTGAATGAGTTTTGAGTATGAAATTGAGCATGTATGAATATATTGTGAATTACTGGTATTTTTCTAGAATATTTTGAGAAGTTTTGAAATTTTTTTCTTTTTCCGACTAATTATTGAATTCAGTCGTTTACCTATCTGTGAATACTTGGTATATGATGTGACGACTTGAATGTGAATGAATTGTGTTTAAAATGATCGAGATTTAATCTCGTAATTTTCTGAAGTCGTTTGATGTGTGAAATCGAGAAAATCCAAGTTTATGGATTGAATAGTGATTTCTCGATTTTGATTATTTGATTAAGTTCAAATTGTCTAAGTTTGTTGAGTATGAATGTTCGAGTTTGAGGAAAGTTTGTTGGTATAGTACTTGAGTAGAGTTAAGAGTCGAGAAATTTGATTAGTTGAGCCGAGAAAGTTAGAAATCTCGAGTTGTGTAGAAATCCGAGTAATTGAGTTTAAATTTTGTTTTCATTCAAGAAAGTAGAACTCGTCCTTATAAGAATGTTATCCTTGAAGGAACGAGTGAAGTTCGATAGTAAGAAACGAGTAGAGTCCAGAAGTAAGAAGCGAAAAGAAAAGAGGTATTCTGAGCGAACCACTAGATGACATGTGGGCTTTCTAACCGAAACAAATTGATGAATGTGATATTATAAGATATTATGATTATCATATTATGTGAGTTTTTAAATTAATTGACTTGCCAATGTTTGAGTTTTTATGTATGTTGCCATCTACTTGAGGAGAATGAATTTGGTCTTGTGTGAGACACGATTTTTGTGTACACATAGAGGTGATCGTGTGCTTGCCTTTGGGTGAGCCAGTCACAGTGTTGAGAAGGAGGCCTACTTCTCGACACCCATATTTGATTGTAGAACTGGTACATACATGTGTTATATATTATTGTCTGCTCAGACATTTTTTAAAGTGAAGTGATTTTTCTTGCATGCACAAGTAACTGTTTTATAATTCTAACACATGTGATGCAGCAAGAAAGACAGGTTCAATTTATAGCTCTATCGAGCAAGCTTTAAATTTATTTTGGCATGTGTTCACTGAGTACAAAGTACTCAGCCCTGCATGTTATTTCTAAAACGTGCAAATTAACTAGGATGATGATGGTGCAGTGGGCTTGGTGGCGTTCGTTGTATTCAAGTCGAGTCTGTTTAAGCTTGAGTTATATGTCTTCATACATATAACTATGGGACCTAATGTAATTCTCCGCTGCAACACTGATATTTAATCGTGTTTAAATTCTTTCAACTCGATATTTACTTAATAAGATTCGTGCTCGACACTTTATTTTGATTTCCTCTCAACTCTTAATTAATAAACTTATTTTATTGAGCTTTTGAATTGGGTAATTGAAAGTAAGTTGATTAAATGTTATCGCTTTCAATAGAGATTCCCTTGTACATGAGCATGTTTTCTTATTTATTTTCCATTGTTTCACCCTCACTGTCCAATGGTTTCTAGTCGTTTCATATATTAGAAATCGGGCTGTGACATTGCCGCCGTAACACTGGCGGAATGCAGGAGGCGACAGTCACATCCCGGTTCCCATAAATCGAGACGCGAAAGAGGGGAATAAAGAAGCGGGAAAGAAAGGGGCTTTTTTTTGCATATATAATAATTTATTCACAAATTTAATGAAGTGAGGCGACCAAACCGCGCTACACCCATTAAAATTAAAATATGGGGTAAACCTGTGTCTAGCATAACAAAAGGGGTCGACCATCCACTTCACCAAATGATGTCATCATAAGGGAGTGGGAAATTGAGCGTCCAAGAGAAGCTGATCACAAGGCACTCTCCATAAAAATAACAAATGACATAACAGAGACATATTCAAAACTGCACATTTAAATAACATAGCGAAAGCACACAATAGCTACAACAATCACTGCCTCAGCCTCGCGTCCCATCACCTGCCTCCCAACCTGAAAATATTTTGAAAACATTTTGGGCTGAGTACTAGTGTACTCAGTGGGCATGTGCTATTTTTGGAAATATTTTTGGAAATATTTTTGGAAATATAACAGATTATCCATTTAACATGGTATGCATCAGAGGGTTTTAAAACAGAAATCCACCCCTGACCATACAAAACATATTTTTTTGATGCATGATGTGACGTTCGATCCTTATACTCTGACTAGGCACAATAGCTAGGGTTACCATAGTTCATTTGACTTGTACCCAGGACACAGTCCGTGGAGTAACACAGTCAACATTAACATAGGCCAGGAGCCTTAGCTCAAGATCGCTAGCTACAATACAGATGGAGATCAACCCATTGCATTGCAACGTGGTGCGCACAATACTTAGCTAGTACCTATGTACCGACTTAGTATCTCGATCGATGAACATGGAGTATATCACATGGAACGCACATGAAAACATTTTGTGGATAACTGAATTTTTATTCTAATCTAGAGTTCATTAACTCAAACATAGTTTTCAAAAAGATAACCCACCTGATTGAAAATACCAATGCTGGTAGTAACTCAAGACATCAGATCGCACAAGCAAATACGACGAGCTTATGTTGTAAGAAAAATGAGAGAGAATAGAAAATTGAACGATGGAAATGAAAATTTTAAGCGCCTATTTATAGGAGGAAGCAAGCAGGTGTGCAGTAAGCTACTGCGATGCGGAAGCAGCTGAGCAGTAAGCTGCTGCGAGGCGGAAGCTGCTGCAGTGCAGAAGCAGCTGCAAAGCAGAAGCTGTTGAGCAGTAAGCTGCTGCGAGGCGGAAGCAGCTGTGCAACAACTTACGTTTTAAAACCCATTAACGTACATAACTTTTTCATACGAAATCGTTTTTGAGCAAACTTAGCGCTTATAGACTCAGTACTCTACACAACGACTATAAACATGATATGTTTATTTTCACAAAAAGTAATTGACTTTTTTTTATGAGAAAATAATTTTAAGATATCTAGGAGTAGGGGTGAGCAAAAAAACCGAGATCCGAAAATCCAAACCGAACCAAACCGAAATTTGAAATTTAGTTCGAATTTGTTCGGATTTCGGATCGGATTGGATCCAATTTTTTGAGAAATTCGGATTTCGGATTCGGATCGGATCGGATCTTTAAAAAACTGAACAAATCCGAAATCGAAATATATATATAATATATTATTATTTATATTATTAATTATTAGTTACTTTATATATATATATATATATATATTTATAAATCAACTAATTTTATTTTTATGTTGTTGTTTATTTTTATTTTTATGCTGTTGATTTCATATTTGAGAAGCATTGATTTGATGGATATTTTGAAACTGTTGTGTTATTTTTATGGATGATCAAATATTTATATTTATTTTGTTTGACTTAGTGAATGAAATGAATGGTAACTTACAATTTTATGAATGTTCAATATTGATATTGTGAAAGGATAAATTACATATTATGATGATCCCGATACGAGTTCTGGTGTATGGGGGGGGGTGAGGAATACACCAGTAAAGAATTTTAAAAACAAGCCCCTGAAAATTATCACAACCGAGTAATACGACTCAGTTGGAATCACAATTGAGTAAGGATACTCAGCTGGAAGTGTAGTGCTGTGCGGAATGTGGTGGAAAATAAATAACAACTCGTATAAAATAACTCACGCTTTGATGCAAGGTCGGTCAATAACCAAGTCAGTTGAGAATGTAAAAATGCAGTTTGAGTGCTGGTTAGTTGGTCAGTTGGATATGCAATAAATAACTGAACAGAAAACACAAACACACAAAGATTTACGTGGTTCGGAGAGAACTCCTACGTCCACGGGGAGTTGTGAATCCACACAACTCAGTCCAGGTTCTTTAGGACAATTTCCACAAAGCTTACGCGGGCTTTGCAACCGTTAAGATAAGTTTACGGGTACTTATCAACCTTACAGATAGGTTTACGGGTACTTATCAACCTATCTACTCAATTACGGGAAGAGTAGGGTCCTAACAACCTTTTTAGGGGTGTGTGTGAGGGTGGGTTTTTCCAACTACTAGCTCGAACAAGAAGTGAGCTAAGATCTAAGCTTGAACAAATGGAGACTCAAACTAAGATCTAAAAACACCAAGACAGAATCTAACACTCTAGGAACTCTCAACTAGTGATGTTCTTAGAGATTGATTTCAGTTTAGCTCGTTTGCGATATGAACTCTCAACTGGTGATGTTCGCTCGTCTATCTCTTTGCTCTCGCACTTGTCTGTCTTCTGTTCTATATCTTGGTGAATGAATGAATGCCTCTATTTATAGGCGGAGAGAATCAACTAGCCGTTGGAGGAGCTGTTGATCTCTGTGCTGTGAAAACGATGGCTTGTCTCTCATCTCTGCAGACTTTCCTGATTTGGTAACTGTGGACTTCTGCTTTCCATCTGAGACAGCCTTGTGTTGGGCCAAATGAGGTAATGACAGAACGTCAAACCTTCACGTGACTTCCTTTTTGAAATTCAAATCTTCAACCTTTGACTTTTAACCTTGTTTAGTCGGTTGAGAAGTTTTGGTCTTTATCTGAGTGGTCTTCAGCTGATGTTCCATCTGATCGATATCTTCATCTGACCTTCTGTCTGAATAGGAACAGTTGAACTCTCAGCTGCTTTGAACTTCAAGTTGTCGATCTTATCGGTTCGAGTCCTTCAACTGATGTTCTGTATCTTGAACGCTCAGTTGTCTTTCTTGAATGCTCAGTTGTCTTTCTTGTAACTGATGTTCTATCTCTTGAACGCTCAGTTGTCTTTCTTGTAACTGATGTTCTATCTCTTGAACGCTCAGTTGTCTTTCTTACAACTGATGTTCTCTTACATCTTCTCACTTGAACGCTCAGTTGTCTTTCTTAAAACTGATGTTCTATCCAAGTAACGCCATGTTGCCGTCTTCAGCTGGAGACCTGTAAAGATAAAATCTCAACATTGCTCAAACAGCGAGCATAATTACTAACTTTAGGAAATGACAACATCTACTCGGTTGGGGTTAGTTGGTTTTGGAATCAATCAAAACTTTTACTTAAATTTCCCAACATATTATTTCGATTTTTTGTATTTTTTTGGGAGGATTTCGGATTTTCGGATTGAATCCGAAATTGTGGTTCGGATTTCGGATTTGTTCGGTTCGGATTCGTTCGGATTTCGGATTAGGATCGGATCCAATTTTTTGAGAATTTCGAATTTCGGATTAGGATCGGATTGAGCAAAAATCCGATCCGTAATCCGAATGCTCACCCCTATCTAGGAGTGTTAACTTATTTAATAGTCTATTTGGAAAATCCGGGATGTTACAGCGGCGGTGGTGGGGTGGTGGCGAAATATACATGTAACACACTGTTGTTACAAATGCATATTCGTACTAATCGTACCACGCCGACGACAACGGTGGTGGCTGTGGCAGAATGGAGGTGGCAGTGGTGGTGTGGTGGTGGTGATGGCGGAATGCATGCAACACAAATGTTGGTACGAATATGCATATTTGTACCAAGCCTTTACTATATAGTTTGAGGTGTATAAGAGTCCGAATTTGTGAAATATTGTCTTAATTTATAAATATTAAGTGGCTAGATAGAATTTATATTTGACTATCCATATTGATCCCTTGATTAAATATAGTATTTATTTAGTTTTTGTAGGAATTTTTGTTAATAATTTTTTTATTGGCAAACAAATCGTGGACATACTTAAATAAAAAAAAAAGTGACAACCATATCGTGAATGGATAAATACAAATGCAACAAAATTTAATTATAGATGTTTCGTTTCCAAGTTGCTGAGAATATTTTATAATGTTGTTGATGAATAATCTTACCATGTTTTAAAAGATTCGATATGAGAATCAAACGTTTAGATGAAAAATATAAATTAAGATTTTGAATAGTGTAGTATGACTTTCAAAATATTGAATCATAAGTTATACAATTTAAAAACTGAGAGATTTCAAGGATACTTGTATAAAATGAATATAAAATTTAATTTATTGAATATTGATGTTTAATATATAGAAAAGAATGTGTAAATTTAAAAATTTAATATATATTAGAATATTTGAATTAAAAATACACAAAAATTTAGAATATATAGAATACACTGTTTATTTTCCCATTATCAATTAACTTTTTTGGATTTTATCTTTAGGTTTTGGGATTACTTTTAATTATTTGTGTCTATTAATTTATTACTATATTTTAAGGTTTACTTTTAATCTTCTTGGAGGTTTTATAGAATTCTAGGGTTGAACTATTCTTCTGTATGGTAATATATATTACATTCTTGATCAAACTATAAATTATCGAATTATATTAGTTATAATATACTAATACTTTTCGAAATTATTGGTCAAATTGGCTTTTGTCTAGAAATAAAAATTTAATATTATATTAGAGCCAATAATTTCTAATTGTAAGAAAGTATAGTCGTAGATGAAGCTTAGCCCAAGTGGTAAAGCTGAGGCCCATAAGATTCTCCTTTAGTCAAGAGATCTATGGTTCAAGTCCCACTATTATGGGCTGTATTTCCATTTTATATAATATTTATCTAGTTTATACTAATTTGTTGGTATAGTGATGATATTGTGCTTCTATAGAATTATTTGTAATATCATGAATTGGAATGTGAGGACTTAAATGTAAGTAGTACCCATCTCAAAAAAAAAAAAAAAAAAAGAAAAAAAAGAAAAAAAAGAAAAAAGAAAGTATAGTCTGAGTGAGGTCCACAAACGATAAAATTAGCTTGTAATTAAACGTTCTCGATTTGCCAACTGTATGTGTTTGTGAGTAGGTTTAGTTTTCTTTCAGAATTTTACAATTGTAAATACTCTCAGTGATCTACCCAAATTGTCATGTTATTGTTCGGCACGAAATTTAAGAATAAGGGTAAAAAGATCGAAAGTGAGTAGGCTCCATTACTTTTGAGGATTTTCAAGAG
Source organism: Schizonepeta tenuifolia (assembly GCA_029490685.1). Classification (NCBI taxonomy): domain Eukaryota; kingdom Viridiplantae; phylum Streptophyta; class Magnoliopsida; order Lamiales; family Lamiaceae; genus Schizonepeta; species Schizonepeta tenuifolia. The sequence continues at coordinate 57,647,077 of CM055958.1, forward strand.
TTAAAATTTTCTTTATTTAGAAAATGACAATATGAATGATAAATCTAAGTAAAGAAAGGATGAGAATATGAGTGAGTCGGAGAGAGTATCAAAAATGACAAGTGATAAACCTAAATAAATAAATAAAAAGACAAAAGTAATCAATTTGCGTTAAAAATATAAATTCCAAGTGAGATTATGGTTTTCACTCTAAAATTGAACAATATTGTTTCGAAATATATTACTTCTAGCATTGTTTGCACCCACAAATAAAAAATTGTAGCTTCGCCACTGTGACAAGCTGGTTGACATGCTTACTTGTAAAATGAAGGAATATGAACGGTGAGTTGAAAATTTTAACGACTAATCAGTAATTTTCAATGGTTTCTGACTCTTATTTAACGAAGTGGAGCAGCCATAATTTCTACCTTAAAAAAGCAGTATCCTTTTTCAATGATCAACAAATGCAATTTTCAACCTACAGCCATGATTGTTGAGTCGAAAATTAACAGATAAAAAAAACCCAGCCACCCACGCGTAAAATAATCAGTTGTCCGTACATGCAGGATAAAAATCCCCCCAAAAAATGAAAGGCTACTTAAAAAGCATCTTAAAAAAAAAAAGAAGTTTGGTAATTTCAAAACCCCCCAAAAATATAGAGATACTGGTCAGACTTTTCTTCCACATACCACCCCAAAGGGAGCTAACAAAAATAGAAAAGAGAGGAAGCTTCAAATTTCTATGGAACCCGAAACTTCCCAGTAAGTTAATCTAAACTCGCAGGCGCAGCTAATCATCAACTAAAACCCGAATTTTCCACTCCATATATAATTTGACTTGGAATTGTCTACAGAGTTAATTATTAAATGAATCGAATGGCAGGTTCGAGTCGAGTGAGATGCTAGCGACGTACCTGGTGTCGACGCCTCTTCTCGAGGAGTCGTGGCGGCTGTGCAACCGCGCCAACGCCGCGGCGGCGCAGAGCTTCGCCGTGCACCGGGCGGGGCAGATCGGGTACCTGGCGTTTTCCGGCGTGCAAGCGGTGGATTGCACGGAGGAGACCTGCCGGAAGCTGGTGGAGATTGAGAGTTACGCTAACGGAATATTCGGTGGATTTTTTTCCCGCGGTGATGCCGACCGGGACCCCATCATGGTGCATGGTGGCCTGCTCCAACTCTTCTTCATCTTCTATCATACCCACCATTTTCAGGATAAGGTCAGCTTTCCTTCTTCCTTTTCTTCGCTAAAAATTAGATTAATTAAATTTTTTACTGTAATTTATTTAAGTGTGGCTGGCCACACGAGCTAAAAATAGTAATATAGGTTTTTAAAATGGAAATATACCATAATTTAGAAACATAAACCCTAAAGGAGAGATGTGATTATTTCTATTTTTATAGTCAACTTACCTTTTTTTACGCGTGTGGCCACACAGTGGCCGGATATCTTTATTCTTTATTTAATTAGATTTTTTTAAGTAAAACGAGGAAATTGAGAATCCCCCCACTGTTTGTATTTCAGAATTGGGTTTAATATCTCAACCTGAAAATGCGATATCAGTGTTTTTCTTTTTTATTTTAGTGGGATCAAATCATCGGATTATTCTTTAATTCATAGCGAGTGTGGCTGAAGCATTTTGATATATCGTCACTAATTTAAGTTTTGACCGTTGTTTTTTTCTTTAATTTTGTTTTTGTGTAATTGTGCTTAATAGAATGATAGGTAATGCCTGGTCATGATCAATATAATTAGCACAAAATAAATTTGGTTGAGCAAATTTAATCTTTTGATTTAGTGATAGCTTACTACTGGTACTAGCTAGTACTACTACATATTTTCACTTTTTTTTTTTTGAGGGAACATATCTTCACTTTTAAGATCCTCTCTTTTTGTTGATTCTACCCTTATCATTATTTCTATGATTGTTTATATAGTTTGAGTCCATTTAAAGCTTTTATGCTTCGCATAATTCAGTTACTAATTTACTTAAACGATGGAACCTAATTTGAATGTTTTGATAGGACGATTTCTTTATTAGGCGTAATTATGCTAGTTCATCCAATAGATTCATACAAAAATTAACTCTCTCCGTGTCCACGAATAATATATCTTTTTTTTTCCTTTTTCGTGAAATGCTTTAGAGCGGACTTTCGCTAGTAAAACAGTTACCTTTATCGAAAAATTAACAAGTTTGTCAAAGAAATAGGGAAGATTGGTTCTTTATCCTTTTCCAATTCCAAATCACACTTTCTGAATTTTGTTGTACTTTTGAGTCTCACATTGTTTTCTGATATACTTTTTCTATTTTAAATAAAAAGTAAAAGTTGCGATTGCAAATAGCCTAATAGAATCATATAAAGGTTTCTTGAAGTCAACTTTTATGCTAATTTTAATTCATAAATGTAACTAATTTTAGGGTTTAGGGTAAAAGAGTATTAGTAAAGGTTTAAATTGGTGAAAAAATTAGAGATAAAAACTGTTTCCATTAAATTTCTCAACACATATTTCCTTCATCCAAGTAAGTATATACTAGTTTTTAATATTTTATACTTTAAAAATAATTAAATTTTATATGTACATACTAACTCTGGCGGTCGAAATATATGTATTTCACATATATTCTAAAAGTTAATTGCTAGCAGCTTGACTCAGCTCATAAAAAAATATTACACAATTCTACCCCATACTAACATGGATTATCGGTGTATTGAAAATTGAATTTCATGATAAAAGTTTTTTCTAAAGATTATGGAGTATAAATTATGGCATGATTGTAATTTTTTGCACTTTGTGCTACAACGTGAAATGACATAAACCATATGCTATACTCCTTCTATCCCGCTCATATATTTCCTTATTTAGGTATCCCATTCATATTGTCCTATACTCTTATTACAAAAAAAGAAAATTTTAACCTTTCAAAATCTTTTAAAAATGATAAGAGCTACACACTTTTTTTTTAACTTTATTCTTAACTTTTATATTTAACAATAACATCATAATATGAACAGGGAAAACCATAACCTTTTCACATTCACATTGAGTGTGTTACAATGTATTCGATGAATCTGTCCGATCTATGTCCGTAGCTGGTAGGTCAGGGTGTCACGGATCATCCACCAAGTTATGGTATTAATAAAGTTCGTTTGATTAATTTATTTGTATTGAAGTAATTGAATTTATTTATTTTTATGGAAAAAAATAGACTTTTTCTTTCCTTTCTTTGTTGTGTTCGAAAAAAGTTTACACTTGAAACAAACCATAGAGTATTTTAAAAAAAAAAATCAACTCTATTCATTTTACTATGATATTTTCTCTTATATTTAATACTTAATCATAAAAGAAAAATTGCTGAACTTGTAGCCATATACAAAAATGTGAGATACGTACAGCACAATTAATATTGCAAAACATGATCAAGCAACGCAAGCTTACAACGATGATGATATAAATGCGTCACATCATAGATAAATAAGCAGCCTCAAAAGTAGGTTGTTTGTTTCTCTTTCTTTCTTTTCTTTATTTTGTCTGTTTTAATGAATTCGATACAGATGGCCCACAAAGAATTCTGTGGTTGGATTGTGGTATAAAATTGATAGCTAATCAAGATTAGTACTTCGTATATTACTAGTATTAATAAAAAAAATCAAATAAAAAGTCGTGTTGGGGGTCAAAATGGTCATTATAAATATGTATTTAATTACGATGTCTGCTGTATATATTAGAAGTCTTTTTTCACACCATAATAATTGTAAGAAGATCAAGACTTAAGTATGAACACTATTGCTGAATTCATACCTCAAGTCACTACCCGTGGACCAGACCTAACACGAACTATTTTTTTTATATTTTGAGTAACACTTTGGTTGGGTGCACTGACCCGACCCGACCCGGTCAATTCGGGTCAATGCCTTTTTGACTCTTTTTTCATTTTTTTTTAATTTACAGTTTTTTTTCCGGCTTCGTCTTCGCTTCGATTACTAATATAAGGATAATCGGCGGACAATAATTTGGATTTTTCGCCTTGTTGCCTTTGACTTCCATCGCTCGAATCTTGACCAAAGAAGAAGCGGCAAACAAAAAATTGAAAAGACAAACAACAAAAAAGAGGGGAAAAAAACTTGGAAAAAAAAAATTCTGAAATTTAAAAAAAATTAAAAAATTACTGTAGTGTGTGAGATACACGCGGCGCGCATGGAGGTGTGCACGTGAATCTCACGCGCTGCGTCTGAGCAGGTCGGGTCGGGTGTTGAATATTTGGTCCTTTCCACCCTGAAACCATATCACACTGGTTGGTTTTTATTATTTTGAACTTTGAACCCAATTCTAAGCCTTATCATGCCCGGCCCTCTTCAACATTGTTTATCATGGAAATATCACGAAACACAAGATACATATAAGGAAATTAATCTATTAGTTGGTCATCAAATTCTTTTTTCTTTATGCTTGTATGGAAGCAATATTGATGACAGAAATATTTGTTAATAATGATGCATTGTTGTGAAACAGATATTTGAACTACGGAATGAATGCAAATCAATAGTGTTGACTGGTCATTCACTAGGAGGAGCTGTGGCATCCCTTGCTGCCCTTTGGCTCCTCTCCACTATTCAGACGGCTTCACCTTCCACTCAAGTCCTGTGCATCAGTTTTGGTTCCCCGATGCTCGGAAACGAATCCTTCTCACTAGCCATCCTCCAAGAAAGATGGGGTGGCAATTTCTGCCACGTCGTGGGGCAGCATGATATCGTGCCACGAATGCTCTTTGCTCCAGCAACTCCGATCATGAGAGAGCTCGGCATCCTGTTCCAGTTCTGGCACTTGTCAATGGCTTCACCATCTCTCATGCAGCTCGCTTCCCACCTCTCCAACGAGGACATGGTCAAGGTGTTGGAGATGGTCTTGACTTGTGCTGAGAAGAGGTGTGGAGGAGTCGAAGATGAACGAGAAAGCTTGTTCTGGCCATTTGGAGGCTATTTGTTCTGCACTGACAATGGCGCGATTTGCTTGGATAACAGAGGAGCTATTGTCAAGTTGCTCTACTTGATGATGCTCAAGGCCTCTCCTGTATCCTACATAGAGGATCATCTCAAGTACGAGACTTATGTTTCGCGAGTTTGTTGGAACTACTTACGCAGGAGGAGCTTGACGGATGCTTCTTCTTTTGAGTCGAGCAGTGAAGCTGGGATTGCATTGGCACTGCAGTCATCAGGAATTGGTTTTCAGGTATATAGAGTACAATGTACAGATTTCTCATGATGCATAATAGGCCACGGCATGGGTTTGGCTTTACTTACTAGTTGCTCTTGTTGGTTCCTGCAGGAAGCCATCTACGGTACAGCGAAGAACTGCCTAACTATGGCGCGGCATATAGGATGCAGGCGCAACCTCAACAATGCTAAGATGGCTGTTTCCTTGGCCAAAGTCAATCCTCTTCGGGCTCAGATAGAGTGGTACAAGAAATTCTGTGACGACTCTGATGATCAGATGGGATACTACGATGCTTTCAAGCGGAGAAGCACTTCGAAGAGAGGGTCTAAAGTGAATTTGAACCGCGTTAGGCTTGGACAGTTTTGGGACGAAGTGATCCAGATGCTGCAGACCAATCAACTGACTCATGATTTCCACAAGTTGACCAAGTATGTGAACGCGTCTCATTCTTACAAGCTCCTTGTCGAGCCTCTGGAGATTGCTGAATATTACAGAACAGGTATGCACAAGAAGAAAGGGCACTACATTGAGCATGGCAGGGAGAAAAGGTTCAAGATTTTCGACAAATGGTGGGGGGACAGAAAAGTTGGAGACGAGGAAGGCAACCCGAGAAGCAGGTTCGCTAATTTGACTCGAGATACGTGCTTCTGGGCTCGAGTAGAGGAAGCAAGAGACTGCGTTTTACAAATAACCGGTGAGAGGGATTCAGGGCGACAGTCGGTTATGCTGGACAAGATTGATAAGTTCCAACAGTACGCACGAGGCATGATTCAAAGGAAGGAGGTGTCTGTAGATGTGTTAGCTAAGAACTCAAGCTACAGCCTCTTCACAGAAGAATGGGGAGAGCTAAAGTCTCGGCTGCAATTGTTTCCAGCTCGATTTCAAGTTCCTCAAGACGCGACCATGCAGGATATGTGTATAGAAGCTGACAACACTTATCTGGTGAGATTATCATGATGGGAAATTCTCGACCAAGCTATCTATCTGTGTTGCTGTGCCTAGTGCAGCATATATAGTTAGTTCTCTGGCTGTAGATGTATGTAAATCACTATAATGTGTACAACTTAAGCAAATTGATATTGTCTTGGAATAACATAGGTATCTATCTAGATCTAGTTGAGGATACTGAGATGCATTACTTTGTCTGGAGAGGTCCCTTCTTGTCTGTGCCCTCTCGTCTCGTCTCCTCAGTGAGATGCGCAGCGCGTCTGCATTACATCCGGTACAGAGAATAGTGGCTCATGGCTGCATATGGATAGCCCTGTTGATTTGATTCTGGTGCCATTTCTAATGCAGCGAACACATATGTATGAAGCTGTTTAGCTGTCAAAGACACAGCAGGATGAGGAAGCATGATGACAATCACATGATCAAATTCATGGTGCTGTTACAATATTACCATTATCTGGAGTTATCAATGCACCAATGCCACCATATTGAGATGATGATGTTGATGAGCACTGCCCATATAAGTGTGGGTGATGTAACCCAGGAAAATACATCATATAAAATCACATTGAAAAAAATGAGTAAACGATGATGTTTAGCTAAATTGCACCTCGATGTCTTCTCGCTTCACACGAACTGCACCTCCACCAGGACAATCCTCTAAGATTCTGCAAGAAAAGGAGGGGCGGGAGTGTTTCCCGGCGAACCACCTACGAAGCCTAACTTAGTTTTCTGGATTTTTGTAGAGGTGAATGTAACAGGAAGTGAGTAAAGTTGTGTCTGTGTGTGTTGGATCTTTTTAATGTGTATATATACCCGTGTGTTTTCTTGAGAGTGAAGTTGTCTTGCTGTGGTATTTCCTTTCTGGATGTTTACACGCGTTACGCTTCAATTGGTTATGCTAGATGTACCTTGTGACGGTACTATAGACGCATTAATTAAAGCGTCCTTGCTTGCCAGGAGCACCAGCAGAGAAAAGACCTCAACGAGAGACCTCAAGGAAAGACCTCAAGGAGAGACCTCGAGACACGTCTCTGACGAGAGTCCTGATGAGCTCTCTGGGGGCACCACATGAGACCTTAGTACTCAAACGCTAAACTATACTTTTTGTTCTTTATTATCAGTTCCAATCATTGTATCAGCTCCCGAATTGAGTATTGCTGTGGTCAAGTAAAGGGCTCATATCCTCCGTAGACCTGAGTACCTTTTGAACTACATTATCTACTCTCTCCTACTCTGAATTTCAAAAGATCTTTCTTTTGAAAGTACAGAGTAGTCTAACTTATGACAAATTGTCCAGAAACGAGTTTTCCTTTCTAGCAATCCAGATTTTCCTTGGCTGAGACTTGTCCATTTTGAATCTTTGAACCAACCCTCATCATTACTTTATCGGGTAGTGGGAAAACTCTGCAACTTCCCACTACTTTTACTCAACCGCCTCTCTCTCTCTCTCTTATATTGGGGTTTTTACTTTTACCCTTCTTCACTCTTGCATTTTCCCCAATTTTACTGTGATTTCCTCATGGCTCAATCTTCCTCTCACTCCGAAGAAGACACTATCTCTAATCAACCCGTGTTTCAAGCATCTGACATTCAGCCCCATCCATCTTCACATGAAGATTCGCAGTCGGAGACTTCTTTCCATACTCAGGTCAAAAGAAAACAACATTCTGTTCGTCGCTCTCGGGGGGTGGCGTTCAAAAATTTCCCAAGTTCGACGCCTCCTTCCAATCCCAAAGAGATCATAAATTTGTCCGAAGGTTCTTCCCTGTCCCGTCAGGAGGTCAAAGAAGCAAGTTCCTCACTACCCCCCACTGAAACTTCTCCTTCTTCAAAGATTTCCGCTCTCCCCGCTATGGCTCCCGACACTATTGCAGGTGAATCCTTCTTCACTCTTGTAGAATTAGAATCAGTAAGATCACTGTTGAACTGTGGCGAATTATTTGATATTAGCATGCTCGAACCATATGACCGCCCTCATCTGCTAGATTATCCTTCGGTAGCTTTTTGGTATGATCAAATAGAAACAGGTTTGAGATTTTCTTTCCCTGACTTTGTGTCTCAAGTTTGTGATCTCCATAATCTGTGGCCCAACCAATTTCACCCCTCTTCTATCAAAATCCTTCTCACCTTTTTTATCTTGCTTCGCGGCAATGGAGGCTTCCCTACCCCTTCACTATTCCAAACTGTGTATGACGTGAAACCCACCGGCACCTTTTACTATGCTAGCGCTCGGCCCAAGGGTCCCGCTCAACACTTGTGTGTACCCCGTAGCTCGGGAAAAGAATGGAGGAGCAAATACTTTGTCATCACTCCCAAACAGGGCCATTGGCCTTTTGCTTACCCTCCATGGCAGGCACTTCACCTGAAGCAACCTTGCCCCGCAGTTAAGGATATCCCTTCTATTAACCTCAAGGTGCTAACGAAGCTAACTCAAAGGGCACGGCTCGTCGCCTTTCCATTCAATTCCTTGCTCTCTGACCCTAGCGTGCTTTCCTTCTTCGGGCTAGCACCTCGAGGAGATCATTCTTTTTCCATCGAGGGTGGGTCTCATCTACCCTTTTATATTTTATCTTTTCCTTTTTGCTTCTCAAGCTTGCTCAATGTGTATATATATTTTATTTTTCATACTCCACTTTGTGCAGAGATGAGTTGGATTCAGGATGTAAAGCTTCCTGATGATAAAGAATTTGACTTTGCTACTCTACTGGAGGAGCAAGCTCGTCATGAATCTCAGGTTCAGGATCCTTTGCATTCCATGAACCAAACTCCATCTATTCCGATGCCTTCGCAACCTCAGCTAGCCCCTCCAACATCTTCTGGCACTGTTATCAAGCCCAAAGCTATCAAATCACTGAGCCGCGATGTTCTCCTTCAAGGCCCTAGTAGGGATAAGGTTACCTCTGGCGGGCTCTCTTCTTCATCCTCAAAGGAAAAAACCAAAATGGATGCCTCTACAAAACTCAAGAGGCCCCTTCTCCCACGGCCTCCCAGTGGCGTTTCCAATAGGGGTGTGCATCGGTCGGTCGGTTCGACCGACCGACCAAAATTCTATGAACCGAAAACCGAACCGATAAAAATATTTAAAACTGGGCCGAACCAAATATGTTTTTTGGACCGAACCAAAACCGAACCGAAAAATTCGGTCGGTTCGGTCGGTTATTTTAAAAACCGATAGAAAATGAAAAAAAAAATAATGGTATTTCAAAAATGAAACATACTTAGGAAAAAAAAATAATTCAACATTTATTCTTAAGATTATTATATATTATTTTAATTATCACTCGTATTATTTTTTTAAGGAAATTATCACTCCTATTCTTGTTTATATATATATATATATATATATATATATATATATATACATATATATTATTTTAATATATTATAGTTTCGGTCGGTTCGGTGCCCGACCGAACATAATTTGAGGGAACCGGGCCGAAAACCGAAAACTGAATTTTTAAAATTTTACAAACCGAACCGAAAACCGATTCATATGAAAACCGAACCGAACCGACCAAAACCCATCGGTTTGGTCGGTTTTTTCGGTTCGGTTTGAACCGTGCACACCCCTAGTTTCCAAGAAGTCTAAGCACACTCCTTTTCTTGGTAGCTCTCCTTCTAAAGGCATTGATTCCTCAGGTTATGCTTTCAGAGGTCAGACCACTAGCTCACTCCGCCAGCTGCCTCCTTCCGAGTGCCTTTCCCTACTACAGGCCATCCCTCTTTCTGAAGAGGAAGCTGAAGCTGGCTCTCCTTCCTTGAATCAACTTCAAGAGGAAAGTGCCCATTGCTTGGTGCAGGTATCGCTGTTATCATGTTCTCACTTTAAGGGATTATTCACCTAAAATATTATCATCTTTCTGTTTGAAATGAGTAATGTCATTCTTCCTTTCACTTGGCATTGTTGTAGCTAATCAGCGCTCACGGTCGCTTGCTACAATTCAAAGATAGCTCTCAAGAGAAGGAAATAGGAAGATTGAGGGAAACACTAGTGGCCAGTCAAGTACAGCTGGAGGAGTTAACCAAGGCAAATAAAGACCTACAACACCAAAACCAAGATATTTTGGATACTAGTAGCTGACTTTCCCTGGCCAACGACGACCTAAAGAGGAAAAACCATGAACTACTCATGTCTCAGGCAAAGATGTCCGCTTTATCTGAAGAGAACACATCCCTTAGCACCATCAACGCAGAGCTTAGCCATCACTTGTCTCAAGTCAGCAAAGAACTCGAAGAAACTAAGAGCCTCCTTCAAGCCGCCAACCTTTTCTATCAATCAGGTTATACCGAAGGGGTTCATTGGTGTCGTAGCTACATCTTCCGCACTTCTCTGGGTCAGAAAGCGCATCAAATCCTCCATGAAGGTCTCTTGGAATCCTTCAAGGCTTCTCCGAAATATTTGCTATCCGTTCGCCAAGATATTGCCTCTTTGGCGAAGAGATGTGGTATGACTTTATTGGCTAAAGCTCGCAGCCTAGGTTTCAAGGAGCCACTAGAGGTCGATCCCATAGTGAAATGCCTGCCTCCACCTCCTTCATTTAAAGGTGATCCTTCTACTCCTCTGGGGACGGCTTGGTGGCTTCCAGTCATGCGAAAGGCCTTTGAGGCTTTCACGGCCCCTTGTGACTTGCAAGCAGTCTTCTCTGACCCACCCGAGCCCGTTTTCGACTTCTTTCCAAAGGATTTCTTTCAAACCGCCAAATCATCAGGTATCTTGTATCCCACCTTGCTTTCATGTGTTTAATTTCGTGTTTGCAATTACAAACCTGCACCTCTTTTAGCAACCCATTTCTCATTTCTCTTTCTTTTTAGATGTATCCTTAGCTGGTGAGAGTTCACAAGTCGCTGGTGATAGACTAGGAGGGCCAGAAAATGCTCTTTGGGGCGAATCTGCTAAGGCTGCGAGGGCTGATCCTGCTGATGATGCTACCAATTTCTTGGCTTAGCTTCTGCGTGTCTTAAACTTTGAACAATATTTCTGTTTATCTTAGTTCTGGACAACTTTTGCTGTGTTTCTCCTTTGATAACTCGAACAATTATCCTTTGTTTTGCTATCGCTTTCTATATATGTATGCTGTATTTCTTATTCTCCAGCTTAAACTACCCTGGTTGTTTCATTATTTTGTATGCAGTTTTGCATTTTCATGAGGTACTTTTAGACCCCCTTAGGGGTGTAATGTACACCCCTACTCCCCCTACTCTAGATGGTTTTATCCCATTGTCAAACCATTTAGAGTATATACTTCGCTTTATTTTACTAGATATCACATTTATCGCCTTATCTCGGCTTCACAACATCATTTATCATTACGTAACGAAGTGCAAACAGAACTTAAAAATAAAAAGATGACTTCTCAGCTTTTATTTATTCACAACAAGTTCTCTTCATGCCATTACAGGAATACTTGTCTAGCTGAGTAAGTATCCTACCAAAAAGGAGTGAGACCTGGCACGTAGACCTCCTACTAAGACAAAATTTCCATAAGTTTCATTAAAGAGCCTCTAAACATAGTATTTCTTCAGATTATTTATGTTCCACGGCCTCGGTTCCACGTACCCTTCATGACTTGTGAGCTCGTATGCTCCACCGGGAAGCACTTTAGTTACCATGAAGGGCCCTTCCCAGTTTGGCTCAAATTTCCTCACTGGGTGCATTGCGTCAGCTCTCTTGAGCATGAAGTCTCCTTCTTCAAACTTCTTGACTCTCACTTTCGCATCATACGCTGCCTTTATGCGAGCTTTATAAGCCAGGGCTCGCTGATGAGCTTCCTCTCGCACCTCATCAATCAGGTCTAAGCTGTCAACTCTCAGATCTTCATTATAGGTCAAAATTCTATGCGTTGGGACCTTTACCTCCATTGGCATGACAACATCAGCGCCATATACCAAACAGAAAGGAGTTTGCCCCGTAGCTGTCCTTAGCCCAGTTATGTATGCCCACATTACCGAGTTTAACTCTTCCACCCACTGGGATCTTTCCTTCTCCAGTTTTGCTTTGATACACGTTGACTATAGTTCGATTAGTGACCTCTACCTGCCCGTAGGTCTCGGGGTGAGCAACAGCAGCGAATCTCTGCTCTATCCCTCTAGCTTTACACCAAGCTTGCGTTTTCTTTCCAAAGAACTGCGTTCTATTATCAGATATCAGCACTCTGGTCAAGCCGTATCTGCAACAAATATTCTTCCATATGAACTTTATAATGCTTCCTCTGTTATCGAAGATAATGGCTCTACCTCTACCCACTTACTAAAGTAGTCCATTGCTACTATAATATGGCACTTTTTCCCCACTGCCATAGGGAGCTTACCCTCTAGGTCTGTACCCCACTTATCAAAGAGGCACTCTGCGTATTGAACTCCTAGCTCTTCTGTAGGTCTATGATCAATGGGCCATGCTTTTGACAGCTAGGACACCTTCTTACAAAAGCCTCAACATCTCTTTTCAAAGAAGGCCAGTAATACCCAGCTCTCAGCAATCGCCGGATTAGGTATCGAAACCCTGTATGGCACCCTGCTATCCCCTGATGTACTTCCTTAATCACTTGCAAACCCTCTGCCTCCATCATACATCTAAGTAACGGTTTCGAATAAGCTCTTCTGAATAGATGTCCTCCAATTACGCAATATCTAGCGTAGATTTTCTTCTTTCTAGATCTTTCTCATTCTATCACTTCTCATGTTCTTAGGAAATGTAGAATGGGTGCTCTCCAATCACTTTTTTCTTCTATCTCGTGGATGTTCTTCTCTATTCGACACCTTGACATTCTCAGTAACGTTACCTTTTCCGGTATCAAACCACTCAACGAATTAGCCAATTTAGCAAGGCAATCAGCCTACGCATTGAGATCTCTGGGTATTCGTTCCATCTTCAGGTGCTGAAAGTTCCTACTTAGGTTTTTGACCTGTTCTACATATTTGACCATTCTTTTTTTCTTGACCTCATAGTTTTCTGACACCTGCTGGATCACCAACTGAGAGTCGGAGTAAATGACAACCTTCTGAGCTCCCAATTCAGCGACCATCTCCAGTCCTCTAACAAACGCCTCGTACTTAGCTTCGTTATTAGAAAATCTGAATTCGAATCTCAGTGCAAAGCTAAGCTCATCCTGGTCTGGTGTTATTAAGACGACTCCAGCGCCACACCCTTCAACTGTCACCGAGCCATCCACAAAGACTTTCCACTCAGGCCATTGCATGGGCTGAGTAGTTTCTTGAATAAAGTCTTCTAGGGCTTGCGCTCCCAGCTCCACACTCCACTTTACCATCCTTTCTGAGAGGTCTGGCTTACTCAGCACTTGTTTAAAGGGGAAATTGGTTCTCACCACTACCTTGTGAGCTAAGAAATACAACCTTAACCTCCTCACTACTGTCATCACGGCCAGGGCAGCTCTCTCCACATCTGAGTTTCTGTGCTCAGCTCCTTGTAGAGCTTTACTGATATAGTAGATGAGCCTCTGTTGAGAACCCTCCTCTCTTATGAGGACCGCACTTAGTGATGGTCACCAACTGATATGTACAGATACAAGGTTTCCCCTGAGATTAGTTTGGTTAGTACTGGCAAGCTTGCTACATGGAACTTCAAATCCTCAAATACTTTCTGACAGCTCTCATCCCATTCAAATTTGCTGGCTTTTTTCAGTATCCTAAAAAACGGAAAGCTTCTTTCAGCCGAAGTTGATATGAACCGACTAAGCGCTGTAATTCTTCCATTTAGTCGCTGTACCTCCCTTATATTAGTAGGAGCAGTCATTTCCAGTACAGCTCGTACCTTATCTTGATTTACTTCGGTTCCTCTTGGGGTAACCATGTATCCTAGGAACTTCCCCGATTTGACTTTGAACGTGCACTTTGCCGAATTTAACCGCAGATTATACTTCCTTACTACAGTCATAACCTCCTCCAGGTCTCTAGCGTGGTGCTCCTCCTTCACACTTTTCACAAGGATATCATCCACATACACTTCTAAGATCTTTCCTATCTGGTTTTCAAATATTGCATCCATCATTCTTTGGTAAGTAGCTCCCGCATTCTTTAGACCGAAAGACATTCTTATATACGCGAACGTGCCACATACGGTTACAAAGGCTGTTTTAACCACGTCTTCAGGGGCTAACTGTATCTGGTGATACCCCTGATATGCATCAAGCATGGACAACAGCTCACATCCCGAAGTTGAATCGACCAGTTGATCAATGCATGGCAATGGATAATGGTCTTTTGGACATGCTTTATTTAGATCTCTGAAGTTTATGCACATTCGCCAGCTGCCATTGCTCTTGGCTACCATTGCTGTATTCGACAACCACTCGGAATATTGGGTTCTAACAATATGGTCAGCATCTAACAACCGTTTAATCTCTTCCCTGATCACTTTTTCCTTTTCATGCCCGAAGGATCTCTTTTCCTGCCTCACTGGCTTTGCTTTCAGGTCTACATTCAAATGATGTAGAGCTATGGATGGGTCTAACCCTACCATATCTTCTGGGCTAAACGCAAATAGATCTGCATTTCTCTGCAAACACTGGATTACAGCCTTCCTCTGTTCCTCAGTCATTTGTTTCCCCATCTTCGTGGTGAAACCTGTTTTTCTCGAAAATAGCTCTACCATCATCAACTCTTCCTCTGCTGGCTGCATTCTAGGTTCCAGGTCTGCCTCTACATTTTTCATTTTTGCATTCTCATCCTGCGGTAGATGCTCTACCGCTAAGGTCCCCTTTGCCTTCTGCTTGACATGTTTAATGGATTTTACATAAGATTCTTTCGATACTTCTTGGTCTCCTGAGACCTCACCTACCAACCCCTCCTTGTGAGCTGGAAATTTCATCTTCATGTGGTAAGTGGAGACCACCACCTGAAAGTCGTTCAACGCAGGCCTCCCCAGTATTATGTTGTACGCTGAAGGTGTATCCACCACTAGGAATTTCACCATCCGCGTGTTTGATGCCTCTCCACTTCCTAATGTTACCTGAAGGGTTACTTCTCCTTTGGGCTGTATCTCACCTCCAGCAATACCATATAACGCTGTGTTTACCGGTGTCAGATCAGTATTGATCTTCATTTTCTAGAAATAATCCCAGAAAAGCACATTCACGCACTCTCCGTGTCTATAAAGATTCTCGCTACCCTCCAATTAGTCACCTCAGTACTAATTACCAGTGCATCATTATGGGGCACCTCACTAACCAGATCTTTAGGACCAAAACTCACACATGCCGCTGGATTCGTCTCCTCTCCTGGAAACGAATCTACCACATCAATCTCCATGCTAATCGCCTCCGCGAGTTCTTGGACTTCTTTGCTCACCTGAGCTTTAGCAGCTCGCACATGGGCTTTGCGAGCTCGGCCTGAGTCGCCGTTAACATTTCCTCCAATAATCATATTAATGTTTTCTCTTTTTAGCGAGGGATCTTCCCGACGAGGAGGAGTCCTTTCCTTCTGATCCATTTTCCTCGATTATGGTTCTTTTCTTTTGTACCCCATTTCTTTTTCTTTTTTGACAAATTGGAGTAACGTATCATCTTTCTTTAACAAACGTTCAATGGCATCCTTAAGATGCCTGCATAAGTTTGTATCATGACCATAATCGTTGTGATATTTGCAGTATAGCTCTGATCACAGATTACGAGGAGCTTCCTTATAAGTGCTTGGAAATTTAAAGTGAAGAGACCTAGCCGCGGCCTCTATGACCTCTACCAAAGATGCGTTGAGAGGAGTATACTGGTCAAATCTCTCCGTAGCTCTCTTGGGCTTCTGCCCTCCTTTATCCTTCTCGGCTCTCGATGTTGAAGACGACCCTTTCTCCGAGGTCTCCCTTTTGGGAACAGGGGATTGTTCTTGCACCTTTCGAGCCTCCTGAGCTTCCTTGAGTTTCAGCTCTCTACAGCAACTCCTCGAAGAATAGGGGAGCTCTCTTGTTTAGCGAATAAAAGAATAAGTCAGGTGCTAATCTCTGTATGAGCGTCTGCACCTTCACATCATCTGAAGCCAGAGGAACTTGCAACGCTTCAGCATTAAAGCGTGTCACATATTCTCGCAAGCTCTCCGAAGGTCCTTGCCTCAACGCCATGAGTGAGGAGGACGTCTTTATGTACTCATCGCACTAGGAAATTGGTGGAGAAACATAGACTTGAACTCGATGAATGAACTTATACTGTTGGGAGGCAATTGAGAGAACCATTGTTGAGCTACTTTCGATAGAGTCGTAAGGAAAACCCTACACTTAACTCCTTCTGTGTATTGGTGCAGCATTGCACCATTTTCAAATCTCATCATATGCTCGTACGGATCCGTGGAACCGTCGTACTCTAATGTCAGTGTCTTGAAATTTGGAGGTAATTGATCCTCTCTGATGTCTTTTGAGAAAGGAGTCTGGCTGTTACCAGTTTTAGCAGGTATCTTAGGAGACTTCTTGGGAGAGGAAGTCTTCTTCTGAAGGTCTTTTAACTGCTGCTTGAGGACTGCGATTTCTACAACAGCTCCCTCATCTCGAGACTTTACTACTCTCGCTTCGTCCTCTGCACATTTTCAACACAAAGAAAAAGGCCAACACAGATGAGTAATCATTGTTTCATTAACGAACATGTTATTTGGAAACAATATTTATTTTCTCTATTCGTCCACTGACCATCTTTTGATCTAGTTTGAGGGCTTTCGTACCCGTCACTTTCATATTGGTTTTCCTCTACAGGTTCCGTCTGTCGAGAAGAAAAATAAGAGTATTCAGATCATGAATAGCTATTCTCATGTTAATAAGGCTCGAATCACCTTATCAACTTTTCATGCTAGTCAAGGTCTCACCGGACCCACTTATACCTGTTTAGATTTTCCTTTTGCTGCGCTACTATATTTCTTATTTTGGCTCTCAAGCGGGATTAGAGCCTTGGACATAGCCTGATTCACCATAGCGCTGAGTTGGTCCATAGAGAGTGCGTAGATAACATTCTGCTACGCAGGTGTCTGAGGCTCCGCTCTTGACCCCCCCAAACTTTTGCGACCTCCCTCTTTCTGGGGCGACACCGGCTTTGGCAAAGCTGCTTTCTGATTTTCTTCCTCAACGTGATCCTCTAAGGAGCTATCATCGTGTACTACTCCCTCTGGTGGGGGTTCCTGATCTTGGAACGACATACTCTCCATGACTAAACTGCATTTCAAAACTTTCAGCTATCAGTCAATAGCCAAAGGTGTATCAAGTGTTCAACATCACCCTTTTCAAAAGGTTATTATCAGGTCTCATCAGACCATTAGAGAATTCAGGGAACACAATTCAACATCTTCCCCTTCTCTATATTCTTATCTCAATTGAAACTGAGACTAAGTGAGACCTGCTCTGAGGACCTCACATCCCTCTGAGTTTCATTCCCCCATGCTGGGGGGGGGGGGGGGGGGGAGAGGGGGGGATTTCTGGGGTTCATTTCTTGAAACCACCCAACTTCTTGCCATTTCTTAACGGCAACAATTTTATTTCTCTAGGCACACCACTAACAATTTTTCATGAGATTATGAGATAAAGGTTCTAAGAGAAGATGAAAGAACGCACACATAAAAAAGAAGAGGATTACAACATAAAAGTTTTCAGGTCAGACATCCGTCTCTTTTAGAAATAACAAAAACTTCCATTAGGTAAACTGGAACTGATTATTCTATGAAATGTTTCAACTTCGCTACTTCTACATTTTCATGATACTTTGTCTTGCTCAAAAAATCATCCACCATAATTGAGGGATTCCCTTGAAAGGGGGGAGGGGGGAATCCCCCATTCCTTCGGGTTTGAGCTGAAATCCGACTTTTATTGAAAAAGGAGTATAAAGAACTCTCTACGAAAACATTTTTAAGAAAAAATTTCAAGGAAAAACTCTGTTTCCCACAGACGGCACCAGATGATGTAACCAGAAAAATACATCATATAAAATCAGAGTGAAAAAATGAGTAAACGATGATGTTTAGCTAAATTTCACCTCACTGTCTTCTCGCTTCACACGAACATCACCTCCACCAGGACAATCCTCTAAGATTCTGCAAGAAAAAGAGGGCCGGAGTGTTTCCCGACGAACCACCTCCGAAGCCTAAGTTAGTTTTCTGGATTTTTGTAGAGGTGAATGTAATAGGAAGTGAGTAAAGTTGTGTCTGTGTGTGTTGGATCTTTTAATGTGTATATATACCCGTGTATTTTCTTGAGAGTGAAGTTGTCTTGCTATGGTATTTCATTTCTGGATGTTTACATGCGTTACGCTTCAATTGGTTATGCTAGATGTACCTTCTAACAGTACTATAGACGCATTAATTAAAACGTCCTTGCTTGCCAGGTGCACCAACAGAGAAAAGACCTCAACGAGAGACCTCAAGGAGAGACCTCGAGACAGGTCTCTGACGAGAGTCCTGATGAGCTCTCTGGGGGCACCACATGAGACCTCAGTACTCAAACGCTAAACTATACTTTTTGTTCTTTATTATCACTTCCAATCATTGTATCAGCTCTCGAATTGAGTATTGCGTTGGTCAAGTAAAGGGCTCAGGTCCCCCGTAGACCTGAGTACCTTTTGAACTACATTAGTGGGATCTTGCGTGATAGAGATAAAAATATCCAGCTCTTTACGAGACCTGAATACCTCATGCAGGTGTTGAGAGCACTCAGCTAGAGAAGTAGCATAATGATGGAGATGAGGTCTCCCGGGGAGATCTCTCTTGAGAGATCTGCCTTGAGGTCTCCTGAAGAGATCTTTCTTAAGAGATCTTCATTGAGGTCTCCTGTTAAGAGACCTACCTTGAGGTCTCTCCTTAAAACTCTTCCTCAGTTGTATACCTGATGAACAAAGACACTTTAATTAATGCTCGTAAGGTACATTCAGAAACTACATTGGGTCTCAGCCAATAAGGCGATAGCACGTGTAAAGGTGAAGGAAAAAGATGGAGCAGCAATTCAGCTTTATTCTAAAAAACTCACGAGTATATATCATCCAACACACACAAACACAATTTTTTGGAGACTTATTATTCCTGTTACATTCACTTCCAAATAAAGAAAAACCAGAATACTAGCTTAGGCTTCGGAGGTGGTTAGCCGAGAAACATCCCCGACCCTTCTTTTTCTTGCAGAGTTGCGAGAGAGCGTTACAACCGGAGACGATTCTGATCATCAGAAAAGGAAGAGAGGTGTGGTCTGGGTAGGTGTTAGCATTCGCTCATCTCTCTGTTCTGATTTTGTATAATGTACTTTTTCTGGTTACATTTCTGCGCAAGCCTAATTAAACAGCACAGATTGAGAATTTCAACATTTTGTCACACTGTAATTAGTTATTTTGGGGAACTACTTAATTTCTCCTACCATCATATTAATACGTTTGTTTATAATTGTATTTCGTCGATCTTATATTATTTGGTTTTTGGGAGAAGTGCAAATATAGCCACTTGGCAAAAAAAGTTGCAAATATAGCCACTTTCTTTAAAAACAATCAAATATGGTCATGCATACACGACCAACATACGCGACCGATGTTGATCGTTTATGTTGACCATGCATACACGACTAGCATACACGATCATAGCAATATACACAATAATGCACACACGACTAGCATACACGACCATGTCAGCATACACGACATGCATACACGACTAACATACACAACCATATTAGCATACACGACTTGCATACATGGCCAATATGCATGGTCGTAGATGTTGGCCGTGTATGCATGATCATATTTGATCGTTTTTAAAAAGTTGCTATATTTGCACTTTTCTTTTGCCAAGTGACTATATTTGACCAATTCTCTTGGTTTTTTCATGGTAATATATGTTATCTTCGATTTTATTTCATCTTTTTTTTGTCGGATATTGTAATACTCCCTCCGTCCACGAAATGATTGCTACATTGTGGACGATACGGGTTTTAAGAAAATGGTAGGTAGTAGTGAATTATAGTGAGTAGAGTAGCAAAAGTGGCAACCATTTCGTGGACAAATTTAAGTAGCACAAGTGACAACCATTTATTGAACGGATGAAGTATTATTTTGTGGGTTTTTGTTTTGGTCGATACTTTTCAAGCCTAACAATAAATATAAGGGCTATATTTTATAACTTTTCATAGAGGCAGTTTTGAAGTAAGGGAGTGGGACCATAATTAAAGACAACAGTCCACCAAAGATTTTGACTCCCAATTATTAAATCTCTTCATTGCCACAACTTAATTTGATGATATGCTCACCACTGCTTCCAGGAGAGCAGTAGATCAAGATTATGAAAATTATTTATTATTTATTAAATCGGTTACACAGTAGCCAGTTACACATAAAAAAAAGAAGTTAATTATGAAAATGGAAAGAGGAGGATTTGGGTGCAACCGGTCTCTTTCCAAAAGACCGAATTCGGGTCGGGTTTGACCCGGTCAACACGGATTGACCCGTTGACCGGTCAAAATTAATATTTTTTAATTTCCAGATTTTATTTCGGCTCTGCCTTCACTCCGATTACTAATATAAGGATAATCGTCGGTTAACAATTTGGACTTTGCCTTTGGCTCCGTTCACTCGAATCTTGACCAAAGAAGAAGCGACAAACAAAAAAATGAAGAGAAAAAAAAGGTGGAAAATGTGGAATTTAAAAAAAAATTCAAATAAAAAAATTGAAAAGAAAAACCTGTCACACCCCGACTCCCGAGGTGCAACTTACGAACAATAACACAACTTAACCACCTAACGATCAACTCAAATACGGGGAACATGCTCGGAGAAACATTAATGAAAAGCAGCAGTACTCTAATAAGGCTATCAAAGACATATTGAAGCAATAACCGAGCATTTAAAATCACATATCAACAAGAATATGATAAGAACTTCAAGTTATGGAGAACGAGATTCCACAAAAACAAGTATCAAAGTGTATATCAACAGACTTTTATTTCAAAAGAGTTGCAGCGGAAACTTGACTCAATTCCCAACATTCACACGTATGAAGACGTGCAAATGCCAGTCCGACATCCGACTCGACTCAACCAAAAACACCACACCACCAAGCATCCATGCCATCACCATCCTGTCAACCTGCACGTTTAGAAATACACGCAGGGCTGAGTACTTCGTACTCAGTGAACATATGCAGAAAACATTTGGAAAAAGATGCTCTTAAAGCTATATCAATTGAACTTACCTTGCCGAAGCATCACAAGTACTTAAGCAACTTAAAAAAAAATGATTTTACTTGTGCATGCTAAAAACATTTTCTTTCAAATAGACTGCGCAGTCAAAACATAATATATACTCAACAGTATGCATCATCTGTCATAAATTCTCTCACTATGCCGAGAAGTAGGCCTCCTTCTCGAACACTGTGACCGGCCTAACTGAAGCAAGGCTCACAGTCACCTCAACATTTAACATACCACACGTGGGTTCCTGCCTTTCACAGGATGATAATATCTCAAACAAACAGATGATAATACATACTAAACTCAATAAAAACGACAAGTCAATCGCTTTTAAAAATCACATAATAATACTCAATAGTATAATAACATTCATCGATAGTTTTGGTTTAGAAAAGCCCACCTGTCTTCCGACGTTCTTGCTAGGTGGCTTACGGGCTATCTGTCCTCGCTTATCTTTCCGTCCGGCTTGATCCTTCACAGTTCGACATCGATAAAGAACATAAGATACTACGCAAAGACGGATATTAGACGTTGGTCTCGACTGAAGAACTTCTACTTGAGTCGTTTCTCTCTAAGCTATTCTTTTCTAAAGGTCTCGCATTCTCGTCTCTAATCCATTAACTCTATTCGATAATTGGTTAATACTACTAACCAATGTCTTTGCACTTCTCGCTTTAATTAAGAAACGTCGTCTATCTAAATTCTATTACTCGAGTTTTCTTTTATATTCTTAATCAATTCTCGAGTTAATTAACAACTTAATAACTCAATTCTTTTGCATACAAAACAAATTCAATAACTTTTCACGTTATCATCAAATAATATCATTCACTCAAGCATATTAATTCAATTGCATAATAATTCCAAATAAATCAAACACATTGCTTCGAATTCAATCACATTTCAAGACACATTAACATTTACTCAATTTTTATTTTAGAACTTAATTCAAATACGAATT
This sequence comes from Schizonepeta tenuifolia, assembly GCA_029490685.1. Lineage (NCBI taxonomy): Eukaryota > Viridiplantae > Streptophyta > Magnoliopsida > Lamiales > Lamiaceae > Schizonepeta > Schizonepeta tenuifolia. The sequence continues at coordinate 57,669,321 of CM055958.1, forward strand.
CCTTTATATAAGAAACTCAATTAATAAAATTTATCTTTCTCGACTTATAAACAACACTTTTCCAAACTCGATGTCTTATGAAACATATTATAAATCTTTACTTAATTAATAAAAATTCTTTTTAATTTTATTAAACTTTTGTGAAATAGGAATTTCATTTCTATTTCTAACTCGATTCTTATTCTTAACTTAAACTATTACTTCTTAGATTATTATTAACTCGAAAATTCTCCTCGGTTTATTCTTAATCCACACAGTTTGAAAAACAACTTATTTAATTAATTTTAATTAATTACTTTCAAAATCATTACTCGATATCTTATTCCGTTATTTTCTTGATTAAACTATACGAGTATTCCAACTTAACTCGTCTAACATCTTTTTCTTGACTTGATTAAAACTTCTCTTCACTTTCTTATGATTTTATTCTCTTTATTTAAACTCGATTTTCTCGACTCTTATTTATTTAATTAAGAATTTTCTTTTCCTCTTTTATTTACTAGTTTAAGACTCATTTCTTAATACATATTCTCTTTTATTCTTCAATTAATTTTTATTCCAATTAATATCTAGATTATTTTATTAATTTAATTACTAATTCCCTTTTTGATTTAATTTAATCAAAACTCAAATCTTCAAGATTTATCTTATGAACACTTAGAACACTTAAAACACTTACTAGATTTTCTTTTCTATGTCTTTTTCAATTCTTAACATTTTTAAAGCTTTAAAACTTAATTCTTTTATCACATTAAATCCTATTATCATCTAGGATTCAAACTTAACACATAATTATACATCAACAACATTATAACATCAAAATCATCAAATCTTCCATATCATCATAAAATTATTTTCTTTTAAAAACTTCATATATATATATATATCGATTTTCTTCACACTTAATCAACATAAAAGATTAAATCATCACATATCATACTAATCTCATGCTCAAAACATCAATTAGATCATCAACAAAATCAACAAAATAATTTCTTCTTTTTTTCTCAAAACTCACGACATTTTCAACATTTTTAGGGCAATTTATTTCTCAATTTTTTATGCACATATACTTATTCAAAACATGCTCAAAAACATATATCAAGTATCAAATTCATCATAGAACATAATAATCGATTTTTTCTTATTTTTACCTAATTTTCGGTATTAATAAAAAATTAGGGTTTTTAATTTCTTTTTCTTCTCTTAATTCATAGATTAAATCCTAGAGTTCGATTCTCCTATCGATTTCTCCTCACTCGATCTTCATATCGATAATCCTAGTTTTCCTAAACATAAAATAAATGCCATGCATGCATGTTTTCTTTCTTTTAGGGCTTATAGGGATACATATATACAAGAAATCAAATGAATATCATACTTTTAGAAAATAAATTGGATTTCGTCTCCTTGATTCCTTCTTGGCCAAAAATGGTGGAGAAATAGGGCTCAAACTTCTAGCTTGGATTCACCATGAAAGAAATCATCTTGAATCCCTCAAGAAAATATGAAACAACAATTAATCATCCATTTTTAGGGCTTAAGAGCCGAAAATAATGAAGAATGGGGGATGATTATTGGATTTCAACTCAAGAACTTGGAGAATTATTACCTTTCAATTTGGAATTTGAAAGAACTAGGATGATGATGATGATCTTCTCTTGATTTTCATGGGATTGGAGCTTGAATGCTAAGCTTTAGTGGAAGAAACTCCAAGTATGTAATGTGTGTGTGTATTCTCGGCAATGGGGGAGAGGGAGAGAGAGGATTTTTCTTCTTTGGTTGTTTGATGGAGAGTTTTAGAGTGTTAGATAGATAGAATGAAAGAATTTCTCTTACATAGAGAGAGTGAGTATAATACCCCAAACTTTCATGAGTCCTTAAGAGTGTCCCAAATGAGTTAATGAGCCTAAATGGCGAGACTTGAGAGAATAAATTTTATTTTTTTTAATTAAATGAAAATGGGTAAAAAGACTAAAACGCCCTTACGTGTTTAAACGTGCGTTTATCTGTTTTTATTTCTCGAATTGATGATGTGATACATATATTAAGTTTATTGATGTGAGATTGAGCATGAATATGATTTGCAGTAGAAACCGAGAATTTTTATTTTATGTGAATAGTGTCGATAACCGAGAAATCACTATTCATCGATAACTTAGAAATTGACCTAATTAGTATCTTTTGAACCTAGAATTTATTCTAAGGTCATTGAGATATGATAGGAGTTTATCTGAGATAAATTGAGAGAGTTATGAGAATTTAATCCTTAAAGGATTAATCAACCGATTAATTTTTAGGTTTTCTTCGTTATATGGAATTTAGACCTAAAAATTAGATAATCGGAATCCTTGATTTATTTAGTGGGACATGAGGTAGGTTTGAGACGTGTTGAGTGTCGGAAACGAGACGAGGAGAGATTAGAATCATTTATAGCATAAATGAGATAAAACGGATTTATATCCGGAAAACTTTTTCAACCGGGTGCGTTATATCCGCAATAAAATAAATTTATCCAAATCTCTCTTATCTCTCTCCCTCTCTCCCACGTGTCTCTCCCTCTCACCTAAGCTATATTTCTTATTTTCAACACCCACAACTAGGTAGTAATCATGATATTCCTAAGGTTGGAAAAAAATCTATCCTACCTTAACTTTATTATCAAGATACATTGTATCATCCCATCAACTCTCAATCACTCTCAATGCTTCTCTCATAAGCAAAGAAAGAAAATCATCTCACCTCTATTTACTACTCTCTCTCTCTCTCTCACGTGATGTTCCAAGTTCCAAGAGAACAAGAAAAAAATATTATCACTCTCTCCCCTATTCCTCTCTCTACCGTAGCACACACACATAATACATACTTGGAGATTTCTCCATTGAAGCATCCAAATTCTCAAGCTTCAAGCCTCAAGATCAAGAGAAGATTATCATTATCCTTCTAGTTCATGCATACCTTAAAGAGAAAGGTATTTATTCTTCAAATTCTTGAGTTTAAAATCAAATAATCATCCATTATTTTCTTGAAATTTTCGGCTATTTAGCCCTAGAAAGGATGATTAATTATTGTTATATTATTTCTTGAGGTTCAAAATGAGTTCTTCCATGGTGAATCCAAGCTAGGAGTTGAGCCCTAATTTCCACCATATTTTCGGTTCCAAGAGATCAAGAGGAGGAGATCCATTTAAATATTTAAAAAGTATGGTATTTATTTGATATCTTGTACATATGTATCCCTAAAGCCATAAAGAAAAGGAAAAGCCATGCATGCATGATTTTAATTCATGTTTAGGCAAACCTAGGGTTATCGATTCAAGATTCGAGTGAGGAATTCGTTAAGGAATTTGAACTCTAGGGATTAAATAATGAGTTAAGAGAGAAAAAGAAAACAAAAGCCCTAAAATTTGGCTAGGACCGAAAATTAGACAAAAATTAGGAAAATTTGAATTTCTTGAGTTATGGTTATTTTTATGCTTGATTTATACTTTTGAATATTTTGAGAATTGCTTTGTGTGCTTGAAAAATTGAAAAATCAATTGCCCAAATTCTTGTATCAATACCGCGAGTTATGGAGCAAGGAAGGAGGAGTTTATTTTGTGATTTTTATGATGAATTAATCAATGTTTGAGCTTGAGGATATTACTAGTTGTGATGATTTAATCTTTTGTGTGTTTAATTGTGTGAAAATCGAGCTTAAGTGAGAAACTTAAGAGAGAAAGGACAAGTGGATCGAGAAACTTCGACTAAGGATAAGAACGGATAAACCAGACGGTTATTCCGAAGCAATGGATAATATTATAGAAATTAAAGAGTGGACTTAGTATTTCAGATGACAACAAATTTAAGACTTAAGAAAGGTTTCCTGGTAGAATTGATCGAAACGAGCGTTGCCTCGTTTGTAGAAAGATGTTTAGCTTATCAGCAAGTGAAAGCTTTACACTAACGACCATACAGGTTGTTATAACCGTTAAGTATTTCTATGAAGAAATAGAAGAATATTTTTGACGTTGATCAAATTGATATAAAGATAGTTATTAAGCTACGATAAGTATTGTGCCTTACAAGGCCTTGTAGAAGAAGAAATTTTAGATAACTGCCTTATTGTAATAAGGTAGGTGAAAGAAAGGACTTAGGACCAGATGCGGTCTGTGAAATGATCGAGATTATTTGATAGATTCGTGTCAGAATGAAAGGAGTTTAAGGAAGATGAAACTCTTACGTATATGCGACAATCAGAGCAAAAGTTCGATAAAGGAGGTAAAGCTTCTTAAGATATCCCCGTTAAAGAGAATCGTTAGATTCGTGTCAAGTATAAGCTTAGACAAAAGATTTAGATGATTAGTGAATATCTTGAAAAGATAGTTTCCAATATGGATAGTTTCGGCTTTGTTGCCAAGTTTATGAAATGTTTATTATATGTGTATCTCATTTTTAGAAAATGTGTATGTTCGATTCTGCACACGTGGTTTTGTTAGCAAGACGTCAATCTTGAAACTGACTTAAGTTATGAAGAAAGACCGCAATCGATTTTGAATCGAAAAAAAACGTGAAAGTTAAGAAGCAAGTCGATACGGTTAGTAAAAGTGTTATAAGATTATCACGGGCAAGAAGAAGTCACGTGAGAACTCGAAGAAGAGTTGAGGAAGAAGTACCCCGAACAGTTTAAGAAGATATGCAAATTTCGGGATGAAATTTTTCGTAAGAGGGGTAGGATGTAATACCCCGATATTTTCTTCTGTCTTTAAAAATAAAAGTTATTAATAATTATGGCTTTGCACGCCTTAGATCATGAATTTCGATTTTAAGATTTACGGTGAAATCCGTTTCCGAAAATAATTTCCAGAAATCAGACGAACGACTACTGTATTAGGGTTTTCGCGTCCGATAGATTTTTCGTCCGAAAGCTCAGAATTAAACTCCGTCAGAATTTACATTCACTTTTTCTTCGATACGAGTTCACTGGAGAAAGTTAATTTTTATGATTTTCCGGACGAATTTTGGACTGTGATGTCCCGACTTTTTCTCAGATTTTAAAAAACGAATTAGGTTTTCCAAGTACGTAAATTATTTCCAATCTAACTGACAAAATAGATTTCGTCAAATTTGAAACTATCTAGGAAAGTATTTCTCGACTTTTAAATCGACGTTTAAGAGCTGGAAACGAGATATTATCGTCAAATAATTCCTCGCCAAACATGTCTTAGCGACTCACCATACTTTGTAGGATATTTTCTTAACTTTATGTGTCACTATAATGAGTCACCACTCTCTCTCTCCCACCTCCTCAATACCGCCACCATCATTCCATCTCCCTCTCTCATTTTTCTCTCATCTTCCACCATTAAAGCTCCACTCCAAGCTCTTCACAAATTAGTAACTCTTCTACCTACCGATCAAATCCATATCCGAGTCCATATTACGCAAGGTAAGAGCTTCGTCTCTAATATGAACCAAACAAAAGCATGTTTCCCTCTTTTTCAATTTTTTCGAAAACTTAGGAATGAAATAGCATGTTGTCCTTTGATCGAATTATGTTCTACGATGTTTAGAATCGAGTTCTATGGATGAATTAGAGAAAGAAATCAAGAACCCCTTTGTTCTAGGGTTTACCGATTTTGGGGAAAAAAATTGGGGCTTTGATCGTAGCTCGATTTCTTTGTCGATTGAATGATAGATTATTGTTCCTCATGATGTTAATTGACTCTAGGAATTTTTCTAGATTTTTCTAAAAATAAAATTTGAAACCTAAGAGACGAAGGAGGCATGATTTAGGATAGTAAATGTTATGATATGCTCGATTGTTTAATGGAAATGAGATATACGATGCATGAGGATAATTATATATTTAATTGAGATTTTTCTAAAAATAAAACGAAAAATGTAAGAGACGTAGACGTGACGATAAGTTAGAGCTCGTTAACGTTTTGATAATATGATTTGCATGTTAGTAATGCTCGTTAGATGATAATCGTTGTCGTGAAATTTGAACGAAAACGGAGAACGTAAAATTTATCGTAAGAGATGATCGATCGACGATAAGTCGAGATTAGATAATAGTTTGAAGTTATGATTTATATAATTATGATTCTTGAAAGATGATGAATAAGATTGTAGAATTTGATTGAATTCTAATGACGTTGGAATTTTGGTAAGAAACGAAACAACGATCCTAAGTAACGATAGAAAAGACGAGTAAGAAAAGTAATTAGATAATAGTGATTATTGTTGATAAAGGAACAAATTTGTAGTTGGCGACGTGCTTATTCGAGTTATAGAATGATAGGCTATAATCGAAATCGAGAAGTTAGGAATTGAACGAGAACTTGAATTGGTTTAGTAATTGTATAGTTTGAGCGACGAGGTTTTGATCGTCGTATTTATAGACGAGAAATGAAAAGGAGTTTACCACGTATGATGATACGTGGTGACTGCCTTGGGTCAGTTATTGCATGAAAATAAAAGTGTTTAAGCTTTAAACGAACCTAGAAAACCGTGCGTCAATTTTATCAAGCATTAGGGTTTTCACTCGGCAGTTTTGCGACCTTCCACGGAAACTGCAATATCTCCTAGCTCATTTATCGGAATCGAGATCCGCAAACTGGAGAGTAAACTAGACACCCGTACCTTTCTTGTAGTGTAAGACTCGTCCCCTGTTTCGAAATCTCCTGTTCCGTGCGAACTTACTGATCTGATCTTATGCAGTGAATTTCCAAAATCTATTTTCTTAAGTTGAATTCTTCTCAACTTGAACTCTTTTGATCTTTTAAGTCGTTTCAAGTTATCGACTACCTTCTTTCTACTAACCTAAGTGTCAAGTGTAGAACCGAGTTAGTGTCAAACGAGATGCGTCCGTATCTCGTTTCTTTTTAATTAAAAGAATTTAGTTTAGCGTGCAAATGCCTAAAAAGTCTAAAAGACTAAAACTCAACTCGACTTTTCGTATTCGTTTATCGTTTGCGACCGAGCTTTAAAGTATGATTTTTACGATGAAGGAGGAAGTCAACACCAAGGATAGGATGGAAGATCAGAAGACGGAAGCACGTGTATTAGTTCTGTAATCTATCAAGGTGGGCTTTCTTATATACAAATAAAACGAGCGATGCTCGAAAAACCTTTTCTTTATCGCTTTGATAATCGTGTTTTCAAAGTGATAATTATGGCATAAACTGTTTTGTGTTTTATGTGAGTTCTCTTGTACCTTTCTGAGTTAGCCATCGTGCTTTTCAGAATTATGAGTTAACCATTAGGTGTTAACTAAACGATCGGACTTTGAGACTAGCTATCCAAAGTTAGTGCACTTTGTAGCCTGTGGTGTATGTGGTATCTTGTTGAGGGGTAGCTAGCCACGGTGAATTATGACTGGTCAAGATTTGAACGTAACATTTATGAAAAATGCTTGATCAAGCTAAATTATGAAAATGAGAAAGAAAATGTTTAGTAGACACGGGAATTTAACGAAAAACCCCGATGTGCTACAAAAATGAAATGCCTGATTATCTATACTTATGATTATGATTTCGGCAATGTGCCCACTAAGTACTATTGTACTTAGCCCTGCATATATTTTCTAAATGTGCAGGTTGAAGCGACGGGAGCGGTGACCGTTGAGTTAAGAGTTGTCGATAGGGAAAATGTAGTATGTAGATTAAAATTCCGCTGCCAAACTCTAGACTCACTCATGTAATTAAGAATATCACTTTTGGGTTTAAGTTCTGTACTTATAACTTAGAATCTTTGAGATCTTGTTCGAGTGATCCTTCGAGATCAACTCTGTCTTTGTTAAATGAAGTCTCGTTCATAGAATTTATGTCTTTAATGTTATGATTATTCGTTCGTCCCCTTTCTTCCCCACTTCTTTAATCCAATCCCAGTTGCACCCCAGCTTCTGCCGTCCCTCGGGATTTGGGGCCGTGACAACTAACTTGGACTACTTTTCAGAAAATTGTCATGGACAAGTATTGCTCTAGCTCTTTTTGTGAGAAGAAAGAGAGGGAATTTTATGAACTTAAGCAAGGAAATTCGACTATAGAGGAGTATGAAAGGAAATTCAATCAATTGGCTGGGTATGCACCTCATGTGGTGAGTACTGAGAAAAATAGAATAGCCAAGTTCAGGAAGGGACTGAAAACTGATATCAAGGGAATTTTGGCTGCTCATTAGATAACTGATTTTGGGGAATCGGTGAAACGTGCTGAAGAAGTGGAGTTGGCACTTGAAGTTGAGGTTCCACCGAAACAGATGGACAACCTTGCAAAGCAGACCTGGGACAATCGGAACCAAGGAAAGAGTGGGTTCCAAAACAAGAATGGAAGGTTGGAAATGTGCGCAATGCTAGAACTGGCTCAAGTTCTAGAGCTGCACCAAACACTGGAGCACCCGGACTTAACCCGTTGTGTCCTAGATGTGAGAAACGACATAATGGAGAGTGCTTAATGGGCATGGGAGCTTGCTATTACTGTTACGAGAAGGGACATAACTACCATAACTGTCTGAAGAGGCAAGACAGTGGGCCAAGAAATGGAGGAAGCAAGGGACCTGAGAGAAAAGGGAATGCTCGTTTCTTTGCCTTAGCTTAGCAAGAGGCGGACAAGGACAATGACACAATAACTAGTATGTTGTCTATTCTTGGAACTTTCATGGTGGTTTTGTTTAATTTGATTCTGGAGCAAGAGTTGGACGAGCACCGATTGTGATATCTGCTATGAAGGCTATAAAGATGTTAAAGAATGGAAAATGTCATCGTTACTTAGTCGATATAGTTGGAGTGGAAGAAGATGGACCGTCGATTGAGAAGGTGCCAATCATGCGAGATTATGGAGATTGATGGTCCCGATACGAGTTCTGGTATATGGGGGGGGGGGGGGAATACACCAGATAGAAATTTTAAAAACAACCCCCAGAAAATTATCACAACCGAGTAAGAGGACTCAACTGGAATCACAACTGAGTAGGAAAACTCAGCTGTAAGAGTGGTGCTGTGCGGAATGTGGTGGATAAAAATAACTCGTATAAAATAACTCACGCTCAGATGCAAGGTCGGTCAATAACCAAATCAGTTGAAAATGAAAAGATGCAGTTTTGAGTGCTGGTTAGTTGATCAGTTGGATATGCAATAAGTAACTGAACAAAAAACACGAACACACAAAGGATTTACGTGGTTCGGAGAGAACTCCTACGTCCACGGGGAGTTGTGAGTCCACACAACTCAGTCCAAATTCTTTAGGACATCTACCACAAAGCTTACGCGGGCTTTGCAACCGTTCAGATAAGTTTGTGGGTACTTATCAACCTTACAGATAAGTTTACGGGTACTTATCAATCTTTCTACTCAATTTCGGGAAGAGCAGGATCCTAACAATTTTTTTAGGGGATGTGTATGAGGGTGGGTTTTCCAACTACTAGCTCAAACAAAGATGTGAGCTAGGATCTAAGCTTGAACAAATGAAGACTCAAACAAAGATCAAAAACACCAAGACAGATTCTAACACTGTATGAACTCTCAACTGGTGATGTTTTTAGAGATTAATTGCAGTTTAGCTTGTGTGCAGGATATCGTTTTTCTTTTGCTCTTTAGTCTCTTCCCGCACTAGTCTATCTTCTATCTTGATGAATGAATGAAGGCCTCTATTTATAGGCGAAGAGAATCAACTAGCCGTTGGAAGAGCCGTTGATCTCTGTTCTGTGAAAGCGATGACTTGTCTCTCATCTCTGTAGATTTTCCCGATTTGGCAACTGTGAACTTCTGCTTTCCTTCTGAGACAACCTTGTGTTGGGCCAAATGAGGTAATGACAGAACGTCAAACCTTCACGTGACTTCCTTTTTAAAATTCAAATTTCAACCTTTGTCTTTCAACATTAGTTGGTCGGTTGAGAAGTTTGGTCTTCATCTGAGTGGTCTTCAGCTGATGTTCCATCTGATTGCTACCTTCATCTGACATTCTGTCTGAAGAGGAACAGTTGAACCCTCAGCTGCCTTGAACTTCATGTTGTCGACTTATCAGATCGAGTCTTGCAACTGATGTTCCATCTGAATGCTCAGTTGTCTTTCTTACAACTGATGTTCCATATCAGAACAGTTGGCTTGAACGCTCAGTTGTCTTTCTTCAGATCTGATGTTCTATCCGAGTAAAGCCATGTTGTCGTCTTCAGCTGGAGTCCTGTAAAGATAAAATCTGAACATTGCTCAAACAGCGAGCCTAAATACTAACATTAGGATCTGGCAACATCTACTCGGTTGGGGTCAGTTGGTTTCGGAATCAATCAAAACTTTACTTAAATTTCCCAACAATTTCCCCCTTTTTGATGATGCCAAAACCCTACTAATCTAAACCGTACTGACCTATCTAAAATCTCAGCTGAAATTCTAGACAGTCTATAAGATTAAACATCAAAGGGTTAGCACAGTTATAACATGGTATTGAAATAACTTTGCGATTCAGAGCTTGGACAACTAGAGATTGTACGTCAAGGTGAATCGGATATATGATGAAAGTTTTCATTACAACTGATGTTTACACATATATGCACAAAAAATCAAAATACATCAGTTGCTCAAAAACTCTAACTTGGCTAATACTTCAGCCCATACTTTCCAAAAATCCTGACAAAAATTTCTCTTTTTGCATCTGACTCCTTTGAGATATCTACTCCATGTTCCTGACAGACTCTTCTTGCCTCAGCTGCGATCTTCTGTCGGTTAGGATTTCTTGTGTCTGGGATGAATGGAGGTAGATATGTAACTTTCTGAGGGACAGAGACTGTGTTCATATCCAGCTTTGCATCAATCATAGCTTGTCTGAACTGGCTGAACATGCCCGGATCCCCAGAGTGCAGCTCGGTCAGGGCTTCCTTGAACGCTCTTCTTGGATCCTCAGTAGCGAACACCTTCCTATAATAGAAATTATTCACAAACTCCTGTTTGAATGATTCCCAATCATCATTCCATTCAGCTGGCATCCACTTGTCCACATGCTTGAAGCGTCCTTAGAGCTTGATCTTTTCTGGCAATCTCTGCTGCTTCAACCTTGCTTTAGCCTTCACTTGATGTTTTTCTATGCGTCGTCGGCATCGAGAGGCAACATTCCTATCCAAGTTGTTGGTAACCTTGGCAAGCTCTTCCTCAAATTTGTTGACTCTTGTAGCTTGGTCGGCAGCAAATTTCTTGATCCATTCAGGATTCATGTAGTCCTTTTCCGAAACATCCATAGCCTTAGCAGCAACAATACACTCTTCGGTTGTAATACCGTCGAGTTCAGCATCGAGCTCGGCTGCAATCTCGGCTATGGAGTTGTAGGAAACTCCATACTCCTTTGCCTGCTGACACGCACCCGTCGTATGGTACGATCAAAATACTTGTGTATGCCCCAGGCGGACAGTACACGTTCCTATGCCCACTACCGGACTGATTAGTCTTAGCGGTAAGCTAGGGTCGATCCCACGGAGAGTGATGAACCACTTTACTCTTCAGTGCACAAATCAAGTTGTCACGGTCTCGATCTGTGTATCTGCACAATAAACTAAACATAATTCAAATATAAAAAAGGGGGTAAGATTTGGGATTGGTCATGATCATTGTTGATATGTTAATTCGGTCACGGGCACACTGAAGATCCGTCCATGCTTCGTATAAACTCAAGGCGTGGCCCAAAGACATTGGGGCGTTTCAAGAGTCTATACTCCACACTTGGGATGGTTGAATCCCTTGTTGTCGTCTTGGTCCGAAGGTCACGCTTCACCCCGGTCACAAGGCCGTGCTTCACTCCTCCTTAGATAGTAGTCATACCCGATCTCTCCAAGTATGACCCTCACCAACCTTCTCTCCCAAGCTTCCCATGTCCGTACCTACAGAGTAGACATAACTCGCGGGATATCCATTTCCGGTACTACGTCCAACCGGTCATCGATATGTCTACGATACGCGAGATGAGTCTTTCGGTCAATAACCATGGCTTGATGACTCGTCACAGTTGGCGGTTGATTGTTAGAGAAGCCCAAAACCGAGAAAAGACGCAGTATCCCCTTGCCCATTCCTCGCCATCCAGATCTACAGCACCATGTTAGGTGCTGTTCAGCTACTCGGTCATGGGCACACCGAACATTGCCGTCTGTCATGCCCTGCCTTTGCTTGGAATAGTACAGCTCCAACCAAATGGAGATCACCCGTTAGGTCAGGACTGCCCATGAGTTCTGCTCAGATCTATCCGGAACTACTGGACTCAACCGATGGCACAAATGCCTTACGAATATTTCACATATCAACAGTCAATCATTTCCCATACCCAAATCTCACCAAGTAGATTACTCACACATAATGAAATACACAATGATTAACGAAATAGAATACATGAATAAGAGGGAATACGAAATAGTACCTAAGGCAAACAGCCTTGGATTTGTTCTTCACAGCGAAATGTAAATTAAAACGGATAACTGTTTTGAACGTAAAGTAATATATGACTGAAAGTAAAAGTGTATTTCGAACTAAAAACTAGAGAATGGTGTGGTAACCAACATTGTGCCAGCCGCTCTGGCTGGACTTTTATAGTAGCAATGACCGCGGACAAAACCCTAAGCGAGTGGACTGAATCGGCATGATTGACACTTCCCATGTTGAGCGAGATTCTGATTATCTGTGATTGAATGGATTGATGATTGGCAATCTCCGATTGATTGATTTATTTTGGGTAATGCGCGGACCTCCAAATCCTTCCTTCCATAGATGCTTGGCAGATATTGTGCGAATCTTCTCCACGCGGCTTTCCTTCTTGAGCGTTGGCGACTGACTGGCAATTTTTGTAGTGGTCAAACTGGTTGCATGCTTCATGGTTTGATTCCTCGTAGGCAAGGCAGTTGCAAGATCTTCTTTGTTGTTGGATGCATTGCGTTAATACCACGAATGCGAATGATGAACAGCAACTTAGCTTCAGGGTTCACATGGAATCCTCCTTTCAACCCCGTCTCTTGCTTCAATTCGTCTCCTGCGCTGCATACTCCTTTGCGTAATCCTTGCAGTCGACTGAATTCACTCCAATTCTGCTCATTCTGACCACCTTTCCTCTGTTTGACTTGGACTGAGCCTCCTTCCTTCGAACAATAGTTTTCTTCCCCTGGACATACACTAACGACACAAAAAGACATGAAAAATAGGGCCAAATGGCCCAAAAGTGGAAGACGTATCACACCTACACACTTAAACCATACTTGCCCTCAAGTATGTAGGTGGATATACGAAGACACCAAGAACAAAGATGAATGAAAAGGAATAAAACTTCTAGACACGAAAGTGCGCAATCAAATGGATCATTTAGTGCATGCATGTATCCACCAAATTAACATTCCACAAACCCATTGAGCAAATACATTACATGATCACATTAGCAGTCTTCCTCACACACTCAAGTGTATGGCTAGTGTTTACTCTCATTTCATGCTGCATTAGCTCTCCTATTAGCTTGTTCGAGGATTTATGGCTATTAGTTAATCTAGTGCAGATTATCAAAGGGTCTTAATTTGGCTGTAATGGGGCATACGGAGGAGGGTAAGGATTTCTGGATAGTGGGTTAAAACCTGATTCCAGTCATATTGACTACTCTTTCAATACCACTGCTCCCACTACTCCTCATACTCTTTTCTTTCCTTGGGGTTTATCTCTTTCTTAGGCATATATTGTTCTTTGATCACACTTAGAATTTCCATTCTTTTCATTTATGCCTTCTTCTTAAACACTGACTACCCCTTTTGTTACCCCTCTTTTTACTTGTGTTTTTCCACTTAGAGCATCTATGTACCCTTTTTATCTTGTATGGTGTGGGAGACACACTCTTAATCAAATATCATTACAAGGGCTTATGAAAGAAAAAGTGCTTCGACTCAAAGGGTTTAGCAATGGATCATCATGTTTACTAGATAATTCTGGGGCTTCTAATCATGAAGAAACTGCCCTTATCCTTTAATCTACACCACCAGCTAAAAATCCACTAACAAGTTCTAAGATTACCAAGCAGCATGAACACACAGAAGATAGAAATAAATAGGCTCAATCCTCACAGGTATGGACTTCTGTATTCCCTCTACTGCTATTCATGCAATGTTGCTCATCATACCAATCACACCAGTCAAACCAAACAACATGCATACATTCCCCTAATCCATATATCATGCACAACACACAGACTCACAGACTCAATTTACACTAAACTCCAGCTGACACAAAACATAAAAATCAGAATTGTAAAGAATAAAAAGAAAATAAATCCTAAACTACAGATAGGGGAAAATAAATCCATCCGCTTTTGCCATCAACGCCTCAAAGCCTTTCTTCATGTTAGTATGAATCACCGTCATCTCTGCCCTCAGCATTGTTACTTCTTCACGCAGCTCCTTCAGTTTCGCCAGTACGGATGCCATCTCACTGTTTGAGCGGCGCGGAACCGCCTGCTCATTCGCCTTGCTCGGTTCTGCTCTGCCTACTGTGCCTTCCGGGTTGACCAGTGAGTAATTCCCATGCTCATCCACCTCAACAACCCTCCACCTTACGAAGCGCCCTTGGTGCAGAAATCTTATCTCAGCAACTGCTAGATCGTCTGGTTTTTCCAAATTAAAATTGGTGAGATTCTTTGCAAGAATCGTCGCCGAAGGGCAGAGTGAAAGGTATTTGTTGTGGTGGGTCACGCCAAACTGAAGCTGCTGCGCTGCTATGAACCCAAAATTCACCCTTTTCTTCTCCATCATGCACCATAAAATGAACAGCTCCTGTTGGGTCACCACATTAGACCCCTCCAAACGCCCGTAGATGTTGTAAGCCAGCCACCTGTGGCAAATTTGTAGCGCTGGATCTCTGATCTCATTGGACTTGCTGTTGTTCTTCAAATATCGATTCCTGGTGGAGATGATTGACCAGTAATGGTCAATCTGAGCCTTCCATTCATCCGAGGCCACCGTCTCTGCCTCTTTGTACTCATCCTCATATACCTCCCGCGGTTCGAGTACTCCGAGTTGAATGTTCAACTCGTTGATGGAAAGAGGGAACATCCTGCCCCGTAGTTTGAAGCGCAGGGTGCCTGGAGTCTCGATACCGTAGTTGCCGCGGGGTTTGAACTCCACTGTCTCCATGAATTCCTCCGACAGCTTCTTGAACGCGGGATAGTTCCATTCCAATACCTATTCCCTTGAAGTACCTCTCCACCTTTTCCTTAATTCCAAATGCTTCCAAGCTCTCTGTCAACAGGAAGTACCAAGGGATGATTTCCCTATTTTGCAGGATGGCATGCCGCTGGCTGTCTCGCGGTATGGTTGCTCCAGATGATGCGGATCGTAGCAGGCCCTTCCTCTTGGTTCCCGTTTTCTTGGTGGTGACACTAGGTGTAGACTTCACAGGCGCTTGAATCTTCCCCGAGTTAGAGCTGTCGATGATCTCTCCTCTCTCGATTTCTTCTTCGACGATTTCCTTTGCTTCTCCTTGTTTTTCTCCTTCTTTTGCCTTCCCTTTTTCCTCAGCCGTAGCCTTCCTCACCGTGCTCGTGGTACCAGCCTTACCCCCTGATTTGCTTTGTTTGGACTTTTGCGGTTAGGGGGGTTTTGAGGCTTCGAGCTTCCTCTTTGCTCCTACCCCTTTCTTCTTGCTTTGCGGGGTGATATCGTCTTGGGCCTGCACCGGAGAACTTTTCTCTCTCTCCTCCTCTCCGACTGGTTCCTCCCCTTGCTCGCCTTCTTGCTCCTTCTCTTCGTGGTCAGACGTGGTCGGACCACCCTCCTTTGATTGAGATTGGGAGCGGGAAGAACTGGGGTCTGGAGTTGGCTCCTTTGGCGGGGGAATGGCTGCTTTCTTTCCGGCGGTCTTTTTCTTCGCTGCTGCTGCAGTAGTGGTGTCCTTGGCCGCAGGCTTCTTCTTCTCTTTCTTCCTAGGCGGTTGAACATCTGGTTCTTCCTCATCCTGTACCTGATCTTGGTTCTCCGCAGCGTCTCCTTCTCCGGCTGGTTGCTTCTGCGGCGAGGGAATCTTCTCATGTTCCTCTTCTTCCACACCCCGAGTAGATGTGGTTTTCTCCGAACTGTGTACAGGAGTTTCCTCGGAGGTGGTGCTGTGCATTTTTCTTTTCTCTCCTACAGGTACAGATTTTGCAGTGGTCGCGCCCTTGGTTTGGGTACTGCCGGAGGTGGCGATACTCTTGTTCGTTCTTTTGTGCGCGACTTTCTTGATTCTGACCATGGCGATTATGCTGGTTGGAAAATTAGGGTTTTAGAACGACAACGAAGGCTAGTGAAGGTATGTGGAGTGAAAGCTGGAACTGGATGTTTAAATGGCAGATTTGTGGACGGCAGTTATGGCGAAGTGGAGAGAGTGGCTGGGTGTGTGGCGGTAATGGAGGCTACGAGGGTTAATGGAGGAGAGTTTTCTCCTTTAACTGATGGAATGGTGAGGTGACAGTTATGGGAAGTTGAAACGTTTAGGAAATAAAATCATTACCAAATTTGAAATTCAAATTTTGTGCGAAATCCCAAGCGCCGCAGTTATATCCCAGCCGTCCTTGTCAGATGCGCCTCCACGTCATTTCTTGGTTAGACCGTTCCCATTCAACACACCGGCCTGCCACCTACACACTTTGCATTGCAAAGTGGGTCCACAATTCACCCTGGGCCTCCACCTACACACTTTGCATCCCAAAGTGGGTTCGAACTCAAAATGGACTTCTAAAACACCTTGGCCCACATTCTCCAGTTCTGACTTAGTCCAATACTCACTCAACTTAAAAGGACTCCTAATAAATAACAAACGAAACAGCGGTTGTGATCATACCGATGACCACTCCTGGGTTGCCTCCCAGTCAGCGCTCTTGTTTAATGTCTTGAGCTCGACTTCCAGCTTTGGCTCTTACTGATAGATAGGGTCCAATAAAGAGCATTTCTCCTTGGTCTTCTTCAACTCTGAATAATCGAAGTACGGCTTCAAGCGATGACCGTTCACCACAAATGTATCTTTTCCATTCAAATCATAAACTTCGACACTTCCATTTGGGAATAACTCCTTCACAATGTAAGGTCCTCCCCATTTTGATCTAAGCTTCCCACTCATCAACTTAAATCTAGAATTGAATAACAACACCTTCTGGCCGGACCAAAAATCCTTCTTCTTGAGCTTTGCATCATGGATTCTCCTCGTTCTTTCTTTGTACAAGACTGCATTATCGTAGGACTCTAACCGAAGTTCCTCCAATTCATTCATTTGCAACTTCCTTTCTTCTCCGGCCCTGGTCATACTGAAGTTTATTCTCTTGATCGCCCAGTAAGCTTTGTGTTCCACTTCTACCGGTAAATGGCACATTTTTCCGAACATGAGCCTGAATGGTGACATGCCAATTGGAGTCTTATAGGCGGTGCGGTATGCCCATAACGCATCTCCCAAGTAATTGCTCCAGTCCTTCCGATTTGGATGGACCACCTTCTCCAATATGCCTTTTATCTCCCTGTTTGAGATTTCAGCCTGTCCGTTAACCTGGGGGTGATATGCAGTCGTGACTTTGTGTTTTACCCCCATCCTTTTGGTGAGTGCTCTAATGGCGGCATTGCAGAAATGAGATCCTTGATCGCTGATGAGGATTTTTGGAACGCCAAATTTGTTAAATACTTGCTCTCTCAAAAACTCTGCCACCGTCTGGGCGTCGTTACTTGTTGTGGCTTTGGCTTCAACCCATTTGGAGACATAATCGACTGCTACCAGTATGTACTCATAATTCCCAGACTTGGGAAATGGTCCCATAAAATCAATTCCCCATACATCGAAGATTTCTACAGGCATAATCGGCATTTGAGGCATTTCATCTTTTGCGGTGATACCCCCGACTAGCTGACACTTCGGGCATCCCTGTACCCATTTCTTGGCATCAACAAAGATTGTAGGCCAATAGAATCCACTATTCAATATTCTTTGCGCTGTTCTTCTTCCACCGAAGTGTCCACTGCACGCTGTGCTATGGCACATCTCCAATATCTGAGCATGTTCAATCTCCGAAACGCACCTCCGTATGATTTGATCTGTACCAATCTTCCACAAATGTGGTGCTTCCCAAAAATACTAGCGGGCCTGTGTCACCAATTTCTGTTTCTCGAACTTGGTCTTCCCTGGTGGCACTTCCTTCGTAAAAAGATAATTTGCTATGTCTGCAAACCAGGGCTCCTTCTCGGTCAGGGCATACAGAGTCTCCATCTCCATATGATCGCGTACGGCGTACAGCCTCTCGTCCGGGAAAGCGTCTTCGATTGGTTCACCATCATCATTTTCCATTTGTAGCCTGCTTAGATGATCAGCCACTAGGTTGGCAGCTCCTTTCTTATCTCTTATTTCTATGTCAAACTCTTGGAGTAGCAATATCCATCGGATAAGTCGTGGTTTCGATTCTTTCTTCGCCATTAAGTACTTCAAAGCAGCATGATCGGTGTAAATGATCGCTTTGGTGCCCAAAAGGTATGATCTGAATTTCTCGATGGCGAAAACCACTGCCAACAATTCCTTCTCAGTTGTGGTGTAGCTACACTGAGCTGGATTCAAAGTTTTCGAGGCATAGTATATAACGTGGCTTTCCTTTCCTTCTTCTGCCCCAGTACTGCTCCAACCACGTAATTGCTAGCATCACACATGATTTCGAATGGCATCTCCCAATCTAGCGGTTGAATAATAGGGGCTGATACCAATCTGTCCCGTAGATTCAGAAACGCCACCTTACAGTCGTCATCAAAGTCGAACTGTACATCTTGTTGTAACAAACGGGTCATGGGTTGATCAACCTTCGCGAAATCCTTTTATGAATCTGCGGTAGAATCCTGCGTGACCAAGGAATGCCCGTATGTGCTTGACCGTAGTTGGATACGGCAGCTTGGCGATGGAATCAATTTTTGCCTTGTCCACCTCGATCCCCCTCTCCGATATGACAAAGCCCAGCACGATGCCTTCTTTCACCATAAAATGGCATTTCTCATAATTGAGTACCAGGCTTTTCTCCACGCATCTTTTCAATACTAGCTCCAAATGATTAAGGCATGTGTCGAACGAATCACCATACACCGTGAAGTCATCCATAAACACATCTATGCAATTTTCCAATAAATTCGAAAAAATGCTCATCATGCACCGTTGAAATGTTCCAGGTGCATTACAAAGACCAAATGGCATTCTTCGGTATGCGAAAGTCCCATACACGCAAGTAAACGTAGTCTTTTCTTGATCTTCTTGAGCTACGAATATTTGCATATATCCTGAATATCCATCCAGAAAACAGTAATAGGCATTACCGGCTAGCCGTTCCAGCATTTGGTCGATAAAGAGTAATGGAAAATGGTCCTTCCGTGTGACCATGTTCAGCTTCCGGTAGTCTATACAGACTCTCCATCCAGTTTGTAGCCTCGTTGGAACAAGCTCGCCGTTGTCATTCTCCACAACCTGTATCCCAGATTTTTTTGGCACGACGTGGACCGGGCTGATCCATTGACTGTCGGAAATAGGGTAAATTATTCCCAACTCCAAAAGCTTTAGGATCTCTTTAAGTACCAACTCCTTCATTACAGGATTCATTTTCCTCTGAGAATCCCGTACTGGTCGTGCTCCGTCTTCCAAGTATATGTGGTGCATACACTTTGTTGGACTAATCCCTTTTATATCTGCCAGGGTCCAACCGATGGCTTCCTTGTTCTCTCTCAATACTCTGACTAGTCTTTCTTCCTGCACCATGGTTAGATCAGAACTGATAATCACCGGAAGAGTTTTCTCCGGTCCCAAGTAAGCATATTGCAAGTGTTTTGGCAGCTTTTTTAACTCTAAGACTGTAGCTTTCACAATTGATGGTAACAGTTTCTCGTGTTGCCCATACTGAGAGAACAACTCCAGTTTGCCCTCTCCCGTTCTTCCGATGGAGTATACTTCCAAGATAATCTCCTTAATTTTCTTGTCAACCTCCACTGCTGCTTCCATAGTGTTTTCCTTTAATGAGTACAGCTCCATTATAGCCTCCTTCATATCGAGATCTTCTGTTTGCATGGCATCCCGATCAGTCAGTCCGGCTTGTATCACCCTTTCTGTAGTGTCGCTGGAACTGAACTCCAGGCTTTGCTCTTGCACCAATGGTTCGAATATGTCAATCATTTCCACAGACTCTAATTCAGGCTTCTTTCTCATGGCTTCATAGATGTTGAATTTTTCCACCATGCCATCGAATTCGCAAGACAGAATTCCTGTCTTCATGTCCAGATTAGTTCCGGCAGTCATCATGAATGGTCTGCCCAGTAGAATGGAATTCTCCTTTGCTTCTGATCCTGTGTCCAACACGTAAAAGTCCGCAGGAAAAATCAACTCTCCTACTTTGATCAGCACATCTTCGATCACACCTTCTGGATACGCGTTTGACCTATCTGCTAGTTGTATGACAACTCGGGTGTTTCGTAGTTCCCCCAAGTTGAGCCTGTTGAAAACTGCTAGGGGCATCACGTTGATAGACACCCCCAAATCCATCATGGCTTTGTCCATGTCCCTGCCTGCGATGTTGCAAGGGATAATGAACATCCCCGGATCTTTCTTTTTCGGTGGCAGTTTCTGCTGTATGATGGCTGACACACGCTCTCCCATAATATATCGAACATCCTCGTCAATCTTCACTTTCCTTGAGCATAGATCTTTAAGGAACTTGGCATACTTGGGAATTTGTTTAATCGCATCCAGTAGTGGTATGCTGAGTTCCAATTTTCGAAAGATCTTCATCATATCATTGGCTTCTTTTTCCCTGGCTTTTTGTCGAAGTCTACCCCGATAAGGAGGTTCAGTTTGCTCCTCATCATTTTGCTCTCTGGTCAACCCATGACTGGTCTCTTCATTCCTTTTCCGGTTGACTTCTGCCTCTGCCAAAATTTTCTCGGCTTGCTCGTCCTCCACCTCTGTTATGATTACCTATGCTTGCTCTTTATGGTTGATCCCCTGAGGTGGGAGTTTTCCTGTATTCTCTTCTACCTTTGCCAGTGCTTTCGCCAAATGACCAATCTGCATGTTGGTTTGATTCATCCCGACTCGGATTTCATTTCGGAATTTCTCACTTTCCTTAGCCATGCTCTCTATGGCCTCTTCCCACGGTGCTCTCCTCTGATGAGGTGGTTGATACACCTGCTGCTGCTGTGGCTGGTAGTGCTGTTGTTGTGGTGGGCCTCTCTGATATTGTCCTTGCTGTTGGTGCTGGGCAAATGGTTGAGGTGCTCCCGGTAGACCTATACCGTTCTGTTGTGGTTGACCATCCTGTTTCCATTGAAAATTAGGGTGATCCCTCCACCCTCTGTTGTATGTATTGGAGAAGGGGTCATTCTTCCTCTGAAATCCTTCATTGCCCCCCATAGCGTTCACGTCCATTATATCTTCACTGAAGTTGGGGCTATTTTTAGATTGATGCCCCACTGCATCACAAAGGCCACACTGTCTAACCTTCTTCTGCACGGTTAGACCACTTAGCAATATCTTTATCTCCTTCATCTCCTTTTCCAGGTTTGTCAGCTTTTCTTTTTCTCCCTCTTTTTCTGGTATCTCTCTGCTTCTTTCATGTCCATCATCTCTGGACTCTTCTGCCATTGTTCCCAAGAGTTTAAAAATCTCTTGAGGTGTTTTGCTCATCAACGATCCATTACATGCAGCTAGTACCAGTCCTCGATCACTCCTCCGCATGCCCTTTACGAAACTTTCCACTTTATCTTTCGAAGTGATCTGGTGATGAGGACAGTAGCTTAAAAACTGTTTGAAGCGAGTCCAGTACTCATAAAAGGTCTCCAGTCCATCCTGCTTGATGTTTCGGATGTCCCATCTCATCCTTTCAACTCTTGTGGCTGGGAAGAATTCTTCCAGGAAGCTTTGTTGCATTTCTGCCCAAGAGGTGACGCTCCCTTCAGGTAGATTATACAGCCATCTCCTTGCTCTATCCACCAATGAAAATGGAAAATGAACCAGCTTCACATATTCCTGCTGATTCTCATTGGACTGGTGCATCACCGTCATTTCGAAGTCTTGGAGATGGGTGTGTGGGTCGTCTCCTGGGTATCCATTGAACTTCGGTAAGACCTGTATTAATGCAGGTTTCAGGTCGAACCGCGCAGGGGCGAAAGGATTCTCTGGTAAGGTGATCCTATTCGGTCTGAGATTCAGGTTAGTTGGGTATGCCAACTGTTTGAGGTCTGCGCCGTCTGTGGTTGGTCTACCATAGCTTCGTGGCTCGCTATCCGTGCAAGTGCGCGTAGTCATCGTTCAGTTCGGTCGATGTTTGGATCAAAAGATAATGCTCTCTGTACTCGACGAGTTCCACGTATACACTAGTAGCGGAAGATGGAATGAGAAGAGTAAAATTGTTGCGCGTCACTCCCCGGCAACGGCGCCAATTTTGACACGCACCCGTCGTATGGTACGATCAAAATACCTGTGTATGCCCCAGACGGACAGTACACGCTCCTATGCCCACTACCGGACTGGTTAGTCTTAGCGGTAAGCTAGGGTCGATCCCACGGAGAGTGATGAACCACTTTACTCTTCAGTGCACAAATCAAGTTGTCACGGTCTCGATCTGTGTATCTGCACAATAAACTAAACATAATTCAAATATAAAAAAGGGGGTAAGATTTGGGATTGGTCATGATCATTGTTGATATGTTAATTCGGTCACGGGCACACTGAAGATCCGTCCATGCTTCGTATAAACTCAAGGCGTGGCCCAAAGACATTGGGGCGTTTCAAGAGTCTATACTCCACACTTGGGATGGTTGAATCCCTTGTTGTCGTCTTGGTCCGAAGGTCACGCTTCACCCCGGTCACAAGGCCGTGCTTCACTCCTCCTTAGATAGTAGTCATACCCGATCTCTCCAAGTATGACCCTCACCAACCTTCTCTCCCAAGCTTCCCATGTCCGTACCTACAGAGTAGACATAACTCGCGGGATATCCATTTCCGGTACTACGTCCAACCGGTCATCGATATGTCTACGATACGCGAGATGAGTCTTTCGGTCAATAACCATGGCTTGATGACTCGTCACAGTTGGCGGTTGATTGTTAGAGAAGCCCAAAACCGAGAAAAGACGCAGTATCCCCTTGCCCATTCCTCGCCATCCAGATCTACAGCACCATGTTAGGTGCTGTTCAGCTACTCGGTCATGGGCACACCGAACATTGCCGTCTGTCATGCCCTGCCTTTGCTTGGAATAGTACAGCTCCAACCAAATGGAGATCACCCGTTAGGTCAGGACTGCCCATGAGTTCTGCTCAGATCTATCCGGAACTACTGGACTCAACCGATGGCACAAATGCCTTACGAATATTTCACATATCAACAGTCAATCATTTCCCATACCCAAATCTCACCAAGTAGATTACTCACACATAATGAAATACACAATGATTAACGAAATAGAATACATGAATAAGAGGGAATACGAAATACTTGAATTAAAAGTACCTAAGGCAAACAGCCTTGGATTTGTTCTTCACAGCGAAATGTAAATTAAAACGGATAACTGTTTTGAACGTAAAGTAATATATGACTGAAAGTAAAAGTGTATTTCGAACTAAAAACTAGAGAATGGTGTGGTAACCAACATTGTGCCAGCCGCTCTGGCTGGACTTTTATAGTAGCAATGACCGCGGACAAAACCCTAAGCGAGTGGACTGAATCGGCATGATTGACACTTCCCATGTTGAGCGAGATTCTGATTATCTGTGATTGAATGGATTGATGATTGGCAATCTCCGATTGATTGATTTATTTTGGGTAATGCGCGGACCTCCAAATCCTTCCTTCCATAGATGCTTGGCAGATATTGTGCGAATCTTCTCCACGCGGCTTTCCTTCTTGAGCGTTGGCGACTGACTGGCAATTTTTGTAGTGGTCAAACTGGTTGCATGCTTCATGGTTTGATTCCTCGTAGGCAAGGCAGTTGCAAGATCTTCTTTGTTGTTGGATGCATTGCGTTAATACCACGAATGCGAATGATGAACAGCAACTTAGCTTCAGGGTTCACATGGAATCCTCCTTTCAACCCCGTCTCTTGCTTCAATTCGTCTCCTGCGCTGCATACTCCTTTGCGTAATCCTTGCAGCCGACTGAATTCACTCTAATTCTGCTCATTCTGACCACCTTTCCTCTGTTTGACTTGGACTGAGCCTCCTTCCTTCGAACAATAGTTTTCTTCCCCTGGACATACACTAACGACACAAAAAGACATGAAAAATAGGGCCAAATGGCCCAAAAGTCGAAGACGCATCACCTGCTCCATGTCTTTAGCCATTTCGTCTCCTTCGACAACAATAGATTTCAGTTTTTGTTGTTTCTTGTCGGTTGGCTACGGAGCGGACTTCTTCTTCTGAGCTGTCTTCTTCGGCTGGGTCTTCTTCAGCTGAGATTCCTTTCCAGCTGGTATCTCATCTTAAGCTTCTTCCTGGGTCTCATCTTCCCTTTTTTGGCATCAGCAACAAGGCTTGCGACTGAGCCATCCAGAGAAGTGAGTTTCAGTTCAGCCTGCTGGATTCGGTTGAAGAGTTCATCAACAGTGCTCTCCACATCAACCTTCTTCCCCAGTTCATTATCACGGCGCTCTTGATCAGCTTTCTTCAGTGCAGCGAAGGTTTCATTGACTTCGGTTTGGAAAGCGACGAACTCAGCCCATCTGGATTCGAATCGAGAATCCCATTCTTCATCTTGCGTCTGTTGAGATTTGGCAAGGTTGGATTCTGATATGGACTTGAGCACGTTCGGTTCTGATTTGATGCCAAGAACTGTTGTCTTCAGGTCGGTGATGTCTTTGCTGGTGGATGTTGAAAGATCATCCAGCTTCATCTTCATCGTATCTTGTTCTTCCAGCAACTTCCTGTGTTTATCCTCCTGAGTTTCCATCATCCTCAGTTGTTCTTCTCGGTTGAGCTGGATGTTGGCAAGCATCTCCTTCCTCAGCTGATTGACCCTCTCAGCGATCAGCTCACAAATTTCATCTGTGGAGGGTGCTGGCTGATCAGCTGGAGCTGGTTGTTCAACTGGTGCTAGTTGTTCAACAGTAACCATGGCTTGGCGATTGGCCAGGTACTGTTGAAGCTCTTCTTCCTCCTGCTTGGTTGCTGAGGCGGCGTCAAGGTCATCGATGAAATCTGCAGATTTAGCCAGCATGTTGTCAAGAAAGGCGACACAATCTTGTTCGGCTGTCTCCCTTGTGTCTCTTCCTGCTGCCTTGCTGATATCCAGTCGACGAGTCAGCAGTGCAACCTTATTGTGGTACGCGACTTCAAGGTTGGTGTAGTTGAAATAATCCCTTATACGCGACTCATCGGCCTTGAGCTGGTTCCAGCTGTGTATTCGGATGGTATCTTCCTTGACATACTAGTGGCTGAATATGACGTTGAATTGATATAGCAGCTCAGTTCCGAGTGTGGCAAAAGTGGGCATGTCGCGCGCCTCGGGGAACATTCCGATCAGCTTCTGAAAGTAGTAGACCAACTTGCCTTCATGTTCCAGCGCGACAGCTCGACGATCAGCTTCTTCATTGATGGGGAGAGAGAGAGATTTTCGTAAGGAATCGGTTCAAGGGTTTCCTCAACATTGGCCAAAGAAGTGGTCGCAATGTTGGCATCGAGCGGAGAGCTCGGAATTTCTAACTGTGTGGGCATGTTGGGATCGAGAGGTTCCTCAATATTGGCCAAAGAAGTGGTCACAATGTTGGCATCGAGCAGGGAGCTCGGAATTTCTGGCTGAGTGTCGGTTGTGAGAACCTCTTTGGGCTGTACGGCATCAGCTCCTGCCGTGGGGGAGGTTGGAACGTCTTCGGATTCCTGGGATGAGGAAGATGCATCCAAGGAGATGTTCGGCTCGTCTTCCGGATCAGTTTCCATCCCTTTCATCACATCTTGATGGGGAGACCTCTCCTTCCCAGTTCCACTTTCACGAGGAACAATCTTGAAAGTGTCCTTGTCAACTGAGTGACTCGACTCAGATGGTTCCTCCTCAGCTGGTACCTCCTCAGCTGGTTTTGCAACTGACTTCTTCTTGAAACGAAGCCTCAACTTCTTCTTAGCTGGCTCTTCCACTTTCTCTTTATCTGACTCATCTCTGAGTCGGCGAGCAACTGTTGATTTTGAAGTGCGGCCGGCAGCTGGAGGCAGCTCCTCAGCTGTATCTTTCTCCTCAGCTGATTTCACAGCATCTCGTTTGTCTTTGGGAGTGTAAACACTCCGAATCACATCCAAAGCCTTCTTGGTTGTTGGGAACAACATCTGCCTTTTTACTGTGGTCTCCTCACAGTCTTCCCACACCATGTTCTGATCCTTCGTGGCGAGAAGGATCAGGGCAGAAATTTTAACTCCAAAGTTGAGAGTTCCCTTGACACTCAACAACTTTTCTCCAGAGTCAGTTGTGGTTTCTGAAATCTTCTGCTTCTCCATTATCAACTGGTGTTCGAAGAACTTGAACCAGTTGATGTTGTTCTTGTGCTTGTGCTCCAAAGCAATCAGCTGCTTGAGCTTTGGTCGGCTGATGTCTACAAAGGCTCCGATGTATCCAAAGATGACCTTGGATACAACATCGAACCGAAGTCGATGCTCGAGTTTCAACTTCGTTCGCTGCATGTTGCTCCTCAATTTTTCTAGAGTGATGAGAGCATTCTCAAGAAATTGATCAGCATCTACATCGGTGATGTTCTCGACGGTGTCCGTGGCGGTCAGATTTGGTGGAATGATGGAGCATAGCATAACGGAGACCGGTATGGAGACGGTGACACGACAGATAGTTCTGGCAGGAACGTCGCGCTGTCATCCAGATATTTCTGAAACGAGGCCATTGACACGCACCCGTCATATGGTACGATCAAAATACCTGTGTATGCCCCAGACGGACAGTACACGCTCCTATGCCCACTACCGGACTGGTTAGTCTTAGCGGTAAGCTAGGGTCGATCCCACAGAGAGTGATGAACCTCTTTACTCTTCAGTGTACAAATCTAGTTGTCACGGTCTCAATCTGTATATCTGCACAATAAACTAAACGGAAATCAAATATTAAAAGGGGGTTAAGATTTGGGGTAGGTTATGATCGTTGTTGATATGTTGATTCGGTCATGGGCACACTGAAGATCCGTCCATGCTTCATATAAATTCAAGGCGTGGCCCAAAGACATTGGGGCGTTTCAAGAGTTCATACTCCACACTTGGGATGGTTGAATCCCTTGTTGTCGTCTTGGTCCGAAGGTCACGCTTCACCCCGGTCACAAGGCCGTGCTTCACTCCTCCTTAGATAGTAGTCATACCCGATCTCTCCAAGTATGACCCTCACCAACCTTCTCTTCCAAACTTCCCATGTCCGCACCTACAGAGTAGACGTAACTCGCGGGATATTCATTTCCGGTACCACGTCCAACCGGTCATCGATATGCCTACGATACGCGAGATGAGTCCTTTGGTCGATAACCATGGCTTGATGCCTCGTCACATTTGATGGGTGATTGTTAGAGAAGCCCAAGACTGAAGAAGGACGCAGTATCCCCTTGTCCATTCCTAACCATCCAGATCTACAGCACCATGTCAGGTGTTGCTTAGCTACTCGGTCATGGGCACACCGAACGTTACCGTATGTCATGCCCTGCCTTTGCTTGACATGGTACAGCTCCAACCGAACGGAGATCACCCGTTAGGTCAGGTCTGCCCATGAATTCTGCTCCAGTCCATCCAGAACTACTGGACTCAATCGATGGCACAAGTGCCTCACGAATGTTTTCACATATCATCAGTCAATCATTTCCCATACCCAAATCTCACCAAGTAGATTACTCACACATAATTAAATACATAATGATAAGCGAAATAGAACACATGAATGAAAAGAAATACGAAATGCTTGAATTAAAAGTACCTAAGGCAAACAGCCTTGGATTTGTTCTTCACAGCAGAATGTAAATCAAAGCATATAAATTGTTTGAACAGAAAATATAGAACTGAAAGTAAAAGTGTTTTCTTCGGACTAAGAGCTGGAGAATGATAAATTAACCAACATTGTGCCAGTCGCTCCGGCTGGACTTTTATAGTAGAACTGGTAGCAAGCAAAACCCTAAGCGAGTAGACTCAATCGGCATGATTGGCAATTTCCATGTTGAGCGAGATTCTGATTATCTGTGATTGACTGGATTGATGATTGGCAATCTCCGATTGATTGGTTTATTTAGGGTAAGGCGCTGACCTCCAAATCCTTCCTTCCATAGATGCTTGGCAGATATTGTGCGAATCTTCTTCAACGCGGCTTTCCTTCTTGAGCTCTGATGATTGACTGGCAATTGCTGTAGTGGTCAAACTGGTTGCATGTTTCATGATTTGATTCTTCGTAAGCAAGGCAGTTGCAAGATCTTCTTTGTTGTTGGGTGCATTGCGTTAATACCACGAATGCGAATGATGAACAGCAACTTAGCTTCAGGGTTCACATGGAATCCTCCTTTCAACCTCGTCTCTTGCTTCAATTCATCTCCTGCTCTGCATACTCCTTTGCGTAGTCCTTGCAACCGACTGAATTTACTCCAGTTCTGCTCATTCTGACCACCTTTCCTCTGTTTGACTTGGACTGAGCTTTCTTCCTTCGAACAATAGTTTCCTTCCCCTGGACAGACACTAATGACACAAAAAGACAAGAAAAATAGGGCCAAATGGCCCAAAAGTCGAAGACGCATCAGACCTACACACTTAAACCATACTTGCCCTCAAGTATGTTGGTGGATTCACAAAGACACCAAGAAGAGAGATGAATGAAAAAGAAATAAAATTTCAAGACACGAAAATGCGCAATCAAATGGATCAGTACGTGCATGCATGTATCCACCAAATTAACATTTCACAACCCCATTGAGCAAATACATCACATGATTACATTAGCAGTCTTCCTCACACACTCATGTGTATGGCTAGTGTTTACTCTCAGTTCATGCTGCATTAGTTTTACTATTAGCTTGTTTGAGGATTTATGGCTATCAGTGAATCTGGTGCAGTTTATCAAAGGGTCTTAATTTGGTTGTAATGGGGCATACGGAGCAGGGTAAGGACCTTTAGACAGTGGGTTAAAACATGATTCCAGTCACATGGACTGCTCTTTCAATATAAGTGCTCCCACTAATCCTCATACTCTTTTCTTTTCCTTGGGGTTTATTTCTTCCTTAGGCATGTATTGATCTTTGATCACACTTAGAATTTGCATTCTTTTCATTTATGCCTTCTTCTTAACATTGACCACCCCTTTTTTTTACCCCTCTTTCACTTGTGTCTTTCCACTTAGAGTACCTATGTGCCATTCTTATTTGTATAGTGTGGGAGACACACTCTTAATCAAATATCATTACAATGGCTTATGAAAGAAAAAGTGCTTCGGCTCAAAGTGGTTAACAATGGTTTATCATGTTCAGCTAGATAATTATGGGGCTTCTAATCATGAATAAACTGCCCTTATCCTTTAATCTACACCACCAGCTAAAATCCACTAACAAGCTCTAGGATTACTAAACAGCATGAACACACAGAAGATAGAAATAAATAGGCTCAATTCTCGCAGGTATGGACTTCTGTATTCCCTCTACTGCTATGCATGTAATGTTGCTCAGCATACCATTCAAACCAGTCGAACCAAACAACATGCACACATCCCCTAATCCATATATCATGCGCACACACAGACTCACAGATTTATTCTACACTAGACTCCAGCTGACACAAAACGTAAAAGAAACAGAAATGAAAAGAATAAAAAGAAAAATAAAACCTAAACTAAAAATAGGAGAAAGGAAACTTATTCACTCTGGTCGGAGGCATCCTCCTCCTCTCCGTCCGCTTTTGCCATCAACTCCTCAAAGCCCTTCTTCATGTTGGTATGGATTGCGTCATCTCTGCCTTCAGCATCGCTACCTCTGCACGCAGCTCTTTCAGTTCTGCCAGTACGGCCACCATCTCGCTGTTTGAGCGGCGCGGAACCGCCTGCTCATTCGCCTTGCTCGGTTCTGCTCTGCCTGCTGTGCCCTCTGAATGGACCAGCGAGTAATTCCCTTGCTCATCCACCTCAACAATCCTCCACCTCATGAAGCACCCTTGGTCCAGAAATCTTGTATCAGCCGCTGCGAGATCATCTGGCTTATCCAAGTCAAAATTGGTGAGATTCTTTGCAAGAATCGTCGCCAAAGGGCAGAGTGAAAGGAATTTGTTGTGGTGGGTCACGCCGAACTAAAACTGTTGTGCTGCTATGAACCCAAAGTTCACCCGTTTCTTCTCCATCATGCACCATAAAATGAACAGCTCCTGCTGAGTCACCACGTTGGACCCCTCCAAACGCCCGTAGATGTTGTAAGCCAGCCACCTGTGGCAAATCTGTAGCGTTGGATTTCTGATCTCATTGGACTTGCTGTTGTTCTTCACATAGCGATTCCTAATGGAGATGATTGACCAGTAGTGGTCAATCTGAGACTTCCACTCATCCGAGGCCACCGTCTCTGCCTCTTTATACTCATCCTCATATACCTCCCGCGGCTCGAGTACTCCGAGTTGAATGTTCAACTCATTGATGGAGAGAGGGAACATCCTGCCCTGCAGTTGAAAGCGCAGGGTGCCCGGAGTCTCGATACCGTAGTTGCCGCGGGGTTTAAACTCCACTGTCCCCATGAATTCCTCCAACAGCTTCTTGAACGCAGGGTAGTTCCATTCCAAAACCTTTCCCCAACCGATACCCTTGAAGTATTCCTCCACCTTCTCTTTGATTCCAAATGCTTCCAAGCTTTCTGTCAACAGGTAGTACCAAGGAAGGATCTCCCTTTTCTGCAGGATAGCATACCGCTGGCTGTCTCGTGGTATGGTTGCTCCAGATGATGCAGGTCGTAGTACGCCTTTCCTCTTGGTTCCTGATTTCGTGGCGGTGACACTGGGTGTAGACTTCACAGGCGCTTGAATCTCCCCCGAGTTAGAGTTGTCGATGATCTCCACTCTCTCTATTTCTTCCTCTTCAATTTCCTTTGCTTCTCCTTCTTTTTCTCCTTCCTTTGCCTTCCCTTTTTCCTCAGCTGTAATCCTCCCTGCCGTGGTCGCAGTACCAACCTTGCCCCCTAATTTGCTCTGTCTGGACTTCTGCGATAAGAGGGGTTTCGAGGTTTCAAGCTTCCTCTTTGCTCCCACCCCTTTCTCCTTGCTCTGCGGGGTGACATCTTCCTGGGCCCGCACGGGAATGCTTTTTTATGTCTCCTCCTTTCCTACTGGCTCTCCCCCTTGCTCGCCTTCTTGTTCCTTCTCTTCGTGGTCAGAAGTGGTCAGACCACTCTCCTTTGATTGAGATTGGGAGCGGGGAGAACTGGGGACTGGAGTAGGCTCCTTTGGTGGAGGACTGGATGTTTTCATTCCAGCGGTCTTCTTCTTTGCTGCTGCTGCGGTAGTGGTGTCCTTGACCACAGGCTTCTTCTTCTCTTTCTTCCTTGGCGGTTGAACATCTGGTTCTTCCTCGACCTGTTCCTGCTCTTGGTCACCCGCAGCGCCTCTTTCTCCGGCGGGGGAATCTTCTTCTGTGCCTCTTCTTCCACACCCCGAGTAGATGTGGTCTTTTCTGAACTGTGCACAGGAGTTTCCTCGGAAGTGGTGTTGCGCGTTTTTCTCTTCTCCCCCACCGGTACAGATTTTATAGCGGCTGGGCCTTTGGTTTGAGTACTGCCGGAGGCGGCGACACTTTTGTTCGTTTTTTTGTGCACGGCTTTCTTGATTCTGACCATGGTGATGGTTGGAACTTTGGGGTTTTCAGAAAGACAGCGAAGGCTTGTGGAGGTATGTGGAGTGAGAACTGTGATTGCGTGTTTAAATGGCAGATTTGTGGATGACGGTTATGGCGAAGTGGAGAAAGTGGCTGAGTGTATGGCGGTTGTGGGCTCCTTTGGTGGAGGACTGGCTGTTTTCTTTCCAGTGGTCTTCTTCTTCGCTGCTGCTGCGGTAGTGGTGTCCTTGACCACAGGCTTCTTCTTCTCTTTCTTCCTTGGCGGTTGAACATCTGGTTCTTCCTCGACCTGTTCCTGCTCTTGGTCACCCGCAGCGCCTCTTTCTCCGGCGGGGGAATCTTCTTCTGTGCCTCTTCTTCCACACCCCGAGTAGATGTGGTCTTTTCTGAACTGTGCACAGGAGTTTCCTCGGAAGTGGTGCTGCGCGTTTTTCTCTTCTCCCCCACCGGTACAGATTTTATAGCGGCTGGGCCTTTGGTTTGAGTACTGCCGGAGGCGGCGACACTTTTGTTCGTTTTTTTGTGCACGGCTTTCTTGATTCTGACCATGGTGATGGTTGGAACTTTGGGGTTTTCAGAAAGACAGCGAAGGCTTGTGGAGGTATGTGGAGTGAGAACTGTGATTGCGTGTTTAAATGGCAGATTTGTGGATGACGGTTATGGCGAAGTGGAGAAAGTGGCTGAGTGTATGGCGGTTGTGGGCTCCTTTGGTGGAGGACTGGCTGTTTTCTTTCCAGCGGTCTTCTTCTTCGCTGCTGCTGCGGTAGTGGTGTCCTTGACCACAGGCTTCTTCTTCTCTTTCTTCCTTGGCGGTTGAACATCTGGTTCTTCCTCGACCTGTTCCTGCTCTTGGTCACCCGCAGCGCCTCTTTCTCCGGCGGGGGAATCTTCTTCTGTGCCTCTTCTTCCACACCCCGAGTAGATGTGGTCTTTTCTGAACTGTGCACAAGAGTTTCCTCGGAAGTGGTGCTGCGCGTTTTTCTCTTCTCCCCCACCGGTACAGATTTTATAGCGGCTGGGCCTTTGGTTTGAGTACTGCCGGAGGCGGCGACACTTTTGTTCGTTTTTTTGTGCACGGCTTTCTTGATTCTGACCATGGTGATGGTTGGAACTTTGGGGTTTTCAGAAAGACAGCGAAGGCTTGTGGAGGTATGTGGAGTGAGAACTGTGATTGCGTGTTTAAATGGCAGATTTGTGGATGACGGTTATGGCGAAGTGGAGAAAGTGGCTGAGTGTATGGCGGTTGTGGGCTCCTTTGGTGGAGGACTGGCTGTTTTCTTTCCAGCGGTCTTCTTCTTCGCTGCTGCTGCGGTAGTGGTGTCCTTGACCACAGGCTTCTTCTTCTCTTTCTTCCTTGGCGTTGAACATCTGGTTCTTCCTCGACCTGTTCCTGCTCTTGGTCACCCGCAGCGCCTCTTTCTCCGGCGGGGGAATCTTCTTCTGTGCCTCTTCTTCCACACCTCGAGTAGATGTGGTCTTTTCTGAACTGTGCATAGGAGTTTCCTCGGAAATGGTGCTGCGCGTTTTTCTCTTCTCCCCCACCGGTACAGATTTTATAGCGGCTGGGCCTTTGGTTTGAGTACTGTCGGAGACGGCGACACTTTTGTTCGTTTTTTTTGTGCACGGCTTTCTTGATTCTGACCATGGTGATGGTTGGAACTTTGGGGTTTTCAGAAAGACAGCGAAGGCTTGTGGAGGTATGTGGAGTGAGAACTGTGATTGCGTGTTTAAATGGCAGATTTGTGGATGACGGTTATGGCGAAGTGGAGAAAGTGGCTGAGTGTATGGCGGTTGTGGGCTCCTTTGGTGGAGGACTGGCTGTTTTCTTTCCAGCGGTCTTCTTCTTCGCTGCTGCTGCGGTAGTGGTGTCCTTGACCACAGGCTTCTTCTTCTCTTTCTTCCTTGGCGGTTGAACATCTGGTTCTTCCTCGACCTGTTCCTGCTCTTGGTCACCCGCAGCGCCTCTTTCTCCGGCGGGGGAATCTTCTTCTGTGCCTCTTCTTCCACACCCCGAGTAGATGTGGTCTTTTCTGAACTGTGCACAGGAGTTTCCTCGGAAGTGGTGCTGCGCGTTTTTCTCTTCTCCCCCACCGGTACAGATTTTATAGCGGCTGGGCCTTTGGTTTGAGTACTGCCGGAGGCGGAGACACTTTTGTTCGTTTTTTTGTGCACGGCTTTCTTGATTCTGACCATGGTGATGGTTGGAACTTTGGGGTTTTCAGAAAGACAGCGAAGGCTTGTGGAGGTATGTGGAGTGAGAACTGTGATTGCGTGTTTAAATGGCAGATTTGTGGATGACGGTTATGGCGAAGTGGAGAAAGTGGCTGAGTGTATGGCGGTTGTGGGCTCCTTTGGTGGATGACTGGCTGTTTTCTTTCCAGCGGTCTTCTTCTTCGCTGCTGCTGCGGTAGTGGTGTCCTTGACCACAGGCTTCTTCTTCTCTTTCTTCCTTGGCGGTTGAACATCTGGTTCTTCCTCGACCTGTTCCTGCTCTTGGTCACCCGCAGCGCCTCTTTCTCCGGCGGGGGAATCTTCTTCTGTGCCTCTTCTTCCACACCCCGAGTAGATGTGGTCTTTTCTGAACTGTGCACAGGAGTTTCCTCGGAAGTGGTGCTGCGCGTTTTTCTCTTCTCCCCCACCGGTACAGATTTTATAGCGGCTGGGCCTTTGGTTTGAGTACTGCCGGAGGCGGCGACACTTTTGTTCGTTTTTTTGTGCACGGCTTTCTTGATTCTGACCATGGTGATGGTTGGAACTTTGGGGTTTTCAGAAAGACAGCGAAGGCTTGTGGAGGTATGTGGAGTGAGAACTGTGATTGCGTGTTTAAATGGCAGATTTGTGGATGACGGTTATGGCGAAGTGGAGAAAGTGGCTGAGTGTATGGCGGTTGTGGGCTCCTTTGGTGGAGGACTGGCTGTTTTCTTTCCAGCGGTCTTCTTCTTCGCTGCTGCTGCGGTAGTGGTGTCCTTGACCACAGGCTTCTTCTTCTCTTTCTTCCTTGGCGGTTGAACATCTGGTTCTTCCTCGACCTGTTCCTGCTCTTGGTCACCCGCAGCGCCTCTTTCTCCGGCGGGGGAATCTTCTTCTGTGCCTCTTCTTCCACACCCCGAGTAGATGTGGTCTTTTCTGAACTGTGCACAAGAGTTTCCTCGGAAGTGGTGCTGCGCGTTTTTCTCTTCTCCCCCACCGGTACAGATTTTATAGCGGCTGGGCCTTTGGTTTGAGTACTGCCGGAGGCGGCGACACTTTTGTTCGTTTTTTTGTGCACGGCTTTCTTGATTCTGACCATGGTGATGGTTGGAACTTTGGGGTTTTCAGAAAGACAGCGAAGGCTTGTGGAGGTATGTGGAGTGAGAACTGTGATTGCGTGTTTAAATGGCAGATTTGTGGATGACGGTTATGGCGAAGTGGAGAAAGTGGCTGAGTGTATGGCGGTTGTGGGCTCCTTTGGTGGAGGACTGGCTGTTTTCTTTCCAGCGGTCTTCTTCTTCGCTGCTGCTGCGGTAGTGGTGTCCTTGACCACAGGCTTCTTCTTCTCTTTCTTCCTTGGCGGTTGAACATCTGGTTCTTCCTCGACCTGTTCCTGCTCTTGGTCACCCGCAGCGCCTCTTTCTCCGGCGGGGGAATCTTCTTCTGTGCCTCTTCTTCCACACCCCGAGTAGATGTGGTCTTTTCTGAACTGTGCACAGGAGTTTCCTCGGAAGTGGTGCTGCGCGTTTTTCTCTTCTCCCCCACCGGTACAGATTTTATAGCGGCTGGGCCTTTGGTTTGAGTACTGCCGGAGGCGGCGACACTTTTGTTCGTTTTTTTGTGCACGGCTTTCTTGATTCTGACCATGGTGATGGTTGGAACTTTGGGGTTTTCAGAAAGACAGCGAAGGCTTGTGGAGGTATGTGGAGTGAGAACTGTGATTGCGTGTTTAAATGGCAGATTTGTGGATGACGGTTATGGCGAAGTGGAGAAAGTGGCTGAGTGTATGGCGGTTGTGGGCTCCTTTGGTGGAGGACTGGCTGTTTTCTTTCCAGCGGTCTTCTTCTTCGCTGCTGCTGCGGTAGTGGTGTCCTTGACCACAGGCTTCTTCTTCTCTTTCTTCCTTGGCGGTTGAACATCTGGTTCTTCCTCGACCTGTTCCTGCTCTTGGTCACCCGCAGCGCCTCTTTCTCCGGCAGGTTGCTTCTCCGGCGGGGGAATCTTCTTCTGTGCCTCTTCTTCCACACCCCGAGTAGATGTGGTCTTTTCTGAACTGTGCACAGGAGTTTCCTCGGAAGTGGTGCTGCGCGTTTTTTTCTTCTCCCCCACCGGTACAGATTTTGTAGCGGCTGGGCCTTTGGTTTGAGTACTGCCAGAGGCGGCGACACTTTTGTTCGTTCTTTTGTGCGCGGCTTTCTTGATTCTGACCATGGTGATGGTTGGAACTTTGGGGTTTTTAGAAAGACGGCGAAGGCTTGTGGAGGTATGTGGAGTGAGAACTGGGTTGCGTGTTTAAATGGCAAATTTGTGGATGATGGTTATGGCGAAGTGGAGAAAGTGGCTGAGTGTATGGCGGTTGTGGAGGCTGTAAGGGTTAATGGAGGAGGGTTTTCTCCTTTTAACTGATGGAATGGTGAGATGACAGTTATGGGAAGTCGAAACAATCAAGGGAATAAAATCATTACCAAATTTGAAATTCAAATTTCGTGCGAAATCCCAAGCGCCGCAATTATATCCAACCGTCCTTGTCAGATGCGCCTCCACGTCATTCCCTGGTTAGACTGTCCCCATTCCACACACCGGTCTGCCACCTACACACTTTGCATCGCAAAGTGGTTTCGCAATTCACCCTGGACCTCCACCTACACACTTTGCATCGCAAAGTGGGTTCGAATCTCAAAATAGACTCTAAAAACACCTTGGCCCACGTTCTCCGACTCTGACTTAGTCCAATACTCACTTAACTCAAAACAATTCTTTAATAACTAATTAAGGGAAAGCGGTTGTGGTCTTACTGACGACCACTCCTGGGTTGCCTCCCAGTCAGCGCTCTTGTTTAATTTCTTGAGCTCGACTTCCAGCTTTGGCTCTTTACTGATAAATAGGATCCAGTAAAGAACATTTCTCCTTGGTCTTCTTTAACTCTGAATAATCGAAGTATGGTTTCAAGCGATGACCGTTCACCACAAAAGTATCATTTCCATTCAAATCATAAACTTCGACACTTCCATTTGGGAATAACTCCTTCACGATGTAAGGTCCTCCCCATTTTGATCTAAGCTTCCCACTCATCAACTTAAATCGAGAGTTGAATAACAACACCTTTTGGCCAGACCAAAATTCCTTCTTCCTAAGCTTTGCATCGTGGATTCTCCTCGTTCTTTCCTTATACAAAACTACATTGTCATATAACTCCAACCGAAGTTCCTCCAATTCATTCATTTGCAACTTCCTTTCTTCTCCGGCCTTAGTCATACTGAAGTTGATTCTCTTGATCGCCCAGTAAGCTTTGTGTTCCACTTCTACTGGTAAATGGCATCTTTTTTCGAACACAAGCCTAAATGGTGACATGCCAATTGGAGTTTTATAGGCAGTGCGGTATGCCCATAACGCATCTCCCAGGTAATTGCTCCAATCTTTACGATTGGGATGGACCACCTTCTCCAATATGCCCTTGATCTCCCTGTTAGAAATTTCAGCCTGCCCATTGGCCTGAGGGTGATATGCAGTCGTGGCTTTATGTTTCACCCCCATTCTTTTGGTGAGTGCTCTAATCGTGGCATTGTAGAAATGAGATCCTTGGTCGCTGATGAGGATTTTTGGAACTCCAAATCTATTAAACACCTGCTCTCTCAAAAATTCTGCCACCGTATGAGCATCATTACTGGTTGTAGCCTTTGCCTCGACCCATTTGGATACGTAATCGACTGCCACCAAAATGTATTCATAATTTCCCGACTTAGGAAGTGGTCCCATAAAGTCGATTCCCCATACATCGAAGATTTCCACAGGCATAATAGGCATTTGAGGCATTTCATCTCTTGCGGTAATACCCCCTACCATCTGACACTTCGGGCAGCCCTATACCCATTTCTTGGCATCAGCAAAGATTGTAGGCAAATAGAATCCACTTTCCAATATTCTTTGCGCTGTTCTTCTTCCACCGAAATGGCCACTGCATCCTGTGCTATGGCACATCTCCAATATCTGAGCATGTTCAATCTCCGGAACGCACCTCCGTATGATTTGATCTGTGCCAATCTTCCATAAATGCGGTGCTTCCCAAAAATAAGATCGAGCCTGTGTCACCAATTTCTCTTTCTCGAACTTGGTCTTCCCTGGTGGCACTTCCTTAGTGAAAAGATAATTTGCTATGTCTGCAAACCAGGGCTCCTTCTTGGTTAGGGCATACAGAGTCTTTATCTCCATATGATCTCGTACGGCGTACAGCCTCTCATCCGGAAAAAACGTCTTCTATTGGTTCACCATCATCCTTTCCCATTTGTAACCTGCTTAGATGATCAGCTACTAGGTTGGCGGCTCCCTTCTTATCTCTTATTTCTAAGTCGAACTCTTGAAGCAGCAATATCCACCGGATAAGTCGTGGTTTTGATTCTTTCTTCGCCATGAGGTATTTCAAAGCAGCGTGATCGGTGTAAATGATCGCCTTTGTGCCCAGAAGGTATGATCTGAATTTCTCTATTGTGAAAACCACTGCCAACAATTCCTTCTCAGTTGTGGTGTAGCTACACTGAGCTGGATTCAAAGTCTTGGAGGCGTAGTATATAACGTGGCTTTCCTTACCTTTCTTCTGCCCCAGTACTGCTCCAACCGCGTAATTGCTGGCATCACACATGATTTCGAATGGTATCTCCCAATCTGGTGGTTGAATAATAGGAGCTGATACCAATCTGTCCCGTAGATTCAGAAATGCCTCTTTACAGTCGTCATCAAAGTCGAACTGTACATCCTGTTGTAACAAACGGGTCATGGGTTGAGCAACCTTTGCGAAATCCTTTATGAATCTGCGGTAGAATCCTGTGTGGCCAAGGAATGCCCGTATGTGCTTGACCGTAGTTGGGTATGGCAACTTGGCAATGGAATCAATTTTTGCCTTGTCCACTTCGATGCCCCTCTCCGATATGACATGGCCCAGTACGATGCCTTCTTTCACTATAAAATGGCATTTTTCATAATTGAGTACCAGGCTTTTCTCCACGCATCTTTTCAATACTAGCTCCAAATGATTAAGGCATGTGTCGAACGAATCACCATACACCGTGAAATCATCCATAAACACCTCTATGCAATTTTCCAATAAATCTGAAAAAATGCTCATCATGCACCGTTGGAAGGTTCCAGGTGCATTACAAAGACCAAATGGCATTCTTCGGTATGCGAAAGTCCCGTACACCAAGTGAACTTGGTCTTTTCTTGATCTTCTTGAGCTACGAATATTTGCATATATCCTGAATATCCATCCAAAAAACAGTAATAGGCATTACCAGCTAGTTTTTCCAGCATTTGGTTGATAAAGGGTAATGGAAAACAGTTTGTAGCCTTGTTGGAACGAGCTCGCCTTTGTCATTCTCCACAACCTGTATTCCAGATTTCTTCGGTACGACGTGAACCGGGCTGACCCATTGGCTGTCGGATATAGGGTAAATTATGCCCAACTCCAAAAGCTTTAGGATCTCCTTAAGTACCACCTCTTTCATGATAGGATTCATTTTCCTCTGCGAATCCCGTACTGGTCGTGCTCCTTCTTCCAAGTATATATGGTGCATACACTCTGTTGGACTGATACCCTTTATATCTGCCAGGGTCCAACCAATGGCTTCCTTGTTCTCTCTCAATACTCTGACTAGTCTTTCTTCCTGCAACATGGTTAGATCAGAACTGATAATCACTGGAAGAGTTTCCTCCGGTCCCAAGTAAGCATATTGCAAGTGCTTTGGCAGCTTCTTTAACTCTAAGACTGGGGCCTTCACAATCAAGGGCATCAGTTTCTCGTGTTGCCCATACTGAGAGAATAACTCCGGTTTGCCCTGTCCCGATCCTCCGATGGAGTACACTTCCAAGATATTATCTTTGATCTTCCTGTCAACCTCCACTGCTGCTTCCAAGGTGCTTTCCTTTAAAGAGTACAACTCCATGATGGCTTCTTTCATCTCGAGGTCCTCTGTTTGCACGGCATCTCGATCGGTCAGTCCGGCTTGTATCACCCTTTCTGTAGTGTCGCTTGAGCTGAATTCCAGGTTTTGCTCTTGTACCAATGGTTCGAATATGTCAATCATTTCTACAGACTCTAGTTCAGGTTTCCTTCTCATGGCTTCATAAATGTTGAACTCTTCCACCACGCCATCGAATTCACACGATAGAATTCCAGTCTTCATGTCCAGTTTAGTCCCTGCAGTCATCATGAATGGTCTGCCCAGGAGAATGGAGTTCTCCTTTGCTTCTGAACCAGTATCCAGCACGTAGAAGTCAACAGGAAAAATCAGCTCTCCTACTTTGATCAGCACATCTTGAATAACACCTTCTGGATACGCGTTTGACCTGTCTGCTAATTGTATAACAACTCGGGTGTTCCGTAGTTCCCCCAAGTTGAGCCTGTTGAAAACTGCTAGGGGCATAACGTTTATAGATGCCCCCAAGTCCATCATGGCTTTGTTCATGTTCCTGCCCGTGATGTTGCAAGGGATAGTGAACATCCCCGGATCTTTCTTCTTAGGTGGCAGTTTCTGTTGTATAATGGCTGACACACTCTCTCCCATAATATATCGAACATCTTCATCAATCTTCACCTTCCTCGAGCAGAGATCTTTAAAGAACTTGGCATACTTTGGAATTTGCTTAATCGCGTCCAGTAGGGGTAGGCTAAGTTCCAATTTTCGAAAGATTTTCATCATATTATTGGCTTCTTTCTCTCTGGCTTTCTGTCGAAGTCTACCCGGATAAGGGGGTTCGGTCTGCTCATCACCATCTATTTCTCCTGAAATTTTGTTGCTGGTTCCCTCCTCTCTTTGCCGGTTAACTTCTGCCTCCGCCAAAATTTTTTCAGCTTGCTCATCATCCACCTCTGTGATTATCACTTGTGCCTGTTCTTTGTGGTTGATCCCTTGAGGTGGGAGTTTCCCTGTATTCTCTTCTACTTTCGCCAGCGCCTTCGCCAAATGACCAATCTGCACGTTGGTTTGATTCATACCAGCTCGGATTTCATTGCGGAACTTCTCACTTTCCTTAGCCATACTCTCCATGGCCTCTTCCCATGGTGCTCTCCTCTGATGAGGCGGTTGATACACTTGCTGCTGCTGTGGTTGGTAGTGTTGTTGTTGTGGTGGGCCTCCATGATATTGTCCTTGCTGTTGGTGCTGGGAAAATGATTGAGATGATCCCGGTAGACCTGTACCGTTCTATTGTGGTTGACCATCCTGTTTCCATCTAAAGTTAGGATGATCCCTCCACCCTCTGTTGTACATATTTGAAAACGGGTCATGTTTCCTCTGAAATCCTTCATTTCCCCCCATGGCATTTACGTCCATTATATCTTCACCAAAGTTGCGGCAATTTTCAGATTGATGCCCTACTGCATCGCATAGGCCACACTGTCTAACCTTCCTCTGCATGGTTAGACCACTCAGCAGTGTCTTTATTTCTTTCATCTCCTTTTCCAGATTTGTCAGTTTATTTTTCTCCTTTCCGCTCTCTGGTATCTCTCTGCTTCTTTCATGTCCATCATCTCTAGATTCTTCTGCCATTATTCCTAAGAGTTTGAAAATCTCTTGAGGTGATTTGCTCAGCAACGATCCATTGCATGCAGCCAATACCAGTCCTCGATCACTCCTCCGCATGCCCTTTGGAGTGATCTGGTGGTGAGGACAGTTGCTTAACAACTGTTTGAAGCGAGTCCAGTACTCATAAAAGGTCTCCAGTCCATCCTGCTTGATGTTTCGGATGTCCCATCTCATCCTTTCAACTCTTGTGGCTGGGAAGAATTCTTCCAGGAAGCTGTGTTGCATTTCTGCCCAAGAGGTGACGCTCCCTTCAGGTAGATTATACAGCCATCTCCTTGCTCTATCCACCAATGAAAATGGAAACAGAACCAGGTTCACATATTCCTGCTGATTCTCATTGGACTGGTGCATCACCGTCATTTCGAAGTCCTAGAGATGGGTATGCGGGTCGTCTCCTGGATATCCATTAAATTTCGGTAAGACCTGTATTAATGCGGGTTTCAAGTCGAACCGCTCAGGTGCGAAGGGATTTGTTGGTAAGGTGATCCCGTTCGGCCTGAGATTCAGATTAGTTGGGACTGCTTAAGGGTTTGCGGTGGCTGTGGTTGTTCACCCATAGCGTCGCGTCTCGCTATTCGTGCAAGTGCGCGTAGTCATCGTTCAGTTCGTTCAATATCTGGATCAAAGGTTAATGCTCTCTGTACTCAACGAGTTCCACGCATGCACTAGTAGTGGAAGATGGAATGAGAAGAGTAAAATAGTTGCGCGTCACTCCTCGGCAACGGCGCCAATTTTGATACGCACCTGTCGTATGGTACGATCAAA
Source organism: Schizonepeta tenuifolia (assembly GCA_029490685.1). Lineage (NCBI taxonomy): Eukaryota > Viridiplantae > Streptophyta > Magnoliopsida > Lamiales > Lamiaceae > Schizonepeta > Schizonepeta tenuifolia. The sequence continues at coordinate 57,711,611 of CM055958.1, forward strand.
ATACCTGTGTATGCCCCAGACGGACACTACACGCTCCTATGCCCACTACCGGACTGGTTAGTCTTAGCGGTAAGCTAGGGTCGATCCCACGGAGAGTGATGAACCTCTTTACTCTTCAGTGTACAAATCGAGTTGTCACGGTCTCAATCTGTATATCTGCACAATAAACTAAACGGAAATCAAATATTAAAAGGGAGGTAAGATTTGGGGTAGGTTATGATCGTTGTTGATATGTTGATTCGGTCATGGGCACACTGAAGATCCGTCCATGCTTCATATAAACTCAAGGCGTGGCCCAAAGACATTGGGGCGTTTCAAGAGTTCATACTCTACACTTGGGATGGTTGAATCCCTTGATGTCGTCTTGGTCCGAAGGTCACGCTTCACCCCGGTCACAAGGCCGTGCTTCACTCCTCCTTAGATAGTAGTCATACTCGATCTCTCCAAGTATGACCCTCACCAACCTTCTCTTCCAAACTTTCCATGTCTGCACCTACAGAGTAGACGTAACTCGCGGGATATTCATTTCCGGTACCACGTCCAACCGGTCATCGATATGCCTACGATACGCGAGATGAGTCCTTTGGTCGATAACCATGGCTTGATGCCTCGTCACAGTTGATGGGTGATTGTTAGAGAAGCCCAAGACTGAAGAAGGACGCAGTATCGCCTTGTCCATTCCTCACCATCCAGATCTACAGCACCATGTCAGGTGTTGCTTAGCTACTCGGTCATGGGCACACCGAACGTTACCGTCTGTCATGCCCTGCCTTTGCTTGACATGGTATAGCTCCAACCGAACGGAGATCACCCGTTAGGTCAGGTTTGCCCATGAATTCTGCTCCAGTCCTTCCAGAACTACTGGACTCAACCGATGGCACAAGTGCCTCACGAATGTTTTCACATATCATCAGTCAATCATTTCCCATACCCAAATCTCACCAAGTAGATTACTCACACATAATTAAATACATAATGATAATCGAAATAGAACACATGAATGAAAAGAAATACGAAATGCTTGAATTAAAAGTACCTAAGGCAAACAGCCTTGGATTTGTTCTTCACAGCAGAATGTAAATCAAAGCATATAAATTGTTTGAACAGAAAATATAGAACTGAAAGTAAAAGTGTTTTCTTCGGACTAAGAGTTGGAGAATGATAAATTAACCAACATTGTGCCAGCCGCTCCGGCTGGACTTTTATAGTAGAACTGGCAGCAAACAAAACCCTAAGCGAGTAGACTGAATCGGCATGATTGACAATTTCCATGTTGAGCGAGTTTCTGATTATCTATGATTGACTGGATTGATGATTGGCAATCTCCGATTGATTGGTTTATTTAGGGTAAGGCACTGACCTCCAAATCCTTCCTTCAATAGATGTTTGGCAGATATTGTGCGAATCTTCTTCCACGCGGCTTTCCTTCTTGAGCTCTAATGATTGACTGGCAATTACTGTAGTGGTCAAACTGGTTGCATGTTTCATGATTTGATTCTTCGTAAGCAAGGCAGTTGCAAGATCTTCTTTGTTGTTGGGTGCATTGTGTTAATACCACGAATGCGAATGATGAACAACAACTTAGCTTCAGGGTTCACATGGAATCCTCCTTTCAACCTCGTCTCTTGCTTCAATTCATCTCCTGCTCTGCATACTCCTTTGCGTAGTCCTTGCAACCGACTGAATTTACTCCAGTTCTGCTCATTCTGACCACCTTTCCTCTGTTTGACTTGGACTGAGCTTTCTTCCTTCGAACAATAGGGACAGACACTAATGACACAAAAAGACATGAAAAATAGAGCCAAATAGCCCAAAAGTCGAAGACGCATCAGCCATCTCGGCTGTCGATGGGAGATTTCAGGTTTAAGTTGAATTCCCCGACATGTCGCCTGAGAAGGTGAGTGGGGAAGAGCGTCGCCCACTCAAGAAGACCGTTCTCCCTGAGAAGTTTGGCGAGGGGGGATAACACCGGCGAGTCCAGTGCTTCTTCCGACAGAATTTGCTCAAAATGGATCTTGGATAACATCATGTCAAAAGTCTTCTCGTACGAAGAAGGAACTAGTGCTGGTCCAGAGGATGCCATCTTCTTTCCTTGCGAAAAAGCTTTTGGTGCCATTTAATATTGCAGTGAAGTATATATATAGAGAGAAAGAACTTAGCAGAAATGGTAAGACAGAATTAGAGACGAAGATGAACAGTTACTGCAGATGATCACAAGAATAGAAGGTAAGAAATCACTTCCTGATTTTCCGCCTTTTATAGGTTCGTGGGTCGATTGAAATTGACGGCCAAGGTTGAATGGCGCGAATCCATCAACGGCTGAGATCTTGCGACTGTTGACTAGCTTTGACTAACGTTGAATTCCGAGTTCCAATACGCACGAGTGAGAAGGTGAACTGTTTTTATGTTAGCCCAGTCGCACTATAAAGTAAGGCTATTGATGTTCAGCCGTACTTTACATTAAATGCGCTATGATGGCTATTTTAATCTAACTGACATGCTCAGGAATGTTTGAATTTATTTCAAGCATTCTCATTTAAGACACAAACACCTTCAGCCATAAATGATACCTGTCAGCTGATGTCGGAATCAGTTGTGTTCCAATGTTGCGGCATACCATCAGCTGACTCGAGTTCGTCTGTTCAGCTGACGTCTGATGTCTTCGGTTGGCGATCCGCATCTGAGATTCCCCCTTCATCTGAGCTTCCCCCTCAGATGGATATCTATCTCTTCACCTCATCTGATGGATCCAACAATCCAAGGAGATCGCATAACATCTTGAACCGTGCTTTGGCTAGAGGTTTGGTGAAAATATCTGCTCTCTGAATCTCAGTTGGAATCTTTTCCACAGATACATCTTTCTTCTCAATATGATCTCGGATAAAATGATGTCAGATGTCAATGTGCTTCGTCTGAGAATGGTGAACAGGATTCAAAGAGATAGCAATGGCACTTGAGCTATCACAATGAATGGGAACCTGTCCAGTTGCTACTTCATAATCTCTCAGCTGTTGCTTGAGCCACAACACTTGCATGCAACAACTACCGGCAGCCATGTACTCTGACTCGGTTGTAGAAGTGGCAACACATGCTTGTTTCTTGGAGAACCATGAAACTAACTTGCTTCCCATGAACTGACAGTGTCCAGATGTGGACTTCCTGTCCAACCGATCTCTGGCTAGATCCGCATCTGAGTATCCGGACAGTTGGATATTGTCGTCGGTTGGGTACCACAATCCAACATTAACAGTGCCCTTCAGATACTTAATAATGTTCTTTGCTGCCAACATGTGTGCTTCCCTCAGCTGAACTTGGAACCGAGCACACACTCCAACCGCATAAGATTTTTCTGGCCGACTGGCGGTTAGATATAGCAAAGAACCAATAATCCCTCTATACTTACTGGCATCCACGAGTTTTCCCTCAGATCCGGGTTCAATCTTCCAGTTAGTATTCATCGGGATCCTTGTGGTTTTACTTGACTGCAAACCGAACTTTGCGATGAGCTCCTTTGTATATTTGGACTAATTAATAAAAATTCCTTTTGATGACTGCTTCACCTGTAGTCCAAGAAAATAATTCATCTCGCCCATTATCGACAACTCGAATTTCTCCTTCATGAGAGTTGAGAATTTCTCGCACAGCTCCTCCGACTTGGAACTGAATATGATGTCATCGACGTAGATTTGCACAACAAGTATGTCTTCTTCAACTTTTATGGTGAACAGTGTTTTGTCAACTGACCCTCGTTTGAACCCCGAGTTCAGAAGAAAACCACAGAGAATGTCATACCAAGCCCTAGGTGCTTGCTTCAATCCATAGATCGCTTTCTTCAACTTATACACTCTTCCATCTCCAGTCTCAAAACTGGGAGGCTGTTCAACATAAACATCTTCCTTGATATCACCGTTGAGGAAGGCACACTTCACATCCATCTGATAAACCTTGAATTTGTGAAATGCGGCATAGGCTAGAAATATTCTGATGGCTTCCAACCTTGCAACAGGCACGAAGGAATCCTCGAAATCAATTCCTTCTTGTTGGCAATATCCTTGAGCTACCAACCTTGCCTTGTTTCTCACGATGAATCCAATGGCGTCTCTCTTGTTCTTGAAAATCCACATTAATCCAATAACTTTAACACCATTTGGTCTTTCTACCAACTCCCATACACAGTTGCGTAGAAATTCATTCAGCTCTTCTTGCATGGCTGTTGTCTAATGAACACAGTTGAGAGCTTCCAAAACATTCTTCGGTTCTGGCACATCAGCTACGAAACATGAAATCATGGCAATATCTCCTGCCTGTTCGAACTCCTCAAGAACTGCCAACTCCTCAGCATATTGGGCGTAAGTGTTGGAATCTTTCTCAGCTGAGTCTGGATTTGCAACTCTGCTCCTAGTACGCACACCTTTGGCTGGATCTCCGATGATGTTGTCATTGGAATGATCTTTATACCATCTCTTGTTGCGTCTTCCTTCTTCTTCCAACAGTGGCTGTTCCGTGATCTGAGCTGTGGGAGATGTTGGGATCTTCAGAACTGGTGATTTATTTGCTGTTGAGTCTGGATCCTCAACATGGATAATATCTTGAACCGGGCTCGGTTGGGCTTCAGATGCTGATGCAGTTGGAGTAACATCAGCTGAGGTTCCCCCTTGAGATGAGCTGGGGTCCTCACATTCATCTTCAGAGGAACAAGGATCATCATCCTCGGTTGCCCATACCAATGGTTCAGCTAGATTCTTCTGCCTTAGAACCTGCGATCTGGTGAGAGTTGCTGGAACATGTGGATCTGCTTGTTGTCCTTTAGCCTGTTCCCTGCACTCAAAGGTAGATTCATCAAAACTAACATGAGGTGTTATCTCCACAACACGAGAACTGTTGTTAAAAACTTTATAAGCCTTGATTCGAGCGGCATATCCGAGAAATATGCCCTTCTAAGCCTTGGCGTCAAAAGTTTTCAACTGAGTCTTCCCATTGTTGTGAATATAACACTTAGAACCAAAAACGCGAAAATATGAAATATCAGGCTTCCTGCGTCTCCATAGTTCATATGGAGTCTTTCCCAACCGCTTGGTTAGAAGAGACCGGTTCTGGGTATAGCAAGCTGTGTTGATTGCCTCAGCCCAAAATCTCTTTGGCAGAGCTGAGCTTGTCAACATGGATGTTGCAGCATCCTTCAGCGTTCGGTTCCTTCGCTCGGCTACTCCATTCTGTTGTACAGTACGAGCAGCCGATGTTTGATGAGTGATTCCGTACTTCTCGCAGTATTCGATGATGGTTTCATTTAGGAACTCGGTTCCACGGTCTGATCGGATAGAAATAATTTTCATCTCTTGTTGGTTAGATATCCGATCCATCAGCTTGGGTAGCTCATCTCGGGTTTCATTCTTGTGATGCATGAAAATGGTCCACGTGTACCTAGAGAAATCATCAGTAACAACAATTGTATATTCGTTACCATTCATGCTCTTGGGAGTAACAGGCCCGAAGAGATCCAAATGGATCAGCTGCAATACTCGGTCGGTTGAGGGAATTGTTTTCAACCGAAAGGAGGATCTAGCGAGCTTTCCCAGCTGACACGCACTACAGATATGTGTTGGTGAAAACACAAGGTTCGGAATACCCTTTGCATGTTCTTGTCTCGCAAGTCGGTTCATCGTCTTGAAATTCAGATGGTTGAGCCTTTTGTGCCACAGCCAACTCACATCCGAACTGCTCTTTGATAAAAGACAAGTGTCAGGAGGACTACTATTCCAATCTACATAGTAGACATTCCCGGTTGGGGATCGATTTCCCAACAATATGACTTGCTTTGTTCTGATATTTTTGACCCTGCAGCCCTGTGCATCAAACTTGACAGAGAAACCATTATCACAGAATTGGCTGATGGAGAGCAAGTTATGCTTCAATCCATCAACATATGAAACATTGGGAATAGACACGAGATTGGTTTCAAGGGTACCGTAGCCTTTGGTGTGACCTTTTGAGTTGTCACCAAAGGTAACTGATGGTCCTTCCTTCTCCACGAAACTTCCAAGCAAATCCCTCAGATTTGTCATGTGTTTCGAGCATCCACTATCCATCACCCACATGGTATGTGATGCTTTATTCTTTCTCAGTTGTTCCTCCTGCTCCTGCACAGAGAAACACGCTTAGGTCCCCAATTTTAGTTGGTCTTGGAGGGTTAGAACCAATTCCCCCTTGAACTGTGGGTCGCTTTTCCCTGTAGATTAGGATAGATTTGTCATTCCAAATTATCTTTCCTTCTCCATCAACTATAACAACACCTCGATCATCCTTAGGCTTGTTATTATTGACATTCTGATTCTTGGGAGGAGATTGATTTCTCCCATTGTGGGCTTTAGGAGGAGAGGCGTTCCCCCTATTTTGTTGACGTTTCTGACCCTGTTGGTTTTGCCTATGAGGTCGGATGCCATTTTGGAATCTTTGTGGCTGATTCTGATTCCAGTTTCCTGACTGTCGACGACAGCTGTTCATGCCCTGTTGTTGATTCATGTTCTGGCATGAATATCTCCAGCTGTTGGAACTGTTCCACATTGATTGACTCTGATTGAACCTCTGGTAGTTGTGATGATGGAACCGATGTTGATTCTGATGGTTGAATCTCTGTTGGTTCTGTTGATTCCATCCCTTCTGAGGTCGGTTCTGAGGTCGATTCAGAGGTCGGTTCAGAGGTCGGTTTTGAGGTCGGTTCTGAGGTCGGTTCTGATTATATCTCCGACGTCTCTGGTTCCTCTTCTGAGTCCTGGAACATTCCCCCTCGGTTGTTATTCCAACCGATGGATTCTTTAGTTCTCCAACCACAAGTTCTTTTCCTTTCTCAGCTGCAGTTTCCTTAGCTGGTTGTGTTTGCTGTGACGTGGAGGTTGGATTAAGATGGGGAGTTGCAGACTCAACCGGATTTGGTCTGACAACCGTGACATCCACAGCCTTGACAAAGGTTGCGGGTGGAATTCCAGAGTCCTTGACCATGTCGTAACCGAGTCCAGACACATCATCCATTTGTCTTTGGTAACTGATGAGATTCTCGATGATTTTGGATGATTGATATAGCTTTATCAGGTTGTCCTTCTCAGTTTGCAAATCTTTGAGGAGAACAGCTATATGCTCGGTCTATGCATCTGACATCTTCATTAGCTGATCGATCTGTGCCTCTTGCTTGTTCAACTGATCATGCTGCTCCTTGATCTGCTCCTTCAACTCCTCATCGGTTGGAGCCTTAGTTTGGTTGGCCTCATTCAGTTGACTTTTGAGATCATCAATCTCTTCGGTTTGACTTTTAATCAGATCGTCCTTTTCGGTTAAGGATTCTTCAAGTCTGACAAACTGTTCTTGAAGATTCTTAAACTCAACCGATTGCTGATGTAATTTCTCACTGAGTTCTAGGAAGTCACCCCAAGAGGGTTCCAACTCTTCATCCACTGTTTCCTGCATGTTAGTAGCATTGGAAGAATTTAAATTAACTGGACTAGAATGTACCTCAGCATCATCCTGGTCGGTTCCAAATGCCATGAGACATTGATCCTGTCCGATAGCGTTGTTGGTGGAAGTCAGCTCGTCCTCATCTTCGGTGTCGGTGACGATGTCCATGTCATCAGCTGTTTTTTCTGTAACCATGGCCTTGTTCTTTGCATTTTGTTTGGCCCTCAACGCTTCTCTATCTTTCTTCGAAAGATCTGGACAATCAGCTTTAAAGTGTCCCTCTTTGCCGCATTCAAAGCAACTGTTGGTCACAGGCTTTGAGTTATCTCGAGTTCGGTTGGATTTATAGAACCGCTTGTATTTTCCAAACCGAGTATCCGTGTCAACTAGCTTATTTGACAAGGCGGCTATACTCTGTTGCAGCTCTTCTCTGCTCGGCTCCTTCGAAGTTGTGTCCGCAGATCTTGTTGCCCTTGATGTTCGTGGCTTGGAATAGTCAGCTCAAAGTGCAACTGTCTTTGTTGCTGAACCAACATCCTCATGTTGACTCGTCTACACCGAGGACTGAGTTGATCTTCGTTGGTTCACCTTGTACTCGTTTTCTTTCAGAATTGAGAACAGTCTGTTAGTTCCCATCTCTCCAAGATCAGCTCGGCTTTCATGAATGTTTGTGAAGGTGTCCCACTCAGCTGGTAAAGCTTGTAATACTTTGAGGTTGATTTCTCTCAAAGTATATTTTCCTCGTCGGATAAATTGAATCCTTCAGATGATATCCATGAACCGAAGCTCCAACTGATCAATGGTTTCATCCTCTTTTAGACAGAATTTGTCAAAATCTTGACAAGCATGGGAGAATTTGTTCTTCTTGGTTTCGTCACTCCCTTCGCTAAGAGATGCCAAAATGTCCCACATTTCCTTAGCAGTGTTGCACTCTTCTATCCATAGAAGATAGTCTTCTCCAACTGTGGACATGATAGTGCTCTAAGCCCAGACATCCAGCTGGCTCACTTTTGCTTCCTCAGGAGTAAAATCTTCTGGCTTTTTCTCAACCATCATCTCAATTGCATCCCCATCATTGGGATTTGTAGGAGTGCGAATAACTTTTTCAATGATGGTGATCGGTCCGGATGTAATCACTTGTTGCATTCGATGATGCTTGGACAGAAGAATCTTCTTCATCCGAGTTTTCCAGGATGTATAGTTCACAACCGAGAACATGACAACAATCTTGTCTTTAACATCCATCTGCACACAACAAAAAGACAACAAATGCAAGCAGAAATGCACTAGCGTGAAAAAGATCTATTCAGTTGACCACTGAAGAAAAACACCTCGATTCACACCTCGTGAAACAGAGTCAGCAGTCTTTTGAACCACTGCTCTGATACCACTTGATGGTCCCGATACGAGTTCTGGTGTATGGGGGGGGGATACACCAGATAGAAATTTTAAAAACAACCCCCTAAAAATTATCACAACCGAGTAAGAGGACTCAGCTGGAATCACAACTGAGTAGGAAAACTCAGCTGTAAGAGTGGTGCTGTGCAGAATGTGGTGGATAAAAATAACTCGTATAAAATAACTCACGCTCAGATGCAAGGTCGGTCAATAACCAAATCAGTTGAAAATGAAAAGATGTAGTTTTGAGTGCTGGTTAGTTGGTCAGTTGGATATGCAATAAGTAACTGAACAGAAAACACAAACACACAAAGGATTTACGTGGTTCGTAGAGAACTCCTACGTCCACGGGGAGTTGTGAATCCACACAACTCAGTCCAAATTCTTTAGGACAGCTACCACAAAGCTTACGCGGGCTTTGCAACCGTTCAGATAAGTTTGCGGGTACTTATCAACCTTACAGATAAGTTTACGGGTACTTATCAACCTTTCTACTCAATTTCGGGAAGAGCAGGATCCTAACAACCTTTTTAGGGGATGTGTATGAGGGTGGGTTTTCCAACTACTAGCTCGAACAAAGAAGTGAGCTAGGATCTAAGCTTGAACGAATGAAGACTCAAACAAAGATAAAAAACACCAAGACAGATTCTAACACTCTATGAACTCTCAACTGGTGATGTTCTTAGAGATTAATTGCAGTTTAGCTTGTGTGCAGGATATCGTTTTTCTTTTGCTCTTTAGTCTCTTCTCGCACTTGTCTACCTTCTATTTTGATGAATGAATGAAGGCCTCTATTTATAGGCGGAGAGAATCAACTAGCCGTTGGAAGAGCCGTTGATCTCTGTTCTATGAAAGCGATGGCTTGTCTCTCATCTCTGCAGATTTTCCCGATTTGGCAACTGTGAACTTCTGCTTTCCTTCTGAGACAACCTTGTGTTGGGCCAAATGAGGTAATGACAGAACGTCAAACCTTCACGTGACTTCCTTTTTGAAATTCAAATTTCAACCTTTGTCTTTCAACATTGGTTGGTCGGTTGAGAAGTTTGGTCTTCATCTGAGTGGTCTTCAGCTGATGTTCCATCTGATTGCTACCTTCATCTGACATTCTGTCTGAAGAGGAACAGTTGAACCCTCAGCTGCCTTGAACTTCATGTTGTCGACTTATCAGATCGAGTCTTGCAACTAATGTTCCATCTGAACAGTTGGCTTGAATGCTCAGTTGTCTTTCTTACAACTGATGTTCCATATCAGAACAGTTGGCTTGAACGTTCGGTTGTCTTTCTTCACATCTGATGTTCTATCCGAGTAAAGCCATGTTGCCGTCTTCAGCTGGAGTCCTGTAAAGATAAAATCTGAACATTGCTCAAACAGCGAGCCTAAATACTAACATTAGGATCTGACAACATCTACTCGGTTGGGGTCAGTTGGTTTTGAAATCAATCAAAACTTTACTTAAATTTCCCAACAGAGATGTCTTCTCCTAAAAGTTGTTGGGACTACCTCCGAGTAGGCAAGTGGAATTCACGATCGATCTTGTGCCAAGCGCAACACCCATGTCAAAAGCACCATACAGAATGGCACCAAAGGAATTGCAAGAGATGAAGGTGCAAATACAAGAGCTCTTGGATCAAGGATACAGACGACCAAGTGTATCTCCATGGGGAGTGCCCGTTCTTTTTGTAAAGAAAAAGGATGGATCGATGCGTATGTGCATTGATTATCGAGAATCGAATTGTCTCACGATCAAGAACCGATATCATCTGCCAAGGATAGAAGACTTGTTCGACCAGCTGAGAGGAGCTGGTGTATTTTTTTAAAGATCGATTTACGTCTGGATATTACCAATTGAAGATGAGAGAGTGTGATATGATGAAGACGGTTTTCCGTACGAGATACAATCACTATGAGTTTATAGTGATGCCTTTTAGTTTGACAAATGCACCGACATATTTATGGATTTGATGAATTGGGTTTTCCACCCATACTTGGACAAATTAGTCATAATATTTATTGATGACATTTTGATTTACTCCAAGGATGAAGAAATCTTAGCTCGTTATCCTAACCTAAAACCAAGTTAGATTTAATTTCGAGGTCGAAATTTTCTTTTAGTGGATAGGATTGTGACAGCCCGTTCCCAAATTCCTTTATAAGATTTTTTTTTTTAAATTGTGAGATTCTTATTTCTCTTAATTTCTAAATATGAAAATTTATTACTCGAGCTATAACATAGTCTAAGTCGTGCCCTAGACATACTTAAGTATCAAAGTATATTATCATTTAGCTTATCATATAATATATGTATTATATTTAGAATTTAAATTTTAAACATGTACACGTGCATCCATATGTAAGTTACATCTTCAAAGTGTATGTATAATGCATTTAAGAAAAAGTTTCTCTTAAAAAAATAAAATAAAATTTCCGGTCAAATTTATATATCTTTATCTTCAAGGTATGACCAAAGACAACCTATTATTAAAGAAAGAAAGTGTATTTGTCAATTTTTAAATTGTCAGCCGTTTCATTTCAACCTCTCGTGTTTTGGGTGGAATGATTTAAATTTTATAAAGTTTTCCTTATTTCAGATAAGTATAGAAAAAGAAATATTAATTGATGTTGTAAACCCTAGGAGGATGTATAAATCATTTACCTTTAAAAAAATGTCCCTTTTCAAAATCTAAATCCTCCTTTTCTCTAAAGTTGACGGCTGAATTCATTTTTCTTTCTTTTGGTCTCTAAAACTCTTATTTATATCATCTTCTTGATAAATGGTGTTGTGCTTATTGGTTTTGGGGATTTCCTTAATCATCTGAGTTTTCTTCCGATTTGCAGAGGTATAATCTAATTTCTCCTTCTGTTAATTTCTACTGCTTTTGCATATAACTCGCATATAGAAGTAGGATAAACATAAATAATTAACTAGCTTGAATCAAATTTCTTAAAGGCTTTAATTTTTCATACATACATATATGAATGTACATGAGTTTTATATACTTAATATTGTGCATTGTTTAAAGTGGATTCTCGAAATAGGATATAACTCTAATAAATTATTTCAATGATTCAATTTATATTAGTTAGTAATTTAATTAATTGGAGTTAATTAGATATGTACGTGGGTGTGACCTAAATTTAGATTTCATTAATTTTTGTTTCAAAAAGTGATAGTGCAGGTGTGAGGTTTTAGCTTAAATTACTTTACTAAATTTTCTTTTAAATAAACTACAAATATATATTTATAAATAGTCTAGGAAATCAAATTATGATATACAGTAGTGTTGATACATATTAATTATTTTAATATAGGTGAACAATTTTGTAACTACAGATATGATTCATAGAGCATGCTTATTGATCATGAAATCGGTCCCTCTGTGCATATTGATATCCGAACGTGTGATGATTATAATCTATAAATATTTAGGTAAGATGCGACTAAGAAAATAGTATTCTTTTGACTTGCTCAGCTCATCTGTTCAAGTAAAATAAGGTGTGGGATCTTACTTAACTTTATACCGTTGACGTATTTTGTCCTTTTTAATACGATGTGATTTGCCGTATGTGATTATTTGACTTTAAGTGTTGAGCGGACCGTGTTAAGTTGTCCATTGACTTGCTCTCACTTGCGTTCAATACTTTTGATATCATTTGTCGAACAAGACCTGTTGAGTTGTCCATTGACTTTGCTCTTATTTATTGACTCCCTGTACGTTGACATTTAGTGTTGAGTGGACCGTGTTGAGTTGTCCATTAAGTTGCTCTCACTCCTTGTTGTCGCGTATTACTTGACTTTAATTTTCACTATGTGCATCTGTTTTATTAAATTGGACAATATTTGGTATAACTGCCCACACTAAATATATTCGCGTATACTTATCCCCAAACTTAAACTTTTCAGGGAATTAAGGTCGGAGGCGTGGACGTGTCGAATGACGAGTTTAAATAAATAGGAATTTATTTTATTTCCAATGACATTAGAATTCTATATTCTGCATTTACTTTATTTCTTTCTGTACTTATTACATGTGATTTGTTTGAGATTTTCGCCATCTTTTGGTTAAATTAAATAGTGCGGCTTCTTTCAACTAAGTTAATTATTATTCTTTATTCAAGAAAAAAAATATATTCATATTTCCGCTGTAAATATTCTTTAAAATATTAAATATTCTTTTTTAAATATTATTTTAACGCCTTAATTAGATTAGGGTGTTACAGCATGCTAGAGAAAAGAGAAAAAGAAAGATCGTATACAACTTGGATGCTATTAAAGAGATCCCAAATTTGGATGAAGACACTCGCCTCAAGGTACTTGACATGCTTGACACCAAGTCAAAAAGGATAGTTTTTGAAGATAACTGCTAAGGAGAGAGCAAGTTGGATAGCATACAAGCTTAGAGAATAGTTTGTTGTGTATTTTGGATTTTGGAATTTTATTTTGCATTTGTGATTTGGATTTTGGATATGTTGCATTTATGTTTTGGATTTTGGAAATGTTGCAATTGTGTTTCGGAATTTGGATATGTTGAATTTTGAATATGTTATTGTGAATTGGATTTGGAGATATTGTTATATTGAAACATGTTGGTTTTTGAATTATGGTGAATTGGATTTGTGAATTGTACCTATTGAATTGTATACGAGGCAGTAGATATTCGGGCTGACGCTGGATTCCAGTGATCGTTGGCAAATGTTACTGGACAAAACCCAGCTGACGCTGAGCTCCAGCGGTCGTTGGGTTGTGTACAGTAACATTAGCCAGCGAATGCTAGATTCCAGCAATCGGTGAGTAATCCAGATTAAAGTCTATAAACCGATCTTCACCATCTTATTATTGTTAATATGCAGCATGGACTATTGTGAAATAGTGGAAGAAGATGAAGAAGATGAAGAAATGGAATAAGAAATACAAGAAGAAGAGAATACAAACCTATACGAAAACCTTAGGGGCTTGATGTTGGCAATTAAGGCGTTAATAATTTTATTGGAAAAGTTTGCTACAATGCCTTCCTGTTTTGACCGTTCCTTGATGCAAGGACCTATTACTAGAAATGGTACTCGTTTTGTATGTAATATGATCGAAGGAGATCCACAAGATTTTTGATATTTGTATAGAATGTATCCGGATATGTTCGTAAAGTTATGCTCTATCATTAGGGAGAAAACTTATCTACAGGATACAAGATTCATTAGTGTTGAAGAAATGGTGGCAACATTCTTGATCATTTTAGGACATATTGTTCAATATGGCAATGTTCGCCAAAGGTTCGATCGTTCGCATTTCGCTACTATTCAAAACTTCCACAAGATTTTAAAGGCATTGAACACTATATCACCGGAGATGATGACTAAGCCATCTATAGTGATGCCCACTAAAATTCAGGAAAGTACAAGGTTTAACCCTTTTTTCAAGGTATACATTCTGTTACTAGTCAAAGCACCGAATTTATTGTAGTTTTATTGTTTAACGTATTCACTTTATTTTTGGATTGCATCGGAGCTATTGATGGCACTCATATACCAGCAATGGTAATAGGCCGAGAAGTAAGCAGTTTCGTAACCGTCACGGTATTCAATCGCAGAATGTTTTGGCAGCTTGCAACTTTGATTTGCAGTTCATGTATGTGCTTAGTGGATGGGAAGGTTCGGCACATGACCAAAACTTTTAAATGATGCACTATCTAGAAGAAATGGACTTCATGGGCCTCAAGGTACCATTTTTTTGTTCTTTGTATAACTTTTTAATAGTGTAGTTTCTTAATTAAAGATAGTAGGTAAATATTTTCTCGTGAATTGTGGCTTTGCTAATCGACGTTAATTTTTAGCTCCATTACGTGGTGTTCGATATCACCTAAAAGATTTTGGTGGTCAAGGTCGTCACCCGAGAAATGCAAGTGAGTTATTCAATCTTCGGCATGCATCATTGAGAAATGTGGTTAAGAGAATTTTTGGCATTTTCAAATCTCATTTCACAATTTTCAAAACCGCACCTCCGTTCACATTTCAAATACAAGCAGAATTAGTATTGGCTTGTCCTGAATTACACAAATTTCTTCGGAAAGAGTGTCGTGCTGATGAATTTCCAGTCGAAAATGAGGAAGATCAAGCAGAACAACATGACGACATGGAAGATGAAACTTTTGAGTGGCTTTCTCAAAGCCAAGTACAACAAAGAACGAAAGCTAATGCATGGAGAATGAGCATTGATAATGCTATGTGGGAGAAAAGGCCACTACATAACAGTGATGAAAATGAAGATGATGGGAATGAAGACGACAATACCGAGTAGTGCATTTTTATGAACTAATGAATCTTGTTTGATATTTGCTGATACTTTGTTGGAACTAATGGATCTTTGCTATTGTTTTTGCTATTTTGTTGGAACTTATAAAATTTGTGAACATATGGATCTTTGAGGTGGTTTTTGCTATTTAGTTAGCTCATTTGATATCAAATATGACATAAAAAACAAAAATTAAAAACAAAATTAAAAACCATCTTAAAATCGATATTAAAACCGAAATTGAAAACGAGATTGTTTAATATACATAAATGAAATTGTTCGAATGATTCTTGGATACCTCGAAGAGGTCAAGTATAGCAGGATACTTGGGTAAAAGAATCACCTATATAAGTGTGAAGTGTGGCTGCTTCAACGAAGCACTTATGAATTCAAAGGGTGTTCCAGGGCCGTAATGGACACAAACGTGAGAACGGATGAGGATTGAGACAATATTGTGTCAATATTGTTGACTCAGTATACACCAAGAAGGACTAGTTCAAGGCGTCACGTCCACTAGGCCGCTAGTATATTCGATGATATTGACTATGGAAAGGTTCAAGGCCACAAGCCACCTAACCAAATGCAATAGCGTCTCTTGAGAACTGAGTTAAGCGTCTGCATTCATTTGCATATGGCTTTCTTACTCATGTGGGGGATTGTTGGAAATTGGTTTTGATAAATCAATTTGTGGATAATATTTATTTTAAAATAAATATTGGACGTTGTATGGTGTTTATGTTCTCAAAACCATTAAATGATGAGTGAGAAATTATATGTATAAATTATGTGTTGAAGTTCGACAAATTCAATAACGTAACAAACCAGCTTAAGCTCAAGTTGGTGACATTGGGCTTAATCTTAGATTAATTCTAAAAATGAATTAATTTGGCCCAAGTTTTTAAAATTTAAACGAGCCCATATGAGTGAAAATTGAACTAGGTTCAATTGTTAATTCCTAATTAAACTATGTTTAGGAATTGTACAGGTCCAACGCACTATTATGCAATATTTGTTTATTGAAATTAGAAATTATGACATGATTACAATTTCTTGAAACCGACGTGGGCTTAAACGGCCATGTGATGAATTTATTCATCAAATTATATTCAAACACCTGGACTGCCATTTCATGGCATTAATTTCAAAGAAACGGCTATATGGCTATTCAATACAATTGATTGTATTCAATTTCCCGTGTAGTGAGTGATTACAATTTGAAAGGTTTTTTTTAGGAGGGTAACTTTAATTATTTTTCAATTATAGGCTAAAATTTTGCGGGCTTTCAATTTTAGGATAATATTTAAAATATTAATTAATTTTAGGACAATATCTAAAATATTGATCAATTTTAGGATAAAATTGAGCCCGATCGGGCTAAGTCGTACTTCACTCTCACGTGAACTCAAATCTTTGGCCCGATTCCCACTTCACTGCCAGTTAGGCGGTCCATTCATCAATTGTATATATTATTATTACAAACAAAAATCAATTATTCACCCTACAAAGTAAACTCGTCCAAAAAAAGAAAACAAAAACACACAACAACCGCCCCAAAGCTGAAGAACCCTAGTCACAATCGATTGCAAATCAGAATTTTTACTGCCCAAACTAAATGTAATTGATATAATCGACTCTTG
Organism: Schizonepeta tenuifolia; assembly: GCA_029490685.1. Lineage (NCBI taxonomy): Eukaryota > Viridiplantae > Streptophyta > Magnoliopsida > Lamiales > Lamiaceae > Schizonepeta > Schizonepeta tenuifolia. Next base: position 57,728,375 of record CM055958.1, read on the forward strand.
GGGCAGCTGCGGTGTGGTTTTGTTTTCTTTTTCTGGACGAATTTACTTTGTAGGGTGAATAATTGATTTTTGTTTGTAATAATATATACAATTGATGAATCGACCACCTAGTTGGCAGCTACGTGAGAATCGGGCCGAAGATTTGAGTTCACGTGAGAGTGAAGTGCGACTTAGCCCGATCGGGCTCAATTTTGTCCTAAAATTGATCAATATTTTAGATATTGTCCTAAAATTGATCAATATTTTAGATATTATCCTAAAATTGAAAGCCCGCAAAATTTTGGCCTATAATTGAAAAACAGTAAAAGTTACCGTCCTAAAAAAACGTTCTACTCGAGACCTATATATAGGATTATCATTTCACGATTTTCGATACAAGCATTTCGGCATTTCATTCTTTGCTTCCAAAAACAGCATATAGTTCATTTGTTTGCTCAGTTCTTATCTCCCGTCTAGTTCGTCGGAGCTCTCCAATTTGCGGTGCAGCTACTGTAGAGACGTGAAGTCGTTTACCTTTGGGGACGAACCACCAATCCGTGAGCACTATCGGGGCATTTATCGTCTTGCGGGCAGAAGGCATCTTCGGGCGACTTCTAAACACTTGGTTCTGTTTAGTTTCTTGTCATTTCGATATTTCCTTCTAAACACTTGGTTCTATTTAGTTTCTTGTCATTTCGATATTTCCTTGTATTTCTAATTTTTGTTCTTGTTAGTTCAGATTTTATCTTTATTTCTTTGTAATCTGCACGAGTCTTGTAACCCAGTTCTAACAAAGTCCTATTTTCAGATGAGGGCAATGTACTAGACTACTAGGTATAACTGCAAAACATTAACGTATAGCAAAGTTAACAGCTTGAATGATTAAAACCATATATATAAAACAAAATATATATCCAGAATAAACGTCTTCGCTTTGTGAGTTTTCAATGTAATTAAACATATAGCAAAAGATAACAGCTTAGATAGATAAGCTACCATTTATATAAGCATCATGCATAGTGATAAACATCTAAAATAAACGTCTTCTCTTGTCATTTTTTCATATGCACCTCTTCTTGTTTTTCCTATGTTTCCTATCTAGAGGTCATTACAAGATCCAGCCCCTGCAGTGTAGGGAAAAAATATCTATGTCATGCAGTGGTGTATCCAAGATTTTTAATTTGGGGGTGCGAAATGAGTAAGAAACATGGAGAGTTGGTTGGGGGTTCGGGGGCGAAGCCCCCGAAATTTTTTCTTTTGACTTATGATAGGTTCGTTTTAGATTCGGGTGCATTTTTAATTATATCCGAAAATAATTAAAGTAGTGAAATTATTTAAATATTTATATTTTTAGGGTGTGTTCACTTGGGAGTATAAATTTATACCTCTAAATGGAGGATAATATTATGAGGTATAAATTTATAATTCATTGTGGGGATCACAAGGTTTATATCTTGTTTGATTGGAGTGATAATATACTTATTTATACTCTCATGGGGGTACCATAATGTTTATATCTTGTTCACTTAGGATGAAATAGATGGATAAAGGAAGGTATAATATTAAATCTCTATTTTTGAGGTATAAATTTATACTTTGGGCAAGGGAAAAGGAGATGTCCCAAACTTTATACCTACTGCCCGGATTTTTCTTAAATCGAAACCAAACAAGATATAAGGAAGTAAAATAATATTATACCTCGTTTTCCCTCCTTTTCACTTCAAGTGAACGCACCCTTAATAAAAATATATATATCCTTCAAAAAAAAGTATATATATATATATATATATATAATAACTAATTTTTTATTTATTTTTTTGGGGTACATTTGTACCCCTTGTCCTTCATTGTATACGCCGCTGATGTCATGGATATGAGATATTTAGCAACTAATAAATTAATAAAATACTAAAGGTGCATTTATTTTGATGGAAATATTTTCATTGGAAAATGATGGATAAGAAAAGATAAAAGAATATTAACATTTATATCTTTTTTTATCACATGTTTACTACTCCCTCCGTCCATTAATTCTGTACCCATTTGATGCTGGCACGGAGCTTAAGAAAAGCTGTTAAAGTGGAGTTGGTGGGATAAAGTTGTTTTTGAGGGGTAGTGATAAAGTAGTAGTTAGTGGAATAAAGGTTGTTAGTGGTGGGTCCATAGCGAAAACGGTAGTTATAAAGTGGTAGTTAATGGAATAAAGGTGTGGGTCCAAGTGGCAAAGGGTAGAAAATAATATGAATTAGTAAGGGTAGACGGGTACTTTTATACAAATGGGTACAAAATTAATGGACAGATAAAATGGGGCAAGTGGGTACAGAATTAATGGACGGAGGGAGTACAATGGAAAAGAAAATTATCACCCGATTCCTCCACCCCTTCCCTATTTTTATGTCTTTTATCCATTAGAAAATATTATTACGCCCCATCCCAACGTACTAAATGTATAAAAGGGATGGAAAAAGGGTGAAATAATTTGAATTAATTCCACACTTTTTCCATCGAAGTAAATACAACCTAAGAGTACAAGTTTATGAGACATACCTTTACAGTTTACATTACAGGCAGCACAGTGGCCCTTTGCACAGTTGTCCAGAGATGAATGTAATTCTTTCATACCCAAAATGTCAGCACCACCACCAGCACCAGCTTCTTCTTGGTCCATGCTATTATCTTCATGGGTTACAGTGTGGGCAGTTTGGTTTCTGGATTATTATTATTACATTATTATTATTATCTTAAGCAAAATTGGTACTTCATGTATACCAAACAAACTTGATTTTATTTTATTTTTGCAAACAAAACGAGCTAGCTAGGTTTTAATTTATTTATTACCTGGCTGTGGCCTTTTCAAATCCCTCCTTAAAGGATACCTTGAATTTGTCAATGGCTTCTTGATAGATTTGATTCTGCACACAACGAATACAATGACTTGTTATGGTCTCCAACTCAAAGCAAAGGGACTTGGACTTGTTCATTAATTTGATAAATGAAAGAAATTTAAATACGTACCGCCAAAGTCTCCAGAGTCATATTTTCAGGAAGCTCTTTTGGACACTTGAAAACGATCGGTGGAACCGTGAAATATGTTGAATTCGCCTTTCGCGGGAGTAGTTCTATACCAACAAACAGAGAGAGAGAGGGAGAGAGAGAGAGCTATTAAAATATGCAGACACAAGCACAAGGAGAGTTAATTAATTTGTAAGCGTTTCTGTATCTAATTCTAAAAACAGAAATTCAAATTTAGATATTTTCTGTTGATCCAATAGAATCAATACAGAGATCGAGCTGTAGGGATTTGGACCCTAACCCTTATTGCCTCAAGCCGGGTTGACAATTTAAGAGTAAGCTAGCAAAGAGATCTCAAAATAAAATACTAGTAACTTAATTAATTATTGCTCGCATTTTCTGTCGTCTAGTCCACTCCAATATACCCAAACAGAACAGATGTTTACGAAGCAAAGATAAGATGGAGGATTTCGCACAATTTTGTGTTCAATTATACCTAGAGAGAGAATGAAGCCTGCATGACAGAAGGAAAAGATCGAGAACCAGAATGAAATTAAAAATCAATTGATAAAGTTACCTGCAGGCCCCGCCATTGCGACAACTTTATCCGAGTTGACTAAGAGCCCCTGAGGAATGAGTTCAACATAATCACCACAATCGCGTTCCACAATTTTCATTGATTAGGGACGTAGAGCGGAGAGAGAAAACAAGAGTGAGGCGGCTAGGGGTACAACTGAACTCTTTTTCTCTCTTTTTTTTCTTTATATATAACAAACGTACGGGAATATAATTAATATTGTGATTGATTGTGATATATATCTATTCAAAATGGATAAATCTTTATTTTTCTTAGAATTTTATGCGATGTGTTTCCTATTCAACTTGAAAAATGTTGTATATATCGTTAGGAATCTTAGGATGAATATGATCTTGAGCTTAGCAAAGACTATTCCGACTCCAGGGCAAGATAATAAATAAAAGAGTTTATTATGTTAAAAGCCAATATGTGTATGAACACTAAAAGATATTGTAATATTTTACCCACTTTCTTCAAAACTAGTGAGTAACCCGTCGAGACTCGACGCGAAATAATTTTATATTTTTATCTATATAAAATACTTAAAAAGAAGTAGTTTTTTTGGTAAATAATATTTTGATTCATCATAGTGAGCAATAGAACAACTACAAATATCTTGCAAACGATAAAGAACCAAACAACAAATCATAACATTATAACTTTGAAAAAACTTTCTCAACGCTTCCCCCTCACTCTCTCTCTAGAGTTTCTCTCCAAAGACTTACATTTAAAAATAGCTTTATATATTATTTAAAAGTTTTTATGTTGTTTGCGTTAATTATAAATCAAACTTAGTAAATTATTTATATTTCGTGTATCTAAACTATAATTATGCCGATGAGGACTAGCTCTAGTGGGTGACTGAGGTACCTTAAGTCTCTCTTTAGGAGAGACCTTAGGTTTAATCCCGTCAGAGTGCGATGTAGTATATTCCACCATATTTGGTAGTGTAGTGGTCACGCATGTGCGTGGAGTCGTAGTCCCAGCTAATGGCGGTGTAACGATTTGTTTACATATATACCATACCTCCTTATATTTCCCTTCAAAACTATAATTATGAATAACAATAAACCAGATACTCATTTCAAATCTAAATTTGATGAAACTATTCTACATCTCAATTAAAATAGTGACTTTATTATACATATTCGCCACAAAGTTGTTGGGTAATAATACTCGATAAAAATCTGATCACTACAAAGTTAATATTAAACAGAGCATCGAGAAGGGAACACCGTTTATTTTCCTATTATTAATTTATTAGTAAAAATGTTCTTTTTATGTCTATTTGAATTGTCTCGTTGGTTTGAATTGTCTCGTTGGTTTATGGTAAATTGATATCTTCAATCTTAGTCAAAGACCGAGAAAGATATATTAATTTTCATTATATATTTTTCAAATCTAAATTTACTTAGAATTTTTCTACATCTCGATTAAAATTGTAACTTTATTGTATATACTCGTCGCAAATCCATTGGGTAATAGTACTCGATAAAATATTATCACTACAAAGTTAATAATAACTAAAATTAGTAAAAGTTCTTCTATTATTTCTATTTGAATCGTCTCGTTGGTTTATAGTAAATTGATATTTCTAATCTTAGCCAAAGGCCGAGAAAGATATATTTATTTTCATCATGTATTTTTAAATCTAAATTTGCTTAGATTTTTCTACATCTCAATTAAAATTGTGACTTTATTGTATATACCAACATGTTGGGTAATAATACTCGATAAAAAAATTGAACACTACAAAGTTAATATTAACTAAAATTAGTAAAAATTGTTCTTTTTATGTCTAGTTGAATCGTCTCGTTGGACGGTAAATTGATATCTCTAATCTTAGCGAAAGGCTGAGATAAACATATTTATATTTTCAAGATGTTTTTTCTTTCTTTTTTTAGTCATTTATTCATACATTTGATTCAATATGATATGAATAATATTTTCTAGCAGACATTAATCAAAGACTTTAGAAAAATATGAATGAAAGATAAAGAGAATTCCATGTAGATATGTTGATTAAATATATTTATTTAAGTTTCGTAGATTATTTCGATTACAAAATTTTCATTAGCCTCTTAAATGCTGCTAATTTGCTTATTTGTTGCTTTAAATTTAATTGTCAGCACTACTTGTAGATTAACTTAAAAAATAATTTTTTTCACAATTATTAAACATATAATTAAAAATGAAAATGAGTTATGTAATTTTCATTTAGAAAATGAGAATATATATATTTCTTAGGTATTGAGATATAGTCTATAATAATATTAATATATTGAATTAATAATATACAAAACTTTAAAGAAGTATGAATAATAGAGATAAAGATAGTAATAATAGATATAATGAATAGTGGAATTCAGATGTAATTTGATGTTACTAAGAATTTGATATATTGCTTGAGAAGAATTGAGAACTACAAATAGATGTTCATGTGGAATATATTAATTAGATAAAGTTTGATACACATAATTAATATAAAGTTTGATACACACAATATAATAATGAACCGTGAGAATATATGTATATATTAATAGATGTTGATATATCCAAATAGATAAAAAAGAAAGATTAGAATTAGAATTAGAATATAAAAATATGAATATGAAGAATAGAGATAAAGATAGTAATTATAGATATATATAGGATTGAGAAATTATTATATGAATATAATAATTAATATGTGTGTATTATTATCAATTAAAAATGCTAAAAATACCAAAATAAAGTAAAATTAGAACGGAGCACTGTGGAGGGGCACCGTTTATTTTCCTATTATTAATAAGATTATAAAATCTGAGAAATATTTATTATTTTGGACAAAAATTCCTTTAATGAGGGAGCGGGTCATTGTTACAAACTGAGTGCTCGTGCGAAACTTTTACAACGGAAATACAATGAAGAAACTAAACTAGAAACACAAGAATTAGAACAGCAAAACGATAAATTGAAATTACATGAAATAAGAAACAGATTAAACTCAAAGAGTTGCAATAGAGTCAAAATAGAATCTCGCATATAAGAAGAAATTCACGCCGATAATACTTTCAATTTTGGCGTCCTTCCCAAAAGGTAAAATGCCTTCATCTCAACTATAGTAGCTTGTAAGATAATTTAGCAATGCATTGGTAACCAAAGAAAATAATGACAGCAAATTTTAAATGTAAAAAAAAAAAAATTACTCCAATATATAATAATAATAATAATAATAATAATAATAATAATAATAATAATAATAGTCCTTCCTTTCCCAACCAATAACTAATAAAATATTACTTAAAATTGATACTATAACATTATTAGTACGAGGTATTACTATTACTTGCCGATAAGGCCTAGTTCAAGTGGATGGCTGTGAGGTACCTTAAGTCTCTCCTTAATGAGAGGTTTTGGGTTTAATCCCGCCAAAGTGCGATATAGTATATTCTTACCTTATTTAGTGGTGTAGTAGTCCTACCTTTGTGTGGTGTAGATGTCACATCCCGATTCCCATAAGCCGAGACGTGATAGAGGAGAATAAAGAGGCGGGAAAGAAATGAGCTTATTTTTTTTGCACATATAACAATTTATTCATATATTTAATAAAGTGAGGCGACGAAACCGCGCTACACCCATCAAAATAAAATATGGGGTAAACCTGTGTCTAGTATAACAAAAGGAGTCGACCATCCACTTCACCAAATGATGTTATCATGAGGGAGTGGGAATTCGAGCGTCCAAGAAAAGCTGATCACAAGACACTCTCCATACAAATAATAAATAGCACAAGAGAGAAATATTTAGAGTTGCACATTTAAAACAGCATAGCGGAAGCACACATTAGCTAGCTACAACAACAACCCCTTTCTCACCCTCGCATCCCATCACCTGCCTCCCCGCCTGAAAATATTTTGAAAACATTTTGGACTAAGTACTAGTGTACTCAGTGGGCATGTGCCATTTTGAAAATATTTTACAAACATAGCATATTATCCATTTAACATGGTATGCATCAAAGGGTTTTAAAACAGAAAATCGCCCCTGACCATGCAAAACATATTTTTGATGCATGATGTGACGTTCGATCCTTATACTCTAACTAAGCACCATAGTTATGGTTACCATAGTCCATTTGACTTGTACCCAGGACAGAATCCGTGAAATAACACAGTCAACATTAACATAGGCTAGGAGCTTTAGCTCAAGACCACTAGCTACAATACAAATGGAGATCAATCCATTACATTGCAACGTGATGCGCACAATACTTAGCTAGTACATATATACTCACTAAGTATCTCGATCGATAAACATAGAGTATATCACATGGAACGCACATGAAAACATTTTATGAATAATTACATGCACTTTTATACTATTCTAAAGTTTATTAACTTAATATACTTTTTGAAAAAGATTACTCACCTTTATATTATAGTCGAAAACTCGACAATTGGTATGATACCAGAAATAGGGTAATGACTATGGTGGATGACCATTCACTGCACGAGCACGTTGGATTATCGCCACGTGTCTAATATTTGAATTTCATTTTTCTCTTTTTTAAATACAATTACAATCTACGGAGTTAATTGTTTCCGTTAACCATGTCCCTCTTTGAGGCACACTGTATTTCACAGGCACCAAACTACTACCACCGGCAACCATTTATGCCGGTGACATTATCTCCGGCATAACATTTGTTGAAGTCGTCGATGAGAGAGTGACCGAAATGTGTAAAGATATTATCGAAGATATGATTTTTCCGATGTATAGGTGCCACCCTAGCTTGACCATCTTAGGTATTAACATCTCTGGCGAGCTTATCGCCGGAAATTACGACTCATGGATGTACTAACGGTCTCTTTTCGTAGTCGGAAAGTGCCCCAGGTCTCTCACTGTTCCGATGAACGGTTCTGCAGTTCGGCTACTTCTGTTGCAATTCCCGAGGCCATTAAGCTTCTCGAGGAAGCTTTGTTATTATCGGCAAAAATTTGCGGATTTCGACAAAATTTGCAGGTTTCGGCAAAACTAAAATGAAATGTCAAATTTGCCCTTACATTTGTTGGTGGTTGAGGGCATTTTCAGTAATTTTACCCTTACTTATTATTTCTCACGAGATTCAAATTATTATTTTGTCTCACTTTCGCGGGGCTTCTTCTCTCGTCTTCGGTCTTACCGTCGGTTCTCTTCCTTCTTCCTTCTTCCTTCTTCTCCGGTAAGGAAATTAGTCTTCTTCTCCGGTGTCGCGTCACCTCGTGGTCACAGATAATTCGTCGTGGTTTATTCTTTCCCCTTTTTGTCATTTTTTGTTTTCATTTAATTATTTATCTATGTCTTGACCTAAGAAGCACGGGGACGCTCCTCAGCCTCCCGTCCCCGTCCCGTGGACGTCCCGGGGACAAATACGCTGAAAAACGCCGGAAAAACGTCCCCTGGGGCGTTTTTTTAACTAGCCAATCTTTTATTTATTTTTAACTAAAAAATACGTTTAAAATTCAGATAAAAATACATTCCCTAATTTATTTTTCTGTCTTATTCTTACCCCATTTCATCGTGAAACAACACACAAACAAAAAACTTCCTTCTTCGAACGGCGACACCGCTTCTTTGCTGCCGCTCTGTTTGTCATCGTGTGGGCGCCGCCTGGGTTCGCCATCGCATGGGTTGCCGCTATCTGGGTTCGCTCTTTCATCTTCTCTTCAACAAAGGTTGGTAGCTTCGTATTTCTTTAGATGAACTGGTGAATTGGTGAATTAATAGGTGAATAATTGAGCATAACGTTTAGGAATTTCTGCATTTTCTTTGCTATTGCTTGGGTTCGTTTTTATAATGGTCAATTTCAAAGCCAACAGTGTAGTGATTGGTGAATTGATGATTTAAATTTTATTATATGTATATTGTATAATTGTATTTCAATTTTCAAATTATTATAGGTATTCAGTATTCTAATCAGGCTATGAATTGGTTTAATTTTTTTCGCTACTTGCGTTGCTTTTTTTCTTAATATTTTCTTTAATTATGGGGAGTACAGGCCAGAAATATATCGATAGAACATTGAATTTTTTTGCTGATATTATGGAACTTTTATTTGTTTTGTTAGTGTGTTATTTTTTGCTGATACAAATTTCAGGAATTAGGAGGCCAGGGAAGGAGTATATTATGGAGCTTTTTATTTGTTTTTTAGTGTGTTAAGACAATGTTATGCATGTTATTTTATTAGCTATGGAACACTTTGATCATGTATTAACTATTAAGACATTGTTATGAGTTGCTATTTGCTTAATTTCTCATGGATTATGTGGTATTAACTTATTTTCTTGATGAATTATGCATTTTTAATATGTATAAAATATATATAAAATGAAAAATTAAAAACGTATTTTTAGCGTATAGTATCTTTTTTTTTTTTTAAATTAGCGTATTTACGTCCCCGTATCGTATTTGTATTTCATATTCGTCTCGGTGCTTCTTAGGTCTTGACAAATTATGTGGATTGAATTTTGAATTTGACATAAACACATTTGGTTTTCGTGTTTAGTTTGCAAAATAATGGCGGACGACAGTGAAACTTCCATATCCCAAACAGGTACATAAACCCTAGCCCCAACCCTTCATAATTGAACTGTGAACAAAATTGAACTGTGGATGGATTTGTATAATTTCGTAAAAATCACTAAGGAAAATTTGCAAAAAATGCTAATACTTTCTCAAGTATTCAACCTTTGAATTTATAGAATATAAAATGGAATCTACGAAATTTCACTCATCTATCATTTTTTATTTTAATTTTTTTGGGGCTTTCTGTTCATTTATTTTTATACTTCAATTTTTACAGTCTTAGATTTTGCAAGTTAATTTTTTAGAAAATGATGAAGAGATCTTCTGGTTTTTCTTGTTTCTCTTTGTTATTAACATTCATGCTTTTTTTAGGTGGTGCTAATGTGTCTTGTAGAAATCATAATGGATATATGAAGCTAATTCGTGCACGATTAGACAATACTAATATGCAATTATTTAATGAGTCATGTTTTGGACATTTCATCAATGTGGATAGTGTGCATGCTCAAGGTCAGCTTGTGTATCTTATGCACAAACACCTCGACATAAAGGCCATCGAACGTCGTAGAATAGCATTTATCATAAATGATAAGCATGTAGAACTTGGTCCTGAAGAGTATTTCACAATTACTGGATTGCGTGTTGGAGGTTGGGAGGAACCTCCCAAGTCTTCAAAGATACACAATGATATATTTGGTGGAGAAGAGAAATTGTATGTGAGGGACATATATAAAGCCTTTGACAAACATAGTGACGAGATGAAAGGTAAGGGCGAAACTTGTCTGAAGCTAGCATTGTTACTTGTACTGTATGAAACTCTACTAGTTCGACATCGAACATCGAAGAGGATTGAGAATCAATATTTGCACGTTGTGGATGGATTGGAAAAGTTTAACAGGTTTCCATGGGGGTTAGTTTCATATCAGTTTCTAGTGACAACAAGTTACAATATAAAGTTAAGCATTGATAGAGCATTGTCCGATGGCGATAAACCTGCATTCGATGTCTTTGATTTTTTCTTTGCCCTTCAAGTATTTGCCTATGAGATTCACAAAGATATCGCTCTGCATTGTGCCTTACCAATTAAAGGAGCCTCGAATGCCTTTCCCAGAATGTTGCGTTGGGGAACCAGGACTTACTTTCATGTGAAAGGCATGGTGAAGTATTTTGAGCCGTCACATGCAACATCTGTGGTAATATACACTTCCTTTTTTCTTTTTTATGAAATTCCACACTTTTAGATTAACTCTGATTACATTGCCATTGCCTTTGAATTTGATTTAGATTAATAACACTATCATTAATTATACAGGAATTGATGGAGTACACCGCTGAGGAGATGGAACGGCTTGCCTCAAACGAAATTTCCAATGAGATGCAATGTACAGTTGACATAGATAAACTTCTACAGCAAATTAAGGTTGTGCATCTTGAAAGTTTAAGAGGCAATCAAAGGGTGACGAAACAGAAGGTAAAAGGGAAGGCTAAAGAAGTGGAGGTTCCTTCTAGTGGTAATGCAGGTGTGAATGTTGGCAGCTCCCCAACATGTACACGTTCATCACCTTGTAGTCCTGCTAATAATCTTCGAAGCTCCCACAAACGTACACGTCGATCATCACCTGCTAGTCCAGAGAGTATTCTTCACAGTATTGGGAAATCTGCTCCTGATTCAGGTGCAACCAGATTTAAAAAGGAGTTTGTTCCCCCGGCGAAAGATGCATCTTCTGAAGAAGTACGATTTTCTTAACCATTTATGACTCTGTTATTTTTGTAATTGAACCTCTTTTGTCTCTCTAACCTATTATAGTTATATTTACGTCCAGGTGCTGAAACTTTTGAACGTGGTACTTGATAAATTTACCTCATTCGAAGACGGCATGACAAATAAGTTGAGATCATTGGAAAAAACAGTTGGTGATATTCGGAGTGACATCCAAAGGATGTAGAATGGAGGTCGTGACAGTGTTGGTGATACTGAGGATATGGTTCGTGGAAACATAGCTGACCCTTCCATTGAGCTTCAAGAAAATGTCTGTAGAGATGAGCATGATCCTACGATGAGAACTACGTTTGATTTATTTGGTAACCATTTCCTAAAAGACTTGGTGGCTAAAGAATCTGCATGGAGGGGTAGTATAATGAAACCAACTGTACTCCAACCACGTGTCAAGGTAAAAGAAGCTGGAGGCCCGTCAGCTTCAATGCCGGAACTGAGGTGGGCATATGCATACAATGATGTGCCGAGGAAATAAGAAACACTTCAATTCGCACCTGCAAAGCTGTCCCTAAATTCTCCATCTCTACAATCATGTTTCTCCGGTACGAACAGAAAAGAAAGCCCCTTATATTGCCAGGAGAATGTCATCCATGCTGAGGGACAGATTCCACCTCATGTTGCAGTTAGCAATGCTTTCAAGAAGTTGGCTGAAGATCGCAAAAAAACTACAGCTACTGGTTTTGGCCAATCGAGTAATCATCCCATCACTTCTCCCACTGTAAAAGAGTTTGTTGTTCCGGGGAGGCAGTTGAGGTCTATGAAGGCTGGCAATCCTACCCTTCAAAGAGATGCAAAACAAAGCTCGGTTGTGGTTGAAAGCAATGATGAATCTTCTCTGATTCCAAAGCCACAGGAAAGTGTCGCTGGGAGATCAAAATGGTCAGCACTAAAAGCATTGCTTCAGAGTGAACATAGAAGTTATCCTCTATTAACCGTATCCCATAAAGCAGCTTCGGATTTTGATTCTTGGTTTCGTGCTAACTATACAAAAAGGTAGGGCAGTTGAATTTTTCAAAAAAAAAAAACCATGTTATTTTTCCTTCTTTTTTTGTGTGTTTTATTTATCTTGTTTCACTTTTTTAGAGCTGCTAAAGAAAAAAAAGAAGCAGCAGGTGTTCCTGTTCCGCGTGATTCAAAAGCCACAGCAGAATGGTTCCACCAGCTATGGAGCACTCATGGATTGCTTACTACATCTGTAAGTTGTGTGAAGCCTATTCTGATATGCTTAATACCCCCTTGATTTATTTTTTTGGTGCAGTATTATTTACCATGTTTATATGAAAATAGATGCTTGACACCATGGTTGATACGATGCTTATTCATGCAAATGATTCGGCTGGTACATTCATTGAGAAATGGGCTGTTTGTCACACCCCGACTCCCGAGGTGCGACTTACGAACAAGTATACAACCTAATCAACTAACCATCAGCTCAAATACGGGGAACATGCTCGGGGGAAACATTAATGAAAGCAACATCACTCGAATAAGACTATCAAAGACATAAATAAGCAATAACCGAGCATTTCAAAATCACATACCAACAAACAAGTGATAAGTATTTCAAGTCAAGAGATTAAGAATTCAACAAGCATTTCATTCATCGAGCACATCGCTCGGAATAAAAAACAAGTATCAGAGTATAAATCAACAAACATTCATTTCGAAAGAGTTGCAGCAGAAACTCGACTCAAAACCCAACATTCACACGTATGGAGACGTGCAAATGCCAGTCCGACATCCGACTCGACTCAACCAAAAACACCACACCACCAAGTATCCATGCCATCATCATCCTGTCAACCTGCACGTTTAGAAATACATGCAGGGCTGAGTATTTCGTACTCAGTGAACACATGCCAAAACATTTGGAAAAAGATACTCTTAAAAGCTATACCAATTGAACTTGCCTTGTCGAAACATCACAAGTATTCAAGCAACTTAAAAAGGTTTTACTTGTGCATGCTAAAACATTTTCTTTCAAATAGAATGCACAGTCAAACATAATATATATCAATAGTATGCATCATCTGTCACAAATAATCTCACCGTGTCGAGAAGTAGGCCTCCTTCTCGAACACTGTGACCGGCCTAGCCGAAACAAGGCTCACAGTCACCTCAACATTCAACATACCACACGTGGGTTTCCTGCCTTTCACAGGATAATAATATCTCAAATAAACAGATGATAACACATACCAAACTCAATAAAAACGGCAAGTCAATCGCATTTAAAATCATATAATAATACTCAATAGCATAATAACATTCGTCGATGGTTTTGGTTCAGAAAAGCCCACCTGACTTCCGAAGATTCTAGCTAGGCGGTTTAAGGGCTATTGTCCTCGCTTATCTTTCCGTCCGGTTTGATCCTTCATAGTTCGACATCGATAAAGAAATAAGATATTACGCAAGACGGATAAAAGGCATTGGTCTCGACTGAAGGACTTCTACTTGAGTCGTTTCTCTTAAAGCTATTCTTTTCTAAAAGATTTCGCATTCTCGTCTTTAAGCCATTAACTATACTCGATGATTGGTTAGTACTACTAACCAATGTCTTAGCACTTCTCGCTTTAATTATGAAACGTCGTCTATCCACATTCTATTACTCGAGTTTTCTTTTATAATCTTAATCAATTCTCGATTTAATTAACAACTCAATAGCTTAATAAACTCAGTAATTCTTCACGTCATTAAAATAATATCATTCACTCAAGCATATTAATTTAATTGCATAATAAATTTAAATTAATCAAACACATTGTTTCAAATTCAATCACATTTCAAGACACATTAACATCTATTTAACTTTCATTTTAGAACTTAATTCAAATAAGAATTCCTTTTTATAAAAACTTAAACAATATAATTCATCTTTATCGACTTATAAACAACACTTTTCCTAATTCGTTGCCTTATGAAAACATATTATAAACTTTTACTCAATTAACAAAAATTCTTTTTAATTTTTATTAAACTCTTTATGAAATAGGAATTTCATTTCTATTTCTAACTCGATTCTGATTTCTTAACTTAACTATTATTTTTCTAATCATTATCTCGGCAATTCTTCTCAGTTTGAAATACAACTCATTTAATTAACTTTAATTAATTACTTTCAAAATCATTACTCGATATCTTATCCCATCATTTTCGTGATTAAATTATACGAGTATTTAAACTTAACTCGTCTAACATCTTTTTCTCGACTCGATTAAATCTTCTTTTCATTTTCTTATTATTTTATTCTCTTTTAACTTGATTTTCTCAATTCTTATTTATTTAGTTAATAAATTTCTTTTCTTCTTTATTCTTCAATTAAGGCTAATTTCTTAATCAACATTTTCCTTTATTCTTCAATTAATTTTTATTTCAATAAAAACTAGTTTATCTTATTAATTTGATTATAAAATTTCTTTTTGATTTAATTTAATCAAAACTCAAATCTTCAAGTCTTATTTCAAGAACACTTACTAGATATATTTTTCTATACATTTTTTATCACAGCCCCAAATCCCGAGGGACGGCAGAAGCCGGGGTGCGACTGGGATTGGATTAAAGAAGCGGGGAAGAAAGGGGCTGACTAATTAAACATACATAAAAGACATCATACATTCAATGAACGAGACTTGACTATTATAAAGGAAGAGTTAATCACGAAGGATTATTCGACAAAAAGTACTCGAAAGCATCTAAGTTCAAGATTACAGACTTAAACTACAGTGATTCACCAAATGTACATAACGTCAAAAAGTCTAGAGTTTTGCAGCGGAAAGTAGGTCATAGCTAAAGCAATCCTAACTTCTCAACTCGACTCAACTTCAACCACCGCCGCTTTCGTTGCTTCAACCTGCACATTTAGAAAACATATGCAGGGCTAAGTACGAAAGTACTTAGTGGGCACGATGCCGAAAACATAATCATAAGTAGAGATAATCTGGCATTTCATAATTTGTAGCACATCGGGGTTTTATTTAAAATTAGCCCGTGTCTACTAAAACATTTTCTGACTCATTTTCACAATTTACTCGGCCGAGCATTTTGTGGTATGTTACGTTCAAATCTTGACCAATTCTCATTCACCGTGGTTGGTTACCCCTCAACAGGATACCACATACACCACAGGTTACAAAGTGCACTAACTCTGAAAATCACTTAATAGCTAACTCAGAGCCGATAGTTAGTTAACCTATTTGATTAACTCATAAAATCTGGAAAACACGAATGTTAACTCAGATAGGTACAAGAGAACTCACATAAAACGTAAAGCAGTTCATGCCATAATTATCACTTTGAAAACACAGATATCAAAGCGATAAAGAAAGGTTTCGAGCATTGCTCGTTTTATTTTATATATAAAAGCCCACCTTAGCGTTTACAGAACTAAGTACGAGCTTCCGTTCTCCTGATCTTCCGTCCTTTCCTTACTCCTGGCTTCCTCCTTCATCGTAAAATAATAACACTTTAAATTCGGTCGTAAAAGATAATCGAACATAGAAATTCGAATTAGGTTTTAGTCGTTTCATTTCTTTAGGCATTTGCACGCTACTAGTTTCATTTTAATTAAACGGGAACGAGACTTGAACAAATCTCGTTTAGAACTCGAAAGGTCTCATACTCGACTCTTAGGTCAGTAGAGAAGATAGTCGTTAACTTATTACGGCTTAAAGGATCGAAAGAAACTAAGTTGCGAAGAAAACAACTTAGTAAAACAACTTCTGAAATTTTCACTGCACAATACAGTAGTTCTGGGGACTCCTCAGAACAGAGGAATTGGAAACAGGGGATAAGCCCTGTATCGTTAGGAAGCTTGTAAAGTCTAGTTTACGCTCCAATTTACGGATCTCAAATCCGATAAACGAGCTAATAGATATTACAGTTTCCGGGAAAGGTCGCAAAACTGTCGCGGCTAACCCTAGTTGCTCGATAGAATCGACGTATAACTTCCTAAGCTCGTTCTAAGTTGTCGTACACGATTTCTCACGAAACTTGACTCTCAAGGCAGTCAACACGTACTCCCGTACGTGAAGGACTCCTTTTCAAAACTCGTTTATAACCACGACGATCAAACCTCGTCGTTTCAACTACCATTTACTATACCAACAACAAGTTAACAAATTCTCGTTTCTAGTTCTCGACTATAACTACAACTCATATTATAATATTCTGCATGCTCATGTCGTCAACTACAAAGTCGTTCCTTAGTCCATTATAAACATTATTATCAAGCTAGAATCCTTACTCGACTTCTCGATTATTAATTACGACCACTTGTTCGTTTCTTACGAAATTCCAAAAGTTATCGGAATTCGTTCATTTTCTACAACATTAATCAACATCTTACGAGATTCATTATTATATACACCATCACTTCATAACATTACTTAAACTCAACTTAAATCCAATTCTTTGTCTCTTATAACTTCATTAATATTTTTAGAAAATTCTCATTTAATTCCTATCATCAACTATTATCATTAGCAACATTAATTCATCAACAAATCATCAACTAAATCAAGCTACATGAAAACCCCCAATTTCTCATAATTTTCGGTAATAACAATATAAATTAAGGGGTGATTTTCTTCATCGATTAACATCATTAATCCATTTATCATACTACTATATCATCAATTAATCAATTCAAGTCTTATTACATCATTAAATTGAAAATCCCAACTCAAACCCTAGCTCAAATTCGGTCCTCACTTATAATCATAGGGCTTTTCATTTCTTCTTGTTTTAATCATCAATCGAACATCTCCTAAGACCAATTACACAACTAATTGAAGAATCAAATTATCCTACAACAAACCCCTAATTTTCGGTATTGAGTAGAAAATAGGGTTCTTAATTTTCTTTCAATTTTAATCATAGATCCATAACTAATACACCTAATTACACTAATTAGAGATCAAAACATCTAATTTCCATCATCCAAAATTTCGATCCACATGAGAAAAGAAAAGAAATGGAATCCAATTGGATAGGATTAGAGAGGAGATGAATACCTTGAACTTTACTAAAGGAAGAAATAGGATTCGATGGTTGGATTATGCACTTGTGGAATTTCTTGTCCAAGAACTTGAGGTTCTTCAATGGTGAAAAGAAGAACAAAGAGAGAGATAAAGTGTGTGTGTGTGTGTGTGTTTCGAATTGGGAGGGAGAGAGTAGTGAGGATGATGACTAATTATGTTATTATGAAATGTATTAACTTAATAGGTGTAAAGTTAAGTAAATATCTATATGGTGAGTCACGACTTAATACTATGTAAAGAAAAGAAATATCAAGCTAGAGAGAGAGGAGAAGTCGGTCAAGAGGGAAAAAAAAGAAGAAAAATATGCATTTTTCCGGCGCGATACGACGCTACGGAAATCGAAAGACGAAAAACGTAGCTCGGCACAAAATCGTCAAATTCTGATTCGACCAAAAATTCTAACGTATTTAACTTATTCGGAAAGTAATATTTAAAAACTTAATTCCGACAAAAACTCGGGACGTCACAGTAGTTTCGTCCTGAAAATCAAAAAAACGAACTTTCTCGGGCGAGTTCGTATCGCGATTTCGTGAATGTAAAAATCAGACGGTTTTCCGTTCTGAGTTCTAGAACTAAAAAGTTTTCGTACGCAATAACCCTAAATACAGTAGTCATCTAACTGACTTCCGTAATTTATTTTCGGAAACGGATTTCACCGTTGGTTTTAAAATTCAGAATCGTAAACTTAGGCGTGCAAAGCCATTTTTATTATTAACTTTAAATTTTTAAGACTGTACGGAAATCTGGGGTATTACATTTTTCAACTCTTAACATTTTTAAAGCTTTCAAAACTTCATTTTTTTATCACAAAAATCCTATTTTCATCTAGGATTCAAACTAACACCTTAACACACATTATAACATCAAAATCTTCAAATCTTCTAAATCATCATAAATTATTTTCTTTAAAAACTTCACATGCAATTCGATTTTCTCATACTTAACAACATCAAAGATTAAATCATCATATCACATAATAATTTCATGATCAAAACATCAACTAAATCATCAACAAAATCAACAAAATAATTTCTTCTTTCTTGCCCATAACTCACGGCATTCATGCAATTTTTAGGGCAATCGGTTTTTCAATTTTTCAAGCATATAACTCCATTCTAAACATGATAAAAATCATAAATCAAGCATCAAGATAACAATATCTCAAGAAATTCAAATTCTCCTATTTTTCTCTATATTTTTCGGTATTAACCATTTTTTTAGGGGTTGTAATTTCTTTTTCTTCTCTTAATTCATCGATTAAATCTTAGAGTTCGATTCTCCTATCGATTTCTCCTCACTTAATCTTCACATCGATAACCTAAGTTTGCCTAAACGTAAAATAAATGCCATGCATGCATGTTTTCTTTCTTTTAGGGCTTAAAGATATACATATATACAATAAATCAAATGAATTACCATACTTTTCAAAATAAATTGGATTTTCTTCTCTTGAACCTCTTGAAATCGAAATGGATGGAAGAAAAAGGCTCAACTTCTAGCTTGGATTTTCTCTTGGAAGAACTTGTCTTGAATCCTCAAGAAATGATATAAAACAACAATTAATCATCCATTTTTAGGGCTTAAGAGCCAAAAATAATGAAGAAATAAGGATGATTATTGGATTTCAAACTCAAGAAATTGGAGAATTATTACCTTTCAACTTGGGGTTTGGAAGAACTAAGATGATGGTGATGATCTTCTCTTGATTTGCATGGGATTGAAGCTTGAATTCAAGGCTTTAATGGAAGAAATTCCAAGTGTGTGTGAGTGTGTGTGCCTCACGGCATTAGAGAGAAAGAGGGAGAGAGTTCTTCTTCTTTGTTTATTGATGGAGGGTTTTAGAGTGTTAGATGAATGAAATGAAAGAAATCTTTCTCATACATAGAAAGAGAGTTCGAAAGAGAGAGAGATGGATTGTGGATGCATGCACTTAATTTCTTATTTTTCCAACACATGGAATAAACATGATGATGTTTGGTGTTGGGACTTGGTTTGATAAAGGATTGATGGGATGGTTTTTGCATGCAATCTTGATTACACAAGTTACTAAGATTTGGTTAAAGAATAATCATGATGAGCTCTATGTAGTAGTCTTGTAGATAGGTGTGGAGAGAGATTTAGGGAGAGAGATAGTGAGAGGTGGCGGTGGAGAGGGGAGAGAGATGAGTGACACTTGTCCCACTATTCTATTACGGGTATTAATTACCCGGTTGTAAAAACTTTTCCGGATAAAACGTCCGTATTATTCCATTTATGCTAAAAACGGGTCTAATCTCTCTTCGTCTCGTTTCCGACACTAAAACATCTCAAACCTAATTCTCGTCTCAAAAGATAAATTATGAATTCCGATTATTAGATTTTTAGGTCTTAAATTCATATAACGAAGAAAACTTACAATTTAGTCGGGTTATTAATCCGCTTATTAATCCTTTAAAGATTAAATCCTCATATCTCTTCTCAAATTATCTCGAATAAGCTTCTATCTTATATCAATGATCTTAGAATTAATTCTAGGTTCAAAGATTTTAATTAAAATCTATTCTAAGTTTTTCGGCGCATAGCAATTTCTCGGTTATCAACATTATTCACTTCCAATCAAAAATCTTCGGAGTTTTTCTGAAAATCATACTCGTACTCATTCTCATACAAGCAAACTCAATAAATATATCACATTATCCTTTCAAGAAATAGAATAGATAATCTCACGTAAAAACACATAAGTCATTCTAGTCATTTTACTCATTTCTATTTATTTAGAAAAAAAAAATTATTCCTCAAATCTCGCCATTTAAACTTACTCGGTTAATTAATACGCTCTCTAATGTTATAGAAGTTCGGGGTATTACACTGTTTTACATCAGCAGGGTTGGGTTAGTACTTTCTTCTGACCTTCATTCTTTCCCATTCTTGTAACTGTGTTATTTCAATATTTATTTCAATTCTACTAATTTTTCGGCAAGCTCGGGTTATTTTGATGAATTGTTCGATTTTATATTAATTCGTTTGAGTTTGATGTTTCTTATTAGTATATATTCTCATTTATTAATTATTTCATGTAACTCAGCAAGGCATGTGCATTGAAAACATCGATGATCGGCCCTCAAGTCGGGTTTTTCAATATGTGAATGGCAAACGACCTTCTGTTCGGCCTATCCCATGGAAGGATGTGGTAAAATTGTTTGGCATTGCTTATATTCCAGACAAGCATTGGGCGTGCTATGAGGTTGATTTCTTAAAACAGGTAATTGTCGTCTACGGCTCCCTTTCAGATAGTAGTCTAGCAGAAGTGGACATTTTACATGCTTTCAAGCATTTTTGCAATAATATTCCGCGGATTATGGCGAAAGATGGCCTTTGGGATTCTGTTGGGAATGGATCCAAATTGAAAGAAACATGGCCATTATCTGTTTTTCATCACCCCCCTCAACAACCCAATAACCATGACTGTGGATTATTAGCATTTAAATTTCTTCAGTGTTTGGTTTCAGGAAATCCCGTATCAGTTTTGCGTCCAAGCAACTTCACGGATCAGGACTTCAGATTGTTACTGCACACCTTCAGAAAGTCTTTGTGTGTTGAAATGATAACTGCAGGGAAGAAGGCCCTTGAAAGTGACAAAGAAAAAGAGAAACCAAAGAGAGCAAGGTTGTCATGAGATGAGCTACACTGATCCATGAAATGAGAAGTGACATACAATTGGTTTTGTAAATGTTCTATTTAAGTTGCAAACAATCATGCTTAAACTAGTGTCCTAATTCTAGACTTATTTTCAGTTATATTTAAGAACCTAATCATCAACTATCTAATTGATTTTGTGTATTTTGTTGTGCAAGGATATTATCAGTGATTTTGTGTATTTTGTTGTGCAAGGATATTATCACCCAAATAGCAAACGAGCCATCGTAATTTAATTAATTCTGAGCCTTAAATAGTAATAGTTTACTTCAACTGAAATAGATAGAACATACAAAGTTAAACATGGGAATAGGACAACTTCTTCGAACATAATTAGGAAACTACAACACAACTAATCTAACATGGGAATAGCGGAAATCCTAGGACCATAATATTAAATGCAACCACACAGCAAGCTATATCTCGTCTCTCCCTGAAGCAATGTCATCACCATCACTTGTCTCCGTATCCGCGTCGTCGTCACCATCATCACCAACATCACCATCAACAACATCACCGTCAACATCTGACGACCTCATGGCTTCCTCTTCTTCGACATCAGGTTCATCATCCACAGGCACAGGAAAATCCATCTCAGGCACGGAGAAAATGTCCTTCAAGTAACGCCAGTTTTTCTCTCCTTCCTCCATGTAGCATAAGAGCTCGGGTTGATGCTGCATTCGGAGTTAATTCTGTAGGTTAAAGAAAGGTGAAACAACAAAACGAAAATTAGAGATTTTACCTTAGCGATCTTCTTCCACAATCCGTTTCCGACCTTGACAAAATTAGTATACTCCCTGTACCACACAAAAAGTTTGCGAAGGAGGCTGGAGAAATTCTCATAACGACGTCGCCACTCCACAGACTTGCATCTGACCTCCCTCAGGTCGGCGTAAATGCCTACACGTAGCAAGAATGCATGAAGGCCTTCCACTGCTAGGTCCTTACAAATACCGTGTATGAAGCCTATTATGGAACCATTCCTTGTGAAGATAGTCGAGCGCTATCTTCTCATTAGCTCGCGTCCACACATCTATGTAGTAAAGCTTATCATGTGAGAGGGTGTCACAGCCCCAAATCCCGAGGAACGGCAGAAGCCGGGGTGCGACTGGGGTTGGATTAAAGAAGCGGGGAAGAAGGGGGCTAACTGACTAAACATACATAAAAGACATCAAACAATCAATGAACAAGACTTGAATATTATAAAGAAAGAGTTAATCGCTAAGGATTACTCGAAAAAAGTACACGGAAGTAACTAAGTTCAAGTTTACAGACTTATGCTACAGTGGTTTGTTCAATATACACATTCTCAAAAGACTTAGAGTATTGCAGCGGAAGGTCATAAGCTAAAGCATCCTATCTTCTTAACTCAACTTCAACCACCGCCGCTACCGTCGCTTCAACCTGCACATTTAGAAAACACATGCAGGGCTAAGTACAAAAGTACTTAGTGGGCACGATGCCGAAAACATAAACATAGGTATAGATAAATATGGCATTTCATAATTTGTAGCACATCGGGGATTTTATTAAAAAGGGCCCGTGTCTACTAAACATTTTCTGACTCGTTTTTCTCAATTTAGCTTGCAAGCATTTTTCTGGTATGTTACGTTCAAATCTTGACCAATTCTCATTCACCGTGGCTGGTACCCTTCAACAGGATATCACATACACCACAGGTTACAAAGTGCACTAAATCTGGAAAGCACTTAGCAGCTAACTCAGAGCCGATCGTTAGTTAACCTAGTTAGATTAACTCTAAATCTGGAAAACACGAATGTTAACTCAGATAGGTACAAGAGAACTCACATAAAACATAAAATAGTTCATGCCATAATTATCACTTTAAAAAACACAGATATCAAAGCGATAAAGAAAGATTTTCCGAGCATTGCTCGTTTTATTTTATATATAAAAGCTCACCTTGTGATACAGAACTAATAAGTACTAGCTTCCGATCTCCTGATCTTCCGTCTTTTCCTTACTGCTGGCTTCCTCCTTCATCGTAAAATAATAACACTTAAAATCGGATCGTAAAAGATAATCGATCATTGAAACTCGAAAAAGGTTTTAGTCGTTTCATTTCTTTAGGCATTTGCACGCTTACTAGTTTCATTTTACTTAAAAGGGAACGAGACTCGAACAAATCTCATTTAAAACTCGAAAGGTCTCATACTCGACTCTTAGGTCAGTAGAGAGGGTAGTCGATAGCTCATTACGACTTAAAGATCAAAAGAAACTAAGTTGGAAAGGAAATAAACTTAGGAAATTAAGTTTTAGTTCTTTATACGATTTATGCATTTTCACGCTTAACTAGATTTCTTTACTTTAACGGATACGAGATACCAACTCGTCTCGTTTAGCACTCAAGGCCCCGTACTTGACACTGAGGTCAGTAGGAAGATAGTCATCAAGTTATTACGGCTTAAACGATCGAAAGAAACTAAGTTGCGAACGAAACAACTTAGAAGAATGAAATCTGAAAAATCACTGCGCAAGGCAGTAACTCTGGGGACTTCCCAGAACAGAGGAACTGGAAACAGGGGATGATCTCTGTACCGTTCGAAAGCTTGGGATGTCTAGTTTACGCTCCAATTTACGGATCGCAAATCCGATAAACGAGCTAAAAGTTATTACAGTTTTCGGCAAGGGTCGCAAAACTGCCGCGCTAACCCTAGTTGCTCGATAGAATCGACGTATAACTTCCTAAGTTCGTTCTAAGTTCTCGTATTCGATTTCTCATGAAACTTGACCCTCAAGGCAGTCAACACGTACCCCCGTACGTGATGAACTCCTTCTCAAAACTCGTCCAATAGCACGACGTTCTAAACGTCGGCTTTCATCTAACATGTACTAAACCAAAAATCAAGTTATCAATTCCTCGTTCTAGTTCTCGACTATCACTATAACTCATATTATAATAGTTCGAAAGCTCATGACATCAACTACAAAGTTATACCTTAGTCCATCATAAACAATATTATCAAGTTAGAATTCTTATTCGACTTCTCGGTTATTAATTACGACTAATTGTTCGTCTCTTACACGATTTTAAAAGTTATTGGATTTCGTTCATTTTCTACGTCATCAAACAACATCTAACGAGATTCATTTTTATGCATATCATCACTTCATATCATTACTACATCTCAACTTAAAACGAGTTCTTCGTCTCTTACATTCCACAAAATATTTTTAGAAAATTCTAAATAAATTCCTATCAACAATTAATATCAATTACAACATTATTTCATCAACCAATCCTCAACTAATTCAACTACATGCAAACCCCTAATTTTCTACTAAATTTCGGTATTTACACATAGATTAAGAGGGTGATTTTCTTCATCAATTAACACCATTTATCTCTTAATCATACTATTATATCATCCTTTAAACAAATGAAGTCCAATTGCAACATGAAATTGAAAATCCCCAAATCCAAACCCTAAACCCTAAATCGGTTGTCATCAAACATGGGGGTTTCGATTTCTCTTGGTTCTAATCACTAATTAAACACTTCCTAAGCATGATTATAACATCAAGTGAAAGATTCAAACATCCCACCAAAATCCCCCAAATTTTCGGTAATGTCCTAGTTGTTAGGGTTCTTGATTTCAATCAATTTTAATCCCTAATTATTACATCTAACACATCTAATTTCACTAATCGAAGATCGAATATCTAATTCCACTATCCCAAATTTTCGATCCAAAAGAAAATAAAAAGAAATGGATTTTGGATGGATAGAAACATAAAGGAGACTAATACCTTGAAGATTAGTGAAGGAAGAATTGAAGTTCGATGGTTGGATTAGAGACTTGTGTGGAATTTCTTGTCCAAAATCTTGATGCTTCAATGGAGATGTGAAGAACAAAGTGAGAGATAGAGTGTGTGTGTGTAGATGGCGGTAATGGGGAGGTGTTGGGGAGGATGACTAACAAGTATTATGACATAATATCTAATAGACTTAGGTGTAAAGTTAATTAAAAGATCTAAGTAGTGAGTCATTGATAAATACTATAAAAAAAATGAAATATCTAGCTTAGTGAGAGTGTGACGTCGGTTATGAGGGGGAAAGGGAAGAAAATTATGCGCTTTTCCGGCGCGATACGACGTTACGGAAATCGAACGACGAAAAACGTAGCTCGCCACAAAATCGTCACGATCCGATTCGTCCAAAATTCTAACGTACTAAACTTAATCGGAAAATAATATTTAAAATTTTACCTCCGATAAAAACTCGGGAAGACACAGTCCGAGTTTTGTCCGGAAAATCATAAAAACGAACTTTCTCGGGCGAGTTCGTATCGCGATTTCGTGAATGTAAAAATCAGACGGTTTTCCGTTCTGAGTTCACGAACTAAAAACTTTTCGTACGCGATAACCCTAAATACAGTAGTCGTCTAGCTGACTTCCGTAATTTATTTTCGGAAACGAATTCGACCGTTAGTCTAAGAATTCAAAATCGTAAACTTAGGCGTGCAAAGCCATTTTTATTATTAACTTTAAAATTTTGAGATCGTAAGGAATTTCCGGGGTATTACAGAGGGGCACCGGTGGAGCCATGTTTATCTTCTAAATTTTATATTAGCTGAACTGGTTTATTTAACTACGAAGACGTATCCCCTATTTATACAATATGCATCTCCATTTTATTTAATGATTTTTCTAGAATCTTCTGTGGATTTTTTTAGAATCTTTACAGGCATGCAATCTATAGCATTATCTCTTTACATGCACACTTCACTTCATGAATAGTTAACACACTCAGCCATGCAAGAAAATTCAAAAAAGTAGCTGTAGTTCAACCTTACAAGAATCTATTCTTTTTTTGACCTTTTGCAGGCAAAAAACCAAAATAAATAGTACTCCAAGCATGTGATGAAACCTGATAGGACGCAACAATGCAGGCGTGACTGGTTGAGGCAGTCGTGAATTATTTCCAATTTATTACTTTAGATATTTTTAAAATTATTTTGTAATTTATTCTATTAATCTTTTTTTGACTTGTTGCAGGCAAAAGACCAAAATAAATAGAGTTTCAAGCATGCCTTGATTAATGATAGGATTCTCTAGGCAGATGCGAATTATTTCCAATTCAGGCATTGTAGATTTTATCCACACTTCATTACTTTATATATTTTTTCACATTAATGTATTTTATTCTATTATTCTTTTTTTGACCGGTTGCAGGCAAAAGACCAAAATAAATAGTACTTCAGGCATGCGCTGATTAATGATCATCGTGAATTATTTCCAATTGCTTACTTTAGAAAATTATATGTTTGTAATTTCATCATCAACTGGTCAAATACCAACAGATTGATTACCTCATTAAATTTACAAAATTAAACCTGAATTAGTGATTATTAAATGTAAAATAAAAGTTATTTTCCAACCAACAGACTTAAATAGATAGAAACGAAAATGGCATATTAAATGAACACCATAAAGTTCTACATCGATACAAATTAAAATGACATACAAATTTTTAACGAAATTATTAAATCAAGGTGACCAAGGTGCATACGCGTAATCTTCAATGTCCTCGCGATCACTTTCATCAGATGATTCGCATGAACAATGTTGAAGCCTCCATTCTAAACTTGGTATGAATCGAGATGGTGGTATTGCTGGTGATTCTCTTGAGAAAAGAGATTTTAAATAAATCCAGTCTTTCTCTCCTTCATCCATGTAACAAAGCATATGTGGCTTAAGCTACATCACATGGCAAAGTTAGAAACAATTTATGGACTTATAATTTTGCAAATTGCAGAAGTCATTGTGTAAATAAATTCCACTAAAGGAGGTCATCACTTACAATATATATTTGACGCCAAATTCAGTCGCTTGCTTCAATTCTGTTAGTATCCATGTCGTGCCTCACGAATGCTCTTTGAAGAAGCCAATTGAAATTGTTATAACGTTGTTCCCACTCCCAAAATTTGCGATAAAATTCTACTTCAGGAATTGCAAAGCCGTGCTAATCCATATAGCGACGGACTCGCTCAATGATGAACATCCTACGTTGGGCTGTGTCATCCAGAGGACATCTCTTGTTTTCATCCCTCAGTAAGGACAAAACCATACGCTCAATCTGCCGACTCCAAGAACCAGTATAGAATATCAAATTTTGTGATATGGAATGAAGTGGTTCCATGTTTTCAACTAGCAATGTGGGCGTGGTATGAGTCAATATTTATAGTTAGAAATTGGTATACTTTCATATTACTTTATACTGTACCATACCAGTAACTTTTGTGATATGAGGTGGGAACATATATTTGATTTTCAAAGTGAAGAACTTTAAAGCAACACAGATGGTGAGGAGTTCATATTTGCATTTATTTTTTTCTATAAAAATAAAGAGCTTGGAAGCTTTTTCAGATAAAAGAATAATAACTAGTTATATGTGATAATGAGATGAACATGGTTCAGTAAACAATAATTATATTTGCAATATTAAGACACCTTCTAGGATAAAACCAGAATAATTAAATAAGCAAAATTTAAAGTCCTGAATATTGTGGAAATTTACCTTTCAATATTGTACTGAAGCAGCAAAAAAATACCTCCTCAAATTGAAAAACAAAATATAAATCATTGTGTTGCAGGAGGAAACACGGGGTCGAAAGGCGGTACCTCCTAAAAAAGCCAATATTTGTTGTGTAAGTCATAAACTTCAGTTTATTTGTTCATGTATAAGAAGAAAAATAAATTATAATGTGATAAAACATACGCATTGCATCGATTGGATCCATCCTCCCGTCGAGTGGGTCTGTGAAGCGGATGGGTTGGCCTCCGATTCATCATAATATCTTGATAAGTATGATCCTAAAGAAGATGCAGGGTGCGATGCTTGAGAACAATCGCCAGTCAAGTCAACATGAGAACCTGTAATTTTATATTAAGAATGACAATTAAAATATGATAGTATGAATAACAATAAATATATTTCAGTTTATAATACAATTAAGGCCAATAGAGTTAACCTTTCACCACTTTTTCATGCAAATTATTTCTTCGCTTTCACTTAGGCCTTTCCCAATGACTTTGTAAAGGTTGGCTAGAATTGGCTCCCCGTTTAGGAACCGGCGGATCACGAAAGTGAACACCAACATCAGGAAAGGGCCCATTCCAAGAAGGATTATTCATCATATATTTTGGATCAACACCCATGGTATTATATATATCTGCTCATAGCTTGGCATTACGTTGAAGAAAATGGGAACGACATTTAGTATTTCGCCTGGAAAATTCCAATAGCTCATAGGTGTCTCGCATGATATGACTAACAAATGATAATTCATCACAAGTGTCGGCACTAAAAGCTTCTGCATCGCCATGATCAAAATTGATCTTCTTCCGCATCTTTGCAAATCTTGAAAACCTCTTAAGAAAATAAAAGTCAGGGATTATTTCCACTTCCATATCCAAGAACACCCTAAATACGTGACGACATAAAATGTCACTCGTCTCCCACATATGACAGCCACACTTTATTGAGTTGTCTAATTTATTCACCGTAACAGTTCTTGTTTTGCCACGATCAACATCACTTGTTGCTGCATATACCAACATATTAGCCTCTAAGTCATTAGGCTTATCAATTAATCTCACATTACCTAAATGTGAGTACTCCACCTCAAAGAGTTTGAAGACCTGTCGTGTAAAATACTTTGCCACCTGCAACAAAATTTTGTTGTTCTTAATTATTTGTCCAGGGAGACCAATGCTTAGTGTATCAGCTTCCGCTTCCTTCCGACGCCAAGTTTGCAAAATCTCTTCGTAACCAATTACAAACTCATGAAGAGAACCAGTAGAAGCACACAATTCCTTAATAACTTTATTAGTAACTTCACTTCTTGAGGTTGCATGCAACCCACCACAAAATTTATCGGTGGTAAATGCTGACGACCAACGATGTCGCAATTTAAATTGCTTTTCAAACCAACTCTTACTCTTAGAAGATAATTTGTACTTTTGCATAAGAGATTCCCATGCCTCCTCAAACTCTAGCGGGCTGTCACAACCATTAACCAACCTATGCCAATGATTATTGAATTCCTTATGGCGGTTCCACTTTCCAAAGTGTGAAGGTGCATTCCTGTTAAGGTGCCACTGACATAATCGATGGCTTGCATGTTTAAAATTGGCATCAATGCCATTCATTAAGGCTCGACACTCATCAGAAAATATTATGTCGGGCTCTTTATGGTACATGGAATCCAAGAATGTGGAGATCAACCAATCAAATGAAGCCGTATTCTCGTTCGATAGAAATCCAATACCGAACAACACGTTGTTCATATGATGGTTAATGCCAATGAAAGGAACACAAACGAGCTTGTATTTGTTTGTTTTATGTGTGCTATCAACACCTGTTGCACATCGAACATCCCTATAAAAGAAATTCATTAGTCGACCTTCGCAGTCGGACTGCACATCCCAATAGAAACCAGGTTCGTGATTTGCCTTTTTCAGAAAAAAACGACGCAACGCATCAGCATCACCATTTTCGACCTTACTTTTCTACTTCAAAGCTGTCAAATGATTATACGCATCCTTCCTGATGAAACCAGTATTTGAAGGACCACCTGACTCCTTTTCCAAAAACCGGCAGGCAGTGGCAGTGCTAACACCGGCAACATTAAGAGCTTCGATGAGGCTCTTGTTAGCATCTATCAATTGTCTAGATGAACGCAACATATAGCTTTGCTCAGAAGGAACCAATTCATGGTTGTGTTCTACGTTGAACTTATCCACTTTCCATGGCCCATTTAGTTGACGAACCACGACTAGTTTAGCAAGACAATCTGTTCTCAAAACTTGCTTTTTATAACTAGCCAAAACTTTCTCTGACCGACTCTGGTTACTCTTACCAGCCCAAGAACATAAGTAGGATTTCATGCGCACTTCATTCGTTTTATAAAAATATTCCTGACTACTTTTCCTCACGCTAAAACCTCGAAGTCTTCAGTACTCGCAATACAAAAAGTAGGTTTGATCAAGAGAATCAAGAGTTGAACCTAACTTTAATCTAGTCTCAATGGAGTCTGCTAGTTGTATAAAAAAATTCTTATCCTTATCAACATCTTCTACATCATCATTTTCTTCTTCGTATCCTCCTCCACAACTACTGCCATTAACTTGATCAAAATCTACCCCATCATCTTTGTCTTCTCGGTTTCCCCATCCACGACTATTCTCTTTGTCTGCATCATTTATATCCTGGACACCTACCAAGTCATCCGAGCTACAATCCTCTACAACACCCTCAACAAATCCATCTAAATCTTCATTGTCCATGCCAACATTCAGATCGAAATCCATATGTTCCTAAAAATAAGGAATAACAACCATGTAGTTACATAATAACTGAATTAATTCACACCCAATTTTCAACACTAATATATCAATTTATTAAAAAAGAGTATATGAAGACCTCTGTTTCACTGTACAAAATACATAACAATCTCACGAAAATAATATCGAGAAATAAAACATATAGTTTACAAAGGGATGAAACATCATAATTCAAAGATTATATAAAAATGAAAAATTGTATCAGTAAGCCCCAATTAATAACCCTAATTTAATGAAATTATAAATTTTACCTCAGTCGATAATCAGCTGCGAAAGCAGGACCCCTACAATGCCAAAGAAAAAATAACTAAATCAAACTTTATAGAGCACAATTAGGTATATATAGGGTTCAAAAGAAGAGAAAAATCCAACATTCGAAAGAAAATAACAGAACAAATGGTGAATAGAAAAGAACGAACCAAGGAAGAAGACGGAGAGAGCGCGAAATTCGTATCTTGAACAATTTGAAAAATCATAAATTTTCGTCTGCGCAATCTAAAGAAGGGTAAAATTACTGAAAATGCCCTCAACCACCACCAAATGTAAGGGCAAATTTGACATTTCATTTTATTTTTGCCGAAACCCAAAAATTTTGCCGAAATCCGCTACTTTTTGCCGATAATATCAAAGTTCCCTCGAGAAGCTTTGTTGCCTCGGGAATTGCAACGGGCGCGGCGAAACAGCAGAACCGTCCATCGGAATCTTGAGAGATCTGGAGCATTTTCCGACGATGGAAAGAGGCAAATCATACATCCACGAGTCGAGATATTATTTTTTCGGCAACAAGGTCGCCAAAGAAATAAGTTGTTCGTCCTCGGAAACATTACTTCGTAAATGGGCAAGGGTAGCACCGATACATCAGAAAAATCACATCTTCGATAATATTATAGACATTCCAGTCGCTCTCCCATCGACGACTTCAATAAATGTTATGCCGGGAACAAGGTCGCCGGAATAAAAGGTTGCCAGTGGTAGTAGTTTGGTGCCTGTAAAATACAGTGTGCCTGAAAGAAGGGACACGATTTAATGGAAGAAATTAACTTCGTCCATTGTAATTTTACTTTAAAAAAAGAAAACCGAAATATAACGATGAACACGTGGTGAAAATCCACCCTTGCTCGTGCAGTGCAGGACCTCCACCATAGTCGTTTCCCAGAAATAACTCAACAAAACCTTAAAAGAGAGACCACCCTTCTTTTCTTCTTAATATCGACTTTATATATATATATATATATATATATATATATATATATCTTGATTTGCTAGCCTAATATTTTCGAAAACAATCTTGTCTTTTTTACGAAATCGTGCTCGTCCCCAATTTATAGGAAAGAGAAAATAGGCATGCATCACTAGTATCTTGATTTGCTAGCCTAATATTTTCGAAAACAATCTTGTCTTTTTTACGAAATCGTGCTCGTCCCCAATTTATAGGAAAGAGAAAATAGGCATGCATCACTAGTCTATATCATAGCTCATATTAATCATCAATCTACTTCAAATTTTGTAAGGACACGTAGGAAAAATGATAAGAGTTAACAATTTGGATAACATCAATTTATCATATTATATTTATTTACGTGGATATATACTAACTTCTAAGTTATCTAACTTACGTATACATATACTATGTTTTTAATTAATAATAATAACATATATAAATACTACTAATTACCCTATTAATATTATATAAAATTATCTTTTAAAGACCTCATTAGTATATAAGGTAATATACCCATTAATTATATAATCTATGCAACTTCATGTGCATATGCATATAATAAAGTATGAAAACAATTCAACTCATAAAATTTTCGCATATGTCAACTGATTATAAGTCCCATTTTATAAATTATATTTTATATATATGTATTTACTAACCTTGTTGACCCTTAAATAATAAAAATATACACAAAACTTGGTACTATATGAATTTTATTCAACTATATATATAAGAATAAGTTTATTAAAAGATATGCTATTTAAAAAATTCGGAATATTACATTCCTCCCTTCTTAAAAAATTTCGTCCTCAAAATTTAATATGGCTCTTAAAACTTCCATGATGATAACTTAAACTTGGTCGACGGGCTCAAAGAAGCTCAACACAACAAAACATGACATTCATCTTTTTTTCATAAACATTGATCATTTTAATGACAACTTTTCATGGTCATGGAAAAATCTCAAATAGATTCAACGTGACAGTGTTTCACAAAACACAAAATAATATTTGATCCATTGGCAAAAGCAAAAATTAATTTGCAATTAACACATATCATACTCAATGCATAACTCATGCTTTGATAAAATAATTATTAATCAGTACGTACCTTTTTTCTTTTGTCGAGGGCAGTATAAGAGCGAGCTGAGAGGGTTTATAGCACACATATAAATTTATAAATGTTAATCTTAGACCTAACAAATAGATTAATTATCTGAGAGTCATTCCCAAAGATAACCTCGAATATGCCGTCCCATTCCAACATATTCTCGGAATCACTCTCGTTTGGGTGTGTTCTGATTCATTCCTGCCCCCTCCGCTTGGAAGTTTTATCGGAGCCGCTCCTTGTCCGTGTCTCTTACACCGGCGATCACTCCGTACTTCGTCCCCTGGCGACACAAGCCCACCAGCTTCCGCTAGTTCGTCCCTGAACCACACCGTACTGAGAGAGGTTTGGCTCTGATACCATTTTGTCACATCCCGATTCCTATAAGCCGAGACGCGACATAGGGGAATAAAGAGGCGGGAAAAAATGGGCTTATTTTTTTGCACATATAACAATTTATTCATATATTTAATGAAGTGAGGCGACGAAACCGCGCTACACCCATCAAAATAAAATATGGGGTAAATCTGTGTCTAACATAACAAAAGGAGTTGACC
This sequence comes from Schizonepeta tenuifolia, assembly GCA_029490685.1. Taxonomy (NCBI): domain Eukaryota; kingdom Viridiplantae; phylum Streptophyta; class Magnoliopsida; order Lamiales; family Lamiaceae; genus Schizonepeta; species Schizonepeta tenuifolia. Next base: position 57,762,234 of record CM055958.1, read on the forward strand.
ATCCACTTTACCAAATGATGTTATCATGAGGGTGAGAATTCGAGCGTCCAAGAGAAGCTGATCACAAGGCACTCTCCATACAAATAATAAATAGCACAAGAGAGACATATTCAGAGTTGCACATTTAAAACAACATAGCAGAAGCACACATTAGCTAGCTACAACAACAACCCCTTCCTCAACCTCGCGTCCCATCACCTGCCTCCCGACCTAAAAACATTTTGAAAATATTTTGGGCTGAGTACTAGTGTACTCAGTGGGCATGTGCCATTTTGGAAATATTTTACAAACATAGCAGATTATCCATTTAACATGGTATGCATCAGAGGGTTTTAAAACAAAAAACCACCCCTGACCATACAAAACATATTTTTGATGCATGATGTGACGTTCGATCCTTATACTCTGACTGGGCACTATAGCTATGGTTGCCATAGTCCATTTGACTTGTACCCAAGATAGAGTCCGTGAAGTAACACAGTCAACATTAACATAGGTCAGAAGCCTTAGCTCAAAACTGCTAGCTAAAATACAAATGGAGATCAACCCATTGCATCGTAACATGGTGCGTAATGTACTTACTAAATATCTCAATCGATAAACATAGAATATATCACATGAAACGCACATAAAAATATTTTATGAATAATTGCATGCACTTTTATATTATTCTAGTGTTTATTAACTCAAATAAACTTTTTAAAAAGGATTGCCCGCCTTTATATTATAGTCGAAAACTCGACAATTGATATGATATGAGAAATAGCTCAACAAGACCTTAAAACAGAGACCACCCTTCTTTTCTTCTTAATATCGACTTGATATATATATTTTGATTTGCTAGCCTAATATTTTCGAAAACAATCTTGGTTATTTTACGAAATCGTGCTCGTCCCCTATTTATAGGAAAGAGAAAATAAGCATGCATCACTAGTCTATATCATAACTCATGTTAATCATCAATCTACTTCAAATTTTGTAACGACACGTAGTAAAAATGATAAGAATTAACAATTTGGATAACATCAGTTTATCATATTATATTTATTTACGTGGATATATACTAACTTCTAACTTATCTAACTTATGTATATATATATTAAGTTTTTAATTAATAATATAACATATATAAATACTACTAATTACCTTATTAATATTATATAAAAATATTTTCTAAAGACCTCATCATCATTATATTATATATATATATATATATATATATATTACTAAAAAGAAAACGATTCTTGCTGTAAAAAAAATCTATGTAGCACCTTCCAAATACCTTCATTCCTATTTATTTAAATTCTCAAAATTTTTAAATTAAAAATAATAAATCTATTATTTCCCAATCCCTAATCAGCTAATTATAATCTTTCATTATTTTCTATATATATATGGATTTTGTATATCATCTATTCTAAATTTCCGCCCTTAGCCGCTAAAGAAAGGAATTCATATATTATTTTTTTAATCATAGCTATATTATGATAAATATCTTCTACATAATATTATATGAGTGTTGATCAAGTAAATCGCCTAAAATCCTAGCCCCATACCATTATAAATAGAGGTTTTTCGTCTTCATTTTGTATACACTTGGAACCGTTTATATTATTCATTCTTTTAGTTTGTAGTGGTTGAGTTTTTTTTTTTTTTTGGTATACTATTAGTTATTTATTTGTTTCTATTTTTGTAAGTTTGATTATTCATATATATATGTTAGTATTCCTTAATTCTTTGTTTCTCTTATTTTGAGTTAGATTATACATATATGATCATGTCGTTATCGATGTATTTTTTTTTTCTATATGCGTTATTTCTTTCTTCTTTTATTCTGAGTTCTACAATTTATGTGGTGGTAATTATTTTTAATTAGCAAACTATTGTTTGAGTTTAAGTTCATGCATCTTCCGAAGACATCTTTCAGATATTGTATTCGTCATTTATGATGAACATATCTAAAGTTGATAATTTTTATGCGGTAAGATCAATAGTAACCACCTTATTCTCAAAAAAAAAAAAGATCAATAATAACACAGACCACCGTTTAATGATATATACTCCACACACTATTTAATTTATCTATTTATTTAACACGTGTATAAAAAAAAATCAATGTAAATCTTAAAGATTACGTCTAATATATTCTTATACATAAAATAAGATTATAATACGGCGGATATAAAAGGCTCCCTTAAATGTTTCCATATAAAAGGATGATCTCATATTAAATTTTTGATAGTATTTACTAAGAACTTATATAACATTATGACACATAATTAAATTAATTAAAATATTTTATTTTCTCAACCAAAAATTAGAATTGTGATCAACGGGTTGATTCAGACCCATAATTATGGGATAGACGGGCCGATTCAGTAACAACGGTTCAACTTATTTCTTTTTTTAATTTTATGTTGAGTCATAATGTAGAAATTTAATATCACCTTTATTATTATTGATAATCTCTAAAAATTTTCAATTAATATTTTGCATATCGGAGGGTTAAAGAAAAATAATTCCAAGAACCAATTTAAAGTATTAATCTTCGTAGATCAACATATATCATGAAAACAAGTATTATAATATAAATAAATATAGAAGAAACCTTGTATTTTACATTGTTTTCTTTTTTCTTTTTTTATTCTTTTATCGAACTCCACTTATTTATAAGTTCAAAACTCCATCCATTGATATACTAATTTGCCCAACTTATTAGTCAACAAGTTGGGCTAATAAAAATCTATATATACTTTTAATCAATTTGTATTTTTTCATTACTATTTTTATAAAAAAGAAGTCGAAGTTATTCAATTATTATAGTTTACATTTTTCTTCATATATAGATAAACATAACAATATTTTTTTCGAGACATGTAGTGGCATTTAATTTTAATTCATATTTGATGCATCAATTTTCAAATATAGAAATTCATTTACGTACAAATTAGGAGTTCACGTCCAAAAATTTTTAGAAGTCATCCTCATCTTGTCGTTACATATTAAGATTATGGCCAACGGACCAATTCCAATCCAGAAACATGGGGTTTGACAGGCTGATTTAGAACCGCTAGTTCAAGTTTGTTTTTTTTTCATTTTTTTAATATGTTGAATTTACAATGTTGGATATATAAGGTCATATGTCATGTAATACCACAGAAATTTCGTACTGACTTAAAAAATTTAAAGTTAATAATAAAAATGGCTTTGCATACCTAAGTTCATGAAATTAAATTCTAAGACTAACGGTGAAATCCGTTTCCGAAAATAAAATACGGAAGTCAGTTAGATGACTACTGTATTTAGGGTTATCGCGTACGATAACTTTTTAATTCTAGAACTCAGAACGGAAAACCGTCTGATTTTTACATTCACTAAATTGCGATACGAACTCACCCGAGAAAGTTCGTTTTTATGATTTTCCGGACGAAACTCGGACTGTGATGTCCCGAGGTTTTGTCGGAATTTATATTTTTAATATTACTTTCCGAGTAAGTAAAATACGTCGGAATTTATGGTCAAGTCAGAATTTGACGATAATGTGCCGAGATACGTTTTTATTTACGCGATTTTGTTAACGTCCTAACGAGTCGGAAAAACGCGTATTTTTCCTAAATTTTATGTGTCACAGCCGACATGCTCTCTCTCACATACAAGGATTTTTCATTTTTCTATGTTATAACGTTATGACACCCCAAATCCACCTCATGCTTAACTTTTTTGCCACCTTGCTTGTAAATAGATATTATGTCCAACATGTAGTCATCTTTTTCCTCTCCATCTCTCTCCCTACCGCCACTACCCCATATCTCTCTCTCAATTTTCTTCATCATCCTCCATTGAAGAAAGCTCAAGATCTTGCAAGGATTTTCACCTACTTTGATCATCAACCACCAATCTTACTTCCATTTTCATTAATCATCAAGGTATTCGTCCCCTCCATCCTTCTATCCATTTAAAATTTGGATCCCTTAATTTTCTTTCATAACCGATTTTGATTGATGATGTAGAAGATGATTTGAGCTTTAATTCAAGTAATAAAATGGTTAGAAATTAATATCTATGGTTAAATTGATAAGAAAAATCGAAACCCCTAAATCTAAATGAATGCCGAAAATTAGGGCATGAAGGTAGGATAGATTAATTCTTAATTTGTTTGTATAATTAAGCTTAGAGATAGTTGAATTGATAATTGAGACAAAGAAGAATGAAATCCCCTAAGAATTAATGATCACCGATTTTTCTAGGTTAGGGTTTCAAGATGGAAATCAAATTAATGTTGTGATGGTGTTAGTAATTAGATTATATATGTTGTAGTAGGTTAATTGTTGGATTAATGGAGTTAATTAAAGAAGAAACCCACTTCCCCCTAATTTATGTTAATACCGATTTTGATGAAGAAATAGGGGTTTTATGTAGTTTAATTTCCAATGATGATAGATTATGGTTCCTAATGATATAAGTTAATGTTATGAATTAAATGAGAATTTTCTAAAAATATTATAGAAATTGTAAGAGGCGAAAGTTCACTAGTAAGTCGGGACTAGTTAATAATATGAGTATATGATATACGTAGTAATGATCTACGTTAGATGATGTTTAATGTTGTAGAAAATGAATGAATTCTAATAATGTTTGAAAATTGGTAAGAGACGATCAATTGAACGTAATTAATAATGCGTATTATGGGCTAAGGAACAACTTTGTAGTTGACGTCAAGTTCGTCCGAATTATATTATAATGAGTTGTAGTTATCATCGAGAACTAGAAATGAGGATGTTAACTTGATTTTTGGTTTAGTAATTGGTTAGTTGAAACGACGAAGTTTTAAACGTCATGTCTATAGTCGAGTTTTGAAAAGGAGTTCTTCACGTACGAGAGTACGTGTTGACTGCCTTGAAGTGTTAAAATCGTTAGAATGTAGGTTCGATAACATAGAACGAACTTAAGAAGTCATACAACGTTTCTAACGAGCCGTTAGGGTTAGCCGCGGCAGTTTTGCGACTCTTCCCGAAAACTGTAATATCTCTTAGCTCGTTTATCAGATTTGAGATCCGTAAATTGAAGAGTAAACTAGACATCCAAAACTTTCTCACGGTACAGGGCACATCCCCTGTTTCCAAATGCTCTGTTCTGGGCAGCCCCCAGAACTACTATAATGCGCAGTAAATTTTCAGAACTTGATTTTCCTAAGTTGTTTTCTTTGCAACTTGGTTTCTTTCGATCATTTAAGTCGTAATGAGTTAACAACTATCTTTTCTACTGACCTAAGAGTCGAGTAAGGAACCTTTCAAGTTCTAACGAGATTTGTTCAAGTCTCGTCCCCTTTTAATCAAAAAAAAATCTAATAGCATGCAAATGCCTAAAGAACTAAAAAGACGGGAACTAAAACCTAATTCCAATCTCCGTTCTCTTTAATCTTTTTCGACCGATTTATTAAAATATGAATTATGTACGATGAAGGAGGAAGTCAGCAGTAAGGAAAGGACGGAAGACTAGAAGACGAAAGTACGAGTAATAAGTTCTGTAAAGTATAAAGGTGGGCTTTTATTCTATAACAAATAAAATGTGGGTTTTTCCACAACTCGAAAGTAATTCTTTATCGCTTTGATAAACGTGTTTTCAAAGTGATAATCATGGCATAAACTATTTAAATATTTTATGTGAGTTCTCTTGTACCTATCTGAGTTAACATTCGTGTTTTCCATATTTTTGAGTTAACCGCTAGGATGTTAACTATCGATCGGCTCTGAGTTAGCTATTAAGTGCTTTCCAGAGTTAGTGCACTTTGTAACCTGTGGTATATGTGGTATCCTGTTGAGGGGTAACCAGCCACGGTGAATGAGGAATTGGTCAAGATTTGAACGTAACATACTAGAAAAATGCTTGTACAAGCTAATTTATGAAAAATGAGTCAGAAAATGTTTAGTAGACACGGGCCCCTTTCAATAAAACTCCGATGTGCTACAATTATGAAATGCCTGATTTTCTATAAGTATGAATATGTTTTCGGCAACGTGCCCACTAAGTACTTTTGTACTTAGCCTTGCATATGTTTTCTAAATGTGCAGGTTGAAGCGATGGAATCGGCGAGGCTTGAATTAAGTTGTCTTAGGAAGACTTTAGTTAGTATGAATCACATTTCCGCTGTAAAACTCTAAACTTATGATGTTATGTATATTAGTAAAATACTGTGGTATAAGTTCTGTAATATAACCTAGTAATCGTTGAAATTAACTCTTCTTTTTGTAAATAAAGTCATGTTCATAGAATGTATGATGTCTCCTATGTATGTTTAGTTCAGTTAGTCCCCTTCTTTCCCGCTTCTTTAATCCAACCCCAATCGCACCCCGGCTTCTGTCGTCCCTCGGGATTTGGGGCTGTGACATGTCACCTCATACAAAATCAATGCGAGACAATCTATTTAAAAGTCAAATGTTTTTATTCGCATCGACTTTGAGAAGAATCAGAGCTATGAAAATCATCTACATAAATGAGGGTGAATTAGATTTGAACTTTATAGAGTATTAAATGGGTATTTATAACATATATTGTTAATGTTTTGAAAAGAAACGAAATGAAAAAAAAAAAAAACATTATTTTATTACAAATTACTTAAATGATTTTTCTTTGAAAAATTCAAAAATAAGAAAATAATAAACAAATATATTTCTTAATCTGTCAAATAGTTCATCTGATTATTTTATTAATATATTGAATAACAATTTTCCCGTCTATAATTATTTATACTAGAGATACCCAGAGAATTAGAATTGTGGTAAATGAGCAGGTTTTAGGTCCGAACCATGGGAATAATCGGGACTATTTCGAAGTGGGGGTCAACTTCTTCTTTAATTATATGTTGAACTCATAATTTTAGGATTTTAGTTACTTATTAATTATATAATTGATTTTCTTTGAAAACCTCAAAATAAGAACAATAATTACCGAATAATATTTTTTTTAGTCTATCACATATTATTATTATTTAATACTTTTATAAATTTTATAAAATATAATTTCTCGTCGATTCTCGACGGGTTATACGCTAGTTAATATATAAAGTAATATACCCATTAATTATGCAATCTATGCAACTTCATGTGCATATGCACATAATAAAGTATGAAAACAATTCAACTCATAAAATTTTCGCATATGTCAACTGATTATCAAGTCCCATTTTATAAATTATATTTTATATATATGTATTTACTAACCTTGTTGACCTTAAATAATAAAAATATACACAAGACTTTATACTATATGAATTTTATTCAACTATATTTATAAGAATAATTTTATTAAAAGATATGCTATTTAAAAAAGTCAGGATAGTACAGTAGAGGTCCCACTTAAATAGTTGTGTAACAATTTATTTGATAGGTTGAAGAGATAAACATTTCGGCTTAATAAGCCCTAACTGCTTTCTATGAAAAAGTGAAATGCATGCTAAAATATTTTTTGCTCTCTACTCATGTTTTTGATTATGAATGGGCTTTATGCCAATGTTATTACGATCGGTCTTGGAACCCGATCACCCAAGATAGTGCGCACAAGGTTCTTATGATGGTTCAGAGAGTGGGAGTGGCTCCCCACTCGATGAACCTGGGAAGGTAACATGGTAGGCGAGTTAAGTGCCGAAAAAGTTATGATAAAACATTTTTGCATATGCATAGGATAAAATATTTTCTTTTCAAGTATCTCCCTTGTATATGAATGTGAGCATGTTATATCTTTCAAATGTTTTTACAAAACGTTTTTCAAAAAGGGGCACGGACCTCACTGAGTACCAAAAGTACTCAGCCCAAAAATATTTTCTTTTCAAAACAGATTGAGTGACGAACGAGATGGAAGTGTGTTGGCATCGGAGATGTATTAGATGACGATCATTTGAATCGTCATCTCCCATTTCATTCAAATGTATGTTTGTATGTTTAATCCAAGTACAAACTCATCGACGTCTATCTTTCTTCACGCTTTGACTAAACCCATCACGGTTAGTCTCAATCAACGCTTTCGCAGTGCGGGGCCGAAGTCCTCATACTTTGACTCCAAGACGATCAAGCTAGGGTAATGAAGCCAAGTTGATGAAGCTTTCTAAATTCCTTGAAGCCAAGCCTTTTGTATTTCTATCTTTTTGTAAAGTCAACGGTTCATTGTACGGTCCCAAGTAACGGTCCGATTATCCACATAGGTTGGGTAGCGAGCTATTACAGATATATACATTGCATGTGTTGTTGATAAACATGGATTTTCTCATCTTTATAAGCTTATTTGATATCAATTTGTATTGAAAAATCATGTTTGAGTTAAGTATTGTGCTTAAGGATTGTTACTTTGTAAAATATGATACTTATTCGTACTTTATTTAATTTTGCATAAATATGGAGTAAATCTTATGCAAAATGAACATGATAGGGTTAAAGCACAGCTCGATACAAGTTCATGGGAGAAAACAAATCCAAAATCGGAGTTGAAACGAGAAAGAACGAGCCGAAACAAAAATGTTGCGCTCAACGCCCATATATGTGCGCCCAAGTGTGCGGCCGCACATCTGACCGCACATCGCCAAGAAAAACTCCTATGTTTCTGAAGCAATGTGCGGGCTAATGTGCGCCTGCACTTCTCCACTTCATGCACGTACATCCAAGGCGGCCAGATCCAAGATTTTTCTATTTTATTTCCTTTTTTCTTATTTTTGGTATCCTATCCTATTAGGAATCAACAATTGTATTTTCCTCTATAAATACTTGTCCTCTAAGACTATTAGGGGGTCTCCATCCCATCTTTTAATTCTTTAATCTCTTATCTTTTTTTTCTATAGGTTAGGTTAGATTTATTTTCTTGGAGGAGTGTTGAAGATTTGGAGAAGAGAAAAGGAGGCACTCAAGAACTACAGATTCGCCTACAGTTTTTATGTTATTTATTGGATATTGTTTATGATGTCTATGAGTAACTAATTTCCTTTTATCCTAGGGTTAGAAAGTAGATGGATAATTAACTTTGATTTTTATTTGATCAATCACGACCCTCGTTCTTTCATGGGTTCTTGGTTTGATTGTTTGCTTAATTCCTTAGCTACCAATTTTGCATGATTTGATGTGTTAACTTGAAATTGGAAGAAGATAGTTAATACTTGATCTAGAACATAGGACATACATTACAAAATAACTGGAAGGGACGAGCCTTGATAATCAAGTCACACATTTATCAACTCCAATATATAATAATAATCGTCCTTCGCCCCCAACCAATAACTAATAAAATATTACTTAAAATTGATACAATAAAATTATTAGTATGAGCTATTACTGTTACTTGCCGATGAGGTCTAGTTCAATTGGCTGGCTGTGAGGTACCTTAAGTCTCTCCTTAGTGAGAGGTTTTAGGTTCAATCCCCGTCAAAGTGCGATGTTATATTCTCATCTTCTTATTTAATGATGTAGTAGTCCCACCACGGAGTAATGATCCTACCTTTATATGGTGTAACTGTGTAGAAATCCCATTTAAATAATAGTGTAACGATTTATTTGATAGCAGACATATATACCTTATTGTAATTATCTTAAAAAGGTATTACTACTATCACTTTTGATATGTATATGGGAGCCAGATGGGAAGAAAAAGTGAAAATGAGATTACCATGCAAACGGCCAATGATTTTCTTATTCCTGAATTTCTCATCATTCTCTATAATCGATGTACTCCAAATTCGGCTGGGTTCTAACTTTTCGTAAGTGGCCATCAAATAACGTTAGCTAACTATGTTGAGAGGAAATCATAAAATTGAAAATTGACATTAAAGAACATGCATTCATTATGTTGATTCAAGGAAAATTGAGATTTGTACTCAGTTTTCACTCTTACAAACGAATGAATATCACTAATCTACATTGTTGCAAGGTGAAACACAAATTTATAGTTATAAAAAACTTCTTATTTGATTTTCAGTAACAAATATTGCATCAAGAAATAAACTTTTCAAACGAATATCGAATTGATTAGTCAGACAACTATAATAGTTCCATAAAAATTGAGAAAACATAGGTCACATGCCACAAAATTGTACTCCATTATTACACACTACTTTCTTAAAACTCGTATCGTCCACAATGTGACAACGATATCGTGGATAGATTTAGGGAGTATGTGCTAGGAAATGCAGATGAGATATAAAAATCAAGAAACATAGCCCATCCCACGAAAATTTATGTTCTAGGAGATGTAGATAAGAAAGATTCACCTAGGGAAATTTCCTATATCATCATCATTATTATATTATTAAAGGAAAATTATTCTTGCTTTGAAAAATCCTAGGTAGCGCCCCTCTTAATCCTCTATTCCTATTTATTTAAATTCTTAAATTTTCTGAATTAAACCCAATATTTATCATATTAAATTTTATTATATTTTATGTGTAGGTTTTATATTTCACTTTTAGGTTTTCTTTTTCTTTGCAACGTAACATTGGCGGCTAAGTATTCTTAATTAAGATTTTCCTTCTCTCCAATTATCGTTCTGAAGAATCGGTGGAGGATGAGTTTGTGAGAGAGTGATCGAGCTATATAAAAAAGGAGTCCTCTGCCCTGCCCACTTCATATGTGTGAATATTGAACTCATTGATTTCTTATCCTTTTCCAATATTCCATACCCTGAATTGAATCAAATGAATAGTAACATCATATGGTTAGCTATGTGATGATGTGAATTGAGTTTTTCAGATTTCTTTTAGTAATGAGCTGCCCTGATTGGTTTGAAATTAATTTATATACACGTAATTATTAGGACTTTGTCTTGGTTGTGCTAGGAATGATCCTGTCGATCATTAAGTTGTAATCTGCTTAGATGTTGTTGTTGATGATATATTTTGGATGCCACTTAAAGAATTTCTGTTTGTTTCAATAGTTACTTAATGTTGAGATTCATTAGTTTTTATTTATTTATCATGTGCTACTTTGTATGTTTAAGAATTTTGTCCTGAGCATGGACATTCGACTTTCTTTAACCATACTGATTTATCCATCAGCTCCTGAAAATCATTTAATTTGAATTGTACTATTCTGCAATATTAAATTCATGAAATAACAATGGTCTATTATACTATATAAGTAGTCAATAACCTTAGGCAGAAACACATAAACTCTAGCTGCGATAAACTGTTAGCAAATTGAGTTTTAATTTATATACATAAAGTAGCACGATGATCTATTAAAATAAAAAAAATACGCAGATACTGTTGGTCATTAGTTAACAAAAAGACTTACAAATGCATTTTGTGTGCAGGTCATTAAATACCGTATGAATTATCTTAAAACACATATTTGCACTGTTTAGATAAATGTTCACATTATCTGATAGATCTAGGGTTTGTAGAGATAGCAGAAAATAACAATAATGCGACGACACAAGGATTTACGTGGTTTGATCAATGTGATCTACGTCCACGAGAGATAATATAGAGAGCTTTTATTATACTTGAGAGTACAATGAGTATTTGAACCTATTTACACCTCTAATCTAGCATCTATATATAAGTCTTGAATCGAGCCCTAATCCTACTAGGATTCTTCGTACATATCCGAATTTCCTTCATAATAGACTTCCTTCTCCTCTAGGACAAGACTTCATTACTTGGTCTTCAAGGCAATTAATAATCGTCTGGGCCGAGGTCCTTGGGCCAAGCTTAACGTACAGGCCCAATTAGGTTGGGCCTCGGATCAGGCCCAAGAAGAGGCCGGTACCATCACATCCCCCCCCCAAAAAGAGGAAAGAAGTCGAAAATCCGACCTGAACAATTGTACACATCAGCTCTACACATCAGCTCTGCCCCGACCTGGAATTGGTTCCATCCCCGAGCTCGAGCTGGGAATGGCTAAATCCGGAAAGTGAGTTTATTTGAGTACGCACGCGGATCCGGGTCACGATGTAGTCAGGTGGATCCGGGTCCCGATGCAATTGGACTTGGAGGGAAAGTTTGGGGGCGTTTTTGAAAATACCTTTGAGGGGCGGTTCACATTCCGAAAAAGCTGCTACGTGACACGTGTGACACGTTCAGCGGCGGGATTCAATTAGTCCCTACGGGACTCCCCATAACTTTCATTCTAATTCACCATTGCAGCAAAGATTAACTTCCAGAAACCTGCTCTTGCCCCCATTTCCCGTCCAGAGATTTTTCAGTTGAACCGTACCGCAGCGCCGCCGGTTGCACATCTGTTCTTACTTTCATCTGTGAATTCTGTCCAGCCAACTACCTTAATTAACAAGTAAGTATGGCTTCCCATTCTTCCGTTTCTCATTCTAGTAGCGATAGCGAGTGCCCTCCGGCCGATTCCACCGGCGGGATGGTCAATTTTAGAATTTTTTCGTTAGGATCTCCTACCCCAACCGTCGCGGCTTTACCTGTACCCCGCCCCGTGGAGGGGAAAGTAGCTGAGTACTCTTCCATCCTAGATGAGTCTAGGATAAAATTTCTCGCCAAATCTTACAATTTTCCCCTAGACGCTGACCTCATAGAGCCTCGTCCGGAGGATAGGGCGTGCTCGCCCCCTATGGGGTTTTGCACGATTTACGAGGACAGTCTGCATTCTGGTCTTCGTCTGCCTCTTTCGGTGCCCTTCGCCGACCTTCAAAGGAAGCTCGGATTAGCTTTAGGGCAGATAACCCCGAACGCCTTTAGACAGTTTGCCGACCTAGGCGTAGTAGCTATCCGGCACAATTACCCGCTATCCGCCGAGCTCATCCACGAGCTCTTCGCCTTCAAAGCATCCGCGGGCTGGTACTATGCCACTGCTCGCACTGAGTTTAAGGGGAGAACCCTGAACAAGGTGGAGAAGTGGCATAGGAAATTCTTTTTCTGTCGACATGATAGCCTAGTCGAGACGGTCTGGAGGTTGGGCAAGCCTCGCGCCTGGGTGACAAACGAGGTGGACGAGGGCTTGGGGAGTGTCGCTAGGGCGATAGCGAGCTATGGGCCGTTCGAGGAGAGCTACCACGAAGACTCGCTAGCTGAAGCGGGGTTGAGCCCGTTCGAGCCCCAAAATATGGTGGATCCTGCAACGGGTGAGGCCCCGCTAGTGCTGTCAGGATTGGTTTGATTGTTGAAATGTTGCCTAACCCCGTTATTTTTTTTGTCCTTGCAGTGAAGTTCAGGAAGCAGGGACCTGATGCTAAGGCCGCAGCTCGCGGGGGAAAGAGGCCCAGGTCGTCAGGACGATCTGCTTCTGACCAGAGCCAGCTCGGAAGAGCCTCCGACTTGGGTCGGCAACCCGAGGTGGCTGTGCCCGCAGCAACGGGGGTTCTCTCCCCCTCCGCCAGCCCATCCCGCAAAAGGTCCAGGGTCAACGTGGAGATCGTTGACATTTCGGGCAGTGATGTGAGCCCGTCTGCTCCAGCTCAACTTGGGAATTTGCCCTTTCCCGAGGTAGAGATTTGTTAGCTATTTTTCTGTATTTCTTGCTTGCGTGTAGCTGACTGTATTCCTTCTTGCAGGGCATCGACATGTTCACGGCCTGGCTGAAGAGTAGCGTTGGGGAGATGTCAGCGAAGCACGAGGACGAAAAGAGTCGGTACTCGGAAAAGCTGATGTCGACCGCGGCCAGGCTGAAGAAGGCTGAGGAAGAGTTGGCCAAGTCCCGGGGGGAGGTAAAGGCCGCCAAGTCCGAGCTGGCCGAGGAAGCTCGGAAGAGATTTGACGCCGAGTTGAATGCCGAGGAAGCTCGCAGGAGGTTTGAGGCCGAGCTGAGTGCGGCCAAGGAGAGGGAGGCCAAACTGGCGGCCTGTCAAGGCGAGGCCTTGCGGGCTTATACGAAGAGGTTGCTCTTGTCGGATAGCTTCTCCGGCCTGGCCAATGACTTGGCTGGGCTTATCAACGAAAGCCACACCCTGAGCGCTTTGGAGGCCGCCGCCAGTGATTTCCCCGATCTGGACGTCTCCAAGTATGGCTACGAGCGCCTGGAGGACGAGGCCCTCTTCGCCGAGTACGCCAGAGTGATCCGGCGTCACCTTGGCTAGCTGCCCATTTTGGACACCCTTGCCAGCTCGTCCGTGCTCCTGTCTGCCGAGCAGATTGCTTCTTATTCGGCAGATCGGGATCCTGCCCTTGACGCAGCCTTCGACGCTCTTTCCGTCGATGGAGGAGAGGACAAGGAGGAAGAGGAGCGCGAGGCTTCAGTCGACGAAGAGGATCCGAAGGATGCAGGCGCTGATGGCTCTACTCAAGGCCCCCCTCCGGGCAACCACCTCGTCAGGACAAGGAGGTGGACGCTCCTTAGAAAATTTTTTGTGTTTTTTTTATTTAATTTGTAACTATGTACTTGAATTTTGTGTTGAATAAACGAACTTTGCACTTTTTTCTGTGTAGATTTCTGATAACCTTGGTATAGCTTCTCTTCATAAGCAAATAAGTCTCCTATCTCAAGATTTATCTGGACAACAGTCTCTAGCTCGGTTGTGGATGGATAAATGTCGCCGAGCTGAGGCGCTTTTTGGTGAAAAGTGTGCGCTGTTGAGGTCCAAAGAATCCGAGCTGGAGGAATGGCAGGTTAAGTTCGAGTCGTTCTGCACGGAGGCTGAGGTCAAGCAGGTCGCTTATCGAGAGCACGCGGATTTACTTCAGGCCAAGTTGCTTCACGCGGAGGAAGAGTTGGAAGTAGCCCGAGGTAGGGCTGGGCGCGTGCTGGAGGACCACGAGAAGATCGTTGAGGAGCATGCCGAATACGAGGACATCATCCGCCGCAACGGTGGTATGACCATCTCCGAGGCGGAACTGAAGACGAAGAAGCTGCTGGAACAGTATATTGAATTGAAAAGAGCATGCGGTCCCGAGTCGTTTGAGCTTCAAGGGGCTTTTGAGATGCTCAAGGAAAGCGCGAGCTTGTATAAATGCGTGCTATCCCGCCGGCCGAAACTGCGTGTCTTCCTGTCTAACAGTGCGGGTGAGTCTGCTCAGTCGTCTTCCCGGACTATGTCTGCTCGCGCGGCTAGAGTTGCTCCTCGTGGACGTCAGGCCGGATTGGGCCGCGGTGGCCGGTCCGTAGGACGGAGTTCGGCGACGTCGCGAGGTCGTGGTTTTTCCTCTGGAAGGAATCGAGGTCGGGGACGAGGTCGCATATCCATTGACGACCTTCTGGGATATACTTCCTTCGAAGACCGATGGCTCAACTTTAGTAGGCCAAATCCCCCTTCTTAGAGTAGCTTTTCCTTCCTGTAATTAATGTACATGTAATGTTGTAATTAGTCAATTACAAAGTAATATATATTGTTTATTACGATTTCCTGTTTTTCGTGAAGGTTTCTTCCTTGTATTCGTGCCTTTCTCCTTTTTTTTTTTGGAGGGAGTCTAACTCGGACCTCTTTGTATGACAAGGGAACCTTGGTTCAGACCTCGTGTTATGAGTCTCTCGGGGAAACTTGGTTCTGACCCCGGTTGAGAATATTTTATCCTTTGGAGGGAGTTGAACTCGGACCTCGTCGGATCTTCCCTTTTGAGGGAGGCGAGCTCGGACCTCAAAAAGGGTTTCTTATGCGCATTTCTTAGAATATAATTACCCCATGTCGGATCATTATTGACCTCGGAAGTGAACCTTAGTTCGTCCATATGAGGGGATTTGTCTTTGGATACTTCGTATAAGCAAATTAAAAGACACGAGAATATGCAAAACGAAAAGAAACTTTATTAAAGGAAAAGCGAAGCAAATTTTGACGAGCTCGAAAAAAAACAAAACATTATTACTTAAAAAAAAAAAAGACGAAAAAACTTAAGACTCTAAATGCAAGACTCCGCTGCTTATACGAAGAACCTCTTTAGGTGAGCGATGTGCCACGTTCTGGGTATCAGCTCGCCCGAAAGTTAGGCGATTTTGTAGGCTCCTTTGCCGAGGACTTCGTGCACTCTGTAGGGCCCTTCCCATGTGGCTTCAAGTTTGCCGAGCTTCTCCGAATGGCTTACTTCATTGTTTCTAAGCACAAGATCACCGACCTGGAACTGTTGGGGTTTGACCCTTTGATTATAATATCGGGTCATCTGCTGTTTATACCGAGCTTCTTTTATGCTGGCTAGTTCCCGCTTCTCCTCGAGTAAATCCAGGTCGGTTCGGCGCTGCTCTTCATTGGCTTCCGCTGAGAAGTTGATAGTGCGGGGGCTTGGTGCCCCGACCTCTACTGGTATGACCGCTTCTGTTCCGTATACTAAACGGTACGGGGTTTCTCCCGTTGGAGTTCTGGGTGTAGTCCTGTATGACCACAGGACGTTTTGGAGGTTGTAGATCCATTCCGTTTTGTCCTTCTCTAAGCGGGCCTTGAGACCGTTCACTATTGTTCTGTTGGTGACTTCGGTCTGGCCATTAGTTTGAGGTCGGTTGACTGAGGTGAAATTTTGCTAGATATTGAGTCCTTCGCAAAATTCTTGGAATGCTCTGCTCGTGAATTGCGTCCCGTTGTCCGAGATGAGGACTCTTGGAACTCCAAACCGACACACGATATTCTTCCAAACGAAGTCGATGGCTTTCTCACTTGTGACTTTTGTGGAAGGTTCAGCTTCGACCCACTTGGTAAAGTAGTCGACGACGACTATTAAGAATCGTTTTTGCTTTGGGGCCGGGTAGAACGGTCCCACGATGTCAATGCCCCACTTCACAAATGGCCACGGGCTCTGTATAGTGGAGAGGTCGGTCTGGGGTACCCTCGTCACCTTGGCGTGCAGCTGGCATTTCAGGCATTTTTTCACGAATTCTTCCGCGTCTTTTACCATTGTTGGCCAATAGTACCCCCACCGCATGATTTTCTGTGCTAGCATCCGAGCTCCGATGTGGCTTCCGCACGACCCGGAGTGCACTTCTTTCAGTGCGTAGTCCGCTTCCCTTGGTCCCACACACTTTAGGAGAGGCTGTAGGTATGACTTTCGATAAAGGATTCCTCCTTCGAGGACGTACTGCGTGGATTTAGCCAGGATTTTTCTGGCTTCCGTTTTGTCCTCAGGAATCTCCCCGCTCTCCAAATATTTCTTCAGGGGGGTCATCCAGTTCGGGTCGTCTTCATCAATTGTGTTGACTTCCGCCTCTTCTATACTTCGATTCCAAACTTCTTCTATTAGAGTTGAGCCGGTTGAGTTCACCAGCTTACTTAGCTCGTCAGCTCGGGTATTTTGGCTCCGAGGAATGCGAACTATCCTGAAGAACTGGAAGGATTGTTCTAGGAGCTTGACTTTCTCCAGGTATTTCTTCAGCTTCTCACTCCTTGCTTCATACTTTCCTAGCACGTGGTTGACCACTACCTGGGAATCACAATAAGTTTGGATAGCTCGTACCTGGAGTGTTTGGGCAAGACGCAGTCTGGCAATGAGGGCCTCATATTCCACTTCGTTGTTCGTAGTGGGGAACTCGAATCGCAGCGAGTATGTTAACTCCTTTTTTTCCGGACTGATCAGGAGTATGCCAGCTCCACTCCCTTTCTTTCCCGAGGCTCCATCCACGTACATCTCCCAGCAGTCTGGGGGGGTCTTCTCTGGTATTTCTTGGAGTTTTGCTTTGGCCTCGGATTCTTTTGGTTTATTCACGAATTTGTACTGAGCTTCTACGAGGAAGTCTGCTAAAGCTTGGCCTTTTATAGCTCGGCGGGGTACGAATGATATGGAATGCTCTCCGAGCTCGATTGCCCATTTTGAGATCCTTCCTGAAGCTTCCGGTTTAGAAAGGACTTGCCGGAGTGGTAGGTCGGTCAAAACTTGTATTGGGTGAGCTTGGAAATAAGGTTTTAGGCGCCGAGCTGCATTTACCAGCGCTAGAGCGAACTTCTCGAGGGGTTGATATCTTGTCTCTGGATCTTTCAGGACTCTGCTGACGAAGTACACCAGTAGCTGCCGATCTCCTTTATGTCAGACCAACACTGCGCTTATTGCTTCCTCCGACGCTGCGAGGTATAGGGATAGGGATTTTTCCTTTTTGGGGACTGACAAAGTTGGTAAGTCTCCAAGGTGGCGCTTTAGCTCGTCGAAGGCTAGTTCGTGCTCTGGTCCCCATCCAAACTCCGGTGCCTTCTTGAGGATTTTGAAGAACGGAAGTTGTTTCTCGGCAGCTTTTGAGAGGAAACGACTTAGCGCGGTTATGCAGCCTGTCAACTTATGTACGTCGTGAATAGTTCGGGGTACCTTCATTTCCTGGACGACTTTAATTTTCAACGGGTTGGCTTTGAGTCCTTCCGGCGAGATCCAGCACCCTAGGAATTTCCCAGATCGCACGTTGAAAGTGCACTTCTTGGGGTTCAGCTTGAGGTTTGCCTGCCTTAGCACGTCAAGTGTCATTCGTAGATCGACCACCGCTGAAACTTTTTCCTTGCTTTTGACAACAATGTCGTCTACATACACTTCTACGATTTTGCCAATGTGATCTCGGAAGAGGAAGTCGACAATTCGTTGGTAAGTCGCTCCGGCGTTCTTCAACCCGAAGGGCATGTATTTGAACGCGAAAACCCCAAAGCTCGTGGCGAAAGCTGTCATGATCGCATCTTCCTCATCCATCAGGACTTGATAGTACCCCTTGTAAAGGTTAAGAAAGCTGAATACCTCGTATCCCACTAAGGATTCAATCTTCTCGTCGATGTTGGGGAGGGGGTAGCAGTCCTTTGGGCAAGCTTTATTGAGGTCGGTATAATCCACACACATCCTCCACTCCCCTCCTCCTTTCTTGACTACCACCGGGTTAGATAGCCAAATTGGGTATTTGACCTCGAATAGTAGCCCTGCTTTCAGCCATTGCTGCACCTCGTCATAGATGACCTGGTTCCGCTCGGCAGCAAATGTTCGTCTCTTCTGCTTTACGGGGGTGGAGCTCGGGTCGATGTTGAGCTTATGTGTAATGATGTCCGAGGACACCCCCGTCATGTCCGTTGGCGACCAAGCAAAGACGTCTTGATATTCCCTAAGGAGCTGGATTATCTGCAGACGGGTTTGGGGTCCCCCTGCAAAGCCGACCTTGACAAATTTGGTAGGGTCTTCTTCGGATAAGGGGACTTGTTCCGCCGAGGTGTCTGAAATCGTTGTCGCCTCTTCCAACTCCTCGGGATACTTTGATTGCTATGCTTGTGGTTGGCCTCGAAGGGCAACTTGCATGCACTCTTTGGCCTTTTTCTGGTCGCCTCGGATAGTTAGGATTCCACCCGAGGTCGGGATCTTCAGTAACAAGTGGTATGGCGAGATAATGGCTCGGACCGCATTCAGCCAATCTCGACCCAATATGATGTTTTACGGGGAGTTCGCTTTGACCACGTAGAAGTGGATTAGCTTGTTGACGCTGGTCGGCGGGCTGCCAATGGCGACATCAAGCGCGATGATCCCTTCAGGTCGCGTCTCATGCTGCGTGAAACTTTTGAGGGGCAGGGGCGCTGAGTTAACCCGAGCTGGGTCGAGTCCCATCCTATCCAAGTAATGTTGGAAGATGATACTGACGCTGGCCCCACTATCAACAAATACGCGGTGGACAATCTTGTTGGCCACTCCGACCTGTATTACCAGGGCGTCATTATGGGGCGTTGCTGTAGGTACAGGATCGTCCTCGGAAAAGGTGACTGTTTCGCCTTTCTTGAACCTCTTTTTTGTCTGTTCCTCTTCCGATGGAATTGGTGGTCTGCGAGCTTCAGACCTCAGCTTAGTTTTTGTTGTGCCCGGGGTTAGCCCAGAGATGGTCGACACCACCCCGTCGTACTGTGGCACGCCGCTCTGAGGGTCGTCATCCTCCTCATCATGACTGGTTTTAGCTCACTTATTATCGGGAGCGCAGCGGCCCTGTCCGCCCTTTCGCTTCCCCCTTCTGTTCCTCTTTCCCCCAGCCTCGTACTTCTTCAAAGCTCCTTCTTGGGCTAACCTCTCTATTTCCACTGCGAGGTCGCGGCAGTCTTCTGTGTAGTGCCCGTGGTCGTCGTGGAAGGAGCAGTGTTTATTTTTATCTCGAGGTTTTGACCCCAACATAGGGCGTGGTCTCGTGAACCAGTCCTCATGAAGTGCGAAGATCTCCGCATTTGTTTTCACAAAGGAAGGTCGCTGAAGGAGCTCCGACCCCGGCCGTGGTCCGAGCAGGGACTGGATAGGTCCAGGTCCGAGCCGGGATTGGATAGGTCCTCGCTGAAGGCGTTCGTGGGCGCTTCTCCGATCACGATCATTCCGGCCCCGATCACCTTCAGGCCTTTTCTTCTCTGTTTCCTCCCACTTCAACTGGTCCGCATCTTGGCTGTCCGCGAACTGGTACACGATTCTCCACATCTCCTGGGCCGTCTCGGGTTTCTGTTTAGCGAGCTCCTGGTTCAGGGACCCAGGAGCGACCCCGTTTCTTAAAGCCGAGATGAGGAAAACATCGTCGATTTTATCGACTTTCAAGCTTTCTTGCATAAATCGGGAGGCGTACTCCCTTATGGTCTCTCTGTCCTTTTGCTTTACGGACAGGAGGTAGGCCGTGTCTCGGCGAGCTTGGACTTTCATAAGGAATCTTTGTTTAAAGATTCCTTCGAGGTAGGCCCAGGACCCTACGCTGCCAGTCGGCAGGCCGTCGAACCAAGTTCGGGCATAGTCGACCAGCATCTCTGGGAACAGCTTGCACATGTGCTCTTCTGTGAGGCCCTGATTATGCATGCTGTACTTGAACCGCGTCAAGAAGTTAAGGGGGTCCTCCAACCCATTGTAGGGTGGTATGTTGGGCAACTTGTACGTCGCGGGAAGCTTGGCATCAAGCAGCTCGTCGGTGAACGGGCTGACGAGTCGGGCCGATCTTCCCTCCAGTCGGTGTCGGTTTACCTTGGGGCTATAACTTCTGGAATAGCTCGGACTTCGGTCCCTGCCTGGACTACGATGTCGCCTCGGGAGATGGTGTTGCTTGGGACTCCGATGCGGGCTGGAGCTCCGGCGGCGGAGTGGGCTTCGCCGAGTGTCGTGCTTTCTCCGCAGCTCGGGCTCCTGCATTTTGGAATGATGTGGAGTTTTGGGTATAGACTTCCGTGTGGAACTCTCCCTAGCTTCGGATATTGGGGGCATCCTAGCTGTTGTGAGGAAGCGCTTGAAGCTCTCCCTATTCGCTCTAGCTAATTCAGTCACGGCGTATGTAGTGGTGAGGTCGAAGTCGTCGAGAAAATCCTCTCCTTTCGATCCTGATTTCTGTGGACCCTTCTGAGGGATGTCTTCCAGCGCGGGCATCCCTTTGAAAGGATCCTCTTCTATAGGGTTATTGTCGTGCCCCTCCTTTGGGACCGAGCTGTCTTTCTGGCGATTGCCCCTGTTCGTGGGGCGACTTTCTGCTTCGTTGGGATTTCCACGTTGGCTTTGGTCCTCCCGCACGTTTTGTGATCGCGTTACCGTCATAGTTCTGCTACCAAAGAACCGTCGATCGAGTTCCCACAGACGGCGCCAATGATAGATCTAGGGTTTGTAGAAATAGCAGAAAATAACAATAATGCGACGACACAAGGATTTACGTGGTTCGATCAATGTGATCTACGTCCACGGGAGAGAATATAGAGAGCTTTTATTATACTTGAGAGTACAATGAGTATTTGAACCTATTTACACCTCTAATCTAGCATCTATATATAAGCCTTGAATCGAGCCCTAATCCTACTAGGATTCTTCGTACATATCCGAATTTCCTTCATAATAGACTTCCTTCTCCTCTAGGACAAGACTTCATTACTTGGTCTTCAAGGCAATTAATAATTCGTCTGGGCCGAGGTCCTTGGGCCGAGCTTAACGTACAGGCCCAATTGGGTTAGGCCTCGGATCAGGCCCAAGAAGAGGCCGGTACCATCATTATCATTAGTTAAAGCGTGGCTGGAAAATGTTGAAAATATTAATCTTTTTTGTGGACCTGACTAGCATTCTCGATCAGTCCTGCAAAATTTGATCACTTTTATTATATGTGTGTATAATATTGTGCAAGATTTGAAACTTTCGACACTTGATCTGGATGGCCTGACACACGACAGAACAACTAACGTCGTGTACAGTGAAATCTTCGACATGTTATAAGGTAATTGCACAATTGATTTCACAAATTATAATTAAATATTTTTAATAAACTTACAAAAGTTAAATTTATATTGATTTTACTAATGAAATTCGATTTGATTTTTTGTTTTTTGAAGTCTTATGGTTATTAAATTCGTATTGGTTAAATTATGATTCATTTGAATATTTTTCATTCATATTTATCTAAATTCTCAAATTTTTGGAATTAAAAATCAATATTAATCATATTTTACATATATAACACGTCAGATTTAGTTGATTTATAGGGCACGTCTATCCTTATTTTCAAGTTATAATAGAATTCGCATCTATCCATATTTTCACATTAGATTTAGTTGATTTGGATTCCAAGTTATAAAAGAAATCACATTTATCATTATTTTCTATATTAAAATATTTCGTTATTTTATTTACATTCTCCTATCCCAAATTGTTTTTCAATAAAATTCTACATATTGGAAAGCCAATGAATACTTACATTGATGAGCATTTTCTCATCCTTTCCACTAGGGAGTGAGCTTTCATACGGATCGGATTTTTGCTCAATACGATCCAAATCCGGAATCCGAATTTCTAAAAAAATTAGATCTGATCTAATTCGAAATCGGAATCGAAAAATCCGAAATCCAAACACTAACTCCGATCCGAAAATTCAAAATTCTCAAGCTTTAAAAAAAATCAAAAATTCGAAATATAGTAAATTAAAAATAATTAATAATAAATTGAACATATGTATTGAATTATTAATAATTAATGATAAATATAATTAATAATAAACTAAACTTATATATAATTATTAATATTTATAACAAAAATATAATGTATTATATATATAATTCAGATTTCAGATTTGTTCGGTTTTTTTAAAGCACCGTAGGGGTAGACGGGATGATTGCGAAGTGGTGGTTAAAGTTATTTATTTCTTGAATCTTATGTTGAACTAATAATGTAGAGTAGGTTCACTTTTATTCTTATAAACAATCTTCAAAATTGTTTTTCTTATCTAAATCAATGTGGGGCAATGAGTATTTGCAATGAAAATCATCCATCTCATTTTTCATATAAAATCGACGTGGGACAATCTTTTTGTTTTTCCCACATCAATTTTTGGAGAAGATCAGAGATTTGAAAATTATCAAAAAAATGAGGTACACTAGATTAGAATTGTTAACAGACATTATTGTATGAGTTTGAGACATAAACATGAAGTAAAATTACTTTTTAATTGAATTTGAATATGTTCAAATATATAGTATAAATTCTAAACGAGTTTAGTAAATTGCACAATCAAAGGATTGAACCCTAAATATATGAGAGTAATATTTTTTGAATAATTCAGTATAAAAAATCTTACAAAAATGATGAAATTATAATAAAATTTTATTATGCTTCCTTTATCTTGTAGATAAAATTGGTAAAATGTCATCCCTCCGACCGCTAAAATTATGCATAGTTTTCCTATTTCGTCAGTGTCCAAATTTTATGCATAAATTTTGAAATTTATTAGAATATAACTCTAAAAAAACTCAATTTTAAATTCCTAATTAGTTAATAATTGTTAATTGAGATTTATACGTGTTTTGGTATTAATAATGTTGGTCGATCAATGTTAGGCCGATGTATTATAAATATACTTTATTGTTTCATAATAACATTTATTTAGTTAAAGGATTGGTCAATCAAAAATGAGTAATAGTTAAACTTAGCCTCATATACAACTTGTTGGGAAATTTAAGTAAAGTTTTGATTGATTCCAAAACCAACTGACCCCAACCGAGTAGATGTTGTCAGATCCTAATGTTTAGTATTTAGACTCGCTGTTTGAGAAATGTTCAGATTTTATCTTTACAGGACTCCAGCTGAAGACGGCAACATGGGTTCACTCAGATAGAAATTCAGATGGAAACTCGCATGGAACATCAGATGTAAGAAAGACAACTGAGCGTTCAAGCCAACCGATCTGATATAGAACATCGGATGGAAGAAAACATCTGAGTAATCAACTGTTCGTCAGATGTGACAATCCACCTGTTCAGATGGAACATCAGTTGCAATACTCAATCCGATAGATCGACAACATAAAGTTCAAGGCAGTTGAGGGTTCAACTGTTCCTCTTCAGACAGAATGTCAGATGAAGGTAACGATCACATGGAACATCAGCTGAAGACCACTCAGATGAAGATCGAATGTCTCAACTGACTAACAGATGTTGAAAGACAAAGATTGAAATTTGAATTTCAAAAAGGAAGTCACGTGAAGGTTTGACGTTCTGTCATTACCTCATTTGGCCCAACGCAAGGTTGTCTCAGAAGGAAAGCAGAAGTTCACAGTTGCGAAATCGGGAAAATCTGCAGAGATGAGAGACAAGTCATCACTTTCACAGAACAGAGATCAACGGCTCTTCCAACGGCTAGTTGATTCTCACCGCCTATAAATAGAGGCATTCATTCATTCATCAAGATATACAAGAGAAGACAGACAAGTGCGAGAAGAGACTAAAGAGCAAAAGAAAGACGATATCCTGCACACAAGCAAAACTGCAATTAATCTCTAAGAACATCACCAGTTGAGAGTTCATAGAGTGTTAGAATCTGTCTTGGTGTTTTTGATCTTAGTTTGAGTCTTCATTCGTTCAAGCTTAGATCCTAGCTCACTTCTTTGTTCGAGCTAGTAGTTGGAAAACCCACCCTTATACACATCCCCTAAAAAGGTTGTTAGGATCCTGCTCTTCCCGAAATTGAGCAGAAAGGTTGATAAGTACCCGCAAACTTATCTGTAAGGTTGATAAGTACCCGCAAACTTATCTGAACGGTTGCAAAGCCCGCGTAAGCTTTGTGGTAGCTGTCCTAAAGAATTTGACTGAGCTGTGTGGACTCACAACTCCCCGTGGACGTAGAAGTTCTCTCCGAACCACGTAAATCCTTTGTGTGTTTGTGTTTTCTGTTCAGTTACTTATTGCATATCCAACTGACCAACTAACCAGCACTCAAAACTGCATTTTTACATTTTCAACTGATTTGGTTATTGACCGATCTTGCATCTGAGCGTGAGTTATTTTATACGAGTTATTGTTGTTTTCACCACATTCCGCACAGCACCACTCTTCCAGCTGAGTTCTCTTACTCAGTTGTGAATCCAGCTGAGTCTTCTTACTCAGTTGTGGTATTTTTCGAGAGTTGTTTTAAAATTCCTATCTGGTGTATTCCCCCTCCCAATACACCAGAACTCGTATCGGGACCATCACAACTATTAACCGATTATATATATGAAATTTATAAAACTATACTATATTATAGATGATGGTCCCGGTAACGAGTATCTGGTGCATGGGGGGAAAATACACCAGTAGAATTTTTCGAAACTCCAATTCAAATCGCTGAGTAAAACTGCTCAGGTCAATTTGCTCAACAACTAAGAAAGACAGTTGGAGCTGATCGCATAGTTAGGTGCACAGCTGAGGTTTCGACTGAGTTTCCTAACTGAGGTTTCAAAGTCTTAAACTATGCGGAAGTTGGTGAAAATTAAAGGTCATTACTTAAACTGAAACCTTTGTAAAAACGGAGAATGTCAATTTCCCAAAGCTTGGTGCAGTTTATAAATATGCAGTGTATGCAGAGTCAGTTGGTCAGGTAACTGAAATACAAATACAGAAAGTAAATACTGAAAAAAATGACACAGTATTTTTACATGGTTCAGAGATTGACCTCCTACATCCATGACTTCCTTTTCGGGGAAGTAATCCACTAGATAAGCCTAGGCATGCTTATCAAACGTTCCAATTGGTTTGCAGATACCAAGCAACCTAACCAGTTCGATTACAGGTTCGAACAAGACCTTACAACACTTTTACGGGCAAGTGTACAGTCTGGTCTTAGATTGCGGGTTCTAAGGGACCTAGTGTCTTTGATTGCGGGTTCAAAGACAAACCTGAGGCTTTGGGATTGGGGAATTTTTCAACTATGAAGTCTTCTACACTTTGAGAAGTGGAGGCTTTTTCCTAAGGCTGAGAGAGTCGATCTTTTAGGAGAGGGAGTCTGCTTAGATAAAATGCAAGAACCTAGATTCTAGACTCGATCAAAGAAAGAGCTTTTTGAGAGGTTAGAAAGGGAAGAACAGGAGAAGGACTAGTCACTCTACTTCGATTAGTTCTTCGACAGAAACTCGTTCTTGCTACGCGATGGATGAGTTATTCTATGCTCAAATTTTCTTCTTCGCGTGAGTTTTCTGTGTCTTGCTCGCGATGGGGAGACCTCTATTTATAGAGAGGGAGATAAAACTAGCCGTTGGAAAGAGTCGTTTAATCTCTGCCAAAAGTATGGCACTCCACCTGCTTATCTGTAAACTTTCCTAAAATAGAAACTGCGACCTTCGCTTTTTGCGCGTCTATGTAGTCGGTCCATTTATAATAAGTTTTCGAACTGTCTTGTGCTTCCGGGTAGACTTGAACTTGAACTTCAACTCTGATGTCTTCAATGTCTTCAAAGTCTTCTCTTCTCAACTTTGTGACATCTGACTTGATCACAACTTCTCTTCATGTCTGACTGCATGGCTCAGTTATGCACTCAGCTGAGTTGTATTCTAACTGACCAAGTTCAACTCGAACTACCTTCTTCAGTCTGGATGACTTCTTCTGCTTGAAACCTGTAAAGATAAAAATCCTTACGCTCAAACAGTGAGCTCTATCTAAGTTTAGACTGATGGCTTTCATCTACTCGGTTGGGGTTAGTTGGTTTTTGGTATAAATCAAAATATTTACTAATTTTTCCAACAATAGGGTATTACTTATATTCACAATCTTTCAATAAAAAAAAATATTTATTTGACCAATTAATTAATTGACCAAGTTACATTAAAAAGATGCAAATGAGATGCAAGCTAAATTGGAATATTAAATGGAGAGAGCGCTACGTAGGACTTACAATTAAAGAGATGTTTCTAATCTGCAATGGTATTTATTAATGTTTTTTAAATGACAAACTAATTAATTGGTCAAATTAAATTGATTGTGCAAAATAACTGCACTATGAAAAAAATATTGACCAAATTAATATTTTCAATAAAATTAAAATTAGTTTGGCCAACCGATTAATTAGCCAAATTAAATTTGGTGTGCAAGATAACAGGATAAAAAAAATATATTGATACTGAATATTTATATAGGTTCTTATAGAGTTTGAATTAACATTAATTTTAATAATATATAGATTAAAATTATATTAATTGTACTATTTTACCCCATCAATATAAATTAACTAAAAAATCATAATTCATCACAACACTCGTAGCCCCCCCAATCATCATTAATAAGGGAAACATTCTGTAATTAAAAAAAAAAAAAAAAGGTGCGTGAAGTCCACGCACGGCGCGTATCATGCACGGTTCAGGCTGGCGCGTGGGGCGGGTCGGATCGGAGTGGGGCGGCACCATGCAGACTTCTACAGGAGTTTTTGTCAACAAAAATAGGCTACACACTGTATCAGTGGATATAAGGAACCTATAATTTTCACAACCATTCGAAACGGGACCCATTAATTTCCATTTTTTTTCCTAAAAAATCCATTTTTCATATGATGATATTATTATATATAGACATACACATGACTAAAAAAATAAATCATAGAACGATAAAACGAGATCCTCCAATATTCCAAACGATATTCCCTCAAAAAAATAAAGAAAAAAAAATGATGAAGTTCGTTGGGTTTAGAAACCTCGCAATTTTTGTGATACTCGCAATCGCTACTCATGGTGAGAACTTCCCAATAGCAATCTGGAAAATAAGAAAAAAAAAATCTGGAAAACAAAACAGAAAAAAAAATCTGGAAAATAAGAAAAAAAAAAACAGAAAAACGAAAAAAACTGGAAAATAAAAAACAGAAAAAAAAAGAAAAAAAAAACTTGGAAAAGGAATTAAGTGTCAATAAAATGGATCAAGGAGCAATAGATCACAAATAAAAGAGGAAAATGAGTATTTAGGTCCTAAGTTAAAAAAAATGGCCATAATTTATATTGAGCAAAAACTCAAAATAGCACTTTTGAAATACAAAAGATAAATTATAGCCCTTTAAAAAAAAGCTTGAAATGTTCTTTTGAGTTATTTCATGATATTTATATCCCTTACTTTACCTCAATTCCCTTCCTTCTCCCAAAATAGCAAAAACTCTCACCTCTTCACCTCTTCATTTAATTTGTATCATACACGAAGTTTAATTTCTTGTATGAACTTCCGGCGAATTTTTCCGGAGAAAAATTCCAGGCGTAATTTTCCGTCGAAAATTTTCCGGCGAAAATTTGAATTATACAAGAAGCCTAACTTCATGTATACATCATACATGAAAACTTATCTTTGTGTATACATCATACATGAAAACTTATCTTCATGTATGTATCATACAAGAAAACTTACATTCATGTATGATACAAATTTGAATTTTTTGGAGGCAAAAATTTTCGTGTATGATGCATGCACGAAGCTTAGGCTTTGTGTATGATGCATACATGAAAGTCAGTCTTCGTATATATATCATACACGAAAACTCATCTTCGTGTATGTATCATACATGAAAACTTATCTTCATGTATGATACAAATTTGAATTTTTTGGAGGCAAAAATTTTCGTGTATGATGCATATATGAAAGTTAGGCTTCTTGTATGATGCATACATGAAAGTCAGTCTTCGTGTATGTATCATACATGAAAACTTATCTTCATGTATGATACAAATTTGAATTTTTTGGAGACAAAAATTTTCGTGTATGTTGCATACATGAATCTTAGGCTTCGTGTATGATGCATACATGAAAGTCAGTATTCATGTATGGTGCATACATGAATGTTAATCTTCGTGTATGATGCATACATGAAGTTAGGTATCGTGTATGATTCGAATTTTCGCCGAAACAATTCGCCGAAATTTTTACGCTGGAAAATATCGCCGGAAGTTCATACATGAAATTAGTCTTCGTGTATGATGCATACATGAAGTTAGGCTTCGTGTATGATTCGAATTTTTGCCAAAAAAAATCGCCGGAATTTTTTCGCCGGAAAATATTGCTGGAAGTTCATACATAAAATTCTTCGTGTATGATGCATACATGAATGTTAGTCTTCGTGTATGATGCATACATGAAGTTAGGCTTCGTGTATGATTCGAATTTTCGCCGAAAAAAATCGCAGGAAAATATCGCCGGAATTCATACATGAAATTAGTATTCGTGTATGATTCAAATGAAAGTTTGCCTTCTTGTATACTCATTAAGAGTATATTAGACTTTTTACGACTCAAAGTGTTATTTTACAACTTTTAAACTCAATGTGACATTTTGAATCTTTTATTTTAAAAAAGTGTTATTTCACCACATTCTCTCATTTATATTTATGAAGAGGGTGAACCATAATTTATATTTCAATGCTCATATTGGCTATATCACATAATATTCTCTTAAAAGTATATTAATTGTACTATTTTACCCCACCAATATAAATTAACTAAAAAATAATAATTCATCACAAAACTCGTTGCCCCCCAATCATCTTTAGAAAACTCGTAACCCCGCAACTGCAAAATGAGAAAACCTTTGGAGAAAGCCACGTATTTGCGTCCAACAAAATATATTGAAGCCGCTCTCAATTCTGCTTACATGAAATCAACCGTCGGAGCCATCTTTTCCAACTCTTCATAGATTTCTTCAGTTGTTTATATATTTTAAACCTAATAATATATATGTGTTGGAAATTTAAAGATTGGATCTTGTTTGTTAACGTTTGAAGGATAACATAACTCCCAACACAGTAAAACTCCGCCAGCAAACAACTAGTAAGAAGAAAGACAAACATCTAAGAAGAAAGACAAAATATAAGTTCATTATTACACACATTTTGAAAATGAAAATGCCAACTGCTTTGCTTAAACAGATTTTCAATATACCCAACTTCAGATACATTTCATATGCTCTCTACAAAAATGAAAGGAAAGATACTCTCTGAATCAACTCAACACAATGTAATTCGGGTTAGCTGTAGCGGCTTACCCTCGTCATAAATGTATAGCTTCTATCTTCAAACAGCATTGCCACCTGAAATAACAAGTTTTGTGTAATTGCAATGGCAGCACCAGAGTTACCTCATTCAATTGTTTAAAGAGGATCTAACCCCATAAACTTAACTACTACATTCCTCCTACATACTTTTTGCTCCATTTCAAATTCAAATTTGTTATACTCTTCAAATCCTTCTTTAGGCTATGTACTAAAAGATGAGTAATATGTACTTTTCCCAATAACAGTTAGATGTCATCACAAAACTATATCGATGTGGGATTCAAGAGAGAGAACCACAAAATGGGTATCACTACATTTGGTCAATAAAATAATAAAAGTAATAATCATAATAAATTCTCAAAAATAGCTTACACGGTTTCCAATCTGTACAAGCTTGAGGATATATCGAAAAATTGGTCCGGTTTATGATGAAGGAACGGCATCGAATGAATGCAGAACTTGTTCCAGTATGTTTCGTCTCTGCATGTCGAGAGGGTTTTCTACACTATCAGAGTGAGTGATGTTCAAAAGGTAGAGCCTCTTAGATGCCACAAACGCCGCAGAAAAGATCCTCTTCGGGCCCCCCCTCGTGCTGTCCACCTTATATTCAAACTCATACACTTGAAGGCCAGAATGGCCTGATCTCTCTGAGACCGAAATCACCTCAGCTTCCTTCGTACTTTCCTATACAATTTGAAGTTACATCTCAAGTCACAGAAATATATATAACCAAAGGTCAAATGGTTGGGGCTCGGATCAAAGGGCATACTTCTTTTAATTTGATCAAAAGGGTCCAATTATATGCAATAAGGCCATCTACCTCTAGTCTTAGAAAGATGAAAACAAGACAAATGTAATTCATAAACCAACAAATGAAAATACACAAAGGGAAATATTATCAAACATGAAGACCTAGACTGTGAAATTCAATTGCTTTTCTTTCTCCATCGCACCAGTTGTTGACAGACAAAAGGGAAGAGATCTAGTATAATATTTATCAGCATCAGCTTTTCATTGTGAATTATGCATGTAGGCGAGCTGTTTATGATATATAAATTCCAATTTTTGAGCTAAATCACCAATTTCAGGAACTTTTAGTATCATTAAACCCATAGTTGAACTTCAGTAATATTGTTACCAAATTTTGTTCCTATAACTAATATTCAATTCAAAGAACAGAGTTTGTACGCCAAAGCACCACTTCACAAGAAAGTTTCGTCTTTTCATACTCGATTTACAGACTCTGCAAATTGCAGAAAACAGAATCAAGAGTTGAAGAAGTATGCAGCAAATACGACAGATGGTATCTTATAACCTAATGTTAGTCCATTCCTCAAGTATCCTTTTCAAAATAATAACATACTTGCTTCATCAGTTGTCATCTTTCTTTAGCAAACGACATTTCAATAAATAAACAAGCCCCAATATTTCAACTGTAACTAGCATCTTTGCTTGTCTACAAAAGATCAATGATGAGGTTTAGAGTTTCATCAGATTCTGCAAAATTAGAACAGCACATTCAAAATTCAACAACACGAACAAACAAGTGAAAGCGTCTGACCTTGCGCTTTTCAGCCTGGATAAGCCTATCCACCACAAACTGAGGAGTCCCAAATTCAGCAAGATTTGAAATACGAGTTGGAGCCACCACCACACCTACATTGTTGATTTTCTTGTTTGGATCCTCAAACAAAACAGTCGCCCCCGCCTTATCAACCTAATCAAATCCAATTCCACAATGTTTAACAACAAATGCAACTACCTAATGCGGATAAAATGAAAAAATAAATAAATAAATAAAATCATCATCATCATATTACAACTATCTCTGTCTGTGTGAGTGTTTGTAAAACTCTACAATGTTTACCATATGCAACAATGGATAACATGGAACAAAATTCCCATAAACTATCACCAAATGAGGAGTATCTCTTGAATTCAACATTGTTTACGCTATGCATCTACCAGCCTAATGCGGATGAATGGAACAAAACAATTCCCATTAATTATCATCAAATGAAAAGTATGTGTGAGTGTGTGTACCTTAATCCAGGAAGAGGGTACGAGGATGGTGAAACCCTCTTTGGTGTCAGAGTATCTGTCGAGTTCCAAGGCGGTCTCAGCAATGGCAGTAGACATATACCAGAATCTTGAGAGCACAAATCCGACAGATGAGATGCTAATAACTCTTCGCCCCATAACAATACAAGAACAAGAGGTGGCGGCGGTGGAGAAAGAAGAGAGGGACGGAGGAAGTGATGGTGTTGGCTTTCTTGATTTCTGGTTTTGAACAAAGGGAAAAAGAAGAAGATTTGAAGAGATAATACAAACTCCGCAGAAAGCCATTGCCTGCGAACAAGAACAAGAACAAGAAGAACTGAAGTAGAAGTGGTGAGATTTCAATGGCTGATTCTTGTAAGCTCAGCGCCACCGTCACTAGCCGCTCGTATCAGTTTTCCTTTTTTTTTTTTTTTTTTTTTAACCAAGCTATAAAGTTTATATAGTACTAGTACTATCTAAATAAATTGAAACATTAGATTTTGAGGCAAAATGTCAAAAAAGTCAAAATTGAAAGTAAAAATTAAATGCTGTCAAGCCATCTATTTTTATGAGAATGTCTGCGGTGGCTGTTTTCATGGATGTCTCGAGACATTCAATTGATGGAGACAACTCAGTGCAGCATTCACTGTCTTGAGTCTCGAGATAGTGATATATTGACAAAATTAATATTCAAAATTAATAAATTAATTAGATGGAGACACCCCCATAGAGACAGTCTCACTGTAGCTGACTGTTTCCATCTCCATTACATCTCATAGAGACACCTCATAGAGACACTACCACTGCGGATAGTCTAAATCTTGTCATGTAGTATAAAATGTACGTAATTCGTATCATGAGTATCACAGTTATCAACAAATAAACTAAATTAATACTAGTGAGATTGGTATGATTTGTACCAATAAGATATTTGTACCAACATATCAAGTTAACTGTAGTACTCATGGTACGAATACGTACATTTCATACTAAGAGTATATATTCTATTGGTACAAATCGTATCAATCTCACCAATATTAATTTAGTTTAAATATGGTACTCGTGTTACAAATATATACATTTTATACTATAAATAACAGAATTTATAAAAATTAAATGACTTGACAGAATTTAATTTTTATTCTCATATTCACTATTTGAGTACCATCCTTGAACTTGACCTTATTGTCTTTAATTCTATAATCTTAGTTTGAAAAAAAAATATTTTGAAATTAAGCACTATAGCTATAGTTGGAAAGTCAAAAGTTCTGAACAAAACCGAACCAATAAATCATTCCTTTAAGAAAAAAAAAATATGGCGTTTTCTTAAAAATCTAACTCTCATTACATGTCCTATCTCATATGCCATAAATAAATTGAGATACAGCGGTAGGAATCTTCAATCCAATATTTTGGTGTCTTGTTTTTTACTCCCTCCGCGTTGAACTTGTTTCAATTGAAATCGACACGGAGACTAAAATTAAGAGTATTAGATAATAAATTATATATTTAGTATAGGTAATAAAGTGATATAAAATATTTTTTATTGATAAAGTAATATAAAGTATTTTTGAAGTGACATAAACTGATATAAAGTGGTTCTGAAGTGATATAAAGTGATTTTAAAGTAATATAAAGTGAATAAAGTGATTTATTAATTATTTCCTTAAAAGTAAATGGGACAAGTTGAACGGAACAAATTGAACGGAACAAAGGGAGTACTAGTTTTTCAAGAAATTCTTAGAAGTGTGTAGGTATACTACACTCACCACTTACAATGTAATATTTTAATAATATAAAAAATAATAATAAAATAATATCATGTGAGGAGTAGGTGTAGTACACCTACACCCCTCTACGAATTTCTCCTAGTTTTTCATCCATTTTTCGTCTTCAAGTCAAACTTTCATGTGTTTTATGTTAATTGTGTAGCTATTAATTAGGACTGATTATAGTATCAATTACTCCCTCCGCTCACAAGTAAATGTTCACTTTGTACTGGACACGGAGTTTAAAAAAGCTAATGAAGTGAAAGTTAGTGAGGTAAAGGTTAGGATGTAGGGTAGTGAGATAATGACAAAAAAGTAGTAATGACAAAAAAGAGATGGTATTGACCAAAAAGTAAGAATAAAGTTGTTGGCATGATAAAAAAGTAGAAATAAAGTTGATGTGAGGTGGGGTCCTAAATGGCAAAGGGTAATAATTTATGTAAAGTAAAGAGGATAGTATTGTACGAAAAAGTAAACTGAACATTTACTTGCGAACACGTGTACTATAGCAAACTGGGCATTTACTTGTGAACGGAAGGAATAGTATTTAATTTTAAATTCTTTAATTAATAATTAAATATTTCTTATTTTTTCGTTTTCCCTCTGACAAAACTAACAATCAAGAATAAGAATCGCTTTGTGTAGTGGTACATTAATAAAATTTGAGAAATTTTCGATTATCACATTAAAAAATAGATCTCATGGTATAATTATATAATATTTGAAAAAATTGGATTTTAATTTGTTATTGCGAAATATTATGACATATCATTATTATTTTATTATATTACTAAAATAAAAACGATTCTTACTTTCAAAAAATCCTATATGGCACCTGATGGTCCCGAAATGAGTTGCTGGTGTATTGGGGGGGGAATACACTAATTAGGATTTAAAAACTTAAACCTTAAAAATCACTTCAACTGAGCAAAAAGGACTCAGTTGGAATCTCACAGCTGAGTAAGCGACCTCAGCTGGAAGAGTGAGGCTGTGCAGAATGTGGTGGATAATAAACTCGTTAAAAACAACTCACGCAAAACTACTCGGTTGGTCAAGAACCAAAACAGCTCGGTTGAAAATGTGCAAATGAGGTTTGTACGTCAGTTAGATTGATCAGATAAAAATGCAGATGCAACTGAATATAAACAAACACAGACACACAGGATTTAACGTGGTTCGGAAATAATCCTCCTACATCCACGGGGAGATGTGAATCCTCACACCTCAGTCCAAGTTCTTCTGGACAGAACCACTCAGCTTACGCGGGCTGAGCAACCGTTAAGGATAAGTTTGCGGGTACTTATCGACCTTATAGTTTAGTTTCCGGGCACTAAACAGCCTATGTCAAGTTTGCGGGTACTTGACGACCTGACTACTCAATTACAGGAAGAGTAAGGTCCTAGCACACTTTTTAGGGTGTGAGAAAGGGTGGGATTTCCAACTACAGCTCGATCACGAATGAGAGCTGGATCTAAGGCTTGAATAAATAAAACTCAAACTAAGATCAAAGACAGATTTTCACTCTATGAACCCTCAGCTACTAATGTTCTATCACTCTTGAACTCTCAGCTGCTGATGTTCTTAGAATAGGATTTTAGTTGCACTTTTCTCTCTTGCTTCAGTCTGTCTCTTCTATATATCCATCTCGAATGAGAGAATGCCTCTATTTGTTTTTGGCATTGATTTTAGGAGGGAGTGTTTTGTGTGTCAAGTTACTTAAGCCACTTTCCATAATGAGAAAAATTATGTCCAGATTTGGTAAGTGTTCTGTGTTCACTTTGTATTATGAAACAACCTAATAAAATATATATGGCCATTTATTATGAAATGTAGTGACTAGAATTTTCTTAAAACTCGTATTGAAGTATATAAAATGTGTGCATTTATCGTCGCCTAAGACTAGCCACAACGGTTGTCTCATCAACGGCTGGGATTTCGCGACTGTTGACTATCTTTGACTTGACGTTTTGATCCGAGTTCCAACCAGCACGTGAGAAGGTGTACAGTTTCATGTCAGCCCAGTCGCACTATAAAGTAGGCTATGGATGCTCAGCCGTACTTTACATTTAATGAGACATGATGGCTATTTTAATGTAACTGACTAGCTCAGGAATGTTTGAATTTATTTCAAACATTCTCATTTAAGAACATAACACCTTCAGTAATAAATGATACCTGGCAGCTGATGTCGATATCAGCTGTATACCTCAGTTGTGCTCCTCAGTTGCCGCATACCATCAGCTGACTCGAGTTCGTCTGTTCAGCTGACGTCTGATCCATTGTTGCAGCATACCATCAGCTGACTCGAGTTCGTTTGTTCAGCTGACGTTTGACGTCTTCAGTTGGCAATCAGTATCTGAGATTCCCCCTTCATCTGAGCTTCCCTCTTCATCTGAGCTTCCCCCTTAAATAGATATCCGATTCTTCAGCTCGGATGGATCCTGATTAGCTCGGATGACTCTTCATCTCGGATGACTCTTTAGCTCGGATGAGTTTTTAGCTCGGATCCAAGAGTCCTAGAAGATCACACAGCATCTTGAACCGGGCTTCAGGAAGAGGTTTGGTGAAGATGTCAGCTCTTTGAATTTCAGTTGGGATCTTCTCCATGGACACATCCTTCTTCTTAATATGATCTCGGATAAAATGATGACGAATATCGATATGTTTAGTCCGAGAGTGGTGAACAGGGTTCAGAGAGATAGCTATGGCACTCGAGCTATCACAATGAATGGGAACCTGTCCAGTTGAGACTTCATAATCTCTCAGCTGTTATTTTAGCCACAATACTTGCATGCAACAGCTTCCGGCAGCCATATACTCTGATTCGGTTGTCGAAGTAGCAACACACGCTTGTTTCTTGGAGAACCATGAAACCAGCTTGCTTCCCATGAACTGACAGTGTCCCGAAGTAGACTTTCTGTCCAACCGATCTCCTGCTAGGTCGGCATCTGAGTATCCAGTCAGCTGGATATTGTCATCAGTTGGGTACCATAACCCAACATTGACAGTTCCCTTCAGATACTTAATGATGTTCTTTGCAGCCAACATGTGTGCTTCTTTTGGCTGGACTTGAAAACGAGCACACACTCCAACTTCGTATGAAATGTCTGGTCGGCTGGCAGTTAGATAGAGCAGCGAACCGATGATCCCTCTATACTGGCTGGCATCAATGAGCTTTCCCTCAGCTCCTGGTTCGATCTTCCAGTTCGTATTCATAGGGATCTTAGTTGTCTTACTTGTCTGCAATCCGAACTTGATGATGAGCTCTTTTGTATACTTGGATTGGTTGATGAAAATCCCTTCAGGTGACTGCTTCACTTGTAATCCAAGGAAATAATTCATCTCGCCCATCATTGACATCTCAAACTTCTCCTTCATAAGATCGGAGAATTTCTTGCACAGCTCCTCCGACTTGGAGCCGAAAATGATGTCATCGACATAAATTTGCACAACAAGTATATCTTCTTCAACTTTGATGGTGAACAGAGTTTTATCAACTGAACCTCGTTTGAACCCTGAGTTCAGAAGAAATCCACAAAGAGTGTCATACCATGCTCGTGGCGCTTGCTTTAGACCATAGATAGCTTTCTTCAGCTTGTACACTCTTCCATCTCCAGTTTCAAAACCAGGAGGTTGTTCAACATATACATCTTCTTTGATATCTCCATTTAGGAATGCACACTTCACATCTATCTGATATACTTTGAACTTGTGATGTGCGGCATAAGCTAGAAAGATCCGGATGGCTTCCAGCCTTGCAACTGGTGCGAAGGAATCTTCAAAGTCAATTCCTTCTTGTTAGCAGTATCCTTGAGCTACCAACCTTGCTTTATTCCTCACAATGAATCCAATGGCGTCTCTCTTGTTTTTGAAAATCCACTTCAATCCAATCACCTTGACACCATTTGGTCTTTCTACCAACTCCCATACACAGTTGCGTAGAAACTCATTCAGTTCTTCTTGCATGGCTGTTGTCTAGTGGGCACAGTTGAGAGCTTCCCCAACATTCTTCGGTTCTGGAACATCAGCTACAAAGCAAGAAATCATGCAACATCTCCAGCTTGCTCGAACTCCTCTAGAACTGCCAATTCCTCAGCATATTGGGCATAAGAGTTGGTATCTTCCTCGGTTGATTCTGGATTTGCAACCCTGCTCCGTGTGCGCACACCCTCGGTTGGATCTCCGATGATGTTGTCGGTGGAATGAACTTCATACCATCTTCGGTTGCGTCTTCCTTCTTCTTCCAACTGTGGCTGTTCAAAATTCTGAGTTGGAGTCTTCAGAGCTGGTGATTTATCAGCTGTTGAGTCTGGATCCTCAACATTTACAATAGTTCGAGCTGAGTTTGGTTCTGCTTCAGATGTTGATGCAGTTGGAGGGGCTGAGCTCGCTAACATGGATGTGGCAGTGCTGAGCTCGCTAACATGGATGTGGCTGCATCCTTCAGAGTTCTATTTCTTCGCTCAGCTACGCCATTCTGTTGTGGAGTATGTGCGGCTGATGTCTGATGGGTTATGCCATTCTTTTTGCAATACTCAATGATGGTTTCATTTAGAAACTCCGTTCCACGATCTGATCGGATAGATATGACCTTCATCTCTTGTTGGTTCGATATCCGATCCATCAGTTTGGGCAGCTCATCTCGGGTTTCACTCTTGTGGCGCATGAAGATGGTCCACGTATATCTTGAGTAGTCATCAGTTACAACCAATGTATATTCGTTTCCATTAATGCTTTTTGGTGTAACTAGTCCGAAGAGATCCATATGGATCAGCTGTAACACTCGGTCGGTTGAGGAAGTTGACTTCAACCGGAAGGAGGTTCTAGCGAGCTTTCCCAACTGGCACGCACTGCAGATGTGTGTTGTTGAAAACACTCGGTTAGGTATGCCTCTTGTATGTTCTTGTCTGGCGAGTCGGTTCATTATCTTGAAGTTCAGATGGTTGAGCCTTTTGTGCCACAGCCAGCTCACATCCGAACTGCTCTTTGATAACAGGCAAGTGTCAGGGAGGCTGCTGTTCCAGTCAGCGTAGTAAACATTCCCTGTTTGAGATCGATTTCCCAACAATATCACCTGCTTTGATCCGACATCTTTAACTCTGCAACCCTGTGCATCAAACTTGACAGAGAAACCATTATCACAGAATTGGCTGATGGAGAGCAGGTTATGCTTCAATCCATCAACATAAGAGACATTAGAAATTGAAACATGATTGGTTTCAAGGGTACCGTAACCTCTGGTATAACCTTTTGAGTTATC
Source organism: Schizonepeta tenuifolia (assembly GCA_029490685.1). Taxonomy (NCBI): domain Eukaryota; kingdom Viridiplantae; phylum Streptophyta; class Magnoliopsida; order Lamiales; family Lamiaceae; genus Schizonepeta; species Schizonepeta tenuifolia. Next base: position 57,801,348 of record CM055958.1, read on the forward strand.
ACCAAAAGTAATTGATGGACCTTCTTTCTCCACGAAACTTCCAAGCAAATCCTTCAGATTTGTCATGTGTTTCGAGCATCCACTATCCATCACCCACATTGTTGCAGACGCCTTCTTCTTCCTCAGTTGTTTCTCCTGTACCTGCAAAGAGAAACTCGCTTAGGTCCCCAATTTCAGTTGGGTCCTGGAGGGTTAGAACCAGTTCCCACTGGAACTGTGCGTCGCTTTTCCCTGTAAACTCGAATGGATTTATCATTCCAAATTACTTTTCCTTCATCATCAACTATAACAACACCTCGGTTATCCTTAGGCTTGTTGTTAGTAGTGATGTTCTGTTTCTTGGGAGGAGTTGGATTTCTCCTATGTTGAGCTTTAGGAGGTGAGGCTTTCCCCCTGTTTTGATGGCGATTCTTATCCTGTTGAGTTTGTCTGTGAGGTCGGACGCCCTGTTGGAATCTTTGTGGTTGATTATGATTCCAACTTCCTGAGGGTTGTCTGTAGTTGTTCATGCCCTGTTGATGATTAATATTATGGCATGAATATCTCCAGTTGTTTGACCAGTTCCTCATTGGTTGACTATGTTGGAACCTTTGGTCGAACTGATGTTGGAACCGCTGCTGATTCAGATGATTGAACCCTTGCTTGTTCTGAGGTCGGTTCCATTCCTTCTGACGTTGACTTTGAGGTTGATGCAGAGGTCGGTTCTGGTTCTGAGATCGGTTGCGGTTGTGCTTTCGACGCCTCTGATTCCTCTTCTGACTTTTGGAACATTCCCCCTCGGTTGATACCTCAACCGATGGAATATTCTGTCCTACATCAGCTACTCCTTTTCCCTTCTCAGTCGTAATTTCATTGGTCGTTTGAACTTGTTGAGAGGTGGAAGTTGAATTAGCTTCTGGAGACTCAGCTGTGTCTGGCTCTACAGCTGTAACTTCTACTGGTTTGATGAAAGTTGCTGGTGGAATCCCAGTATCCTTGACAACATCATAACCGAGTCCTGACACGTCATCCATCTGTCTGCTGTAACTTAAAAGGTTTTCGATGATCTTGGATGACTGATACAACTTGATTAGATTGTCCTTCTCAGTTTGCAATTCCTTGATGAGTACAGCTATCTGCTCGGTTTGTCCATCTGACTTCTTTATCAGCTGTTCGATCTGAGCATCTTGATTTTTCAACTGATCTTGATGTTCTTTGTTTTGCTTTGTCAACTCCTCATCAGCTGGAGCCTTAGCCTCGATCAGTTGACTCTTGAGATTCTCAATCTCCTGAGTTTGGCTCGTGATCAGATCCTCCTTTTCGGTTAAGCAATTTTCAAGCTTGGCAAACTGAGCTTGAAGACTCTTAAACTCAACCAACTGCTGATGCAGTTCCTCACTGAGTTCTTCAAAATCATTCCAGGAGGGTTCCAACTCATCGCTCAGAGATTCCTGCAGGTTAGAAGAATTGATAGAATTTAAGCGAGCAGGATTAGATTGTACCTCAATATCATCTTGGTCGGTTCCAAGTGCCATGAGGCATTGATCCAGACTGATGACTTTGTTGGTAGAGGTCAGTTCATCCTCATCTTCAGTGTCTGTGAAGATGTCCATATCGTCAGCTGCCTCTTCAGCTACCATGGCCTTATTCTTTGCAGTTTGCTTGGCCCTCAGTGCTTCTCTTTCCTTCTTTGAGAGGTCTGGACAGTCAGCTTTGAAGTGTCCTTCCTTGCCGCATTCGAAGCAACCATTGGTGACTGGCTTCGAACTGTCTCGAGTTCGGTTTGATTTATAGAAACGTTTATATTTCCCGAACCGAGTGTCCATATTGGCTAGCTTCTTTGACAACGCTGAAATGTTCTGTTGCAGTTCCTCTCTGCTTGGCTCCTTTGCAGTTGTGTCAGTCGATCTGGTTGGCCTTGACGATCTCGACTTTGAGTAATCAGCTCGGAGGGCAACTGACTTTGATGCCGAGCCGACATCCTCAATTCTATTTGTCTGACTTGAGGGCTGCGACCTCCTTCTGTTGACCTTATACTCATTTCCTTTCAAGATTGAGAACAATCTTTCAGTTCCCATTTCACCAAGGTCAGCTCGGCTCTCGTGGATATTTGTGAAAGTATCCCACTCAGCCGGTAGAGCTTGCAACACTTTGAGGTTTATTTCTCTTAGAGTGTATTTTCCTTTCCGGATGGACTGGATTCTTCTGATGATGTCCATAAACCGAAGCTCTAGCTGATCGATAGTCTCATCAGGTCGCAGACTGAAATTGTCGAAATCTTGACATGCATGCGAGAACTTGTTTTCCTTCGTCTCGTCGCTTCCTTCACTTAGCGAGGCCAGGATGTCCCACATCTCTTTTGCAGTCTCACACTCCTCTATCCAGGGCAGATAATCTTGTCCAACCGTGGACATTATTGGGCTCTGAGCCCAGATATCCAGCTGGCTTACCTTGGCCTCTTCCGGAGTGTAGTCTTCTGGCTGTTTCTCCACATACTCCACCACTGCATCTCCATCATTGGGATTTGTGGGAGTGCGAAGTATTCTGTCTTGTATGACGATTGGTCCAGAAGTGAGAACTTGTTGCATCCTATGATGCTTTGACAGAAGGATCTTCTTCATTCGAGTTCTCCATGATGTATAATTGACTACAGAGAACATGACTACGATCTTGTCCTTGACATCCATCTGCAGAAACAAAAACAGGACAAAAATGCGAGCAAGAATGCACTAGCGTGAAAAGATCTGTTCAGTTGACCACTGAAGAAAATTCTCGAATTCACACCTCGTGAAACAGAGTCAGTAGTCTTTTGAACCACTGCTCTGATACCGCTTGATGGTCCCGGAACGAGTTACTGGTGTATGGGGGGGGGGGGGGAATACACCAGTTAGGATTTAAAAACTTAAACCTTAAAAATCACTTCAACTGAGCAAAAAGGACTCAGTTGGAATCTCACAGCTGAGTAAGCGACCTCAGCTGGAAGAGTGAGGCTGTGCGGAATGTGGTGGATAATAAACTCGTTAAAAACAACTCACGCAAAACTATTCGGTTGGTCAAGAACCAAAACAGCTCGGTTGAAAATGTGCAAATGAGGTTTGTACGTCAGTTAGATTGATCAGATAAAAATGCAGATGCAACTGAATATAAACAAACACAGACACACAGGATTTAACGTGGTTCGGAGATAATCCTCCTACGTCCACGGGGAGATGTGAATCCTCACACCTCAGTCCAAGTTCTTCTGGACAGAACCACTCAGCTTACGCGGGCTGAGCAACCGTTAAGGATAAGTTTGCGGGTACTTATCGACCTTACAGTTTAGTTTCCGGGCACTAAACAGCCTATGTCAAGTTTGCGGGTACTTGACGACCTGACTACTCAATTACAGGAAGAGTAAGGTCCTAGCACACTTTTTAGGGTGTGAGAAAGGGTGGGATTTCCAACTACATCTCGATCACGAATGAGAGCTGGATCTAAGGCTTGAATAAATAAAACTCAAACTAAGATCAAAGACAGATTTTCACTCTATGAACCCTCAGCTACTAATGTTCTATCACTCTTGAACTCTCAGCTGCTGATGTTCTTAGAATAGGATTTTAGTTGCACTTTTCTCTCTTGCTTCAGTCTGTCTCTTCTATATATCCATCTCGAATGAGAGAATGCCTCTATTTGTTTTTGGCATTGATTTTAGGAGGGAGTGTTTTGTGTGTCAAGTTACTTAAGCCACTTTCCATAATGAGAAAAATTATGTCCAGATTTGGTAAGTGTTCTGTGTTCACTTTGTATTATGAAACAACCTAATAAAATATATATGGCCATTTATTATGAAATGTAGTGACTAGAATTTTCTTAAAACTAGTATTGAAGTATATAAAATGTGTGCATTTATCGTCGCCTAAGACTAGCCACAACGGTTGTCTCATCGGCCGGCTCGAGACAGCCGCGTCGACGAAACAACCCGATGCAACACCAGGGGCTCGAGCCGGTCCCGCCGAGTTGAGATGGTCTTGATCCGACGCGTGCAGGACACGCATTCCAATTATAAAAAATCAGAAAATTTGGGGCGTGCAATGCACGCGTCTAATGGATTTTTTTTTTAAATAGCAGGTCGGCAACGGCTGAAATCAGCCAAAAAAACTGTTTTTTTATTTTATTGTTTTTTTTTTTGTTTTTTTTATAATTTCACCTATAAATACCCAATTTCTTCACTTCATTTTCTCCACACCAAATTCATCTTCTTCACCTAGTTTTCTCTCTATTTTTGCTCGTTATTTTTCGTAAAAAAATGTCTTCCTCGTCGGAATCCTCAATCGGCTACTCTTCTCATAGCACCGACAACGAGATTTTGTCGATGGTCACGAACCTCCAAACTGCTGCCGCTCGACTCTTCACTGCCAAAGAAAAAAAAGGGGAAGAGGACGGTGGTACACCGCGATCGAGAGGCGGCTTTACAACAATTGATGTCAGATTACTTCGATAACCCGACGTACGACCCTACATTTTTCCGCTGGCGTTTTCGGATGCACAAGCAATCGTTCTTGAAGATTTGCAAGATGATAGAGTAGAATGAGCGCTACTTCAAGCACAAACGAGATGCAACCGGCAAATGGGGCCTGACGTCGGTGCAAAAATGCACAATGCCCATTCTCCAACTAGCCATCGGTGGAGCGCTGGATACATTCGATGAATACTTAAAGATCGGAGATAGCACGGGCCGTCTTTGCCTCCGGAAGCTGTCATCGAGCTCTTTGGTGACGTGTACTTGAGGAAGCCAAATGCTCAAGACACCGCTCGGCTGTTGCAAATGCACGAGGAGAGGCACGACTTTCCGGAGATGCTCGGTAGCCTGGACTGCATGCACTGGGCGTGGAGGAATTGCCCGAATGCGTGGGCAGCTGCCTACACACGAGGAGATATTGGCGTGCTTTCCTTGATTCTTGAGGCCGTGGCGTCTCAAGATTTATGGATCTTGATGCCTTTTTTAGAGTAGCTCGCTCCAACAACGATATCAACGTCCTCAACCAGTCGCTCTTATTCGAGGACGTGCTTGAAGATATGACTCCGCCGTGAGAATTCGTGGTGAACGGAAAGCACTACGACGGCGATTACTACTTAACCGATGGGATCTACCCATCTTGGCCGACTTTAATCAAGGCTCCCCCGCTTGCAACGGACCCGAAGTCGGCGCGATTCAAGAAGATGCAAGAAGCGGCGAGGAAGAATATCGAATGGGCGTTCGGGGTTCTTCAAGTCCGATGGGAAATTAATAGGAACCCGGTGCGGAACTGGTACAGAAAGCACCTCCGCAACATCATGTTTACTTGCATCATTTTGCACAATATGATAATTGAATACGAGAGAGAGGATACAGAAACAACGACGGCCAGTGCTATAAATCGGGTCCCCACTCGGGCTTGAAGAACACCGAACGGACGATTTGAAGCCGATTTGGACCTGTTGCCAAGTAGGATGTATTTTATTTTAAAAATTTCAATTAATGTATTTTTTTTATTTCAATTAATATATTGTACTAGTTATTTATTTCAATTAATGAAATTTACAAATTGTCTTATTAAAATTTAATACAAAAATATAAATTTAAAATTAAATAAAAATATCATATAAAAATAATCCCACCGCAGCTCATTATCTCTATCTCTATAACATCCATAGAGACGCTACTGCTATAGAGACATAGTTAGACTATCTGCACCGGGTGCCTCGAGCGGTGTCTCGAGACAGCGCCGGCGACGAGACACGCCGGTGCAGAAGCCATCGTCTCGAGACTGTCCCGAGCCGACGAGACAGCCTCGAGACAGCGCGTGTATTACACGCGCGCAACTTTTTTTTTTTTTTAATCGGCGCGTGCAATGCACGCGCCAGACATAAAAAAAAAAAAAAAAAAATCAGGCAACGACTAGTTTATTCAAACGGGTGTAAAACGGCTATAATCTGCCGATTTTTTTTTTTTTAATTCTCATATTTTTTCCTATAAATACTATATTTTATCACACCACTCTTCACACCTAAAATTTTCAATTCTCCTCTTACAATTCAATTTTTTTTCCAAATCATTTTCGCTACATCTCGGAAATGGATCCGAACAATCCTTTCTCGTCGTCGTGGTGTCCCCCTGAAATGGCGGACGACGGGCAATACGGCTCCTACACCGGCGCGGGGCTCGATTCCATCAACCTCAATTCTTCCGTCGGCGAGTCCTTCCACACCGTGATGGGCGACCAGGATAGTCCCTCATCGGAGCCGGCACCGGCCAAAGGCAAGGGAAAGCAACGCGGCAAATCCAAGGGAAAGGCCCTCGCAGTTGTCCCTCCACTTTCTCGTCCGGACGCCGAGGCCAAACCAAAGAGGCGCGCTTATTCGGTGGAACAAGGCACCGCCGTCGCCCAAATTTGGAAAGAGGAGACGTGCAATTCCATCATCAGACGAGATCAGAGCGGCGACAAGTACTGGGGTCGTGTGGCGGAGAGGTACAACGCCATGTTCGACGACCTCAACACAAAGACGGTGAAGCTTTTTCGGTCGGATCTCCCACTGGGTGAAGGAGTGGATGATAGCTTACGAGAAGGCGGACAGCAAAGACAGAGCAGCGCCTCCGACGACATGGTCAAGGACCAAGCCCAGGAGTTATACCACGCCCATGAAGGGACCTACTTCAAGCATTTTGGTGCCTGAGAAATTTTGGCGGACTACCCCAAATTCATTCACCAAGAATTTCCCGACGTTCCGTCCATGAAGCGGACGAAGAATACGGCAGAAGGTGCCTACACCTCATCTGGAACGCCGCACGGATCGAGCGAGCCAACAGAAGAAGAGGAAAGCTCGGCTCCCCCCCCCGCCCAGAGGAAAGGGAAAGAAGAAGCTCAGTGAGGAGGAGGAGTTCGGGTCGATGGTCTCCTCAACAAATGATCGGCTAAACAACCTCGCCGCGGCGAAGAACAACCTCGCCGAGGCAATGAGAGAGCGTGCTCGGGCGAAACAAGACCTTGCCGATTTGAAGATCATCAACACGGACACGTCAAACTACACGCCGGAGCAGATGCAGTTCCATATGATGTTGCTCAACGACGTCAAGCGCCGCCGCGGATGGGCTTAGTTATTTTTTTTTTCCAACGGCTATGTTTTTAAAATATTGTAGTATTGTTTTTTTTTTTTATCATTTCTAGTAGTGTAATATTTAATTTGTAGTAATGTATTTTAATTTAAATTATTGAAATTTTCAAATTTTCAATTTATCTTATTAAAATTAATATAAAATAGAAATTCAGAAATTTCTTAGAGACAGCCCCACTGCAGCTCACTATCTCTATCTCCAAAAAATCTTTAGAGACACTCCTTAGAGACACTATCACTGCAGGTAATCTTAAGGGAGTATATAAAGGGGGGCAAAAAGAAAAAGGAAGTTTCGAGGAAAGGGGCCTTGACATGCATTTTTCAGTCTGTGGAAGTTGGACCACTTTTCAACTATGAAAACGACGTTTTTCATCTACCCTCACTCCCTCTAACTTTATCTTTTCTTAATTTTATTAGAGCACTTACAGCGGGCTTCGTGGAGGGGGTGTCGATCCGGTGTCGATACCGCTCGACACACCCCTACATCGACACACCCTGTGTCGAAGTTGCTGTGGGAGGATCGACACCCCCTGTGTCGATGGTGGTGTCGAGTGCGAGGTCGATCGTTCGATCCCTCCCTCGACTCCGCCACGTCAAAAAATGGGGACACGTGACGTGTCCCCATTGGTCCATTTTTTTTTTTAATTTTAAAAAAAAATAATAATAATATTAACAAAATTAAATACACTCCAACGAATACATCCCATTTTTTCACTATATATATCCCTTCATCTCATTCATTCTACACACCAAAAAATTTCTTTTTTCATCCAATACTCCGCGAATAGTTATTGTGTTTTTATTTATTTCCTAATTATTGTATTTTTTTTAGTTATTGTCTTTTTTTTTAAATTCAATAAACTTGTCAGTTATTAATTTCTGAATTTAATTAAATTAGTTTTTATAATATTTATTACAAATAAAAAAAATAACAAAATAAAATTTATTCAATCATTAAAATCACGTTTCCAGTGCTTAGACCTAGGTCTTACTCAACCCCATTGATGTGGAGAAATCAACCTATGTCTAACTCAACACCACCAATCATTAAAATCACGCTTCCCAGTGCTTAGACCTAGGTCTTACTAGACCCTTGCTGTAAATGCTCTTAGTCAAGCGTAAAAATGTTCTCTTTCTATACTCCTATTCAATACTCCCTCTCTTCATGGTATAATTATTATTTTTATTTATGGTATTAAAATCAATATAATATACTTATATTAATCTTATATTTCTTAATACTCCATTCACATTTATAATATAATTCCTACTTCACTCACAATAATACCTACTACCATTTTCTTAAAACTCGTATCTTCCATACTATGACAATCATATTGTAGACGGATGGAGTATTTTTGTTTACACCTAATCAACAAACAATTGTTATGGGAATGTTTATTTTATGGTTAGCTTTGAGTAGAAAAATCATAGTAAATAATTTAATTTGTTTTAACTAATTCTTTAATTTAAAAATATATGTTAAATTACATTCCTCTAAAAAGTAATTACAAAATGTATAATGATCCTCCCGTAAGCCTCGTATAAACTTGCTAGCTACGGTCCAATTATTAACTTGACAAAAAGATGAAACAAAAAAATCAAAGAGCGAATAATTAAAGTATTAATAAATACATACATTTCACTTAGCCCAATTTAAAACCCTGTCGATCGACTACTTCACTAACCAAATTAATTAAAAAATAACGTATGGACAAATGAATTTGATCTCGTTTGAAACTTGAAAGTGACGAAGAAAAAGGTGCTTAAGCAAAAAGAAAAAAATAAATAAATAAGAGAGAGATACTACAAGATTCTAATATAGTGGGATCCACATGTACAAGGATTAATTACTTCAATATAGACATGCCGGCTACATTACAAAATAATTACAAAGTAGAAAAATAAAATAAAAAGGGAGATCGAGACAGCATTATTATTACAGATATATTCGAAATTTCAAAAGGGACATAAAATAGTGATATTTGAGATTGAGATGAAGTAACGTAGCAGCTTCGAGGTTTTGAAGAGAACAACATCCTTATTGATGCTAAGGTCATGCAGCACGTCATCTACTTCAATTTTATTGCAATTTTTAGTATGTTGAATTTTAGTTTTCTTGCGATACGAACATGAAGCCTCCACCTCATTGGGAGACACTGGGTCCCATTTGACTCGTTTGTCTTAGGCATTTTATTTTTTCTTTTTCTTTTTGTTATTTTGTGGGGGTTGGCTTGGGGACGAATTATAGGATTATGGGTTGGAATAGGCTAATAATTTGCATATTGTTCAATGGTCAAAATGTGGTTTTTCTAGTTTGACTCACAAATTGTATTGACATGGGATAGAGAGAGTGTATCCGGAATAATCCGGGGAGGATTCATTCGAGATTAATAAAAAATTAATACACTAATTAGATGGAGACACCCCATAGAAACAGTTTCACAGCAGCTGACTGTCTCTATCTCCATCACACCCCATAGAGACACTATCACTGCGAATAGTCTTATAGCCTAGAACTAATTAATTTGATATACTGAGTGCCGCATAAATTCATAGAATCGCTAAACCACCCTTCATTTATTATATGGTTCAAAGTTCGATCATTTCTATAAAACTAGCGTATCACCCGTCGAAACGAGGGGAAATTAAATTTAATAAAATATTAGATAGTACTAATATGTGAGAGATTAAGAAAAATATTATTTGTTAATTATTTTAGGGTTAAATCATTCGACTATGCAATCTACTAAACTCGTTTTGAATTTATATGCCCTTGAACAAATCTCAAATTCAATTAAAAATCAATTTTAGTAAATGTTTACGTCTCAAACCCATATAGTTATGTCTTTTAAAAATTCCAATTTAATCTATCCTCATTCCTTCCGATAATTTTCAAAGCTCTATTCTTCTCCAAAATCAATGTGAGCGAAAATATATTTGCCTCTCAAAAGGATTTGTCTCACGTCAATTTTATATGAAAATTGAGATATGGTTCATTTTCGTTGCAAATACTTCTTGTCCCACATTGATTTAGAAAAGAAAAATAATTTTAAATATTGTCTATAAGATGAAGGTGGCGCTAAATACCCTACATTATGAGTTGAACATAAAAGTAAGAGGAAAAAAATAAGTTGGACCACCTCTTTGCAATCATCCCGTCTACCTGACGGTTCGGACCCGAAACTGGCCCATTAACTATAATACTGATTTGGTATTATATAAATAATCATCTTCCAAATATATTCATAGAAAAATAATGATGACATTCATTTTCTTTTTTACCAATTTTGAGAAAAACTTGTTTAACTGAGAATATAACTTTAAGAATTTGTTTTACTATGCGCTTGGTAGTTTTGTCCTTTTATAAAACTTTATGTGGAGTGATTGAGATTCAGAAAATAACTTAGCCAATGATATAAGATAAAATTTGACCCTAAATATCCTTAATTTTATGAGTTCAAAATATTATATATAAAAGCATTGTCCCGCCAATACTGAATTGGCTCCTCTACGCTCACATTTCTTGGTCGGAATTAGCTCGTTCTGTCAATTTTCCTACATATTTGACATTTTCCAATGGAGACGAGTAACCAAATGATTTGAGATAGTGTGTTTAAAATTATTCAAATATGTTTGAAATTTATATAATGACACTTGTATCAAACCAAATTAAAAAATTAGTCATATGTGTTCCTTCAAAATAAATCCGTATATCAATATCCGTTGATTGGGAATTGGCCCGTCTACCGCCACAATTCCCCGTCAGAACCGGCCCATTGGCCATGACTCTGATTTATAAGTGTGTAATTTATGAAATAAAGAAAATTAATTATACTATTCGTTCTCGTCCATAATCGTATATTAATATTCGCTAATTACAATTATAAATTATGCAAAGTTGGAAACTCAATTACAAATAACGTAAACATTAATTTATGGATAACAATTATTAAAAAAAATTGCATAAAGTAAAAAAAAAATTCCGAGTTGAGGTACCTGTCAGTTGGGAATTGATCGTCACGGTTCCAGGTTAGAATCAGCCCGTTGACCACGATTTTGATTTATAAGTGCGTAATTTATAAAATTCATTTAAAATTTATATAAACCCAAAACTTAATAAAAAAAATAATTGATTGTACTATTCGTTCTTGTACTAACTAGATAGTAATATTCATTAATTACGATTATAAATTATGTAAAATTGAAAACCCAACTACAAATAACGTAAAAATTAATTCATAGATGACGGTCTTAAATTTTAGAAAATATATGAACAAAATGAATATAATGAAAATTTTAAAACAAATTAGAATTTAAATGAAGATTTGCCACGTGGATCCCGAGTTGAGGGAATTGGACCGTCTACCTAATTAATTAACAAATTAAAGATTAATAATTTTTTTATCAAATTAAATAAATTATTAGACTATTTCAAATTTTAATTTGGTCAACCAATAAATTAGCCAAATAATTTTGGAACCATTTATTAGTAAATTAGTTCCCTACAATATGTATTCTTTTATTCGGCCAAATTAAATTAAAAAAATTATAAAAATATACATAGTTATTTATCCGACCGACTAATAAATAAACTAGTCAAATAAAACTGGTGGAGCAAAAGATGAGAAAATACACATTGATTCTAGGTATTTATAGAATTTTCAATAGGTGAAGTTTCGTTGAAAAACCGATGTAGGACACAAGATTTTAGAAGATATTTAAAATCTATTATTTCACATTTAAAAATTCAAAAAAATTGAAAATTTAGATAAATAAGAATGGAGGATTAAGAAGGGTGCCACGTAGAACTTTTTCAAAGTAAGAATCATTTTACTTTTAGTAATATAATATAATGATGATTATACTGAAACAAATTAGTTTTGGGAATTTTTCCTCCTAAAATCCTACTCCAACTTTGCAAATTGACTAATTATTTTTTCGTTCATTTTATTATTTAAAATAATTGCCTCATTTTAGTTTCAAAATTCAACAATCAAAATTCTCATTCTCAAGTTTATCAGTTTTCAATGTAAGTTCATGAAAGTCAGCGGCCTTATAATTTTTAATGTATGAATTCATTTATTGTGAATACATAATACATGAATGCACAATTTATTTACTATTCACATATTGCTCTTCATGTAAATCTCAAAATAACACATTTCTATGATAGGAAAAAAAAAAAAACAACCAAAGTCAAATATCTTTCACTCTTTTACGCATTCTTAACCAAAAACTTGCATCTTGCATGCCATCTGTAGATGTATCCAAGTGGATTGATTTTTCCTTCCACCGTTGGCTACCAATTGGGTTATTTTCTCAGTTCTTTGCATTCAAGAAAATAGAAAATATTAGGAGAGTATTGTAATTTACTTACCTTCACATTTCATGATATTCGACTTATCTATCTGAAGATTTTTTGGTGTTTCTATATTTTTGATTCAAAAATACGCTTGATAATGCACATGGATGATATAGAGGTTGAAATAAGATTTGAGGTTAATACTTATCTAACTAAAAGGTTTGGCTTGCAGATTAGGCTTTCTTCAACACCGTCTCGAAGGAGGCTTGAGATGGGGGGCATTGCGGTCGGAGGCGCCTCGACACGCATGTCTCCCACGCGCTCGGCCGAAATTCAAAAAATAATAAAAACAAATGATTGGCACGTGCATTACACGCCCCTACGGTTGAATTAAGCTTGCAACGACTAAAATATACATGTATTTCCTTTTTTTTCTTTAATCATAATTTTTACCTATAAATACTACTATTTTCCACTCTATTATTCACATCTCATTTCTTCATTTCTTCATTCTACAACTTCTACTTTACAACTCATTCATCTCTAAAAATGGATCCCAACAATCCCTTCTCGTCGCGCGTGGTATTTCGCCATGTCCGACGACGCTTATGCTTACACCGGGACGAATCAATCTCAACACTCCGGCCTCCGCTGAGTCCTACCCATCCTTCTCCGTTGACACTGACAGTCCGACTACAGAATAATCGGCTAATGTTGTCGCCGCCGCCATAGCCTTGTGCCAAAGGAAAAAAGGGCAAGGTCAAGGGCAAGCTGATGCCGGCGGTGGCAAGGAGGGCAAGTGTCACAACTACACCAACGAATAGGCTACCACCATGGCCCAAATTTGGGTGGAAGAGAAGTGCAACTCAGTCGTCGGATGTGACATACAGTAAGAAAAATACTGAGAAAAAGTCACTGATCGTTTCATCGCGTGGTTCGGTGGTGAAGAACTGGATTGTCGCATTCGGCAAAGCGACCAGTCGCAGGCCGAGCGGCGCTGATGATGACATGGTGAGGGATGATGCCCAAAATATCTACAAGGTATCAACGAGCGGTTCTGCTTTTCGGTATTTCTAGGCGTGGAAAATTCAGCACGACTATCCCAAATTCCTCGCCCAAGCTCTCCCCGACGTCCACTCCATGAAAAGGACGAACACTTCGGCGGAGGGCGCCTACACATTTTCGGTGTCGGTGCCGTCAGCGGATGAGGCCTCCACAGAAGGAGAAAGCGCGCCTCCCTGACCGTATGGTCGAGATGCGGCAAGTGCGGCAGCAAGGAGGGAGCCCAAAGGAAAGAAGCCGACAAGTGAGTCATCCCAGCTCGACTCCCTTTTGGATCAATACACCTCCCGATTCGGTCAGTTCGCTGAGGCCAAGCACGAGATCGTGGAGGCAATGCGTGGATCTGCTCGGGCGAAGCTCGAAAATGCTCGGGCGAAACAATATGCATTCGACATGAAAATTATCCAAAAGAATATGAGTCAAATGACGGGCGAGCAGCTCGAGCTTCACATGAAAATGTTGCATGAGGTGAAGGAACGTTGGGGATGGACGTGATTGTTTTTATTTTTTTAATTTTTTGTAATTTTTAAATTTTTATTAATTAGTATATTTGTTTTTTTATTTTGAAGGCATGTAATTTTTCAATTTTCAAAAATTAATGGAAAATTCAAATTTTATATATTATTATTAATTAGTGTGTTTTACTTTTAATGAATGTAATTTTCTAATTTTCATTTATTTAATGAAAAATTCGAATTATTTAATATTAAAGTTGGAGACAACTTAGAAATAGTTAGATTGCAGGGATATGTGTCTCTAAACTGTCTTTAGTGCAGAAAATGGAGATGGCGATACTTAAATGTCTCCACGAATTACAGATAGTCTTAGGAACAAGATGATGTAGATAAGCAGGAAAAGAGAAAAAGAGTCGACATGCCGTTCAAAAAACAAATAATCAACAATTAATATAAAACAAACTAGCGTATAACACGTCGAAAATCGATGGAAAATTATAAAAATTAATAAAATTATTAAATAATACTAATATGTGATAGATTAAAAAAATATTATTTATTAATTATTTTAGCATTAAATAATTCGATTATGCAATCTACTAAACTCGCTTAGAATTTATATCTCTTGAACACATCTCAAATTCAATTAAAAAGTAATTTTAATACATGTTTACGTCTCAAACCCATATAGTTATGTTTATTAAAAATTATAACTAATATATTCTCATTACTTTTGTTAAAGTGTGTTCTTCTACAAAACCGATGTGGGCAAAAATATATTTCTCTCTCAAAGGAAAGCGACTCTTAAGCTGAATATTTTTTTAGCTTTTTATGAAGAAAAAGAGGCAAGTAAAGGAGCGGGTAGTGAGAGAGAGAGAAGAGATATATAGATAGCGAATAATACTATAGATGTTAAGATTGTCTATAAGATGAAAGTGACTTTAAATACCCCACATTATGAATTCAACACAAGATTAAAAAAAAAAAGTTAAACTACCGCTTCACAATCATCTCGTCTACCCCGACGGTTCAAACCTGGAACCGGCCTATTGACTACAATACTGATTTTAAATTATATAAATAATCATCTTCCAAATATATTCACAAAAAAATTAATGATCACATTTGTTTTCTTTTTACCTGAAATTAATATTTAATTAAATACATAACTATATTCCAAAAATATTCACATAATATTTAATAAATAAAAATTTAATTATAAATTGTAGTATTATATAAATAATTATCTTCCAAATACTGTATATTCATAAAAAATAAATGATGACATTTCTTTTTTACCAGCTTCGAGAATAACTTTTTTAACTAAGAATAGAACTTCAAGAATTATTTCACTATGTACTTGGTAGTTTTTCCTTTTTACAAAACTTTATGTGGAATGATTGTGATTCATAAAATTATTTAGTCAATGATATAAGATAAAAGTTGACCATAAATATTCTTAATTTTATGAGTTCAAAATAATATAATATATTTAAAAAAAAGTTGTCCCGCAAGTACTGAATTGGTCCATCTACGCGCACGATTATTGGTCGGAATTGACTCGTTGATAAATTGTTAGTAATTTTTCTGCCAATTTTCCTACATATTCTACGTTTTCCAACGGAGACGATTAATCAAACAATTTGAGATGATGTGTTTAAGATTATTCAAACTTGTTTGAAATTTATATACTCGTACTTGTTTAAAATCCGATTAAAAAATTAGTCATTTGTGTTCCTTTCTGAAAAAAATCCGTATATTAGTCTACCGTCACAGTTCAGTGTCGGAACTGGCCCGTTGACCACGACTCTAATTTATAAGTGCGTAATTTATAAAATTTATTTATAATTTATATAGATCCAAAAATTTAATAAAAATAATGATTGTACTATTCGTTATCGTCCTTAATTGTATAGTAATATTCATTAATTAAAATTATAAATTATGCAAAGTTGGAAACTCAACTATAAATAACGTAAAAATTATTTCATGGATGACGATTATAGATTTTAGAAAATATATGGGAAAAAAGCATAAAATGAAAAATTTCTCGAGTGTCGGTTGGGAATTCGCTCGTCTACCGCCACAGTTTCGGGTCAGAATTGACCCGTTGACCACGATTTTGATTTATAAATGCACAATTTATGAAAATTCTAGATTTTAGAAAATACATGAAAAAATGAATAAAATGAATAAATGAAAATTTTAAAATTAATAAGAATAAAGAAAGAAAATGTATCAGGTGGGATTCCGAGTTGAGGTAGCTGTCAGTTGGGAATTGGCCTGTCTATCTAATTAATTGAGAAATTAGAAATTAGAAATTACTTATTTTTTATCAAATTAAATAAAAAAATATTAGACCATTTCCAAATTTAATTCGGTGAACCAATAAATTATCCAAACTATTTTGGAATCATTTATTCTATCAACTAATAAATTAGTTCGCTAATAAAAATAATTATCTATTCGGCCAATTAATAAATTGACCAAATTAAATTAAATTAAATTAAACTATAAAAATATAGTAGTTATTTATTCGATCGATTAATAAATAAATTGGTCAAATAAAACTCCTGCAAAAAATAATTATCTATTCAGCCAATTAATAAATTGACCAAATTAAATTAAATTAAACTATAAAAATATAGCAGTTATTTATTCGGCCGATTAATAAATAAATTGGCCAAATAAAACTCTTATAAAAATAATTATCTATTCGGTCAATTAATAAATTGATCAAATTAAATTAAATTAAACTATAAAATAGTAGTTATTTATTCGGCCGATTAATAAATAAATTGGCCAAATAAAACTGATGGAGCAGAAGATGAGAAAATACACATTGATTCTAAGTATTTATAGGCTTTTCAATAGGTGAAGTTTCATTGAGAAACCGATGTGGGACACAAGACTTTAGTATAGATATTTAAAATCTATTATTTTACATTTAAAAATTCAAAATTTTGAGAATTTAGATAAATATGAATGGAAGAATATAAGGGATACCACGTAGGATTTTTTCAAAGTAAGAATCGTTTTCTTTTTAGTAATATAATGATGATTGTATTATTTAGCCTTGAGGTGGTAGGCGTGATATTATATCATAGTATATAATTATGATATAATTTGATTATATTAAGAATTTTATATAGTTAAAGGTAGGCGTCAGAGAATTGATATATAAATAAAAGTAGATGTTAATTAGATAGAATTTGATATATATATATATATATATATGTAATTATTAATTAGAATATATACATAATAATAAAAAAGTGTCTAAAATCTCTTATCCTAAATAGCTTTTTAATAAGATTCGAGTCTTAAAATTAAACTATAAAAATATAGTAGTTATTTATTCAGCCGATTAATGAATAAATTGGTCAAATAAAACTCCTACAAAGAATAATTATCTATTTGGCCAATTAATAAATTGACCAAATTAAATTAAATTATTAAACTATAAAATATAGTTATTTATTCGGCCGATTAATAAATAAATTGGTTAAATAAAACTGGTGGAGTAAAAGATGAGAAAATACATATTGATTCTAGATATTTATAGGCTTTTCAATATGTGAAGTTTTATTGAGAAACCGATGTGGGACACAAGATTTTAGTATAGATATTTAAAATCTATTATTTTATATTTAAAAATTCAAAAATTCGAAAATTTAGATAAATATGAATGGAGGAATATAAAAAGTGTCACGTAGCATTTTTTAAAGTAAGAATCGTTTTCCTTTTAATAATACAATAATGATGATCGTTAATAACATTGAAGGGGAGATTGGGATGACATGGGAGATGATCTAGCATCACACGTCATCAACATGATGACTTATCAACAAACACAGCCTCGCGTTGCCACATAACATACTACAATATTTAAAACTCTTTATTAGTTTTGCTAGTATCTTATATTTTCCGGAAGAGCATATAATATCTTTTAGTTCTTTTAAATACATATACAAATTAGTACGTAACCCGTCGAAAATTGACAGGATATTATTAGCTTTAATTTACTTTGTAATTATAAAAAAATATTTAAAAAGTGAAAATTATGTTTTTTCTAATTAAATTCAAGAAGATTATTTCAAAATTTTCCCATCTTTATTTACTATATTAGATATTTTTAGTTCAATATAATCCACATACTTTAGTAAAATTATTAAAATATTAGCCACAATTTATTTGATTTCTATAAAAATTTTATTTTAAAAGTAAAATCTCTAATTTCTAATTAAATTTAAAAAAATGTTATGCAATTCTTCCATCTTCATTTACTAATTTTCTTCTTTTTTAGTTAAATTTTAATTTAAATACTTGAGAATATATATTCATATAGTCATAATGGATATTGAAACCCAAATTTTGGCCTACCCTTTTGAGAAACACAAATTCCTGCAATTTGAGATAAAAATACCCTTTAGTGAACGCAGAGCGGGTCGGGTATACACGCGGGTCAAGCTTTAGGTATACACGTGGGTCGGGTCAGTTACTGACTGATTTGGCACATTTGGCACTTTTTAGGTCTCGTTCGTATTATTTGTACCAAATTGCAAAAATTTCCATATTTATCATTTTTTTTTAAATTAATTTTTTTATTTAATGATATTTAGGTTGATTTTGTGATGATATTTATTATGTTAATGAATACTATTATATTTATTTTTTGGTACAGTAGGAACGAATGGTCTAATTAGTTCCAATTTTGCCAAAATATGATTGCACTATGGTACTTTTGACACGAATTAGTTCCAATTGTGTCATGATGTTGGTACATTTGGCACGAACGGAATCCATTTTTTGTGCCAAATGTGCCAAATCGAACATCAACCCCCAAATTTTATCGGTTTGAACAACATCCTCCTTCTCCCCCAGCCTACCATTGTCGTCACCATGAGAAGCAGCCGCCTCAGATCTGAGTTGGTGATGTTGCTCGTGGTCGGAGATTGAATAGATCCGAGCACGATGACGAGCATGATGTCAGGCAGCTTCGAGCCATTGATGGTGGTGGTGAGTGAGCCACGTGTTACTGGAGAAGGAGGGAGACGACTTATTGTCGGGAATGGTGGTGATCAGGGAGAATGGAATGGAGAAGAAGACCATTCGTGAGCACTACTTCCGATTTGTCCATATTAACATTATTTTATTTTATTTTTGATATTTTATTTCAATCTAATACCTTAAAAAATATTGTTTAAGTTAGTATTTTGGGCTAATAGTGTGCTTTAAGTATGCTTTAATAGTGCACTCTAATAGTGTTTAAGTTAGTATTTTGGGCTAACTCAAACGCATGCACATCACACTTATTTAAATAATGTTTTTGAAACACTTTACATTTTACGTGCGCATTGTCGTCAGGGGCCTCGTCCCAAATGGATAAGCGTAATATATGTCATATTGTACAAGATCATCAATGTGATCAAATGTGAAAGGGGACATTTTTGGAGTCAAAGTTGATCCTATATATATACACATCTACAAATTAATTCAACTCTTGTAAACATTTTTTTAACGTCGTGGAACCTGCGGCCGCTACTTTTAGTGCGTATTGAGTAAATCACCATCTCTTGTGCAATAGCCTGCAAATTATACAGGGCTAGTAAATCATATTTTTCAAGTACAAGTGTGACAGACTCAATATATAGAGGCGTATCATAATGTTCGAACCTGAAACCTTTCAGTTTTCGATGCTCACTTTTACCACTAGGTCATCCCCAAAGAGACCACCTTGTAAACAATTTCGATATCACAGGGTAATGTTTACTCATTTTGTCAACTCGCGATTTATTAGTGGCATACTCCATTATCCATTATGATAATTAAATTCTACAGGTATATGCTTTATTGGCTAATCATGATGATAGATTTGGACTGCAACAACTAAAATAATTCTATTAAACTATAAAGCTCATCTAAAATTGAAACTTAATTAATAAACAAACCATGAACCTATCCATTTTCACAAACTCATGGTTTGATACATGTACAATTTTGAATTTGTCAACTACTCAACTTAAATACAAGCTCATAATACAATTTTTCTTTTACCGTGCATCCATTTTGGTTGTAGAAATAACACAAGAAAATGAATGGAATGCATAGTTGAATTTAATTGATATTATCAGTGAGCAATATGTTTTAGTTGATTTAATTGATATTATCAATGATCAGTATGTTTTGCTCAGTATGTACTCTCTCTGTATTGTTCAATATGGTTTGTTTATCCTTTTTGGATCGTCTCACTCAATATGACTTATTTTCTTTTATGAAAAGAATTGTAACTTACTTGCTAAAAAGATGCTTTATTAATTAACAATTTATTGACTAAAAAAAATACTTTATTTGTATTTTTTTTATGCTTGAATACCTCTTTTCTTTATCGAAATGAATTACTCATATTGAAGGGAAGGGAGTAGTTCAATCGTAATATCCATAAATTGCTATATATATATTTATTTATTCTCACGGTTAAAAAATACTAGTAATAACTATAAAACTCTCATATTTATATAATACTATTACTTCTTATATTTTGTTTTTTCTGAAAGAACAGGTGAGTCAGCGTTTGACTGGAGGAGCTACACAAGAAAATTATGGTCGACATTTCAAGATTCAGAAATAGGGAAGGGGGGCGGGTGACGAAAGCAGTGACGTATTACCCACACGTGGGGCACTTTCAGTCTACGTGGCAGAAAATGATTAGACCGTTGAGTCCATATTTCCTTGGCGGCGGTCAGCTCATCCCACCACCTTTCGCCCCAAGCAAACGCCTTCACAAGTTGCATTAAACCAAAATATACATATTAAATATATTACTACTAAATTTCCAAAAAAAAAAAAGGTATATATTACTACTATTTTTATTTTCCCTCAACAAAAGAAAATAGAAAAAGTATTTTTTACGATCAAACTGGCTCCATGTGTTCGAGAAATTATAGGAATCAAACGAGACTAGAAGGAGTTGTCTTTAGCTTCAGAAGATATTAATTGAAATAAATTCATAATAATTTAAAAATTCTCACGAAATGCCACAATCCATCCTTTCGCTTCGTTATAATTTCAAGATTATATAAACTTGAATTCATTGCTGCCAACAATGTAATTTTTGACAAGTAATAGTACAATTTACGTATTTGACAGTGTAAATAAGTGAAAATGATTACTACTACTTACTAGTAGTATTAAATATTTACGCTATTTTCTGAAAAGGAAATTTTGGGCGAGAGATACCACAAGTTGTCGACTGGGGGAGGAGGAGGAGGCCTACCACATGCATACACACGGCCGCCAACATACACACACACATAACAAAAGAGGAGAGAGAAGGAAGAGAGAAAGAGACATAGTCACACAAACACACACCAGAAAAGCATATTTAATAATTAAATAATAATAGTAATTCGGAACAAGTGCAATGACTCACGTGTAGAATAACATTACATAGAATCCCTTGTGAGCTGTATATATAGCAGCTCCAACCTTCCATTTCTTCGTTTTCAAATCGAAGCAGTTTAAGCAAAGCCTAGTTGAAGAAAAGTCTACGACTTCGGAATAGCAAGTGCGAAATTCAGTTTTTGGATAAGACTTTACTGATTTTGGAAAGTGAATGAAGGGCGGTGAGCAACAGTTGAATTTTCCGGCGGGATTCAGGTTCCATCCCACCGACGACGAGCTCGTCGTGCATTATCTCTGCCGGAAGTGTGCCGGCCAGCCTATTTCCGTCCCCATTATTGCCGAGATCGACCTCTACAAATTCGACCCATGGCAGCTTCCCGGTGAGATTTCATTCTCTTTCTTTATGTTTTTGTTTGATTTGATTTTTCCTTCGATGCCGAAGTTTCTCAGAAAAATCAATTTTTGGAATCAAGCTATTTTAACTTTTCAAAATCCTAATATCGTTTCTCTGATGTAAAATTTCACTTCGAGCAAAGATATAGATACTTTTCAATCTCAATTTGCGTTTCCATTGAATTTCGATTGGAATTGGGATTAGGGTTTCTAATTTTATATGTTTGATAAACAGAAATGGCGTTGTACGGTGAAAAAGAATGGTATTTCTTCTCTCCAAGGGACCGGAAGTACCCGAACGGTTCGCGGCCGAACCGGGCTGCCGGAACCGGTTACTGGAAGGCGACCGGAGCCGATAAGCCGGTGGGGAAGCCTAAGACTTTAGGAATTAAAAAGGCTCTGGTTTTCTACGCCGGAAAAGCCCCAAAAGGAGTCAAAACCAATTGGATTATGCACGAGTATCGTTTAGCAAATGTCGATCGCTCTGCTGGCAAGCGGAATAATCTGAGGGTAATTAATTGATTAACTCTGTTTACCTGGTTAATTAACTGGTGTTGATAAGCAAGCATACTCATTAGCCAATCTTCGATTTCAGCTTGACGATTGGGTGTTATGCCGAATTTACAACAAGAAAAGAACTCTCGAGAAACACTACAATGTGGATGAGAAGGAAGTGCAGTTTTCCGACAGCGAAGATCAGAAGCCGAATGTGGATGCACAGCCGTATCCTGTGATGGCAGCCCCGGCAGCGCAGCAGCCGAGGACCACTGATTACATGCATTTCGACACATCTGATCAGTCGATGCCAAAGTGGCATACCGACTCCAGTACTAGCTCCGAGCACGTGCTGTCGTCTTCGACTGATTTTGTGTGTGATAGGGAGGTTGAGAGCCAGCCCAAGTGGAATGAGATAGATGATTATCTTGATACGCAGCTCAACTACATGGATGGATTTCATGACAACCTTTTCATCAACTCCCAAATGCAGTTTAATAACGACCAGTTCCCTCTGTTCCCGGACATGTGTGCTTACATGCAGAAGCCCTTCTAACTATGGTGATCAATGTTTGCTCACAACTACAAGCTCTAGCCCGCCATGTATGTACATCCACTCCTTGTATAGCAATTCGTTTACCTTAATGGCCAGAGACGACTATGCTTGCGCGAATCATTCTCACTACTAGGAAGTGTGTCCTAAGGGCACTCGTTCCGACATGATAATCAGGAGCTCGATCTAGCTAGCTGGATATGATGGTATGGTTTCTGATGGAATGGTGGAAGACTGCGGGATCTGATTGAAGAGAGAGTTAGGGTTACATGCTGCAGAGCAAGTAGGGAATTCTTGTATGGTTAGAACATTTGAATGTGCTAGTTCTATATTCATTTTTTTCTTTTGTATGATTATAATGTAGCTTTCATGCAACGAGACAGAAGAAATAATAGTATCTGTTTTTAGTAAATGCCTTCGTAAATATTCGTGTGTTTCGAGCGAGAAGCACTGCTCTCTAGGTATTAACTATTCTATATTAATGGAAATGCATAAGAAAAATCTTACTTCAATTACTAAACTCCACATTTTTTATATACAAATGGATCAAATTTAAAGATAGTATAAAATCTATATGGAACTAGGGTTGGGGTGCTCCTCGCAGTTAGCCGCGCTCCAACCTATCGATTGCTTCTCATTATCATAGATCAACAATTTATCCTGCATTGAGATATCTGCACCAAGAAAAAGTAGCAAATCGGAAAATGATTGATCATTTTGTATTCCAGTAATTCGATGGTTATGTTATACCTCCAATCATGTTGAAATTGTTCAATCCCACATCTGTGCCGTTCAGAATACCCAAGCACACGTTGCCACTCGACTGCACGTAAACAAACCTAAGGGTCGTCCGACAGTTTGTTCAACAAGAAATAGGAAACGGATGTCTACAAGAATGGAGTTGAAGATCTTACGGAGATGATAAGGTAGCCCTCGGGGGGGATTTCGTACTGAGATTCACTTCTCCAACCGCTCGAAAAGGTAAAGGCAAGAGGCTTGAAGTACTTCCTGACATCACTTGTGCTCTTGAAAGGTTTCTTGCCTTTCCAGCAGAATGGAAGGGTGTTGTCATCAGTTGCTTCTTTCAGAGGCTTCCCACTTAATTCATTGTTTATCTACAAAGCCATGCCTCCTCATTATCGTAACAACGTCGTCTAATTTACGATTAATTAGTTAAAAAACATATATTCCAAACTCACCAAAGTAAGAAGAGTGTGGTAATTTTGAGAAGTGAAGTAGGTGTAGGAGCTCCCACTGTCAAAAATTACATCAAGGTTCTCGAACCCAGTACTTATCCCGCCAAAACAAAATTCAGCTGATACAGCAGCATAGTTCCTTTTGTTCTCAATCATCAATCAAGAAAAATATGAGTTAAAAGTATTCCCTGGGGAAGGAATGCAGAAAAGAGTTCCAATTTTTATCGATGTAAAAGTTCTACTCACGTGTGATCACGAGACATGGGTGTCCATGTTACACGTGAAGAATCGTAGACACCGTCTCCCAAGAACAGAAACCCTCCTTGCTCACTTATACAGTGCCCAATAATATTCTTCACAATCCCCTGATCACGAAGTTGCGACACAATGCTAGATGTGCCTCTCCCTAGCCCAAGCACTCCATCTAAGGGGTGTTCAGACGATCCGGGTAACTGATCGTACCCACATCTGCTCAAAATAACAAAAGCCTTTCTTTAATAATAGTACTGCAGATGTTACTACCTTCAGGAAAAAGAGCATGACTTCACAACATATGCGTTGTACTTTCCAATTTTAAATAAAAAACTTTGTTTTCTATTAATATGTGGATTTAGACACCATGTTTAAGTAGGGTTTTTTTTTTTTTTTTTATTTATTATTTTTTTTTTTGAACAATATTACAAGGAAATTTAAATACCGCATGATGGAGGACTCGAACCCGTGACCTTTGGCTTGGACATTAACCTCACTGCCACTAGGCTAACACACACACACACATGTTTAAGTAGTTTTTGTGAAATAGAACCGTAATAGCTTCTTGAGCTACAAAGTTCTTACATCAGTGTTAATCAAGCAATGCAAAATAAACAACACATATAATCAGATGAAACAATGAATGAGATAGCCGACTAACCCAACAGTCAGACGAGGGCTCATGCGAACTCCACATTTAGAGTGAAAAAATCATTGACAAGAACACCCAGAGATGAACCTCCATCAGCATACTCAACTTCATAATCACATTGTTCTGCATTGTCACATTTATAGTCGCTCGAGTGGAGAGATGCACAAAGGGGGTCGTTACAGACAACGAGATCATTGCTTGGTTGATAAAGTGGGTGAAACCCCTAAATGATTTCAAAAGTTGTATGATGAGATACTCTACTTGATGAGTATTACATTGTAGTAAACAGAAAGCCAAGTCATACATTCAGAGAGCTAAGTTGATGAATTATCAACATTAGACATGATGAATTAACATCTAAGATATTCTCTTCAAAATTATCAATCTTGAACCTTGAGTTTCCCAAATTCTAAATGTGATGATCAGTTTCCCAAATATCTTTATTTCTTCTGCTCTTCTGTTCTTTCTCTTATTCCAACCTCATAATTTCCACTTATCTTGAAATTTTTTCCACTACCTCCCCCAAGTGCAAGAAGTTATCACACAATGTCATCTTGCATTTTGCGTTACTAACTCTTAATATGCGCTACAAATTTACACGAATCAAACTTACCGCAGTGCAATGAACACACGGGGCGTCACATTGAAGCCATGTTAGATCACTTCCTGTATCAGGATCAAGGAAGTAGGGTTTTGGAGGATATCCCAGATTAACTTGAACAAAATAAAACCTGCAAGAAACACCCTCCTTCTCTGTAAAATATCCAAAATTGAACAGCATTCCCTAAATTTCACAATCTTGACTTTAGCTATATGACCATATTTCACCCTTTCACACAGTATGAGCAGAATTCCCCCTTTCACAGAAACTTCTGAACTACAATCTCAGTAAACAAAAATACGGGGCTCCCCTAACTTAAAGCTCAATTAACTATGCATTTGCATTTGCATCTGCAACATAAATTAACAATTTTCGAATGATTAGAGATTAAAACTTGCATACCCATTGGGATAAACGTTGCCATATAATGGAAAAATAATTGATGACCCATTTTTGATGGATGATGGGCTGCTACATGAAGGCCCCCATCTCCTCCAGTTTAGATGTTGATCGTCACGGCCTGCACATGACGCACCCAACAGTACAAACACTATAAGAAAAATCAACTTTTTTCCTTTCTCCATTTCTTTTTCTCCGCATTCGGTGTGGTGTTGTGGATTCCATCTTTGAAAACGAGTTTTTTCACAAAATTCAACGCAGTTAAAATGTAAATGATATCTTTTTTTCGTGTAGATTAAAAGTTTGAATTGTAATGCTTTGCCTTTTCTTCTAAACTCTAATTTAAAGCCTCATTGTGCAGCAAATTTTTGCTTGATTTTACTTTTGCAATCTGAAGAATCTTGATAAATGAAAAACGTAAATCCATGCTTGCAGACTGATTAATAAAAAGGATTTTGTCTTGATTGGTTATTCTTTTATGTAGAAGACGATTTTTTACTACGCCAAATAATTGGAGCCTTCGAGCTGGGCTGAATTAAAAAAAGTCGAGTCACGGATGAATATTATTTTATTCAAATATTTGCAATACCACATTCCACAAGGAGAAAAATCGGGTGATCTCCACGAAAAGGGTCAAATCTACTTTTTGCGTCAGACACATTAATTATACCCCTAATATTCACCATTCTCTATAAAATCGATTACAATTCACGAGTATCGACCATGTATTGTCTGAGTATCGTTTAGTTGTTTAATGCATTGTTAGTCCTTATAATTGTATCGACTAAATGTTGTTTAAGAATTTAAACTAGAGATTAACAAATTTAATTAACTATCTATTAGTTTTATGTTCGAATTTTGCATCATCCTCAATTATTTAACTGTGGAAGTTAATTTTCCAATTATACCCCTGGTCTCTACCTACCTTCTCCTTGAAAGTTGAGGATATTGCCTCTTACCGTTAACAGAACTACAAAATATCATTTTGAGAGAACTTTGAAAGAGAAAACAAAACTCGTCTCCAATATGGTGAAAACGAAGAGGAAGGGGAAAGGGAAGGGGAAGGGAAAGGAAAGGGGAAGAAGAAGATAAATAAGTATGCTTCGTCTAACAGGTCCAGTCCTATGGCGGCCCTACGGGTGGGGCAGAGTCAACGGACGGGCACGGGCGCGTTGAAACCATCTCGTCTGTTCACTGACAGCGGTGTCAATCTCGACCTTAATTTGCCAATTCCTGACCTGAAGGCGAAGGCTTGGCAGAAGAGGAAGTCGCGTGAAGTGGCGCGACGTTTCTTTGATGACATTCCGGCGGCTTTGAAGGAATCGATAGGAACAAGTACGAGTAGATTTGAACCGGTGTGTGACTCAAACAAGGTTAGGGGACTTCGTAGAATTCTTAATACAATGTTTTCATTTTTTTTCCATCTTAGATATTAATTTGAGTCGCTTCCTTCTAATGCAGGAAAATCGTTGCCCTCACTTGTCCGAAATACTTCTTGCTAAGATCCTCGATGTTATGAAAAAACTGTCGGAGAAGATAAAGACACCTGAGAAGAAAGCTTGGCATGCGGATTGCGAAGACTGTTTCATCGTTGGGATGAAATCCACACCCTCTGAAAAGTCGAATCAGTTCTCGACCCCTCCTTCCAGCGTGAAGCTGACATCACCAAACCAGATTTGTAGTTACAAAACGACTCCTGCATCAGGACGAAAGCTGAAGGAGAAGCTGCATGAATACACAGCAGGTATGGCAGAAATGATGCCTATACCGCCGCCGAATGATGAAGCATCATTTATTGAATGGAGTGTAGATTCCAGAATCGGCAAAGCGTAAGCATTTCTCTTCATTTAAGCAGTTGTTTTAATTTATTCGATAATTTCATCTTTGTTATTGTTTGAATTATTATTATTATCATCTTTCAATTGTTGCATAAAATTGTCTGTGGGTTGTATAAGAATTCTCAAGCCTTGTGTTTTTTGTAATGAAATTTGTCTGTTTTTTTATAATGATAAGAAAAGATGAAAACTTTTTCAAGCATTGCTTCATCTTTGGGCAAAGCTTAAATTTGAGCCAAGTATTTTTCTATGTAATAGTAATAGAAATTAATGGAATAATTAATGATTGCTAAACAATATGAATGGATCATTGAAATTATTGTATCTTGGACAATGAAAGAGTCCCTAATTCAACCAATGAAATGCAGAGTTATAGTACTACTACTACTAGTCCATGTTTAGGAAAATAAGACTTCTTTCCCAGCATGCCAATTACGTACAACAATTTGCAATTGCAAAAACATGACTTATGTTAATTAGGGCATTATATTAATTGCATTAGTGTGTTTAATAACTTTAACTTTGCATAGTTATTTCTTGCTCACTTCAGTGTTGTTGTTACCTTATAATATAGATATTTATATTTAGGTTGTTGGAATAATGAACTCAATTAATGTTGTGTTTACAATCTAGACCAAGGACTATATGCGTGCTTGCAGAGACGGTGAAAAATGCTGATTCAGTCTGATTTGATCCGCTATGGAGTCCTGGTTTTGCCCTTGGTGCAGATGTAAGTGTTGTTTATAATTAGATATTTAGTGCCTGTTTGAACAGTTCTAATGCTTTAGGAATTATTGCAGCACATCGATGCTATTATGAATGTGTTGCTGATCAAATATGACAAGGACCAGGGCATATATCTACGTGACTGGGCATCCTAGACATGTGGTATTGGGTAAGTTTTTTCCTATTTTTAATGTTTTATCTTGAAGCGAATAAACTGTTAGTTGTAAAGAATTAGTGTGTAATATGTTTTTTGTGTTGTCTATACCAGTTTCTTGTTTTTGTTGACAAGTAGTAGCAACATATAAAATAATTGAATATCAATACATGATTTTGCGTTCGCATGATTTTATTTGTATGGTCAAATCCTACAAGAATTAATAAGCTGATGTGGCTGCTGATGAAGTAACTAAACTAATTCAAAATTGTACCAATTAGGCAATTACAACTGAGAGTTGGGAGGGGATGATCTTGTGCATGAGACATGAGTTGTAGCAAAATGATCAGCTTTGTTTTCGTCTTCCATACTTATATATTTTTATATAGTAGAATACTGAACTGTTATTTGTGAAAGTATATATCAATAGTTGTGGAATATGTGATAAATAAGGTCAGTTTGTTTTGATTTTGGACATAATTGCTTGAATTAATAATGTATGATAACACATAAAAGAGAGTGAGTGAAGATTTGAAACCCTAGATTGGAATCAGAAGTTAGATGTTTCTGAGTTGAATCTGTATATATACGTACTTGCAGGTGTGGTTCTGAGTTGGATATTTCTTAGTTGGATGTTTTTGAGTTGAATCTGAGCTGAAACCCTAATTTTTTTATTTGTGTATTCATTCCAACTGGTTTTTTGACAGGATGCTTTGGTGGGTGATGATTATGAGCGGGTGAAATATATTGTTGGGCCTTATGCAAAGGGTAATTACCCCCTGCGCTCGCGTAAGAATTGGAGCTGGATTAGCAATGTCTATGGCTATGGTCAGATTGTGGCTGATCATTGGGTCATGTACCGAATTGATATTGATGCACAACGCATTACAGTGTATGATCCAATGATAGCTGGGTGGGATGCAATTTGTCATCCGTTTTTTTTTTTTATCATGAGTGGGCACATTCAACAACTTCTGCAGGAGGAGAGAATCTGGGAGAAGAAGAACCGGACTGAACCAATTCGTGATGAGTGGGAGGTGTTCCTGTTTTGTGATCACAAGAAAGTAGTCTGTGGAGCCAACTCCGGCGTTCTGTGTATGAAGTATATTGAGGCGCTTTCATCGCACCACTGCAAAGTCGAAAGTGTTCCTCCCGAAGATGGTGACATTTTCCGTTGTGACTATTGTGCACTTCTCTACTCGATGGCTTCAATGCTGCCCCCCTCCCATGACAACAAATGATCCGTAGAAGCTTAGTTCATTTTGTGTGATAATTCTCAATCAATGAACTTATTTTATTTTTCTTTTGATTAAACTTGAACTCTATTTGCATGATGTTTGTTGGTTTGTTGTCTTATGGACAAATAGCCAACAAATAACTTGTGTTGCCTTTATATGATGAGGCATGTTTTTTGTAAAGCTCCATAAGTGTGGCTGCCCTAACTACTAATTTATGGATTTGCTGGTTGGTTTTGTTATTTCATGTCTGAGTGTTAATGTTATGCTGTTCTTGAAAGGCTTATATATTGTCAACGCCAAATGCTATGCTGTTCTTATATGAAAAATCTAAGATGAACAAAATCTATTATATATAAATTAATATTTTCAAAAATTATTAATATGAGGTTTTAATATTAACCAACTAAGTAACACGAAATTGTTCAGGAGGCAATTTAGGGTTTTCTTAACTTCCTTCTAGGCTTCTACTGACATATGAAAAGATCTTGCATGTTATTCTACCAAAGAAATCATTGTATCACATATGAAAGACCTAAACCTAGAACAATACTTATGAAAATAAAATTAGTAAGTTAAGTATAACTAAATTAAACTAAACAAATGCTCATAAGAGTAATTAATTAAATAGCAGCTACACGTCCATCAGAACTCACATGTATTGTCAATATGATTGGCTTACAAAACCAAGTAATGAACCCAAAATATCATAATGTATTTATCAATTCGAGATGCGAATCAACCACTACAGGAACAACCATATGCATGCAATTGGGCACAAAATCTCAATCGGTACTGCTCCCCACGTTCCAGTATGAAAGACCTAAACCTAGAACAATACTTATGAAAATAAAATTAGTAAGTTAAGTATAACTAAATTAAACTAAACAAAGGCTCATAAGAGTAATTAATTAAATAGCAGCTACATGTCCATCAGAACTCTCATGTATTGTCAATATGATTGGCTTACAAAACTAAGTAATGAACCCAAAATATCATAATGTATTTATCAATTCGAGATGTGAATCAACCACTACAGGAACAACCATATGCATGCAATTGGGCACAAAATCTCAATCGGTACTGCTCCCCACGTTCCAGCGAGAGATCCTTCACAGGAACACCATACGCTAGGCATTGTAAAACCTTAACAGAAATAATTGCAGAATTTGTAGTGTTCCCTTGATGCTTAATGTCGATTCCGGGCAACACATCCCATTTGTCAATCAGGTCATCCACCAAGTTGATGCTCTTCCATAGGTTTCCTGTAAGTAACATATTCGGAATATGTAGGCTCATTCTATTGTAAGGCTTTTCGACTAGAGACCATTTGCCTCCGTACGAATCATAGACAGTTATGCTTTGCTCTATCAAATTTATTTCATAAGTCACCCAATGGTTGGAATGTACGTTGGCGACACCTAAAACACGCTGAAGACCCGGCCATGGTAAATGATCAATTGACGGTTGCATTCCCCGGACATATGGCATCACATTCTTGAGCACAGCTTGAAAATGGACGTCTCCCAATGCAGTCTGCATTTAGATATATTATTTGTGTTATACACGTTACTCCGATAAATATATTTGGGGCAAAAACTGAACAAGTACTGAATATCCTACCGCTACACTCACTCCAAGGATGGTCCAATCCTTTTTATTATCCCCACAGCTTATTGTCCGATTATATTCGAAGACCACCAAACTGAGCAATGCATTGATATGCTGCATAAAACAAAAATATGTTGCAATTATATCATAAATGTATGACCCTACTGCATCTTATACAATTAATGTGTTACTTGATTGATTATACTCACATCGTTATGAAGGACACCATTTTTTTTTCACGAGCTGGTTGAACTAATTAGTTTTTACCAACTTTCTACTAGGCACAAAGATGATAGGTGGCCTGCGTTTTTGAAAAAAATAATTAGGCTAGTGACGAGATAAATTACTCTAGAAAATTATTTAACAACCCACATCAAATTAATTGTTACTGACCTTGCTTTTCCCGCATAAAAATCCTTTCTCCATTCTTTGAAACCCTTCATTTCAAGCATCGAGTAATCCATATCTGAAGGATAAAAAATAATACCTCATTTTTTGTCCTTGGGCGGTTTTTGTCGTTTGTCCTCCGAAGGTGAATTGGATTGGTTTCTATCAACTTTTCCACCTCGATCTTCTTTATTAAACTGCGCACATTTGATGTTACCTCATGATTCACTGGAACTTGTGGGAAGCATGATCCCGTGGTTGCTTTGTACTCCATCTTTTCTGCCAACTTGTGGGAAGAATGATCCAATTCTCCACATTGCTGCTTGAAGCAACTGTTTTCATCTTGAAATTCACTATGGTGACCGCTTCCGAAAGGGTTTTGTTTTATAGCATCCAATACCATATGCTTCAACTCGTCAAAACTAGATTGAAGCGACTCAAACCTCTTGACGTTTGCAGCTTCGATAGCATCCATGTGTTTAGCAACATCGCCTTCAATGACAACTAGTGGACTCCTAATCTCCTTGATTACATGAGACTTTTCATTCTTGGAATCATTGTTGATAAATTCCTTGTTCTTATTTGTGCCTTGTCGAGCTTTCTTACATGGCCATTGTGCATTTTGTTGTGGAGAATTTTGGAAACCAAAATGTCGTTTACATTTCAATAATTCACCGTCATGGTTGACAAAGCCATATTCCGAAGTAGGATTGGTGATGCCCATCCTAAAAAGAAGCTGCTTTTCGGACTTGGATGTTAACATAGGGATCTGTTGTATTTGTGAAAAAGTTATGATTCGCAAAGAGTATAATAAAACAAAATGTGAAGCTGCAATTCACGTATAGTAATAACATACATACCGGCACTGGACCACCTGGAGAATTGAAAAACCTTACAAGGTCATCAAAATAGAAGTAACATTCAGATCTCCATCTTAACATCCCAGGAACCTTTTTTGCGCTATTTGGAGCACGATAAGCAATGGCCTCACCCAATCCGAAAATTGCCTCGTACGCCCAAGACTGTAGAGCTTATATGAAGCCGTTTAATTGACAACACCGATTACTTCCAGTTTTCAACTGTCTTTCTGCATTATCTCTGGCATTACAAACACTATTCACCAAAAAATATAAGCAACGTGACCCCAATGGAAATTTTTAAAACGTTCCATATCATCGATCAGGTGGAAATATTGCAGATCGATTTCTTTGGAGGTTACTTCCCTTATCAAAAGTATTGAATACAAAACATACAAATGTGCCAATTGCAGCGCAACTTCTGAATTACCATTCCCCTTCCGACACTCAACCTTAAACTTAGCTAGAATTTGCCTAACCGTAATTCGACGTTTGGACTTGAAAAACAAATCATGGGACTGACTCTATAATGGAGGAGGCGCGGCTTCCGCAAAGTTTAATCCAGTCATTAGTGCGAACTCTCTTGGTTCGAAATCAATGTCATAGCCGTTAACATGGAACCCTAGGACACCTCGATCCCGCGAATTAGGTAGCAGACATAACAATAGATGGTGGATCAACTTTCCTTGAAACTGCATTTTGGGAATATTAAACAGCTGACCAAAACATCCATCACGCATCTCAGTCATTTCAGAAGCGGACAATGTTGTCTTGATGCTATCAAGAAACCATATGCAGGCCCGTGTTGATATTCTAACAGCTTCAATAACAAAATGAACGTGATTAGCTGAACCCTAGGTTTAAATTAAAGATTAAACTACAAATAATAACCAATGACTGCAACGGGCGCACAAAAATGCAATCCAATTTGAGCCCTAAATTCATTTAATTCCTCAATTCAATTTACCACACAATTCAATTGCCTTAACTTCAATATTTATTGCGAAAAAAGAAAATGAACGAGATATTAAAATAATCACAATATCATACGTGACCAACCTTGGCCTTTGTAGCCGGGCTCCGGTTTGAAGAAGCTCCTTGCGTCCCTGTTTGTCATACTTTTGTTGGAAAAAGCAGCGTCGGTGTCCCTGCTGTCTGCATCGTGGTCCCCGTTGATTTTGCAACTCTGTATGTCATCCATATCCAGTCCACTGTTTATGTCTTTCTACTGATCGTTAAGTCGTCGGAGACTTTTTTGTTATTAGTTATTACTCCTACAATTTACAGTTGGCTTCGTGGAGAAGCTTAGCTTAATTTAATTTCTTTAGGCAATTGCTTATACCCGTGACACCTGAGGTTACATAGATGATAGATGTGCATAGCTCACAGCTCCACATATTTTTTCCTATCAAACTGATTAGAGAAATTATGTCAGGTACCACAATATTTCCATAACAAACAAGAAACATATATTTGTAGCATAAGTAATTTTTACCTCAAAAATGCCACGACGAGAATTGCTCGGCACTGACTCATACTCGCTGTTTAGTCCTAATGATTGGTGTGGTTTCCGTTGAGACATTGAATCTAATGTACACCAAGACTCTGTGTTACCTAACGAGGCTGACGTAGCCAACCTCGATTTGAAGGTGTGCACGCTTTTACTATTAGGAGTGTGTGTGGCGTCCGGAGGAGTACCTGTCAAATGCAATATATGAAAGTATACAATGAAAATTAAGCATCAATCGAAGTATTTAAAACACGATGACTACATTCTATATCAATTAATAGACACCACGAAATGAAATAATACCTTTTCTCTTCGAACCTCGACTCTGTTTGGAATTAGGACTGTCAAATGAGTGACTAAATCGTTGCTCTCCACATTCACGATCTCGCAATTTCGGATCACGGAATCTCTTACAGGTTTCGTTTTCATCGCCCTTATCATTCTCGTTTTTCCGCTTCATGTTGTTCCTGACCTGTTTTGCAAGTTTTTGTAGAATCTCCTTGACAGTAGCTGAGTTTTCTTTATCATCCTTGCACTCAAACAATAAATCATACATAAGTTTCATATTCTCACTCACGAATTCCGTATTGTGCAAGGCATTGGGTACCCCTCCAACCTTGATGAAGAAACTATCATCCGTCAATCTCTTCTTCGCATCCTTATGAACCATGTTGTTCAAATAAATTTGTAATATATGTTGACACAGGATACCCTTCGTCTCCCACATCCGGCATGTGCATGTTGCGTGGTGGCTTTCTCGATTGAAGTTAACTGTCCGAGCTCGGGTTGACCCGGAGATGAGCTAACCTTGTAAACATGGTCTAACGCACTCATATCATCTGGAGAACTAACAATGTCTAGATCAACTGCATGCCTTGACTCATATTCATACATTTTTACAACATTGTGTGGGTAAAATTGTGACATGTGCATAAGGAACCGAGTATTAAGAATCAGACCCGGCTGCCCATGGTTTTCAACATCCTCTAATGTCTCGGACAACCTCCAATCATTCTGAACTTGTTCGAATTGAACAACAAAATTCGAGAGCTATATCTGTGCAGAGCTTAGCACTTTGATAGCGTTATTTGCTGATTCGCTTCTCTGTGTTGAGTAAAGACCCGTTGTGAACTTCATGTTGGTGTACACCGTGGACCAGCGTCTCTGCAGCTTGAACATCTTCTTAAACCATTTTGAATTTGTCTCCTCGTGGTCGACGAGCATTTTCTTCGAAAGTGCTTCAAACTCACCCTCCGTCTCACAACCTTTCATCAAATAGTCCCACAATTTCTTAAACGCAGGATTCTTATTTAGCTTCCCGATTTTGGAAGCAGCGTTGCGATTGATGTGCCACTGACACAACTTGTGGCTGCTAGTAAGGAATATGTTGAGTCCAAAAAAGGGACCCAACATTTGATTAACACTGACAACACCCATAGAAGATAACCATGCTCTACCTGTCTTCACAAATCTCGTTTATGTAATAACCAAGAGCTCAGAATCAGCTTGTGTCCCTCCTCGAATCCTACAAAAAGAAAGGGCCCGGAGGTTTTCCGGCGAACCCCCTTCCGACGTCAAGTCAGAATGAGAAGGAATGAGGAAGAGAGAGTGCGTGAGTAAAGTGGTGTGTTGAGTGTTTTTGTAAAAGTAGCAGAACCTGAGAGTAAATGTGAATGAGATTGGGTATTTATAGGAGAAATGAATGGCTTGGAGAATAAGCTATATTTCCAGCTGTCAGTACTTACTCCAATGTCACATGGCGGGATGTGATTGTATGTGGTGTCAGGCTGGCAGGAAAGGACACGGGAGACCTGATCGGGTCTCAGGTCTCAGGTCCGAGACCTGATAATTTTGTGCCACATTATCTACTCCCTCCTACTCTGACTGATTCTTCAACAAGAAGAAAGCCGGAGTAGTTGTTTCTAATTCGTGGAATCGCACATCATTTATTCTTTAGTTTAAATCTTGCTTGAACCATCTACAAACTATGAGCCCTGATTTCTAAGACTCGTAACGTTCAGCTTATGTTCAAAGTTGTTTTTCTAAGCACGTGCTTGAGCTTACTTTATTCACCTTACTTTAAAGTTCATTTCTCAAATTACTCGCTTAAGCTTACTTTATTCAGCATGTTCGACAGCATGCCGAAAACTATTCCTCAATTCCAAAGTTTAGTTTTTGCTAAACCTTATCCTTCAAATTTCGGATTTAGGTCTCTTCGTGATCTTAATCCAAATCTAGAGTTCAACTCTCACTGAATATTATTTCATTAAAATTTTACCTCAACTCATGTTGGGGTTTTCTTACAAATTCTGAATTCAGGTCTCTTCTTGACCTTAATCCGAATTCAGAGTTCAACTCTCATTGAATATTACTTCATTAATTTTTTACCTCAGCTCATGTTGAGGTTTTTCTTACAAATTCTGAATTCAGAATTCAGCTCTCGCTGAATATTATTTTATTAAATTTATATCTCAGTTAGTGTTGAAAATCATCTCACAAATTCTGGAATCAGATCTCTTGCTGACTTTAATCCAAATTTACCTCCACTTAAGCCGACACTCATCTCATGAATTCTGGATTTAGGTCTCCTCACAACTTTAACTTAGGTTCAAAGTTTAGCTTTTCGCTGAACCTCAGTTCATTGGAACTTAACTCATGCTATCCATAAATTTCAGCTCTTGCTAATACCTAAACTTCAAACTCACGGATCAGCCTTTTATGAGGCTTGTTTCTAAATTTCATGGTACTCCGTTACGATTAGGCCCACTTCTATTGGCTTAGGCCAAGTCGATGCTCGTGTTAACTCATATTGCAGCTCAGGCTAATGGCTCGGTATGCGGCCATTCTTTATCTTGTAGAGGTTCATTTTATCATCAATTTTCACTAAAGCTTAATTATCTCTTAGGCATGGAACTTGAGTTTAAGTTCATATCCTGGTCAACTTATTGATCCTCAACATTTAGAGTTCAGCTCCCTTTTCAGACTGAGAAGTCAGACTCTCGCCGATTTCCTTCAAAATTTAGCCTTTGCTGATAGTTTACTTCAATGCTTAGAGTTCAGCTCGTGCTGCAACTTATCTCTGAGAGCTCATGATCCCACCGAGTTCTCTCAAATCTCAACTCTTGCTGACACCTGATTTGACTATTTAGAGTTCAGCTCGTGCTGAAATTCACTTCTTTGACTGAAAGCTCAGGCGTGTGCCGAGTTTTCTCAAAGTTCAACTATTGTCGGAGTTAACTTCTAAAGCTAAGAGCTTAGTTCATCCTTAGCTCATTCAAAGTTTAACTCACGCTGGAGCTTGACTAAAACAAGCAGAGTATAGCTCACGCGGGAGCTAACTTCTTCGGCTGAGAGCTCAACTCCTACCTAGGTCATTCAAATCTTAGCTCACACTGGAGCTTCTTCCATAGTCAGGAGCTTGGGCTTTTGTCGGTATCTCTTGATGTTCAGCTCATGCTAATATTTTGGCATCGTTACTCAGAGCTTGTCTCGCGTTGGAGCTCGTATCTTAAGCTGATAGCTGAGGTGCCCGCCGAGATCTCTTAGATCTCAGCTCACCATGGAGCTAGATTCATAGGCTAAGGGTTCAGGCTCATGCCTGTCTTATTCAAAGTTCAGCTCACACTGGAGCTTCTTCTATTGGCTGAGAACTCGGGCTTTTACTGAGTCCTCTCAAAGTTTATCTCATGCTAAAATTCCATTTCAATTTCTAAATTTAGATCTCTTCTTGACCATTTTCAGCTTCGGAGTTTAGCTCATACTGCACCCTAATTCCTCGACCTTTTACTAAGCTAATGTTAAAGCTCTTCTTTCGAATTCTGAATTCAAGTCTCTTTCTGACCCTAATCCAAAATCCAGAATTCAATTCTCGTCGAACCTTCATTCAACTTTAAGCTCAACTCGTGCTGAAAATCATCTTGTAAATCCTTAATATATGTCTCTTAATTCTTGACCTTATTCTCAAATCCACAATTCAGCTCCCATTAAATCTTTTTTCATTTAATTCTTAACCCATGATAAAGCAAACTCAAATTTCAGCTAGTATAATGGCTAATATAAGGGTAGTTACTTTCGAGTTTCACTCTCTATGAGCAATATGTCATTGATTCTTTGAACTTGTCTTCATAAAATTCATCTTTCCAATTTTTCAATTCAGGACTCCCAGGACCTTATATCTCGAACGATGAATATTGGCTCATGTAAAAATTCATTTAGCCGCGTTTGAGTTAGCTCTTACTGAAGCTTATCCCTCATATTTTCAGTTCTCATTGAATTTTATTTCATTTAATATTTAGCTTACTCATGCTGAAGCTCGTCTTTGAATTTCGAATTCAGGTTATCTTGACCTTATTCCACGTTCACCATTCAGTTCTCGTTGGATTTTTCTTCATTCAATTTTTACCTCAGCTCACGCTGAGGTTTATTTTACAAATTTTAGATTTAGGTCTCTTCGTGACCTTAATTCAAATTCAAATTTAAAATTCAGCTCTCGCTGATATCATTTTATTTAATTTAAACTTCAGCTCGATTCAGGTCTCTTCTTGACCTTAATCCATATTCAGAATTCAGCTCTCGCTGAACATCATTTTATTTAATTTAAACCTCAGCTAATGCTGAAATTCTTCGATTCATGTCTATTCCTGACCTTAATCCATATTCAGAATTCAGCTCTCGCTGAATATCATTTTATTTAATTTAAACCTCAGCTAATGTTGAAGTTCTTCGATTCAGGTCTCTTCCTGACCTTAATCCATATTCAGAATTTAGCTCTCGTTGAATATCATTTTATTTAATTTAAACCTCAGCTAATGTTGAAGTTCTTCGATTCGGGTCTCTTCCTGTCCTTAATCCATATTCAGAATTCAGCTCTCACTGAATATCATTTTATTTAATTTAAACCTCAGCTAATGCTGAAGTTCTTCGATTCAGGTCTCTTCCTGACCTTAATCCATATTCAGAATTCAACTCTCGCTGAATATCATTTAATTTAATTTAAACCTCAGCTAATGCTAAAGTTCTTCGATTCAAGTCTCTTCCTGACCTTAATCCATATTCAGAATTTAGCCCTTGCTGAATATCATTTTATTTAATTTAAACCTCAGCTAATGCTGAAGTTTTTCGATTCAGGTCTCTTCCCGACCTTAATCCATATTCAGAATTCAGCTCTCGCTGAATATCACTTTCTTAGGCTGAGTTCTCATGCAGTTCATCTCTAGCAGCAATGTATCTACATGTATATGCATGCGCTATGCATTTTTCTTACCAGGATTCTAAATTTGGTAGTGGCCATTTTTCAAAAAAATTCATTTTTCATGAGGTATTTTGGACACCTCTACTCCCCCTAATCCGAGTGACTGGAGCTCTCTCTTGTCATTTGGAGTAAAGTTAGTTTCACATGTATTCGTCAACATTTCTCATGTCGTATAGCCGGTGACTTAGAGTCAGATTGCTGAAATAATGAGCCACCATGGGCTTAGAGAGTAACATCAATCTCGAATTATTGAAAGTATTGTCCTTGCTATGGCTAGATGATGTGGACATGATAGCCT
The DNA here is from genome assembly GCA_029490685.1 of Schizonepeta tenuifolia. NCBI lineage: Eukaryota > Viridiplantae > Streptophyta > Magnoliopsida > Lamiales > Lamiaceae > Schizonepeta > Schizonepeta tenuifolia. The sequence continues at coordinate 57,841,089 of CM055958.1, forward strand.
AGTCAAGTATGCACTCGAGAGCTTCAGCACTCGAGGTATGATGATAATTATGATTTTTTTTTGTCGTGGAGCAATCACGTCTCCTACTCTCTCAGGTGCTTTGAGAGAACTGTTTTTCAGTGACTGATCATGTAACTTGCCATGTGCTGCAATTCATGTAGGTTTTCGTCTCATCGCGAAGTAGCCGTGTATTCTACTCTTTCATGTTCTTCAAGCGAGCCAAGAGGCTCGTATTTCATCATAAGTAATTATTTAACATGCTCTCTGTTGCTATTCGTGCAAGCTAAGAGGCTTTTCAATGTGAGTGATCACGTCTTGTGACCTCAAAGGGTTTCTGACGGGAGACCTGATTTTTTCCGTGAGTAATCATGTATCGTGTTCTCTTCTACACTCATGCTTTGAGTAGCCTCCTTCATATTAAAAAGTTCAAATCTGCTCAATCAAAGAAATAGGCAACAAAATTCATCATTGAGGCCATCTATAAATCATTTCGAATTTATTGTACAAAAGAGTAAATGTACCGTAATTGACTTCATTATTAAGTTGTCACTCGGAGTAAGGTTGGTTTTACATTCAATACATAAGAGCTCGTCATGCAAAAGATGTGAGGGCTTGAGCTCAAGTTGCTAAAGTGATAACCTATCACACGTCAGACTGCTACACCTGAGGTTGCCGAGGTTTTATTGGCAGGTCTCTGTTGTCCTCAGGATCTCTTCGCGACCCCTGAATTTGACCGTGATATTAGTTTATGAGCTTACTTCCTATTGTTGCTATCTGCAAAATGTGTTAGTATTCTGTGGGGAGTAATCATTTTCGATTTTCCCCTACACCTCGCCAAATATCCGAAACAACTCTTAACATACCAAATACACAAGTGCATAAACAACACAATTTATTCTCAAGATATTGAGTGAGCTGGTGAACTCAGATCTGCTCGTATTATTCTTCGTAATAGGATACAAGGATTCCTAGCTTTTGACCCAAGTTAGCACATACCCAGACGAACAATCACAAAATTACTTCCAAATAAAATTTGAAGGTCTTTCATGAACATTTCGTGATATTAGTCAAAACTCTACTATGAACTAGCAATACCACATAGACAAGTGAGCTTCACCATAAGGGGCATAATATGGATCAATATGACTAGGTTTCCAGATCTACTAGGCAAATAGGTTCAACTTCAGTGTAGAAACGAATCTACACTTACAATTCCTTCTCAACCTCATATTTTACTATGGTTTCAAAACTCTTCCTGCACTACGCACAAGAAGTCCCAAATTTATCCCTTCTAATAGACACATGATGTCTTCATACGTTTTTATTCTCACAAAAAACAAGTTATTATTCTTCATGCAGTTCTTAAGTTCAATTCTTTTGTTTAGCACCAAAATCAAATACACATTAATGCAAATGCAAAATGAGCAGCAACTTCTATATCAAAAAGATCCTTCTGACAAAATCATCAGTGATTCCAATTCATCATAATCTATTGATATATTCCAGAAGCATAAACATGTAGCACGATAATCAAACTCAGTAGAGGTATGTTGTCAAAACTATTTTTATCAAGCAAGGTAAGCTTAACTCAAGATAAAATTTTAACCTTACTCATGGAGTACGACGAGATGTTCTGTAGTCTCCAAGTTCATTCCTAAGTACATGTTTTCGAGGTTTGGCCAAAGAAGCGTCTAGCAACCGCGCGACTGCTGACCACATCCTTAATCACTTGATTCCATCCCACTACTTATATTCACCAAAATGTAAATGATTGTTATGTTGGCTCTTTGCTTTTTGCGCTTTCTTTTGGCCATATCATCCACAAACCAGCCACATTAGAAAGCTAAAAATGGTTCTCAGATTTTGTAAAATGGAGGAAAATTCAGAACAATTAACCACAACTAGTTTATTGATTTTACTAGGCATATTCAACATACTAATGCTTCAAGTATGAGATTAACTTAATAAATACCCACTCAAATTCATGCCAACAATTATCCAAAAACCAACATCAAATGAAAACTGCAAACGATGTACCACGTTTTTTATGTACCAGGTTTTTCCAAAATGGCCGAAGCTCTTAGGGGCTTTTTCACAAACATTCGGTGTGCCATAGTGATAAATCACAGAATCGTGTGCGTTAAATCAGCATAAACAACCACAAATCAGATCTTACATAATCCAGAGAACATTAGATTAAGAGGAGAGTTATAATAAGCAAACCGAGTTTTAGGGAGAATCAAGATAGCTGCTACTGCTATAGTCGATTTTTGATTGAAGCGACCGATGGTGGAAAGGCTGTGGCGACAATAGTGGTTCACGGCAGCGGTGGCTGCAATAGCTTCGATTCTGGGCAGCATATGGTGTCAACGAGCTTTGCCCTGTTTTTCTTCACCCCTACGAGTCGGAACCTCCGAACTGAATGCTAACGGAGCAGCAACAACGGCTGGTTGCACCGCAGCGGTACGGTAGTAGTGACTAGCTTCGACGAGTCTGTGCTGCTAAAATCGTCATGGTAGGCCACGAACGTGAATAGAACAAAATCCCAGATCTGGACTTCTGCACCGTTCCTCCTCCTTCTTTCCCGTCTCAGATCTGATAATTATGAGGCTAGGAGTTGCACAAGTAAATAGAAAAATGGGGAAACTCGCGCCTTAGCCCTCATTTCCCACAGACGGCGCCAGATGTTGAGTCCAAAAAATGGACCCAACATTCGATTAACACTGACAACACCCATAGAAGATAACCATGCTCTACCTGTCTTCACAAATCTCGTTTATGTAATAACCAAGAGCTCAGAATCAGCTTGTGTCCCTCCTCGAATCCTACAAAAAGAAAGGGTCCGGAGGTTTTCCAGCGAACCCCCTCCGACGATCAAGTCAGAATAAGAAGGAATGAGGAAGAGAGAGTGCATGAGTAAAGTGGTGTGTTGAGTGTTTTTGTAAAAGTAGCAGAACCTGAGAGTAAATGTGAATGAGGTTCGGTATTTATAGGAGAAATGAATGGCTTGGAGAATAAGCTATATTTCCAGCTGTCAGTACTTACTCCAATGCCACATGGCGGGATGTGATTGTATGTGGTGTCAGGTTGGCAGGAAAGGACATGGGAAACCTGATCGGGTCTCAGGTCTCAGGTCCGAGACCTGATAATTTTGTGCCACATTAGAATGTATTATCAACAACATTCATCAGGGCATAGCATTGATCAGAAAATATAATTTGGGGTTCCTTCCCATTCATTGATTTCAAAAATTCCTTAAACAGCCATTCAAATGACTCTGTTGTCTTGTTAGATATGAAACCACACCTAAACATCACATTTTGGCGATGCTGATTGACTCCAATAAACAGCAAACAGAACAAATTATATCTATTTGTTCTGTGTGTGGTATCTACTGACATCACGTCTCCAAAATAGTCGTAATCAATAGCACAACGATAGTCTCGGAAGTAGAATGCCATAAGCCTACCCTCATCGTCTAATTTTGTGTTCCAATAATATCTCTTACTGTTGTTAGCCCTTTCAATTAAATGCACAAAAAGCACAGATGAATCGCCATCAACAACCCTAGTTTTATTTGTTACTTTCTCCATGTGGTGGTAAGCATCTTCCTTCGTAAACCCAACATTCTACACGCCTCCAGCTTGGTTTGACATGAATCTGTGACATTGAGCTACACCAATGCCAGCTTTGTAGAAGGATTCAATCATTGTAGCCTTTGCCTTTGTCAGATGCCTATGTGATCGAATCAAAAAACTGTTTGGTTGAGGAATCAGTTTATGGTTATGGTCAGTTACAAATACTGACACAGTCCATGGACCTTCTTCCTCAACTCAAAGCACATGAAGCCTAGCTTTACAGTTGCTGTGCCACACTTGTTTTCTGTACTTAGGATTCGTATCCTCATAACGCTTTCCGTCTGGTCCTCCTTCGTAGAAATAGAGGTAGACTTTTTGCCTTAAAATCTGTCACAGCCCGAAATTTGGTGTGTAGGAACGACCAGACTCCATTGGAGTGTGAAGGTGAAACCATCAAATGAACCTACCACTTAAGTTACAACTCAACTTGAGATGTAACCAAACATAAACTCAATTGATTTAAGAATGTGAAACCAACAAATAATACTTAACTTGACAAGATTCAAGCTCGGGATTAAGGGTTTAGGATTTGGAAACGATAATGAATATAAACAAGTTTCCAGGACAATGCTCATCAAAGATCGAGTATATATATATATATATATATATATATATATATTGCAACAGTTTCGCAAAAATAATGATAAGTATCTTGTCACCAAATCAAGATAATACGAATGACAAATAGGGATTTGAAAAGTTATTTCGAGCACACGGCTCATTGTATCATCACCATATCAGAGTTATCAAAATATAAGTCAAAAGATTATCATGAGATTACTATGCAGCGGAGACATCATATGCTATTGACAACTACATGTATGAAGCCATGTAATTGCTGACTCAACTCACAATAGACAACACACCATCACGAATCACCCTCGCCATCCTCATCCATAGCTAACCTGCATGTTTAGAAATACATGCAGGGCTGAGTACTTCATACTCAGTGAACACAATGTCAAAAACAACTTTAAAAGATTGCTCTTAGAGCTATATAATTGAACTTGTCTTGCCACTGCATCACAAGGGTTAGATATATCTCATTGTTTTAAAGGAATTTTCCACTTGTGACAACCATAAAAACATTTTTGTTTTGTAAATCGCCTGCGCAGGCTAAGCTTATATCTTAGGTATGAATCAATCTACAGTTTATCTTTCTGTGGGGTCGAGAAGTAGGGCTCCTTCTCGAACACCGTGACTGGCCCAACCAAAGCATGGCTCACAGTCACCTTAACTAATGCATGCATTGTCCCGTATCTTACAAGACTTTTATCCCGTGCGTCCACAGGACTTGTAATAACATCAACACATAGATGATTGCATACCGAAACATTTAAACATTTAGGCAAGTCAATCAATTGGAAAAGCGCACGTAATACATAAATAATAAACGCATTCATCATTCAGTTTTAGTGCACATTCATCATTCAGTTTTAGTTCAGAAAGCCCACCTCACTTTTGGTATGTTGAGTCGAGGTAGCTTACTTTACGCTTTCCGATTACTTCTTAGTCCCGCTTGGCCCTTCAATAACAACATCGATTAAAATCGAGCTTATCGACTTGAAAAACGTATAATAGACTTAGGGCTCGGCTGAAGGACTTCTACTTGACTCAGGTTTTCCTTAACTTATCTAAACTTCTCTACATCAATATCTTCTCGGTTTCTTGTACTCGAATCATCGTCATTACTCGGTTTCTAATTACTTCTCAAACTTAAATTCTCGATTCTAGAAAATAATTTTTTAATATTCACCCAAATCGAGAAGTTACTAATCAACTCGTCTCAAACTTCTCATATACTTAAGTTATATGATCTCGGCAAATCATAACGTTAATTCTCAACTATTATCATCACACATTATTCATACACAGTTGAGCACTTATTTCAATAATCAAACATTCACATCAGAAATCAAACGTTCACTTCAATGTTCACATTATAAACATGTATTCACATTAATATTCAAATACTTATAAATGATTAACTAAGTTATTAACTTGCTAGAAAGGTTAATCATACTCAATCACATAATCACAACTTAATATCGAAGTTTCATAAATAACTTATATTTCAAACACAGTCACTTATTAATTCATGTCTCGGACACATTTGCACAATAACTCGTTATTACTCGATTTTTATCTTTTATAAAAATTTATAACTTCAAACTCTAACGAAAATCATTTCGTTAAACTCATATAATAATTATTTTGAATTTAATATTCAAACTTCTACTTCGTATTTCTTGACTCTAAAATACGTCATTATTTTCATCAAAATACGTATTCATACTCGTATACAATCTCGTCTTAATACACATCATTAAATAATCATTATTTAATCTTTTTCTTTATTTTAAAAACTCAATTTTCGTTTTATTTAATCAAAAACTCGGCTTTTCATTTAAAACTTCGCTGCTCGATAACTTCTACGTCTTAATTCCTTTTTAATTAATTCAAAAAGCAAACTTGCTTATTTCTACTTAAATAACATCATCAAATCACTTAACACATCATATATTGTAATGCCCCGTAAATTCCTTACGTTCTAAAAAGTTTAAAGTTAATTAAATAATGGCATTGCACGCCTAAGTTTATAATTTTTGAATTCTAAGGCTAACGGTCGAATCCGTTATTAAAAATAAATTACAGAAGTCTGCTAGACGGCTACTGTATTTAGGGTTAGCGTGTACGAAAAGTTTTTAGTTCGTAAACTAAGAATGGAAAACCGTTTAATTTTACGTTTATAAAATTGCGATACGAACACGCCGAGAAAGTTTGTTTTTATGTTTTTCCGGACGAAACTCGGACTATGTCGTCCAGAGTTTTTGTGAAAATAAATTTTTGTAAATTTATTTTCCAATTAAGTTCATACGTTAGAATTTGTAAGTCAAATCGAATCACGACGATTTTTGTACCGAACAACGTTTTTCATCGTTCGTTTTTCCGTAACGTCGGATCGCGACGGAAAAACCCGTAACCCTCTAAACCTTTCCCATGCAGCCGACACATCAGCCTTGTGAGTGGCAACATGCATGTTTTGACCTTGTTAATTAGTTGACACCTAAACTACCTTTACACCATTTCAACCATTATCATCATAACTAAAATTAAGACAAAACCATCTCTCTCTCTCACACTCTCTCTCGGCAGCACACACACACACACACACACCCTCAACTTCATCTTCTTCATCATCCATCCACCATTGAAGACCTCTCAAAGCTTGAAGAACTCACACAAGTCCTCAATCCAACCATTCAAACACCATACATCCTTTGTTAATTCTCTAGGTAATGATCTTCTCCACAATTCTATCCAATTAGTTTCCTTTTCTTTTCTTTTTCCTTCTTGTTCGAAATTTTAAGGTTTTGGAATAGATAGTTTGATCTTGGAATAATGAAATGGGATGTGTTAGATATGATAATTAGGGATTAAAATTGATCAAAACCAAGAATCCTAAAACCTATGTGAATGCAGAATTTTTTTGAGGATTTTGTAGGATTTTTGTTTTTCTTCTTTTGATCATGGATTCATGCTTCATAGATGTTTAATTAGTGTTTGAAATGAAAAGGAAACAAAAGCCCTATGTGTGTTAGTGAAATCTAAATTAGGGTTTTGGATTGAATTTAGGGATTTTATGCATGTTAGTTGTTTTTGGAATTGTAATTGGTTAATTGATGATATAAGAGATTGATTAGTAAATAAATGTAGTTAATTGGAGAAGAAAATCATCCCCTTAACATATGTTTAAAACCAGAAAATTATAGAGTAATTGGGGGTTTATACATGTTTGATATAAGTGATCATTTGTTAGTTGTTTATGTTGCAAATCATGTTAGTTGATAATAGAAATTAAATGAGAATTTTCTAAAAATGTTTAATGAAACATAAGAGGCAAAGATCACCATATAAACGGAGTTATAATGATGTTAAGATGTGTTTGCATGCTTGAAAATGATTCACGTTAGACGTAGTTTAACGTCGTAAAATTTGAACAAAAACCGACAACTTTTGAAAATCGTATAAGAGACGAACATTTAGTTGTAACTAGTAATCGAGAAGTCGGATGGGAGTTCTAATATGATATTATTGTTTATAATGAAATTTAGAACATCTTTCTAGTTGACGTCATAAGCTTTCGAATTGATATAATATGAGCTATAGTTGTAATCGGGAACTAGAACGCGTTTGAAATGTTTGTTGGTTTAGTACTTGTTAGTTGAAATCCGACGTTAGAACGTCGTGCTTTTGAGCGAGTTTTGAGAAGGAGTTTGTCACGTACGGGAGTACGTGATGACTGCTTTAAGAGTTCAGTTTCTAAAAAAAATGAATACGAGAGCTTAGAACGAACCTAAGACGTGTTACGTCGAACCTTCAAGCAATTAGGGTTTGTTCGGCAGTTTTGCGACCCTCGCCGGAAACTGTAATATCTTCCAGCTCGTTTATTGGATTTGTGATCTGTAAATTGGAGCGCGAACTAGACTTCCTAAGCTTTCTAGTGGTACAGGGCTCACCCCCTGTTTCCAAATCCTCTGTTCTGGACAGCCTCCAGAGTTACTGGACTGTGCAGTGAAAATTTCAGTTTCTTGTTTTCTAAGTTGTTTAATTCACAACTTAGTTTCTTTCAAAACGTTTAAGCCGTTTTTAACTAACGAACATCTCCCTACTGACCTTAGAGTCAAGTATAGGACCTTGAGTGATAAAAACCAGTCGAGATCTTATATCTTATCCTTTCATTAAAGAAGTAATAAACGAGAAATTTCATAAGTCGTTCAAGGAACTAAAATATAAATCGCCTAAGTTGATTCTTTCCAACTTAGTTTCTTTTAATCTTTAAAGTCTTAATAAGATATCGACTATATTCTCTACTGACCCGAGAGTCGAGTATGAAATCTTCCGAGTTTTAAACAAGATTAGTACGAGTCTCGTTTTCCGTTTAAGTAAAACGAATCTAGTAAGCGTGCAAATGCCAAAAGAATAAAATAACTAAATCTTTCTTCGATTCTCTTTCTTCGATTATTCTTTTGCGAACCGTTTTTAAGTATGTTTATTTTACGATGAAGGAGGAAGCCAACTGTAGAGAAAGGACGGAAGATCCCAAGTTGGAAGCTTTTGCGTTAAGTTCTGTATTTACAAGGTGGGCTTTTATATACAAATAAAACGAGCAATGCTCGTAAAATCATTCTTTATCGCTTTGATATCTATGTTTTCAAAGTGATATTATGGCATGAACTGTTTTACGTTTTTATGTGAGTTCTCTTGTACCTATCTGAGTCAACATTCGTGTTTTCCAGATTTAGAGTTAGTCTATTTTAGATTAACTAACGATCGGCTCTGAGTTAGCTGCTAAGTGCTTTCCAGAGTTAGTGCACTTTGTAACCTATGGTGTATGTGGTATCCTGTTGAGGGGTAGCCAGCCACGGTGAATTAGTTTTGGTCAAGATTGAACATAGCATACCTGAAAATACTCGGCGAGTGATTTATGAGAAAAAGTCAGAAAATGTTTAGTAGACACGGATTCTTTCAATAAAACTTCGATGTGCTACGTTTATGAAATGCCATTTTATCTATATTTATGATTATGATTTCGGCATCGTGCCCACTAAGTACGTTTGTACTTAGCCCTGCATTGTTTTCTAAATGTGCAGGTTGAAGCGACGGTGAGTGGCGACGGTTGATGTTGAGTTAAAAGATAGGAGGTTTAGTTAGAACCCTTCCGCTGCCAAACTTTGAATTTCTTTGATGTACTTTTGAACAATATTCAGTAGTCTAAGTATGTAAATTTTGAACTTAGTTTCTTTTTATACTTTTGTCAAGTAATCTTTAGGGATTAACTCTTTCTTATTTATGTTAAAGTCTTATTCATGGTTTAATGATGTCTTTTCATGTATGTTAAGTCAGTTAGCCCCCTTCTTCCCCGCTTCTTTAATCCAACCCCAGTCGCACCCCGGCTTCTGCCGTCCCTCGGAATTTGGGGCTGTGACATATATCATCAATAACTCATCATCAAAATATTTTTAAAACTTAATAATATTATTTTTCTCACATAATATATTTATTTCCCCGTTTCTCAAATTTCTATCATTTTTCTTTACTCGATTAACAACTCATCACATCAACTAAACATTCAAAGTACACTTAAGAGTATAAACATCACTTAGAATTCACATCACTTAAACATTTTCATTTTTAATGGAGATATTCTATCAAATTAATTATTCCATTATTTTTATTATTATTTCAATAATATTTCTTTTAACTTCTCATTTGAAACAAACGAACTCAAATACAAACATCTTAACTCTTAACTCATGTATATGACTTCTAACAGATTATCTTTTAGAAAATTCCATCTTTCTTTTATTTTATTCCTCTTTTATCCTCAAATAAATATTAATGTTATTTTTAATATTCAATTTCTCTTTTTAACACAAACATCAAACTCATATATATATATATATATATATATATATATAGAGTGATATTATGAAATAGCCATAATGAGCATTACAATATAAATTATAGCCCACCTCCTTCAAAAATATAAATTTTGGCCATTTTTTTTCAATTTAGGACAAAAATACCCTTAATGAAATGCGGAGCGGGTTGGGTCTGACGCGGGCGGGTGCGGGTCGGTTCGGGCCGGGTATCAGGCATATGGTACTATTGGTACAAATTTAATCTTATTAGTACCAATTGTTCTAGTACATTTGGTACAAATTTAGCCTTATTAGTGCCAACTGTTCCAGTACATTTGGTAAAAATTTAGCCTTATTAGTATCAACTATTCCAGATTAGGTACAATTGGGACGAATGATCTAATTAATTCCACATGTTCCAAGTTGTGACGTGGTACTATTGGCACGGATATTATAATTTGTTCCAATTGTTACAAATTATGACTTGTTTTATTATGGTACAATTAGGACGAATGCTCAAACCCATATTTCGCAAATTTGTAAATACAATATTAACATGACAAAAAAAAAGAACAACCTCGTTGTATCGGTCAGTCGACTTGAGCAATAGACAAGAGATTGCAGCAAACACCAAAGAAATTGAAAAAGAAATCAAGAGATGAAAACATTTACAAGACTGCAACACTCAATTAAATACAATTGAGTACAAGTAGGATAAAGGAGGAGGACGCCACCGTAACGTGTCGGAAATGCAATTTTCCAGTGAAACTGACCCAAACATTGCATCTACACCACCACTGAATCGGCGTTCGCCACCACCACAGATTGATTCTCTTTGAGAAGGCGATTCCAACGGTCTGCAGCACGTCCAGTGGGTCGTTCGAACGGCGCCGAAATTTGGACGGAAAGCTTCAGCGATCGAGATTCGATTCAATTCTGGCGATCGTTGCCACCAATGAATCGAGGCACACCACCACCATAGGATTGTTGGCCTGGAGAAGACGATTCCAGTGGTGTATAGCAGCGCCGGTGAATCGCTCTGACGGTGTCGGAATCTGGAAAATCAGACGGCGGTGCTGTACCCTCGTCGCGATTGGCCAGAAAAGTGCTTCCCTCCGGCAGCAAATCAGCCTTCGCCACCACCAACAATCGACGCACAAAGGCCAGGGGAGACCAACTACGGTAGTCCCGACCCTCGATTCTCAGTCCCCTTGCCGGAAAAACTCCAAAACCAGACGGCGGTGGGAATTCACGATTGCACAACCTTATCTCCATATTCTGACGGCGGAATGAAGTGCCACCACCACCAATCGATGCGCAGGGGAGGGGCGACCTCAGGAATATGGTCTTCGTTCAACGTTTCCCGGCGAGAGAAGTAGAGAATTAGAAGTATCGTGTGCAGATAGAGAGAGAAATTAGAGAGAGAAGAGAAAGAAGTGTCGTGCGAGTTGAACGGGGATTTAGGCATAGGATCCGGGTCAAGTGAATGGATCCGGTTAATTGGGGTATCTAGGTCCCAAATTGAAAAAAAATGGCTATAATTTATATTTATGAAGAGGGTGGGCCATAATTTATATTTCAATGCTCATATTGACCATATCACATGATACTATATATATATATATATATATATATATATATATATATATATATATATATCTTGATTTTTATTCAAGGAAATTCATAAAATTTTATTTCCTACTCAAATCACTCAAAATATACTCAATATCTCATCTACTTCTCAATTTCATTTTAATCTAATGAAATTCCTCATTTTATTATATATTTATACTTTTTCGAAATAAAAAATAATAAAATAATTATTTTCAAATTTTTTTATAACATCTTCAAATTTTCAAATTTCTCTTATGAGCATGAAAAACACATCTTCATAAACTCATACTAAACTCAAAAACATCATATTTATATTATTCTCTTTTTCTTCAATTTTTCTTCCAAAATTTTCATAAAATTTATTAAAAATCATATCTTCTCATTTTTTTTCAATTTTCATACTTATAAACTCATTCAAAAATTCATCTAACCCATATTAACATCATAATCATCATCAATATCATCATATTCCATCAAAATCATCAAAAATTCATTTTCTTCATTTTAATATATATTTTGAAATTTTTAACAAAAATCACAAAATTCATATTTTGTCTTAAAAACACATCTAGATCATATTTTCATATATCATCATGCTCATAAACATCATAAGCATCATAAACATCATAAAATTCATAAATCAACATTTAATCATAATTTTCCTATTTTTCATCGATTAAATTCATTAAAAATGAAATAAATTTACCAAAAATTCTCATCATCACATATATGCATATAAATCACATGAAAAATCATAATAAGCATATATCATCATCATATTATCAAATAATCATCAAAACTCATCAAGAAATTATTTTTCCTATTTTTTTTCTTTTTAGTCGATTTAGGGCTTTTTGCATACCTATGTTCTTTAATCATTTTAAATCCTAAATCATGCTTTAATCTTCATTTTGATCATCATCTCATCATCATAATCCTAAGGTTTGCCTAAGCATAAAGTAAATCATGCATGTTTCCCTTATTTTCTCACTTACATATACATACATACAACTTTAAAGAATGAAATCATACTTAAAAATAAATAAACTTAAACTCTTCTTGGCTTGGAGTTTTGGATAGCTTGGAGGATGAAAGATGATGGATTTTTAACTCCTTTTCTTGCATGAAAAGATATACAATGCATCAAGATCATAGCTTTTGAAAAACAAGGATCAAACCCTTATTTTTCTATCAAGAAATCGATGGATAGGTTGATGTTCTTAAGCTTGTTTCAAGCTTGAAAATGAATGAAAAAGATGAAGACTTGCTTCCTTAGATGATCTTGTAGATAGAGGAGATGTTCTACATCAAAAGATCCTCAAGCTAGTTGCATGATTTCATCAAGAACTTAGGTATATGCATGTAGGGTTCAACGAAGGAGATGATGGAAAATTGCTGCTGCTGTTCGGTGAAGGATGAAGGCTGCAGCTGCTGCTCTTCTTCACGACAGAGGTTGAGATGATGGAGAGGATGAAGGAGGGTTGCTCCTCACGTTGGAGATGAAGTTGATGAAGAGAAAGGGCTATTTTGCTGCTGCAAAACTGCTCTCGGCAGTGAAGGTAGTTGAGAGAGAGAGATGGTTGTTGTTGTGGTTCTTCCTTCGGTATAGAGAGAGATGGAGAGAATAGATGATAAGGATGACTATAAGATTATGGAGTAGGGGAATGTACCAAAATGCTAGATATGGAAAGATTTAGAGTGAGAGAGAGGGGAGAGAGAGAGGATCCGAGAGATTGGAGAGAGAGGGGAGGGCACACTTGGATGCATTAGAGGGAGAGTGGTGTGCACTTGCTAGGTATATAGCAATTAGGGGTTACTATTTAAGATAAGTATGCAGTTTTTTTAATTGCTAATTATACCCGGCAAATAAATTTTCCAGTAGAAAATATCCCCGTTATTTTATTTTATTCCCTCAAACTTTTTATAACCCTTCTCGTCTCTTTCTCGACATCCAAATTCTATCTAATTCGTCTTATATCTCCCAAAATAAATTAAGAAATCCAATCATCTAATTTTTATCTCGAGATTCCTTCTAACGAATAAGTTCATAAAAACTGCTCGACTAAACGAGTCGTTAAATAATTTATTTTTAAAACTTCTTTAAATGATCTCGGAAAATTCTCCGACTTATCTCAAAAGTCTTAAAATAAATTCTAAATTTCAATGAAACTAAATAGACTAAATTCGGAGTCGGTCGATGAATAGTAATTTCTCGGTTTACGTTACTATTCATCTAAAAATCAAAGTTCTCAGAAAATTCTGAAATTCATACTCAAGCTTATACTCATATAAATAAACTCATACAATTCATCACATACTTGATTAGAATAATCGAAACGAGAAAAATAACATTATAGCACATAAGGGAATTTTCGTCATTTCACAGAGAAATTTATTTTCGCGAAAAATTTTAGCACTCAAAACTCATCATTAAGGCATATTAATTAAGTTAATATGCACCTAAGAACTTAGAAAAGTTTGGGGTATTACAAAATCAATGTGCCTTTGAAATACGCCTGGGTTCCTTTCTTAACACTAAACCTGACTGTACGGGCGTATTCACAATACATGGCATAAACATCATCCAGATTTTTAAATGTGGCCCCAACAGCTAGTTCCTTACTGAGATGATCTTCATTCTCATCACAAGATGACTCTAGCTCGGCTTTATTTTTTCTTTCATTCTCACCAACAGAACGAGTTTCAGAAGATGAATTCAAATCGATATTCATTGCCTTAATTGTTTATTATCTAAACTAAAATGGATCCCAAAAAATATAATAAATCGACGAATATAATCTAAAGCTTTCAACATAAACAGCGCTGCCAATAAATGAATAATAACAATACAAAATTAACAGAATACCCAAACTATTATATTTTTGTACCAAATCAAGAAATGCAACGAAAACCGTCAGAAAATACCTCGAGGTCGAGTAATCCAGCACAAAAAAAATAGGCGGCTTCAATTCGACTTTAGCACTGTACATTCCTTTCAAAAAATTTGAATTTAGTTCGGTCGCTCAAAGGTTTAAGGTTTAAAAATTGGCGATTGAAGTAAAAGGGGATTCATAATTTCAGTAGGGACCGATTCGGTACACAAAAAAACTAGTATTTCATATATGCATGAATCCATTAAACTAGCTGGAACATTACAATTGGGGGAAATTGATGGGTCGGGCCTAAGTGTACCGATGGACCCATGTCTATCTTGAATCATTATATCGATCTTGAATTATTATATCGATCTTCAATTATACTCCCTCCGTCCACGAAATGGTCCACATTGTGCACAATAAGGATTTTAAGAAAATGGTAGGTAGTAGTGAATTATAGTGAGTATTATTGTGAGTGGAGTAAGGGTCCCACAATAAATTTGAGTGGAGTAGCAAAAGTGGCAACCATTTCGTGGACAAGCTTAAGTAGCAAAAGTGACAATCATTTCGTGGACGGAGAGAGTATCGAATTTCAATCGTTCTTTGATGGCCATGCTCCGACTCCACGCCAGAGGGACCCATATCGATCTTGAAGCAGTTTAAAGTGATCGCCATGACCCGACTACACGCCAGAGGGACCCATATCGATCTAGAATCACTTTGTGATTGCCATGCCCCGACTCCACTACAGATGGACCGACATTTGAAGATATTCCATTGACATTGTGATTAAGCAGTTTTTTAAAGTTCCGATGCGATCCGAATCCGAATTCCGAAATTTTGGATACGATCAAAGCCGAAATCTGAACAAATTCGAATCGAATTTCATATTTCACTTTTTATAATCGGATTTATCGTCATCCACCATTTTGGCCAGGCACATTTTGTAAGCACGTGCATAGTTATTCCCATGGCCAATGTTTTGGCCACAATATAAATAAACGCAAATAATAACTTACAACATAATGGTCTCAAGCACAAATAATAAGTTTACATAACATGTAAATCTTAAGCAAAGTTTAAGCAAATCAAAAGTGAAAATTCGACAACACTGGCAGCAAGTTTACATCATACATATTTAAACTACACATGGCCATATAGGCGATACATTCTACACATGGCCAAAAGTGCCAAACGATAAATACTACACATGACCAAAAAGCCGACCCCCTCCAGTACAATGCTCGACTGCATCAATCTCGTCCTTATCCTCCAAACCAACCTACAGATTTCATCACATTAACCATACTTGACATCTATATATATTTGTTGGAAAGCCTAGACATAATATAAAATTCTTAATATACAAAATATATATAGTGCGAATTAATTTCTTACATTGTTTGGTGTCTGATTTTCTCCCAGCTGTCGACTGTCGTAAACAAAAATGCATCGACCGATAGTCATCTTAGTTTTCCTTGGCCATTCGCTGAAAACTTTCTTGAACTGTCTTCACCGTGGTATCAGAAAGCTTTGGAATTTTTTGTCATCCTACAGAAATCATCATCAATCTTTTTGCCCACATAATTCTTTTAGCAACAAAACTTGATAAGTACAATACCTGGGTCTTAATTATGAAGTAGACGTCAGGCGAAGAAGAAGAGGCAGTTGACCGAGTAGCCATCCCTTTCTCCATTCTCTGCTCGCTCTACGTTTTTAAATGTAATTGCAACCCAAACCAAACCCTAGCTTTATTTATACCGAAAGAGGAATTGGGTTGGGCCCAATACCATGGCCTTTGTCAATGCGTAGGCAAAACTTTTCCATTGAGGAAATAATCTGGGCCCATATAATATATATTTCCCAAGTAGTCATCGTTCAATTTAAGGCTTCATTCCAGTGAGCTTTTAAATTCAAACCCTATAATTATCTAACTAGTGTGTTGCTCGTCGAACATCGACGGGATTATCATATTTTTATATTATTTGTATTTTTTTATATTATTTGTAGAAAAATTAATCCTTTAATTACTCGATTTGTTCTAAAAATTATTCACCGAAAACACAAAAAATCACCTTGAATTTAATATATATGAAAATTATGTATAATGCCCACTTGCCAAATAAAGTTCACGTAATATGCAAATAAAAATATGCAACTCAAATATGCTAATGAGCTTTTGGACTGTTTCCGATGTAATGAGCTTTGGTATGGTCTCAATTTTATATGCTAATCTTCCTTTGCAGCAGTCTCTCGTATCTTAGTTGGACTTTTCAATTGCAACGATGGCTCCCCAGAGCAACGAAGTGCCTAATTCAAGTAATTAAACCCTTTTCCAATTCTCAGTATTAGGGTTTGTTTTCTTATTTCTAAATTTGCTTAATGTGTGTATTCTATAACTGTTGTTAAAGCGGGTCGATTTGTAAACACTAGCCCTATTTTCTCTGGCCGTGCAATTGACTGTGCTGAATGTCTCATATTGTTCTGTGTTTTTCCATAATGGTAGGTTGATGCGTCTTCGACTTTTGGGCCTTTTGGCCCTATTTTTCATGTCTTTTTGTGTCATTAGAGTCTGTCCAGGGGAAGGAAACTGTTGTTCGAAGGAAGCAAGCTCAGTCCAAGTCAAACAGAGGAAAGGTGGTCAGAATGAGCAGAACTGGAGCGAATTCAGTCGGTTGCAAGGACTACGCAAAGGAGTATGCAGAGCAGGAGATGAATTGAAGCAAGAGACGAGGTTGAAAGGAGGATTCCATGTGAACCCTGAATCTAAGTTGTTGTTCATCATTCGCATTCGTGGTATTAACGCAATGCACCCAACAACAAAGAAGATCTTGTAGCTACCTTGCCTACGAGGAATCCAATCATGAAGCATGCAACCAATCTAACCATTACAAAGATTGCCAGTCAGTCACCAAAGCTCAAGAAGGAAAGCCGCGTGGAGAGGATTTGCCTAATATCTGCCAAGCATCTATGGAAGGAAAGATTTGGAGGTCAGCGCCTTACCCTAAATAAACCAATCAATCGGAGATCGCCAATCATCAATCCAGTCAATCGCAAATATTCAGAATCTCGCTCAACATGGAAACTACCAATCATGCCATTTCAATCTACCCGCCGCCTAGGGTTTGCTCGCTGCCACTACAGCTATAAAAGTCCAGCCAAAGCGGCTGGCACAATGTTGGTGAATTGATCAGTCTACTGTTCCTAGTCCGAAGAAAACACTTTTATTCTCAGTTTTATATTTCTGTTCAAAACAATCTTTATATGCTTTTATATACATTACGCTGTGAAGAACAAATCCAAGGCTGTTGCCTTAGGTACGTTTAATCCGAGTATTTCGTATTTCTTCTATTCATGTGTTCTATTTCGCTTATAATTATATATTCAATTATGTGTGAGTAGTTTACTCGGTGAGATTTGGGTATGGGGAATGATTGATTGTTGATGTGTGAAATATTCACGAGGCACTTGTGCCATCGGTTGAGTCCAGTAGTTCCGGAAGGACTGGAGCAGAACTCATGGGCAGTCCTGATCTAACGGTTGATCTCCGTTCGGTTGGAGCTGTACCATGTCAAGCAAAGGCAGGGCATGACAACGGCAGCGTTTGATGTGCCCAGGACCGAGTAGCTAAGCAGCACCTGACATGGTGCTATAGATCTGGATGGTGAGGACTGGACAAGGGGATACTGCATCCTTCTTCAGTCTTGGGCTTCTCTAACAATCACCCATCAACTGTGACGAGGCATCAAGTCATGGTTATCGACCAAAGGACTTATCTCGCGTATCGTAGGCATTCCAATGACCGGTTGGACGTAGTCCCGGAAATGAGTATCCCGCGAGTGATGTCTACTCTGTAGGTGCGGACATGGAAAGTTTGGAAGAGAAGGTTGGTGAGGGTCATACTTGGAGAGATCGGGTATGACTACTATTTAAGGAGGAGTGAAGCACGGCCTTGTGACCGGGGTGAAGCGTGACCTTCGGACCAGGCGACAACAAGGGATTCAACCATTTCAAATGTGGAGTATGAATTCTTGAAATGCCCCAATGTCTTTGGGCCACGCCTTGAGTTCGTGCGAAGCATGGACGGATCTTTAGTGTGTCCATGACCGAATAAACATATCAACAATGATCATGACCTGCCCCAAATCTTACCCCCTTTTTATATTTGATTTCCGTGTATTTTATTGTGCAGATACACAGATTGAGATCGTGACAACTCGATTTGTATACTGAAGAGTAAGGTGGTTCATCACTCTCCGTGGGATCGACCCTAGGTTGCCGCTAAGACTAGCTAGTCCGGTAGTGGGCATAGGAGCGTGTACTGTCTGTCTGGGGCATACACAAGTATTTTGATCGTACCACACGACGGGTGCGTGTCAAAATTGGCCCCGTTGCTGGGGAGTGACGCGCAACAATTTTACTCTTCTCATTCCATCTTCCACTATTAGTGTATGCGTGGAACTCGTCGAGTACAGAGAGTATTAACTTTTGATCCAGATATTGAACGAACTGAGCGACGACTACGCGCACTTGCATGAATAGCGAGACGCGACGCTATGGGTGACCAACCACAGCCGCCGCAGACCCTCAAGCAGTTGGCTTACCCAACTAATCTAAATCTCAGGCCGAACGGGATCACCTTACCGACAAATCCTTTCGCGCCTGAACGGTTTGACTTGAAACCTGCATTAATACAGGTCTTACCAAAAATTAATGGATATCCAGGAGACGACCCGCATAACCATCTCCAGGACTTCGAAATGACAGTGATGCATCAGTCCAATGAGAATCAGCAAGAATATGTGAAACTGGTTCTTTTTCCGTTCTCATTAGTGGACAGCGCAAGGAGATGGCTGTACAATCTGCCTCAAGGAAGCGTTACCACTTGGGCAGAAATGCAGCAGAGTTTCTTGGAAGAGTTTTTTCCAGCCACAAGGGTTGAAAGGATGCGATGGGACATCTGAAACATTAAGCAGGACGGGCTGAAAACTTTTTATGAGTATTGGACTCGTTTCAAACAGTTGTTAAGCAACTGTCCTCACCACCAGATCACTCCAAAAGATCAAGTGGAAAGCTTCGTAAAGGGCATGCGGAGGAGTGATCGAGGACTGGTATTGGCCGCATGCAACGGATCATTAATGAGCAAAACACCTCAAGAGATTTTCAAACTCTTGGGAACAATGGCAGAAGAATCCAGAGATGATGGACATGAAAGAAGCAGAGAGATACCAGAGAGAGGAGAGGAAAAAGATAAGCTGACAAATCTGGAAAAGGAGATGAAGGAAATTAAGACATTGCTGAGTGGTCTGACCATGCAGAAGAAGGTTAGACAGTGTGGCCTATGCGATGCAGTTGGGCATCAATCTGAAAATTGCCCCAACTTTGGTGAAGATATAATGGACGTAAATGCCATGGGGGGAAATGAAGGATTTCAGAGGAAACATGACCCGTTTTCAAATACGTATAACAGAGGATGGAGGGATCATCCTAACTTTAGATGGAAACAGGATGGTCAACCACAACAGAACGGTGCAGGTCTACCGGGATCATCTCAATCATTTGCCCAGCACCAACAACAAGGACAATATCAGGGAGGCCCACCTCAACAACAACACTACCAGCCACATCAGCCGCAGGTATATCAACCACCTCATCAGAGGAGAGCACCATGGGAAGAAGCCATGGAGAGCATGGCTAAGGAAAGTGAGAAGTTCCGCAATGAAATCCGAGCTGGTATGAATCAAACTAACGTGCAGATTGGTCATCTGGCGAAGACGTTGGCAAAAGTAGAAGAAAATATAGGAAAACTTCCATCTCAAGAGATCAATCACAAGGAACAGGCACAAGTAATAATCACAGATGTGGATGATGAGCAAGCTAAAAAATTTTTGGCAGAAGCAGAAGTTAACCGGCAAAGAGAAGAGGGAACCAGCAACAAAATCTCAGGAGGAATAGGTGGCGATGAGCAGACCGAACCCCCTTATCCGGGTAGACTTCGACAGAAAGCCAAAGAGAAAGAAGCAAATGATATGATGAAAATCTTTCGAAAGCTGGAACTTAGCCTACCCCTATTGGAAGCGATTAAGCAAATCCCAAAGTATGCCAAGTTCCTTAAAGATCTTTGTTCGAGGAAGGTGAAGATTGATGAAGATGTTCGATATATCATGGGGGAGAGTGTGTCAGCCATCATACAGCAGAAACTGCCACCTAAGAAGAAAGACCCGGGGATGTTCACTATCCCTTGCAACATCGCAGGAAGGAACATGGACAAAGCCATGATGGACTTGGGGGCATCTATAAACGTTATGCCCCTGACAGTTTTCAACAGGCTCAGCTTGGGGGAACTACGAAACACCCGAGTTGTCATACAACTAGCAGACAGGTCAAACGCGTATCCAGAGGGCGTTATCGAAGATGTGCTTATCAAAGTAGGAGAGCTGATCTTTCCTGCTGACTTCTACGTGTTGGATACCGGTTTGGAAGCAAAGGAGAACTCCATCCTGCTAGGCAGACCATTCATGATGACTGCAGGGACTAAATTGGACATGAAGACTGGAATTCTATCGTGTGAATTCGATGGTGTGGTGGAAGAATTCAACATTTATGAAGCCATGAAACGGAAGCCCGATTTAGAATCTGTAGAGATGATTGACATATTCGAACCATTGGTACAAGAGCAAAACCTGTCATTCAGCTCAAGTGACACTACAGAAAGGGTTATATAAGCCGGTCTTACCGATCAGGATGTCGTGCAAATGGAGGACCTCGAGATGAAGGAGACCATTATGGAGTTGTATTCTTTAAAGGAAAGCACCTTGGAAGCAGCAGTAGAAGTTGACAGGAAGATTAAAGATATTATCTTGGAAGTGTACTCCATCGGAGGATCGAGGCAGGGCAAATCGGAGTTGTTCTCTCAGTATGGGCAACACAAGAAGCTGATGCCCTCGATTGTGAAAGCCCCAGTCTTGGAATTAAAAAAACTGCCGAAGCACTTGCAATATGCTTACTTGGAACCGGAGAAAACTCTTCCAGTGATTATCAGTTCTGATCTAACCCTGGTGCAGGAAGAAAGACTAGTCAGAGTATTGAGAGAGAACAAGAAAGCCATTGGTTGGACCCTGGCAGATATAAAGGGTATCAGTCCAACAGAGTGTATGCATCATATATACTTGGAGGAAGGAGCACGACCAGTACGGGATTCGCAGAGGAAAATGAATCCTGTTATGAAAGAGGTGGTACTTAAGGAGATCCTAAAGCTTTTGGAGTTGGGTATAATCTACCCTATATCCGACAGCCAATGGGTCAGCCCGGTTCACGTCGTACCGAAAGTTGTGGAGAATGACAAAGGCGAGCTTGTTCCAACAAGGCTACAAACGGGGTGGCGAGTCTGCATAGACTACCGAAAGTTGAACATGGTCACACGGAAGGACCATTTTCCATTGCCCTTTATCGACCAAATGCTGGAACGACTAGCTGGTAATGCCTATTACTGTTTCCTGGATGGATATTCAGGATATATGCAAATATTCATAGCTCAAGAAGAAAAGACCATGTTCACTTGTGTGTACGGGACTTTCGCGTACCGAAGAATGCCATTTGGTCTTTGTAATGCACCTGGAACCTTCCAACGGTGTATGATGAGCATTTTTTCAGATTTGTTAGAAAATTGCATAGAGGTGTTTATGGATGATTTCACAGTATATGGTGATTCGTTCGACACATGTCTTAATCATTTGGAGCTAGTGTTGAAAAGATGCGTGGAGAAAAGCCTGGTACTCAATTATGAGAAATGCCATTTTATGGTGAAAGAAGGCATCGTACTGGGCCATGTCATATTGGAGAGGGGTATCGAAGTGGACAAGGCAAAAATCGATTCCATTGCCAAGTTGCCATATCCAACTACGGTCAAGCACATACGGGCATTTCTTGGTCACGCAGGGTTTTACCGCAGATTCATAAAGGATTTCGCAAAGGTTGCTCAACCTATGACCCGTTTGTTGCAACAAGATGTACAGTTCGACTTTGATGACGACTGTAAGGAGGCATTTCTGAATCTACGGGATAAATTGGTATCAGCCCCTATTATTCAACCACCAGATTGGGAGATACCATTCGAAATCATGTGTGATGCCAGCAACTACGCGGTTGGAGCAGTACTGGGGCAGAAGAAAGGTAAGGAAAACCACGTTATATATTACGCCTCAAAGACTTTGAATCTAGCTCAGTGTAGCTACACCACAACTGAGAAGGAATTGTTGACAGTGGTTTTTGCAATCGAGAAGTTCGGATCATACCTTCTGGGCACAAAGGCGATCATTTACACTGATCATGCCGCTTTGAAATACCTCATGGCGAAGAAAGAATAAAAACCACGACTTATCCGGTGGATATTACTGCTCCAGGAGTTCGATTTGGAAATAAGAGATAAGAAGGGAGCAGCCAATCTAGTAGTTGATCATCTAAGCAGGCTACAAATGGAAAAAGATGATGGCGAACCAATAGAAGACGCTTTTCCGGATGAAAAGCTATATGCCATATGCGATCATATGGAGATGGAGACTCTGTATACTCTAACCGAGAAGGAGCCTTGGTTTGCAGACATAGCAAATTATCTTTTCACCAAGGAATTACCACCAGGGAAGACCAAGTTCGAAAGACAGAAATTGGTAACACAGGCTCGCTCTTATTTTTGGAAAGCACCGCATTTATGAAAAATTGGTACAGATCAAATCATACGGAGGTGCGTTCTAGAGTTTGAACATGCTCAGATATTAGAAATGTGCCATAGCACGGCATGTAGTGGCCATTTCGGTGGAAGGAGAACAACACAAAGAGTACTGGAAAGTGGATTCTATTGGCCTACCATATTTGCTGATGCCAAGAAATGGGTACAGGGCTGCCCGAAGTGTCAGATGGTAGGGGGTATTACCGCAAGAGATGAAATGCCTCAGATGCCTATTATGCCTGTGGAAATCTTTGATGTATGGGGAATCGATTTTATGGGACCACTCCCTAAGTCAGGGAATTATGAATACATTTTGGTGGCAGTCGACTACGTATCCAAATGGATCGAGGTAAAGGCTACAACCAGTAATGATGCTCATACGGTGGCTGAATATTTGAGAGAGCAGGTGTTTAATAGATTCGGAGTTCCAAAAATCCTCATCAGCGACTAAGGATCTCATTTCTGCAATGCCACCATTAGAGCACTAACCAAAAGAATGGGGGTGAAACATAAAGTCAAGACTGCATATCACCCTCAGGCCAATGGGCAGGCTGAAATTTCTAACAGGGAGATCAAAGGCATATTGGAGAAGGTGGTTCATCCCAATCGTAAGGATTGGAGCAATTACCTGGGAGATGCGTTATGGGCATACCGCACTGCCTATAAAACTCCAATTGGCATGTCACCATTCAGGCTTGTGTTCGGAAAAAGATGCCATTTGCCAGTAGAAGTGGAACACAAGGCTTACTGGGCGATCAAGAGAATCAATTTCAGTATGACTAGGGCCGAAGAAGAAAGGAAGTTGCAAATGAATGAATTGGAGGAACTTCGGTTGGAGTCATATGACAATGCAGTTTTGTACAAGGAAAGAACAAGGAGAATCCACGATGCCAAGCTTAGGAAGAAGGAATTCTAGTCCGGTCAAAAGGTGTTGTTATTCAACTCTCGATTTAAGTTGATGAGTGGGAAGCTTAAATCAAAATGGGGAGGACCATACATCGTAAAGGAGTTGTTCCCAAATGGAAGTGTCGAAGTTTATGATTTAAACGGAAAGGATACTTTTGTGGTGAACGGTCATCGTTTGAAACCGTACTTCGATTATTCAGAGTTGAAGAAAAGCAAGGAGAAATGCTCTTTACTGGATCCTATTTATTAGTAAGAGCAAAAGCTAGAAGTCGAGCTCAAGACATTAAACAAGAGCGCTGACTAGGAGGCAACCCAGGAGTGGTCGTCGGTAAGACCACAACCGCTTTCTCTTTAATTAGTTATTAATTAGTTGTTTTGAGTAAGTGAGTATTTGACTAAGTCAGAACTGGAGAATGTGGGCCAAGTTTGTTTTAAAAGTCTATCTTGGAGTTCGAACCCACTTTGCAATGCAAAGTGTGTAGGTAGAGGTCCGGGGTAGATTGCGAACCCACTTTGCGATGCAAAGTGTGTAGGTGGCAGACCGGTGTGTGGAATGGAGACGGTCTAACCAAGGAGTGACGTGGAGGCGCATCTGATAAGGACGGCTGGTATAATTGCGGCGCTTGGGATTTCGCACGAAATTTGAATTTCAAAATTTGGTAATGATTTTATTCCCTTGATTGTTTCGACTTCCCATAACTGTCATTTCACCTCTACATCAGTCAGAAAGAGAAAACCCTCCTCCATTAACCCTCACAGCCTCCATAACCGCTCTACACTCAGCCACTTCCTCCACTTCGCCATAACCGTCGCCCACAATCTGCCATTTAAGCACAGAAACCCAGTTCTCATCCCACAAACTTCACCAACCCTCGCCGTTTTCCTGAAAACCCTAAAATTCCAACCATCACCATGGTCAAAATCAAGAAAGCCGCCCACAAAAGAACTAACAAAGGCGTCGCCGCCCCCAGTACTCAAACCAAAAGCCCAACCGCTACAAAATCTGTACTGGTAGGGGAGAAGAGAAAAACTCGCAGCACCACATCAGAGGAAACTCCGGTGCACAGTTCAGAAAAGACCACACCCACTCGGGGGGGTGGACGAAGAGGAACAGGAAAAGATCCCCTCATCGGAAAAGAAACCCACCGGAAAAAGAGGCGATGCGGGTGACCAGGAGCAAGTACAGGTCGAGGAAGAACCAGATGTCCAACCGCCTAGGAAGAAAGAGAAGAAACCTGCGGGCAAGAGCACCACTACCGCGGCAACAGCGAAGAAGAAGACTACCGGAAAGAAAGCAGCTAGTCCTCCGCCAAAGGCGCCTACTCCAGTTTCCAGTGCTTCCCGCTCTCAATCAGAATCAAAGGAGGGTGGTCTGACCACTTCTGACCACGAGGAGAAAGAACAAGAGGAGGAGACAGAGAAGAGCATTCCAGTGCAAGCCCAGGAAGATGTCACCCCACAGAGTAAGGAGAAAGGGGTGGGAGCAAAGAGGAAGCTCGAAACCTCGAAACCTCCCCTATCGCAGAAGTCCAAACAGAGCAAATTAGGGAGCAAGGTGGGTACTACGAGCACGGCGAGGAGGGTTACAGCTGAGGAAAAGGGGAAGAAGAAGGAAAGAGAAAAAGAAGGAGAAGCAAAGGAGATCGAAGAGGAAGAAATAGAGAGAGTGGAGATCATCGACAGCTCTAACTCGGGGGAGATTCAAGCACCTATGAAGTCTACACCCGGTGTCACCGCCACGAAATCAGGAGCCAAGAGGAAAGGCGTACTACGACCTGCGACATCCGGAGCAACCATACCACGAGACAGCCAGCGGTATGCCATCCTGCAGAACAGGGAGATTCTCCCTTGGTACTACCTGTTGACAGAAAGCTTGGAAGCATTTGGAATCAAAGAGAGAGTGGAGGGATACTTCGAGGGTATCGGCTGGGGAAAGGTTTTGGAATGGAACTACCCTGCGTTCAAGAAGCTATCGGAAGAATTCATGGGGACAGTGGAATTCAAACCCCGCGGTAAATACGGCATCGAGACTCCGGGCACCCTGCGCTTTCAACTGCGGGGCAGGATGTTCCCTCTCTCCATCAATGAGTTGAACATCCAACTCGGAGTACTCGAGCCGCGGGAGGTGTATGAGGAAGAGTATAAGGAGGCAGAGACGGTGGCCTCGGATGAGTGGAAGTCTCAGATTGATCATCTCCATCAGGGATCGCTACGTGAAGAATAGCAGCAAGTCCAATGAGATCAGAGATCCAGTGCTCCAGATTTGCCACAGGTGGTTGGCTTACAACATCTACGGGCGGTTGGAGGGGTCTAACGTGGTGACTCAGCAGGAGCTGTTCATTTTATGGTGCTTGATGGAGAAGAGACGGGTGAACTTTGGGTTCGTAGCAGCGCAGCAGTTTCAGTTTGGCGTGACCCACCACAACAAGTTTCTCTCACTCTACCCTTTGGCGACGATTCTTGCAAAGAATCTCACCAATTTCGACTTGGAGAAGCCAGATGATCTCGCAGCTGCTGATACAAGGTTTCTGGACCAAGGGCGCTTCGTGAGGTGGAGGATTGTTGAGGTGGACGAGCATGGAAATTACTCGCTGGTTCATCCAGAAGGCACAGCGGGCAGAGCAGAACCGAGCAAGGCGAATGAGCAGGCGGTTTTGCGCCGCTCGAACAGCGAGATGGTGGCTATACTGGGAGAGTTGAAGGAGCTACGTGCAGAAGTAGCGATGTTGAAAGCGGAGATGACGGCAATCCATACCAACATGAAGAAGGGCTTTGAGAAGTTGATGGCAAAAGCAGACGGAGAGGAGGAAGATGCCTCCGACCAGGACGAATAAGTTTCTTTTCCCTTATCTTTAGCTTAGGTTTTATTTATCTTTTTGTTCTTTTCATTTCTGTTTTTTATGTTTTGTGTCAGTTGGAGTCTAGTGTACATTGAGTCTTGAGTCTGTGTGTGCGCATGATATATGGATGTGCATGTTGTTTGGTTTGACTGGTTTGAATGGTATGTTGAGCAGCATTACATGTATAGCAGTAGAAGGAATACAGAAATCCACACCTGTGAGAATTGAGCCTATTTATTTCTATCTTTTGTGTGTTCATGCTGTTTAGTAATCCTAGAACTTGTTAGTGGATTTTAGCTGGTGGTGTAGATTAAAGGATAAGGGCAGTTTATTCATGATTAGAAGCCCCAGAATTATTCATGCTAAACACGATGATCCATTGCTAACCACTTTGAGCCAAAATAATTCTTTCTTTCAGGAGCCCTTTGTAATGATATTTGATTAAGAGTGTGTCTCCCACACCATACAAGATAAGAAGGGTACATAGCTGCTCTAAGAATCAAAAGTGAAAGAGGGTTAATAATGAAAAAAAAAGGGGTGTTCAATGTTTAAGAAGAAGGGCAGCAATGAAAAAAATGAAAATTCTAAGTGTGATCAAAGATCAATACATGCCTCAGGAAAATTATACCCCAAAAGAAAGGAAGGAGTATTAGGATTAGTGGGAGCACTTTTATTAAAAGAGCAGTCCATGTGGCTGGAATCAAGTCTTAACCCACTACCCAGAAATCCTCACCATGCTCCGTATGCCCCATTACACCCAAATAAAGACCTTTTGATAATTTGCACCAGATTAACTAATAGCCATAAATCCTCGAACAAGCTAATAGGAAAGCTAATGCAGCATGAAATGAGAGTAAACACTAGCCAAACACTTGAGTGTGTGTGAGGAATTCTGCTAATACGATCATGTGGTGTAATTGCTCAATGGGATGTGGAATGTAACAGGTGGATACATGCATGCACGAACTGATTCATTTGATTGCGCACTTTCGAGTCTTGTAGTTTTATTTCTTTCTTTTTCATTCATTTTCTTTCTTGGTGTCTTTGTGAATCCACCAACATACTTGAGGGCAAGTATGATTTAAGTGTGTAGGTGTGATGCGTCTTCGACTTTTGGGCCTTTTGGCCCTATTTTTCATGTCTTTTTGTGTCATTAGAGTCTGTCCAGGGGAAGGAAACTGTTGTTCGAAGGAAGGAAGCTCAGTCCAAGTCAAACAGAGGAAAGGTGGTCAGAATGAGCAGAACTGAAGCGAATCCAGTCGGTTGCAAGGACTATGCAAAGGAGTATGCAGAGCAGGAGATGAATTGAAGCAAGAGACGAGGTTGAAAGGAGGATTCCATGTGAACCCTGAAGCTAAGTTGTTGTTCATCATTCGCATTCGTGGTATTAACGCAATGCACCCAACAACAAAGAAGATCTTGCAGCTACCTTGCCTACGAGGAATCCAATCATGAAGCATGCTACCAATCTAACCATTACAAAGATTGCCAGTCAGTCACCAAAGCTCAAGAAGGAAAGCCGCGTGGAGAGGATTCGCCTAATATCTGCCAAGCATCTATGGAAGGAAAGATTTGGAGGTCAGCGCCTTACCCTAAATAAACCAATCAATCGGAGATAGCCAATCATCAATCCAGTCAATCGTAGATATTCAGAATCTCGCTCAACATGGAAACTACCAATCATGCCATTTCAATCTACCCGCCGCCTAGGGTTTGCTCGCTGCCACTACAACTATAAAAGCCCAGTCAAAGCGACTGGCACAATGTTGGTGAATTGATCAGTCTACAGTTCTTAGTCCGAAGAAAACACTTTTATTCTCAGTTTTATATTTCTGTTCAAAACAATCTTTATCTGCTTTTATTTACATTACGCTGTGAAGAACAAATCCAAGGTTGTTGCCTTAGGTACGTTTAATCCGAGTATTTCGTATTTCTTCTATTCATGTGTTCTATTTCGCTTATAATTATATATTCAATTATATGTGAGTAGTTTCCTCGGTGAGATTTGGGTATGGGGAATGATTGATTGTTGATGTGTGAAATATTCACGAGGCACTTGTGCCATCGGTTGAGTCCAGTAGTTTCGGAAGGACTGGAGCAGAACTCATGGGCAGTCCTGATCTAACGGTTGATCTCCGTTCGGTTGGAGCTGTACCATGTCAAGCAAAGGCAGGGCATGACAATGGCAGCGTTCGATGTGCCCAGGACCGAGTAGCTAAGCAGCACCTGACATGGTGCTGTAGATCTGGATGGTGAGGACTGGACAAGGGGATACTGCGTCCTTCTTCAGTCTTGGGCTTCTCTAACAATCACCCATCAATTGTGACGAGGCATCAAGCCATGGTTATCGACCAAAGGACTTATCTCGCGTATCGTAGGCATTCCAATGACCGGTTGGACGTAGTCCCGGAAATGAGTATCCCGCGAGTGATGTCTACTCTATAGGTGCGGACATGGAAAGTTTGGAAGAGAAGGTTAGTGAGGGTCATACTTGGAGAGATCGGGTATGACTACTATTTAAGGAGGAGTGAAGCACGGCCTTGTGACCGGGGTGAAGCGTGACCTTCGGACCAGGACGACAACAAGGGATTCAACCATTTCAAATGTGGAGTATGAATTCTTGAAACGCCCCAATGTCTTTGGGCCACGCCTTGAGTTCGTGCGAAGCATGGACGGATCTTTAGTGTGCCCATGACCGAATAAACATATCAACAATGATCATGACCTACCCCAAATCTTACCCCCTTTTTATATTTGATTTCCGTGTATTTTATTGTGCAGATATACAGATTGAGATCGTGACAACTCGATTTGTATACTGAAGAGTAAGGTGGTTCATCACTCTCCGTGGGATCGACCCTAGCTTGCCGGTAAGACTAGCTAGTCCAGTAGTGAGCATAGGAGCGTGTACTGTCCATCTGGGGCATACACAGGTATTTTGATCGTACCACACGACGGGTGCGTGTCATAGGTGCAAATGTTTCTTTGAGAAACCCTAAAGATTACATTCTGGCCATTTGCAATAGGTTAGACTCAACAAATTTGGAGAAATTTAAGAATTCCTGTTTTGGACAGTTTTTGAACATTGATACTAATCAGTCGCAGGGTCAACTTGTTTATCTCATGTACCACAAGCTTGATTTAGCAGCCGCAAATAATCGCCGAATGTCTTTTGTAATTAATAACCGCCATTTCGATTTTGGTCCTGTTGAGTTCTACTGCATTACAGGTCTTGGTTTTCGTAATTGGGTAGAGCCTCCTACATTTTCTAACATGTATACCCAATATTTTGGTGGTAATCAAACATTGCATGTTAAGGACATCTATGAAGAGTTTGATAACCAGTGCAATAAAAAGTCGGGTAGTGGATTAGTTGTTTACAAACTTGCGCTGCTACTTGTGCTTTACGGGGTGCTGCTAGTGAGGCACCGGACAAGGATAAGGATTGAGTTGAAATATATGCACCTAGTGGATAATGAGGTTGAATTCAACAAGTTTCCATGGGGTTTGATTTCATACCAATTGCTTGTGACTGCTAGCCATAATGCAAAGCTGCATATTGATAAGAGTTTGGCGGATGGCGTGAAACCTGCGTTTGATCTGTATGGATTCACCTTTGCTGTTCAAGTGTTTGCCTACGAAGTTCATCAAGAGATTGCCTCACAGTGTGTTGTACGGTTAAAAAGACTCCATGATGCCTTCCCCAGAATGCTACGGTGGAAAACAAATAGAATACACTATTTCAAGGAAATTATTCGGCTTTTTTCCATTTCACGTGCATCATCTCTGGTAATAGATACACACAAACTCATTAAATGGTCTTTTTGATGTAAAATATAGATTTGACAAATATATTGGATGGTTTTCCTGTGCAGAGTTTGTTCGAGTTTTCAGTTTTGGAGAGAAAAAAGGTCGCAGCGCATGGTATTACCAACTCCATGTCCTTACCGGTGCCAATTGAACAACTGCTGGAACATATTAAATTATGTAAGCCTCAAGATGATAAGCCATCTAAGAGAAAGAAAAAGAAAAGTGGGAGGGTCAAAGGTGAGAAACGAAAGGTAGAAGGCAATGGAACAGATGAGGAGTATGAAGCCAATTGCAATCCAAGAACTCGTACTTGAAGGCCCAATCGAGTTGCAGGGATAGCTTCAGCCTCAGACCAAGTTGATGATATTTCAACCGCATTTGAAGCATCATTTGATACTGTTAGTCTTTAGTTGTTTTTGCAGTTGTTCCACATATTTTACATTCCATCTTCTGTTTGCTCAGTAGTGTTTTTTATATGTAGGTCATCAAACGGCTAAATGTTTTAATATCGAAGGTGAGCAAAGTTCAGAAAGAAGTGCGTGAACTACACTCTGAGATACAGATGGAGAAGCGCGGCTGCAAGCACGGTGATGGTGTTGATGATGCTCATGATGAGAGCCTTCCCAGAACTTGCTTTGACCCTTCCATTGAGCTTCTGGCGCATGTTATTCGTGAACCGAAAGATCCACAAAGCGCGGTTTCTGGATCAAGTGTGATTCCACCCATACTGACTGAAGAACATGTCATCAAAGAATCTGTTACCAATGCAGCTTTGGTACAATCACCTATGAATGATGCACCTGCGCCCTACTGCAAGCCTTTCTTGCATCTGTGCACGAGGTCTCGAACTAATAAGAAAAACAAGCAAAACTGCCAGCAAGGAGGAGGAAAGATGGAGATGGAGATTGTTGATAGGATGCTGAAAGACAAACAAAAGCATGCTGTATGGATGCCGAGTCCGAAATTAAGAACTCACAGGCAAAAGAATAATAAGAAAGAAGTAGTGGAGGAGAAGGATGAACAGATGCAAAATAATTAGGATCATGTCAATTGTGACTCCAATGATGAAACTAAGATTAGTTGTATGCTGAAGGACATAGATGATGGAAATAAGCCATATCCTCTCATCATGCAACCGCAAGAAGCAATCTCCAAGTTCGAGATCTGGTATACTACCAATCTCAGAAGGTGGTATAAAAGTCTAACACCATAATTGCATTACTGTCATTTGGGTACACAGCCTCTAATTTAGCCTTAATTTAAGTATATTTTTTCAGAGATACGGCATATTTAAAGGTCCCAGGTGATGACCATGTTGCAGCATTTTGGTTCAAGCCAATTTGGAGTGCTTATGGTCTGCTTAATACCGTGGTAAGAAATTTTGGAACTTTAATTTAATGCTCGACTAATTGTACATTTGTTAAAAATACGTTCAAGATTTGTGTACATTCATTTCACAATGTTTATTACCATTCAGAATGTTGAGGCATTGGTGAAGGTGGTACTTTTAACTGCAAGTAGGTTGCCTGGTCAATTCGTTGACAAATGGTCTGTTATAGAGCAGATTGGATGGGTAAGAAGTTAGTATTTGTTAATATTCTAAATTTTATTTTTTTTATTTATAATAACTTCAAGAGTAATCTGTAATTTAGGCTAAATAAATTTTACCAGCAATCTCTTAGTCAAGAGAAGATTGAGGTTGCACACGGCGGGGTATTGCGTTATGTGCAGGGCCAGAAGCCTTTGGAACGACCTAATCCATTGTCTGTTGTTGACAAGGTCTTTGGAATTGCTCATATTGAATTAAAAAACCATTGGGTTTGCTACGAGGTTAACCTAAAAAAACAGGAAATAAATGTATATGACTCCATGTCCAAATCTGTGG
Source organism: Schizonepeta tenuifolia (assembly GCA_029490685.1). NCBI lineage: Eukaryota > Viridiplantae > Streptophyta > Magnoliopsida > Lamiales > Lamiaceae > Schizonepeta > Schizonepeta tenuifolia. Next base: position 57,873,808 of record CM055958.1, read on the forward strand.
TGTCAAGCTGAGATGTGGAAGAATCTTTCAAGCATGTCCAGAAAAATATTCCGTGGTTGTTGGAGAAGGCAAATGTGTGGGTTAAGATTGGAGATGGCTTGGAATTGAAATCTGTTTGGCCTGTAGTTCAATACAAACAACCCCCACAACAGGAAAATGGGCATGATTGTGGAATCCTAGCGGTTAAATTTCTTCAGTGTTTGGTGTCTGGAAATCCAGTTTCCATCACTCGGCCTCCTGCAATGTCTAATGCCTAGTTCATGTCATCATGCTTGCTAATCAGAAGGTCGTATGTGGTGGAATTGATTGATGTCGGGGAAAAGATGGACTGGTCAATCTACAAAAGGAAGAAATGCCAGTGATGATTGCTTGATTACATGATCTTTTAAGTGGTCTTCTGAACAATGTTATTGGTTACATTTGCATCTTTTCTTGTTTTTATCTATGATGCATTTGAATATGTTTTTTCTTTATGATGGCACATTGTTTTGGTCATCCTTTGTGACATCTTTTGCAAACGATTCGGCTGTCGGTATCTTTTGTCTGTGTGGTATAGCATCTATATGGGATTATTATTATTGTGTGGGATTTTCTTTTGTGGTGTGGCGTAGCATCTGTATGGAATTGTTATTATTCTGGGTTTAGGGTTTTTCTTTTGTCGTGTTACTTTTGTTGTATTTGTGCTACACTTTTGTATCGTGAGCGATGATTTCTCGGTGAGAAAAAATTTCTTACTAATATTATTGTTATATCTCCATGCACCTAATTTTTGTTGATTATCGAGTGAGTATAGGACCAGTTAAATCTCTAGAAGTTATGATGACGCAATTCTAACAACTAGATTATAGCTGAAAAATAAACAAAAACTAACATAGTGATGTTGCAACCTTGACATTTATAAATCTGGGAATCTTGACAGATTTTGCTAGTTTGCATTATGATACCAATCTTGGGAAATATATACAAATATCAATCAAGACAAGGATAGCAATGTGAGTATAGATCAGGGCAATCTCTAAAGTTTATTAACATCAAGATTAAGCAGAATTTTTTAGTACAAACACAGTAACAAGAATTTTGTACAAACATTATTACTTCCAAAGCTTAAACAAAAAATACTAGAACACCAAAAATTTTAGTACTGAGGACAATTGAAGCAAGCAAACATAGCTAATGAATTACTTTTCCAAATAATTGAGTCAAACAAGCAAACAGAGAAATGTGGCAGATTAACACAAATTACTTTTCCAAATAATGGAGTAACTATTTTTCCTTCATATCTTGAAATCTTAAAACAGCACAAAAGAGAAAATAGATAGGAATTATGAAGAAGCCTTAAAAGAACTGCAATCTATACCAAAAAATAAAAACCACAAAATAAAACATCATATAAATATTAATTCCTACATAACAAGCCCATAATATTAATTCCATACCATGATTTCACTTACATAAACATCACAAAAACACTTAAATACATAAAAACTAAAAGTCCAAACATAAAATAAACATACTAGTTCAAGCATGAAATATAAATACTAATTCCTACAAACACCAACACTACTGCCTATCCATTCACGCACCATTCGCAAGAGCCTGTAAATCCACATCGTTCAAGCCATAATCGAAGAAGATTGCATGCAACTTCTTGTACTACTTCTCGCCGAGAATGCGAAAGACCCTCCACTTCTCAGGCTCATCCTTAAACAAAAAAAAAGTGTTACAAAATGAAATCAGAAATAAAGTGTTACAAAACGAAATCAGAAATAAAGGGTAGAAGAAGAGATCTGCATTTACCACGTGCAGACTGTTGAAGTAGTCACTTAAGCACTCAACCTTCCCTGAATCCGCATCAAAGGAGATGCGGGGGTTCTGCAGAAACTCTTGGAAAGCATGGATGCGCTCTCGCAGGTCCCACACCAACTTGATGCAGTCGTTCATTTGGTAAGGGCCATGCTTTCTCTGGATCTTCCTCAAGCGTTGAATGATGTATCCCAACGCCATCCAAAGACGGTCCCTGTCAGTGAGATCGGAGGTCTTTGCTTTCGAATGCAGCATCTCTATGAAATGATGCTCGTCATGCTCAGAGAATGCGGACAGACGTGCTAGGTTTGGCAACCGCAGAGGAGGAAACATCGACATTTTAGCAAGAAGGAAATGAGAAAGTAATCTGAAACTTGTTGTGTGTGATATCAAAATGGAAATGGAGTCATATTTATAACCAGAAAACAGGGGTGTGTCCGTTGAGATGAACTGGTGATTGTTTCAAAAAGCCCCAAAAGTCAAAAGACGTACCTATATGTTGTAAGGGTGCGTCCCTTCATGTATTTTCCGAGGCAAAAAAGCAGTCAAAAGTAGGTAATTCCCCCCTCCATCTCGACTGCCAAAATTCCCCTAGGGAAGGGAAACGTCATTAGGTTTTGACTAAGCAATGAATTAAGCTATGAATTTAAGCAATGAATTAAAATTTTGCTAGAATCAATCGTGAATATCTTAAGCAAGGCCAGTGACTCTTATCCGAAGGAGAAGGGGTCTATTCAACGTAAACCAGGATACGAAGTAGAAGCAAAAGACAAATAGTTGTAATATTCGGGACATGACTAAGCGAGGTCTGGGATTTTCAAACGTTTAATTAGCGAAGAAAGTTGGAAATTAGTCTGAAATAGGAGCATATATATTGTTCCCATGTGACCTAACTATTTCAATACAATTGATTGCCCAAATTCAATAACTTGAAGATCATTGCTGAGAGATTCGCAGTGGCCACGTGGTTTTGTAAAGAGTAAATTCTATATATTGCATTGAAGAAACAATATTTTTTATTATTGTTGAAGTACTATAATATAAATGGTTTTGGGTTTGGGTCTTATTCGAAACTCCATATTATTTTATCTTTGAATGTAAATGTATATGGCTTTCAACTTATCAGTAATTTCATTCAATTCTCTTAAACTTCTTCACCGTTAAGCCACTGCCCTTCAATCCTCCAGGAGTTTAATTTTTTTACTTGAAATAAATAAGTTTTCAATTGAATGGTTAAATATGTATGTACATAATATGCATCTGCTGATGGTTTAGCAGTAGATTTTTCATTCATAATGAATAGTTTACAAAATGTTTAAATAACTACTCACTACACGTCCATCATTGAAACACCGTAATAGAACAATTGAGCACAATATCTTTGCACCAAATAAACACCACTATATCCATCCAATCCCGACATATCAGCACCAAATGCCAAACATTCTAGAACCTTTGCACATATGATTTCACAATCTGAGTTATTAATCTGTTTTGGGCATGTGCTTGATTGAACAACTTGCCATTCACAACGGAGATCGTCTACAGTACCCATCAGTTGTCACAGCCCGTCTTTAATAAAAAGTTTGGGAATATTTTTAGCCATTGTTTGGAATCTGGGAGAAATCAGATTCCAATTCAAAGATTTACTGTCCCAAACAGTAATCTTTTGAGCTCTGAAGTTTACTTCATATCCCATCCAGTGGTCCTCATTCACGTGACCGATACCAAAGACTCAGTTGAGATCCACCCATGCAGTTTCATCAATGAAAGGCTGCTCACCTCTCACATAGGGTATCACGATCCTGTTTATTCGGCCAATGTCATCGTGCATAAGAGCATCTTATGCATGGATTGCAAATGTCGAGTTATATTATGCAAATAAATAAAAATTCTAAGATTTAATAATTAGATGTATCGTCGCTGGATATTGCAGCACACTCCAGTCGTGCTTTTGCTTCAATTCAGCACTTGCGTAACGATTGAACTTATGCAACATCAAGCATGTCAATGCATCCAAGTGTTGCATTTAAAGATAAAATGACATTTTAGAAAACCCTAATTCCCATCAAACCCTAATTCGCAATAAAAAAGAGAGGCAGATATGTTAATCAATATTACTTTAAACATATGTGTGTCTGTTTATTTCTATACTTATAGTAGAGATACTCATATCATTTTTAAGCCAACCATGCGCTTTACTGATATTATCAAACCATTTGTAATCAACCAGGAGACCACTTGGCATACAAATACTTGTTCGGCTGAAAAGTAATAGCTAAATAATCATCTCATATTTTAGTTAATATAGAAAGAACTTGAGCAGTTGTAAAAAAATAAAATCTGGTAAGTCTTTTTCTTGACGCGGTGCACCATGTATCAAACTCTACCATTTCTCCATTTACTAAACCAACATCAAGAGGGTCAAAGGGAGAATCCGTCTTTTCCACACTATCACCTCGTTGTCTCTGATTCATTCTTTTGGTAGCCGCAGCTTTGGTAGCATTGGGTGGTTTCCGTGTAGCACGTGGGGATCTACAGCGGTTACTTACTGCCTTAGAAGAAGGCAGTTATGGACTTCGAACTGCGGCCAGTTCATCGGCTAGCACCTTATTTGCTACTGGATCTGGCATTTCAGTTAGCAACACTTCTGGATCAACTTCATTATGCAATTGAAGCTGCATTCCTTCTATCACATCATAGGTAAAATTAGTTCCCAGATTGTGTGGCACACTTATCAACTGCTGATTATCATACTCTTGCAAACCATAATTACCAATAAATCAGTATCAAAATCTGGATCAACTGTTAAATTCATCATATCAGTGTCCACCAAGTAATCCTCGAAGAACGACAACTCCAACTCATGTCCCGAGCCACCGGAAGCATCTGTACCAACAACTATAAGGTCTTTGCACAAGTTGGATGTGCTTGATTGATCTTCTGCACCAGTAGATGGTGATGACTTGCTCCCATATCCTGGAGCGCAGCTCTGGCCATTCAATCCAGCTTCAGTTGCTATGCTATCGCAACGACCATCCAACCCTGCAGCTACATGCTCTTCAATGCCATCGCAACCGCCATTCATTACATCCTCATCTCTGTCACCATCAATGCAGCCATTGATCGAATTTGACACACATTCGCCATCGCACTGGCCATTCATTTCCACTTGATCTCCTTCATCATCGCTCCGACCATCATTCCCAGGCTGCATTACAAAAACCATACTAGGGTCTTTCAACCCAGTCCTCTCATTTCCTTCGCACTGGCCAACTTTGTTCGATTCAGGCACACAGACATCAACATTGCTTCTGCCCTTTCTCCCACTACCATATATTTCCACATTTATTCTGCCATGTATCCTTCCTTTCATATTAAGAGCACAAAGCAACAAATTCTTTAACTCTACTATGCTACGTTCAACTGAACCCAGACGAGTGTTCATCTTTGAAATCACTGCATATAAATCCTACAGAGAAATAAAAAAATGAGTAAGAGTGATTAATCATAAGATAGCTAAGATACATACAAAAAAATCAAGTCACACAATCATAATCTCACCTCTCTGTCTGATGCTTTATCCTCTTTCTCCTCCGTACTCATGTTAGGTAAAGGATTATCATTAACCTTACACCTACTCGATCTTCGCATCCAATTTTTTCCTATCAACTCTTTTTCTCTTTCCCACCCGAACAGAAACATCACTATTCTCCTAATAGTCGTCACCGGAAACCGAATGATTCAGTTTCTTTTTCTCGGCAGGTGATTGTGGCGGGGCCTCAACTATAGACTTTGAATAAGTCAACCCAACACTCAACAACTTCCGCATCTCCTCATCAGTTGGAACCGTATCAACCTGTTAAAGTATATAACGAAATGTGAATGAACGAGGACTGTTAGATGTAATAAAATATAGGATTAATACAATAAAGAATTACTGGAGGTGGGCCTGAAGGATTCACGAAGAATTGTTTCAGGTGAGTATAACCAAAACTATCTTTGGCATTCCATCTAACCATCCTCGGAATGCAATCTTCTGTATTTGGAACTACATGTGACACATGATTGGCCAACCCAGGAATTACCTCATAAGCCCATGCTTGTAGGGCATATAGATATCCTGGTGCATTGCAAGCGGGCCTCTTTTTCTTGTCAGAGTTAAGAAGCGACGTTTTTTGCAAAACGGCATCCATCAACCAAATAGTCAAATGCCACGCGACCCCAATCATAAGATAGAAACTCATGCACATCATCAATAAGGTGGAAGTAAGACATATCTATAGGTTTACTAGTATAATCCTTAGCCAGAAATAGACAGTAAACCATGTACAGGCAGGCTAACTTCAAGTAATCAAGAGCGGAGGCTTTTTTTTTTTTGGCCCCCACCCATTTTTTAACTTTTTATATAGGTCTCTCAATACAATTTTGTTATCACTATCAAAATGTGAAGCATGAAAATCACTACTAGGAGGACAACATGACCCAGTCTTAAAACTCAAGCCAATCATGAGAGCAAAATCAGTGGGTCCAAATTCTATTAACTGGTTGTTAATTAAGAAAACTAGAGTGCCACGATTATTAGACAAGAATATGAACTAGCAATCAAATACAAACTCCAAGAAGTAAACATTATATTAGCAGAAAAACATCATAAAATTCCATAATAAAATACAAGATGCATAATCTATCATGCTTATTGTTTCCGCAATAATCTTTCTGATGAAATTAATTAAGTAAAAAAATGACCACTTCAAAGTCGAGAGCTCAAAGAATCAAAGCCGAGAGCTTAAAAAGAAAAATCAAAGATGAGAGCTCAAATAATCATCCATGGGTTAGAATCATTCACAGCCGAGAGCTCAAACCATTGTTCTGGATGGGAAAAAGAATTTCAAGATTTCGGCAAGCATGTGTAAATCCATAGGAAGGCACATTAATTTCAATTGAATTCAAAGTTAACACCTACAATCCATTGATTCAAACAAGTAAACTTAAGTAAAAGATTACCATTGTCGTGTAAGAAACTTACCTCCATCTCTGGCGACGAATTTGCACCTCCTCCGGCAACTCTTTTTGCGGCGGTCGCCATTGTCGGTAGAGTTGATGGTGGTTTTGCTCATGACGCCGAAATCAATTGTGTTTTGGTAGTAGGGGTAGATTTGGAAACCAAATTGAAGATAAAGTGATCTAACTTTTTGGATTTTTGATTTCAGCAGAATAAAAAATCCCCAAAATAGGCTAAATTCAAATCTGTAACGAAGATGAGAAATCAATTCAAGTCGATAGTTTCATTCAATCTGAAATAATATTTCACATGTCTATGCATTTGGACGAAACAAGACGATAAAGATTTTGACTCTCAAAGTTCTAGGCAATACTTAGGCGATACACATATATTCACCCTCAACCCACTTACTCCAATACCGGGGAAAAAAAGTGATTTCAAATATTTTAATAGCCAATGCCACGTAGCACAAATCCGTGGCTCGACCTTATCTTGCTCAACCCAGCATGTTCCCCCAAATAATTTGACAGTAATTTTATATTTCACCTTTTAACGAGTGATAAAGTGTTTATTAACCGAACTGTAAGCGGTAGTTAGAGATGCGACGTGGTGGAGCACCGCCCAATTGCTATGCAACCCCAATCAATTCCACCAAAAACCATCGATGCTTCCCATGAATTTCAACAGCACCTTTTTCCTCTAACCAAAATTCAAACAATAAAACTCAAATTAGCGATGGCACTTGTGCACCGTCCCTTCTTTTCCGTAAGTCTCTCTCTTCAATCGCCGGCGTCCTCATGCGGAACAGACTAGAAGTATTTTCATTTTGCTGTTATTATTTTGATAATGCGATCAGTCCTAAACTGTATGATATTAAATGGTTGTATATGCTTGAGCTACCCTAGTTTTATCAATGCGCCATCATTACACTTCCGCATATGTCAGGTTTAGGTTTAGTTTGGATTTGTGCTCGTTATTAGAGTTCAAATTCTTAAGTAAGGAGGATCGAATGATCGTTTACGAGGCTCGTAACGTTGCGACTTGGAATCTTGTGATGATGTTGGAGGTAGCTTTAGTTTACTGAACGATGCAAGTCTCACTATCTGAGGAATGAGATAGTTTTCTTTTCTTTGAATGTTTAGACTATTATTATTCTACTTCTCTTAACTTCTCAAGGAGGGAGAGCTGTTAGTTTACTTTTGTGCCATTTTACATGCTTATTTGAAAATAATTAGCTGCCTCAACTTGTGTCTAGAGTTGAGGATATTTCAAGCCAAAGCTCATTGTTTAAACATGCTGCTCTTTGCAACTCTATCTGTCTACACTTATATTGATTGCGAGCATCTTTATGATTGCCCAAAAAAGTGTTTACATGAGCAAATGAGCTTGTATGTGCTAAGAGTGTGCGGATCTCATGAGAATTGTACTAGTCTTTTGGCTTGATATTCTAGTAAGTCATGTCTTCTTGAACATGCAGAAAGTCGGTGGTACAAGAGAGTCGCTGAGGACATTATTAGCTGGCAAGTCTTCCCTGCATTTTTTTTATTTTTTTTTTGTTATCCACCTTGCTGATCATTCTCTAATATGCTTTGTTTGTGGCAGAAACCCTTCAATCAATTAGTAGAAACAAAAAAGCTTTTTGGAGGCCAAGACTCATATCTTTTCAGGGATCTCTTAAATCTGTGCGTAATTATCGCATCACACCTACTGGAGCCACAATGGAGAATAAAGAATTACCTTCAAATTACTTGAGAGACAAGTTGATGGCACCGAATGCAGATCCTCCAAGGGACGAAGATGTCAATCTTCTATATCAATTCGTTGAGAGAAGGTATAAATGGTGTCCAGTAAGGTCTAAAGAAGTTACATGAAACCTCTTCCAGGTCAATATTACCTTAGTTGAAGTTTCTGTTTGGCATTGTGCTGAATTTAATTTAGCCTAACAATTAATGTAACAAGTTAATTTGCGAGTTGTCTCGATCAATCTCCAACTGATAGTTGCAGAAATTGCTTGTTATTGCTTGACGCTTGTTGATAATGAATAGAAGATTAGATTTTGCCATACAATGTATGAGAAGCCAATTTGCATGCTGGTTCTGCTATTCTTTTACGATGTTTTTTCGTTCAACTTGCTCGTACTTATGATATTTATTATGTATATATATATAATCATACGTACATATGTAAATTATATTTTATTGAATAATAGTATTTGTTTAATTATGTCAAACGGGGTATCAATCATCAACATCCTGTGAGGTTCAGTAAGTTTACCAGTGACATTGTTCCAGGTGAAACTGGATATCTATGCTCGATTCATAATATGTACTTGTGCGGTGGGTACATTTCCCCGACTTGGCTGCATCCTGACTGGCTCAGTTAAAGTTTTCCTAGAATTATATTGCATCAAGTCTCATCCATAATGTTGACGCCTCTTGATTAAAATAAAAGTATTGTCTAGTCCAATGTCTGAAGATGTTTGAATTGTTTTGCAGCTCGAAGCTTGTTATCTTGACTGGAGCTGGGATAAGCACAGAGAGTGGAATCCCTGACTACCGGAGGTTAAGTTTGGATCTTTTACAGAAGTTTCCTGCTGATACATAAATATCAGTGTTGACTCTACATAAACATTCTTCTATGTTTCTTTAGCCCCATTTTTTTCGAAATACCTGATACTTCAAATTAAATACTCCCTAGTATGTCAGCAATGACACTGTAAGGATAGAAACTGCTGAATGTGAGCCTGTATGGTGATTTCCTTAATTCCTCCTTATCTCTATCACCCTCACTTCATTTCAACGTCAGAAATTTAATCTATGAATGTTATTCAGATTATACATCTGATTACTTATTTCCATATTAATTCCTTGCAGTCCAAATGGAGCTTATAGTACTGGTTTCCGACCAATCACTCACCAGGTGATATAAAGCATGTCCTGCAAGTATTTTATTTTCTCTATATTATATCTTACTTTTAAATTTTGCCAACTTCTCCTGTATTTGGGTCTGTGGTATTTCTTAATATGGTGTATGAGTAGACTGCCAGTAGACCATATTATAGTTGTGCTTTTTCGTTATTTTTACAGCTTTAAAATGCCCATGCCATGCATGCTTGTTAGATGCAAGCATTGAACAAAAAAACATCATTTGTGTCTGTTGTCTATGAGAAGCTTCATTTTGACAGTCTTATTGGAAAAGCCTCAAACACAGAATTTGCATCTTTTTTGAGCATTCTGGTCTGCTGATGTCACGAGAGCTGGCTAAGAGTTGCTTTATATATTACTGTGTGACTGAAAACTAGCTTTTGAGATTTCCCGTTTTTTTCCCCTCTCTCTTCTTTTGGTTCTGAAGACAACTAGTTTGATGTTTTACTGTTGGTCTGCACATGTTTTCGTCAATCAATTCGAGATGGACTTTTTAGATGACTGATCTGTGTTTCTGTGTATGAATTTACAAAGACCTACTTGAGTTTTAGAAATCTATTACTTCCCTTTTCATATTATTATACTTTTTTTTTTTTTAAGCCTTGATAAGCTCTTTATTGTGAGTGTTTGATGTACTTGCACATATTTTCGGTAGACAATTCAAGTATTTAAGTGTTTATATGCATTATTTCAATAATAGGAATTTATGCGTTCCAGTCGTGCTCGAAGACGGTATTGGGCAAGGAGCTATGCTGGATGGAGAAAATTTACTACAGCACAACCAGGGCCTGCACATATTGCATTAGCTTCTCTTGAGAAAGCCGGGCGTGTAAAGTTTATGATGACTCAAAATGTAGACCGGTAATGGCTATTGACTCAAGGTATCTAGTTTTAAAATGTTCTTAAGGCTGTTATAACTTACATACCAAGTGGATATAATATTAATCTGCAGCTCATAGTTAGGACTTAGGAGTAGAGTTCTAACATGTCAGGTTATGAGGCAGTATAGTATAGGAATTTGCCTCACCCTGCAACTTGACTGCTGTGCATACTACTTTCTGCACAAATATGTGTATGATGTAAATACTTATATTGACATAGACATGAACAACAACGAACTGGATTACGCATTATTATTCTTGTTATTTGTTATGCCCTGTTCTCCCCATTTATTTGACCTTCTTTTTATTACTTACTTGAGTTACAAGTCTGAGTAACTTAGATGTACATAATTTAGCTTTAGTTGAGATAAACTTGTAAAAGCCAAGTGCTAAATATACTAAGACTAACATAAGTGAACTGTTCGGTTATACCAATAATTTGGCTGGTTAACTGTTCGACTATGGTGCTTACATGGATAAGGTTTGGTCTATATTTAATACTACCTGGCTACACCATATAAAAATATACATGTCTTCAGATGGGGATAGCAATATATTTATCTCTAATTCACAGGTTGCACCATCATGCTGGAAGCAATCCTCTAGAGTTGCATGGGACTGTATATGTTGTTGCTTGTACGAATTGTGGTTTTTCTCTTTCTCGGAGCTTGTTTCAGGATCAAGTGAAGGCTCTAAATCCAAAGGTTGCTTCAGACGATCGATGCTATTCGTTTTATAAATTTGTTTAGCAAAAAAGCTTATAAATACTACTTTTAACTTTACAAATTGTGCCCTGAACTAGTTTAGCCTTGACCTCTGTTGATATAACAAATCTTGATAATTTGAAGTAGACCAGCATAAACTGAAGCTGGCAACTTTTAAGTTCTTTGTAAATCTCCTTTTATTGTTTTGCTTTATGCAGGCTTATTCACTCGCTTGTAGTTTATTGAAAATTCATGCTGCAACCATTAATGTCATTGCAGTGGGCAGAAGCAATTGAAAGTTTAGATTATGACAGTCGTTCGGACAAGAGCTTTGGAATGAAGCAAAGGCCTGATGGTGATATCGAGATTGATGAGAAGTTCTGGGAGGAGGAATTCCATATACCAGATTGTGAGAAATGTAACGGTATACTGAAACCTGATGTAAGCACTTCCTTACCATATTACTTGGTTCCTTTTTTTTTTTCTTTTTTTTTTTTTCGCGCAGCATTAAACAGATCTGTATTTGTTGACCTAGTATGTGCTACATTTTACTTTTCAATGTAGGATATTCCTCATATTCATATCATCTGAACAATTATAACTTCTGAAAACAGATAAATCTCTACATAACAAGTTTTCTCCTCCCAAAGGGGGTAGCAACTTTCGAATGAACTAGATAAATCTCTCATGTACTATGAACTATCTAGTGTCACTCTTCCAGAACTTGTGATACATTGTTGTATTACCTTGTCATTCTGATGTCTCCTAAGAAAAATCCCCTTACTTTTCTTGCCATTTGACTGCTTGCATTTTGTACGTTTAGCATCGTATGAAGCTGCTACTGTATTCAGGTGCTCTTCACTCTCTCATAGAGGTAATACCTTTTCAGGTTGTCTTTTTTGGTGATAACGTCCCAAAGGGTAGATCAGATAGAGCAATAGAAGCTTCTAAAGAATGTGATGCTTTCCTAGTACTTGGTTCTTCATTGATGACCATGTCTGCTTTCCGACTCATCAGGTAAAATTTGTAACGGTCTTTAAATAAGTTTCATGTAATTTTTTTTTTTTCCTGTCTATTTTAGCATCCTGGATGACAGATTTTTTAATTTAAAATACTTATTGAAGTGCAACCAGTAGTTTGCCTAATCTTACAAGTTTGCTAGATCATATAATGACACCAAACATCATCTAAACGCTTCAATATATTTATGCAGAGCTGCTCATGAAGCTGGTGCTGCTACTGCAATTGTAAATATTGGTGTGACCAGAGCTGACGATTTCGTTCCTTTGAAAATTAATTCCAGACTCGGAGAGGTATGCATTTCGAAATCTCTCGTGTTCTAACTCATGTGGTGGAATTATTGATGTTGCATCATCTGATGGCACAGATATTGCCAAGATTGCTTTCTGTTGGATCCCTTGGTGTTCCTGTTGTCTAGAGCATTGCAGCTAACGAAGTAAGATCGACTTGCTGCGCAGACACTCCTTGTATCATTTGATTTCGAAATATAACTGAAGTTGTTTTCAATTTGAAATTTAGAATTCAGGTAGCGTCATTTTCCCCCAATTGAACCTCAAATTGTGTCAATAAAGATGAAAGCAAGAAAGTGGTTACATCTTTTTACTTTTCCTTTTTCTCTTTCTTCCTTTCATCTCTTTCCCTAGTTCTCGTGCGATCAGTGTAAACTCTTGGGAGGGAGATGATTGGTATGAATGAATGAAATTAGATAGGTACAGAATGAAGGTATGAATGTAATAGCTAAATCCATGGGGGTTAAAGGGAATCGGAAGTCCCTAGTACTGTCATTTATGGTTTGCAAACGTGCCAATAATAGGAATAACAACGAACGTAGGAATGATCATTCCATTAAATTGTCATTATACCACACTAATCACCCCTAATATACGTGATTAATACAAGGAGAAGTGCACATTAATTTTTTAGGGCAATAGAAAAATATACGAGAATTGTTTATCCAATTTGTTGCGATGAGCAACTACAATTAGAGGCGATGTCACTACTATTCTCAGCTCAATTTATGTAGAATAGTCCTTAGTGACTTCATACTTATTCTCATTCAAACGTGGGCTTGGCCCGCCTGACGATCTCATGTGCATAATTTGGGACAATTGAGATTCCTTTGTTTTTTGGGTTTTTTTTTTTTTTTTTTGGAGAAGAAGAAGAAAGTTTAAATAACAGATAACGGCAATGTCATAGATAATGTTGATTTAGGACGGCCCTCAAACTCGTGTATCTTAATCCAATTAAACACAAATTAAACTATAATAATGTTATCCAAGACATCACAATTACATAATCAAGTTGAGGAGCGACGTCATCATGATTGTACAAATTCTGTACAAATCTGTACAACATCACGAGTGATGTGAAATGTGAATGAACACTCGCTGATTGAGAAATTAATTGCCGTACCGACAAATTTTTCTGCAAAAAAAAAATAAAACACTTGGAAGAAATCTAGAAGCTTATTTATCATCATCATAGAAGATTATTCATACCAACAATTATTGGTAGCATAATATTATTTTCTTTTCAACCGCTTCTCCACCAAACTCAAAGAAGCAACTCAAAGTTATTAAACTAGTCAAGGGCGCCAATAATTAATTAAGTGTATAGTACTAATTAAAACGTTGTTATGAAAGAGCAACTAATTAATATCGTCACTCCACGTCCAACAAGGACTGAGAGAGAGAGAGAGTCTATTATTGTGTGCATGAAAGACAAGATATCACTCCCCTTCGCCTACATATATATGTTAATATATATTCATGTAAGGTTAGGTAATTAAGATCATTTTTCATATTTCAATCTCGTATTTTATTATATATGGGAGTGAAAGGCAGCACACTGAGAAAGGCGGTAAGCTTTGGCGGGCGGAAGCGGTTGGGAGGAGGCCCTCCGAGAGGCTACATTCCGGTGGCCGTGGGCGTGGACGACGACGAGACGAAGCGATTCATGGTTGAGACGAAAGCTTTGTCGAATGCAGAATTTTTGCAGTTTCTACGCAGATCGGCGGAGGAATATGGATTCTGTAATCAGGGTATTCTCAGAATACAGTATGATGCCAAAGCCTTTGAAGAGTGGCTGAGAACAACTAGGAAGCACAGGGATTTAAGGATTCAACCTACAATTACCTAACTCTCTCTCTCTCTCTCTCTCTCTCTATATATATATATATATATATGTGTGTGTGTGTGTGTGTGTGTGTCTATATTGTATAAATACATATGTTTGCTAAATGGTTCTTGATTTGATGGACTTTGGGATGACTTGAACAAATATTGTTAGTTGTTAATTTATGGAATATTATAAGTATTCAGTTTTTGGACAATTAATCTGAATGCATGATCAGCTTTAATTCTTTTTTCCTACTTGGATTTGTTAAATAAAATTAATACTATGTGTGTAGCTGATCATTAATTGTTCATGATTGATATGACTATTCGCATCGATGGATGATAGTATTACCTCAAGCCGAGTATAAATTGCAAATTGAGGCATTTTTTGGTGCCACCGATCAACACCTAATTGGATTAAATTATCACAAATAATTGGAAAATAATAATTCTAATTGAGATTAATAAACTGTAAAAACAAGTTGGTGTGCACATGCATTGTTTGTCGGTTCTGGTCGCACATAAATTTATATGTTCCTAATTTTATATGTAAGCACACTTGGACAAGCGAGTGCATATATATATACTCAAATTATGCACTACTCTTTGAGCAAGCGCAAGCTCAAGCTCCTCAAGGCCCTCTCTATCATCTTTTGATTTATTCACAGTTTTAGGAGAAATATTCAAGTTCCTTGAAGTTAATCACAAAGTCAAGTTAGACAACCATAAACATTTCTCATAATCGTTTTGATGGTTTGGATTATTCCAACTTTTACTTCATTGAATTTATATTGTCATCAGTGTTTTCCCGGCCGGTCAGACTGGTAAATCCACGACCCGGTTATGTGGACGGGTCGGTTTTGATAGATATTAAATTTCAACCCAACCCGAAGCGAACCGGTCAAACCCGGTAAAAACCGGTGACCCGATGAACCGGTCCGGCTCGGTATTTTTTATCAAACATTCAAAATATAAATTTTTTGTTAGATTTAAGACTTGAACCTTGTATCTCTTGGTTGTTAGACTAAAGCAATGCCCAACTCCACCAATGCAAGACTTGTGTTTACCTCTTTTGTTTAATTTATTTAATCCTTTGTAGAAAGATCACAGTAAAATTTAGTACAGTAAAATTTTATAATACTATTTTTTAAAAACTTATTTTTATGTAAATACATTGATATATTTATTTATGGTGTTCAAGAAATATTGATAAACAGTTCTATTTGTTTTTTGTTGATACAATTTATAGGTTTTCAGAACTTTAATTATTTTTATTATCATGTTTAATGATTTATTCAAGTATTTAATATTTTAATGTATATATATTATATATAAAAAAATAAAATACTTAACGGGTCATCCGGGTTTTTTAGAACGGTTTGACCGGTCGAACCGGTGACCCAGTGACCCGATGACATGACCGGTTCGATGTCCGGTCCGGTTTTTAAAACATTAATTGTCATGCATAAATTTCGGTTGACATTAAGCTTTTCGATGTTCGAAATCACTATTAATTAAAATTATTAATTTTTTTTGAAGAAAATCGATTATAATTATTAGAAAATACATTTATAGAATGAATATTGTCTTATTATGATAGGTCTAAACGAGTTTCTTTTTTTTTTTTTTGATGAATTAAACGAGTTTCTTATCCCTTAAATTTAGATGCATGCATTAACGTTCCTAGATATAATATGAATTTATAAGCCAATTTCAATTTATTCAGCTAGCATTCCTTCTCGTAAATTAGATTTTGGCCTGATGAAGCAGAAGAACTAGATCTTATCAAGAAGAGTTTCGAAATATAATGTAAACAATTCGTCAAAGATTAATTATTAATTTTTTCTCTTTCATGCTTATTCTTTAGCGTAATTTATTGTGCACATTTCTAGTCCAGAGAGAGAGAGAGAGATTGGCTTACCCGATATTTTGTAATTTTATAATATGATTTCCTTTTTTAGATACCATGATTTTCTTCAGAGAGAGAGAGAGAGATTGGCTTACCCGATATTTTGTAATTTTATAATATGATTTCCTTTTTTAGATACCATGATTTTCTTCTAAAAAATAGAGTTATGACAAATTAAGATTACATTTTTTTTCCCCTAAAAACGTTAAACAAAGATGGATTCTCAAGATTCTCCCAAAAGGATGAAAAAAAAAAAAAAAAAAAAAAAAAGGAAGACTTGTAAAGTAAGTGCAAGAAAAATGGGCCGTAACGCAAACATCAACAATCCGCATCTCCCCAGCTCATCAGATTCTGACCTTACTTCCTGTCCCTCCCTCTCTCTCTCTCTCTCTCTCTCACCCACACATACTAGAAGGGCGGGCATGTTACCACTGAAGCTGGTTCGCTCTCTTGTTTCCGGCGATGACGTCACCAACAATCCCCTCTTTCTCTGCATCCACCATGATAATCTCGAACAAGAGAGCGACGACACTGATGATCCCACCTTTTCAAGAAACAAATTCCCCTTGATGCTCTTCCTTCCCAATCAAGAACTGATTAGAGATACATACAGATTGGCCTCAATTGCCAGAGCCATTGGCATGGATCTTCAACCCAATCCCTCTCTCTCTCACATCGTCTTCTCATGGCCATCGCCGCCCCCATCATGCACGCCATCATCCTCATCCACATCATCACATTCATGGGCTTCTTCATCCGCACCAACAGCATCATCATCGTTATCTTCGTCCTGCACATATTCATGGTCACTGCCAGACAACAGCGTGCCACTGCCGTTCCCCTCCTTCGCCACCGCCTCCCTCTCCCACCTCCGCCTCTTCGTCAGTCTCTCCAAGGGCTACTTCAAACTGGCTTTCTTGAAAAACGGCTCAATCCCACATCAAAAGATCGAATCTTTGAGCAATAGAAACTGGCATTGCACCTCGCTCTCCCTCTTCGCCTCCCGCACCGGTGAGCGCGTGGATTCCATGGATGGATTTTCTAAGGCTTTGCTTGGAAATGGGTGGTCCCTTTTCAAGACTAATTGTAGTGGTGAGAGAGAGTTTCAAGATTCCGTAGATAGGGAAATATATTTGTATAGAAAGTCGGATGTGAGTAGAATCTCTAGTAGCAGAGCGTTGAGTAATGGAAATGGGGATTTGAGAGAAAGCAGTAGAGCTAGAGAGCTGAGGCTGCCTGCTTTGGATTTCAGAAATACGCCGTTGAGGATTTTGCAGTACATTCTTCTCATGACTGATGATGTCTTCTACCTTGCGTAGCCATAGCCATTCAAGTAAGAATTCATTTCCTTTCATGTCTGTTCTTGTTCAGTTTCTCTTCTCTATATGTTTCCTTATTGTTTGTTATGTCTTTTGTTGATTGTTTCTGGTATAGTAGAGCTGTAGTTTAATGGAATAAATAGGCTTTGAACCTTGAATTCTGTGGAACTCGTACCGTTTATGTATTTGAGACTATAGGCATTTGTGAGTTACTATGAGGTACTATCATGTGCTGTCTATGTGTTTAGTGGAAATAGTAATGAGATTCTTAGACTAGAGGTGCTTAATTGAGCCTTGGTATGGACGTATATCATATGATTTATATATCGGTTCTTGAATAACGATATCACTCGTAAATATTAGGTGCTATAGCAGTCGAAGGATATGAATGCATGAAAGATTGGTGATAGGATTGGATATGGGTTTTAATAAAATCCGAAGATCTGTATAATGATTCTATGAGATAGTGTCGCGAGTATACTGCAAATTGACTAGTTTTAGGTGGAGTGTCTTTGTGATGGCTGCTATTTTTGGGGGATCATTGTACACTTCAAGTAATACAAAATCATATCCTTGCAATGTTCTCACCTGAACAAGATATTGTTTATCAGTTTCGATCTTTGCTAAAGAAGGTATAAATTGCAAGCTTTAGAAAGAGATACACAGAGGGACAAGCAAGCTGGTTATGTGTCTTTTCAATTCAATCGTGCTACGTGTAAAGAAACATCTTGGTCGTGCTTGCTATTTTTAAGAATCATGTCAGTAATACTGTCATGATGAGCCTCTGGGCACTAAGTATTTCAAATAAACTAATGATGTAGAAATATTTTAGTGTTTAAATGCATATAGATATCATGATGCGAGGTTCCGTGGTTCTGTCTGAGTGCCTTAACTGCATACGAAGTGATTCTTATGATGGATTTACTGAGACTAGGATATTGGTGTTCTGTTAATAGTAGTAACCTGCTATACCAATCAATATTTCACGTCTGTATAAAAGTTGACCTGTTTCTAGTTAAGCTTGATTCCCATGTAATACTCTGAATCTTCAAGTTATCATGCTTCTATACTCCAGTCTGCGAACGTGATTAGCCTGTTTTGATGCTTTTGTTGAGTTCAATTGGGGCCAGTGTTGGTTGATTGAACCTCAAATGAAGTTCTTGATGACTAGTAAATATGAATAATTTTTCTCTATATCGGCGCTCAGTATCATATATTTACTGCAACCGATTCTTGGAAGGATTGGTTCTGGGGATAATTGAAATAATGTATAAATAGTCATATAGTTTCATATCTGTACCACGTGAAGACCAGGTAGTAGTATTTAGAAAGGGTGCTTGTTGTCTACACATTTTATAGTTTCAGGGCGATAAAAAACACGTGTAGACAATACCATTTTTGCTTGTACCCCAATCACTTTTTGCCTACTCATTGTTATTCAAAAATTACCTCGAATTTGACTTTGGAAACAAAGGTAGCATCGATTTTACTGCTGGTCTGGAATCTAGAGTGCTGTGACTTAATACTCCATACATATGTGAGCTCCTTTTTGAAGAAAACTATGTTCCATTTTCTCTTTTTGGCAGCATATCAGTTGTTACATATTGATAGCAAGCAAACTAATGTTGGTCGATCATTGGAAAGTGACGACTGATAATTTGAGGATGAAGAGTTAAACATGGAATCCATGTATGGGGAAGAAAGATACTCTTTTGAAGCTGTTGTTAGGTATCTACTGCAGATGACAGCAACTGTAGCTAATGTTTTAACAGGTATATGTAACCATGTAATGAAACTTTGAGGATATACATATCACTACTGCTCATATTTGAATCGAAACATAAACTTCTTCGAAGCTGTATATTATGTAGTTCCATCCATAAGTTGTATATTCTTTTCATTCTTTCTAGTTTCTTGTAAAATAATTGTCGCATCTCTCTCAAGTTACACTCATTATTGAATTCTGTAGGATCATTGTAACCTTAAATAGTTGTTGCTTTTGCTGTTATTTGCAGATGCAGATATAAGTAGCATATTTAATTCAATTTCTTTTCATCTCTTTCCTAATATTATTGCGTTAAATTGCATATCTTTGGACCTTGTTTTTTCAATTTCAAATTACACAGACATGGCATGGTTGCCGTTGAGAGGTCTCAGACGAATATCATTAACTTTGTGAGTGATTACACTAAACAAAATCTTCATTCAATAACATGGGTTCTACTGTAAATTACATCCTCCAGATTATTTTGGGAAGAAGAAAAAAATCACAATATACAATCATCATCACAGATCATTTACTAACTACATATAGATGAATAAATAGACAAATATTGAAACATATTCACTAGTGTGGAAAGTATCATGTTGCATGAGCACCGTGTGTTCGTGATGCCCATATCCCAAACACGAGAAACCAGAACACAAACAAGATTGCCCAGTAACGAGCAGGCCCGTACTTGATTCTTGTTAGAACGAACTGCAAACGCATGGAGAATCTGTGTCAGCTCAAAGATCCAAAGAAAATGATCTCACTCAAAATTCATCATCAAATGAAGAAGACAGAAAGTTGCAAAAGCAGAAAGCATCATAATATCGAAGAAAACAAAATACAACCAAGAACCTCTGTTTCCATCGATTAACAGCATGACCCAACACAGCAAAATTTCATAACTTTTTTTTTTTAAATGACGTCTAAATCACTTTTTCGGCGTATGGATTCTTAAGGTACCAACATATGGGTAAATTAAAATAAAAAAAAAATATAGAAAGAAATGAACCAGTGAAACTTTCTGAAAACCCAGCCAAAATTGCATTTTGGCTGTATTCATCCTCTCAATCCAAAATTTCTTCCAATGTGATCAATGAAGAAAAGAGGGGTGAGTAGAATCATCCTTCAATTTAATGCAGACAGAATCAAAAGTTCCATTTTAAAATGGTTTTGGCCTAAAACAAGTATTTTGCATCCTACACCTATGGCCAATAAACACGACATCCTCGAAAGATTATGATTTTTAAGAAAAATAAGGAAAACAACCCATGAATCCAAGATTCTGCATTTTGGCTACCCAACAAGCAACTCTTGAACAAACTGATATCAAGAAAGGTAGTGAGGCCGAAATTGCATATCGATTTCTTCTCGAACACAGGGCAACAACTTGCTTTCTCGAAATAGAAACTACAAAGGTACCTAAACGGGATTGAAGTTCTCCTTAATGATTTGTTTATTACGTTATGATACACCTTTTTTAATATTTTTAAGTTTTATTTTTCACATGGTTGATGTGGTTCTAAGGTTGGGTGTTAAAATTGCCAAATCTAAATGGACAGGTAATTTTGTTAAAATGTCAAATTCAAGGCATTTTTTGGTAATCATGCCTTTTAAAAATCCAATATTTGGTAGACAAGTCTTTAAATTACACATACAATGCAATGCATCCATGCAAACTGCTAACTTTTATGGTGACATATTCATCACAGTAGCTGCATGGAATTTCCTACACATTAGACACTAATAATCATAACAAAATCTTACTAATATCATTTAAAAAGCAACTGAACTTACAAATCGGAAGAAAACTACAACAGTCAATGCACAGATGCCTCCAAGGAGTATATGCAGGCCATTTCTGGCAGTTTTCTGCATTATAAGGCAAAAGTTTCAATTAGTTTAACACATGAAAAAATAACTGCCATATACAAAACGAAAAGAGTTACAATGAAAAATTATAACATTGTGCAAGGCTCAATCCAACAATTGGCAAGACCAATAGCTCTCTCAAACTTAACTTATCAAAAAGGAATTAAGAAATTTTAATCTGCATGAGATGAGATAAAAGGAGCTCATGTTTTCTATGCGAAATATTTATAGCAAAATATTTATCAGTCCTTTTTATATCCTTTGATGTAACAAAACTATTTTTAGTGGTCAACTTGGGTATAACTCGATCTATAACCTTGGGTATAGATTCAAAATATTAAATGTTTCATGTATTTTGATATAAACCCTGACATGTCACTAATTAGTAAATGTTGAGCAATACCAAGATCCACTAATTACAGGCATTGTACAGAAATATACAAATAAAGACTTGTTCAAGATATTAAGTGGGCTACCTTCATGGGACGGAGGGAGCATCATACTTAAAAATTGAAACCTGACCAAAAATCATTCAAGAATCTGCTATATATTTGAGCCCATTTCTAGAAGGAAAACCGCTGTTTGTATGATATTTAGCTTACTAAATGTTGGTACACTTCCATTTATTAGGTACACATTCTCAAATTCAAGTGACGAGCCTAATCATGAGAACTACAACTAGCTTATCAGTTATCAATCAGAAAGACATACAAGTCTTGCATCGAATTATTGTCATCCAATCCAGCAGGAAAAAAGAGAATAATTTGCATAGTAAGGGTTGATAAGGGCTACTGGTTCATTCCAGTATAATAGCAAGGAAAAATGGCGGGGAAAAAAGACCACTGGGATACTGAAATCTCTATTTTCTAACGAAAGTAGACTATAACAATTCCAGAAGCAGATAAACTTAATAGATATAACTCATGTTCTTACACAAAAAACTAAGCAGCTTTCTTTTGACAACAAAATACGCTTTAGGAGTCATAAGCTCGTTTCCACTTCTTGTAATTATAAGACGTACACATGTCACATGCTTAAATTTAAGATTTGTCAAAGATTATAAAAACTATAATGCTACAACAAGATAGAATCAAAAGCCATACCAGGAAAAATGAAACATATATTACACGAGAAGAAAAAAAGAGCACGTGCAGCCAGGAAAGTGTCTAGTCTGATACCTTTCCCACGTGTGGGGCAAGAAGCCATGCAAGAGTAACAGTCAGCAGACCTGTAGCAAGCAGGATCCCAGTACCCTCAACAGCCCACTTAGTAGCAGTATTTTCAACAGGGGCAACCTCTTCCAAGACTGTATTAGAAGCTGAAGGTTGCTCGCTGACCACTTGAAAAACAGTGATAGAGTTGTTGTTATGTGGATTAAACCACAATGAAATTTCACTTAACCTCTGCCTTCGAATTGCAGCAACAGCATCAGGATCCACCCCAAAATGTGTCTGCGGTGGCGGTGGAGGATTAGGTTCTCCATTAACAATTCTTTCTCTTAATGCATCATACTCTTTTAAACAACCTAATATTCTTTTGAAATCTTCAGATCTAATGTTTTTCGCAATAGATCCACATATTTCACAAACAGTTGATCCATGGCTGATAAACCACTTAAGGGCACAAGCATAATGTGCTAAAGCAAGATCATTTTTGCAGGCACAGCCAAGCTCGAATAGCCGGTCCTGGTTGTCATCAAGACCTACCTCTACATCAGTAGTGCAAAGAAAAACCTCCCCATTTGGGCTAATAAACTCAACCAACTCCGATCCTTTAAAATGTGAATTATTTTCAATACTCCCTGATGATACTTTCAAATTAGGCTGCACCTCCTCTTTATCATTTATAATATTACATGCTGGTGGAGAAATGCCCAAGAATCCCAGGGCAATATTTCCCCTTCTATCAGGTTCTGAACATTGACAAACTCGACAAGTTGCTGAGCCAGCTTCATTGTCTATACTAAGACATGATCCATCAGTTCTTGGTTCTTCATCCTCAGTAGTTGAGCGAATGTTCTCACCGACTATACCAGTTTGACGGGACCTTTCTTTCTCCATGACTTCGTGCAAAGTTGCGCCTACGGAACACACACTATGTTCTTTTGGTGATAGTGCTTATCTTTCAACCAAAAATACACAATGGGATAACTCCTCCATTACATATATCTATGAGATGGCGGTGCAAGAGTCTAGCAGCAAAAAGTTCAAGAGGAATCTCCCATAAAGAAAACCAAGCATACTTCTCTAGGTTGATCTTGGACACCGATACCATACAGCTAATACCACTTCCTAAAAGACAAATAACTCTGATATTGGCGACGGGCGTAGAGGAGGAAGAAAATCCCTAATACTGCAAACAATCGAAAGGAGTTAACGAAAATATTAGCCAATTTGAGAAACGAGAGAAATCAGTTGTTAGCTTATAGCAGTCATCCATAAGCAATATGTATATCGTAACTCCTAGAATTTAATAAGAGCATGACCTTATTCAAGCCAGGGAACCTCATGCCAAGAAATTGGATTTAGAGGATAGAACCCTTTTCAATGATTACATAAAAACAATTGCACTAGTAAGAGGCATGATTGAGTTTCCGAAAACAATTTAAATGTTCCCAAATTATATATAGTGAAACTGGATTTCAACTTCGCACGAAAAAAATTAAATAAATATAAAAAAAAAAAAAAAACTGTAGGAGCAAGAATAGTGTGTCAGTTTCTTATAAAAAGAGAATTTTGTATCCAGAGAACTGCCGATACGTACATTAGAGCAAAAAACTCAACATTAATGGGAAAGGGGACATAGAGTTTCTGGGCGTATAGATACAACTTTAATAAACAAAATACAGCGACAATAGTAGCATAAGTCACAAGTAAAAATCCACCAAAAAAAATGCAAGAAAACTGCAACCGAGAACATCAATCTGGAAGAAGAAGATAGAGTCTCGCAGAAATTAAAAGGCACTAAAGCAAATGATAGGGTGCTAAACTGATACTTGTGTTGATGTAATATGGTTTTCAGGAAATGAAACTATGATGCTTCTCATCAAAACAAAGCATAAAATATCAAGTATTGAAAGAGAAGGAGAAGAAGATGAAGAACCTCCGGTAATTGGGAAAGCAAATCGTGGCGAAAATAATCTGGTGGGTGGCCAAGAAATCTCCCACTCTCTCTTTTTCTCTCTCATGCTCCAGTAAGCATCATAGGACTGTTTGTCGCATTTTACTTATGATTCTTGCATTCGCATCCTTCAACGTTTCTGTGCTTTCGTTTAGACCCCCATACATCTCTGTTCAGCATCATTTCATTAAGAGATTCATTGTTTCTTTTTGGTGCACCCAATATTTTTTTTTAATATTATTTGCAATTTAGGAAATTTTAATCAAACTTTTATAATTTTTAACTGAAATTAATAAATTTTAATTGATATTAATTACTCACTTCGTTCTCAATAAGAATGATCTTCTTCCCTTTTTCGTCTGTCCACAATAAGTATGGTATTTCCTTAAATGAAAATGACTTCACTCACAATAAATATGAGTCTCATTCTTTTACTCATAAGTCTAGTGGAATTATCTCTATGGGGTGTCTCTATCTAATTTCTGAATATATAGTTTGCATTAATTTTTATTAAAAAATTTGATCATTTCATTAATTTAAATAAAATAAAAATAATACATTACAAGAAATAAAAAATTACATTACTAGAAATAAATTAAAAAACAATACATTGTTAGGGAACAAAAAACTAAGTCCATCCTCGACGTTGTTTGACCTCGGCAACCATCATCACGTGCAGTTGGTACTACTCCGGCGTCATTTACGACGTATCGGTGGGGATGATCTTCAGGTCAGTAGCATCTTGCTTCGCCCGAGCACGCGCCATCATTGTCTTGGCTAGGTCTTGCTTTGCCTCGATCATGCTGCTTAGTCGGGCATTCGTCGAGTCGACTAAAGACCCGAACTCCGTATCCTCGCTAGCCTTTTTCTTCCCCATTTCTTTGGCCGCCCTTGCCTCCGCCTTCACCGTGTCTGGGGGAAAGGGGGGGAGGGGGGGTGGGTCGTGTTTTCCCCTTCGATTGCCTCGCTCGAGTCGTGGGTTGTAGGCGCCGTTCCGAATAAAGTGTAGGCACCTTCCTCCATATTCTTCGTCTGCTTCATAGAATGAACATCGGGAAATTCTTAGTGGAGGAATGTGGGATAGTTCTACAAGATTTTCCAAGCACCAAAATGCTTGAAGCATTGGTTACCTTGATGGGTCGCGTATATCTGCTTGGAACCATCGATCACCATGTCGTCGGATGTGCAGCTGGGCCTTTTCTTTGTCGCCTTGCCGTAAACAATCATCCATTCCTTGACCCAGCTGGAGACGCGCCCAAAATAGCTCTTCACTGTCTTCGACTCTTCGGGTTGAGCATGGCGTTGAACCTCACCGCCACTTTTTCCCAATATTTTTCGAAGTGTTGATCTTTGCCGAGAATGAAATTGCACGTCTCCTCTATCCAGATCTGGGCGACGGCAGTGGACTGTTCAACCGTGTAATTGCGCTGCTTCGTCGTTGGTTTGGAGGCGACATCAGCTGGCTGGGGGGTGACGGCAACGAGGTGAGATCGGCTCGTGCCTTGCCTTTGCCTTTGGTCGCCCTCTTGCAACTCGCGGTGGCCGGTGCGTGTTCGGACGAAGGACTCTCCTCATCACCGATGACATTTTGGAAGGACTCGCCGACAAACTAGTTGAGGTTGATAGAATCAAACCCCGCCGGCCTATATCCACCATATGCCTCGTTGTCTGCTATTTTGGGGAGACACCACGACGACGACCACAGATTATTTAGATCCATTTTTGAGGGAGTATGAAAGGTGATTGTGTGAGAATTTGTGGAAGAATAGAGATGATTGTGCGAGAAATGGTGTGAAAATGGTGTGAAATGAGGTACTAAGTAGAAAATGAATAAAAAAAGAAAAGAAAATTGGCACATAGCCGTTGGATCCAAAATTCGACCGTTGTCCGCATTTTTTTTTCGGTATGGCGTGCAATGCACGTGCCGAAATTAAAAAAAAAAAAAAAAGTTCAGCGCGTGCATGTTGGAATTTTGGTCCTTTATAGCATTAAATCCATGAGGGATGTGTGGAAACTAATGATAGAAACGAAATCTACGTTTTGAGCACTATGATTTAATGTATTTATTTGTTCAATTCCATTAAGGAATGAATAAGCAATTAATACATAAACATGGCTACTTGAAACTAGAATAGTGTGTTTTCTACCTTATTTGTCCCACATTGGAAAATCAAGGAAGTTTTGTGCTATATATAAGGAGCAACACTATAAGGGAATATATCCAAGTGTGCACCTTATGGTGCACCTTAGTGGCTCAAGTGTTGGCACCTTTTGTGCTTGACCATGATTCCTACGAGGACAGTGCGAAGCACCGTCCGAGTCCAACGCCGACGGCGACGAGCACGTGCACGTCGCACTTGTCGCAATGGGCGCTTTGAGAAGCCAAAGTTATTTTGGTTAAGGGACTCGAACACACGTGGCTCGTGCCCACGAAGAGGCGGTTACACGGTGGTTCGTACGGATAAGGACGTGTATGGTGCGGCCGAGTGCGGTTTCGGCGGTTGATGTCGGTTCCAACCGATTTAACTCATCCGACACGTGGCGGCACCAGACAAGGCGCCCTTTTGCCCGTGACACGTGTCATCCTTCGGTTGATTGGCGCCAAAAACCACCCCGGAGGCATCCGTTCGAAACGGGCACTTACTGCCTATATAAGGCCCCACAGAATTCGACTTCAAATACACCAACGAATACAAACGAACTCACCAACGAGTTTGCATACATACATCTCATATATAGTTGAGTCTAGAATCGAGTACTCGTCCCGAGTATCGAGTAGTTCGCTGGAACTTCGACACGTCGTGCAACATCTCAAGTTCATAGAACCGTTGTATCTTGGAGGCAATTGTTGTAGACCGCGTGCACGATAGCGGAGCAATATTGTCTTACGGAGATAGTGCCTAGCACTAGTCTCGGTTCATTTCTTTTCTGTTTTTCATTTTCGTACACATATCACACACCATCATATATTTTCCAACAGTGCACGCGCCGGATCGAGACAGTCTCGAGTGGGCGAGACAAAGGGCCCTGCAGCGGGGTGTCTCGTGGGCGGCGGTGTCTCGAGCCAGCTCAACGAGACACCCGTTGCGTATAATTTAATATATCTAACTCATTTCTCCACTATTAAAATCCGTGTTACTCTATTCGGAATTCATTTATCGTGAACGGAGGTAGTACTTTATTTATGATTAATTACCATAATCACAAGGATAAACTAATTTTCTTTAGTTATCCTTAATTGCAACTAACCGTACCATATCGATTAATCGTACGGAAAATTTGGCCTTTTCTTTAAAATGCCAAAGATTAAAGTACAACACATTCTAAAATAAGGCGTATGGATCTATAAATTCATAGAGAAAATTTAAAAAGAAAGCGTGTGTCCTTACGACTTTTTTCCATCAACGTCTCAATCTTTGAAAAATGCTAATACCTAAAATTTAAATTTTGTTAAATTCTAGCCATTCCTGTACGAAAATGAATTTGTGCATAAATATATTTTAGGGTTATATCAGGATGATCCAATTTTTGGGATTAAATTGGTCTAAAAAATTGTTCCGCGCTAAGTGGAAAGATTAACTAATCTATAATTATGATCTATTAATTTCGATTATGATTTATTAGGTCTCTAATTAAAATTAATTTAACATGAATTAACTAAAAGCGAAAAAGTAAAAAAAAAAAAAAAAAAA
Source organism: Schizonepeta tenuifolia (assembly GCA_029490685.1). Classification (NCBI taxonomy): domain Eukaryota; kingdom Viridiplantae; phylum Streptophyta; class Magnoliopsida; order Lamiales; family Lamiaceae; genus Schizonepeta; species Schizonepeta tenuifolia. The sequence goes on from CM055958.1 coordinate 57,901,942, forward strand.
AAAAGTTATAATGAATTTATGATGGACATTACCAACTATACGATACAATTCACTGCACCGGAATATTGCTCGATTAGATTAGGATGAGATCGACGGGAGAGGGACGGGAGCTTACGCTGAAAATTGATAGTTATTAGGAGTTATAATAAAAAAAAGTAAGAAGACATTAAATTAATTGGCTTTGATTTTTCAACGATTGTTATATATACACGAGTAACTTACTGTAATATTTCATGTTCATATTTGACTTTTAAGATTTAGATTAAGTCCGTTTTCTTTTCTTTTCTTTTCTTTTCTTTTCTTTTTAGGCAATGTGTAAGTTGAAAACTGTAACTTATAAAGTTTGTAGAGTCATATAACTTTTAGCTTGTAAACCATAAACTATTAGTAATATTTTTCTCACTAGTAATTTGTAAACTCAGTTATACATTGAAGTTATATGTTGTATCTTATTAGTGAAAATGATGTCATGCTTTTACCGTCCATTTTTGTCATACTTGTCAATCAACTGTGATCATATTATTATTTGGTCCAAATTAAGATACATGCCGAATTTGATGAACCATCCTCTATTGATGTATACACACTACTTAATATAAAGACAAAAATTTGATTTCGACAGAATAATACAGATTTTCAATCCCTACTAACGCCTCTATAAATCGAATCTATCACATATGTACTTAGAAGGCGTAGTTTACTTGTCCTGTATGGTTTACAGGCTACTGTACAAGAACGGATCTTTAACCAGTGCGCACCACGGATAGCGGTTGCAGGTTCCCACGAATTTAAAAAAAAAAAATGATTTCAACAGAATAACACAAATTTTCCGCTCATGTTTTCGGGCCCTCATTTAACATAGTACATATTTTATCGTTAGTAATTGTTTAGGGTTAATAAATATGAATTTTCTCATCTTTATAAGTTTATTTGATGTCAATTTGTATTGGGAAATTATGTTTGGAATGAGTTTTGTGCTTAAGTATTGTTATTTTGTGAAATATGAAGTTCGTTCGTACTTTGTTTGATTTTGAAGAAAATTGGAGTTAATCTTATACAAATTGAACATGATAGGATGAAAGTACAGTTCGATATGAGTTCGTAGGCGAAAACGGATCCAAAATCGGAGTTGTAACGAAGGAGAACGGACCAAAATAAAAACGTTGCGCGCTGGTCCAGTATGACACGCGGACAGCATGCGAATTTTCGGGAATTTTCCTATTTTTGATTATTTTCTCCTATTTTGGTTATTTCCTACTCCTATTAGGATACAACCTTGTACTCCCCACACCTATATATATGTCCTCCAAAACACATCTAGATAACATCTCTCCTTTAATCCTTTAATTTATTATCTTTTTATTCTATTATTTTAGATTAGGTTAGTTTAGATTTATTTTCTTGGAGAAGTTTTGAAAATTGGGAGACGAGAATAAGAGGCACTCAAGAACTACGGATTCGCCTACAGTTTTTGTATTTTTTTATTGGATATTGTCTATGATGTCTATGAGTAACTAATTTCCTTTTATTCTACGGCTAAAGAGTAGATGGGTAATTAACTTTGGTTTTTATTTGATTGATCAATTATGACCATCGCTTCTTTCTTGTGTTCTTGGTTTGATTGTTTTGTATGATTGCTTAGCTACCAATTTTGCATGATTTGATGTGTTAACTTGAGATCGGAAGAAGATAGTTAATACTTGATCTAGAACATAGGGTATACATTGCAAAATAATCGGGAGGGGATGAGCCTTGTGTGAGAGCGCTATCTAATCGATCTTTTTGGAGTTGCATGCATATGATGTTTATTGGGAACGAAAACCCTTGCATGTGATCAACAGTTTATTCGCTATGGGAGTATGTTTAAACTAATTGTGTGATTGTTCAAAGAAGAGTTGAGTCTCAATATTAATTGATTGATTGATTGAATCTTGAAGTTAATTTTCCATTGAAATCGAAACCTTAGGATTTCTTCTCTATCTTGAATCTTTAAATCTTTTCCTTTGCTTTTGATTTTATTATTTTGTTTAAATATTTGTATTTTAGTTTAATTAATCATTAAAGTTCGAAAGTCTAAATAGAGGAAGAGCAATTAAAAGTAGTACTCATTGGAATTAATACAATCCTTGTGGAATACGACCTTGCTTCCATATGCTCAATTACACCCGTGCACTTGCGGTGTGAAAGAAATTAACAAACAAGTTTTTGGCGCCGTTGCCGAGGATTGTTTTTATTTCTAGTGATGTTACGATTAGGTTGTTTGAAACTAGTTTAGACATATATAAATTGTTTATTTTTCTAATTTTATTTTTTCTTTTCTTCTGCGAGGGGAATGATTGAAGCTTAGGAACGATGGCTTACCAATCCCAAGAAATAATTCGGCAATTGCAAATCCTCATAGATGAAAAGAAAGCCGAGAGGAGCTACCATACAACTTCTTCAAGAGATGTGTTTCAGCCGATGCCAATCTATGATGGTACATATGATCTGTGGATTAATTCCATGGAGAATCAACCGTCATTGATGAATATGTGATTATTTCAACAATGGTTATTATAGGAACTTCTATTCTCACCAAGGAGACTATCAAGTTTATGACGAATTTTCTTACAAGAATAAAGTTGTTGATAAGCTGGAAAAATCATCTTTTGAAGATATATTCGAGAAGTACGTGATTGAATACGGAGCTAGGATGGAAGCTTATGAAGCTAGGATGGAAGCTGTGGAAGCACGCATGCTAAATTGTGTTGTTCGAATGGAACAAATTGTTACCATATTGAATAATCAATTTCAAGAGAAGAAGTGCAATGAAGCTTTGCATGAGGATCCACCAATTCCAACTGAAGAGCCTCAAAGAATCAATGAAGAACAAGAAGTTGAGAATGAAAAGATTAGTGAAATTTCATATTTTGCATTGCTTCCTCCTTGTTCTTCTAGTTCTACTTCTACTTTTCCGCTTCTTCCTCAATGCTTTCAAGAGGAATGTATGAATGGTCAATCTCCAAATTCCCTCAAGAAGAGAGCCAAATTTGTTCTATCCATCAACCTCTGCAATTTCATAAAAATGGAGAATTCAAAAGAGTTGAAGAATGTAAGGTCCTTAATTTGGTCGATTCTTATCTCGACATGGGTGATACTTCGAAGGCTTGCTTTTTCCACTTTTATTTAACTCCCTCTTTTGATTTTATGTCTGGATTTTCTAATGTGGAATTGTTTGAGTTTGGTAGTATTCTAGATCATGTGCAGATTTACTATGATTTCCAAGATTTCTTCAAGGATGTTATGCCACCATACCATTGGGATGCAACGGATGGAATACTCAAATTCGATGAAAAGTGGCCTCCATCTACACCTCCACCTCTTCGGTGAGTTTGTTTCAATCAACCTCCTCTTCTACTTGTAAACTTATTCTTCCTAACCGTTGAATACGTTTGGGGGGATGAAGAAGGGGGTTGATTCTATCTTTTCTTGCTTTTTAGGTAGTTTTCTTTTTGTTATTTTTTTTGTGTGCTTTATTATTTTGGTGATGAGTCTTGAGTTGCCTCGTTTTTAAAGTGCTTAAAGTTGTTTTGAGATAAGCATGATTTTTTTGACGATTATGTGACTTGGGTTGTGATGAAATTGTGGATTTTGGTTGGATTGAAAATTGATGATTGTGAGTTTTTCATGATGGATTGAGTATGAATGTATAGATTGATTGTTTTGGCCTCTTTAACTTGAAATTAGCCTATGTGAGATTTGAGCCTTGACTATTATATTTTCATAGTCTATTTCATTCTTGTGTGATTTGTCAAGCATGCATATTGATAGAACTTGCCATGAATCTTCCTCAAGGTTGTGTTAGTGTGCTAAAAATTAGGAGATGACTTAAGGCCATCCTTGTTATCCAATTTTTCCCTCTTTGTTGTCCAAATTGATAATTTATCCTAGTTTGTCATTTTGAGTTTTTGAGCCTTTTTTTTTATAAACTAATGGTGAGTTGGGGTAGATTTTTATAGGAAATTGGTTGTGTTAAAAAGAATAAATGCAATGAAGTATTGAAAAAGCACATTTGTTTGAAAGTTTGATTTTTGTAGCCTTTTTAAGCTCATACAAGATAGAAATGTGATTGTTTGAAAAGAAAAAGAAAAAAAAAGTTGAGAAAAGGGAAAAAATAAGAGCATAAGAGGGCGTAAGAAAGAATGATGCTAGAAAAGAATGTTGTGTTGGGATTGTAAAAAAGAAGTAGAAGTTTGTGTAAAGTTGCAAAAGGCTTGTGTTATCTTTGAAAGTTGATTTTTATTTAATTAGAGTTACTTAGCCTAAATTTCCCTACTTTACCAAAGAGCCAATATTGCAACCAAAATAAAGTCCTTTTTGATCTTAATTTGAAGCATACGTTTGAACAATGGCGAGGTTAGATAATTGGCAAGCTTATGGTAAGTTGCATATTATGTTTTGATTTGAGAGTAAACACTTCTCATCTTATACACTTGAAAGTTGAGAGTTTAATTAAATACTTCCCATGTCGTGAGGACTCAAAAGTTTATTGAGGCTATAGTGATTGATTTTTTAGTTTGTACTTAATTTGGATTGGGATTTTCACATGATTCTAGTTTTGTTTAAAATTTCTGAAGCCATTGAAGTCGTCGTTTTGCCTTAATCCATGTTTATTTTGTTCTTTTCTTCTTCTTGTTGTAAGAGGACAAACAACTCTTTAAGTTTGGGAGATTGATAAACATGGATTTTCTCATCTTTATAAGTTTATTTAATGTCAATTTGTATTGGGAAATCATGTTTGGAATGAGTTTTGTACTTAAGTATTGTTATTTTATGAAATATGATGCTCGTTCGTACTTTATTTGATTTTGCAGAAAATTTGAGTTAATCTTATGTAAATTGATCATGATAGGATAAAATTACAGTTCGATAGAACTTCGTAGGCTAAAACGGATCAAAAATTGAAGTTATAACGAAGGAGAACGGGTCAAAATAAAAACGTTGTGCGCTGGCCAGTATGACACGCGGACAACATGCGAATTTTCGGGAATTTTCCTATTTTTGATTATTTTCTTCTATTTTGGTTATTTCCTACTCCTATTAGGTAGGATACAACCTTGTACTCCCCACACCTATATATATATATATATATATATATAAATATGTGTGTGTGTGTGTGTGTGTGTGTGTCCTCCAAAACATATCTAGATAACATCTCTCCTTTAATCCTTTAATTTCTTATCTTTTTCTTCTATTATTTTAAATTAGATTAGTTTAGAGTTATTTTCTTGGAGGAGTTTTGAAGATTGGAAGACGAGAAGAAGAGGTACTCAAGAACTACGGATTCGCCTACGGTTTTTATGTTATTTATTGGATATTGTCTATGATGTCTATGAGTAACTAATTTCCTTTTATCCTACGGCTAGAGAGTAGATGAATAATTAACTTTGATTTTTATTTGATATCAATTATGACCCTCGCTTCTTTCTTGTGTTCTTGGTTTGATTGTTTGCATGATTGCTTAGCTACCAATTTTGCATGATTTGATGTGTTAATTTGAGATCGGAAGAACATAGTTAACACTTGATCTAGAACATAGGACATATATTGCAAAATAACCGGGAGGAGACGAGCCTTGTGTAAGAGCGCTAATCTAATCGATCTTTTTGGAGTTGCATGCATATGATGTTTATCGGGAACGAAAACCCTTGCATGTGATCAACGGTTTATTCGTTATGGGAGTAGGTTTAAACTAATTGTGTGATTGTTCTAAGAAGAGTTGAGTCCCAATATTAATTGATTGATTGATTGAATCTTGAAGTTGATTTTCCATTGAAATCGAAACCTTATGATATCTTCCCCATCTTGAATCTTTAAATCTTTTCCTTTGCTTTTGATTTTGTTATTTTGTTTAAATATTTGTATCTTAGTTTAGTTAATAATTAAAGTTCGAAAGTCTAAATAGAGGAAGATCAATTGAAAGTAGTATTCGTTGGAATTAATACAATCCATGTGGAATACGATCTTGCTTCCATGTGCTCAACTACACCCATGCACTTGCAGTGTGAAAGAAATTAGCAAACAAGGACAATGAAATTCGGACACACTGTGGGACCACACAAGCTAAAAATGGTAATATAGATTTTGAAAATGAAAATAAACCATAATTGGAAAGCATAAACCCTAAAGGGGAAATGTGATTATTTCCATTTTCACAGTTAACTTTTCTATTTTTATGCGTGTGGCAAGCTACAGTGTGTCCGAATATTATTACCCAATTATTCATTCATACAAAGATTTTGAAGCATCTGAGTTCTTCTATTTTAGATTTGGAACACAATCTGACTAATTGGTGAAAAAAGTGGACAAACTCCAAAATGCTTAGAAGGTTTGGCTTCTTTTATGTTGGCTATTAGGCCTATTTTTTTCAGTATATACATATTTCGTTTTCAATTAAAATCGTGAGATTTCGTCCCGTAATTTAAGAAACTTCCTTTAATTTTTCCAACCATTTCTAGTAGACAATATAAAACTTCTTAAATATTCGTAGAGAATACTATTTTTATGAACTTTGCTATAATTTTCTGCAATAAAACCAACGCGAGTCCTTATATTTCAATACTCCACGAGATTAACTGGATAGTTTTGACTTTGACCACTAGTCAGCTTAGATACATGAGCTAACAAATATATTTTTCACTGAAATGGTGCGGTGAGAATCTCAGTAATTATATTTTTGCAGTTTAGTGAAATTTATTAGGATAAAAAATAGTATATTATCCCAAAAAGGAAGGATTAAATAATTAATATGATAATCACAGTCCCCTAAATAAAATAAAATATGATAATCATAATCGATCCAAGAATCAGCATGTTTTGCACTAAATATCTATATAATCTTTGTCTGGAAATAAATTGACTATTTTTTAAATGTTATATAGTATTCAATAATGCTATAATGTAAATTTATTTCAATTAAAAGAAGATCGCAGCCGTTAAATGGTAGGGGCAAAAGCACAGTATAACTTAACGGTCAAAATGTGTTTGACTCAATTAAAGAAAAAAACCCTTTCTGATCCCATAATTATTACAATAATCTGATATTAAACCCCCGGGAATATCTCCTTATTACATCGACGTCCCTCTGTCCAATCTAGACCTGACACGTCCCCACTTCTGCCAGCGTGGCGCTCATTCCACAACATTATATAAATGAGCCTCCTCCGTCCTCTCTCACTCCTCCGTCTCAGTTTTCCCCCTCACATGCAAAAGTGTTTGCAGAATTGGGGAATTTAATTAATTCACTCCTCCTTCTGGATTTGTAGATACAGAAGATTTTGTAGCGATGGAGTCTAGGGTTTGGTGTGGCGTTCTGTTGGCTGCGGTGGCGTTTGTGGCGGTTCTGAGCGTGTCTCCGGCCGTGGCGGAGGAGGAGGTTGAAAAGGTGTTGACTTTGGACCACTCGAATTTCACCCACGTAGTATCCAAGCACGATTTCATCGTCGTTGAGTTCTACGCTCCGTGGTAATTTATACATTTTCGTTATCACATGAATTTACTATCCAAGTTGATTTAATCTACTCTTGTCTTTCGATTTAAATGAGCTGTAAGTTTGAGATCGGGTTTGAGTTCTGAGTGCGAGCTGTAGATACTTGATTTTTGTGCATTATATTATATGTTTTGTAGTTGTACCAATTCGCTGGCCCTGCTCTTTTGTATCGTGATTGTGAATGCAGATTGGGTTCCTGAGAATCTACATGATCTCTTAGTTGCTTCCGTTTTCTATTTATAATTTTGATAAACTATTTGTTTATAGAATAAAGATATCCGGCCACACTGTGGCCAACCACACGCTTAAAAAAAAGGAAAGTCGACTATAAAACTATAAATAATCATATTTTCCCTTTAGGGTTTATGCTTCCCAATTAGGGTATATTTCCATTTTAAAAATATATATTACAATTTTTAGCTCGTGTGGTTGGCCACAGTGTGGCCGAATATCATTACCCTTGTTTATAATGCATCTGAAAGTAAAAAATGAAAAATAAATATCATCATTTCATTCGAAAAAATCTTTCTATTATGTTAGGTTCTGACGTTTTTGTGGCTCTCATCTGTTTCATTGTAACTGGCAACTTGATTATTTTTGTGTGACTTGATGAAATATATGTTGATTTTGTGTTGATGTGATCTTTGTTTTCTGTGAAATTTATCAGAAATGCAATGTGGGTTCCAATTTTCCAAGCCAAAATTCTCTGTTAGCTTTTTATGCGAAATTGAGACTCTAAAGTACACTTTTTTATACATGCACAGATGCACTAGTGATCTTTTTTGAAAATCTTATTTATATTGATCTGGGCTCTGAAAATGGGGTCACCTTTAGATCATCACTGAATTATATTATTCATTGAAGCTCGCTTTAGAATGTGAATAATGTATACCCTGTTTATTCATGTTAACAGGTGTGGACACTGCAAGAATCTGGCTCCAGAGGTACACTCTTCACTTCTTTCGTTCTTGTTTTTCTTACAATAGGTGCTTATTATGTAAGCTAATTTTCTAATTCATTCTCTCATTGACAATTTTTCTCAGTATGAAAAAGCTGCATCCATACTGAGCAGCCATGAATCCCCCATTGTCCTGGCTAAAGTTGATGCAAATGAAGAAGTAAATAAGGAACTAGCTAGTGAGTATCAAATCCAGGGTTTTCCTACCATTAAAATCTTAAGAAATGGTGGAAAAAGCGTCCAGGATTACAATGGTCCTCGTCAGGCTGATGGCATTGTCGAATACTTAAAGAAGCAAGCGGGCCCTCCATCAACTGAGATTAAGTCGGTGGAAGACGCCAAAGGTCTTATTGATGAGAAGAAGATTTTTGTTGTGAGTTATTTTTAATTCAAAGATTTCTGGAGAATCTGTCTTCTTTTTTTTGTTAATTCAAAGATTCTGATGAATTTTATATAAATAATGTAGGTTGGAGTGTTTCCGAAGTTCTCAGGGGAGGAATTTGAAAACTTCATGGCTTTAGCTGATAAGTTGCGGTCTGACTACGAATTTGGTCATACCCTTGATGCTAAACTCCTTCCTCATGGTGAATCAGTCAGCAAGCCCACTCTTCGCTTACTTAAGCCTTTTGATGAACTGTTCGTGGATTCCCAGGTATTTCTTGATCATGCATCATGCCTTTTGATTTGTTTATTCCTTTCTTGGCATTTCTTTAAGAATTTAGTACTTATGAAGCTATTTCACTCTCAGTTGTTTACTTTGATTAATATTTCAGGATCTCAATGTCGATGCAATGGAGAAATTTCTTGCAGCATCTACTGTTCCGACTGTTACAGTCTGGAACAATGACCCTAGTAATCATCCGTATATTAACAAATTCTTCGAGGGTGCTGACTCTAAGGTACTTCTAATTGGTGTGTGTTTTTTTGTTTTATTTTTCATAACTCATATTGGTACTTTGGGATACAGTTTGCAGCCTTTTGTCTTCTTGTTGAGATGTAGTTTTACATAAAGTTGATTTAGTAAGCTTGATTGCAATAATATATTTTCTTATAAAAATCAATATACTTTTACAGGCCATGCTATTTGTGAACTTCAGCAAAGAGCAAGATGCTTTCCAGGCAAAGTATACGAATGTGGCAACCCTTTACAAGGGGAAGGGCATAAGTTTCATGTTTGGTGATGTCGATTCTACTCAAAATGCATTTCAGGTAGTCATTTTCTCCATAACTGCGTAACTTTTTTTTTTACGTTCTGTTTTTTCGAATGTATAAGATTTGACATGATAATATATCTATGTTTATATGCATGGCAGTACTTTGGACTTCAGGCGGAACAGGCACCACTGCTCATTATACAGCAAAATGATGGACAGAAGTATCTTAAAGCAAATATTGAGCCTGAACAAATTGAATCATGGCTGAAGGATTATGTGGTATTAAACACTTTTACAGCAATGATTTTTTGGTGGTGGTTCGAATACCTTTATTTCTTATTAGAAAAAAAAAATACCTTATTTTTAAATATGAGTGCAAACACCTGTTTGTGGAAGCTTTTGCAAATATTAGTTGCATCTACTTTAAATTTCCATTCAATTGGTGACAGGAAGGGCTAGTTAAGCCGTACATAAGATCAGAACCTATTCCGGAAGTAAATGATGAACCTGTCAAAGTGGTTGTTCGTAACAGCATTCAGGAAACTGTTTTCAACTCTGGAAAGAATGGTTTGTGCTCAGAACTCTTCGTTTTTGTTTAATTTTTTTAATTAGTCTTTCTTACTTGGATTTCCTACTGTTTACGCCTCTCTATTATTACAACTATGAAAGCTTTTCATAGAAAATTTGCTTCGAATAATTATATCCATCTTACATTCTCTCTCAATTTACATTTAAACGAATTGTTAATAATTATCTTAGTAACATTATGGTTTTAGAATTCTACCTATTTAGGGTTTTATGAGAGGCATGTATCCCTGGTGACACTTAACTTTAAAAAATATTACATTTCCTTTCTCTTCTTGCTTTTCACATTTTACTGCAGCTTTCTTAAATTTAGTTCCAATTTGCAATGATTTCACCTGCTGGTTTGATTTGGTACGAGGTCAGTGTTAATAATGCTATCTCCATCTTACAGTTCTACTAGAGTTCTATGCGCCTTGGTGTGGACACTGCAAGAACCTTGCTCCAATCTTGGACGAAGTTGCCGTCTCCTTCGAGAAGGATCCTGATGTTTTGATTGCTAAATTTGTAAGTTATCCTTCCAATATCGGATGTTAAGTTCTGCAAGATGTTTTCCAGGCAAAGTATAATAACTATATCTATATATTGTCACTTGCTACTCAGGATGCAACTGCAAACGATGTGCCAAGTGATACATTCGATGTTCAAGGGTTCCCGACTTTGTACTTCAGATCTGCAAGTGGTAAGTTGTTGCAGTACGATGGGGATAGAACAAAAGAGGACATGATCAACTTTATCAACAGCAATCGGGATAAGCCTGCCGACTCATCCGCAGCCAAACCTGAGTCAGCCGAACCTGAATCGGTAGACGCAGATTCTGCTAAGGATGAACTATAAACGTGAAGGAACTTCTGCAGCGGATTCTTTCTGTTTTCAGTTCCTTTATTTTCTCCTTTGACTTTGTAGGTCTAAATAAATCTGGTCTTGTCCCAGTCTTATAGTAGGATTACGTTCCGGGCTCTTCTATTAGCAGAAGATCGCATGCATGTAGGAGACATTATGATTGAGCAACTTTTTGTCTGGAGAAATTTGTTCTGAAATAAAATTTATTTATAGTTAAAAATAACTGCAGCTGCAGACATTCATAGATAAGAACATAATCAGAGCAGAACAACATGAATTAAGCAAAGACATATATAGTGCAACTAGTACTCGACCTTTTTCTCTCTCTCTCTCTCTCTCTCTCTCTCTCTCTATATATATATATATATATATATATATATATATTAGATATAAATGTATCTCTATTTTAGCCAACATTGATCCTTTCATAGGCGTTGTGCGTTGCCATTTTGAGCATGCTTAGCATCTCGTTTCTTGCCCCATTCATGAATCCTCAAGTGCAGAGCTGCAGCGGCGACAAGGTAATGCACGGCCTGCATCGGAGTGAGAACATCGATCACCTTCTTGAGCGTGTTGAGCCTCAAGTCATCAGCCATCTGCAGTAACCTCACCAACCCGTCCTGCTTGGGGGCTAGAGCCGCGTCGACTTGCCCCTCGTCCACGTCTGCGTCCTCGGTCATTGCATGCGCCAGCTGCACCATGGACGCATCCGCCACCGTCTCCTGCTGCTGCGCCAGTTTCTCCGTTATCTCCTGCTCCTTCTGTATGGTCTCCTTCTGCAACTCGTCCACCTGCACCAGCTGAGCCGGGGACAGGTCGCTCAAGTCGCTCGTGCTGAGGCCTTGCATGATCTCGTGGAGCCTTGCTTCGAGCTGGAGGCCCGACTCGGAGTAGAGCAGGTGGAAGGCCATGCTTGGGCGCCAACCCCCGATCCAGAGGAAGGCGTCCTCAAGGCTGCTACGCCATGAAGGGTTGAACATGGAGAGAACATTGGTCTTTCCCCATTTTTCTTTAGCTTGGTAGTAATGCTCGTAATGGTGGAGCACGCGCTCCACGAGGGGGCGCAATGCTAGGCGCGCCTCCACCTCCTGCTGATTCTTGGGGTAATCGAGTTGGTGGAGGCGCTCCTCTGCCTCCTTGGAGGTAGAGACGAGTTCTTCGAGGTACTGGTTCTGCTCGCGGATCCAGTACTCGAAGAAGCTGTGGAAGGAGTCGCCTTGGTCGAGCCCGTTTGCGATTGCATGTGCCAAGTAGGCGACGCTGTCGGGCGGGGTCGACATGGTTAAAGAGTTGGAGTTGGAGTTGGAGTTGGAGCTGGAGCTGTGGATTGAGGGAGGAGTGAGGGAGCAACATTTTTATAGTCGAGCAAATGCAAAATACCAGCTTGTATGGCGGTAATGGGTTTTGAAATACAATAGGTGGTTACAGCTGGTGGGTAGTATAAATTAATGTGGATATATCCATCCATCCGGTTAGTGGAGTTGAGTTCAGTGAATCTTGAAATTGAGGACTGATTCTTCTGGGTACTGGATCCAGAGTTTCTAAATATTGGAGAGGAGTTTTGTTATGTCATGTTAGTGCAACTTGCCTTGACGGTGTTGTCCGTTCTTCGCAGTCGGTTTTGTCCATCTAAATTAATCAATATTATAAACACTTTGCCCAACTACTTTTTCCATACTCTCTTTATAGTTGAGTTTCTTTTCTTTCTTTTTTTAGTTATTCTAACACATTCCTAATTAGAGGTGGCAAAGTTGTTAGACCCATCCACTCCACTTTTTTCGAATTCTAAAACTACTAGTCCACTCCAACCCGAAATTAGATCTCGACACTTTTAAATAAAACCTAGTGTCTAATATCAATATCTATATCTATACCTATTATAAAAGAACGGATTCTTACAAAATTTGATTTACTTAATATATCCTTTATAAAATTTAATTTGTTTAATATATCCTTTTTATTATATTTGTTTTAAAGACATTAATGTAAATCTATGTAATTAATTGAAGAATCATAATTATATTAGAAGTCTACCCGCAGATTCTAATACTACAAAACTTAAAATACAAGGGTTAATAATTAAAGAATTATTATTTTAACACGGTATAAAATGAAACTCTTTCAAAAAACTGGTTAAATAATATTGTCAAGATAGTCAACATATCACATGTTACTAAGTAGTAGTGGATTGGTATAAAATTCTAATACTACTTCAAAACTTAAAACAAAAAAAAAGGATTCATAATTAAGGAATTATTTTAACATATACGAAACTCTTTAAAAAAAAGATGGTTAAATAATTTTATCAAGATAGATATAAATTTCACAGAACCCTTAATCATATTTTTGAAATATAACTTTCACAAATGCCTTATAAGTCGCGTCTGATGCGGTTCATCTTTGTTGTGCAGTGCACACCTCTGTGACTTGTTACTACAGTTCAACTTAATAAATTAAACATATTTTTATATAGTTAATCTTGATTCATCTCACTTCATTTATATCGGGGCCATTATGTTTAAATAATGAGTGGAATGTAATTGAGAAATATAAATTAGTCTATTACAATAACGAATTGAAAAAAAAAATATTTGACAAGAATGATATATAGAAACTTCTATTTTATCATACAAATCAGGGAAACCTATATAGATCAGTGTTAAGCTTATATAGACAAAATTTTCTAATGAAACTCAATTTATTATTTGTATTGCTTATTTTATTTAAAGATTATTCAATAATCTATATATACTACGGTAATTTATAAAATTCTTACAAATGAATCGATAATATTAAAATAAATAAGCCGGAATAAAAATTGTGAATCATGTCATGCTCGAAGATTGTCGCAATGATAAAGAAGTTGTTTCCGGAAATATCAAGATGCAATTAAATTAAAAATTATACAAAAATGCATATACCACATTTATTATATACAAATACAAGTTTAAAATAATCATACATATTATCTAAGTGGGATACGATACATATAATACAATGTTTGATGAGTATGTAGCAATGTATATATAGTATGCTTGGTGGAGGGTATATTTCATCAAGACATGCAATTTTTTAATGATTTATGATTGTATTAAATTTTGTATCCCTAAGTAGACATCTCAATGGTGCATCTTCAGTCGGTACGCGGTAAGGTTATATGTTTAAATTCCACCGCTCTCCTCCCTCTGCCCAAGTTTTAAAAAAAAGCAAAAATACTGATTTAGAGGTTTGAGCATACAACATTCAACTAAATATATATATATATATATATATATATATTCTATGAAGCTCGGCCCGTCAAGTAAGATATATTTGATAATAAGAGAAACTTGACTCTTATAGTTATAACTCAATTACCCATGATTTTCAATGCTATGATACACAACAATTTTTTTTTTTTTTGGGTAAAAAACTTGCATTACTAAGCCAAATTGACACGAACAACATCAAGACGCCAAGACGTGTAATCTGACTCACTCCCAAACAATAACACTTTGATATTCAGAAGCAAAATTAGATAGACAACATTATTTTAATAATCAATATGTTTTCATTATCTATTTCCTAATTAATACGTGTTTAGCTCAAGTACATATAAATATGTCAATACATAAGTTACATAAATTTTTTATTTGAAACATAGAGTTTTTATTCCCAAATAAATGTAAATAATGATTAGATTTATAAAAAACTATAATTGAAAAGAAAAAAAAAACAATATAATAGTAAGTTCTTTTCCAAGATGCACATATATGTACATGTATATTGATAAATATTATTTAATTATATTGAACCCATTTTTATTGCAATGTTGCAAGAATAAAGTTTGAGCATGTAATTTTTGTTAATTTGTATATCATGGATTTGAAGGTTTTAATTTACAGGGCCATTTAAAGTTTTGATTTGAAATTAATTATGCAAAATTAACAAATGTGCGTTTCGTACAATATTGAAAAATAAACGATTATTATTAATTGAATACACTCGATCCCGCTCTTTTTGAGCCGTATTCCATATTGAGACGTCTCATCCATCTTGACTCATTTCCTAAAAAGGAAACAATTAACACTTCAACCTACTCAGTTATCATCTTTTTATCCTACGGAGGGAGTATGAATTAATAATATAGAAAACACGAAAATAAAGATAAATGATAATAGAGAACCGTAGAAACGCCACATAGTACAAACATAAACTTCGTTAGTATGAACATAACTTTGCTATTATATATATGTGATATATTGATAAGATCTTCGAATTTTCTTCTATCTCATTGTATAGTATAGTATAGTTCCGGTTATTTAGAAACAATCAAAATACAATAAATGAAAGAAATTTGTGAGATATATAAATTTTTTGAATAATTACTTTTTATTGTTTAAATTAAATTTTCAATAAACTGCGCGCAAATCATTTGGAGAATTAAGATAAATAGGAATGAAGAGATTTGTTGAATGCCACATAGAATTTTTGCTAAAGTTATCGTGAGCAAGACTACTAATTTTTTTTTAATGAAGGAAAATGATTCTTGTTTTGAAAAAGTCCTATGTGGCACTCGCCAAATCCCTATATTCCTATTTATCTAAATCCTCCAATTTTTTGAATTGTTAAGCAAAATAATTGATTTTACATAATGTTCAAAACGATCAATATGCCGAATCAGACCAAGTGATTGCTGAGATTCACTCAGAAACATCCACTTTGAATTTTAAAGAGAAAGTTCAAAAACATATTTATTCTGATTCAGACGGAGAAATGCATTGCAACGCCGATATCATGCACCTGAATTTACATATGGAAATGTTCATCTATTACCAAAAATAAGTTTCATTTTTTTATTTGTAGCAAACAAGTAGTTAGCTTATCGGAATCAAAGTAACTAAGAATGAAAGTAACTAAAATGAGAGTTTTCTTTGGCCACCAAAGATCTAATTGTAGAAAGAATCAAAATCAAAAGTTTCGGATTACTCTTTAGAAAACGTTGTTGGTGAGAAAAAAAATGTGAATGAACGACCTCACAAATTGAATTGGAACCGTGAATCTGTAATTAAATCTATATTTATTGGTAAATACAATATGAATCAAATTAAAGTTGAAATAGTACAAGACAATTGATTTTTTATCTTATCATTGTAATACATTAAACTAATTAACGTTTAATTTTAAATAATTATGAATATATGTAAATATAATGTAAATTAAATATATATACATATATACTATACTTGAAAAAGAAAATAGAGATAACGAAAAAAAGTGTGAGAAATTAAAACTTGATACTTGGGACACTTAAAAATTGTTATACCCCTTATCATTATATATTATAAATTAATTAACTATATAGATATGAAAACCATTAATGAGATTAAACATATATATATTTTAGAATATTACTTTATTGTTAATATTTCAATATTCAAATATTTTGTTGTTTATTATAAATGAAAATCCCAAACAAAGATATTGTTACAAAAATTATATTAATTTTTTATGTATTAATTATGACTTCCATTTAACTATTGCTACTTTTTCTTTTTATATGTAGTGTTCATTTTAACAAGGTAATCATAGGATTAAATAGGTCTGAGGTTGATATGAGTAATGAAATTATTTTTTAAACGGTTTTGGAACGAATATTGTTAGAGATAATTTAAATAAATTTAAATTTGAAAAATAATTGATGGGAGGTACGAAACCCATTATCATTCCTATTTGCATATACTTGCTAATAATTGTTGAAGTTAATAGTCAAAATTAATAATATATATTACAATTTTTTTATTTATAAATATATTTGTAATAAATTAATTATCTTAAATAAGAGTTTATACGTACGACGCACAATCTCTGTACAAAAAATTGGCTTCTTCAAATTTTGAACTCGAGAAATTTAGGAAATACTCCTATCTCACTAAAAGAGAAAAAAAAGGACCGTCCGCTATTCATGAATGATACATAGTACTAGTATGTTTTTAAATGATAAAATATTAGTAGTATTCAATTGGATCCTGTATGTGAAGAATGTGGCCATACTTCTTACTTCAGCTTTAAAAAGGTTATAGTTGACAACCTTTCAACACAATCGATTTGCGCATGAAGCTACAAGTATAAATTTTGTCTTCTCTCATATTTTTCCTTTTCTGCGGCGCTATTTATAGGTAATGACATTTCACTATATATAACTACTGTTGGGGAAAATATGAATGAAACGAACAATAAACTGGATTATCTGAAAGGCGTGAGAACACTTTCAGATCGAATCAATTTGACGGTTCTATCGAATTATTCAATCAGATACAATTCAGAGTATATCAAACTTTAGTATGAATTGTTTGAGAATGCAGAACCAGAAAATGAAAATTGATCAGCGCACCAAAAACTGATTCGAATCAGTTTTTTATGTAGTTTTGCAACTTTACAAAAAAATGCAAAATAGTCCCTCGAAATTCCGAAAATTAAATTTCCGATGAATTTTCTACACAGCTCGACCCCAGCCAGGGGCTCTGCCCCTTGGACCCCGCCAGGGGCTGCCGCCCCTTTGACCCCGCTATCGGGGGCGCTGCCCCCGAACCCCGTCCTTTAGGGGCGAAGCCCCTAAAATCATAATAAATTCATATAAGCGTGCACTCCGCACCACCAAACTTATATGATGTATTATTATGACGATACTGATCAAACAAGTCAATCCAATTACACTAAAATATCCAACAATCCTCCCCTATTTTAGTGTAATCCTTGATTAACTAAAACAAGTCATCTCAAACCTTCAAACATTTGCATAAATGAAATATCGTGACGATTGAATTTCACCTTAGTACACTACACATTCCATATATTCGAATAACAGGGTATCTCTAAGGATTGAACCCTGTGAATTCATATTGAATACACGAAGATAATGTACACAAAAGTTTACATACTTATATGTTCTATCTTGACACTATATTTTACTAGCCTGTGTCCTTATCCTTCATAAGCATGTCAAAGCCAAGTCCTAGCTTCTTGAAGCGGCTAAACTTCATGCTCATATAGGTAGCTCTTTTATTCTTGCACCTGCACATGCAATTTGTCAAAAGAGCTATTAAAAATGTATACATTCAACCTCCTTAACTTGCAGGTCCGAACACATACCTTGGGATAATTCTTTAATGTGTTCCAATCTCTAGATATTAAGCCTTCCACATTGAATTCAGCACCTAGCGTCATACTAGATAGGAATTGGGTATCTTAATATTAGAGATTTCTAGTGGACTTTAAACCCATCCCTATAGCCGACTTGCGCACAAGATCTCTACTTAACCCTTTGGTTAAATGATCGGCTAAATTGTGTTGAGTTCTCACAAACTCCACAGATATCACACCATCCGTGATAAGTTCACGTATCATGCTATGTCTAACACCTAAGTGTCGAGACTTCCCATTGTACACTTGACTAAATGCCTTAGCCAAGGTAGCTGCACTATCACATCTGATAGATATTGGTGACAACGGTTTAGGCCACAATGGAATTTTATAAACCAAATTTCTTAGCCATTCAGCCTCTTTACCAGCTGCTGCTAAAGCCACAAACTCAGATTCCATTGTTGAATTAGTGATGCAAGTTTATTTCTTTGATGCCCAACATTGGGAATTGGTATTCGAGAGATAACCTAAAACATAATCAACACAGGAAGCAATTCCACCCCTACCAGTCCCGGATTGTTAACTGAAGCTGGAATTGAGGCTCCCATCCTTGCAATCGTCTTCAGCCTTGTCTTGAACTCTTAGTTGGGAATAGACCATCTAGTACCTAGTGTACGACCAGCTCATGGGTAACCAACTAGTCATTGGTTCCTGTTGTTGGATAAGAGACTTTCAACATCTCCTAACAGGAAGCCAGAGAGCAGCTAGAGATTGAAACAAGGAACTCGTTCAATGTCTAGGAGGAATTATAAATACTATTAACCTGACTCCTTAACTTAGTTTATTTCTAGGTGGATCTAAATCCATTGATTTAAGACCTACATAGCACCACCGCCAAGAAGGAATGTCCAACCACTTAAGAATGATCTTCCAAATTGGTAATCCAACTTGCATCATAATAACCTTCAAGAACAGAAGGAAATCCAGAATAAGTCAACCCATAATTCATAGTTCCTTTCAAGTATTTAAATACTCGATTAATTGCTTGCCAATGGATTAAGCTCGGATTGTGAGTATATCTACTCAGTTTTCCAACAGCAAAGGCTATATCAGGTCTGGTACTAATCATAGCATACATGAGAGAACCAATAGCCTTTGAATATTCAAGCTAATTCACAACAACTCATTTATTAGGCACGAGTTTCGCACTAGGATCAAAAGGAGTTCCCATTGGAGAACAATCTTTGAGATTAAACTTTTCCAATACCTTCTCAATATAGTGTGATTGAGAAATAGAAATCCCATGTTCTCCACGTGTGATCTTAATTCCAAGTATCATATCAGCCTCTCCCATGTCTTTCATATCAAACTTAGATGACAAGAATTCCTTTGTTTTATCAACTTGATCTTGGTTAGTACCAAAGATCAAGATGTCATCCACATATAAGCAAATGATTACTCCTTACCAGAAGTATCAAACTTGCTATATACACACTTGTCTGCTTGGTTAAGTACAAAATCATTAGACAACACAATATCATCAAACTTTTGATGCCATTGCTTAGGGGCTTGCTTTAGTCCGTAAAGAGATTTCACCAACTTACAAACTTTATGTTCATTACCAGGCATGACAAAACCTTCCGGTTGTTTCATGTAAATCTCTTCATCCAATTCACCATTCAAGAAGGTTGTCTTAACATCCATTTGGTGAATTACAAGATTATGTATAGCTGCAAGTGCTAACAATAATCTAATGGTGGAAATCCTAGCCACAGGACCAATCTAGCTTTATACTTGTCTATGCTTCCATCTACCTTCATCTTCGTTTTGAAGATCCATTTACTACCCAATGGTTTACACCCAGGTGGTAAATCAGTCAATTTCCAAGTATTGTTGTGCATTATAGAGTCAATCTCATCTTGGATTGCCTCTTTCCAGAATGCAGCATCCCTAGAAGCCATAGCTTCATTGTATGTCCTTGGATCACCATCAATATTGAAACAATATTGATACTGAAAGTTAATTTCAGTCCTTGATCCTTCCACCAAATACAGTTGGAAATCATCACCAAATGTTTTAGCTTTTCGTGCTCTAATACTCCTCCTAGGCTCAGGAGGTGTATTAGTCACTCTGTCACTCTTACCAGAGTTACTAGAGCTTGCAATCATGTCTCCAGGTTTAGGTAAAGATGTGAATATATTCTCATTGCCAAAATCAGCATCCCTTGACTCAATAATAGAGTGCACAGCTACATAGTCATTAGATTCTATGACATAGAACATATAACAAACTGAATTTTCAGGATAGCCAATGAATACACAATCTATACCTCTTTGGCCTATGGTTTTCATTTTAGGGTCAGTTAGTCTCACCACAGCTCTACAACCCCAAACTCTAAAATAACTCAGTTTTGGTGGTTTCTTATACCAAAGTTCATAAGGAGTTATCTTGTTCCTTTTATTAGGAACTCGATTCAATAAATAACAGGCTGTCAACATAGCCTCACCCCAAAAACCTTCACTTAGACCAGAATAGCACAACATTGAATTAACCATTTCTTTCAATGTTCTATTCTTTCTTTCAGCTACACCATTTTGTTGTGGTGTATATGGAGCTGTGGTCTGATGTACTATACCAGTAGATTGAAAGTACACTAAATCATAGTACTCACTTCCCCTATCAATGCGAAGAGTTTTAATCTTCATACCATGACGGAGCTCTACCTCCTCTTTATAGATTTTAAATTTATCAAGAGCTTCGTCTTTCGAATGGCACAAATAGACATAGCAATATCTAGTAGCATCATCAATAAAAGTAACGACAAACTTTTTATTACCAAGTGACGAAGTAGAATGAAAATCACACAAATCACTATGTACAAGTTCTAATAAAGAAGTATCTCTAACAACATGCTTAGTGAAAGGCTGTCTATTAATCTTAGTCAACATGCAAGTTTTACAGTTTTCAGCATTCAACTCAAAAGCAAGTATCAAACTCATTTTCGACATATCTTTCAATCTCTTATAGTGACATGTCCTAGTCTAGCATGCCATAATTCTACTTTGCCAAAATTATTACTAGAACTAGTAGAAGCCATGCAAATAGAATTCCTAACAAAAGAAATATCCAAATTCAACTTAAACATACCATTCAGATAACCAAATCCTACAAAGGAACCATGTCTCGACAAGATAAACATGTCACTTTCAAATACTTTCTTATAGCCACAATTATTCAACACAATACTAGACACCAAGTTCTTACGAATACCAGGTACATACAGAACATTACTTAAAGACAAAGAGTTTCCAGAGGTAAATACTAGACTAACAGTTCCTAGTCCTTTGATTGGTTCGGTAGCAACATTGCCCATCTTTAATAAAGATTCATATTCAATTGGCTTGAAGTCCTTGAACCATTGAAGATCCTTGCATAACCCGAATCAACCCACCAAGAGACATCATCATCCTGCACATAAAATGCTTCAGAGATAATGGATACGTAATTCTCAACAGAATGATCATAGGGTACCAAAAACAGACCTGATTGCTTTCCGGGATCCTTGGATCCACTTGAACCAGCCTCGTTTTTTCCTTTTCCTCCACCCTTTCCAGACTTGCAGTCCTTCTTGAAGTGCCCGATTTTACCACACTTCCAACAAGTCAGCTTAGGCTTCTTATTAGGAGCCTTACTGTTGTTCCCTTGAAACTTTCGTTTCCCTTTACCAGCCTTGGAGCCAGCCTTCGAGGATTCACCCTCTCCCACCATGTTAACGGAGGAACCAACCACTGTTTTAGTATCACCAACAGAACCTCTTTCTATATCACGTATGGATTGTTCAATTTGGAAATGACTTCCAAGTTCAACCAAAGTCAGTTCCTCCTTTTTATGTTTCAGATTATTCTTAAAATCCTTCCAGGAGGGTGGCAACTTATCGATGATACTAGAAACAGAAATGCATTCATCCATTTTCATATCATATAGGCGAATTGTCCCAATATCCTAAGAAATTCATTATACTGCTCCATGACAGGCCTTGAATCTACCATTTTATAGTTTATAAAATTGCCAACAAGAAACTTATTGCTCGAGGCATCTTCTGCCATGTATTTGGCTTCGAGGGAGTTCCACAATTCCTTTGCAGACTCTACGTTTTGATACACATCAAAGAGGGAATCAGACATACCATTCAAGATGTGGCCACGACATATGTAATCATCGTTCTCCCACTACAAGCGTCTCCTCGTTTGCTCCAGAGTTTCGTCTTCAACAGTCTCGGGCATGGGGGTACTCAGAACGTACACAACCGTGAGATTCGTCAACATGAAATGCATCTTCTTCTGCCAGCATCTGAAATCCTGCCCAGCAAACTTGTCCGACTTCTCGAAATTCCTCGTCATGTCTTTCACAGATTCCTTGTTCGCCATCTTCAGAAAAATTGATTCGATCTTTGTTGGGAAAAATATGAATGAAACGAACAATAAACTAGATTTTCTGAAAGGCGTGAGAACACTTTCAGATCGAATCAATTCGACGGTTCTATCGAATTATTCAATCGGATACAATTCAGAGTACATCAAACTTTAGTATGAATTGTTTGAGAATGCAGAACCAGAAAACGAAAATTGATCAGCGCACCAAAAACTGAATCGAATCAGTTTTTTATGTAATTTTGCAACTTTACAAAAAATTGCAAAATAGTCCCTCGAAATTCCGAAAATTAAATTTATGATGAATTTTCTACACAGCTCGACCCCAGCCAGGGGCTCTGCCCCTTGGACCCCGCCAGGGGCTGCTGCCCCTTTGACCCCGCTATCGAGGGCGCTGCCCCCGAACCCCCGTCCTTTAGGGGCTTCGCCCCTAAAATCATAATAAATTCATATAAGCGTGCACTCTGCACCACCAAACTTATATGATGTATTATTATGACAATACTGATCAAACAAGTCAATCCAATTACACTAAAATATCCAACAACTACTTCCTCCGTCTCACCCAATTTATCTATATTTTTTTAAATAAATGTCCTACTTAATTTGTATGCCTCCAAATAAAAAGGATTATTAACTCTTCAAAATACTTTAAAAGTGACAGAACCTACTCACTATATCTTTTTATCCTTATTTTAAAAGTGGCAAGAACCTACTCACTATATCTTCAACAGTAAATAGTGAATTGAATGAGAAAGAGGGAGTAATATAAAATTAGTATTATCAAAAAAATTATCCTTATCTTTAATTTCCGTGCCGAACAATAGATATACAAATCAAATGAGATGGAGGGAACAAAATATATTCCCTCCATTCAGAAACAAGTGTCATGTTGTGTGCTGGGCACGAAGATTCAGAAAGCAAGTGAGTGGAGTAAAAATTAGAATGTAGGGGTATTGTTAATAAAGTAGCTTAGTTTGGTAATCTTTGTTTACTTTTGACTCCTTTTAAAGATGATGTTGATGCCAATTTATTGTTTAAATTTGGGCAGATTTAATTAATGGTTGAGTAATTAAATTTTTCATCTATTGTTTTTAATTTTTCATAGAAATCACAAGGGTGGCATCATCAGCCCACAAAAATAATGGCATCACCAGCCCCAAACACCAGAAAATGAGTAAATAAGAATGCAAGAACCTGCTCGAAGAAGTCTCAATACACCAGGGCAGAAAAGCCCTAATTTTGGGAGATACTCTTCATCGCTCAAATGCCTGATTTTTATTCCTGGAGTTTGTCGGAGATGATGGAGCGACAGTCCGCAGACCAAGCTTTGATGGCCTTCCTTTTAGCCCGATATTTTGCACAGTCGGACATAAAAAAAATACGTAAGGATCCTCAGCAGTTGCCAGAGTCATCGCCATCTTAGATCCAGAGGGCGGCATCAAAGCTTCGGCCGCCATCAATGGATTGTCCGGCAACATCATCAGATTTTCAAAGGGTGGAGTCTGAGAATCGGCCGCCGTGAATAAAGTTTCAGGCACCATATCGATTAAGCAAGAGTCCAATTCTCATGAATAGGTAGGAATCGGAGAGAAATGGGTGGCAGTTGGGCATGAGATATCATGCCAATTGAAGGTCGATTCCAAGAGAAAATGAGGGATTCAAAGGAAGACAGATCAGAGGGTGAAGAGAATGTGCTGCGATGGATCTAGGGTTTCGCTTTGAGGGGGAAAGATGGATCGAGAGAAATGTAATGGACTGAGATATGTCTGCTTGAAATGTTTTGGACTATTAATTTTGCCCAAAATCAGTTTTAGTGGATATTTTAAGATGGGTAATTAGAAAAATAATTAGTGGGTTTTAATTTAGACTAATTGGAAGTGGGTGGGTAAGTGAGTGTCAAGGGTAGTAATTTTAGTAAAGTAAGGAGGGTGGTAGTATTATACAAAAAGTAGAGTAAAACACTTGTTTACAAATAAATGAAATATGATACTCCCTCCGTTAGCGAAAAAGTGAACCATTTGGAGCTCGGCAAGGAGATTAAGAAAATTGATAAAGTAGTTGTGAGTGAGGTAAAAATAGGATACTAGGGGTATTGTTAAATATTTGCTTAGTTTCTTAATCTCTTTCCTTTTTCTCTCTCTTCTTTTATTCTTTTTCAATGAACACTTAATTTTCTGATCTCTTCTTTTATTCTTTTTTCAATGAACACTTAATTTTCTGATAGTTCTTTTTTCTGTTTATACATTAAAATGTTCATTAATTTTTCTGCTATGTTCGAATTTGTGGAGCTTCATTTAAGTTTTATTACCATGTACAATCGAGAGAGAGAGAGAGATAGAGAGAGATTAATTTTTCATGCACTAAAGAACTGAAATTCAAAAAAAAAAGCTTGATTCTACCAAAGCAATAAATGCAAAATGTGAATAAAATAAACAAATTCCCTTCTCATTTCACTGGTTCCAACAACCAAAAATATTCACAAGTTTGGGGGGAAATTTTGGGGTGTATGTTTTGAGGGAAATCCAATATCACCTAACACTATAAATAGAGGGGCAGTCTCCTCACATTCATTGAACAAAGTCATAAATACAACAAACAACAAAATGCAATCTAGCAGGCAAAGGCCAGATTTCACAGAAATTCAAAGGAATAATATTGCAGTTTGGCTTCTTCAAAGTTCCAGCAACTCGAAGCTTTGATATGGTGCAAAACAGGAAGTTGCAGAGCTTTTTAACATAGGCCTCTCAACTGTTTGGAGAATCTGGAAGGCAGCTAGTGCTCAGGAAGCCCTGGGACAGCATGTTAAATTGGTGTCGATGAAAAAGGGGCCAGTACACAAAGATAGAAAAGTTATTGGTGAAGAAAAACTGAAAAACATGTCAGTACTAGAGAGAAGTAGTGATGGTCCCGGTAACGAGTATCTGGTGTATGGGAGGGAGGGGAATACATCAGTAGCAATTTTTGTTTGCTAAAATCTTTTCACTAAGTTATACTGCGCAGGTTCGTTGGCTCGACAACTGGAAAAGTCAGTTGGAGCTACGCTACAACTGAGTTGCTCAGTTGGAGCTGATCACACAGTTGGCAGCACAACTGGCTCCTATGCCTGAAGTTTAGCTGTATGCACCAACTGGCTCCTATGCCTGAAGTTTAGCTGTATGCACCAACTGAAGTTTAGCTGTATGTCGGGATGAATGGCAGATTTTAATGCACTGTTTTAGAAAAAAGTTTCTCTCGGGAATGACGGTGATGGAACGCGTCATGGGGTGGTGTGAAACACTCGCGCGCGTGAGGAGATTAGGTTACACTATGGCAGCCCAATCGCGATCTACAAGCATGGTCTAAGGGACTAGACTAGCTTTCTAATGAAGTGACCGTTTGGCTAATTCAATGCGAATAACTTGTAACAGATGCTTGAATTGAATTCAAAACACCCGCCTTAATAAAAAAAAGAACAAGTTAACATAGTGTTGTTCAGTCGGCGTTGACCACGACTATCTCCTCTACTCAGCATACACTCAATAGACTCAAGTCGCATGTTCAGTTGAGGTTTGACTCCATCGATCAACTGAACTAAATGGGAAGGCGAACTCGCTCAGTTCCCCCTCAAGTTGAGATTCCCCCTCAACTTGTGATCTGCTATCTTCAAAACTTCGCGATCAATATGAATGTTTACAACAATGCATACTGACCCTGCAGGATAGTATGCTCTCAGTTCATCCTGTTCTTGCAGCCCGCAGGATGAACTCCTTATCCAACTCAATTGGATTGAGAATTGGAAGCTATTGGAGCTTCCTGGAAAACTCGAACTAAGTCATCAGTTCGAATCACCTTTCCTTCATTATTCACGTAGACTGTTGACTGAAATTTATTGGGTGTGCGTGCAGTCCAGTTGAGTGGTGGATAACCTTGTCTCTGAGGAGCTTGGTTTCGACTCGGCTGAGCCGGTCGATTCTTCCTTGGTAAGTACTGTCTAGGTGGACGCCCAAACTGTCTTGCTCCTTGAGCATACCCGAAGTGAGGATAACTAGGACCATTGAACTGGTCACCATAGTTTTCTTGTTGTCGGTATGCTTGCTAGTAATGGGGCGGCACTGGAAATGTCTGATTAAAGAAGTGAGGATTGTTCCAATTTGGATGCCTCTGCTGATAATGCTGAGTTGAATGGTTTGGCTTGTGCCTGGGCTGATCCTTCCTTGGCTGCGTAGGTCCTTTTCGTCGGTTCCTCCTCGCTCTCCGACCTCGGGGTCTTGACTTCCTTGAAGATCTCTCAGCATCCTTTGAAGTACTAGCTTCAGTCTCATGACGTTCTTCAATTGGAACCTTCTTCCCTTTATTCTTCACATGAGTCTCGACAGTTTGAGGGATGACTGAAGTCTCTTAAACTGTGACTTCGACTGAGTCAGGTTGAGCCTGAAGTGCCTCAGTCGGCGATCCAATTTCCTTGACGAACTGAGATAATTGAGCTCCAGTGTCAGTGGCTGGATTGTATCCTTGACCTTCAACACATTTGGGAGGTCTTTAGTGGCTTATCATGCTCTCTAGAGCTGAGCTTGAGGCATGAAGAGATACTATCTTCTCATTTGCAAACTTCAGCTCCATTTGCAAGTGATAGATGTATTTAGCCTGAGTCCTGGTCATGTGGATCAAGTGGATGACCTGACTATTGGTAGACTGAGCAACTTCTTCATGGAGTCTGCGGTTTTTCTCCATGAGCTTCTCTACGTCTGATCCCTCATGATCGGTTCGTTGCTCAAGTTGTCACATTCAACTTGCAGCTCCTTGCACTGTACAACTTGTCTAGTGCACAATCTGCTAAGGTGTTTGACCTCATCCCATGACGGCTTTATGTCTTCATCAATTTCTTTTGTGTCTTGGTTAACAGAAGAAACATTTTGAGTGGGATAGAAAGAAGAGTTTACCTCATCAGTTGTCTCTTACGACAATGTCATGAAGCACTGGTCTTTTCCTTAGATTCCGCATTCCAAGGGACTTGGTATTGGATTACGAGTTTCAATGGACCTGGTATTGGATTACGGGTTCCAAGGGACCTGATGACTCTGATTTCGGGTTCAAAGTCAGACCTAAGGTTTTGGATTTTGGGGAATATCCAACTGGGAAGCCTTCAACCTTGAGGGAAATGGAGGCTTCAACCTAAGGCTCTATATTCAATCTCTTGCGAGAGAATCCGGTCTGACACAATACATGCAAGAACTTGTTTCTAGACTCAATCAGGAAGAGGGATTTTTGAGAGACTAGATGGAAGAACAGTAGAAGGTGTGAACACTACTTTGACAAGACTTCATCGGAGGTCTTCTTGTTCGGAGAGAAAGAGGTGATAGGATACTGCCGCTTCACTCTTGATTTTTCTCTCTAGGAACTTCTTTTGTTCGCTCTTGTGTCTGTATTGAGCTTTGGTGTGGAGACCTTTATTTATAGAGGGAGTTCAAACTAGTCGTTGGAAAAAGTCGTTTGATCTCTGCCAAAAGCATGGCACTCCACCAGCTTTTCTGAAAACTTTTCTAAAATGGTAACTACGACCTTTGTTTTTTGCACGTCGCTGTTGTCGGCCCATTTATGGTAAGTTTTCCAGCTGACTTGTGCTTCCGAGTAGATTCAAATCTGGACCGCAACTCCTCCGTCTTCAGCGTCTTCAAAGTCTTCTGTTCTCCGCTTCGCGACGTCTGACTTTGACACATCTTCTCTTCACGCTTGAACTGTATGCCTTCAACTGCGTGGGTCAGTTGAGGAGTCAATTGAGCTGTTTTCCAACTCAGTCCGTGTTTCAGTTAAGGTTGATGTCTCAACTGAACTTTAGTCTCAACAAAGCTGGACCTTACCTGAGTCTGGGTCTTAGCTGTGTTTGGGCCTCAGGTAAGTTCTTCACGAACTTCCTTCTTTAGTCCGACTGACTTCTTCTGCTTGAAACCTTGTAAAGATAAAATCTCTATGGTTCAAACAGTTAGCTCTAGCTAAGATCAGACTAAAGGCATTCATCTACTCGGTTGGGGTCAGTTGGGTTTTGGTATCTTTTGAAACCTTTTACTAATTTTCCTAACAAGTAGCATTAAAAAAGTTGCAGCTCAACTAGATATTAACACAAGCTTGGTTCATAGGCGAGTTAAGGAGAAAAGAATGAGACCACATACTAATGCCATCAAGCCACACTTAATTGCTGCCAACACGATTGCTAGGCTTAAATGGAACCTCAGTCAACTTACTTGCATCAGTAGCAATGGAAAAATTCAATTTCAGCCAATGTATAATGTCATTCACATTGATGAGAAGTGGTTTGTTCTCACAAAAACCACACAAAGATATTACATTTTGGCAGATGAAGTGGAGCTACACAGAACATGCAAATCCAAAAGTCACATTGACAAAATCATGTTTATGTGTGTAGTTGGAAGGCCTCTTACTGATAAATGAAGGCAATGTTATATTTGATGGGAAATTTGGAATATTCTCATTCACATTTCAAGAGCCTGCAGCAAGGAATTCAAAGAATAGACCAAAAGGCAGCATCATTACAAAGCCTATTGTGGCTATTACCAAACCAGTTATGAAAGAATGTTTTATTAATCAGGTAACTACTGTAATTGATGCATTTCAACCACTTATTTTACTATCAGAATGTGTGCAAACATTCATCATTTAGCTATGATCAGATTGTTCCAATTATCAAAGCAAAATGGCCCAAAGGCATCAGCAAAAACATCATTATACAACAAGATAATGCAAGGCCACATATTAACAATGATGATCCAGATTTCCAAGCCATAGCACAATCTGATGGATTCAATATCAGAATGGAGTGCCAACCACCCAACTCACCCGACACAAATGTGAATGGCTTAGGCTTTTTCAGAGCTATACAAACACTCAAGGATTAGAAAATGGCTAATACAGTAGAAGGGTTGATAAAGAATGTGCAAGATGTATATGAAGAGTTTCCATCCTACAAGTTGAATGATGTTTTCCTAACATTACAAGGCTACTACATGGAGATAATCAAAGGGAAGGGAACCAACAACTACAAAATCTCACACATAGGTAAGGAACAACTAAGAAGGCAGGGAAAACTACCAGAAACACTTGAAATTAAAGAGCAGGTGGTAATTGATATATTTGAGTATCTAAAACTGCATGATAATGCAGAAAGTGCAATCTAACACATCGAGCATCTAGTTGAAAGAATGCAGCAGGTGGAATTAGAAGAGTAAGAGTCATTTGTGCAGCTTTTTGGTCAAGGTTTACAGGGACAAACAATAAAGATGTCCTTTTGTTGTTTGGAATGTAAATTGTCCTTGTTTGGATCCTATTTTGTCTCAGCATTTTCAATGAAAAAGAAATTTGCATAATTGACTGTTTTATTTCTCATTTCAACCTCCAAAACTAGGTTTGTAAAAACCTATTGGTGACATCAATAAGAATGTGGTGTAGTATCGTATCTATCAGTTTCAACCTATGGGTGGCATCACAAAATGCATCAGAATGTTGCTGATTCATCATTTGCCAACACATTCATATTCTCATTTCAGCAAAATGCACAGAATTTCATCATATTCTCAGCAAAATTCATATTCTCAGCAAAATGCACAGAATTCTTCATAATCTCAGCAAAATTCATATTCTCAGCAAAATGCACAGAATTTCATCATAATCTCAGCAAAATTCATATTCTCAGCAATTCACAACAATTCACACCATAAATGGCATCACCACCCAACACCAACCAACACAAAAACACAATGAATGGCATCACCAGCCAACACCCCCCAACAAAATGAATGGCATCACCTGATTCAGAGGAGTCTTAGCACACTAGGGCAGAAAATTCCCAACATCTCGGTGTTATACTCATTGATTCTTGCTCTTTTACGTCGTGACTGCTCGATGGATTTTTCATCGGTGATGGTGAGCGGGTGGGCAGCAATCCAATCATCGTACTCTTTGACTCTCGCAACATATTTGGCATGTTCAGACATCAAATAGGAGTAGGGCTCCAGCACCATCGCCTCAGAATGGATTTCAGAAGCAGCTACCGAACCAGAGGGTGGCAAGAAAGCTTCGGCCGCTGTTAATGGTTTGACCGGAGATGAGAGGTCGATGAAGCCCGAACCAGAGGGTGGCAATGAAGCTCCGGCCGCCGTCAGTGGTTTGACTGGAGATGAGAGGTTGATGAAGTCCGATCCAGAGGCTGAATACTCGGAATCAGGTACCATGAAGCAAGTTTCAGGCACCACCGTCTCCGAATCGACCGTCGTCTCAGAATCCAGCACCATCAGCACCAAATCAGAACTGGGCGGAGATAAGAGATCGATGAACTCCGATCGAGAGGGTGGAAACGATGAATCGGCTGCCATGAAGCAGATTTCAGCCACCACCGTCTCCGGTAATCATATGGTGGAATCGAGTCAGAGGAGGGAATCGAGTAATTAAAGATCGATTCATCTAGGTTTTCAGAGAGATGAGAGGAATTCATGATCGGAGATAGAGAGGTGGAATCGAAATGGAGAGATGGAGAGGGAGCGGCGATAGATCTAGGTTTTCAAGGTGGAATCGAAATGGAGAAAGAGAGGGTTTGAGTTACTGGATCGATGGAAGATAATGAACCATATAATTTGGACTCATTTGAGAACCCAATATCTATTAGTGGGTTACTTAAGAAATTTAATTAGTTGGGTACTTAAGAAATTAATTAGTGGTACTTAAGAAATTAATTAGTGGGTTGATTTTGTGGGATGGTGGATACATAATGGCAAAGGGTAGTAATTTTCACAAAATTAATAAGGATACAATAGTAAAAGAAGCAAAACAGTTCAATTTTTCGCCAACAGAAGGAGTAAGTAAGACACTTGTTCGCGAACGGAGGAGTAACTGTTACTATTAGAATTGAACTTGGCTAGGCTCATTGTATACATAACCACTTTTACAACTATTAAGCTATCTGACAAATAATTACTCCCTCCATCCACAAAATGATTACCACACTGTGAATGGCACGGGTTTTAAGAAAATGATAGGTAGTGATAGATAATAATGGGTATTATTGTGAGTAAAGTAAAGATCCCACAATAAATGTGAGTGAAGTAGTGAAAAATATAAGGTTAAATATAATATATTATGTAAACCCTATTACTATAAATGGAAGCGGCAACTATTTCATAGACGAATTTATATGACAAAAGTGACAACCATTTCGTGGACGGAGGAAGTATGTTTTAACTCATATGAAAGCATATTCTTAACTTCAATGCTAAGTAAGGCTAAACTACAGAAATTGTCGTACACGAATTCTAAACATTTGAATAAACAAATCAACCAATTGTCAACCACAAAATTTTGGATACATTTCAATGAGAAAATGAATACTTTATATGTTCGGATCTACCAGTTGCATTGAATGTTGACAAATATCTACGCATATAGATTGATATAATAAGGAAAAAGAATCTTGAACCAGGTTACTAATTTTGGAATGTATTGGTTTTCATTTTATTTAAACCTAAACAATATTCCCTTAGTTACAACCTAAACAATTAAACAGTCACCAGTTTACAGATTTAAATATCTAAACAATACAACAAAACTATCAACTTACACTGGCTTACAAACAGCAACTATACAAGCA
Source organism: Schizonepeta tenuifolia (assembly GCA_029490685.1). Classification (NCBI taxonomy): domain Eukaryota; kingdom Viridiplantae; phylum Streptophyta; class Magnoliopsida; order Lamiales; family Lamiaceae; genus Schizonepeta; species Schizonepeta tenuifolia. The sequence continues at coordinate 57,934,193 of CM055958.1, forward strand.
GCAATTCATCAGTTTCAACGTCAACTGAAATAGTTTGTTTCTATCTTGTTGAGAAGAATTAGTTAATTAGGCGCTAGTCAATACCAGCACCCCTTTGTGATGCATAAATACGAATTAGATTCGGGGTCGAATAATTTTGTTCAACTTCAGGGCAGTGAGGAGTTTCAACCTCCCTGAGGAACCTCATTTCGAGGTATATTACCCGAATAATCATGTCAATTCTGTTGCGTAGATGTGGAAATCTCACTGGATTCTGCACATAGAATATAATGACTTAAAATCAGATCAGACAGCTAAGAAACCAGTATAAATAAAGCGAAACAAAAGTGCGATTTTTTCCTACCGATATTGGTTCCTGTTAGAGTTCATATATACATATAGAGGCAAGGGTGCAGTTCAAGCAAGTAGCAGTATAATCCACCATCTCAAATATCATTCAAGTTTATCCTTTTAGCTCATAATCCTATCATCACCTCATATATAGCGTATGCTAATGAGATTCTCCATACTGGTTTTCACGAATTGGCCGACATCTATCAACATACCAAACCTCTCATAAAAGGGGTAGCTTAATTTATCTGCCTGATACTAGAAAAGGAAGCTAATTAATTGATCTCTTAGAAAGAATCTGGATTTTCTAGTGCAAAATTTACAATTTAGATATTCAATATTCAATGTTTTTCATGGTACCTCTTCTATTGAAATTCATTGTAGATTCTGCAATCTATTGATATCGAAGGCCGACTACATTCTTTAGTGCATAACAGGATTTTAACTTAATACCATATCCTGAGATTTTGATTATACGTCGGATCTATGTAGATAGATACTAAGCTCCATTCCACCCTCCACCATATACAAATTAGCCTTCATGAATAACGTATGTAATAGACATGAGGGTGCTCTTTCTTTTTTATTAGTCTCTGTTCTTTCTTTATACGACAGAATAACTTTTTGTCCACCGCCAAATGCATAGTTTATGAAAAGTAGAAACAAATTAAAAATCACAACCTTTTAGGAACCTGTTTTACGGCAGATAAACCCAAATATTAGATTATGTGAATATCATAAATGACCATTCTTATTTTCACATAAAGCATGTTGGGAGTAGATCCAACAGAAATTCAAAAAGGAAACAAAAGGGTTAACTATAAATGAATACAGGACCTTCCTCGATTCAATTTATCAATTTTGTGAATACCATGCATGACCTTTCGATTATTACAACTCGATCCACTGAATACCAGGAAAAACAACTAGGATGCAATATTGTATAGTAAACATTTCCCGCTCACAAGGTCATCTAACCTCCAGATAATTCAACTGTTCTTGAAAATGCAGAACTCATAATGACACAATGCAAAAAAATAGAGAACTCCTTGGCAGTGCAAAACAGTCAGGTAAGACATTGACAAAATAAAAGGGATATAGCGCAAAACTCGCTAATGGTGACACATCTTTTGTTCAAACCAAATAATTCTGGCAGACATCAGGAAATCAGCATTAACTGTGACTAAATATGCTTATATCTAATTAATATTAAAAATCTATCCAGTCTAAACATTAAAATCAGCTACCAAGAGTGCAATGCTTCCATAGTCCAAGTAAACATCATAGAAAAAGTAGTACTTTCTAATAAAAAAAATTGAAGATATTACCTTAGAAACGCTTAGATTTCTGCTGTGGGTATCCAGTCATCCCCATTCCAGAATCTTTCCTTCTCATCTATTATAAAACAAGCCACTGTCTTACAAAAGAAACAGAGACAATCATAAACATTAAACAGTATTAATGCCTGAAGACCACAAACCTGCTGCTGTTGGTGAGCCTGGGCAGAAACACCCCGTTGCATAGGAATGCCACCAGGATTTACTCCACCTCCCATACCTGCCTGAGAAGCAAGATTGTAAGCAGGGATTCCTGGAGGTTGCATCCGCTGCATGCCTACCATGGGCATTGGTCGAGGTATTGATCTATTTTGCATTACATGGGCACCTGCCATCGACCCAGACATAGTATTCCCAGATGATACCTAATAACAGAAAACAACAAAGTAAACATTAGGGGTAATTTCACCTTGAGGTGGGGGGAGGGGGGGGAGGTTGTATTTTCACCTTCTCCCTTGTAAATATCCACAGCACATCAAAATACATTAAACCAACTTGCCTTGTACATTGTGTCATGAAAAAGAAAAACAGTCAAGAAAAAGAATGCAATTCCAAGAGAGTAGTTGCTAATAATGTAAAATTATTAAATATCTCGTGTTTCTAAAATGTTGAACATTTCAGCATTTCCGCATAATTTCAAGAAGTTTATCAGTCCCATGCAGATTTGGAACCTTTCTCTGTGTCCAAAATGCATACCCACATCAGGTTTCAGGTTGTTTCTAAGTAAAGTTCAACTAAATTCGTCTCTATTACTTGGAATGTGGATTATTATAATTTTGAAATGTGGACAAGAAAACAATTATTTCCCAAGTTTGAAACATGATATTCCATGAGCCATGTTTCTTATAAAAATATCTGTATTTTGTTAATATGCATTGGCCACAAACAATAACATGGGGATTCCCAGGTGTTTTAAAACTTGCGATTAGCTGAGGATATAAAGCAGTTTGATAGATAAAAGCTGATGCAGCAGGGCAGGGATATAGCAATAACATGAACCAAGGCCCAGTCAACTATTGCACAAACTGATAGTCATCGTTCACCACCAACATATAGTACTCCACAAGAGATTAACATTAATGTCGAAGAACTTCCAGTTAAATGTGTGAAGAAACTTCCAGTTACATGTGTTAAGAATCAAAACATTTGGTCAACATACCGGTTGAGATGGTTGGAGACTGATGGTACCCTCAATATCAGTGGCTGTGTCCACAGGCCGAGATGGGTAATTCACGACTTTCTCTCCAGGTTGTGGAGGTACCAATGCGCTGACACAATTAAGATATCAGCATTCAAATTAATACAAGAATGCATCATTAATGTTCAGATAAAGTAACTAAAAAGTCATCCAAAATGCCAGAAGGACTATGACATACTTGCAACCCGGCAAAGGTTCCATCCGAAAATACCTGCAGATCAAGAGAAATAAAGAATTAAATGGATTTCGGAGACATTACTATATGAACAAAGCAGAACAATTTCCTGGCATAAAATTAAAAGGTTAAAAATTAATCATTTTGTAGAATAGAAAGACTGAAAAATAAATAGAAAGTAGAATGAAAGAGAAGAAAGTGAAACTACGGGAAAAGCTGGCAGCAAAATCTAAAAATTAGATATGATGAAACCCACAAACGCCCATTTCCCCATGTATGTTACTAATTCAACCTAAAATGGACTAAAATCAATTCCTATCATACACTTAATTGGGCTTTCCTCTGTCATCATGCTGCTTGTGAAACGTATTAAGTCTTTCAAGCAATGGTGTTAATTAGAATCTATAAGCAAGTTCCCTCCGACCCACTCATATTGTCATCCTTTCCTTATTTAGGTGTCCCACTCATATTGTCATCTTCCAAATAAGGAAAGTTTTAACCCTTCAAACTCCTTCAAAAGTGATGGGACCTACTCACTTTCTATCTTTTTATCCTTATTCTTAATCTCTGTGCTGAACACTAACGTGACAATTTCAGTGGGTCGGAGGGAATACTAACTTCCGGCAGTCGTAGACCAGAATTTCATTCTAATGATATATTTCTAAAACTCCTGGTGTTAATTAGAATCTATGTGCAAGTTACTAAATTCGGGTAGTCGTAAACCAGAATTTTATTCAGATATGAAACGTCTAAAACTCTTTAAGAGTAACCATATTGATCAGCATGTCAACATTAACACAATGAACAACTATTGGAATTACTAAACATCTATGCTGGAAATGATATTTTAAAAGGTTTTCAATCTAGGATTTACAGACCAAGTCAAAAATTGAGAAGGCACGAGGCAAAGATTCTGAAATAAAATCATGTTGCAGGCCTATGGTTCATCAATCAGGAATGGCTGAATTAAGGATGAACTTGCAAATTATAGGTCAGACAACCCAAGATAGCATGAGAAAAATGGATGACAACACAAGTCTTTGACAAACTGATTGCATAAAAGGAACTAATAGCTGTTGTTCAACAAGACTGAGCGCACAAATTCCTAAATATGGAATAGCATAAAGAAGCCACAAGCATATAGACAAGTAAATGAAAAAGATCGTATGAAAAAGTGGTCGTATCGTGGATGATGAGAGCCAATGAAAAGTCAATTACATACTCATGCTCAAGAGCTTGTGTGGCTGTTATACGTTTTTTAGGATCATACCTGCAAATAGAACCAGAAATGGATGTGAGTCACAAAAATAAACAATGGCATACATTAGCTACTAAATAAACAGAAAGATTTAAACCAATATTGCAGAGAAGACAGTACGAATACAGCAAAGATTACATTAGCACGGAAGAAAAAAATTCTTATTTTTTTCTTTCAAGTAAGAAATGAAAATATATTTACAAGAATAGAAAACAACAGAACACATAAGGGACAAGACTGTCAACCCAATTATAAAACAAAGAGAACCTATTCCGAAAGCCTAATCTCCATCCTCTAATAATTCCGCTCACACAAGAAACCTTAAACTCTCCTTTGTTGGAAGTTAACACTCCATATTACTAACTTGATCTCAACCTCTCCCATACATCGTCCGATGATTCCTCAACATCTTCCAAATATCCTATTTTGTTTTAATCAAATGGATTAGCAGATTGCATAGACAATTACCCTCATAAAATCTACCTTTTCGCTAACAAACACTTGATTTCATAGCTGTATATGCTACAATTAATTGATCAATCCACATCAACTGTGATGACTAGTTACAATCCAGATATTGGGTAAAGGAGCATATTACTAGATCGAAGCAAGAAACCATCACTTGCAAGAATCTCTTAACTGAGACTTTAACACACCACTGGAGACGTGCATAATTGAAATGATACTGAAACCATCACTTGCATGAATTTAACTATAATCACATACTCAAGCATCTTTGCCAGGAGGTCATATGCTGGATTTTTTGGAGATATATGAATTACATTGTAAAGTCCAGCATTATTGCTGCACAAATATAAATAAAACAAAATGAGCAAATTCAGTTAATTACATACAATACAAACTAGAGGCCCTCCAGAACATTAATAACAGTTGGCAAACAATCTGTTGATATCAAGAAAGGATCACTAACTATATACGCCCTTGAATGTGTTGCAAATCAGACTGCCAATGTGGAAGATTTACGAGTGTTGGCCACTTTTCTTGTGTGGGATGGCCTAAGGTCACAAGCAGCAGTCAGCAATTATACGCATAACAATTACAATAGTGGAATCACAAAAAGAACATTCTCACCTAGAACCTTAAATATTCTGTCAAGTTGGTCAAGCTGCAGAATTAGAATAAATTTCAGAAAACACAGCTAGAGAAAACACCAAGAGAAATACTAAGACTAGCATCATACCTGGTACAAGTTTAATATCAGCAAAGATGACAGAAACATACCTGAAATGGATTTGGTGTCCCTTTTACTTCTTGCCCTTGGAATAGTGGCTTCAGAGTGAGAAGCTCCGCAAAGATGCAGCCGACAGCCCACATGTCTTCCACATAAATTAGAAAGACCATATTAGCAAATGGAATAACTGTTGATATATAGAATGGAATATTTCTAAGATGATTTGATTTAAAAGGTCTGCATAATAGTGAGAGATATAAGATCCAAATGGATCTTACCTACAGCACTCGTATAGTGTTTAGCTCCAAGGAGTAACTCCGGTGCACGATACCAAATGGTCACTACTACCTACAGTTAATAAATTAAAAGTGAAATGATCAATATAGAAACTCAAGTAGACAGATGAACTTAGGACTAGAAAAGGGTCTCATACAGAAATGATAAATTTCATACAAATCTAAGTTTGTCATATAAACCTAGGAGTTGGATATTTCAGATAAAGCTCACCAATCATGTTGCTTAAACAACTTTTATGAGATGGTAGACAACATGTGGAGATAGACTTAAGGTAGAATAGTCTACAAAAAGCAATAACAGATAATGCCAGAAGAAGGGGATGGGGTGCTTAAACCCAAAATTGGAGAAGAAGATATTCTCTTACCCCATTTTCAGATAGTGGCTTTAAGGGTGCTTGGTAAATTCTTGCAAGGCCAAAATCAGCAATTTTTACCACTCCGTGTTCTTCTCCATCACCCATTACCTGTTAGTCAAAAGTTGAAGATATATAGAAAGGAAGAGCTCGTTTGAGTATCAATAGGAAATTGCACCAAAACAATGGCATGAAAGGCAAATAGAATTATAAGGTATAAATGTGACAAGAGCGAGAATGGCAACAAAAAAAAAAGAAAGAAAAAAGAATGAAATAAAAGCCTTTTACCAAGATATTTGATGGCTTTAGATCCCGGTGAACAATCCAATTACTGCATAGATTATTTACTGCAACAGTTAATTAAGGTCTAATTGAAACTTTTGAATTGACAGAAAAAAAACTGGGGGGAAAAAAACTAAGCATGTAATATTCTAGTTTGGTGGCAACAAAGAGATCACTTATTATCATACTAATTAGCAAAAAAAAAAAAAAAACATATGCACAACCTGTGGAGATAGTTTAGACCGTTAAGAAGCTGCCACAAAATAGACTTAACGGTGTATTGATTGATTGATTGGTTGACCTTGTCCCTGTGATGTCTGATGATTTCCTGGCATGATCCACAAGATGTCAATCATTTCTGCAGCAGTCGGATTGATCAAAACATAAATAAGTTCATAGTACATCTTTTTTTCATTTATATCTTTCTTTCTTTGGGTGGTTGATGCCATTATTTCCCAAGTTCAGACATGGAGCTCATTCTCATTATTATTAGCAATGTTCTTAGTTTAAGGTTAAACGCAGATGAGTAAGACTGCATGCAGGTTAACAAAAGTCAATTAACTAAGAAATTTACTCACATAAAGGTCGTGCTCAGCATAGTCAAAAGCCAGATAAAGCGACATATCTGCATGATTGATGTGCACGTTTGCAAGCTTTACCACGTTCTCATGAGAAATCTCCCTAAGCAACTGAAGAACAGCACAATTACCATTACATTAACAATAAATTACGCATAAACCTTAACAGGAGGGTAATGGTGAGCAGAATAATCAAGAATAGGTGAAGTCTTGATAAACGTAAGAAGAAAAGTATACATAAATAAATTATGCCATACCCTTGAACTGGAACAAAGAAGAATAAGAAATGTAAATTATGTGCAATCTAAAGATGGTATTTTTTCGCTTAGCACTAAGCTGCAACTAGAAAATGAGAGAGTTTATGCCATACAGAACATAGAATTAGTGAAAGAATTTTTTCTTTTCATGTTTGGCCAAACTATAGAACTGCAACAAGATACGCTAAAGATATGTAGAGAAAGGATGAGAAATAAACAAACACCAAACTCTTTGTTTCGTTCTTCTACAACGGCTTATTAAACAGAAAGAAGTTTACAGCCAGCCCAAAAATCTCCACACTTCTATTGTCAGTGATGCCCCTGCCCCAAACACCCGCAACCCAAAACCATCATCATATTCATACCACGCTTCAAATCAAACATTGAAACAGAGCAGAACCAAAACTGCAGTTTACACAAGCGTAAACACACGCCACCGCGGAAGGCAGGCGTGAATAGACGACAATAAGGTCAGAGACATTCAATTAGAAAGGCGCAATTCACCATGATTTCTCGAATTGCGGTAGGAGAAACGCCGTCTCCATCCTTGGACTGCTTGAACTTCTTGATGGCTATGGATTTGGCGCGGTTCGCCTTTATCTTGGCCAAGAAAACGAGGCCGTAGGTCCCTTCCCCGATTTTTCCGATCACGTCGTACTGCTCAAGCCACTCCGGCTTGCTGCTGCCGTGGCTTCCCGAATTGCCCCCTCTTCCGTCCCCCATGAACGCTTAAATTACTGCTGCGTTGCCTTCTGGTGATTATGCTTTTCAGCGAGCTGATTTCTGGGAGAAATTGGGAGATCGCTTTGGCCGAGAAACACTCTACCTACGTCTGTTTCTACAAATGAACTGCAGCAGTAAGTCGCGTTTGAGTTTCTCTCCACCTCTCTCTCTACGCTCGCAATCTTTTGCACATTTTTCTATTCTTTTCAGAATATAAAAATTCGAACGTAATTTTTGGATTCCCAGCTCATATGCAGTGTAGTAATGTGTATTTAAATGCATTACACCATATAAATATAGCATAACTAAATACATTGAGATGTAGTATTAATTTTTACTGTCAAAAAAAAAAAGAGATGTATTAATTTTTAATGTTTATTAATATTTTGTTCCCAATTTTTGTAGATGCACCACATAGTATATTTATATACACAATCATGTTTACCGAGATGCACCATGCTGTGTTTATATATGCACAACCATTTTTTGTGGATTTTTTTTTTAATTTTCAGATTATTTTTCCCTCTTTTTTTGTTTGTCTCTTCGTTTTTTTGTTTGCCGTTTCTTCTTTGGTCAAGATTCGAGCGAGGGGAGTTGAAGGCTTCGGAGCGAGCCGAAAAATTCAAATTGATTTTCGATGATTATCCTTATATTAGTAATTGGAGCGAAGGCAGGGTCGTAAAATCGGAGGCGAAAGCTCGGCAGGGAAAAAAAATTGGAAAGTTAAAAAAAAATTGTTGCATTTCAATACTCTTAGTTGTGCATATCAGTATATAGTGTAGTGCATATAAATACATGTTGCAGTGTATATGAGCTGAGAATCGAAAAAAAAAATCAAAAATAAAAAAATAGGGGCGCGTGGACAACATGCGCCGCGCATGAGAGGCTCGTGCAATGCACGCGCCACGCGCAGGTCGCACAGCGTGCAACGCGTGGCACGAGAGTGTAACTCATTTTATTTTGTTTGTGATAAATATACAGTCTATCTTTTTTTTTTAATTTGTGGGATCTCGCAGCCGCTACCTTTGGTACGCACTGGGTAAACCCTCGTCCATGTGCAGTAGCCTGTAAACCACAAAAAGCAGGTAAACTACACCTTCCAAGTACAGATGTGACAGGCTCGACCTATAGAAGCGTTAGTGTGGATTGAACTTAAGACCTCTCAGTTTCATATAATTCACCCCACCATTAGGTCATCCCCAAGGGACTACAATCTATCCATTTAATACTAAAAGAGAGAGTTGTGACTATATTAACAAGTTTGCCCTTTTCTCTCCAAAACCAATTTAATGGATATTAGTTATTAACCTTTAAGGGTGAATTTACTTTGAAGGAAAAAGTTGGAAAAAGAAAAATTTTCACCCTTTTTTCATCATTTTTACATGTTTACTGTGATGGAAAATTTTCTCCGGACAGGTTAGAAAATTTTCTTGGGTAGCCCTTTTTCACTCTTTTTCTCTCAATGTTGGATAATATTATCCTTAACTTTTGATGTGAAAATATTTTCCAACATTCTTATTTTTTGGAGGGAATATTGTAAAGTAACACTTTTTCTAAACAAAAAATTCAAAATGTTACCTCCACTTTTTTAGTTTCAAAATAGCATTTTGAGTTGTTAAAAGTCTAATATACCCTTAATGAGTATATTAGAAGGCTAACTTTCATTTGAATCATACACGAAAATTAATTTCATGTATGAACTTCCGGCGAAAATTTCCAGCGACAAATTCAGGCAAAAAATTTCGGCGACAAATTTCCGGCAACAACTTTCCAGCGAAAAATTTCTGATTAAAAATTCCGACGAAAATTTGAATCATACACGAAGCCTAACTTCATGTATGCATTATATATGCATTATACACAAAGACTAACATTCATGTATGCATCACCCACGAAAAATTCTGATAAAAATTTTCAATGAAATTTTCCGGCGAAAATTTGAATCATACACGAAGCCCAACTTCATGTATGCATCATACACGAAGACTGACTTTCATGTATGCATCATACACAAAGATTAACATTCATGTATGCATCATACACGAAAAATTTCGCCGCCAAAAATTTCAAATTTCAATCATACACAAAGACTAATTTTCATTTATGCATCATATACGAAGACTAACATTCATGTATACATCATACACGAAAATTTGCGCCACCAAAAATTTCAAATTCGAATCATACATGAAGATTAATTTTCATGTATGATGCATACATGAAGATAAGTTTCATGTATGATGCATACATGAAATTAGACTTCGTGTATGATTCAATTTTTTGCAGGAATTTTGTCTCCGACGATCGCACCACCGCGCTATTGTCGGTGTCGGAAAATTTTATCGTCGGAAATTCATACATGAAGTTAGTCAATTAAAGTTAGCCTTCTTGTATACCTAGAAGGGTATAAAAGTCACAAAAAAAAATTAAAAGGCTATTACAACATATTTTTTAGCAAAGTGACATAATTCATCTTTTGAGTTTGAAAAGGGCTATTTCAAGTTTTTTCTCTATTTTTTTTTACTTTCCACTTTTACCCCAGAATATTTTTGGAGATAACACGCTAGTTCACTCCTACTCTCTCACTATATCTATGCAAAAGCCCTAACATAAAAAATCCCCAAAAGTTTTTGCTGAGCTCGATTCGCCCTGCCTTGGCCACGTCGTTGCTGATTCGATCTAGGTCAGTCTTTCTCTCATTCCATCGTCTTTTTTTTATTGTCTTGCTCTCTTTCACCGTCTCTATCTGTTTCATATTCAACTTCTCTTTCTCCACATTTCCTCACACTTTCCCTTCGCCATCTGTAAGTTTTATCAACTCTCTCTCTCTCTCTCTCTCTCTCTCTCTCTCTCTCTCTCTCTCTCTCTCTCTCTCCCTCTCTCCCTCTCTCCTTTTTCCCACGATGGGGATGATTTCAAGCTTGCTCGGCATCCCAAGCAGTCGCCTCCAAGAACCTATGCGGCAACATCTCGATCCACTCCGAATTCTAGACCAGACCAAGTCGGACCGCCCACATGAACCTCTCCTTGCTGTTGGCCAACGCCGACGCCATTTCTCGCAGCTTTCCGACTGTGTTGAAAATTATGGCGGAAGCCTTCTTCATTTCTTCGACTAATCTGGTTATGTTGGCATAAGCATCTTGAGGGTTGTACATTTCTATGAAGGGGAGGTCCTTCACCTTCAGCGGCGGCAGCTCCTCAACCATCCTCCATTTTGGAATTTGTTTCTTTAATTTCATTTAAATTTATATAGTTTAATTTCACAAACATTCATCTCCTGTTTGTTCGTACATTTCACAAACATGCATCTCTAGCACTCTTAGGATTCAATGAAGCAGCACCACCATCGAGAACTACTGCCTCTCGACGATGACATAATCTTATTTCCAGCTTCCACCTGCACAAGCTTCCCCACTTGTTCCAAATATTTAGAGTAGTTCGTTGAGTTATAAAATATTTAGAGTAGCTTCTAGCCCCGTGTGTTCTCTCTGAAAAAAATCTTTGTGTGTTTGATGATCTTATATCACCTTGCATTTATTTAATTAAACATTTTTTTATTTTTCAGCTTGATGGGAATTGGATTGGGGTTGTTGTTGTTGAGATAAGTGGAGGCCCGACTGTTCAGTTTGTTCTAGGCGAGAGGTATATAAGATTTTTAGAGCTCTTATGATAATATATGAATTTCAGATATTTAGTATGTTTGTTGATCTCTGTGAAAATTGTTGCATGCTCTTTTGAGTTTTATCATTTGGGCTTGTGGAATTTTAGTTGTTGTGCAACATTGATTAGGAATCTTATATTCCAAAAATTCTGGTAAATTAGTAATTCTTTAGCTGTCATGAACACATCGATTATTGCTAATGATGATGTTTTACCTTAGTAAATTAGTAATTCTTTACCTTGATTATGATGCTTATTATGTGATTCTGAAAATTATTCATGTTCATATTTTAATGTTGAGTTGTATTATGTCATTAAAACAACAAATATATATATCATGGATGATAGAAGACGCAATACTATCTTGGTTATTATAGCACTCCTTTTTATAAGTCGGTTCATTTTTATTCTTTTGATGATGGGTCACCACTATTATGAACACATTTTGCCTAGTACAAGAGCATATAGTATGCGACACTTAAGGTATAGCGTTATTGACAAGATCCCCAAACAAGTTGAGTATTTGAATTGAGTTATAGCAATTGATGATGTGACTTGTGTTGAAAAAATACGGATGTCCAGAGATGCCTTCACTAGGTTATGCTTTCTTTTGAAATACGTTGGAGGTCTAGCTCCAACCAAATCTGTTGAGATTAAAGAGAAAGTTGCATATTTTTTTGGTAATCGTAGCACACCATAGTAAGAACCGTATTATGAAGTTTGATTTTAGACTCTCGGGTAAAAGCATAAGTCGTGGTTTTCGTTAGTGTTACATGCTTTATTGCAGCTCCATCATCTCTTATTAGTAACCCCAACACCAGTGATTGAAGATGAAATGAGTAAACATGAGAAACTTTTTAAGGTACTTATATTGAGGCTATTTCATACATTCTATTACTATAATAATACATTCTACTTATATGAAATTTGGTTTTTAGGGATGTCATGGTGCTTTAGATGGTACGAATATACCAGTTATAGTCTGATGTCCCTCGTTACAGAAATAGAAAAGGATTTATATCTGTAAATGTGTTGGGTGTTTGTGATCGTGATATGAAGTTTGTCCACATGTTAAGTGAATGGGAAAGATCTGCATCTGATGCTCGTGTTCTTCTTGATGCAGGCACAAAGCAATTTGACTTGAAAAGTACCTCAAGGTTGTAACTGTATATTGGCTAGATATTAAATTATAACTTCATTTTGGTTGTTAGTATAGTTAGGAAAGTTATTCATAATATTATATTTATTTAGGTAACTATTACTTGGTTGATGGAGGGTACGCTAATAGTAACGGATTCGTAGCTCCTTACAGAAGTATTCGCTATCATTTGAAAGAGTGAGAATCTGGACATTTGGCCTCTCAAAATTACAAAGAATACTTCAAAATGAAGCACTCTAAAGCCAGACATTGTGGAAAGAACATTTGGATTATTGAAAAAAAGATGGGTCATATTACGCAAAACCAAATCATAGTAGCAAGAGGGTTGATTCACAATTTTATTCGCACCTACATGACTATTGATCCAATTGAAGAAGAATTACAAGAAGAAGTAGGGAATGAAGGAGAACCCTCAAATTTTATAGACAACATAGCCTCCACTACATCATGGACTGAGTAGAGGGATGATCTTGCAACCTCGATGTATGGGGAATGGATTGGAAACCGAGTGTAGTTAATGTAGAATACTTTATGTATTTCCTAATTTTAGATCTTATAAAATAGTTAGGATTTTCTTCTCTTTATCCTTTTATGTTGTTGCTTTATATTACTACTATGCTATGTTGTGAATTTTTATTGCATTAGTGCATTCTATCTATAAAATTTGGCATTTTATATTATTCAGGACTTGCAATTTCTTGGTTTATTTATAGTTCGATGGCTCTTTACAACATGTGATAATTTATTAGGCGCGACCTAATTTTTGCTGATTCTAAAATGAAGAACTTGATAATGATTGTACAAATCTATCTATTATGTCTTGTAAAATGCAGATGGGCAAATTTAGGCGATCTTGGACTCGGGAAGAACAGAGTGAATTAGTTGATGCACTAAAGTTAAGCCTCATCTAGTTGCTCATTTTTGCATGGCTGATTGGGAAATTATTCTATATGTTAGATTAATGAGATTGTGAATTATTGGATCTTTGTCATGTTTCTATGTGTGTCGATGACCTTGATTTTGCTGATAATGGGCTTTAGAGCCATGCAAACTAGTTTATGATTTATGTTTGTTTTTAATTTTCTGATTGGTTTTATATGCCAAGAGTGCTGCTAATTAATTAAGATGAGTATTATATTGAGCTCTTCCTTATGTTGTTTGTTGTTTAGCGAACAATGAAAAATGAATATTTGTAGAGGAAATAGAAAATTAGTGTGAAACTTATTATAGTTACATGTGGTTAGGAGATCTCTCATTGTAGTATGTTTGGAATATTTCTCATTCTTCTGTAGGCATTAGGAGCATTAGGAGCAACTGGTTTATCATTCTGTAGTTATCATGCACTGCTACATTATACTATTTCTCTCGACTTCTTCCCTCATTCTACAACCAATGCTAAGATTCTTTATGGAAACCATTCAACTTGATAATCAAACTCATGTTTGGAGAATAAAAATTGAATAATTACTGACATGTATAATTCATAAGGGTTGTAGTTACTAATTCATTTTCTGAAATCTGATCAATTTATCCAATTGTATCAAGGCTTATCTACCAATGAAGAACAAGATAGATCAAACTTGGCCGTTTTATGATGATTGGGTTGAGATTTTTGGCAAAGATAGGGCCATAGGTGACAATTCCGTCAATTTTGCTCAAGCTGTGAATAAAGTGTTGAGAACCGGTGTGTATGATGCTTTGAATCGAACAACGGTCTCGAGTTTAACAATGCAGATCTGCACATGCCGATAAATGAAGACTCTCTTCCGAACAATCATCCAACAGAAGCTGAGACGATATGTGATTCTACAAGTGAAAATGGCTCAACTTTGGCATGAAAGAAGCGTAAAGCTACAGGGTCAGCAAGTGAAGATGCTTTCATTGAAGTAGTCTCTGAACTTGTTGAAACAACAATTAAGACTCTTTTGCAAATTGTTAAAAGCTTGGAGCCGGTCAAGGATGACTATATTGCATCTGTGTACGAAATGTTGAACGTGTTTGACATGCCAATGTCTGCTAAGGTTGCAATAGAGAGGTATCTTGCAAAAATTAGGGAAGAAAGACTTTTCTTCCGTAGCCCGATCACATAGCTCAGCTGGAATTTGTCACCCAATTGAATTTCCAGCTGTTGTAGGTATAATGACAACAATATTGTGAAATTTTGAAGTATTCTAAATGATTTGCTACTATTTAGAACTTTGTTTTGTATGTCATTTGAAGTACTTAATTAAATCATTTGTTGCTTTTGTATTTTATTACCTAGGGATTTTATATTTTGAATTAATGGTGAACTTTAATTTTTGGACAATGAGCATAACTTTAATCTTATATTGATTTGTTGATTTGAAATCATTACCAAGCATATTGATTTGTTGCATTCTAGTAATATTGTTGTTGTGTATGCATTGTAAAAAATAATATTGTTGTTGTGTATGCATTGTAAACTTTTGTGGTGAGATTGACGAGCCCTATTTTTGTGCTCTTTTTTGTGTTTTGTTTAAGATTAGATCGAGTCTTATTCCTTTATTTTGTGTCTTTTTGTGTTTGGGAGAACACATTGGGTGGCAAAACAGGAAAAAATGGTAATTGGGCATAAAGAAGACGAAATCAAGGCAAAATAGGCCAAGGCAAGAAATATTGACCAAAGAGGGAGAGAAAAAGAAGAAAGGCCACGAAGAGCGCCAACGAGGTCACCACGTCAGTGTATGAGGCCATCATGATGATAAACGGCAAATGCACGAAGACTCTGTATGCTGAAAGTCAAAACTTTACCGAAAATGGAAAGAACATCTCTGACGAGGACCACAACGTCTTCAACGGTAACCTCCAGCAGCAGCAGAAAGGCGACCAATAGGAAGAAAGAAAGGACAAAAGACTGAAAGTGACGTGCCAACTACCAAGGGACAAGTCGGACGCCACAGAGGTCTCTGCGGATTTGAAAATGGTCAAAGCCCTACCTACCAACTTGGAGCTGGAGTATAAATAGCCATCTCTTTCACCATTTGAGGCATTCTTTTCGGAGCTTAGAATTTCCTCCATAGTTAGTTGCTGAGAAACAACACAGCCCTTTAATTTCCGTTTTTAGCCCTCTCCCCAAAGGGGAGAGGACACTGCTTCCTTTCCGCGACGTTGGTGTCGGCCATGTTTTGTAATCATTTCAAGTTCAATAAATCTTTAGTTATGTTTCATTTCTGTTTCTTCTTTACTTTCATGCCTAATTAGTTGTTCTTAGCTTGGTTTGAGTGAGAGAAAGTGAGGCATGCACGGTGATCATCGGGAGGTCTAAAATGGGCTCCTAAGATTCGTACAAACCAGTTCCCAATGCGCTAGGCTTGACTCCAAAGTGGTGGAGCCTCCACAACTCCTGCGGTGGCCAACAAAGGAGAAATAGAGGCGAAATCCCTCACAATACTGCAAAAGTGTAGGGGTTCCCCTCACCTCCGATCGTGTTGCGGGCGCTGAAGAGTGGTATATGGCGAAAGCCATGCTTCTAACCATCTTGGGCCTTCTAGATCCAAAGGATGCTGACGCAGAGGGTTCAATTGGTGACTTTTCCAGATACGAGCTAATTCTGTGGACAGTAAAATAGGCCCCCGAGATGACTTGGAGGGCTCAATACTGAAAGAAAGAGTTGGGGTTGAAATACTTACGTGCATGACATGGTGACATGGTGACAGTAAAGGGACTTGAGTGTCGATGTTGGAAAATTTTGTTAGTAAGAGTTTTGATGAATTCCAAAACCAACTGACCCCAACCGAGTAGATGTTGTCAGTTCTTACTGTTAGCAGTTAGGCTCGCTGTTCGAGCAAAGTTAAGATTTTATCTTTACAGGACTCCAGCTGAAGACGACAACCTGACTTCACTCGTATAGAACCCCACATGGAAAATCGGATGAGGAACATCAGTTGTAAGCAAGACAACTGAGCGTTCAAGCCAACTGTTCAGTTAGAACATCAGTCACAAAATGCCATCCGACTAAGGAAAAAGACTTAAAGAAGTTGTTCCAAAAAGGAAGAAGTATTGACATGAAGTTCAAAGTCAGCTGAGAAGTTCAACTGTACATCTTCAGACAATATGTCAGTTGAAGACTGCACTCAGATAGAACATCAGCTTAAGACCACTCAGATAAAGATCAAGCTTCTCAACCGTCTGACCAAGGTTGACGAACAAAGGTTTAAATTTGAATTTCAAAAAGGAAGTCACGTGAGGGTTTGACCGTTCAGTCATTACCCCATTTGGCCCAACACAAGATTGTCTCAGATGGAAAGCAGAAGAGCACAGATGCCATATCGGGAAAGTCTGCAGAGATGAGAGACAAGCCATCACTTTCAAAGATCAGAGATCAACGGCTCCTCCAACGGCTAGTTGATTCTCTCCGCCTATAAATAGAGGCCTTCATTTAGAAGACAGATATAAGACACACGCGCGAGAAGAAACCAGAGAGCAAAAAGAAAGAGCAAAATTTTTCACGAGCTGAACTGCATTCAATCTCTTAGAACATCATTAGCTGAAAGTTCTAGAGTAATAGAATCTGTCTTAGTATCTTTAGATCGAACCTTGAGAACATCACTTAGTGAGAGTTCGTATAGTGTTAGATCTTAGCTCACTTCGTGTTCGAGCTATTAGTTGGAACCAACCTTTTTCACACATCCTCTCAAAAGGAGTGTTAGGACCCTACTCTTCCCGGAATTGAGTAGACAGGTTGTTTAGTACCCAAAAACTAAACTGTAAGGTTGATAAGTACCCGCAAACTTATCCTTAACGGTTGCACAGCCCGCGTAAGTTGTGTGGTTTGTCCAGAAGAACTTGGACTGAGTTGTGTGGACTCACAACTCCCCGTGGATGTAGGAGTTCTCTCCGAACCACGTTAAATCTCTGTGTGTTGTGTTTATTTTCAGTTATCTTATTGCATATTCAACTGACTATCTAACCTTCATACAAACTGCATCTGAACTTTCTCAACTGTCTTGGTTCTTGACCGACCTTGCATAAAAGCGTGAGTTGATTTTATACGAGTTTAATTTCTACCACTTTCCGCACAACACTTCACTTCCAGCTGAGTGTTCTTTACTCAGTTGTGATTCCAACCGAGCCGCTTTACTCGGTTGAGTTAATTTTCAGGGGGTTGTTTTAAAAAGTTGCATCTGGTGTATTCTCCCCCCCCCATACACCAGAACTCGTATCGGGACCATCAGTCGAGATCCTATAACAGAGAGATGGACGAGTATGGTGAATATCACTGCACCAATGACCGCGACGTTGTTCATGCCGATCTCAACCGACTCCATTCCAATATGAGGTTTATTTCTGTTGTTTTCTGTTTCAGTCTCTTTACTTTATGTGCTGCCCTCCGTGGCTCCAATAAACCCTCTCCAATAAACTTTATGTGACACCGGAGATCATCACAACAACTTTCCTTGGGTTCGACCCTAAATACTTAACACTAGTTGTTCCTAGTGGTGGGCACTTAGAAAAATTATAAATATTTTTTGACATACGTGTGGTGCCCTCAATGACGAACACAAGATCGAAAGCGAAAACGTGCGCCGTCAGAGATTTAATTAATCTTTATCCATCAAATAAATTGCATACTTTAATTTTGAAAAAAAAATAGTAGAAAGAGAGAGTGAAAGACGTATGAGATAGAATTGTAGAGAGAGAGAAATTGGTAGAGAGAAGATTTGAAAAAAAAATTACATCTGTAAAGACTTTATGCTGCAGGTTCTAGTGATTAATATAATAAGGGCAATATGATAAAATTAATTGATGGTCCCGATAACGAGTATCTGGTGTATGAGGGGAGGGAGAATACACCATAGCAATTTTCGTTTTGCTCAAAGTCTTTTCACTGAGTTAAACTGTTCAGCTCAGTTGGCTTGAGAACTTAAAAAGTTAGTTGGAGCGGCTCTACAACTGAGTTGCTCAGTTGGAGCTGATCACACAGTTGGGGGCATAGCTGGCTCCTATGCCTGAAGGTCAGCTGTATGCACCAACTGAGGTTTTAAACAGTTTTGCATTGCGGAAGTTGGTGGAGTTTAAACTCGTTACAAAAACTGAAAACTTTGTGAAAACACGGAAGGTTAAGTTCCCAAATTAGTGCAGTTGTGTGCTTGTGCAGTTTTTATGCAAGTTGTATGCTGGATCAATAGGTTAGGAAACTGAATCTAAAATACTGAAAGTAAATACAGAAAGTAAAGTACACAATATTTTAACGTGGTTTAGAGATTGACCTCCTACGTCCACGACTTCCTTTTCGGGGAAGTAATCACTAGATAAGCTTAAGCGTGCTTACTAAATCCCCCATTTGTTTCGGGTACCAAACAAACCTAACCAGTTTGATTATGGGTTCGAACAAGACCTTACAACACTTTTCCGGGCAAATGCACAACCTGGGTCTTAGATTCCGGGTTCTAAGGGACCTAGTCTTGGATTCCGTGTTTCAAGAGACCCAATCTTTGATTACGGGTTCAAAGGGACCTAGTGACTTTGATTCCGGGTTCAAAGTCGGACTTAAGGGTTGGGGGTTGGGGATTTTCCAACTGGGAAACCTTCAACACTAAGGGAAGTGGAGGCTTCTTTCTAAGGCCACAAACTCGATCTTTTGAGAGAGAGTCTGTTGGGACACAAATTAAGCAAGAACCTAAACTCTAGACTCGACCAAAGAAGGGGCTTTCTGAGAGGCTAGAGGGAAGAACAAGAGAAGGTATAAACACTCTACTTCTACTGGACTCCGGCTGATGTCTTCTTGCTGAGGTCTTCTTGTTGAGAAGAGAGGTGGTCTACTGCTGCTACTTCACCTTTTTCTTTTCTTTCAACTCTCATGCCTATGTGCGTATCTTCAATTTGTGTCTCCGAGCTTGGATGTGGAGACCTCTATTTATAGAGGGAGATCTAATTAGCCGTTGGAAACTGGCGTTTGACCTCTGCCAAAAGCATGGTACTCCACCTGCTTTTTAGGAAACTTTCCTAAAATGAAAACTGCGACCGTTGCTTTTTGCACGTCACTGTTGTCGGCCCATGTATAGTAAGTTCTCCAGCTGACTTGTGCTTTCGAGTAGATTTGAATTTGGACTACAACTCTTCTTTCTTCAACATCTCCAAAGTCTTCTCTTCTCCACTTTCCAACGTTTGACTTTAACACAACTTCTCTTCACGCTTCAGTTGTATGCCTTCAGCTGCGTGGATCAGTTGAGGAGTCAACTGAGCTGTTGTCCAACTGAGTCTGTGCTTCGGCTGAGGTTGATGCCTCAACTGAGTTTGGGTCTCAATTGAGTTTGGGTCTCAACTGAATTTGGATCACAACTGAGTTCTTCACGAACTTCTTTCTTCAGTTCGGCTGTCTTCTTCTACTTGAAACCTGTAAAGATAAAATCCCTACGCTCAAACAGTGGGCTCTAGTTAAGACCAGACTAAAGGTATTCATCTACTCGGTTGGGGTCAGTTGGGAGTTTTGGAATCGTTTGAAACCTTTTACTAATTTTCCCAACATTAGTAATTTATCCACCCATTTCTAACAAAGTAAACAAGTTTATAGGATAAATACAGTATAGGATAAGTGTTTTTTCATCTATAGTAAACATGTGATAAAAAATGGTGGAAATGATAATATTTTCTCATATTTTCTTATCCGCCATTTTCCAATGAAAATTTTTCCATCGAAGTAAATGCACCCTAAGTTATTTTATGAATGATGAATAATGAATATTAATGTATGTTGGTTGATACATCTCATTACTATGAATAGCTATGAATTTTGGCTAAGCACAGCTATACATTTTAGCTTATCTAATTGAATTTGGAATTTTGTAATTGAGGTTTCTATGTTTTATATTATTATATATAATAAATATTCTAATTTAACACAACTCTATAATAAAGATACATACAATTTTGAAAAAATAAGATGGCAAAATTAGTTTTTAAATTGATTTTATTATTTTCATTATTTAGATTCGTAAATATTGTTAGTGAAAAAGTATTAAAAAGACAACTAAAAATATATATTTAAAGATGTTTAGAAGTTAATAAAAATGACAAAAATATTTAAAATGCCAAAATGTGTTAAATTATTATGATTGTTTGTTCATCTTTATTTATAATGTTATTTTGAAATGAGTTATAATCAAAATTGTATTTTCAAAGTATTAAAAATAGTTGTTTAATGATGTTTAGAAGGTATGTGTTATGCTAATTTTTAAAGAAATGTTTCGTAAATTATTAATGTAATTAATTATTTTATATGTAATTATTGTAATTATAGTTATATATGTATATCTTTTATATTATATATTATATTTTATTTTATCTGATAATATTAAGGATAAAATTATCATTTTTTTTGTTACACACGTACAAATCACTCAAAACTTAACTCAACTATTCTCATACTATTGTAAAACTATCAATGATATCCATTTAATATTCATGAGCTATTGATTTTGTAAAAAAAAAGACGGGCTCATTTTTTATACGAAATCAATACTTGATGATTAAACTAAGTATTATTTGTAGTTATGATTATTTTTTAGATTTCTTGATGAGGAGATTAACATAATAGTGTATGATATTTTTATAATGTAGTGTTAGTTGTCTTAATCAAAAAAATTCTCTATTTTTGTGTATTGTAAACTGAAAAATAAGTAAATAAATGTTGAATGCTTTTATATTCTAAATGAAGACATATACTAAATATTGATTATTTGAAAATATTGTGTACAAATAAGTACTCCCTGCGTCCTGCTCATTATGTCTATCTTTGCTTACATGGACGTCAACTCATTTTGTTTATGTACAAATAAGAAAAGAATTAACCATTCAAAATATTTAAAAGTGGTAGGATATACCCACTTTCTATCTTTTTATCCTTTTTTTTTACTCTATGCCCAACACACTACATAGACATAATGAGTGAAAGGGAGATAGTATATCATAATATAAATTAATAAAATATGTCAAATGTGTGTATATATATATATATGATACCAAAAGGGAGGGGAGGGTATGGCGTGTTTTTTGGGGATACACGTTAATCCACATAATGAAAGAAGAAAAGAAGAGATCTTACAACAAGAATGCTTTCAGAACGAGTAGCTATCCAAGTTGGTTAGATCGAGATAGGAGTATGCACAGCGGAAATAAAACGAACTCTTTTTTTTTTATATATATATATTGGGATATATTATATGAACTAGGAAGAGTTAACTATTAGCTAGAAACTAAGATGGAGAGAATTTAGAAGAACATTTTCTTCATTACTACAAAGGTGTATGCATGAGGTGTTGTGTGTTTTACAACAAAGAGCTAAGCTCTTTATATAGGGGTACGTACTAACACTATTACAATCTACTACCATTATTACTTACAAACTATTGAATAAAATATTACTAACATTATTGCTAGCTTTTGCCATATGGCCGACAAAGACAAAAAGATAAGGCTATCTAATCTACAAAATATTTTACTAGGATAATTAAATATGTAATAATATTATTTGGATTGAATGTTTCGTTTTAAAAAAGATATGGATGTAATACATGAAGTTTTGTATTATACCATAATTAATACTCCTTTCGTCCCGCAATAAGTGATCACATTCTTTTTGGTACGGGTATTGTGAAAAAGCATGTTTAAAGAGTAAAAGATAGAAAGTGGTGGAGACCACAACTTTTTGTGTTAAAAGCTTATTCCTCATAAGGAAAGAGGCCACGTATCTCGGGACAGCCCAATATAAAAATATGATCACTTATTCTGGGACGAGGAAAGTATATTAGATGATTAATACATTTTATTAGTGACTGACATTCTTTCGATAATTTTAAGTGGATATATCAAGAGTTGCAAATGAAAGGTTTTAAAATATTAGTGTACGGTAATTAGCTGTCTTTGAAAAATATTGTGTAAAAGAAGTTTTATGTAATGTCTCAAATGTAATATGTTGTAGTATTTATTATTGTTATTATTAAAAGCCCTTATTTATTTCTATAGTAAAAAATTAATATATAATTATTTTCCTCTGTTACCTAAATTTTTATAATTAATACATTTACTCATTATTCAAGTAAGTTGATAATTTAATATTATCAAAATTTTAAATTACATTTGCACGGGTCAATACTAGTGTAGGTAATATGATGAAGTTGTGAACCTTTTTAAAATTTGTACTAGTTGATAATTGAGCGGGTCAATAAGTAGGAGTTTTTGTGTCGATTTTCAATATCAAACTATTAGTTATAGGAACTTATTTTGAAAGTGAAACTCTTTTTTTTTTTAAATTAAATTCAAGAAAATTGTTTTTCAATTCTTTCGTCTTTATTTACTTTTTTTATAATTTTATTTCAATTTAGACTCAATTTACTTGGTAGTTATAGAAATTTATTTTGATAGTGAAAATCTTTTTTTTTTTCTAATTAAATTCAAGAAAATTGTTTCTCAATTCTCCCGTCTTCATTTACTATATTTGATCCTTTTAGTTCAATTCAATCTACATCTTTCACTAAGATTGTTAAAATTATTAGCCGTAATTTATTTGATAGTTATAAAACTTTATTTTGAAAGTGAAATTCTTTAATTTCTAATTTAAATTCAAGAAAATTGTTGTGTGATCCTCTCGTCTTTATTAACTATTGTTTTAGTTTAATTTTATTCCAAATGCTTCATTAAGATTATTAACAAATTAGTTGCAATTTACTTGGTAGTTATAAAAAATTATTTTAAAAGTGACACTCTTTAGTATAAATTAAATTCAAGAAAATCGTTGCGCGATTCTCCTATCTTCATCTACTATTTTTGATCATTTAGCTCAATTTAATTCACTTGCTTTAGTAAGATTCAAGATAATTGTTCTCTAATTCTCCCGTCGTCATTTACTATTTTTTATCCTTTTTAGTTTTTAGTTCAATTTTAATCCAAATATTATTAATAATTTAGCCGTAATTTGCTTGATAGTTTTAAAAATATTATTTATAAAGTGAAAATCTTTAGTATCTAATTATATTTAAGAAAATTGTTTCGTGATTCTTCCATTTCATTTACTATTTTTTTTATATTTTTAGTTCAATTTTAATCCACATGGTTCACTATTTTTACTTCCTTAAGATTAGAAGAGTTAAAATTATAAATTATTGTTTACTTTTTTTTGTCCTATATTTTGCCTCTATTTAATTTCTATAGTCAATTTTTAATCTCAATGTAATAAGTGCTTATACATAGAAAATAAGAATATACGGATGGCTAAAATAAATAGCTTTTAGTAGTACATATAAAAAAAATTAAACTATTTATTTGACAAATTAGATTATTAACCAATTAATATTAATAAAATTAAATTGGTCATGAAAATAAACTTTTTTTTTTCGAACTAATTAATTAATAAATTAGTCAAATGTGTAGTGCATTGTTGATGAAAAAGTACATATTGGTTATAGGTATTTATATAAGTTTTCTAATGGATAAAGTTTGATTAGAAAACAATGTGGGATTAAAAGATTTTTGAAAAATTAATATAATATGTATCTATACATATATGTATATATATTCAAACGAATTATAATTTGGTTTAGAATAAAGACATTTGGACAACAGTTGTCCAAATAGTGAACCATGTGGATTAAAATTGTCCGGACAACAGTTGTCCTATATATATAATTTAATTATATATATTCATAATTAAATAGTCTTTTAATTTTTTTAATAATTAATAAAATTAGTGTTTTGTCTATAATATCCTTTCCCACCTAATTATATGTCAATCTTTAAATTTAATTAATATTTTGAATTTTTAAAAATTTGTGCATGATATTAATTTATTTTAATTAATATTAGAAATTAGCATACAATTAAGTGGAAAATGGTGTTATAGACAAAACACTAATTATATTAATTATTAAAAAAATTTGAAAGAATATTTATTTACGAATATACCACTGTTGTTCGGACAACTGTTGTCCAAATATCAATACTCTTTAGTTTATAATAATAAATTTATACAAATGGCAGCTGTTTTAGGAAAATCCATAAAAGTCTTATAGTCTTTATATTTTTTAAAAGATTTTAATGTCATATATATCTATGGAAGTTTTAAGTATATGGAATACTAAATAATATAATATATGAATAACAAAAAAAAATATTAAAAATGATGATTTAAGACAAATATGAATACCGAATTACAATTGCGCCACGTAGGACCTAAAATTAAGAGGATGTCTCGAATCTGCATCGGTGTTAATAATATATATGTATATATAAAGAGGATCATGTGAGAATGCTATCTCAGGTGAGAAATGAAAATAAATCTGGATCTTTGATTTTTATGGATCAATGGCTCAGATTTAACGATGGATTATATTGTAGTAATTTATGCATTATAATGTTTATGTATTAGGTTTCTGCAGTTTATACATTAGAAAGTGTATGCATTACATTTTTACAATATATGCATTACCGATATAATAAAAATGCATAAAATGCATTAAAATGTATCATTCTCACGTTCTCATATAAAATCCATTCTCACCAGATCCCTACTATATATATGTGTGTGTGTCTATATATAGGGAGAGGATCATATAGGAACTCGTACTTAGGTAGGAACTAAGAACTAATTTTTACCGTTGATTTTTTTTTAATCTACGGTTCAGATTAATTCTTGCATTAGATTACTATTGTTTGTGCATTAAAAGTGTGCTAAATAAATTGTGCATTAAGTTAGTGTAATTTGTGCAGTAACGTACTGTATTTTATGCATCATGTAAATAATATTTATGCTGGTTCCTACGGTTCTCGTATAAAGATGAGTTCCTATCAGATCCACACACACACACAGACACACACACACAGACACACACACACACACACACACACACACACACATATATATGGTGTGGATTTGGTGAGAACCACAACTTATATGAGAAAAAAGAACTAATTCTGGCCACTCATTTGTAAGGAATGTATGATTAGGATTGAATCAGAAAATTTGACAAAGAAATAAAAAATAAGAAAAGAGGGTTATTTTAGGAAAGTTATTATTCAACAACATTATCTCTTTCTCTCTCGTTCAACCATCGCAACTCTCTCTCTCTCTCTCTATCTCTCTCACTTTTCCATCTTTCTCTTCTCCACCGCCATAGCCGTCGTCGCTGCCACCCTCAGACAGCGTCGTCGTTGCCAACCTCCTCCCTCTTTTCTTTATTTTTCACGATCGACCACCACTCTCCGTCACCTCCACCGCCGCCACCATTGTCGATTTCTTCTCTTTTTTTTTCCTTCTAAAATTCTATGTTGGAGAAGTTGTTATTGAATCCTTGTTTGAATCACAAATCGTGCTATACAAACATCGACGCAACAATTCTTCACATTCAAAAGCCCAATTTGTTTGAATACCCTATTATTCGATCATTTTACCAATTGAAAAGCATTTTATTTACAAAATATTCCACCTTCAAGTTTTGGAATGGATTGAATCATGTTGAATTCGTATTGATGTTTTCATGTCTTCACATTGGAAAAAATTGGAGCTCTCTTGACACTGAATTGGTCAGATTAGTTGTGGTAATAACTACAATTAACAAGATTTCTAACTAAAAGTCAATTATTTGGAGTTTATTGTTGTTGTATGCTAATTTTCGATCTTAATTTTATCTCTTTTCTCCCCCTTTCTTTGTTGAAATAATTGAGAATTTTGTTTAAAGATGAAGATTTTTTTTGTTGGTATACTGTTACGTTTAAAGATATTTTGCATGGCATAAACAACGAAAATTACTTTTCTAACCCTACTTAAGTAAAAAAAAAATACGGAATTGACCAAAAAAGCGGGTTTGACCAAGCTAACTATGAGATTAAATCATATTCATAGATCTTAAATGATGGATGACTTGGATTGATTCCTAGTTCTTATATTAATAAGAGTTTCTATTTGATCCTCTCCCTAGATAGATAGATAGATTGATTGTGTAAATTTTATTTACTATTTTTGTGTTGGAAATTCGATCTAAATTTAAAAATTGGTATAATCAAATAAGATAGATACATGTATAATTAAAATTTTCGGTAGATTCGTACATTAAATTTACATTTATTTCTCAAGAATTGAGATAATTTTAATGATAAGTTCAAGTGTTGCTATCTAAAAAACAGAGTTTAATTATTGTTGCTAGTCCATGCGGGTAACTCCATGGTGAGGTTGTATTTGTTTTATTCTTTTCACTATTTTTGTTTTATATTTAATTAATTAATGCTTCATTAAATTTGCTTGGAGCTTAATTCACTCTATTTGGGGTTAATAAATCTTAATTGTAATAATGCTCATTACACACACTTTTCTCTTGGGAACATCCAAACGGTATTAGATCTTTTTTTTTGTGAATAGAGTGATCCCGGGATCAAACTCTACCGGTCCTCTACTCCATGTTCGATAAAAAACCAATTTCATTCTTAATTGGGGTAATTGAATATTAATTAATCTTAATTAACTCAATTTGCCCCTGATTATCTTAATGACCTCTATTCCTCTAAATTATCCCAAACTTACTCCTAATTAACCTAGAATCCTAACGTTAGAATTAATTGTTCCATCTTTTGAACAAAAAAGAAAAAGAAAAAAAGATTGATTATTCTTGTTCCCATATTTTGTCTAGGATAAACTTTGCCCTATTGGAGTGAGAATCTGGGGTACCGGGGCACCCATCTATCCACCGGGCATCCGGGTGGACCTTCGATTGCACCCATCTCTCTTTGAATCTAACTGCAAAGTGCAAACAGCAACAACACCCACGACCCCCACCCCGCACATACTACAACAGATCTCATTCTCTCTCTTTCGCCTCAACTCTTAAGGTACCAACACTCCCACACACAATCATACACATACAAATCTCGGATCATTGATGGATCTCAACGTTTTTCCGTGATTTGTAGGTGCCGCCCCTTTCAACTGCTTTAATTGGATTTCATTATGTCGTCAGCTCAAGACCCCTTTTACATTGTGAAAGAGGAGATTCAAGATTCTGTAAGTTTTTTTTTTTTTTTTTTTTTTGGTCATTGTTTATGTAATTATACAAGTTTCCATTTTAATACGAGATCACTAGGCGGATTAATTTATCCTAGATGGTTTAAGCAGTCTATTAATCCAACCAGGATTTTAAGTTTTATTTTTATACGTTAGGTTAATTGCTTGAACTGGATTTTACATCGATTAACGGACCCCGCACTCGTTTAGTTGGATTTTGAAGCTTTGATCGAATTAAGCTATGGATATACATCTTTGTTATTATTCGTGTATTATTAATCTTGGTTGTGAATGATTTTATGGTGTTTGATATGTAAAATTGTACGCTTGGATGGATTAATTAATGCATTGCAACCGGTCCTACATTAGGCATATAGTAGTATAATGTATAGCCCCTTTAATTGTGTCCAATTGATGTATCAGATGTGTTTATGCAATCATCCAAGATCATGCATATATCAAACATAGGGCTTAGTGATAGACATTTGCTGTTATATGGGAGGTTATCTTATGTCTGTAATTTTGAATCGTTAGGATTCCAGGAATCATAGTGATGTTTTGTGAGAGAAGATATGAATCAGACATGGCTTTAACTGGTGTCTCAAGAGGCCAACAGCACAGATTATGTAACTATCGAAACCAGATGAAAACAACTCAAATTGTTTGTTTTACAAATAATTCTGAAATTTATGTTACATGACTTGCTCATGTGACTAAACACATCTAATATTATAATTGGCATTCTTGTATCAGCATTACCCTTTATGCTCTAAGGCTTTGTTCAATACCTTCTTCCAATCAATAGTTTGCATTGAAATGAAGGTTTGTCCATCTCAGTTTGAGCACCATGAATCCTAAAAACTCTAAGATGTCCGTGGGTCGACGATTTGTAAAAATCCTCTTTATTAGGCGAATTTGTTTACATATGTTCACTTGCTAATACTTTGATATTGCCATCCACGGGGTTGCCCAACTCTTGAATGTTAACTAAACAATGAGTTCCTACTTTGTTAGATTGATAAGTTTCTCCAAACATTTCACCAATGGGAACGGATGCCTTCAGAGAGTGGGGAGAGGATACGCCTCACTAAGGAGCTTCTTACTGGATGTGAGAGCATAGAATGGCAGGTATGACTTTCTAACTTAGAGTATTTTCCGCGATGAGTTACATTTCTGAACTCCGATGATCCGATCTGTTACCTTCAATCTGCATTTGGATGCATTCACTTGTGTATGGTCTCCGACAATTTTCTTGCTTCCATGCTAAGATTAGTAGATTTTTTTCATAAACTGTCAATATCAAAATTAGCAGTAGTGATTGTTATGTCATCACGGAAGATAATGATTAGGACGATGACTAATAGTATTATTGCTTTCTTGGCGTAAGTATACAGTTATTTCTAGAATTTCTGATGTATAATAAATTTTTATCGCATTAGTACTGAAAGTTTCCTGACTGGAAGGTAGATGAATTGGACAAGGCAATAACTGTTGCATCTAGAAATCCTGCTTCGTATGGTATTGATCAAGTGGAGCTTGATAAACGAAGAAGATGGACAAGCAATGCTCGTGATCAGGTATCAGCTGTTATATCTCAGGAGATTGGTTACCCTTTTGTTTCTTTTAGAGTACAAAATATTGGAATGTCTGATGGTCAGTTTTTTCTGAGATTTTAATTGTGTAATATACAAATGTTTTGTTCATTGATTGATTATGGCGTCTATAAACTAGAATTTTTCTCGGTCAACAGGTGAAAAATGTTAAGAAATCAGTAGTAACTGGAAAGGAGTTGAACGGCACCAGCACATCTAATTTCAGTGACATGCGCCGGGAGCTTATGAGACTGCCAAATCCTCATCATGCTGATAAGTCACAACAGTACAGTGCAGATAATGATGATTTCATATCATCAGAATCTGATAGACAACTACTTCTCATGAGGTAATATATATTATAAACCCTTGTATTGTTATCTTTTATTTGGTTAGTCTGAACTATAAGCTCTAAGGACTGTCTATCTTGATTTCTGCACATCGTAATTTCACAGTGGTGTAAAATCCTGTCTTTTTTGAGACCACTATCTCTATGCATGTATGTTTTTTCATAGTTCTTAGTCATAAAGTAAGTTTTAGCCTAATACAACTCTTGTCATTTTCAAGACTTGCATCTTTTCTCCATCACCTTAGGCCTTTAAAGATACAATAATTCTTAAATGGTTCATATAGATAAGCCCTAGTGATAGCATCCCATATTCAGAACCTTCCATGATTGTCATGAGTTATTTAGATCATTTGCAGCACTTCTATCTGATAAGGAACTTTATTTTTGTTATTTTCAATTTTGGATTTATCACACAACACAATTTTTATTTTTTTGTCAAAGGTACAATTTTGTTCTGCTAATGAATTGTGGTAGGGCAGAGCATGTCACGCTTATTAAAGTTGTTAATCAATTGATAGGGTCGGTCGTTCTTGTGAACAGATATTTATCGTTCTGCAATCTGCATGTGATGGTTGTGGCATTGCTTTAATTGTTCAAAGTGATCTTATTTGACTGTATAAGTCCTCTGCTGACCTTAGAGATTGATTTCCTGTCACTCGTCTAAAATACCAAGGCTAGTCTTGAATGATGGAGTTGAAAATTGGGAATGGCTGGTTTAAAAAAAATTTAGGAAGGAATGATGAAAACCAGGAAAGAATTCCCCAATAATCCTGCTAATCATAGATACTACTTAGGCCTTCTAACCTTAAAATCAGGACCCCAATCATCATGCTAATAGGTACCCTGATTATTTGTTTACCAACC
The DNA here is from genome assembly GCA_029490685.1 of Schizonepeta tenuifolia. Lineage (NCBI taxonomy): Eukaryota > Viridiplantae > Streptophyta > Magnoliopsida > Lamiales > Lamiaceae > Schizonepeta > Schizonepeta tenuifolia. Next base: position 57,964,803 of record CM055958.1, read on the forward strand.
TCATTTATTGATTAATCTCTCTAGCCAAAGTCTGGTGCCTTGTGAACCTCCTCTACCAAGTCTCTTCTCATTTTCTAGTTTTATAGAACTGTCGTGGGATGAGTAAGAACCCTGTAATTTTTAAGTTAGGTGTTATGAATGTATCCTGTAATACTAATTTTCTTTCAAACTAGTATCAATAAGGCCCATGCAAAAGCCCGACCCAACAATCAACTAACACTTGAACGGAGAATACATTGAACATAGAATAACTAGTCAATAATATTGATTGAACTCCAGCGCTACACTAGGTGCACTGCTATCAATTTCAGCCCGCTAGCTATTTTCACTTGTGCATTAGTAAGATAGGAAAATACCCATCAGTTCTAAATGTGTGAGAAAGCTGGTGAATTACCCCCTCTGTTTATGTTGGGATTCTTATATATATATCGAATGTGCTACTAGATAGATGTATGTGCCACATGCCAGCTAACTTGCAAAGCAAGGGCTTGGAAGTTTTGGGGTTGCGGCTTGGTGGAAAATAATAAAGCTTATTGTGTTCCTATGTGGAATTTTTTTAAGGGGGCAAAATGGCAGTTTGAAGGCATTCAAAGACCTTTCTGGGAACTAGAAGTATCTATGGCAACTTTTAATCAGAAGTAGACTTCTATGCCAAGTCTTTTTCTCAAATAGATGAGGATTTGGGCGTACTTCTGTACTTGTCTCTTTTCTCTGTGTGAAAAATTGGAATATGGAAGCCACTGTACGTGAACAAATTATAAGGCACTGGGTCTTTTCTCAAATTGATCAATACCGGATGATGCTCTCCCCTCCGTTTTCTATTGGATTTGGGGCTATCCATCAGTTTCTCTTTTTTCCCTACTGATGAGTCTTCGCATGCAGGCAACAGGATGAAGAACTAGATGAACTTAGTGCTAGCGTGCAAAGGATTGGAGGTGTTGGGCTTACAATACACGAAGAGCTTCTTGCACAGGTAAAAATGTCTCAGAGCTACTAGTACTAGTATATGGAGTACATGAAAAACAGCTCTATTAGTCTGAACAGATTTCTCAAGCTCTACAACTTGACTACTTGCAATTCATCTTTTTGGTCCAGTTTTTGAATTATGCTTTTTTTTTTTATATATATAAATTACTTGTCTATCAGGAGAAAATTATAGATGAACTTGGCATGGAGATGGACAGCACATCAAATCGTCTTGATTTTGTTCAGGTGCGGAACATCTTTCCTCTGTGCCTGTATCTATGTGAATATGGTGGTTAATGGTTTAATGGTTTAATGGTTAGTCATCTGGTGTGCTATTTCATATTTGCAGAAAAAGGTTGCTGTAGTTATGAAGAAGGCGGGCGCCAAGGGCCAAATCATGATGATTTGTTTTTTACTTGTCTTGTTCATTATTCTATTTGTCCTCGTCTTCCTGACATAGGTAAGGTAGATCGAGCTGAGCTCGAAGAGAGCATTCATAGAATAAATCAGGACTTTTTACGTTTGTTGTAAATGTATTACTTGTGGAGTGGACATCACGACGTTATTATTAGAGGTAATATATGATTGAATGAGACTTGTCACTTATCACTCATTATCATACTCGTGGAATCTGATGAGCGATGTGATCAAAGTTTTTGTAGCACTTGTGTTTTAAGGTGTCGTTTATTCCTATTGATGTTTCGGTTGGTTACTTCGTAAGATGTTCACATCATATGCTTATGATGTAGTACTTCCTCCAGCCCATTTAAGATGACACATTTTTTATGTTGGGATGTCTTATTTAAGATGACACATACCTAAAATGTAAATGCTTGTGGCATTAAAAGTTGTGGATTTCACCAGTTTAACCATTTTATACCCTTAATACTCGTGCCGGTAACGTGTTATCTTAAATGAGACAGAGAGAATAATAGTGATGATGGTTTCATTTTGGCCGAAAAGGAGAAATCTTGTGTGGAAAGAAAATTCCATTTCTCAACATGTGGTTGCGTAGAAATTCCCATTTCTCTTTGTTTTGTTTCTCACCAAAAAAACCTTGTGTGAGGCGGGTCAAAAAAACGGCTTCAAGTCCAAATCCAGATACAAGTAGAGAACATTATTATAAATGAGAAGACAATTCATACTTTAATTGGAATCGACATACTTAGGCTAGACTTTATTGATAGATCCAAATGATTTTCGCTGATACCTTTAAAAGCTAATTATGTCCATATAATAAAATATCTGCATATAAATTATAAACTGTATGGGATCTAAAATATGCAATAGTTATATGACCTTCCTGATTTTTTTATTTTTTATTTTCTTTAGGGACTCTCTGAAAAGTTGTTAATGTGGCACGAAGAAAAATTTCCGATTAAGCTAGAAATACAACGTGGAAGACCGAAGTTCTTTATGAATAATAGTTAATTAGTGTGTAACCCGTCGAAAATCGATGGAAAATTATTATTTAATAAAATTTATGTGATAGTATAAGAAAGATATAGTTTGTTAATTATTATTTCTTTTTTCAAATTTAATTCACACTTATTATTTTTATAGATAATTTTGAAAGTCCTATTTCTTCTCAAAACTGTTGTGAGACAAAAACTATTTACTTCTCTAAGAAATTGTCTTGTGTTGATTTTGTATGAGAATTGAGGTAGTTCTTTTTTTATAGCAGATATCTATTTGTCTTCCTAAATTATAAAAAAATAAAAGTTGCCACGTTGGTACTGAATCGGTCCCTCAATACGCATAATTCTGGGTCGGAATTAGTTCATAGATAAATTGTTAGTAATTTACTGCTAATTTTCCTACACATTAAAACGTTTTCCAACGGAAATGATTAATCAAGCAATTTGAGACGGTATGTTTAAAATTATTCAAACTTGTTTGAAATTTATATATTCGTACTTGTTTCAAACCCGATTAAAAAATCAGTCATGTGTATTCCTTTCTAAAACAATTCTTATAGCAATACCCGTCAGTTGGGAATTGATGTCCCGTCTACCGCCACGGTTCCGACCCGGAACTGGCCCGTTGTCCACGGCTTTGATTTGATGCGTAATTGATGAAATTCATTTACAATTTATATATACCCAAAATTTAATAACAAAAATGATTATATTATTCATTCTCATCCTTAAACTGTATAGTAATACTATTTGTTACTTACAATTATAGATTATGCAAAATTTGAAACCAGATGATTCTAGATTTTAGAAAATATGTGGAAAAATGCATAAATGAAAAATTTTCCGAGTTGAGGCACCCGTCAGTTGGAAATTGGCCCGTCTACAACCACTTTTGATAAAATTGATTGTACTATTTGTCCTCGTCCTTAAATGTATAGTAATATTTGCTAATTATATTTATGAATTATGCAAAGTTGGAAACCCAGCTACATACCGAGTTGAGGTACTCGTCGATTGAGAATTGGTCAGTCTACATAATTAATTGACCGAATTAAAATTAATTAAAAAATTAATTGTACTATTCGTTCTCGTCCTTAACTGTATAGTAATATTCACTAATTATATTTATGAATTATGCAAAGTTGAAAACTCAACTACAAATAACGTAGTAAAAATTAATACATTGAGGACGAATCTGGATTATAGAAAATACATGAAAAAATGCTTAAAATGAAAAATTTAAATAAATAAGAATAAAGAATGGAGATGTGTCACGTGGGATCCGAAGTTGAGGTACCTGTCAGTTGGGGATTGGTCCGAATTAAAATTAATTATTTTTTTATCAAATTAAATAAAAATTTATCAGACTATTTCAAATTTTAATTGATCCAACCAATAAATTAGCCAAATTATTTTGGAACTATTTATTCGGCCAAATTATTTTGGAACTATTTATTTTGAAAGCCCTATTTCTACTTTTGTGAGACAAAAACTATTTACTTCTCAAAAATTGTCTTGTATTGATTTTGTATGAGAATTGAAGTGGTTTTTTTTATAGCAGATATCTACTTGTCTCCCTAAATTCTAAAAAAATAAAAGTTGCCCCGTTGGTACTAAATCAGTCCCTCAATGCGCACAATTTTGGTCAGAATTAGCCCGTTCACAAATCGTTAGTAAATTTACTGCTAATTTCCAATGCATGCAAACGTTTTCCAATGGAAATGATTAATCAAACAAGTTGAGACGGTATGTTTAAAATTATTCAAACTTGTTTGAAATTTATATACCCGTACTTGTTTCAAACCCGGTATTCCTTTCTAAAAAAAATTCTTATAGCAATACCCGTTAGTTGAGAATTGATCCGTCTACCGCCACAGTTCCAACCCGGTATACCCAAAATTTAATAAAAATTTTGATTATATCATTTATTCTCATCCTTAACCGTATAGTAATATTTGTTACTTACTACTATAGATTATGCAAAATTGAATTAATTATTTTTTATCAAATTAAATAAAAATTTATCTTACTATTTCAAATTTTAATTCAGCCAACCAATAAATTAGCCAAATTATTATGGAACTATTTATTCGGTCATCTAATAAATTGGTTCCCTAAAAAAATAATTATTTGTTCGACCAACTAATAAATTGACCAAATTAAATTAAATGAATTAAGCTATAAAAATATATTTAATTATTCAGGCGACTGATAAATAAATTAGCCAAATAAAATTGGTGATGCAAAAGATGAGAAAATATATATTGATTCTAGGTATTTATAGACTTTTCAATAGGTGAAGTTTTATTGAACAACCAATGTGAGACACAAGATTTTAGTAGAGATATTTAAAATCTATAATTTTATATTTAAAAACTCAAAAAATTGAGAATTTAGATAAATAAGAATAATGGATTAAGATAGGTGATAAGTAAAATTTTTTCAAAACAACAATCTTTTTTCTTTTAATAATATAATGACGATTGTTTGCCCAAATTTCAGCACTCCTGAGCTTCTTTGACCATCCACTTATAAATCCGAGTCCCAATTTTTTCTGCCGCCATGTCCAAAAACCAAAGCCATATTACAGAAAAATAAAATGAAATCCTATCGATCCATATACAATCAAATTAAATAGTCGTTCAGATGAATTTGTGGTTGACAGGATTATCATTTTTTTATAATTTAATATGCTTATTTTCTGTTGTAGGGGGGAAAATTAATGGAGTACTACAATTCACAGGTGTGAATAACAGTTACCCGATAAATGATAAATTAAGCAAATGAAATAAAAGAAGTGGTCAGCAGTAGGTACAACTACAACCTCTCCATTATCAATCCATTTTCTTTCATTGTTGAGATAAAAGCAGCAATTTGTACATTAACCCTTACCCCACCCTCTTGGTCAGTCGTTTTCTTCATTTCAATTTTACTTATTTAGATTTCTATTATAAAAAGTTCATTTATCTACTTTCCGAATTTAGTTCCATTCACATCCTTACCAAATTTATTTTAACATCATTCTCTCTTTTTCTCTTTTTAAGATGAGGACTTGGGTTAAGGTGGCCTTCAGGATTGATTCGAATTGCCACATCTAATTGTAACATTTCTTTGTTAGAGTGAAATTGTAAGATAATAATTGCCAAATCTTCAGGTTTGGGTTAAGTTGTTTTCGAACACAATTGTTACTTTTGATTCAACCGCATTACGTAATCAACTGAACCCAAACCCTGTATACTTTACTTTTCCATTTGTATATTTTATGTAGACTTGAAAACAATTCAAGGATATGTTCAATTTTACCGGAAAATCAAGTTCAAAAAAATAGTTCTAAGATTCCTTATAACACGAGAATCTCGAAATGAGATTGAGAATTATAAATCGGTGTCCAAATTTATTATTTGCTAGCTGGTAATCTATCTATCTATCTATCCATACCTATATAAAAAGTGTGTTGTTGAAAAAATTTGATTTACCTATAATACCCTTGTTATATATGATAGTAGTATATATATCATAATTATATATATTTTCATTGACAATAAATAAAATCTCATACCAGATGTATATCTTACTTTTAAGAAAATAAAAACTCATATTAATGATATGTCCTTCTCATTTTCTAATGCAACATATTTTTAACAATAAACAATTATGGCTATAAAATATTAATATTGAATATTAATAAAACCCCTCTAAAAAAACATTAATAAACCAAATTTACGCAAAAAAAAGGACTATTCAAACCCTATAAGGTTAGATTTTGGCCAACATATTAGTTAATTGCCAATTATTTCTAAATACAATCAATAGATCAAAATAAATAAATTAATATATTCTTTAGAAAAAAATCAACTGAAACCTTGAAGAACGATGATGCATAATCTAATCTATTCAATTGTGAATATCTAAACAAGTTATATTCTAATTAAATTCTATGATTATTAATGTGTTTATTTTGTTACGAAATGTACGAGATATATCTTTAAAAACTCATATTAAATGTCTTTTTGTCACTTTTCCAAACAATACATATCTAAATTCCATTTTTTTTAAAGGAGTAATATTAAGGAGGTAAATTTTATCCAAATATACAGTAGAATTAATGCAATTAACTTATGCAAGCCATTAACTTAATCCAAATATATATAGTCCAATGCAATAGTTATACAATTATACTCTTTTTTTTATACGGGAGTTTATCCAGTGCGCACTGAACGTAGCGGTTGCGAGCTCTCACGAATTAAAAAAAAAATTATTCGTGTAACAATTTGCCTAGCTTTCAGAAAAAAGGAAAATCCAATTCAGCCAACTTTTGATCAATTTTCTAAGAGCTATTATATAGTATTGAATTAAAATTGAGTAATTAGATAACTTGAGTATTGTGTAATATTTCCTAATCATAAATAAATTTAATGATTTATTATCATATTGTATAATTTTTATTATAATCATCTGAATTTACGTGCAACTCACGTGACTCTCTGAATTTACGTCCAAACTATTACTATTCTTTCTCTATTCCGAAACATTGCTTCTCGTAAATGGATGTATAATGGTGTATTCTTGGAAGGTCTAACCAATGCACCATCCATCTGCGAGATGCTATATGATAAAAAAAATTAATGGATTGTAATAGTGTGGAGAGAAATAACATTGTACTTTAAATTAATGGATCCTTTTTTTTTCTCGTAATTTGGGCATGAAATGAAATCGTTCTAGTTACAACTCATTTTTATTTGGATTAAAATTCATTACAACACTAAAAGGACTGATAAATTTTGGACGGATTTATGGCGTGGAATGAATTTATATAGAGAGAATCATATATATATATATATATATATATATATATATATATATATATAGGAAGTGATTCCCATGTAAACAACCCTTAAAGTGAGAAATGAGAATAGATCTCCACCCTCCAAAATAAGAGATGGATGGCCAGATTTAATTGAAGAATTTAAGCTAACAAAATTTAAAATTAAAGCGGAGGGGTAATTTGGTCATTCAACAAAAGAAAATTAAATCTCTCCAACCTCTTTCCCGCATTCAATTCGCGCAGAAACCCATTTCTCAAAGCTCAAACACAAAATTGAAACCCAAAACTCAAACTCTCGATTCACACTTCAAAATTTAGAAAATCAACCAGGAAATTCCTAATTTCTAATTGATAACACCGATAATAATCAGATCGAAGGGAGTAAACCAGAAATCGAGGTTGAAATCATACATTTTGTGTGGCTTTCGACAATTTCTGACCGAAATCAAAGTATACTCAAGTGGTGAAGAACAATGTCGTCTCAGAAAAATTCTGAAGGTTAGTTAGTTGAGAGGAATTTGTTTATATATTGTTTCTGTGCATTAATATTTTGTTTTCGAATGATTTTTTTTTAACTTTGAGTTTTCAGTTCTGATTTCCTGTTTGTTCGGGGTGATTCATCGAGTTCATTTTAATTTTCCAAGTGGTGTTGCTAGCAAGTGGTTGTTTGTAGAATGATTTGTTAACATAGTTGTTGATATTGCTATTTTAAGTGACTATTGTATGTTAGTGATTTTTTTAGTACAGTGTGAACTATTGTATATTAGTGATTTTTTTAGTACTAATTATCAGTATTTGAGACATGATTCTATAAATGTATGATTTGTTCTGTGTAAATAATTCATTGTGGTGCATGTTAGTTTTGTGGTGCATGTGAGTAATCCTTTTTGTGCATTTGTGTAGGCTAGAAGGTGCATCTAGGGAGGTTGATACAGCATCTGTCTTGATGTATTATAGGAAGCTGATGCTACATTGTGTAAATAATTCATTGTGGTGCATGTTAGTTTTGTGGTGCATGTGAGTAAGCCTTTTTGTGCATTTGTGTAGGCTATTTTGTGCATCTAGGGAGGTTTATAATAAATCTGTTTTGATGTATTATAGGAAGCTGATGCTACATTGTGTAAATAATTCATTGTGGTGCATGTTAGTTTTGTGGTGCATGTGAGTAAACCTTTTTATGCATTTGTGTAGGCTATTTTGTGCATTTAGGGAGGTTTATAATAAATCTGTTTTGATGTATTATAGGAAGCTGATGATACATGATTTGTTTTGTGTAATTAATTTATTCTGGTGCATGTGAGTATGACTTTTTGTGCATTTGTGTATGCTATTTGGTGCATCTAGGCAGGTTGATAATAAATCTGTTTTGATGTATTATGTGTATTTGACATTTGATCAAGAAAAATAACTATGCAGTGTATTTCTGATTTTAATAATAAATCTACTGACTACTAGCATTTATGAGTCTTTGTTGCATCAGTGAGAACCAAAACCTGTCATGATAGAAAGAGGAAGACAGTAGAAATTGAATACGATGATAGTGATCTTGAGGAAACGCCGGTGGTCGATAAAAAGAAGAAGAAAACATTGGCTATTTAAGGACAAGGGAGCAAACAAATTCAGAAAATAGGGAGAACGAGTAAAGATGCTCAGAATGAAGAAGGGGGCAAAATTGTTGAGAAAAAAACCAACAAAAGGATAATAAAGAAGCAGAAAACTATGGCAACTAAGCGACAGAAATTGATCAAGATGATCAAAGAGCTTCCCATTTTAAAAATAAGGACAACAGTCAAGTGGCTTTTTGAAGCTATAAAAGAGCTTGAAGAAGAACAGAAAAAAGCTGTAAAAGACATGGGATTTGGGCCTTTGTTGGAGCTAAGTGTAGAGAGGATTCCTTCTAAACTAGCATACTGGCTAGTTGAGAACTTTGATCCGGCAAGCTGTGACCTCATGCTTAGTGATGACAGAAGATTGCACATAGATGAGGAGGATGTGTACAGAGTATTTGGATTCCCAAGAGGGAAAAGAAATATCGTCCCAATTCATAGAAGCATCAATACAAAAATAGCTAAAGAGTGGAAAGCTATGCTGCCAGGAGGGGAAAAATGGATGGTCAATGGGAAAGATGTAGTCAACATGATCAAGAAACTGAAAGATGGAGGCATTTGGTTCAAAAGGAACTTCTTGATCCTGATGGCATCAATATTGATTGAGGGGATCCCAACTGGATACATATTTCCTTTCATAATGAATTGTTTGAAAGATATGGAGAAAATAGAAAGATGGGATTGGTGGGGTTATGTAATGAAGAGTTTGGTCAGCAATACACTTGAATGGAAAGTAGATAAAACACAGCCATTTACTGGTCCATCATTATTCTTGATGGTACACTTTCTACACAATGACTGTTTATTTTTTACTTTTTTTTTTTGTTAATTGCTAACAATTGTAATTGTTGTGCAGTTGGTGTATGTCGATAGAGTATCCGTATTCAACATAAGATTCAGCAGAGACTTCCCAATAATTGGCAACTGGAATTTTAAATCCTTGAGAGGCCATGAGGCAAATGAGGTGTCGTATGGAGGATTTGGAAAAGGAGATCCGTTGGAAAGAATTCAAGTCGATTGTGAAACTTCATCACAGATTGAAAAAAGGATAAAAGGCAAGGGAAAAGAAGCAATGAAGGAAGGACGAAAAGCACGCAAGAAGTCAGAAGTCAGTGTGCATACGTATGCACACAATATGGTTGATAAAGCGCAAAGGCTTGCCAAAAATATGGTTGAGTTGTACAGCATGATTCAAGATGCACCACAAGAAGCTGTTCAAACTCCAAGCTTTAGAAAATCTCATGAAGCATTGCACATGCTGATTGGAAATATCGAGCAACCATCATCTCAACCAGCATCTCAACCAGCTCCTGATGAAGTAGACAAAGATAAGTCAAAAGTGAATGATTGGGAAGATGAAGATTTCTGGAGCAACGAGGAATTTGTCAAAGGCATGGTAGCAATTGAAGAGGTTGCCAAGAAAAAGTTCGAGTATATGGAGTATGTCAAGGGCATGCCAAGCTTCAGCCTTGGATTGTCACCAGAGATCGAAAGGTTTGGAGATTTTCATAACGATAAGGTAATTCAAATTGATGCATCTAACTATTTGATTTTGTGCATGTAATTTTGTTATTTGGTGCATCTAAGTATTTAATATGCTATATATGTACAACTGACAAGGTTCATATATGTACAGGATGACAATCAAACAATGCAAGGTGATGAAGATGCTTTTGAAAAAATTACAACAGCAATGACGAAGCTGGAGAATTGACAACAAATTTGGTATGATTGTTAATGACTTAATTCATAAATAAGTTTTTCAAATTAGTTTATTGATATAAATAATATTGAGTTATATTATAATGTTTATAGGATGAACAAGGAAAACAGGATGAAAAAGAAAAGGAGAAAGCAGAAGAACATGAGCATAGAGAAGAAGAGAATAGAGAAGAACAAGGTGAAAAGAACAAGCCAGATGAAAGAGATGATGGAGATGACGAGGTAGTTATTTAGTTTATTGCATTTGTTACATATGAATCTTACTGTTTTTAAAAATGAAGAAGTTTTTAATATCATTTAAACCTTTTTGTGCATTTGTTTAGCCTATTATGTGCATCTGGGGAGGTTGATAATAAATCTGTTTAGATATTATTATAGGAAGCTGATGATACATGATTTGTTTTGCGTAATTAATTAATTCTGGTGCATGTGAGTAAGGCATTTTGTGCATTTGTGTAGGCTATTTGGTGCATCTAGGGAGGTTGATAATAAAACTGTTTTGATATATTACGTGTATATGACATTTGATCAAGAAAAACAACTATGGAGTCTGTTTCTGATTTTAATATCTATTGACTATTAACAATTATCATGATGCAGTTTGATGAAATAGATAAATATCATGATGATGGGTCAGAGATGGAGATAGATGTAACAAATGTTCAGCTGGATGTAACAAATGTTGAGGTAGATGTAACGAACGTTGATGAAGTAATATGTCAGGTGCTTAAGGAGGTAGATGAAAATATGCGCAAGAAGCTGGAGATGATGAAAAAGACAAGCAAGCTCAAGCTGAAGAAGAAACAAAAATTGAAGAAAAAGAAGATATGCAAGAAGGAGATCAGAATACAGAAGAACAAGAAAAAGAAGACAATGCAGATGAGAAAGCTGAGGACAAAGGAGATAATGCTTTACAAAAGGTATTACTTGAAAAGTATTTATAGATTATGTAGTTAATTGTTATACTATAGTGCATCTAGTAATAGTATGTGGTGCATTTATTGAAGAAGTCTTGTGCATCTTCTAATAGCATGTGGTGCATCTACTCAATTTTTCACATACATTACATATCTTTCCCTCATCATTATAATAATGCAGTGCATCTAGTAATAGTATGTTGTGCATCTATTGAAGAAGTCTTCTGCATCTACTCTATTTTTTTAATATATGTGTTTGGTATAACAATTGCAAAAATTAACAGGTTCAAACTCCAGAGAAGAAGGTGCAAGAAAAAAAGGGAAACAACATGCTATGAAGTGCAGGAGCAAATCAAAGAGAAAAAAAAACTGAAATATTGGGTTCTCCTTATAATAAAAGGCCAGTTAATATTTCAAACCTGAAGAAATATGAAAAGGAATTAACACTTTACAGTTGGCATATGTTAGAGAAAAGGTATGCACTGAATTCTTAGAGATTAAATTTCTGTTTTATACATTTGTATGTTAATTTATTCTCACAAATATTTAATGAAACAGGAACGCTCCAATGTTCAAATCTGGAGAAATTGCACTCGATAGGCAAAAACTCCAGTCAATGGCACATGAAGCAATTGTTCACTGTGATGTGGTAGATGCATGGTCTGTAAAGCTGAATGATAGTGAAGCTACAAGATCTTCTCAATCACCAAAACGATTCTTTGCCACAACGAGAGTTTGTGTAAGTTAATTATCTGTAATACATATATTATAACACGTTTTTGGGTCACAAATACTAATTTATTCAATTATATTTCAGAGAGATATAATGGTATCGCGTCCAAGTTCGATGAAAGTCGATTCAATTATGTGTCATTTTGTAGAAAAATTAACACATGAAATTCAGAGCTATTCTCGTGATCCGGTTGAAGACATCGATGTGGTATTTTAAAATAAATTATATATAAATACAACTATAATGATAATATTGATTATCGTGATTAAATTATCTAATGCCTTATTTGTTTTATGCAGTTTTTCTTTCCTATATACAAAGAAAATCATTGCTTTATGATTTGTATTGATGTGAGGACTGGAAAAACGTTTGTTGTCGATCACAGAAATGACAAAGAATCAAACTGCTTGGAAGAGAAATATGGAGACATTCTCAGTGACATGGTAAATAAGTGAATACTTCATTAATATGTGCATGGGTTTGGTCTATTAGTGAACTAGGGCTATGAATAGATGAATTAGCGGTCCTTTAGCTGTTGATTGTGCTTTTTTCTTGCATAAATGCTTGAGATTCAGAGTGGTGTCTATATGTGTTCTATGGAGTGTGCTTCTATTATAGTAGTGTTCATTTCATCTTACATGTCTTAGAATTATGTCTGCATGAACATGATCACTGTTCTCTCATTCCTACGTTATGTTTTGTGAGCACTGTTTTCTCCTTGATATGTTATATTTTCTGGAATCTGAGAATTAAGATATTTTGCAGAAGGAAATGTTCAATTATTTCTTGATTGAACAAAATTTGAAATCAAAAGTAAAGACACTGAAGAATGGCAAATACAACATTGTCAACATGAAATGGGGAGATGAGCACAACAAAAGAGATGGTGCAATATTTACAATGAGGCACATGAAAACTTTCATGGGAGACCCAATAATCAGCTGGAGGGCAGGGCTCACAAAGAAATCACCAAAACAAATCCGAATGCTTCGAGTGAAGTATTGTGCAGCTATTCTAGCTTGCAACCAGAACACACTCAAAGATGAAATTAAAGTAGGAGCTCAGTTCTATTACAAGGATTTGGATGAAAAAAAAAGAATTTGATATTGAGAAGTTTTTGTTGGAATGTTGACTTCAAACAACTGTTAGAAACTGAAAATACAATAGGAAGTTGAAATAGTTGTAAGTAATATTTTGAACTACTTTCTACAATGCATTGAAGTTGAACTAGTTGTATGTAATGATTTGAACTACTTTCTACAATGCATTTTGATATTTTGGAATAGTTTATATGGTATAAATGATATGTTATTTACTAAAATGATGATAAGATATTGTGATTGCTTAGTTGTCAATAGTATAATTGCATGATATGTAGAAGATTATGTACTTAATTGTTATACTGTAGTGCATCTATTGAAGAAGTATTGTGCATCTTCTAATAGCATGTGGTGCATCTATTGAAGAAGTCTTGTGCATCTTCTAATAGCATGTGGTGCATATACTCAATTTTCCACATACATTGCATTGCTTTCCCTCATAGTATGCGGTTCTTTTAATTTTAATTTCTTGTAATTAAGTTAAATTGTAACATTATATATTATTAAAATGCATTATAAATAAAAATAAAGCGGCAAAACAAAAAAATGAAGCGGCAAACAAAGAAATGAAGCGGCAAAACAAAAAAATGAAGCGACAAAAAAAAATATTTGAAAATTACAGAAAAATTAAATCAGGGACATACGAGCCGGGCACGTGCACCACATATGCAGCTCACACACGGTAACATAGGGTCCGATGTGACACCTCTAATATTACGGCTCCGCCTTCGGCTCCGATTTTACGGCTCCGCCTTTGGCTCCGATTTTACGGTTCCGCCTTCGGCTCCGATTTTACGGCTCCGCCTTAGTCTCCGATTTTACGGCTCCGCCTTCGCTCTGATTACTAATATAAGGATAATCGGCGGGCAATAATTTGGACTTTTTCGGCTCACTCCGAGGCCTTCGGCTCCCCTCGCTCGAATCTTGACCAAAGAAGAAGCGGTAAACAAAAAAATGAAGCGGCAAACAAAAAACATGAAGCGGCAAAACAAAGAAATAAAGCGGCAAAACAAAAAAATAAAGTGGCAAACAAAAATATTTGAAAATTATTGAAAAATTAAATCAGGGATATGGGAGCCGGGCACGTGCACCACATATGCGGCTCACAGACAGTCACATGGGGTCTGACGTGACACCTCTGAATTTACGGCTCCGCCTTCGGCTCCGATTTTACGGGTCCGCCTTCGGCTACAATTTTACGGCTCCGCCTTCGCTTAAATTACTAATATAAGGATAATCGGCGGGCAACAATTTGGACTTTTTCGGCTCTCTCCGAGGCCTTCGGCTCCCCTCGTTCGAATCTTGACCAAAGAAGAAGAGGCAAACAAAAAATATGAATCGGCAAACAAAAAAATGAAGTGGCAAAACAAAAAAATTGAAAATTAAAAAATAAAAATTTAAATTAATTCAAGCGTGTGCACTGCACATGCGGCTCACACCCTGTCACATAGGGTGGGTGCCTTCTATTTTATGTCTCCGCCTTCGGCTTCGATTTTAAGGCTCCAACTTTTGCTCCGATTACTAATATAAAGATAATCGTAGGGTAATAATTTAGATTTTTTTGGCTCGTTTTGCGGCCTTCAGCTCCCCTGACTCTAATCTTGACGAAATAAGAAGCGGCAAACATTAAAATGAAGCGGCAAAAAAAATTTGAAAATTAAAAAAAAAAAGCAACAAAAAGAATTAAAATAAATCGGGCGCATAGGAACCGGGCACATGCACCGCATAACACCCCAAACCTTGTCATCTGGGGTGCGACCTATTGAATTGAAGTATTTTTGTTTGGTAATAATAAACCAAAATTCACGATTTATAAATTTTTAAAACTTGAATATAATCAGAATTTGAAAAAAAAACATATAAATTAAATTATCAAAATTTGACGCGTATATTGCATGCAGGCCCCACAACCTGTCGAATGGATTGCGACCGAGCACATTCAAGGATTTGCGTTATGCAATAATGAATAATAATTTGGGATTTAAAAAAATTTTAAAACTAGAAAATAATGAGAATTCCAAAAAAGAAATTAAAAATTATAGTGAGCATGTGATGCATCTACATTTTTGAAGTTGTGCATCTACAATGTTGAATTTGTGCATCTAAAATGTTGAAGCTGTGCATCCAAATTTTTTTCAAATGTACCAATACTACTTGCAAAATCTAATAAGAGATGGACATTGATTAGAAAAATAGAGAGGCAAGGCTGACAGAAATACTCAAACAACCACAATATACACCATTGCCAATTGAAAAACAAATTCTAGTCATTTACGCAGCGGATTCTGCGATCGAATGCCATTAGACAAAATTGCTCAATATGAAAAAATCCTTCTATCTACTGTAAAACTAGAATTACTAGAAGCTGTAAAAGACAATTAACTAAAAAAACAAAAATTGATCAACATATTAAACAGTTATTACAAGAAAGAACTTTAAACAATGTAAATAATGCTAACCACAAAACGAATGTAATAATATGAATAAAAAAATGTTATTCCAAATTCAACAATGAGTATAAGACATATAAAAAGTAAAAATATGATATTACTAGACTTTCTTTGGCCTATCACAATTACGCGAATCATGATTCACCATTTCCTTGCAATTGCCGCACCTTCTCTTTGGTTTACTCGCCTTTCTTATTGCCGCCTCTTTTCTTGAAATCAACCTGCTACCGCTTCCTTTTGTCTTCACTGGATCAGGAGGGTGAACTGAGATGGATTCTGGAATCGAAGAGCCATAAAAGTTATCAAAAACCTTCTCCTTTCCATCAACAGATGATAAACTAGATCCACCAGCCTTGCTATATTTTTCAGATAAAACCTTGAAATCTTCCAGTAACTCTGCCATAAGATGTACATTGCCAGTAACTGATCCTACACATTTGTACATCTCAGAATACAACTGGCTATTGAGGAGGGTTTGCTGATCGAGATGGGCAGAACCATAACTACTTGTGTCAGTACAATTCAAAAAATCAGAACAAGCAAACTTAGACCACCTTCTTAACAAATATGCATATAGAATCCTTTGCAAATTCATGTTCTTGAAGATAAAGAACATATGCTGACACAACAACCCATTTGTCACAAAATAGTTACAACTACACTTGACAAAATCTTCTACTAGATTGTGCATAAAAGTAAATTTTCCACGAACCATGTCAGAAACCTCGTATGTCTTAGAATCAGCTTCACAATTCATATTCAACATGCAACAATGATTTACAGCAGCTAATATTTCCTTTTGAACCCCAGAAAACATCTGAAAAGTATAGACAGAAGCAGCATGTCTCTCAATCGACAGTCGTGTCTCAAGCTTTGGATAACAAGACTCATCTACACTGCTCAACTGCTTGTGAACATGACGTTGAGAATCAATGGCACTAGCAAAATGCATAAAAAACTCAATCAAATTAGCATTCTTGTTCAAGTACTTTCGGAAGAAGCTATTTTCACTCTCCGACATAGAAGTGGTACGAAACAATCCACCCATAGACAGATCTCTAAAATAAGCCGGAATCCAGAAAAAAACGAAGATCATACATAGCTGAAAATCAACTAATCTCAGACAGATCAAAATCCTCCATAATTTCATACCATTGTTGTTCAAAATCAGTAAGCTCAACAACTTCAGACCAAACAAGATCATTAAACTTCCGACAAAAAACAGCATCATTTCTCAAAGACGAAGGAATCTTATCAGCAACCTTGCACATAATATGCCACATACAAAAACGATGACGCGTGGTAGGCAAAGGAAGATATTACCTACAACATTTTTGATAGCTGGATCTTGATCTGTAATCAATATACTTGGCTTTTTCTTGTCCATACAACGTAAAAAATTCTCAAAAAGCCAAGTATACGAATCAGCATCCTCACTAGACAAAAGACCGGCAGCAAATGTCACACACCTCCCATGGTTATCCTTTCCAGTAAAGGGTGTAAATATGAGGTTGTACCTGGAAAAATATAACATGATACAGAAATTTTAGAAGAAATAGTAAGATTTTTAAAGATGAAGGTGCACAAGTAAACATTGACAGATGCACAACTATTAATGAACAGATGCACCACAAGTAATAAACAGATGCACCACAAAACTTCAAGAGATGAAACATAAATGCTACAATAATTTGCAATCTACAATCATAAGATATTGAATAATGTATTCAGAATATAGGTATACGAAAAAAGTGGATTAAATGCTTACTTGTTCGTTGAATAAGTCGCGTCAAATGATACAACATCACCAAATAACTTATAACTCTCAATCGAAAACTTATCTGTCCAAAACAATCGCTTCAACTTTTTCTCATCATCAACATCAAAATAAAAGTAGAAACCAGGGCAAAACTCACTCTTTCTCTTAAGATTATCCAACACAATCTGAGCATCAACACCAAGAACATAAGCACGTAAATCACGAGAGAAATTCTTAAAATCAACACCAGTACAACCCACATTTTCATAACTACCAACCAACTCCTTAAAAAGACGGAAAGACTTAATCGATCCTATATTGGATCTAGCACAATTCAAAATAAAAGTTTGATGTCCAAAATTTAGACGTCTATTGCCTTTCATGAACTGCTTGTAACCTTCAGACACAAGAGAATGAGTATGAGCCTCATTGAACCCAGTAATCATATACCCTCGAGATCCAGAATACCTAAACACAACGCGTGCCTTACAATTGAACCTCGAAGACATTCTTTTCCTTTTTTGTTTGCTACCATCTGAAGAAATATTGGTACTCTCACCTTCCCGATTGCACAAAACATATCTAAACATCGCTACACTACTTTCCTTGGTTAGAGTACCAAGCCGAGTATCAAAACCACAAACACCAACATAAATTTTATAAAATTTAACACCATCTTCCAAATTACTAAAGCATCGTCCAACATAAGGTTTCAGATCATCACTACACTCAGGAATATAAACACTAGAGTTCTCTTCAACACTAACAATACTTTGACAAATAGAATCTGCAAAAAAACATACAACATGATTTAAAAATAGAGAATCCAAAGCCTAAAGATAATCAAAACATTAAGAGTTGCACAAGACAACACTCGTAGATGCACAACAAAACACTCATAGATGCACCACACATAATAAACAGGTGCACCAAAATAAATTCCAACATGTATCAATCAGACAATTCATAAATAGCTGAACAATAATCGTGCATTATCTGTATACCCAATCAACAATTCTCAAGCATCACACAAATCAGTAAATTACAAAGAATCAGGAACAAAACATAATAATAACAATTCAAAATCAATTTCTACATTATTCAACAATAATTTTAGGAATTACCTGTAGAATTGCACATGATGTATATACCCAATCAATCCAGAAATCAATAAAAGAATTATCGATAATATGTTGAGAGAATGTATGAGGTTGAGCAAATTCTGCAATAAACATCACCAAAAATCAAAAACTACAGAACATCACCCAAACAATAATTAAAAAACACAAAATATGCAAAATTAACAGATATATATCAAAAGTACCTACAGAATTCAGCTTATTTACTATTCCCGAGCAAATCAACAACAAAATCAGAGTATAAACAATCGAACAAAAACAGGAAAAATCTGAGTTCGAATTCGACTAAGTAAGCTTAAGAATGAAAAATAATTCAAAATTATAGCGTACTTACTTGAGGGCAATAATCGAAACGATTAGAACAAGAAATAAGTTCATTGATCCATGAAGAATTGAAGATTGAATTCGAGGATGAAATCAAGCTGAGGAAATCCGATGAATTGAGGAAGAAGAAATCGTGATCTGAGGGAGATGAATATAACCGATTTATTGAATGACATTTTTACCCTTCACATAACTAAAACATACGGTATTTGCTTCCATTAATTAAAATATGCGGGCTTAATTACAGCCATTGATTTTGTGGGATGGAGGGTGGAGATCTATTCTCATTTCTTAGGTTAAGTTTGATTCTCATATGATCTATCTCCTCTATATATATATATATATATATATATATAGGGGTGATCTCCTATGCAACCGGGTCAAGTGAAACCGGATCCATGCGACCGGATCCGGGTCGGGTCGACCCGGTCAATTCGGGTTTGACCCGTTGACCGGTCAATTTTTTTTTTTTTCATTTCAGTTTTTTTCAGTTTTTTTTTTTTTTTTTTAATTTCAGTTTTTTTTCGTCTCCACCTTCGGCTCCGATTTTACGGCTCCGCCTTCGCTCCGATTACAAATATAAGGATAATCGGCGGGCAACATTTTGGACTTTTTCGGCTCGCTCCGAGGCCTTCGGCTCCCCTCGCTCGAATTTTGACCAAAGAAGAAGCGGCAAACAAAAAAATGAAACGGCAAACAAAAAAACGAAGAGGCAAAAAAAAAAAAAATGAAATAAAATCTAAAAAAAAATATAAAAAAAAATGAAAACTGGAAAACTGGAAAAATAAGAAAAAAAAAAAAAAACAGCGCGTGGGTGAGGCGCATGCGGCCCACGCGCCACACGCGCGGTCGCATGGTGGCGGCAGGTCGCATGCGAGTTTTTGTGATATATATATATATATATATATGACTAGAAGGTAGAGAAAACCTGGAAACAATAAAAATAAATATTAAAAGCTTAAAATAACACTTAGCTTGCAATGACAATTAAGGTTAAAGAAAATAGACTTAATAGACATGACGGGAGTAATTGCGTTAGTTGAGAAATTAGTGATGTAGGTTAATGAGGACCCTAACCTGCAGCAATTGAAATATCTCGTGATTGGCCAATATTGTATTATCACAAACACTAAATTAATTTTGGCTTCTAGTTTAGACCACTAAAATTACTTGTATGCACGACAATGATTATGGACTAATTTGTAAGATGTATGATATCTTAAAGTTTATGACAAATTAAAAAGATATACTCCCTCCGTCCAGCTTCACTTATCCTACTTTTATTTTTTGGGCATTTCGTTATACTTGTCCTAGTTACTTTTTTTTTTGGAAATAATTAAGGAAATTAGAGCCAATTAGTTTGGCTAAATAGACTCACTTTACACTTTTCAACCTACTATTCTTATCATTTTCTATGTCATTCACTATTCACTCTCTCTCTACCTAATTTATATTACTATTTGTACTCACTTTATTTCACTGTTCACACTCTCTCTACTCACTTTATTTCATTATTCACATCTCTCTACTCACTTTATTTCACTTTAATAACTCCACTAAATATACTTTTTCTCCCTAATTATTTTCTCTTTAATTCTCGTGCTAAAAAAAACTAGGATAAGTCGCGGGACGGAGGGAGTATAAAATAGTAATAGTATTATTTATCTAACATCTTTTTTTGTATTTATCTATATAATTTATAATAATGCCAGAATGATATTATATTCCTGTAAACACAATTTTAGAACTTCGATATTAGAATTTTAATTTCTGTACAAATTACAATATTAATGATAGAGAAAGGTCCAGGGTTCATGCTTCAAAAAACTAAAAATAAAAAGATAAGCAATAAAAATGAGAAGAAGTTTCCGAAAACGTTATAGGCAATCGAAGAACTATAAATTAATTACGTTATATTAGTTGATGAATAATGATCAATTAATGTGTCTACAAACTGTTGGGACCTACTAACAAACAGTATGGAACGTGAAAATATTTTCCGGGCGATTATATTATTATTATTACTTATTTTTTGATAGAAAAACTATTAGTACTTTCTTTATTCATGATAATTGATAAATGTAGTTTTGAAGTGTGGTGCGATATTTAAAATAATAAGTTAGGTAGATTTTTTGAGCACATAAATGGTTCCACACCTTTTGTATTAATGTTAGGAGAGAGAGTTAAATATTGTTAGAAAAGTAAAAGAGTGCGTGACGTCATTTTTTTAAAAAGGAATTACATTTATCATAAACGGATCAAAATAAAAATATGATCACACTTATCGTAAACGGAGAAATATAATATTACAAAGATTATAAGCAAGGGCCATTGAGAAGGCCGATTATATAATGTTTGGAGGCTCAACATGACTATACTTTCTACTATAACAGCTTGTACAACTAGTCAAATATTGATGAAAGTCCAAAGATTATTTTGGTCAGAAAAGATAATTAATATATTGAAGAAGTAGACCATTCTAGCTAAGTACGCTAGCATTCTAGCACAAGTTTACATAATTCATCTACAATTAAGCAAAAAGGTAACTACTCTCTTTGCTAAACTAGGGACCTAATTAGTTGATGCATATGATAAGTATAATGTAACCGATATATATATATATATTTTGTAAATTGATGTGCAGGACTTCGGGAAATTATGGAAATAGTTTTTTTATGCATTAATTAATTATTTTTTGTATTTACTTTTGTCTTGGTTATTAATATGTATTCCGATTTTTTCTTTGTGATCAAATGAATTATTTTCTCTTTCAATTTAGACTAATCCCTAACTACAAAATGTTTCCTTCTTCAATCTAATAATTATGATGAAAGCACACACCAAAAAAGAAAGAGTTAGCAATGAAGATGAAAATATGGTCAAAACACGAAAACAAAAGTCTTGAAACGGATCGGAACCGGGAAAAGTGCGCAACTACTTGAAAAAGCTAATCAATTTATCTACCTGATTTCATTTCACCTTATGTTTGTAAATGTCCCCTTCCAATAATTTTTTTTTTTCAATAAAAGTTACCTACTTTCGTTTAATAGTCTTTCTGTCCTTTTTCTTCTCCTGATCATTGAATAAACTCGTAACATCCAAACATGGATGATCACAAACACTTAACTCTATAATAATAATAATAATAATAATAATAATAATAATAATAATAATAATAATAATAATAATAATAATAATATTATTATTATTATTATTATTATTATTATTATTATTATCATCATTATCAATATCATTATTATTGTTACAAATTGTGATATAACTATTATATTTTTACTTATTCTAATTTCTAAAAGCAATCATTTGTAGATTTTCTTTTTTATTTACATACACTTTTTGTAGTTTTTGAAAGAAAAACAAAAAAACAAAACAAACACAGAGTACTACATAAATAAATTTTTCGGCATGCTTTCATATTCATACCATGCGCGCCCGGTGTGTATTGGAATAGTCTTTAAAGTCTATGATAAATTGCACTAGAAAAATGGATTGTGATATACTTGACCTACTATAATATATTTTGTTGAAATTCGAACTTGAAATATTATAACAATAAATTGTATATTAATCTGTTGTGTCCTCCGCTCAATCTAGTTTGAATTGTGTAACGTCAATTGAAGAGAAGAGTACCATATGAGAAATCGATCGAGACCTGCTATATTTATTCAACAATATTGCTTCGATTATTTTACCACGCCTGTATATTAATTTTACGTGAGCAAAGGGTATAGTAGAAACAATTTCATGTTAGGTAGAATCGTGAATGTCAATGGCCGGGTTTGTTTTGATGCTCGAAGAGAGAGAGAGAGAGAGAGAGAGAGAGAGAGAGAGAGAGAGAGAGAGAGAGAGAGAAACTTATCATCCTAACTTTTATATTTGATGATGTTGTTTTTTTCTCAACACCCTCCACACACATTAATATGCATGTGCCATACTCTATCTCCAAATTCCTTATTCATTTCATTGCCATCTCCGCCCCCACCCTGCACCACCTTAATCTATACGTTAATCTTTAATCCCTCTTTCTCCCTCTCTCTCTCTCTCTCTCTCTCTCTCTCTATATATATATATATATATATATATATATATATATCTATCTCTATCCGTGCGGCCTTGTTGATGCATCAGTTTTTCCATATATAAAAACTGATCAAAACATAGTGAGTTAAAGGTAATAAGGATGGGTATCCTCAAGGATAATGGCGTGGTTTACAAGGCTGTCGACGAAGTCGATCTCGGCCCCCACAGCGATGAGTATTATCTCCGAGCCAATGTCAAAGGTTGATTATCTTTCTTCCCCAAATTAATTAACTGCTCTGTGTGTGTGTGTGTGTTGTGCGTGTCTGTGTTTCTGTGTTTGATGAAGTAGAAAGCACTTAAAGAATTGGTTCATGTTTCACTACTTATAATATCAAGATCAAATCCAAGGTAAAATTTGGACATGATCAAACATCATATAAATTAAATAATCTTATTTTGCATGCACGTAATTTCTCGTGCGTGTGTCTGTGTGTGGATATAGTATATTTCTACAGTATAATGAGCTATATAGCTTGCACGGACTGAACTTGGGCATGGATTAATAATTGTTTGGTTTAATTTGTGCTATATAATAGTATGTGATTATTTTTACTGCTTAATTTAATTTCTCAAATCAACTGGCTTCTCCCTTTTTTTTTCTTTCTTTTCTATTTTATTTATTGGTGGATTTACAACTGGATTTACAATATATATAGCTCCTCGCATGGCTGGTCTTTTAGTGAAAGTGTTTGCTTGGTTGCTGGAATCACCAATTTTTGGAGGCATATTACTCTACTTTCTCAAGAAGAACAATCTAATTCACAAGGTAATTAAATTTCTTGATTTTCCTCTTGCTCAACATTTTCGTTAGCTTACATATTATTTATCAATATTTTTTTTCATGTAACTAGTTATATGATAGTATTACTCATTGTAATGTAAACAATGATTTGAAGATGAAAAAGGTATTTTAACCTATTTGATGAAAATGAGGATAATTAACTTCTAAGCTGTACACCGGCTAGGTCGGTCCATGTCTTTTTTTTTTAGTTAGTTAAGTAGGAATTATATTATAATTAACTAATTAACTGATAATTTTAAATCATATACTACAAGTCAATTAATCTACATACATTTTTAATTGTTTCGCGTGCTATGGACCACAATAATTTACAACAAAATGGAATAAAATATTGCCTTCTTTTTGGAGAATCAGTTCCACATTCACCTTATCAAAGTATGGGATGTCACATAATTTTAGTTACAGCTGGTTGTAACGCATTCTTGTGCCTACCAATTTTTCCGAATAAGTGTCTCATGTCATCAAAACTCGTACACCAATAAAGTTGACATTTTTTTTCGTTTTACTACTAAATAGTGCATTGAGAATGAAACTACTAAGACATTTTTTTTGCATTGAGGATAAGAGCAGAATGAGAAGTTCGACATATAGAATTCTGAAATATGATAGAAAAATTTGGATAAGTAATTCTTGAGATTTTTATTTTTGGCGTGTAGAAAGTTCAACTAAATAGTATTTATTAATTTGTATCTTTATATATAGGCTACAATGCATTGAGGAGATTAATATTTATAAGATATTAAAAGTAACGGCGCGTGCAAATTTAATCAAGAGTACTAACTAATTGTAAATTCAAAAGCCTATAAAACATAGTATGGAATTAATTTATGTAAGAAAGTTTGTTACCTAATTTCTTTTGTTTTTTCTTGACACTATATGCCAAAAAAAAATCAATTAAAGGCCTAATTTTGAATTGGTTTGTATGTGTTCACCAGCAAATTCATTTTCTCTATATACGTATTCATTAGGAATGTAAATCGAATCCTTCAAAAAAAAAAAAAAAAAAAAAAAAGGGAATGTAAACCGAATCCTATACCAACATGTTCTGTAAGACTAGTCTAAAATCAGGTGGTTCTAAACTTTTATTCAGAAGGGACAATGTAACAGCCTGAATAGACCAAATTAATTAAAAAGAGGGCTAATTAATCGTAATAAATAGCCCGAACCGAAATCGAGCGGTGTAACCTAACTTTCAAAACTTATGCTTAGCCTGAAGCTTTTGTTTTTCAATTTGCAAATGGTACTAGTAATTTAGCGACCTGGCTGGCTAGCTTTTTGTGCTGTGCAGTTTTCCCTCCAATAATCAGATTAATTAAAAACTATATATTTAATGAAACACTGAATTTCTGGTCTATTTTATGAGAATGTAATATGATAAGTACGCTCATACATACAAAATTAACGTACTCCCTTTGTCTTGTTCAATAAGTTCCATTTTGCTATTTCGGATGTTCCATTCAATAAGTCACATTTCTTTATTTGACAAAGACTAATACACTAAAACTCACTTTATGTCACACTCAAATGTGAATAATGTCGTTTACTTTATTGTACAACCCACTTTAACATCAACAATAAAATATTACCTTAATCACACTCTTTATCATCTAACTCTCTTTTTCTTAATCTCCGTGTCCATCTCAAATGAGACTTATTGAACCGGAATAAAATAATTTTACATATATGTCTTAGAAGTGGTACTTAAGTATTTCGTATTTCCGCAGCTGGTCTCGTTTGCAGAGTTGGAAGAAGCGCCCCTTTATGTTCCTTTGCATCCATATCAAGGTCAGATATATTAATCTGCATGCATGATATCATTATAATTAATTAATTCTTAGACAATGTAGCGGCCAATTAAACATGCATCAAGTAATTGATCTTGTATCACACTACTAAGATTTATGAACAAATTAAACAGGAAATGAGGAAAAAGAAACAATATATGTAGAGGCCAATGCGTCAGCTGAAGAAAAAGTTGAAAAATGTGCTGATTGTGTTGGATCAGTTGACGACGAACAACAACTTAGTTTCCGACGTTGGACGATTCTTGATTATGCCAACGCTTACAAGTCCAGACACACCACTCCTTTAATGGTACATTTTTTTTTTTTTGTTTTTTCATTTTGATCCAAGCTTATGCAATAATATACATTACTAGCTACTTCTTCTTACACTGATTACGGCTTAAGTGACCACAATTTCCGATTTAAGTTGCAAACTAGCTTTAAACACAATTTTTTTTTTTAAATATTACTAATAATGACACAAACGGCTTTCAATTTGTCTACTATTTAACATGACCCAAATATCTCCGGTGAACAAAAGCTGACATGGTTGATAGAATTTTCTGAGCTTCGGCCAAAAAACAACATACCAAAAAAAAAAGGAAAAAAAAAAAAAAAAAACTTTCCGGAATAGTTGAAAATTATACACGATCTTTGATAATATATAATTGTAAATGAGACAGCCTTTCTTAATTTTTCGAGTGTGAAGCTGACAATTTCGAACATTAATTTATAAAATAAAAATAAAAACACAAAAAATATCAAATTTATCTCTTTTCGTATTCTTCATCTTTTGTAGGTTAATTAAAAAATAAAGAATGTGTCTAACTTGTAACTATTTCTGAAGTTGTGATTTCTTTCGCAACAATTCAAATCTTGTTCCAATTAATTACTGTCATCGTTTTACTCTGCGGAAGCTAAGTGTAGGAAAATTCAGTCGGCCTTGTCATAGCACTATGTTCATTGGAGAGATTTGATAAGAAAGTTAATTAAATTAATACACAAATCAAAATTGTGTCAATGCATGTATATAATGTGTGGCAGTATGTTTTTTTTTTGGTGCAATATGCTCTATGAGTTACAAATATTAAATGGTAATTTTGGTGTTGTGTGTTAATTTGTACAAAAGGTTGCCCAGAGATTTATAGCTTATGTTGTGGAATCATCAAGTGAGAAGCAACAAATGTCCTTCTTCATCAACTATTGTGTCCAAGATATTCTTAGGCAGGCTACAGAATCAACTCTTCGCCATCAAAACGGTATCATCATCAGTAATTAGACTGCATATTTATTTAATTTTCATCTATTTATATATATTAGGCTAATTACATCACATAAATATTTGCATGTGTAACCGTAGGAGAAGCAATATCGGTCCTAGATGGAGTTCCAGTAGCTATAAAAGATGAAATTGATTGTATGCCATATCCAACTACAGGTACTTAATTAATTACGTTATGCCTTTAATTTAATTTTGTTTTGGCAGATGATCTAGTTATATGTCCTGCAGTTTTGAGTAAAATATAGTAGTAGTACAGTATATAATTAAATTTATAATTAGTGGTGATTGATTAAATTTAGGAGGAACAAAGTGGATGCAGAAAGTAAGAGAATGTAAGAATGATGCGTGGTGTGTTAGCCGTCTGCGGTTATGTGGTGCGATAATAGTAGGCAAAACAAATATGCATGAGCTTGGAGCAGGAATTAGTGGCATTAATCCTCATTATGGGTACCTTATACCTACCTACAACTTTTTTTACTTTTTTTTTTTTTTGGGTAAATTTAATAATTCCATATATTCTTAATTTATTTAAAAAGGGCTGCTAGAAATCCATATAACAGAAGCAAGATAACTGGAGGATCATCGAGTGGATCGGCTGCAGTTGTAGCAGCTGGATTATGCCCTGTTGCACTTGGTGTTGATGGAGGAGGTATTACACAATAACTTTAACTTCATTAATATAATATTGCTACTAATCTATTTCAAGGTCAATTATATACAGTGAAATAACATTAAGTTTAATTATTGATTTGTCATTGTTTTTCACGAGTTGGGTAGGATCTGTAAGACTTCCTGCAGCGCTTTGTGGTGTGGTTGGATTCAAACCAACTTTTGCGCGTGTGCCACATCAAGGGTAACCACCAACTTTTTCTTTTTCTTGTCTAATTATCAAATACACTAATCATCTAATCAAATCTAACTCAAGATAATTTGAAATCTTGTTAATTAAGTCTATATGTTCCTGCAATAGTCATTTATTGAATTCGATTTGGAAACAGGGGTTTTTGATGTCTGGTTAGATCAGTATATATATTTGACCAAATATGTTTTACCAGAAAGTCATCATCGTATTAATATTTTCTTGGTCAAGTGAAAAATACTATAAATTTATTGATTTTGACTAGATATAGATGTTGATCATGTGTAGAGTTCTTCCTATAAACTATACAGTTGGGATGGTTGGCATCCTTGCAGCAACAGTTGAAGATGCACTCATCGCGTAAGTTAATTATCTGCTTATTTACTTTCTACTCCCTTTTAATTTTCTTTATAAAACTTAAGTTAATTGACAATAGTCACAATATATATAGTCTACAACACCCCAACCACCCCCCAACACAATTTTTATTTTTCTTTTTATACTTACTAAATTTATAAAATTTCCTTTATCTACAGTTATGCAGCCATTGTTGGAGGCCATTCATCCGATCATCACGGCAGTACAGTGGTTAGTCATCTTGCATTCATATTCAGATATCTAATTAATCAAGAAACTTTGTGAAATGCATGTTTAATTTAAACTTACTAAGACTATTATTCATCTTAACACGGCCACCAGCCCAAAATAGGTCTGCCATTGCTCAAATCTGCAAACTATATGTCTGCTGATATCAAAATTGCAAGATACGGAAAGGTTTGTGATTAATTAATTGAATTGAATTGAATTGAATTGTATATACACTATACTAGTAATTAATAGCATCTATCCTTTAATTTTTTTGAATTAGTAATAACTAATTAAATGCTTATATATGATGATATATATTAACATCTCGTTTATCCTTTTTTTTTGATAAGTGGTTTGATGACTGCACTGATGACATCAAGGTCTGTTGCTCCAACGCGATTGCTAAATTATCTGATAAATACGGCTGGAAAGTAAGAACTCCCAATTACTAATATTCTTATGACTTAATTAATTAATTGCTAAATTCAATTTTCCGTATTGATTGCGGACTTTTAAATGGTCAATTTTATTTTTGGACGTCCGATATTGTATTGCAGCAAAGTCCTAATTTATAAGTTAATCAACACAGAAGGACAGGACAGTCTAGACATTAATCATGAGATAGTCCAGTAATTTGAAGGATGATTAATACTAATATAGTATAATATATTAATTGCAAGTTGGTTTGTTAAGACTGTAGATGTGACCATTCCAGAAATAGAAGTCATGCGCCTGTCACATTACTTAACAATCGGATCAGAATGTAGTAGCTCAATCAAGAGCTATCTAGAAAATCTGTAAGTATTAGTATAAAATTAAAATTTAATCTTATGTGACGAATTTCGTAATTGAATTATGGAACGTGAACAGGAAGAAAGAAGAGATAGGGTGGGATGTACGGGTAGGGCTTGCAGTATACGGTTCGTTCCACAGCCATGACTATCTAAATGCACAGAAAATTAGGTAACAAGCGTACATGATAATCTTATTATAGATACATATAAAAAAATTTAAGAATTTCTAATTATTTCGTTTTGTATATATGACCACTCAGGCGACGTCAACTACAGTTCCACGAGAAAATATTTTCTATAGCAGATGTCATTGTTACACCAACTGTTGGGTACAAAGTTCCTTCTCTCTCTCTCTCTCTCTATGTTTCTCACTCAAGCTAGTTAGTGTCTTAGTTATCATGCATATATAGCGAAATAAATTAGTTTCTTTTATTTAATTTGTAGATCAATTTTTTCAAGTAATTAAGTTGATTTCGGTGGCGAGATGCAGTACATATAATGCATGTTTTCTTAAATTTGCATGTATGCAGTGTGACTGCTTATGATATAAAAGACGACGCCTTGAAAACCGGTGAACTAGACTACATAAATGGAGGTACGTACTTACTTACATATATACTAATTTTGTAAGCAGGTGAACCGATTCGATCAGATTTCGTACGTGATCATTGTAATGGCAATTATTCCTTATTCTTATAAACTTAACCCCAGGCCCCAGCTATATACTATATTTAAAGTTTATAATGAAGGAAGCTAATCGAGTATAGGATATTAATTAATTTGCAGCTGCATTAGTACGATACCAGATTGCTGGGAACTTTCTGGGACTTCCTGCCATCACTATTCCAGTAATGTTGCCTCTTTATTTATTTATTTATTGTCAACATTTCAATTAAAATTTATCATAACGTCTTAAACTAAAACATAAATATCTTCTTCATGGCTGCAGGTTGGATACGACAAATGTGGCCTGCCGATTGGGCTGCAGTTTATTGGGAAGCCATGGTCCGAATCTCTCTTGATTTACATGGCATCGGCCTTGCAAGTAAGTTTGCAGTATTACTTTTTTTGGATCATTAATTGATCAAGAAATTATGTTATACTAGTATATACTTGCCCTTTGACTATAAGGAAGTTTAATTGTTTTTGTTTAATAACATTACAAGGAAATTTAAATAGTTTAATTATTTTAATGTTTAGTGCTGCAGCTGAAATTAAGTTGTAGTATATAATTAACACACGCCCATCGGTTTTTTGGGAATTATGACAGGAATTAATATTCTTTGGGAATTATGGCCTAGTAACATAGGTTTTGTCTGTGTGTCTCCAGGCACTATGCAAATCCTCATGCAAGAAGCCGGAGGTGTTTTATGACATGCTTGCTAAGGGCTAATTAAGGAGGAAATCGTGAACATCTATCCAACTTTAATTTGTGTACAAACACAAATACATTCTAGCTTTTGTTATTGAGATGATATATGATGCATCAACGTTGAACTGGGTACATCAGTGGTATTACAATTTCTCCTGCTCCCAATTTTATTTTTTGTCTCAAGCTTGTAAATCTTTTAACACACACATACTAAAATCTTAATTAATGATAGATATAAATACGAAAATAATAAACTAAAGAACAAATTCTTGGGCTTGAATCCCAATATTTAAATCTCCTCTCAATTCTCCAACCAAAGTCTTCTCTGCATGTAAAATATCAGAAAAATAGTACAAGAAAGAGGCCCAATATAAAATTCACGCTCATTGGGCTCGAAACTGTACGGTAAAAAAGGTCCTACCGGGAGTCGAACCCAGGTCGCTGGATTCAAAGTCCAGAGTGCTAACCACTACACCATAGAACCAATTTGTTGTCCACATATGTTATTCAATTTTTGTATATTATATATTTAGTCGCTATTTATATGAATGTAAAATATAAATAATATACATACATATGGTATGTGGTTGAAGAAGAGTATTAACTTTTGCGTCAATTTCTCTCTGGTTTGTATTGTTAATACGCAAGCGACATTAAATACAGTACTACGACTTTGATGAAGTCGGTGAATTTTTGAAGTGGTTTCTCCTTTCGCCGTCATGCAAATCCTTAACGTTCTGCAACGAAGTACGAGTCACGCCTCGACTAACTACTAAGGACCCTACATTTCCTTTTTGGTATGAATTTATGAACTGTGAGTACACAAATCATCAGTATGTGTATTCGATCATGTATTGTAACATTTTTCACTACAAATACACAGGTGAGAGCTCGCACATATATTCGTATTCATAACTTGTGAATACTCGAATGTTCAAATTCTGAATTGACAAAAGAAGTTAAAATGAAACTTGCAGAAGTTAGGAAAAGTTGTGGGAAGATATTTCCATTAGACTACGTTGTGAAAAGTTACATCAGAATTCATAAATTCTAACTACACTACTATTTATATGAAAAAACATGTTTAACTAACTAGCAACTAAAGTAGACCTCCATAAATTAAAAGAGTTGGGACTTGAGAAAATTAGAAGTTATTAATTTAAAGATTTAAAATTTAAAGGAAAGTGTTCATGTCGGGTTGGATCAAAGTTATTATTTTAGAGGTTATTAATTTATCGAGTATTAATTTAAAGAGATTATAATCCTAACGTTTTTACATTTTAACACTCACCCTCAAGATGTGAGCAAAACAATTGCAAACATCTTGCAACAGAAAGTTGAACAACACCACACCGCTTTCAACAGTTTTACTCTATGCACGGAAAAGGATGGTTGGGTTGTGGATATGGGGTCGCGGGAAGGAAACAATTGAAGATGGAACTTAAGGTGGTGAAGAAATTTATTCCAATGGGAGAACGAGTTGAGTAATGAATTATTGGCATTACTAAACAATGTGACTTTGCAGAAAAATAAAAATATCAGTACTGGATGTGGAAGAATGCTCCAAGTGGTGTCGATAGCACAAAAGTTGCTTATCAATATCAAATGATCGAAGAGAATGATGATCAAAGGGACGAGGAGAAGACGAGGTGCTTCAAGAAAATCTGGAATAAATTCGCCCTAAGAAAGGTATCTGCTTTTGCTTGGAGGGTGTTGTGGGACAGAATCCCAACTTGAAAAAATCTACGTAGAAGAGGAGTTCAGTTTCAAGATGGCGAATAAAATTGCGGGATCTGCGGAGAAGAGGAGGAAAGCACAAACCACCTCTTTTTTTAATGTAAGTTTGCTCACCAAATTTGGAGGGGTTGTTATGAGTGGCTGCAAGTTCCTACGGTAATGCATAATAGTCCTTCCATGAATTTTCTCCAGCATGAAACGGTGTTGGAAAAGAAAAGTGAAGTAGCGATATGCATTTGCAACGGCGTAATTGATGAAATAAAAGTGAAATCGTGGTCTTGGCTTCGGATTTGGAGTTGAAGTCTTTTACTTTATCAAGTTGGCTATTAGAACCAAGAGTTAATTGTCGAATTATGAGTGTTATATAATTTCATACTCGTTGTACCTTGAAGTTTGTATTGGAGGTTGGAGTATTTCTTGTACTCCAATTATTTCATCTATATAAATTTCTTTTTACTGATAAAAAAAAAAGAAGTAAAACTAAAAACTATGAATCTAAACAAATGAAAACGTCACAATCACAGCTGCACTATTTGATGTAACACTCCCTCTAGATAATATCCACATAGTTGAGTAGAACTTTTATATATTCTCTGTGGATGTCACTTCTCATAAAATAAGCTACTTTTTTTTTTCTATATGTATGCATTAAAAAAAATTATAATTATTTGTCTTGCCCTATTACAACATAATCTATCTATCTATCTATCTATCTATCGATCGATCGATCTATCTATCTATCTATCTTTATTATTATTATTATTATTATTATTATTATTATTATTATTATTATTATTTAAACGAAAACGACTCCACGTAAAAATAATCCTATTGTGGCACCCCTCAAATCCCTCCCTTCATTCCTATTTATCTAAATTCTCAATTTTTTTGATTTATTAACCACTAATTTCCTTAATAAAATAAAATAATTATACTATAATTTTTTTTTTCCAAATCTCATTCATTATCCATATATATGAAGATTAGTATGAGTATTTAAGAAAAATACTTCCGTCCCCAATTTCTTTCAAATAGTAATATTTTTGTTCTTATGATCTACATAACTTTTTATTCTATTTCCAAACATTACATACTTTAAAGCGAGGATTTTATAAGTAGCAATTTTTAGATAGTTTTTTTTTAAATCTAGCACTCCTTATAAAACTTTAAAAATATAGCACTTGTTGACAATTTTACCCTTACTCAAGAAATTAACCTAATGATTGGAGAGTAACAAAAGGAATCACGCGTTTTTTTACGTCCCATTTCAAATTCTGTGTGCAACTTTTTTTTTCTCTCTCTACAACTTCCGTTCTTCTTCTTCTTATTCTTCGAATTTCAGTCTGAAATTTCTGTTTACGAGCGGCGTTCGATCATAGCAGGTATAGTGTAGATCCGTTTTTGTGGTTTTAGCCGGTCTTTTTACTTCTCCCTCTTTTCATTTTTCATTCTTCATCGGGTGTTTCTCTCTCTAGAAATCTGAACGTCTTCATCGGTCCTCCATTTTTTCCGTTCAAGTTCAACGTTGTTAACTTCGTTCGTTAATTTTAAGGTAATTTAGGGTATCTATTTTGTTGTTCGATTTTGTATTTTGTTTCAAAAAATTGGATTCAAGTCAAAAAATTACATTTCGTTATCTTCCTTCTTATCGTAACCAGTCCAGAAAACTAGCAGTTCTTTGTTGAATGATTTTGTAGAAATCTTGATCTCTCATTCTTTTTTATTTCAAATAGTTTACTGTTTTCGTTCGTAATTATTGATTTAATTTGTAGATCTATATAGTCTTGGTAATTTCGATCTTTGTGTCTTCTACAGGAACAAGTTTTGATACGAAAAATTTCGGACGATAGTTCGAATCCGTGCGATGATATTAATCCTACTGTTGGTGCTACATTATTGTCCACGAATGAAACACATGAGGAGATGAATCTACTGGTAAGTTTTCTATTTCCTTCTAAAGAATATAGAATAGTTGTTTTTGTCAGATTTAGTTTGTTCTTCTTGAGGTCAAGTGTTTTTTTTTGCATTTTGAAATATCCCGATGACGGTGGTCCACAAAATTGTATATAGATCTGGTGTAGAGAGATGTAATTAGTATACATATCTAGTATAATTTTGAGTACGTAAGAAGAAATTTTTGTGAAGAAACCAATATCAACCTTATGGGGAAGGAATAAAAATTTGTTCTATACAAATTATGTGCAAGTTCGTCATTTTTTTGGGTTTTTATTTTGAGAGACACAAAAAAATTGTTTCTCCAACCAAGAAGTTTATTTGATAACACATAAGATGGAGACTCGTAAAAATCGCACTGTATTTTGAAAAATTGTTTAAGGATGCAAAAAAATTGTGACTCCTCAAAAAAATTTGTGTATATTTTGTGACTGCACAAATTATTTTATTTAGTTGTGCCTGTTTAACATTTTTTGTTACTGCTCAAAATATGTCCATTTTTTTTTGTGACTGCTTTGCATCACTTGTGGAGTAACAAAGGTTTAAGCATTTAAGATGATTGCTTTGTTTTTTTTTGTGCTGTAACAAAAATTTATATCATATTTGGTGAATCATCAAAAAATGTGTACCCATTTTTGTGACTACTCAAAAAATGTAATTCAGTTGTTGTGACTGGTCAATTTTTAGTTACTGCAAATAAAATTCAGATAAATTTTTGTGACTCCTCAAAGCCTTTAGTGTTGTAACAAGATTTTTAGTGAATCCTCAAAAAAGTTAGTATAACATTTTGTGAAACTTCTGGGACACATATCTTGAACATGAGGCTGCTTTTTGGGACACATATCCTCTATAACATTTATTAGGTGGTAAAAGTCTTCTTTCCTAGAACATGAGGCTGCTTTTTGGAATGCCTTGACAATATTAACACCGTATTTTGAAAGTTTTTTCTGAATATGAAAACAACAAAGACCATGCATTACTCCAGGATATACTGTCTCAACCGCTTTGCTAATGCTATCATGTTGATCAGAAATAATAACCAAATCATCTTTTTGAACAAATGCATTCTTCACTTCAGACAAAAACTATATCCATGATCTATCATTCTCTTTATCGCCAATACCAAATGCAAGCGGGAATATTTGCTCATTAGCATCCTTGGACGCCGCTAAAAACATAACTCCTTTATACTTACCTTTCAAGTGTGTAGCATCAACACAGATAACACGACGACATGATGATGCAAAACCGGAAATACAAGCACTGAGAGCCATGAATGCAAATTCAAAAACATTATCCTCATCAGTTTGGAAAGAAACCACATAACCTGAATTACAAGTTTCAGTCATATGTAAGAAGCCAGGCACTCGTCTGAAGGAGTCATCACTGTCTCCGTATATCTGTTGGATGGCACGATTGCGGGCAACCATGCCACAGAATATGATATCTAAAAGATATTTGTACAAATTTGTAAGTCTTTTTATAGTAGAAGTGCAACTGTAAAACTGAATACTTATACGATATTTGTGGATAAAAAAATATATATGAGATTATTTTGTTACTTAATAAATTATATCTTCCTTATTTCAGAAAAGTTCTATTCAGAGGCGATAAAAAACACACGCATAAACTGCAAATGCATAAGCAATAACAAAAATGACAAATAATCACTGTTTATTATTTGAAAGAACAAACAACGTACCTCGAAACTAAATTCTGATTGGAGATAGTGTACCATTTCTTTGGGGCACAAAATAGCACCTTGAACCATTAGACGGGGAGCAAAAAAAGCACCCACAACACTGGAGCACATGGTTCGGTGCTTATTAACTCTCAAGTCCAACTCACATGTATGGGGTGCTTGCCAATGTGTGATTCTCCAAAAATCCTTTGCACAAGGAGTAGCAGACCGCATATGAAATTGGCACCTATCGTGGAACTTACAATGCACATAATATTTCGTTCCACTCGAACGCTCGACTGAAAACTCACACTTATTAGTCAAATGATAAAGACCAACAACATACATGAAACTTGGTTTATCAACATACATAACACCTAAAGCCAGATCATCGGTACTGAATTTTATTTGGAAGTCACCCTCGATACTACAATCCATAAGAGGTACAATTGTTTTATCCAAGTGTGTCCTATGTGTGGGTGCCTTCTTCGAACTCACTTGTTCGGGATGGTAAATACTACGGGGAGGTGAATTATTTGAAAGAGGAGGCACAAATTTAGTGTTGTGAAGGAATGGATGAAAAAGAAGAGCAGACTCCCCGTCATTATAAAAGGAATCATATTGATATGAATCCTCATCATCCAAAGTGTCAGTACTAACAGCATCATCTCGATCTAAATTGTCATCGTCATCATCATTCTCTTCATAAATTGACAATGATCACCAACATAGGACTCATTAATTGATGACTTATCAGCATGTTTCCTTTTAAGATTCGTTGCATCTGGTTGGTTACAAGGTTTTACAGGTGAAGTGACTGTGACATAGAATTTTCTAACAACATTCTTCAAAGAAAAATTGAGCTCAACATCGAATTTAAATTTTATTAAAAGAGGAATAAACAAAAAATACAAGAAAATGAATGGTAAGAAAAAAATCTAGCCGTCCTTGCCAAGAGACGACCAGATAACTATCTAAACAGTGGCCTAAAAATGAAACTTACAAGAACCGCCACCATAAAAACTTCACAACTAAGGGAATAAGCTATCCATAGCTGCATCCATTGCCTTGAAAGCATCTGAAGCCGAAGCATCCACAATCTCAATATTTGCAGAGGCCCCAACCTTGCCTCTAGTGTTATAAGTTTTGGAGGGCACCGGAGGCTTTCTATTCTTTGTCTTCTTAATATGTTGCACTGGAGAGGCTTCCACATGATCAGACCCAGCCACCTTTTCTCCTTGCCACTGCAACTCATCATTTGCAGCAGAAAAATCAGTAGACTGTGTTCAACATCATTAGTTACATTAAGACGAACACAGCTACCATCTTCTATTGGAGAACCAACCAAACAAGATACTACACATAATCCAGAAATGTGTTCAACACCACCTATGTTTGACTGAATCTTGCTTAGGAAAACTGAAAAATGAACGCTCGACACTAGATAATAGCAACAACAACTTATAACCGTCTTGGTACAAATTATTAATCCATACACCACCAAAGTGCACTACAACAGAGGTAAGATCCATCTGCGAAATGCAGTTTGGAGAAAAAAAAAACAAAAAAAAGAGAATCTGTCATTTCCAGGAAAAATAAAAAGAAACAAAAATTTAAAGTAAAGAATGGAATAAATAATACAAAGAAATATATGGTGAAAAAAATGAAATCCGGGTAACTTGTTTTTTGTTGTACCTAAAAATTGGCAACATGGAAGAAGAAAGGAAAACCCTAAATCGACAGACGGAATTAAAAAAGAATAGAACCACACATACCTGAAAAAAAATAGGGGGATTGTAGACGAAGATAGCAAGTTATTCGATCAAAAACAACAATTGTGAAATTGGTATTTGAGGAGACATGAGAGTTGTCTTCAGACCATAGTCGAGAAATGGTCGCGCCGGAAAAATTGTTTGAAATTGCGGCTTGTGTAATGGAACAAACATGTGTATGAATATATGGTACAATAGCTTAGGCACAATTATTTTTACAATTAAAACAATGTGCATTACACAGAAATACGCTTTTTAAGTTTGAAAAACGAATCTTCCAAAAATTTATATCTAAAGTTCGAAACTTGTTTGTGAAATGTTTTTGTTACTACGCAAATGTTTTGGAGGTATCAAGTTTCAAAACAACATATACATAATATATAAAAAATTTGTTACTTCTCAAAAATGTTAAGCCTTAAAGACGAATGTTGCTTTTTTTGTTTTGTAACAAAAAATAGTATCATATTAGGGAATCATAACAAACTAAGTAATATTTTTTGTGACTGAACAAAATTATTTAGTTAACTTGCTGATAAGGGTGTTTTGTTGTCAATGTTTTCTTTTGTTACTATACCAAAATTTTGAAGGTTGCAATTAGTTTTTTTATATCATTTAAACCTTCTGTTCTAACAAATTTTTTAAATTTTATTTATAACATGCACAATGATTAAGCAATCAAGATGAATGCTAATTTGATGATACTGTCACAAATATTAATATTAAATTTAGTGAATCATAAAAAAAATGTACATTTTTTGTGAATTAAAAAAAAATAGTTCACTTGTTGTTACTGCTAAATTTGTGTTATTCCAAATAAAAAATTGATAAACGTATGTGATTGCACAAAAAAACTAGTAATATAACTAGTTTTTTTGTGAATCCTCATAAAAATTAAAAAATATTTTTGGTATCATTCAATCATTTATACCTTCTGTTGTAAAACATCTAATTGAAGATTTTGTTAACAACTGCAAAAGGATTGAAAATATACATAAAAGGTGGTAGATAATATACAAGGAACTAATAGATTGGAGACAGAACACACATTACTTAATGAAAAGAGAGACAAAACAATCATAGGAGAATACAAAATTAAAACGAGAAAGATGACATAGATAAGAAAATAATCAGTGTAACAAACACTACGGTGTCCTAATACATAGGTTATAATTACAAAAACCAGTTCAAAAACTAACGAGCAAATACAAATAGAGAGACCAACAAAGCTGCAATGACATAGTTCTTCCACATAATCTCAGTTTTTTGTGCATGAATTTCCTCACAACACTGAAAATGGCTTTGAACGATTTGTCTATAGTCCTCATCAAGCTGTTTGTTTGCTTTTTGAAGTTCACGACACTCAAGCTCCATGGCTTGAAGCTTGTGGTGAAGATCATCAATCTCCTTACGGTACTGCACAGCAATTTGTGATGCAATATTTTCAGTTAATCGGAGCCTATGATGCTCTTCCTTAAGCTTCTCTAGCTGCCTTTCATACATATTCTTAGCAATACGAAGCTGATGGTCCCGATACGAGTTCTGGTGTATTGGGGGGGGAGGAATACACCAGATCAAACTTTTAAAAACAACCCCCTAAAAATTAACACAACCGAGTAATGCAACTCAGTTGGAATCACAACCGAGTAAGAAACACTCAGCTGGAAAAAGTGAAGTGCTGTGCGGAATGTGGTGGAAATTAACTCGTATAAAAATCAACTCACGCTTAAGTGCAAGGTTGGTCAATAACCAAGACAGTTGATATGGAAGAATGCAGTTTGTATGCAGGTTAGTTGGTCAGTTGAATATGCAATAAGATAACTGAAAAAAAAAACACAGCACACAAAGATTTACGTGGTTCGGAGATAACTCCTACGTCCACGGGGAGTTGTGAGTCCACACAACTCAGTCCAAGTTCTTCTGGACAAACTACAAAGCTTACGCGGGCTTTGCAACCGTTGAGATAAGTTTACGGGTACTTATCAACCTTACAGATTAGTTTACGGGTACTAATCAACCTATCTACTCAGTTACGGGAAGAGTAAGGTCCTAATAACCTTTTCAGGTGTAAGAAAGGGTGGGGTTCCAACTAATAGCTCGAACAAGAAGTGAGCTATGATCTAACACTCTACGAACTCTCAACTAGTGATGTTCTCAAGGTTGGATCAAAAGATACTAAGACAGAATCTAACATTCAAGAACTCTCAACTAATGATGTTCTAAGAGATTGAATGCAGTTCAGCTCGTGCGAAGTATTTGGTTCTTTCTTTTGCTC
Source organism: Schizonepeta tenuifolia (assembly GCA_029490685.1). NCBI lineage: Eukaryota > Viridiplantae > Streptophyta > Magnoliopsida > Lamiales > Lamiaceae > Schizonepeta > Schizonepeta tenuifolia. The sequence goes on from CM055958.1 coordinate 58,004,757, forward strand.
TTTGCTCTCTTCTCGCACTTGTCTGTCTCGTAAGTCCCGTTAAATGAATGAAGGCCTCTATTTATAGGCGGAGAGAATCAACTAGCCGTTGGAGGAGCTCTTGATCTCTGTTCTTTGAAAGCGATGGCTTGTCTCTCATCTTCTGCAGACTTTCCGGATTTGGCAACTGCGTGCTTCTGCTTTCCATCTGAGACAGCCTTGTGTTGGGCCAAATGAGGTAATGACAGAGAGTCAAACCTTCACGTGACTTCCTTATTTGAATTTCAAATCTCAACATTGGTCTTTCAACAATGGATGGTCGGTTGAGAGTTTCGATCTTCATCTGACTTGTTCTTCAGCTGATGTTCTATCTGAGTGTTGACAGTTGAACTCTCAGCTGATTTGAACTTCATGCTGTTGATCTTCTTGGATCGAGTTCTACAACTGATGTTCTGAAACCGAACGTTCAGTTGTCTTTTCTTGTATCTGATCAGTTGGCTCCGAACGCTCAGTTGTCTTACTTACAACTGATGTTCTCTTGCAACTTCCTTAGTTGACTTTGGCATTTTCCTGCTTTTTAATTCTCATCTGATGAACGCTCAGTTGTCTTCCTTACAACTGATGTTCTATCTTTTGAACGCTCAGTTGTCTCTCTTACAACTGATGTTCTATCCGAGTGAAGCCTTGTTGCCGTCTTCAGCTGGAGTCCTGTAAAGATAAAATCTTAACAATGCTCAAACAGCGAGCCTAACTACTAACATTAGGATCTGGCAACATCTACTCGGTTGGGGTCAGTTGGTTTTGGAATCAATCAAAACTTTAATAAATTTCCCAACAGAAGCTCTTTGATATATTAACGTTGATGTTCGGTAACATTTGAATCAATCCAATCACAAAATAAACAAGCATCTTTCTGAAAAATATTGAAAATAGAACAAACATCTTAACGTTGCGACAAGTCAAATATAATAACAATTAACAAAGGAAAAAGGCAACATATACCTTAATGTTGGGACTACTCAAATACCGCCGTGCAGGATCCTCATCAGACCAGGAAGTATTAACAACAGCCTTCAAACCATGCTTACAACGCTTATCAGCCATGATCTAACGGGTAAAAACCACAAAAAAAGTAACGCTCCACAAAAAAACGAAAAACAAACTAGTTCAAGTACAATAAAATCATGGTTTCATAAGACAAAAATACATCAAAGTCTGCCTAAAAAATGGATTCATTTATCCAAAATTTACATACAACTATCTAAAATGCATAAATTTAGTTACAACACAAAAAATTCAACAAAGGAGGTTCAAGTGAGATAAAATGTATATTAAACAATGGTATAGCCCAGAATAGATTGTTACAGTACAAAAATAAGGGGGACAACAAATATAGATAAACAATAACATTGTAGAAAACAAAAATAATATTTTGTTACAACACAAATAGAGAAATATACAAAGGTACAGTACGGAAAATACTTATTCCCAGAATAGCTTGTTACAGTAGAACAAACAAAACGAAAGTAGAATAATGCTTCATCCCCAAAAAATAAATAGAAATAGAGTAAGCAAGTCAAACAATAGACACGAAGTTATTTAGTACAGAAACATATGTGACTACACAAAACCAACAACATTAAAAAAAATGGAAAAATTATAGAAAAGAAGATCTAAAAAATTCAAAAATCAATATATACTAAGTTCCAAACACAGCAAATCGAAAAGTCAAAATGTATAAGAGAAAGAAATAACCAAAAAAAGGAAAACCAAATTAAGAATGATGAGTGGAGTTAAAAAAAAATGGAAATGAACACGGCGAAAAGTGTATAACGGAAGAAATTCACCAATAACTAAGATTTCAAGCAGCGCGAGAACTGTATAGCGGAAAAATATCACCGAAGGCGAAGTTCCACAACGGAATGTAAACCCTACGTCGGAATGTAAAGTGAAGACGAGAGCGGAAGTGCTAAAATTTAAAAGAATTATAAGGAGTGCTAAATTTTCAAAAAACTATAAGAAAAATGTTATTTTGTGGGAATTTCTCTACTCTAAATATATATACTTATAGTTTGCCAAATAAATAATTTTATTATATTTTAAAAATATAGACCAAAGATTGTTTTGGATCCATGTATTCCACATCAGTTTTTTAATGAAACTACACCTATTGAAAAGCCTAAAAATACCTAGAATCAATGTATATTTTTTCATGGGGTCTAACTTTTTAAATACCAAAACATAAAAGAGTGTTGTTTTATACCCCTTGTTTAAAACACACTCTTTTATATACCAAAATCTCTTAAAAGACTAATATACCCCCAACTTAAACAAAAAGAAATAAAAATATAAAAAAAACAACAAAAAAACAAAACTAAACCCTACCCCCCACCACCGCCGTCCCCATCTCTCTCTCTCCCCACATCAGTCCCCCCACCGACAGCCCCCTCTCTCTCTCCCAATCGGTCCCCCACCGCCAAAAAACAGTTCTCTCTCTCCATCTTCATCGTGAATTTACTCCTCACGATCGATTGATCGTCGTGAACGGAAGAACATGAGCAACCGCCGCCAAAACCGCCGCCCCAATGAGTCGCCGTCGACGTCCTCCGGCGAAGAGAAGGAAAATTCGAATTTTCGAGTCCCAATTCCACCGGTTAGTGCCCTTTCTTTTTTCGAAATTCATGCTTAAGTCTTCGATTGAGAATGCATGTATTTTAGTTTTTACATGTTAGAAATTGTTATATGTTAGAGTTAGGATTTAAATGTGGAAGATTTCGACAATGTTTTTGGTGTAATAGAGTTGGAGATTTTTGAATTTGTTCGTGTTGGGTAGTTCGACATTTGCTGTGTTGGTTTTGGTGTTCTTACGGGGTCGATGGAGGTGGGGAAGACGACGGCGAAAGAGCTCAGGCATGCTCACGATGGGGCTTCCCATCGTGAGGTCATGTTGAGGTTTCCATCGCCCGAGCACGATGACACTCTATCGTGAGCTCACGATGGAAACCTCAGCGTGACCTCACGATGGGAAGGCCATCGTGAGCTCACGATGGGAAGCACATCGTGAGGTCACCCGAGAGCTCTTTCCCTTATCCTTCATCTTCTTGTATTTATGTTGGTTTGTTGAATTATAACACGTTACCATGCACTTATACTTGGTTTTATTGATTTTGTAGGAACATTATGAATTTGTTAGACCCGCCATGTTGTACTCGTCTCCTAAAGTAAACCTTTACATGAGGGTAGACGTGTTTGATGAGATTAGGCGAGTTCTATTTGAAATATCCGGTGATCATCAAGCCGAGAATTTTCTAAGAACCGGTGTTGTTGGGCGGTTGATTGATGCTAGAAGAAATCAGAGTGCAAGTAATGCGCTAAATCTAACAATAGCCCGACAGTTGCAAGGGGTTGGTGCTAATCGGGTACCAGAGAATGAGCTTTGGTTTTATCTTGGTTATACGACCCTTCGTATGACGGCAGTGGAATATGCTCTCATCACCGGCCTTCACTTTGGAAACTCTACATTTAATCCTTATGCACTTCATGTACCTCCTAGAACTGGCATTCACTACAGATTTTTCAACGGCCGAGAGATAAAGACAAATGAGTTGCGCGACGCCTTCAACAGAAAACAACTTTGGAGAGACATCGATGACTATTTGAAGGCGGCCAACTTGCTTATTTACTATTATTTCCTCCTATGTCGGGATAAACCCACCATAGAGGATTGGGCATGGACTTTAGTTGAAGACTTCGAGGCTTGGGATGCCTTCCCATGGGGCTCGTACACCTGGGGAGCACTATGTCACTATGTGTACAACGCCCAGACAGTCCCCAAGGACTACCACCTCTATGGTCCGGTTTGGCCTCTACAGATTTGGACTTATGAGATGATTCCGGTGTTGGGAGGTCGATGTGGAATCAAAGATCACATCGAAAGAGTGCCCCGGTGCTTGATGTGGGCCACAAGAGTGATGAAAGTTGATTTCAGTCAATTCTTCGATAATATACGGGTACATTTATAATCTTATAATGTTTTTCATTCATTCAATGATGCACTCTATATTAGTTTCTAAAATTCTAATATTACCTTTTCATTACCTTTGCAGCTTCAGGTATTGGAAAGTTTTGAAGCTACGGAAGCAGAGCGTTATGAGTATTACATGCTGAGCTTCGAAAATGGAGACCCTTTTGATGTTCGATATATACCTCCCAAACAAATTGCTTCCAGAAATAACCCGACTACAAAGAATGCCAAACAGAAGACTATGGGAAAGTTGAAGCAGTTAGCAGCACGGGTGGTCCGTGGTGACCGGCATGACAGATGTCGAAGCGTCGTCGGGAGGGTACCCCACCACCTCGCAGTTCACCACCTCCTAGTTCACCACCTCGCAGTTCACCACCTCCTACTTCACAGTGGGGGCCCTCGAGAGAGCCAGACAGGGTTTGTTGTTTGCACGGACGACCATGCCCCCTCCATGATGAGGGCACGAGCAGCAGAGGGGACGAGATTGAGCGCCGGTTGAGGAGTGTTCTGGACGACGAATCTGACAACGGCTTCCTTGCTAAACTGACTCGGAGAATGAGTCAGTTTTTTGTTATGAGGCGCCCAGACAGTCCTCCACAACAGTCCAATAGGAGTTGTAGGACGGCATTGGACGCGGCCCGTCACTCTACCTCGGCATTTGACGCTCAGATGCGGATTGGTAGGATCGACCAGGACTGGGATCCGGCCCGTCACTCTAGTGCTGCAGGTTTTGGTCACATGCAGACCTCTCCAGTTCGGCCCCAGCAACCTCCAGTTCAGCCCCAGCACTCTCCAATGCGGTCACATCATTCTGCAGTTGGGTCCCACCACGACGAGAGGCAGACTTCCCGCAGCTCTGAGCCGGTGCCTTTCCAGTACTCTCACCGGCAGACTTCCCAACACTCTGAGCCGGTGCCTTCCCGTTACTCTCGCCGGCAGACTTTCGACCACTCTGCGCCGGCCCCTCTTCACGACTTTACGGCTCCTTCTCGGCAACCTCAAATCGGTGTTACAGTCCGTGATGAGCCGTTTCAGCAGTTTGGGCCGTTCCAAGCCGATCAGGAGGCGCAGTCCTCACAGCAGATTGGTCAGGACTTGTTTGCCCAGCTCTTTCGCCCGATGCCGATGTCGACCCCTTACGAGACAGTGCAGCAGCCCATTCTAGAGACACCGCAGCAGCCTATTCACCAGACGACGCAGCTGCTCCCTTACCATACACCTTTGCAGTTGACCTATGGTCCGAGTGAGCATCAAGGTTCCAGCTCACACACTCCCCAGCAGTGCGTTGTAGATGATCCGGTTAATGAGGATGATGCTCAATATGAGGAGCCAGATCAGGAGGGTGGTGGTGAGGTGGTAGGTGATGTTGCATTGGGTCCTCGGGAACGTAGACCGTCTGCTGCTCTCCGCACCCCTTTTCAGGGTGCAAGACAAAGTAGAATGGAGAGGTTGAGGATGATGTATAGTGACTTTAGGCGGCAGGGATATGAGTGTTATGTGCCTGTGCTTGAGACGGGTTATCGTCTAACAAACCAATTCTTTGATCGGGTGGAGGATCCGAAGGAGGACTTCCATCAAGATGTAATGGACCTCTACGTGCTTTCGGTTCGCACGAGGATCCGAGTGCATAACCGGACTGCTCCAAATATTGGGCCAACTAACACGATCATTATCGGCACTCAGTTACTTGTAAGTTTTTAATATATATTCTTTATATTTTACTATAAATATTTAAAAATGATATTAATCTTGTATGTTGTCAATTTGATAGCAAGTTTTGCGTGCCGAGCTGCAACTCCTACATCCGAAGGATAAAGAATTCAAGCATATTAAGGGGAAGCCCACATATAAGGGTTGGGAGATGCATCCGGGATTACATGACATTGTGCACGGGTTAGACTATCCAAATGCCGTTCCATGGTCGAATTGCAAACATGTAAGTGTTTATGGTGATATATATTTCAAGTTTCTAACCATTCATTATTGATTTAAATTATTCTATTTTTGTATTGAAACAAATCTGCGCTGTGCGTAATGTCTTTAAGAATCATTGGGTCACGATTCGGATAAGTATTGCTGATTGGACGGTTGAGTTGTACGACTCAATGTCACACAAATATGATCAGGAAAGGGTCGCGCCTATTGATTATGAGCTCAAGCCCATTACTCGTCTCGTTCCTCGTCTACTAGCTCTCTCAGGCTATTGGACTAACAATGCAACAATGATGAAACGAGATAGTGAAATGAAGTTTTTGAAGATGCCGATCAAAAACCAGTTTGCCCAGACAGACAGTCACAGTTGCGGCCCCTTTGCATGCATGTATTTGGATCGTTTGATTAGTAGTAAGCCGAGACACTGGGGGAACATCACCGAACGCTACATTCAAAGATATCGGTGGCTCGTAGCGACTAGGATTTATTGGCTTGCTGTACTTGACAACGTCTAGTTTTATTAGTTTATTGAGTTTATGATGTTTGAAACATGTATTTGGATCTTATTTTTATGGTAGTTCCTAGTTTATTGACTACATGAATAAAACAGTAGTTTTGAGCAGGTAAACCCATAAACTCTCGGGTCTGGTCACGATGATAATGCCATCGTGACCTCACGATGACAACACCATCGTGAGCTCACGATGGTGTTGTCATCGTGAGGTCACGATGCCAGGGCAGTCGTGAGGTCACGATTAATACAACCGTGAGCTCACGATGAGGACGCTAAACCCCGTCGTGATGTTAGGATTTTTGACTAATTATGGTGTTTTAACCTGTTATATTATTTTGGTACGTGTTAAATATGTTCTACTTAACATTGAAATACATCAACAAATGAAAAATTTCATATTTAAACACACACTTATAGTGTTGGCGAGGTGTGTGACACAATAATGAATACATTACTATATATTACATAACAATGACTCTTGCATTTGATAAACAATACACCTCTAACAATAATCCATTTAGTGTTTCTTTGATATAAAACCGCAAAATATGATGTGCAAATGTTTGTTAAGACATAATATAAACATTACAACACTAATTAATCATTATTTTAGACGTAATTGTTCCTGTTTATTAGTTCACGACAAGATAAAAATATCATCGTGAACCTGGTCGTGAGAATGTCATCGTGATCACGATGTACTCATCAACGTGACCACACGATGGCATTATCATCGTGACCTCACGATGGAATCGTCATCGTGAGCTCACGATGATAATGCCATCGTGAGGTCACGATGATAATGTCATCGTGTGGTCACTTTGGCGTGGTCATCATGACCTGTCCAAAAACTCGAAAACAATTAACATTCAAATTCAAGTTACCATCGCATAAAACGAAACATCAAATTCAACACAAATTTTAGTACAAATTCATACAGAACCAAATCACCAAATCAAGTCACCAAATAGGTCTAGTAGTTCAAACATAACTTTAAAACAAATCTAAACTATAACCAACACGCTAGTCGACATCTAGAGCCGTGGAGGGTGACGCACCATCGTCCGCTACTTTATTTCGGGCCTCAAGTTCTGGCGGCAACCAAGCAGTGTCCCTTAGGATCAGCACTCGGCATCTAATAATTTCCCGTGTCGACTCCATCACCTCAAAGATCACGGCATCATCTACTTTGAGGTCGAAAGTGCGTGTGAATTGTTTCCACCCTGCATACTCAAACTTCGGTTTCTTCAAAGATCCAAGGTACATCAACTGACATTCGGTTCCATTATGATTGGCAACCAGTGGCACATCCGCAGGAGGAAGTTTACCGACAATATGTGCTGGTATATGCTATATTGCACACAAAGCATTGATTAAAAGTCATACCAAACAAATTAATTGTTTGTTTAGTGGTACAAATTCTTACCAAATGCCAAGGGGCCGAAACATGTGACTTGGCTAGGATAACATCAAAAAAGGGTTTGTCTCCTGATAGGCAGTTCAAGTTTGAATCGGATGGGTTGGTCGACATCTACAACCATCCAAATGCGACAAAACATAAAGTGAAGACAAACATCAACATCAATATCAACCAATTAAATTCAATAATTTGCCACATTTTACATAAATCGAACATCATTATCAACATCAACATCTCCAACCAACTTCAACAATTGACACATAAAACAACATCTTTGAAATTCAACATAGCAAACCGAATTAAAAAACAACATATATCGGACATAAAACAAAAGATAATTTCATAACTTCGAAGAAACGTACCTCTAATCGAAAACGAGCGGTGGGGGTGGCGGCGGCGGCGGTGGACAAGAGAAGCGGAGGTATTGAAAAGAGGGAAGAGGGAGATAGGAATGAGATAATAATGATATATGTTGGATATTGGTGGAAAAGAAGGTAATGTACGTATGGTTGAAATAAAAAGTTTGAGATTCTGTAGTACTTTATCAGGAAATCTGGATTCATCACGATGGGATCACCATCGTGAGGTCACGATAGGAGTGACCATCGTGAGGTCACGGTTGTTCCTTCATCGTGACTTCACGATGGCTCGTCGTGACCTCACGTTGCAGATACCATCGTGAGGTCACGATTGTTTTGTCATCGTGATCAAGACAGAGACTCACCAAAAATCATCCATGTATGCAAATAATACCTGTCTCAAAAATTCTGAACATAATAACAGATATTAAAGGTTTAAAAATGTCAATACAATGCCATAAACTCAACAAGTTCTGTTACTCCTATATTTCATCTTCAATTGGGTTAGGACATGCTCTAATATCATGACCCTCACGACGACAATTACTACATCTTTTTTTCCTCCGGCGTCGTTGACTTGATTCTACACCCCCAAAATCATGAAAATTTTGTTCATCCTCTGTTTGTTGGAGAGGGATATTCAAATCGACTCCACCAGGGGGAATAGATGTCGTGCATTTTTTTCTGTTGTGCCCAGATCCACCACACCTTGAGCAAACTTGAGGACGGCGTGCTCTCGTGCCTTCAACTGCTGACCGAGCACGACTCGTTCTTGGACGACCGGCCTGACGTACATCTTCTGGAGGATAAACCTAATTGATTTGATCTCCGGCGGCACATTCCACTCATCGGGGTGTGGTATTTGATTGATATGCTCAGCATAAGTCTGTCTTAGGCCGTCTTGTTTGAAATATCTATGTACGAAATCGTACACGTTCAAACCAATGTCGGCCCGCCTGTTAAAATAGGAAAAATAGAATTACTTACATACAAAATGAATATAAAAATACTAGAAAATTATAACAAATAATATAGATTTTACCTTATAGCGGCAACAGCATGCTTACATGGAATCATATCCTCATCGAAGACACGACAATCACACGTCCAATTTTGAAGATCCACTTCATATTGTTGATTATCTTCGTCTACTTTATAAACATGGTCGGTGATTTCCCGAACAGGAAGATGGAGACTCGCTTGCACGGATAGAGAAAGCTTGTTGAATGTAGTTACAGTCAACACATGATCTCTCGATTCAGCATCAGTACGCCGCTCGTCAAACCAATCCTCCAATGTGTGGCGAAATATTTCAAGTAATGAGCACACTGGTAAACGCCTTCCCCACCACAAAACATTGTTCACGGATTCGACAGCATTGGATGTCAGTAATCCATAGCGCCGCACAGGACACTTTGGCCTAGCCCACCTCTCTGGTCCAATTTGAGAAAGTCTTCTGTGAGCACCATTAGGACTTACAGTGTACAACAATTCAAAAAAGTTTTCAAACACTTCGTGGCGATAACTAAATGCTGCTTCATAAAAGAGTGTGGCCACAGTTTTGCCGTATGGGGTCAAATTTTTCTGCAGATGGTGATAGCACAATCCGTGGAATGCATTTGGATAGACGGTTCGAACTGCATTCCTAATGCTCTTATGTTGGTCGCTCACTATCAACAAATCTTCGGGTGGATTGAAGCATTTGCGTAGGTTATAGAGAAAATAAGTCCACGACTCATCGTTCTCTATCGGACCAAGGCCAATTGCAAGCGGAAACACTTGCTTGTTCCCATCCTTCGTGCAGGCAACAAATAAGGTTCCTTTGTTTCTACCCTTAAGATGAGTCCCGTCTACTATGAGCACAGGGCGAAGACACTGCTCAAATGCTCTAATACACTGTCCAAGGACAAGGAACATGTGACAAAACATTCCTTCACTAGTCGTCTGCAAGACGTATACAGTCCCAGGATTACGTTGTTTCAACAAATACAAATACGACGGAATCTTCTGATATGACGAGGGGAAGTCACCGTACATTCTCTCTATCGCTAGTTGCCTTGTTCGGACGGCAAAGTTGTATAACATTTGAACGCCGTATCGCATGCGCATCTCTGCCATCATCTCCTTAGGCCTCAGAACGACCTTCTCATCTATCAATTTCTTAGAAAAATAAAATGCGGCCACCTCGCTACTCACCAACCTTGCAAGTGCATCACGGTTCAAATCTGATCGGCAACTGTGCTCCAATGTCAACTTAGTAATCCGAAAAAGAGTTGCACATTCCGTAGCATACAACCTAAACGTGCAATTCTTTCTACCACTCCTACATAGGTACACCGCACGGTTCGAAGCGGAGGGATCGGTCTTACACTCCACAAAGTGCTCCAAATGATACATTCCTACAGTTATCCTCAACTCTTGCACTGATCGAAATATCGATCCTACCTCGAGACTACCATTGATGACGATAGGCCGCTCAACCCATGCCAACGGTATTGCGCTTTCAATGTCAGGATGTGGAATGATCCAATTGCGCTGTGTACGCTCATGCTCAACCTCATTTTCCGATTGATGGTCCGATGAAAAGTGTCGCTGCCCCATGAGCCTATCCATTTGTGCCGGCTGTCCAATCCAAGCATAAAACTCTTCTTTCAATGATTCAAGCAAATCTTTACGACGATCTTCCTCTTCATCTTCGGATGTAGACACCGCTTCATCCTCCTCATAATCTTCATCATATTCATCATCATCACCATCGTCACTATCATCTTGTGCACCCGAGGTGCTACCTCTCACATTAACTTCGGGGGCGGAGTTCCCGCGATTTTCAATCACATAAACTTCAGGATCTTCTTTAGGGTCCGCTAACCATCGAAGTAATTCTAAATCGCCCCGCAATAGCACTTTTGCTTTCATGTCGTTAATGGTTGTGAGGTACCATAACACATATTCGGTCTCCTTCCCACCATTCAAACCCTCTCTAATGAGTTCCACAAGGTTAGCACGATTAATCGTGCTGGGGTCGATGTAGACAACAAATAAATCCCCGTCCATATATGTCGATCGCTCCCAATGACCGCCGTGATATATAATAATACGGCGTAAAGACATCTGAAATTAAGAAAATATACAAAAATGAAGTGTAAACAATCAATGAAAATACTTGTTTAGCACACATCTGTGCTGGTCACGATGGTGATCACCATCGTGAGGTCACGATTCGTGAGCTCACGGTGGCAATTGTCAACGTGACCTCACGATCGTGATCTCACGATGGCAGTTGTCACTGTGACCTCACGAATCGTGACCTCACGATGGTGATCACCATCGTGAACACGGTTAACTTGTCCATCGTGACCATAGCAGAATTCGTGTGCTTAGCTTAGAACTAGGTATTTCAACTTCTTTTAACCCCACGATATCATGAAGTTTTTAATTTAAGACACCATTATATGAACAAAATAACATATTTCATGACATAAGATGAAACATATCTTGTATTATAGTTTCAAAAACCCTAATTTCACCCTAAAATAACCCTAATTTCAGCAGCAACTTATATCAAATGAACAAACATTATACATATTATGCTTACCTTTGTATATGAAGTAAGGAACGCCACGGAGCCCCCGTTGATGCTTTCGTTCTTCTTGGGCGAGATCTTGGATGCTTGGTTTTTTTTTGTTTTTTGGGTGTATGTTTGTTGATTGTGTTTTGAATGTGAGGTAATGAGTTTGAATGAGGATTATTCTTCCCCATTACTACCACCACCAACCTCAGTGGCTTCATTTATTACCTAGTACACCCGAAAATATTCACCAAATTGAATGTGCAGATACATTAATGAGTTTCGCATGCATCAGTCGTGGTCACGATGGAAGTGCCATCGTGACCACACGATGGGACTGCACCGTGACCTCACGATGGGATTTCCATCGTGAACAACCCATCGTGACATTCCCATCGTGACCACGTGCGCAGTCAAAAGTATGACACGGTTGACTTTGAAAACTAAGGGTATTTTAGTACTTTTACAGGATTTTGGTATACAAAAGAGTGTGTTTTAAAGATAGGCTATAAAAGAAGTGTTTTATGTTTTGGTATTTTTTTGTTAGTTTCCTCTTTTCTCATCTTTGCACTATCAGTTTTATTTAGCCAATTTATTTATTAGTTGGCCAAATAAATAACTATATTTTTATAGTTCAATTTAATTCAATTTAATCAATTTATTAGTTAGCCTAATAAATAATTAATATTTGCAAAGAACCAACTTATTTAGTTGGTCGAAAAATCCACACAAAACAGAAAAGAAATTAATTTTGCAAATTAACATAAGAAAAACATTTGTAGCAATAAAGAAAGCAACATAAACCCAATCTCTAACTCAAACATTCAAAATAAATTTAAAGTTAAATTCGTTCAAAATCATTACTCTTTCGGGCTAGATAATACAAACTACAGAGAATATACATACAATATATATATATATATACTCCCTCCGTCCATTAATTCTGTACCCATTTGGTGCTGGCACGGAGCTTAAGAAAAGCTGATAAAGTGGAGTTGGTGGGATAAAGTTGTTTTCGAGGGGTAGTGATAAAGTAGTTGTTAGTGGTGGGCCCATAGTGAAAAAGGTAGTGATAAAGTGGTAGTTAGTGGAATAAAGGTGTGGGTCCAAGTGGCAAAGGGTAGAAAATAACATGAATTAGTAAGGGTAGATGGGTACTTTTATACAAATGGGTACAAAATTAATGGACAGATAAAATGGGGCAAGTGGGTACAGAATTAATGGACGGAGGGAATATATGAGATAGATCATATGAGAATGGATTTTATCTTAAGAAATGAGAATAGATATCCATCATGGATTTATTGGTGATGGAGGGTCAAGATTTGGCCAAGTCAAAGCGGGTCAAACCCGGGTCAACCCGTTGACTTTTTTTTTTTAAATTGTCACCCAAGATGCACAACTTCACATATTCGAATGCACCACTCTATATAACTAGATGCACCACTAAGTGCATTTAGATGCACAAGATTTTCAGTTTTTTTTTTCAATTTTTTTTTAAACTGTCACCCAAGATGCACAACTTCACATATTCGGATGCATCACTCTATATAACTATATGCACCACTAAGTGCATTTAGATTCACAAGATTTTCAGTTTTTTTTTTTCAATTTTTTTTATAAAACAGTCACCCAAGATGCACCATTTCACATATTCGGATGCACCATTATACATAATGAGATGCACCACTATGTGTAGTGAGATGCACCGAATTTGTAAAAAAAAAAAAAAATGAAAAAAAATTGGATGCACCACAATGCGTAACTAGATGCACCACACAGTGTAACTAGATGCACCACATAGTGTAACTAGATGCACAATGTTTTACGAAAATAAAAAAAACGAAAACAAAACTAGTGCATTTTAATGCACTTAGTGGTGCATCTCATTATATAGTGTGGTGCATATGAATACATGATGTGGTGCATATGACCTAACCTTAAAAAAAAAACGAAAAAAAAAAACTTAAAATCTTGTGCATCTCAATACACTTAGTTGTGCATCCGAATATGTGAATTGGTGCATCTGAATATGTGAAGTTGTGCATCTTGTCTGACAGTATAAAAAAAAAAAAAAAAAAAAAGTTAACGGGTTGACCCGGGTTTGACCCGCTTTGACCAAGCTAAATCTTGACCCTTCGTATAGATAAGATCAATGGTGAAGATTAATTCATATTTCTCACTTTAAGGGGAGTTTATATGTGAATCACTCCCTATATATATATATATATATATATATATATATATATATATATATATATATATATATATATCTCGCAACATACCAGTAGCACAATAGATTGTGCCTTATGGATTTAAATTAGGTAATAAGTAAATAATGAAAAGTACGTATTATTTAAATTTGAATAAACTCATTTAAAGCATTTATTTCTTATAATATTTAATATAAAGTTTATAACTCTATGAAAAATACATATCATTTAGGGATTATTATTTCATATTTCTTATATATATATGTATTATATATTATTATGGATTAGATATAAATTTTGTCCAAAGATTTTGTTTCAATATTGCTACCGCTAGATGCAGATTTTGTTTCAATGTTTAGGTTTCTGCATATTTATTATTTCAAACAAATAGAAGATTCTTGCTTCTGCTTAAAATTGAACTATATTTCATTTTAATATGAAATATTGTTATAGACGTACGATTTATACTTTTTGTTAGAAAAAATTTAAAAATCTTATATTTTATGTATATATACAGTAATGCATCGTTATATATGTAGTTATACATTTTCATAAAAAAGTTTTTATATATTAATGATATATATATATATATATATATATAATTTTATGATACGTGTATTTTTTTGTAGTATAATAATATAATCATTTAATGACAAATTGTAATCATAAATTATGAACACTACAATTTATAATTTAATAAAGAGCATTCGAAATCGGTGGCTCGATCGTCGGCTCGATTACAACTATGGTCAACGGACCGATTCTGACCCTAAACTATGAGTGTAGACAGGCTGATTCCAAGCTAGCGGTTTAACTTTAAAAAAAATCTTTGTTAATTTCATAATATATATGATATTTAGCGTCATTTTATTATTCTTAGATAATCTTCGTAATAATTTATTTTTCGAAATCAATATGGGACAAAGAGGTATTTGATGTCAAAAGCATCCACGAATACTTTTATATATAAAAATGCATGTTCCAATATATATAAAAATTTACTTATATATTAATTACATCATCATTATATTACTAAAATAAAAATGATTCTAGCTTGCATAAGTTCTATGTGTCACCTCCAAATCCCTCCATTCCTATTTATCTAAATTCTCAAATTTTTGAATTTTTAAATATAAAATAATATATTTTAATTATCTATTAAAATCTTGTGTCCCACATCGGTTTTCAATGAAACTTCACCTATTGAGAAGCCTATAATACATAGATTCAATAAATAACTATATTTTTAATAGTTTAAATTAATTTAATTTAATTTGGTCAGTTTATTAGTTCATCGAATAAATAATTAGTTTTGGTAGGGAACTAATTTATTAATTGGCCAAAAATGGTTCCAAAATAATTTAGCTAATCTATTGATTGAACGAATTAAAATTTAAAGTAGTCTAATAAATTTTTATTTAATTTGATAAAAAAATAATTAATTTTAATTTGGCCAATATACTAGGTAGACGTGCCAATTACCAACTGACGGGTACTTTAACTCGAGATCCCACGTGACACGTCTCCATTCTTTATTCGTATTTATTTTAAATTTTTTATTTTATACATTTTTTGTCATGTATTTTGTAAAATCTAAAATCGTCATCCGTAAATTAATTTTTACGTTAGTTGTAGTTGTGTTTCCAGTTTTGCATAATTCGTAAATGTAATTAGTGAATATTACTATATAGTTAAGGACGAGAACAAATATTACAATAAATTTTTGTATTAAATTTTGGTTCTATATAAATTCTAAATTGATTTCATTTACGCACTTATAAATCAAAACCATGATTAACGGGCCGATTCTAACCCAAAAACGTGGCGGTAGACGGGCTTCCCAGCTGACGGGTACCTCAACTCGATAAATTTTTCATATTATGTATTTTTTTCCATGTATTTTCTAAATATAAAGTCTTCAGGTTTTCAATATTACATAAGCTATAATTGTAATTAGCAAATATTACTACACGGTTAAGAACGAGAAAGAATAATACAATCAATTTTTATTAAATTTTGAGTTTATATAAATTCTGAATGAGTTTCATTAATTATACACTTGTAGATCAAAATCGTGGTCAGCGGGTCTGTTTTGACCCGAAACAGATGATTGGTTTTTTTAGAAAGGGGCACACATGACGGATTTTTAATCGAGTTTGAAACAAGTACGGGTATATAAATTTCAAACAGATTTGAATAATTTGAAACATACCGTCTTGAATTGTTTAATAAACCGTCCCCATTGGGAAACGTTAATTGTGTGGGAAAATTAGCAGAAAATTTATTAATGATTTGTTCATGAGCCAATTCTAACCCAGAATTGTGCGCGTTGAGGGACCATTCAGTACTAACGGGACAACTTTTATTTATTTTTATAATTTAGAGAGACAAATAGATATTTGCTATAAAAAAAGAACTACGTCAATTCTCATACAAAATCAACACAAAATATTTCTTTGAAAGTAAATAGTTTTTGTCTCGCATGATTTTGAGAAGAAAGAGGGTTTTCGAAATTATTTATAAAAATAGGTGTGAATTAAATTTGAACTTTTTGTGGGTATAACTTAAAAAAAAATAAAAAAAAATTAACAAACAATATCTTTAATATACTATTATATATTAAATTTTATTACATAATAACCTTCCATCGATTTTCGACGAGCTACACACTAGTTTTATTAATTTTTGTGTATGTAAGTTAGTCTAGTGGGAAAAAAAGTACCAGTAGTTCTCTTTGCATCAAATAGGAATATTTCTCCTGAAAAATAAATATAAAAAAATTCTAGTTCTCTCTACATCAAACAGGATTGTTTCTTCTCCAAAAGGGAAAATCTAACTATAATATAATCCAAAATATCTATACCTATTATAAAAGAACGAATTTTTACAAAATTTAATTTGTTTAATATATCCTTATTATTATATTTATTTTAAGGGTAATAATATAATTTTATATTATTAATTAAAGATCCTAATTATATTAGATTTCTACGCGAAAATTCTCATACACCACCTTAAAAAAAAGTTAAGAAAAAAGTTATTTTTAAGCAAGAGAATAATAGGAAACGTTTTTTATAAGATTAATTAATATTATCAAGATAAATAACTTAATATGCAGGCAACATAACACGTAATTAGAAAACAAAATACTACATAATATTCTTTATCACAGGTGACTAATTAGTGGATTAGAAAAAGGAAAAATATAATTGAAGATTCTAATTATATTAGAAGTCTATTTGAATATTCGATAATACAAAAAACAAATTTAGCTGACAAAAATATTATTCTGAACAAATAATACGAATTTTTTATGAGAAAAAAGATTAATCAAGAAAAAAAAACTTATTATGCAACATAACATGTAGCTGAAAAACAAATTGATGTATAATATTTTTATCACATTTGACTAATTAGTGGATTAGAAAATTAAGTAAGATATACCTTATGGCAAACTATAATCATATCTTTTAGTAAATTAAATATATTTTGACTCGATTGTTTTGGTCGAAAAAATATATTCTTATGACTTCCGAAAAATAGTTTATCTAATAAAATTAAATCAAATTCGTTTAATATTTGTTGTTTTTCATATAGAAGCCCACGATGAATTATTATTCCAGTGGGCGAAGGGTCTACCACTTCTTCTTTCTTTGCTAGGTGTCCTATGAGTTTAGACCTGATAATTTGTCTATCGATAACCGAGGCTATAGAGCCCTTAGCAAACATAGCCTTTTCTATCGCTGTAGCTCTGTTGCCCCTTGTTCTTTGCTTAACAGGAATATGAGGAACCCTACGGCTTATTCTTCTTTTTCTTCCTGAGTTAAAGCCATGCAGCTAGCAAGGGAGGGTTTCGCCGACCGATAGTAAGTAGTAAACCTATCAGTTGTAGCTCATCCTAGCAAGTGTAGCTAGCCCTGTAGCTAACAAGCGAGTTTCGTAAGACAATCATAACATAACTTTATGTAAAACTATTATTTTTGTAACTCTATTTTTCTTAAAAATATATTTATAGTATGTCTTCTTAATAAAGGGTAAATGGCCTCTAAATTTCCAAACTTTTGTTATTCTCTTATATTGCAACCCACAAAAAAAAATCTACCCAAAAATATCTGAACTTTTATTTTCGTCTGATTTTGCAACCCGAGTCCAATTTCCCCAAATATGAGATGACATGATAAACTGAAAAATCCTATATGGCAATTTTGTCCGGCTAACAAAATGACTTCCTTCTACCCTACATGAATGACGCCATTTTGCAACTATAGTTGTTAAAAAAAAATTATATTCCCCTATCACTATCTTCCCTCTCTACCCTCTTTATAGTAAAAGCCTCATGCCACCACCGTCCACCATTACCACCGGTGGCCACCACCACTACTATCAATGTCGACCATAGTCCTCGGTAGCACAATGGCAAAACAATTTAATTGATGGTTTGAACTTAAAAAAAAATGAACGATGATAGATATGACCGTTTTCGAATTGCCAACGCCGACTCTGATTTGTGAAAAATCTTTGAGGCTCTATTGAATTTAAATCCTAAATGGATTATTTGATTGTCCCCTAATTTCAGATTTTAATATTTTCCTCTTTTTTGCTTTATAGTTTTATTTTGTATTTTTATTTAATCAACTTAATATAAAAAATAATGTTTTTTTAATACCATCTAAGTTATTAGTCTTACACATAAGCGATATCTCAAACTTAATTTAGGCGGAAAGCGACGCTGGTTGCAAAATCAGATGGAATTAAAAGTTTGGATATTATAAGACAGATTTTTTTTTATTACAAAATGAGAGAATGACAATAGTTTGAAAATTTAGAGACCATTTACCCTTTAATAAAATATTATTTGAATCATTAATTCACTTATGATTAGATTGGTTTAACTAATAATTTCATTTAGTTATAGAGTTTTAAGCTCACAAAGACAAAAGTATGTAATGAAATAATATTTGTATAGACACCTCAATTTATTATTTTTATTTTTATATTTATTTAAAATTAAAAAATATTTATACTAATTGTAATTATTAAAATTTTATTTTTAAGTTTCAGGAAGCTTGCAAATTAATGAATTATTTTCAGAAACTAAATGTGAACTATGTCATGATCAAAGAATGTTGAAATAAGAATATGCAGAAATTACAATGATCAAGAAATTGTTCCGAAAAATATCAAGGTGATGCTCAAAGTACAATTTAATAAAAAGTTATAAAAGATTCATACGACATTTATATATACAAATATAAGTTTAAAATAACTGTAAATATCATGCTAAGGGGTTGCAATATACATATATTACAATATTTGATGAGTAGCAATGTATATAGTATGCTCATTGGATGAGTATATTTCATCAATAAAATGTAGGATATTTTATATAATTATTTACTTAAAGTTATAATTGAGTTTTGAATAATTTTTAATTCTAATAAATCTAGCGAAAATAATGATGTAGAGGTTTGAGCATATAAAATTCAACTGAAAATATGTTCTATGATGCTCGGCCCCGTCAAATAAGATATAATTAATGAAAAGGAAACCTAATTTTTATAGCTCAATTAACTTGAAATATTATAATTACACAATAATATATTTTAGGGGTAAAAAAATTGGCATTACTAAGTCAAATTGGCACAAACAATATCAAGAAGCCAAAACCTATAGTCCGACTAGCTCCCAAAAAATAACACCTCGGTGATCAAAAGCAAAATGATCTAACCAACATTATCTATATCCTAATTTAAGTTGTGTTTAACTCCAATATATATTAGTAGTACATATAAATAATATTATACATAATTACATATAAATTCTTATTTGGAAGGCAAAAGTTTTTTTTTTCAAATAAATATAAAAAGTAATTATTAGATTTAAAAAATGGTAATTGGTAAGAAAAAACAATTTAATAGTATCGTAAGTATTTGTTTTCCAAGATGCACATGCACATATGTACGTATATATTGATAAAAATTACTCCAATATATATTAGTAGTACATAAATAACGTTATACATAAGTTACATATAAAATTCTTACTTGGAGTATTTATTGGAACCCATTTTATTGCGGTGCTGTAAGAATAGAACTTTATCTCAAGAAAGTGTCTATCATGATACCACAACTTAAATTTCTATTCTTTTGTAGCACAAGAAATTGTCTATCATGATATCTTAGGATTTATCTCAAATGATATGTTGTCGAAATTATTTTCAATTGTACGTTTTTTACATGGGAATGCCAAATGAGGTTGAAAAGAATGGCCAGATTGAAAATTCATATATAAAAAAAGTAATACTCCATCTGTCTCCTTATTCTTGTCTCAATTCTTTTTGCTACGAGTATTAAGAAGAAAGGAATTAGAGATGGAAGATGTGTTAGTGGTGTTTTTAATTGAATATTTAATAGGGTACAAATAGTGAAATAAAGTGGGTAGAGAGAGTTAATAGTGAATGACACAGAAAATGAGGGTGAAGAACCGTGAAAAATGGAATAGTTAGGAGAAATAAGGGTCACACTACCAATTTAAATTGGGACTTAATAACTATTAATTTAGACTACAAAAGAAAATTGGACAAGAATAACGACACAACTCGAAAAGAAATACAAGAAAAGAATAACAACACAAAAGAGTAATTAATAAAGAAATTTAAAAAGTAATAAAGGTCAATTCATATGCCCATTTGTTTTTGAAGATTGCAAGATTAATTGATCGTCAATTAATATATTTTCGGATGTTGATCAAGAGTTATAATAGAACAATACAACTAACTAAAAGAATTAAAGTTATAATAATTTAATTTTAATTATTTTATTGCCCTTAAAATTGATGCTACTATATATTACAATGGCACAGGAAATGTCTGAATTTCATGGTTGAAGAACATGTGGTGGATGAGGAAATGGGTGAAGAAGGGTAAATGAAATAGCTGAATTTATAGTTGAAGAAGTTATGGTGGATGAGCAAATGGTAGAAGAAATGGTATAAGAAATAAATGATTTCATGGTTGAAGAACTTTTGGTACATGAGGAAAGAGTAGAAGAAACACATCTCTAACTCTGTCATGCCCATGATTTCCTATTTACAAGAAAATATTCTTCGTAGAAAACATAAAGATATGCAATCCAATTTTAAAAATTAAACATATTTCTCAAGTAAGAAAAATACTATCTCTCTCTCTCCAAAAATAAATACAATCGATTTTAATCTGTTGCCCAAGTTATCATATTCACTGTGAGCCTCAGACAATAACATCAAATATTTACCAATGATTATATACTAAATTCTGAAGATTTTCATTTGCTCAAAGAGATGAAATATCGATGCGCAATTTTTGAAGAGAGATGGGAGATTACAACAGTACCAAAAAGTAATCAAGTAAGATGGAATTATATGTAATTGTTTTTTTACTTTGGAATGATGCGTTGAAAATATCAATTACATGAGATTTCCTAGAGAATGTCAATTAAAAGGAATTTCCACTTAGCTTATTACTTTTCGAATATATTTAAATATAAATAATTTATAATTTTATATATGTTGATAATGAGTACATATAAAATAAAATAAAAGTGTTAAGCCAACACAAGTGGAAGAAAATGTCAAATTAAGTATAGAGGTGCAGTTTCATGATGCAAGGAAAGAGGAAAAGAAGAATTTCAAAGAAATTTCAAGATTACGAAGCAAAGAGAATAAAGATTATATTGGCATCCCAAACGATAGAGATGATGAATTGTCATTAATAAACTAATCCCCAAAAGCAAAAAGAAGAAGAAATGATCTATACCAATTAAGGTCAAACAAGAAAAATTTAATGTGAATAAAGAATCACACATTACTTTTTAAACTTCTATTAGTTATTTTAAGCTAATATTCTTCATACTTTAATACCTTCCTTAATAAATAAATATTAAACTATGAATGGAATTGCTCTCTTGAAGGAAGTAGAAAAATGGAGCTTTGTTGAAGAGAAGACATGGCACCAAAAATCCAGAATCGGTTGGCTCAAATTGGGGGACTCCAACACGAGATTTTTTCACGCTTATACTAAAGCTAGAGCTACCTCAAATGCAATTAAGTTGCTTATCAAAAATGATGGTTCTAGATGTGCCACTCAACAGCAAATCAAGGAGTAGATCTTGAGTTTTTATAGAAGCTTAATGAGCACAACATCTCGTGTCCTACCCATGCTAGACAAGGATGTTGTGTGAAAGGGAGCTATGCTTACTCACTCTCAGCAGCAACTTCTAATTGCTCCTCTCACAACATTGGAAATTAAAGAAGCTTTATTTGACATGAATCCAAACAAGGCTCCTGGCCTTGATGGATTTAATGTATTTTTCTATCAGCACACCTGGACTATCATTGGAGAAGATGTAGTAGAGGCCGTGAAGGAGTTCTTCAAAATAGGTTTGCTCCCTAACTTGTTAAATACCACCTTGATCACCCTCATTCCTAAACATGCTGCAGCTAGCTCCATTAGAGATTTTAGACCCATTGCTTGTTGCAATGTACTCTATAAGATTATCTCCAAGTTGTTAACTAATAGAATACAGATGGTCCTTGATACTATTATTAGTAACAAACAGTCTGCCTTCATCAAAGGTCGACTGATTTTTGATAATATCCTATTAAGCTCTGAAGTGATTAAAGGGTACACTAGGAAGCATGTGTCTCCTTGTTGCATGTTGAAAATCGATATTTAGAAGGCCTATGATTCGGTAGAATGGCCCTTTATCAAACACCTCTTACTTGAACTTGGTTTTCCTTACCAATTTGTAAGTTGGATCTTAGCCTATTTGACCTCTGTCTCTTACTCAATAAGCATTAATGGGGAGGAAACTGAGCCATTTCCTGCAAAAAAAGGCCTTAGGCAAGGAGACCTGATCTCCCCATACTTATTTGTTATATGTATGGAATATCTCTCACGCTGCCTAAGTGAGCTTCTCATAGTGACAAGGGCTTCCATTACCACCCCCGGTGTAAGAGAGTCAAACTAACACATGTGTGTTTTGCGGATGACCTCCTCCTTTTTGCTAGAGGTGATATACAATATGTGAGAAAGTTGTTAAGTGCTTTTGATAAGTTTTCTGTGGCCTCGGGACTCAAGGTTAATCCAGCTAAGAGCTCTATCTACTTTGGTGGTGTAACTGATGGGAATCAACAGAATATCATTACTGAGTTTGGATTAGTCAAGGGAGAGCTTCCCTTTCGTTATCTTGGGGTACCTCTATCATCTAAGAAGCTCACCACTGCCCAGTATCAACCCCTCATTCAGAAAATCATGCAAAGAATCGAAAGTTGGGCTACGAAGCTGCTCTCTTATGCTGGAAGGGTGCAATTAATCAAGGCAGTGCTTTGTAGCATTCAAATATATTGGAGTCAAGTCTTCTTAATCCCTTAGAAGGTCATGAAGATCATCCAAGCCGCGTGTAGATCATTCTTTTGGACTGGAGGAACCTCTCTATCTAAGAGAAATCTTGTTGCTTGGGATCATCTATGCCTACCCAAGCAAACTGGAGGGTGGAATCTCACTAATATGGTGAGTTGGAATAAAGCTGCTATTTGCAAATTACTTTGGAATGTGATCAAGAAGAAAGATGTCTTATGGATCAAGTGGCTGCATGACTTTTACATCAAGAACAACGATTGGAAAGATATGAGAATCCCTTTGCAGGCCTCTTGGATGTTCAGAAAGATACTAGGAGCTAGAGACTACATCAATGCTATGTCTAATGGTGAGCTCTTGATGCAGCATGATTCCTTCTCTGTTAGAAAAGTATACCAAGAACTTTGCCCTATGACTAAAGTACAATGGCATAAAATGTTCACCCAGACAATTGCTGCTCCGAAATGCTTATTTATTGCCTGGCTTGCTTGGCTGGGAAGGCTCGCAACATGTGATAGATTGGCTCGCATGGGAATCTATTGTGACCCTATCTGTTGCTTGTGCTACAAGGAAGAGGAATCTTTGAACCACCTAATCTTCGATTGTGAATTCTCGTCCATGGTGTGGAATGATCTTGCTAAATGGTGTGGAGTTCGACAAGATGCAATTGCGTGGGAGGATGAAATAGAGTGTGCTCTAGCCTATTGTAAATCGCGAACTGGAAAACAGATGGTTTATAGACTAATGCTTACAACAAGTGTTTATCATGTGTGGCATGAGAGGAATATGAGAAGATTTAGAAGTGTTTATAGCAGTGCTGAAAGTGTAGTTCGACAGTGTCCAGTGATGATGTCTGTTCGTGGAAACCACCTTCTGTGTTAGGAATTATTTTGTGAATTAGGAAGGTGAGGGTGGGGAGTTTTGTTGGATGTAATTGTTGCTTTGTCATGCATGTGGTTAAATAAAAATCTCTATTTACCAAATATATATATATATATATATATATTAAACTATGTTATTTTTACAATTATTTTGATAATTTTCTCAATTGAAAATTACATTAATATATATTTAAAATATGATTAATATATTATTTGTAACTTATATTACAATAATTAATAATTAAAAAAAGAAAAGAATCCACGTGCCCTGTGTTCTCCTACTACTAGTAATATAAGGAAAAGAGGAACGTTTCTTCTCGAAAAGGGAAAAAACCTAAGTATAATATAATCCAAAATATATAAGGAAAAGATTAAAAAAGGTCCTACCGGGAGTCGAACCCAGGTCGCTGGATTCAAAGTCCAGAGTGCTAACCACTACACCATAGAACCGTACGTAAAAAAATAAGGAAAAAAACATTCCTATATTATATTTCTCCGCATTAATTAAATCTAGCTCTACAAATTTTAGAAGTCGGTTTTCCAGTTTCCAGTTTCCTACAAGTTTGGAGGTAAGTGAATTTATATGCTACATTCTATAAGCATTATTCTCTTTTTGTTTACTTATATTATTTAAATTAAGTTTTTATATTGTATTTTATTATAATATCTTAAAAAATGTCAGTGAGATTATTAAATTTATAAATATGCACAGATTTTTAATCTTGTTTTCATTATGACATAAATACATTTGCTGTAAATTTTTTATGATTTACAAATTCGACTAAACTGAAGATGATGTTGGCACTCGGATTTTTTCATATAGACATACTATTTGACCCTATTTTTAATTGGAAAAGTTTAATCGTTTAAAATTAAACTTTAGTTGAAATTTTAAAAGTTTTCAGAATGATAGTTTTTAAAATGTTTTTGACATTTCACAAAATTTATAAAAAAAATTAGTTACAACGTCTTAAATCGATTATTGTAGAGAAACTAGTTCTAGCAATTTAAAAATAGTAAGAACAATGTTAAAAATCGACCTATCTAGTCTGAGGTAGGGATGAATTTAGAAAGAGGTGGCTAATGGAGAAATGTTATCAACCTTTATTGACAATAAGTTGATATCTCAATCTCAAAATTCTAATTTTCATCAACATATACTACATTCAACTCTCGCGTGTAAATATTTTAAGAATTTTCGTTGAGTTACAATGGATATACCTTAGTTGTTAAAATGGTACGTTGTGAAATTTCTTAAATATGACATTTCACAAACATTGTGGACAATATTCGTTTAACAAATTACAATATCCGACTGAAATAGCAAAAATTGTACAAATATATACATACATTATCACGAAAACACTGAGTAATAATTTTACGTTCTGACCATTTATTTATTTTATGGTACTAGTATAATATAATTATAATATTTGATTTGATGTAGCATGGGTCAATTATAGTATAATCTGATTTGATATTCAGAAGCTTTTTCGGGGGTGGGAAATGGTTTCAGAAGAATCGTTCATCTTCTTTCACCAGAAAAAAGGGTGATCGACAACAAAAGAGATACCAAACCTCGCTGATCGATTATTTAATATGGAGAGATTGATTTCTCCATTTCTGATCATGAATGCGACGCGCAAATTCCTGTATGGTTAGACAGATTAATGCTATAAATTAAACAAAAATGGAAAAAACGAGCGGGCCGCCGGCGCCGTTGCCGAGGCGCAACAGTATGAGTATGGCGCAACCTCCGTCGCAGAAGCGCACTCCTCCCCCGGCCATGAAGAGGTCGTCGTCTGGGCCTCCTTCTGAGATTGGCTCCGCCGCCGCTAATTCCACCAATAACAAACCCTCCTCCCCAAATTCGTAAGATCAATCAAACAAAAATAACATGTTACGTTTCTAGTTGTGCGTGCACATGTTGTTTCCCCAATTCTTTGTCTTGTTGCGGTCTTTTATATAAATATTGGCATTCCTACTTGAAGGTTGGTGAGTTATTTTGGACAGGATGATGCAGTTTTTGATTAATAGGATAAATTTAAACGAATATTAATATAGTAGTATAACTTTATCATTTCTCGCAAGAGAAGTGCTACAGGCGTTTTTTAAGAAATTAATCGTTAAATATGGATTAGGTTAACTCTTTGCTCTTAATTTAACTATTTGAAAAGTATAGGGTGCCTCCAAATTCTTCTCTACGAGTGTGTAGGCCATACAGAAATGCTTTCATGAATGAAGCTTGAGTGAGATGACTGAATTGCCCCCAATTGGAAACTGAATGAGAATCGTGCTTCTGGCCTTGTTTGGTGCCGGGAAGTTGAGTAGAAAAGTGATCTCTAAAAAGGATAAAAAAAATTGTATGTGTTGCCCAATTGATCATCTAGTTTGCATGTACACAATATATGAAGATTTGTAGTTTATGGTACGACTGCCGAGATGTTTTGTCAATGACCCTTATGCATAGACCTATAACTGAGGCTCATTTGGTTGAGTTTCATCTCTTGGGTTTGGCATTATGTCTGTTTATTCTGAAGAATACATACCATTTACTTTCTTTTGGAAAGGAAATATGTTCAAGCAAGCAAATGTGTCATAATTACAGGAGTCTTCCCTTGTGTATAGGCTATAAGGGCATCGTGGTAGAACCGTTAGAGGTTAAGTGGGCACCTAAAAGTTGTTATATTTTACCCAACCAAAAAACTATCAGTTCTTCCACATACTTGTTTTGTGTTATTGATTAAATGGATACATGTGTTCATCATGCATGTTCACTTTTATGATTGTTGAACCTACTTTTGATTATATTATGTGCGTACTTGTCTCATTTGATTATGTATTTCTAACTCTTATGTTATATCATATGATATCTACTATGTTTGGTTGCTTTTCTTTTCTGTTTCTTTTCTCTTTCCTTTTTTACATATCATTCCTTTTGACTATGTTTGGTTGCTTGCTATGTGCAGGTCTATTGTTTGGGAGAGGACGGTGAAGAAGCTAAGGTTAACTAAGGCACTTACAATTCCCGAAGCGACTACTGTTTCAGAGGCTTGTAGGAGGATGGCAGCAAGGCGTGTTGATGCTGTTCTACTGACCGATGCTAGTGTCTTGCTCTCAGGAATTGTCACTGATAAGGTGCTTATTTCTTAGCATTGTGTGCAATGCTAGTGGCTTGTAGCATTGCTGTGCAATGCATCAGGCTTATAAATTGTCACGGAAATAAATTTTCGCTCCTTTGTATTACTGTGATTGTGTGCGGCATTGTTGTTGTATTTCTTGACTTTACTGAAATTTCTTATTATGTTGTGTCTAGGACATAACAACCAGAGTTATAGCTGAGGACCTGAGGCCAGAGAACACAATAATTTCAAAAGTGATGACAAGAAATCCAATTTTTGTGAACTCGGATTCTTTGGCAATTGATGCTTTACAGAAGATGGTCCAAGGTTGAATCTTTTTCCTTTGGTTTGCTTGTGGGATATATTTGATGCTTAATGCTGAAGAACTTGTATGATTTTGTAGTGAAGTAGTCTTTAAATTCCAGCTTTTCCATGAGCTACTTATGCATTGACTTGTTTGGCCTTAATTCATGAGGCAACTCATGCCATGACCTGCTTGCTACTAACGCAGTGATTATGAAAAGTATCCATGTTGTTACTACTAAAAATTAAAATTAATTTGTTTGCTCTTTTTTGTGTTTGATAGGAAAATTTCGGCACCTCCCTGTTGTTGAGAATGGTGAAGTCATTGCACTGTTAGATATCACAAAATGCCTTTATGATGCCATATCTAGAATGGAGAAGGCTGCAGAGCAGGGGAGTGCTATTGCTGCGGCAGTTGAAGGTGTTGAACGCCAATTTGGGAGCAATCTCTCTGGTTAGTTACACACTTACACTTCAATGTTTAATTATAGGGGAAAAGCCTCATTGAGGATTTTGCAGTATCAAGGAAGCACATCATGTTCTCTTTGTGTCCGATCAAGCCCTTTTTCTTTCCTTGCATGTGTTAATTTCTTGCATATTGTGTATTGATCTGAAGCTGAACTTTTGGCTGATTTTTTGCTGCTGTTGGTTGAAATGTATATGAAGGAGGCCCTCTGGTGATTCTAACGTTATTCTGGATCCTGTAATCGGTTCTTACATGAGAATGCTAAACGGCTAATGTTGCTATCAACTGTGGATACAAAGCATTGATGGGTAGTTACAAAATTGAGCTTATCTTTGCTTGTTAATTGTACTAGGGTCTGAGAAAATAATCAGATATATGCTACACAAATTTACTGGATGGCTAACTAGCTTAATACATGATATGATGCATCTCCAATGTACTGGATTCAGTAATTCTGTAATGGAATGCAGCTGGCTTGAAAAGCTTTAGCCCAAGAATTTAGTGGTATTTTCAAGCATTCCTAAACAGTAGAAGTCTCCATATTTAGGCTCAACAGTCTGAACTGGCAGGTCCAAACACGACATGATAATTTTAATTGAACTTCTATGAAGAAATTTTTAGCTCAATTGTTTGACCGTGAATGCTTAGACCTTAGTGTTCTAGTTACTAGTTAGTGTATGAGCAACCAGGGGGGAGCTAGGATTTTAATAACGGACGGGCGACATTACACTTATGTATTTTAGAACAAGTTTGGATTGGGAAGATTGCATCTATGTATTTAAAAAGTCGGGGCAAAATACAAAATGCAAACTGTTTATAGTAAAAAAAACTAAAAACTATGAATAGATTTCCAGGAGTTTCCAGGGACTCGTCTCTGCCCCTCTCAGAGCAACCAGCCAACCAATAGATTCCTTGTAAACTGTAATCTTTTTTAAGTTCTTGCACTCAGTATTCCATTATTGATTCTTGAAGGCTATATCTCCTTTTGTTAAATTTTAAACAACCTTTTTATTATTTATATTTGTCATTTCATAAGTGATCTAATCTTGATAATGTATCATCTTTCCTTTGTTGTCTTCTGTATTTCAGCATCATTGACCTTTATCGAAACACTCAGGGAACGCGTGTTCAAGCCTTCTCTGTCCACTGTCATGTCTGAAAGTTCTAGGTAAATGGCACTTGCTGATTGTCTGATGAGATTTGATTTACATTGCATCATGTTGAGAAGCCTATAATATTGTCACATCTTCAGGGTTGCCATTGTTTCACCTTCAGATCCTGTTCAAGTTGCTGCCAAAAAAATGCGTGAACTACGGGTCAATTCAGTTCTTGTTATGACAGGGAACAGCATCCAGGGAATACTCACGTATGAAATTTAGATCACAAAACTATACTTCTATTACTGTAGATGCATGTGAGGATTTATTAATCATTTTCGCTTTTCTAAGATGAGTCGGCTCATGGTTGGTTTTCTTGTCATTTTATGTCAGTTCAAGAGATATACTCTTTCGAATTGTGGCCCAAAACCTCTCGCCGGAACTGACTCTGGTGGAAAAGGTCTAACAGCTTCTTTACTTCTGTGGTTCCAGTTTGCAAAACATGCAGTCTATTCTTTTCCTGTTGCATTAGCTATTTGAGTATCTTGCAATCAGGGTGTATATAGACACTTATCTTGATGCTGCTTTTGTGTCTTACCGAAATATGATTCATATCTGAATGCATTAAAAGTTATCTTAAGTTCTCTCTAAAGTTTCTCTATTTTAAATAGTGATCCCTTGATTTTTCTTTCAAGTTGTTATAGATAGTATGTTGATTTACCTTTTAAACTTCAAATTTATATTTCTTATTCATTGTGCTTCCTCTATTTGCATAATAAACATTCTTTGGTCTAGGATATTTCTGTTGACTCATTATGGATTTGTGCTTTGTTTCCTCAAGGTAATGACACCTAACCCAGAATGTGCAACCTTAGAGACAACTATTCTTGATGCTTTGCATATAATGCACGATAGGAAGTTCTTGCATCTTCCCGTTCTTGAGAAAGGTGACTGGTGCTTTTCTTTGTTATTTTATACTTCAACAAATATTAACTTATCTTCTTTACAGATGGAAGTGTTGCGGCATCTTTAGATGTTTTGCAGATAACCCATGCGGCAATCTCCATGGTGAGATGATTAGGATTAAATGTATCACTGCCTTCTTTGTTTCATGCTCATGAAGCTCTAGGAGTAAATTGTGATGTTTGTTACAGAATGATTTTGTTTTGTATCTCTCTGCACTTGCTTTTTATTCTATGCCGGAAGAGTTGCTATAGTTCTGTATACTTTTTACTACGTGCCAATTTTTTCATGTTAGAGTTTAGATGTCTTTGGTAATGGAAACAATGTTGAATTGTCATGGTATATCTATGTGATTTCTACAAGGAGGGGAATTAATTTCCTTTTAACTTTTCTTGAAAAGGTCGAGACGAGCTCTGGCTCTGTTAATGATGCTGCAAGTTCAGTGATGCAGAATTTCTGGGATTCAGCACTTAATGTAGATCCTCCTGATGATTACGATTCTAACAGGTATTTCTGTGGCTCTTATTTTAAACCGTTTGATGTCTGAGCTGCTTGCATGCTAATAATTGCTTCTCCGATACAGTGAAATGTCCATGTCTCAATATGTGGCATCAGAGGCTATAGAGCATCAGAAGTCTACATACCCATCGACAGGTCTTGGGAATTCATTTTTTTTCAAATTCATGGACCTTGAAGGGCACATGCACCGATTTAATTGTGGTAGGTGTGTAGGGCTTGTCGGAACCCTTGCCTCTTAATATAGCTAATTCATATGTGTCCTGATTATGTTAGTGCCACCAGACCTTCCAGTTTTATAGGTCTGTTTATGCAATGTAAGAGAATGTAATATGTCTGACTGTGAAAACTGGAACTACCAACTCTTATCTTATTTGAGCTGGGTGGTGGTGAGAGGCAGTAATTGTAAAAATATAAAGCCTAGCAGCATCGTGATGGTGTTTTATTTTAAGGATATATGAAATATACATATGTAACTTATAGAAGGTCGTGAGCAGCAAGAGGCTTGCTCCACAGAAGTTTTTTTCATATTATGAATCTCATTGCTTTAAGATAAAATTGAATAAGATCTGGTTTTTCACATGCGTTCTGGTTTTTATCAAATTTAATATAGAACTTAAACTGGTTTGTCTTGTCTTACCAGGCACAGAGCATCTAGCTGAACTTGTTTCTGCCGTTACCCAACGGGCAGGCACATCCAAGGGTCAAACTAACCCTCGACTTTTGGTGGGCCTATAATCATAGAACTCATTCTTTCTAGTTTGCTTATCCATAAGAAGCTTGCTAATGCTTTTATTGTCTGTTAGTATGAAGATGATGAGGGTGATAAAGTTCTGCTCACAACGGATGGAGATCTTGCCAATGCTTTAACCTGTGCACGATCAGCTGGCATAAAGGTGAGAAAGATTGTTTACTTGTACTGTACATCGTCTTATTATTGCCTGCACATCTGTGGGAACATCTCAATATTGATTTTGTTGCCAATATTTTTGTACAAGTAACATGTTTAATATCCTAATCCATCAGCTCCCATGCGTTCCAGTTTGGTTTAAAATTTCCGGGGTTCCATTTGTTGCTCAGTTTATCACGACTTGATGTGTATCTTGTCACCAAGTTTTGGAAGTCATTTTTCTTGATTGTTATCAGGTTATGAGATTACACTTGGAGTACGTTCGTCAGCGACAAGACACGAGGAAGGTGCCAGCTGATGGTGCAACTCCAGAAAAGGCCATCGAATTGACTCCTCTCCACTATGGAATTTTTGCAGGAGTAGCAGTTCTGGCAAGCATAAGTGTTTTGATCTACTTAAAGCGCTCTAAAATATGATATACGATGACGTCGACAAGGTTGGAGATTTTTTGATGTACATAGATTGCACTTGTTATTGTTTCCTGCAAAGTTGAACCAGATTGTAGCAACCATTTTGAATTCCCATGGCAAGGTTATGGTAGAAGAAAACATTCTGCAGTTTGTGGGAAGGAGGAGGAGAAGTAGGTACAGATTTAAGGAATAATATGAGACATGCAATTGCAGTATTGAACAAGTAATTGTTAGTTCAAGATCGGACACTTTTCTTGGCTACAAGAGTTTGGGATTTAATGCTTAAACTATATGCTTGCTGATTATGGATGCCATTACTGAAATTGATTGATTTTTAATGTGTAATGGCTATATCTCCACCATTTTATTTGAATAAGTTAAATCTAATCGTATTGAATAATTGAGATGATAAACCCTCTTTGGAAATTCAATATTAAAAAGCTGCCTTTTGGGATAGATTTCCCACTCATGTTAGGAATGAAATCAAGCTACCTCTACTTTCTCTACTTTAGAGAGATATCTAAAAAGGAAGAGAGGTCATAGCTAGATTAGCAGCCAGGAAGACAAGACTCAAGCAAGGTATGCAAGTCCAAAGGCCCGCACAACCATACCTTCTTTTCGTTGGGCAATCCAATTGGATTTTTTCCCCGCTCGATTTGTTTCTTGCTGAAAGAGTAATTTCCATTCCTTCTTGAAACAAGGGAGAATTAATATTAATTATAACAAATAAAAATTAAATATTCTAAACCAGTTAGAAAGGAAAGAAGAGATCTATTTAATAGAGATATCGCTTAACCCGATAACCATGAATTCGAACTCCTGGCCAGAGTTTTTTTTACAGTTTTTGCGATTCCAAGAATTATACCTATTTTCACAAATACCACTGTTTTTTCCTATTTCCTTCTAATGTGAAGAGAGCATAGATTTCGATAGGATATAATTTTCGTTATTCTTTGAATACTTAAATAGGATAATAATTTTCGTTATTATAATTTGCTTAGTGAATTGGCTCTAAACTTTTCTCATTTTATTCTATTTTTACTTTGATAAAGTACCCACCAATTTATTGGGTTATATACTATATCTGAGGAGAACAATCCAACCGCGAGTCTTTCCGTTTTTAGGATAAATTCGCTTTTTATTTTCCGACACAACCCTTTTCAGGAAGCAAGTCCGTATATTTGGCTGAGCATAAATAGGGTGTTTTTTAGTAGAAAATTTTTGAAATAGTCATAATGAGTATTAAAACATAATATTTGGCTCATTCTCTTCATAATTACAAAATTTGGCCAATATTTGCACTTTGAGATAGATTTACCCCTAACGAAAGCGCGGGTCGCAGATCAATTTGATAAATCTGATATGAATGAAAGTCGTTTGCACCACATACTATAATTTTTTAAAAATAAAAAACCCCTAACTTAAATCTAAACACCCCCCCTCCCCTTCCCAAACCGCGACCCCTCATATTAATTTTATTTTCTCTCTCTCTCTCTCTCCCTCCTTCTTACCCTCTTTTTTCTCTCTCTCACTATCTTCTCTTTTCTTCTTTTCTTGCCACTGCCACCACCTTCGACCACCACCAGCGCATCATAAGCCATGTTACACTGCAGTAGGAACAATCTTCTAGTAATACCTTCATTCTCTGCAAAACTATGTACAATTCTTCATAGCACAGAGCCGCTAATGGCGGAAAAAAAATCATCGGATTCCGAACAAGTTACTCAAAAAGGACCGAAATAGGCCTCGATTTTCTGATAATTGAAGCAGACATTTCTTCAAAAGAATTCTCAATGACTGCAGCGAAGAAGCCTCTCTCTCTCTCCCCCCTCCCCCGTCGGATCTACATCTGTCATCACATCACCGTTGTTCATCGCAGCCGCCGCCGCCGTTGTCGTCACAAAAAATAAATCATGAAATCTGGGTTTGTTGTTCGAATGTATCAATAATTAGTGGACAAAATAAAGAGAAAACTTTTGAAATAGTCATAATAAGTACTAAAACACAATATTTGGCTCACTCTTTTCATAATTACAAATTTTGGCCAATATTTGTACTTTCGGATGGTGCGGGTCGCGAGTCAATTTGGTACATTTGATACGAATGAAAGTCGTTTGCGCCACATACTATAATTTAAAAAAAAAAATCCCCTAACTTAAATCTAAAGCCCTCCCCCCCACCCCAACCTCGACCCCTCATATTAGTTTTATTTTCTCTCTCTCTATCCTCATCCCTCTCTCGTACTCTTTTTTTTTTTCTATCTCTCACTACCTTCTCTCTTCTTCTTTTCTCGCCACCGCCACCACCTTCGACCACCGCCAGCGCATCAAATGCCACATTATACTGCAGTAGGAACAATAGTCTATTAATGCCTTCATTCTCTGCAAAACTATGTACAATTCTTCATAGCACAGAGCCGCTGACGGTGTTTGCACTTTTCTTTAACACGCCACAAGTGCACGGGTGCTATTGTGTATATGGATGCAAGGTTGTATTCCACAGAGACTGATTTAATCTAACAAGTACTACTTTCAACTATTATCCTCTATTTAGACTCCGAACTTTAATTTGAGTTTATGAACTAACAATATTAACTAATCAAAAAGCAAACAAAAATAATTAGAGATTCAAATATGATAAAGATATCATAAGGCTTCGATTTCAATGGATAATTAAACTCAAACTCCTATCAATCAACCAATTAACAAGGGACTCAACTCTTCTTAAGACAATCACAAATTTAGTTTAAACCTACTCTCGTAGTGCCTAAACCGTGGATTACTCAATAAAGTTTTCGTCTCCGATAAACATCATAAGCAAGTAACTCCAAAAAGATCCTAAGATTAAAGCCCTCACACAAAGCCTTTCCCTCTCGGTGATTTCACAGTGTGTGTCCTATATTCCAGTTCACATGTTAATCCACATCTCTCGAATCTCGAATTAACACAACTAATTATGCTAAATTGGTGATCAAACAACTAGCATGCAAGACAAATCAAGAATATAGGAAAGAAGAGAGGGACATTGGTCAATTGATAAACAGTTAAATCTAATTATACATCTACTTTCTAACCCTAGGATATAAAAGACTTAGCTACCCATTGTAAAAACAAACACAAAATCAAGAAAAAAGAAATTCATAATCATAAAATAAGAAAAACTGTCGAAGAAACAAATCGTCTTGAACTCCTGAATCTTGTCTCCAAGTCTCCAAAGCTGCAAACTAAAACTAAGCTAAAATAAAACTTAGAGTAATAATAAGAGGTGTGTCTAGATGTGTTTTGGAGGACATATATATATATATAGGTGTGAGGAGTAAAAGGTTGTATCCTAGTAGGTGTAGGAAATCACCAAAATATGAGAAAATAACCAAAAATAAGATAAATCTCGGAAATCCCGCATGCTGTTCGCATGTCATTCTGGGTCAGCGCGCAACGTTTTTGTTTTGGCCTGTTCTCCTTTGTTATAACTCCAATTTTGGATTCGTTTTCGCCTACGAAGTCCTATCGAACTGTACTTTCATCCTATCATGTTCAATTTGCATAATATTAACTGCAATTTTCTGAAAAATCAAATAAAGTATGAACAAACATCATATTTCACAAATTAACAATAGTTAAGCACAAAACTCATTACAAACATGATTTCTCAATACACATTGACATCAAATAAACTTATAAAGATGAGAAAATCTATGTTTATCAGACGATTAAAAAAAATCATCGGATTCCGAACAAGTTACTCAAAAATGACCGAATGGCCTCGATTTTCTGATAACAGAAGCAGATTTTTCTTCAAAAGAATTCTCAGCGATTGCAACGAAGAAACCTCTCTCTCTCTCTCTCTCTCTCTCTCTCTCTCTCTCTCCCTCTCCCCCCGGTCGGATCTACATCTGCCATCACATCACCGTTGTTCGTCGCAGCCGCCGCCGCCGTTGTCGTCACAAAAATAAATCATGAATCTGGGTTTGTTGTTTGATTTGACACATTTGGCACAAAAATGGATTCCGTTCGTGTCAAATGTACCAACATCTTGGCACAGTTGGAACTAATTATATCATTCGATAGTACCAAAGTAAAACAATCATAGTTTCGCACAAAATAGAACTATTTAGACCATTCGTACGATTGTACCAAAAAATAAAAATAATAAAATTTAATGACATAAAAAAATATCATCACAAAATCAACCTAAATATCATTAAATAAAAAAAATTAAAAAGAATTGATAAATCTAATTTTTTTTGCCATTTGGTACAAATGGCATGAATTGACTCGACCAGCCTGCGTACTGGTGGACCCGCTCCGTTTTTAATTAAGAATAAATTTGTCCCAAAGTGTAAATGTTGGCCATAATTTTTAATTATAAGAGGGTGAACCAAATATTGTGTTCCAATGCACATTGTGGCTATTAAGGGTGAGCATGGCCGCCCCGAAACCGACAAACCGCCTCGAACCGAGCGATTTTGGTTGGTCGGCCTCGGTTTTAGGGAGGCAGTGGCTCGGTGACGGTTTGAATTCGCCAAAAGTTTCGGTTTGGTCGGTCGGCCTCAGTTTCCGAAATGTCTGGGCCGAAGCTGACCGAACTGACCGTTATATATATATATATATATATATATATATATTATCTTCTAAATTACTAAACCCTACATTTCATTTCCGCCGTACACCTCTTGCTCACTACTGTCTGCTCTCGCTCCTCCCTCCCGTCACTCCCCATACCACCACCACGGCACCACCATCTCCACCGGACAACCGCCACCTCCACCGAACAACCATCACCACCGCGCGGCGCACTGGGCCAACCCCTGTCGTCGGCGTCTCATTTCTTCTTTGTATTCATTTCAAATTTCAATTCTTCAATTCTCCCATTTCAATTGTAATGTTTGCAGATGATTATCCAATATTTTAATTCTCTCATTTGTTCACTTCATTCTAAAATCCGAATGTATGCAGATTGTAATGCTGGTAAGATAGGTAATTAGTATTGAAACAGGGATTTTTTTTTAATTTTCTGTCTACGGGAAAAACAAGTTTTTTTTTTTATATAAATTGTAATCTCGGCTTGGGCCGGCCCGAAACCGAAACCGACCCGAAGGTTTTGGTCGGCGTCGGCTCGGCCCAAATTTCTGGGCGGTTCGGCAGTGGTTAGCAGTTCAGCAAATTTTCGGCCCGTCGATTTTGGCGGTTCGACTCGGTTTGGGATCAAAACCGACCGATGCGCAGCCCTAGTGGGGCTATATCAATATATATTCTCAAAAATAAAAGAATAGCTGGATGAGAGTATTATAATTAATATGCACTTGCATGTAAAAATAATGATTATACTAAATAATATTGATAAGTTAATTTATATTTTAGTAATATTTAAAAAATTTGTTATTTTTGACAATTAGACTTTTACAATTTTTAAAAATTTTATATACGGGATCATTAATAAAAAAAATAAAGAGCAATAAAATTATTTAGTTGTGAATGGCGCCCTCATTTTTTCTTGTATTATTCATCTTCAAAAAATTACAAATTATTTTAAGTAAGAGAATGTCAAAATTCAATAACTAATATTTATATTTTAATTTTCAATTATTCCTTCAGTGTCATTATAGAAATGCTAATAAATTATTATTAAATAAAATACGTGAATATAATTTTTCTGAAGTCCCTAAAAAAGTTAAAATTGAAATGAAAATATTAATAATTTTTATATGAATTTTCATTAAATGATTGTGATAATATGACATGGGTTTTTCCTGTTTTAAATCAAAACGCTTCTTTATAATTTATAGAAGTTTTCTTTGTGGATATTTAAACCTTGTAGATATATATAACATTACTAATATTATAAATATTTATAGTAGCTTGTAGCAAGTATATAATATTGATAAATATATTCTTCTAATTTTGAGTAGTAGAAAAAAATACTTGAAGGCGAGTTGGACTTAGGTATTGAAAAAGCAAATTAGTACGAAACCTTCAATTAACATTCATTTGTTATTCAATCAAAACTACGACAGTGGTGCCTGGAATGGAATAGGTAAAAACAAGATCCTATTGTTAATGTTGTTCCTATAGTATCACTATAAATTAAAGAATAATCCGCTGGTATATAATACTCCCTCCATAATTGAAAGAGTGTAATGTTTGCCCAAAAAAATACTTTAATTGAAATAATGTTATGTTTCACTTTATGGACTTTTATACCCCAAATACTCCTCTCTATTTGTAGCAATATGCCATCATTTATTTAATTAATCTAAACTAATTAAACTAACTTAAATCTACTTATCCTAAGTTAAACTAACTACCCAACCCAAATTCGGATGACCCAAATGAATCAGCCCAATTTTTCCCAAATATATTTCTCCACCCACCCACCCCCAAACCTTAATCGGCGCTGATCTCCCTTCTGTTCTTCACAGATCTCTCATCTAGGGTTTACTCCTCTCACTCTTAAACTCTGTAATCTTCGTCTCCACTCTCATCTTTGTTAATCTTCGCCTTCACTGTCATTCTCTATAATGGTGCCGATCAAAAACTTTACTCCCATATCTGAGAGCCTGGTGGCGAAACTCGAATTGCCGCCGCTCTATGAAGAATCTGAGAATCAATTGGCGCCGATATGTGATGAATCGCAGACTCAATCTCCTTCGCTGCCGTTCTATGACGAGTCTCAAACTCAATCTCTTTCGTCGCCGCTCTATGACGAATCTCAGACAGAATCGCCGCCGGCGCCGCTCAGACTCGATTCGCCACCGCTCTTTGATGATTCCATGGTGCCGAAGATTGAATTTCCGCCGCCCGATGATGGATCCCAGCCTAGTGATGCGTCGATCTATGATGAATCTTTTCCCCTCTATCACGCCAGTGTGCTAGAAATACAATTCGCCGATTTTGGTGAAGGATCTACTTTCTTAAGGAAAGGGGTGCGCGAATCTGAGAGCGTGGTGCAGACTCCAGAGGGCATGGTGGCGAAGAGTGAGAGCACGGTGCCGGCGATGAAGTGGGTGGTGTCTGGTCCTGAAGCTGATTTATTATGGGAGGATGAAGCTGACATTCATCTGTCCTACGAGGAATGGACGTAGAAATACATTGCTAAGGGTTTGCTGATAGAGTATAAAAGCTCCAAAAAATAGGTGATTGCATTCTATTTTATGGTTTTCTGTTTTATGATTATGATTATTTTGTGAGACTGCATTTGATTGAGTTCCTGGTGGCTGATGATGCCTTATTTGTGCTATTTATGTTCATATATCTCAATTTGCAGTCTATGCTATACTGTATTTGTTTCTGAAATTGATATTGAACAGATACTGCATCTGAGTGAGTGGGGGAAGGCTGGTGATGCCTTATTTGTGCAATTTATTATCATTGTCTCAATCTGCAGTCTATGATATGTTGTATTTGTCTCTGAAACTGATTATGAACTGATACTGCACTTGTGTGTTTGGTGTTAAATGTGAATTGATGTCTTCTTGGGAGTTGTTTGTTGAATCTTATTAATGCCACCACTAGGATTAATTGTGTTCGAGGTCTGAAGGCATAAATATGATATATAGTGAGTCAATGATGCAAAAAACTTCATTTAATTAAGGCTGAGACTACAATCACTAACTAAACAACTGATCCAAGGACAAATTTACATTCCAAACACAAAGAGTGATCTACTTTTTGTTTGTCCCTGTAAACCATAACCCAAAAAACATCTCTACAGTGCTCTTAGTCTGTTAAATGTATGTCTTCCACTCCTCTGGTGATTTCTTCATTCTGCAATATTGTTCCTCCATCAACTCCATGCATCTTCAAATATTCTCATCCTTCTTTGACAATGCTTTCATCTACTAAGATAGAATCTGACAGTGTCCTCTCCCTCATCATTCTCTCCTTGTACATATGTAGGATTTTGTATGTGTTATTTCCCCTGCTCTTGATGATTTCTTGATGACAGCCTTGTAAAGTGAGAGATATATTGTTTAATTTCCATGCTGGAAAATTCTCAAATGTTTCCTTGATATTTCTGATCATGTCATCTACATTTCTTGCATTCTTCTCATTCTTTAGTATCTGTATGGCTCTAAAAAAGTCAAGATCATTTATGTTAGTGTCTGGTGAGTTTGGTGGTTGCTGTACAAGTTGTATGTTGAATCAATCTGATGATGCAACATCTCTGAAATCTGGATCATTGTTGTCTATGTGTGGTCTTGCATTGTCTTGTTGGATTATGATGTTTTTGCTTAGTCCTTCTGGCCACTTTCTTTTAATTAGTGGTATCATCTGCAGTAGTTAAGGGAAAAACATGGATAAACACTAAATGATGAATCAAATTGATGCTGATAGTGAATAACACATGATAGAACCTTACATCCTACAAAAATATTTACTTCATCACCTTTCTTGATATCTTTGTAATTGGTTTAGTGATCATGGTGCCTTTACCTCTGTGTTTAGAATTTCTTTGTGCTGGTTCCTCATAAGTGAATAGAATGATTCCAAACTTGCCATCAAATATGACTTCACCATTGTTATTTATGATTGGTCTTGAAACCATACACTCAAACATGATTTTATCAATATTGTTTTTGGATTGCAATACTCTATGTGGTGCTGTTTCACCTTTTAGCAGGTAAAAACCTTGATGTTTTTCTATTTAAATTGAACCATTTCTCATCTATATGGATCACATTATAGTTATTCTGAAAAACAACCTTTCATTCCTCACTAATGCAACTAAGTTGATTTAGGCTAAAT
Organism: Schizonepeta tenuifolia; assembly: GCA_029490685.1. Lineage (NCBI taxonomy): Eukaryota > Viridiplantae > Streptophyta > Magnoliopsida > Lamiales > Lamiaceae > Schizonepeta > Schizonepeta tenuifolia. The sequence goes on from CM055958.1 coordinate 58,045,572, forward strand.
TCCATTCTAGTGAGCATGTTCTTAGGAGTTAAGTAAGGTTTAATAGCATTAGTATGAGGTCTTATATCTTCTGTTTTCAACCAACATTGTACCTGAAAAGGGCTGACTCCCATGTTGAGTGCTGTTTTTCTAATTGAGCTTCTCTGCAAAAATGAGAGTGCCTTGAGTTTTTCTGCATTTAAGTGTTTCTTATCACTGTGCTGACAACCTTTCTTCATGCTTTTAACATGTATAGGTCTGCCCAATGCTTGTTGAGCTACAGCTTGCTTCCATATGCGCCATACAGTGATGTATTCCACATTGAAGATTGTTGCAGCCTCTTTTTTTTGGCACCATGCTTCAAACCAGAAGTAGTGGAGTGTCGGAGGAGCCAGTGAACCAAGGCATTTCTTTCCTCATCTGTCAGATTTTTTTTTTTGGCCTTGCAACATTGCTGCAGATTTTTTGGAGTATTTGAGGTTGTTGTAATGAATGTAACTTGCCTTGAATGTTGATACTTATTGATGAGAGAATGGGTTAGGTGTAGTTTATTCCCTCCAACATTTTTAGTGAAAATTTTGAATTTAGGCAGAATTTTAAACTTTTGACACCAAAATATTTGTATTAGCTTTAAATGCATTGTACTTTCTCCCTCTTGAATGAAATTTTCCTGCAGTAGATTTTCAATGCATTATTATTCTTTTTGCCTTCAATTCAGCAGTTTCATCTTATTGAAATCAGATGCAATTTTAAATCAAAGTGGGAAACAAACAATTGAACTCTTAATTTTGCGTAGCTTCATATCAATGCATGTGATTTTAAATCACATGCAATCATACATGCAATAAATTCCAAGTTAACAAAGCAATGAAATAAGTCATGGAGTAACTTTTAAGGCATGAAATAAATCGACTGCATAAAAATTAACGTGCATGAAAAAAAAGCCATGAAATAAATCAAACACAAGTTAAGAAAACAATGCAATGAAATAAGTCATGACTTATGTGAGTTGGTTGTGATTTTTAAACCACAGATGCTAATTGCAATTAACAAATCTCACCTTCACTATCCTCATTATCTTTTAACACCACTTTATATAACTTTACCAGCTTTTCTTAAACTCCGCACAAACAGTAAACATTACATTTTTTCAATTACGGAGAAAGTAGTAATTATTTAATTCATAAAATAAAATAGAAAAAACATAGAATACCTATTCCAAATTATGATCTGCGCTGCTGGTCAAAATTAAAAAAAAGATATTTATCAATATTCCCGTGTCCATCACCTAAGTGCTTTATGTTTGATGCAAAAAAATTAGTATGAGAAAATATATGACATCCTTGTTATAAAAGAAAAAAATAAGAAAATGGTGTTGGTCGAAGAGATAAAGATGTGTAAATAAAGAAAATAAGAAGAACAAGAATACTCATGCAAGGCCCCGCCGCCGAGCTGGCGAGCGTCATAAGCCGAGCTCTGCTCGTAGCATCCAGCCGGGCGTTACCGGCGCGGCCATGGACGCCGACACTGGAACAAACTCTCCACCAACTCGGTTGTCGCGACTCACTGAGCCCGACCCTTGTCGCCCGAGTTATCGACCCCTTCCTCCTCAACCACCCCTCTCTTGCTTTCGGCTTCTTCAACTGGGCTTCCCAGCAGCCGGGCTTTTCCCACACCTCCGCCACCTACCAATCCGTTCTCAAATCCCTCGCCATTTCCCGCCAGTTCAACTCAATCGATAAGCTCTTGAAGCACGTCAGAGCGCAGAGGCTTTTCTTGCACCCTCTCGTTTATCGCTCCGTAATTGCTTCTCTTCTCTCTGGAAGGAGAATTACTACGGCCTTCTCTCTCTTCAACGACGTAGCTTCCATCGCACGGGAGATGGGGCCCGAAGTTTGCAATTCGCTTCTAGCCGCGATGGCTTCCGATGGGAATATGAGAAGCGCCCACAAGGTGTTCGACGAAATTCTTAACAGAGGTGTTCAGCTTAGCACTCTTGGTTTTGGGGTCTTTCTGTGGCGGTCTTGCAGAAAGATGGAACTGCATGAGATTCTGAGCATAATCGATGATGTAAAAAAGGTTGATTTTTCAGGAATCAATGGGTCAGTTCTTGCCCTTTTGGTGGTTCATGGGTTGTGCGCGGAACGTCGCGCGAACGATGCGATGCTGGCTTTGGAGGAGTTGAGGAGAAGAGAGTGTAAGCCCGACTTTATGGCGTATAGAATTGTTGCAGAGACGTTGCGCGAGATGGGGTGCGTGGTTGATGTGCAGATGGTTTTGAAGAGGAAGCGTAAGCTAGGGGTGGCGCCGAGGGCCAATGATTATAGAGAACTTATCCTTCAGTTTGTTACGGAGAGACATTTGTGTGAAGCCAAAAAATTGGGTGAAGTGATTGTTAGTGGTGATTTTCCTATTGAGGATGATGTTCTCAATGTGTTGATAGGATCTGTATCGTTGTCTGACCCTGCGCATGCAATCTCATTCTTGAGGTTCATGCTCGGGAAAGGGAGATCGCCGACTCTGCTCACAGTGATCAACTTGAGTGAAAATCTTTGTAAGCATGAAAAGGGAGAAGATTTGGTTGAAGTTTTCCATCTCTTGTCGACGATGGACTACTTCAGGGACTTGGGGAGTTACAATGTGATGGTTTCCTACCTTTGTAAGGCTGGGAGAGTTAAAGAAGCTTATCATGTGCTTCAGGAGATGAAGAAGAAGGGTGTGGGACCCGATGTCTCGTCTTACAATTCTCTTCTCGAAGCTTGCTGCAGGGAGGATCTTCTCCGGCCTGCAAAGCGGCTGTGGGATGAGATGTTTGCAAGTGGTTGTTGTGGTAATTCGGAGAGTTACAATATCCTTATCAAGAAAAATTCTGAATCTGATCAGGTTGAAGATGCTTGTCGATTGTTTTACCAGATGTTTGAAAAAGGATTGGAACCTTGTGAGTCAACATACAAATCCCTCCTTGAAGGCCTTTGCCGGGTGAAAAATCATGAAATGGCTCTTGAAATCTTCTACAAGTCCATTGAACAAGATGAAGAACTCGCCAAGGCCTTACTGAGTACATTTGTTCTCTGCCTCTGCAAAGAAGGTGACAACTCATTGATCTATTGCTTTGTTGACCTATTTTACCTTCTATGTTTCATGTCTATGTATGAATATATTATATTACTGCAAAACAATAGTTGATGCATCTTATCTTGGCAGGTTTTTTCCTTCCGGTTTCTAAATTATTGCGCGAACTCACATGTGGTTTAGGATGTGTAGAATCCCATATGACTTTTCTGAGATACTTGAGTGATGCCAGAGAGCATTCCTTGGCCTGCAAACACTTACAATGGATTGCATATGAATCACCCGAATTGCTGAATGCCATTCAACCTGAATTTAGTGCATCACTCTCATCTTCATGAAACAAAATATTTATTCTATGCTAATTACAGGTACGAGTCGATGGCTCTGTAATTACTGTCCACAATGTGAGATCTAATAACATCCAGGCAATGGTTTGCGTTCTATAGCGAACAAGTGTCTCTGCTTTCAGTACATGTCTGTTTATAGATTTGATCGAGGGCTAATACACAACAAGGCGGTATTGCTCTCTACAGAAATTTCATATTTCATACCCTCTTTTGAAATACTTTCTTTCAACAGTTGTTGATCATTCCTAGTAAAGCTTCTCAATTAATATTTAATTGGGACATAGGATCTCCAAGAAAAGGAAGGATAATGATGTGATATTCCAATTTAGCATTGTTCATTTGTATTGATTTGTAGAAATTAGATTACACTTTCCTGAAAATAAATTAATTTACTTTAAATGATAGTCTTTTTAGGATGTTACATTACTAGTATTCTTCATTAAGTCTGATCAGGATGATAAGAGATTAGAACAACTGCAGGTGATGTAAGTTCACTTTAGTACTTAATCCTCATGCTCACCAAACGAATACATGTCAACTTTGAATGAAATGGAACGTAATGAGTTGTCTTACGAATCCCTCCTTGGAGATGAAAAATATGAATGTGGCTGGTGAAGTCTCAACTAGTCACATCATGTGACTCACATGGCGCTAACACCTCACAGAGAAAAGAATTCGACATGTAAGCTTTTTACATTGTCAACATATTGAGCCTTCAAAGTTAACGTGATTGGTTTCCCTCTCTAATCCTCGAGTTCAGCTGACATATCCACACCTGGTAAGTTCTCTCCTTCCATCTTACCTGTTATATATAGGCTGTGTGGACTGTGGAGTCCCATTCACCTTCTTTGAAATACTTGGTCGTTTTCGATAGCTATTTATTCACTTACTTTGCTTTTCAACCTGAAATAGCTGCTTTACTTTAATCTTTGACGCTCAGAGCAGCTATGCGTTTACCGTGGAAGATCGAGTACTGGTGATTGTGTCTACAACGAGATGGAATAGCTTGTGGAGCTCGAGTAATCTTGTTGGACAACTAGTAAGATTTTTGTTTTTGTGGTAGAAATTTCCTTATTTTAGTCATCCTATTAAGATTAGGGGGGTTGGGGGTTGCCTGGTAGAGCCGTAGAGGTAAACATTTACAAAATACAATTACATAATAAGTAGATAGTGTCGCTCATATCTACTCACTGGTTATAATTATAACTAAAGTTAAATAGTAACTAGACGTGACTTCATATGCTGTGGAAGATAGAAGTTTTAGAGCAAAAGATATAAATTTGATATGTATATATAAAAGGATTTCCATAATTTGGTTAGACTCCAATACCTTTTTTTCTTTTTCTTTTTTATGTTGTGAGAACCCGGAGCTATTACCTGTAGTGCGCACTAGGTAAACTCCGTCCATGTGCAAGTTAACCACCAACTCCTATACTTTATTCTGCCATTATGAAGTAAGGAAACCATTAGTTACAAACCATGTGGTTTCCCTATTACAGTATTACTCTCATATTTGGTTGTGGGCAGTTTTGACCAGTAATTTTACACGGAAGAATAATCACACTCTTTAGAAACACTACATATATCTCAAATTCAAGACATAAATATCCCTAAACTGCCTCTTCGGATTGTTGACCAAACCATTCTAAATCTTCTGTCCATAATTATAGAATAATTATTATTAGTTGTAGATTGCTTCAACTTATTGTGTTTACTGTTTAGTTTAACTTTGTGCTTTTTCTTGATTAGCTTTGTACTTGTTAACTAATGTTTATAATATCCAAAAAAAAAAGTTAATGTGAATAATAATATAATTTTTAGCATTTAATTTTACTTTTATTACTTAATAGTAAGTTGTTTTTAATGGTGATAAATCCGAGTATATAATTCTTTTAGCTTCAATTTTCAACTACAAGAAATGTTGTGAAATAATAAATTGAAATAAATTTTATGTTCATAATAAGTATTATGAAATAATAAATTGGGTTGTACGACACGAAAAATTATGCGAGGTTAGATCCCGTCCAGAAAATTGTTTTAGATTTATTGCTTATATACCATTATCATCGTCTTCTTCATTGGTGAGTGAGCACAAATTTAAGTAATTCAATTCATGGGATATATGCTATTCAATCCAACTCTGATAAAATGAAATCATAGGGTACATAATGTTATTATATCAATTCAATTAATGTAATTATCTATTGCATAATATATAAACATGTTAGACATATATCGTTGGATTAAAATTAATGTAGAGTTTGGACTTTAATCTTTTAATTTGTTAATTAATTGAGTGGGCAATTTTGACTTCAACTAGACAAGAATATGAGATCTGCATTGCTGTTATGCCATTTAAGTCAGAGTAAAAAATTCTAAATGTATCTCTAAATTATACTCCTGCATTAGTTACTAGCATAAATAACTAACATGAACCCAATCCAAAAAGGCATCGCTTCATTTCTTCAAACACACACACAATATGGCTTCTCCTACTATTTCCATCTTCATAATTTCCTCTTTTCTCATTTTATCTTCTAGCTTTTCAAATGCTCAAACCCCACCAAACCCCACAGCCTTCACCTTCCCAATTAGGAAAGATGAGACCACCAACCAATACTACACTACGATGCAAATAGGTTCCAACATCACCACATTCAACACTGTCATCGATCTCGGTGGCAAGTTTCTATGGTTCAACTCCCTCGACTACTTCTTGGCGGCCGACTCGTACCGCCCGATCCTATGTGGCACTAATGAGTGCGAAATTGCTAATGGAGTTGGTTGTACCTTCTGCTTCAATTCACCTCCGGTGCCGGGATGCACCAACAATACGTGCTCCGACTACTCTCTCAACCCTTTCTCCGGGACCCAAGGCTACAGCGGCCTCGGCCAGGACATCCTCCGTATGTACTCAACACGTGGGATCCAATATAAGGTCAATAATTTCCCCTTCCAATTTTCAGACCCTGTCTTAAGGGAAGGCCTAGCAACTACCACGGCAGGACTGGTCGGACTAGGCCAGACTAAGATCTCACTTCCGGCACAGCTCTCGTCCGCTTTCAAAATTCGTGAGAAATTCGCGCTCTGTATTCCCTCTTCCGGCAGCAATGGGAACATGATGGACGGGTGCGTATGTTGTGTACAAGTCCAATGGAAAAGGAACATAGGAACTTCTCAAGTCCAATGGAGAAACCTTTGTGGTGAATGGCATCGTCTCAAGCACTATATCAATTGTGAGTCGAACCGGAATGTCACGATCACACTTCTCAATGACCTATAAAAGCGAGGTATCGTCTAGCTTTATAGGTTAAAGAAAACGCTCGTTGGGAGGCACCCCAATGTTTTTACTTGCTTTCGTTTTCGTTTCTTTTATTTTACGTTTTTAGTTCTTGTTTATATCTTTGTTTGTGTTCGTTGGTGGTAAATATGTTTGTGTGTTTGTTTCGTTTTGTGCTTTTGTTTTTGTCTCCATTTGGCTTAAAAAAAGAAAAAATAATAATAATATCGCGTTGAAGTGCTAATCGGCAACCAAACCGACGGTCGGACACGTCAAACCGGCGACCTCGAGCCGGACCGCTGGATAAGTCACCGAAACTTACTGGAATTAGTATCCTATTTTAAAGCTAATAGGCGGCCAGATCAGCGCCTTGACGCCTGACCGCCGATTTGGCGGGTGAACCGCCGATTTCCGCCCCTAGACCGCTGAAAGTTTCTGTAATTCGGGCGCCGCGTTAATGCCAATCGGCGGTCGGATCCGTGCCCTGCGCCTAGACCGCCGATTCGGCAAGCTAAGTCACCGGTTTGTCCTCCGAGTCGCTAACTCACTTGCCGAGTTGGTCGACTCGGTCGCATGACTCACCCATTTTTGTCCTTTTTGTTCCTTCATTCTTCCTTTCCTTTTCTTTTCTCCCTTATTTCTTCCTTTCTCCTCTCAAACCCTTCGAAAACTCTCTCCCTTTCCACACCAAATTTCTCTCTCAATCTTTCATATCTTGCAAAATCCTTCCCTACATCTCCTACCCAACACCTAATCTACAAATTCATCCACGCAAAGTGGGTTTTCATCCACCCAATTTTCATCTCCCAAGTTTTTGAGTTTTTGGCCAATTTCTTCTCTTTTCCTTCGATTTTAAGGTATTTTCTTCTTTAATTTTTGTTTTTCTTGCTTTATTTGTCTAATTCTATGGATAATTTGAGTTATTTTTCATTTTTTATTTTTGGGTAATTTTTTTAGGGCTTAATTTCAAAACTTTGGGGGTTTTGAGCTTAATTGTGCAATTAATCATGCTACATTATGAAATATAGTTGAATTGAGCATGCTAGTTCATTGCTTAGAGTTATTCTTTAATTGCTTTGATATTTTGGCACCCTTAAGTGATTATTGGCATATTATTTTAAGCTTGTTGATTGAAATATGCATGATACTTGATTATGAGGATTGGTGGTGATGAAATTGTGCTCTAGTGTTATTGGTTTGGATTTGTAGTTGTTGAGGGCCTTATCTTTTGTTGGGGAATTTATGGTGAATTGTTAATTGCCTAAGTGTGGGTGTGGAGTGTTTTATTATTGGTGTTTTAAATAGGAATTGTATTTGCATTGTGTTGGGAGATTAGATGCTAATTTGTGTTGTGTAGGGTAGGTACTACGGGAAGAAGCAAGGAGAAGCGACCTCGTGTTGAGGAGCCAAAAAAAAAAAGACAACCCACCTCTGGAGCCCTCCTCCCGTCAAGGGAGGCGTCGAGCCGAGTACATGCGGAGCTTACCTCAAGATGCAAATTCCAAATTAGACCAACGGTTTGACGGCTCGTATGCCCTTTCAGTGTTTGGGGTGGAGTTACACAGGGCCAATCACAAGGCCTTATTCGTCAAACTTGCCAAAAGAGGTCTAGCTTCAAGCAAATATTCGGATCCTCAAACCATGAAGGATCTCAGGTAATGGGATAACGTCACGGAGCTTTTTGATAGGATAGGGTGGGGTTCTCTCTTGACCGGCATGTGGCCCACGTGCCCTCGAGTTACCTTGGAGTTACTTACCACTTTGCACATTCTGATACATGCCTCCAAGCTCCCTCATACGACTTTTTTTCAATTGGAGAATGAAACCTACACTATGACAATGACACAAATCAACGAGATCTTCAATTTTCCGAAGGGAGGAATATGTCAAAAGTCTAAGGATTTCAATCCGAAGAAAATGAGGCAAGCCATGAAAAGTTACAAGGAGAACTTATGAGTCCGGGAGCTCTAAGGCCACACTTCTCCGCAATCCCGTCTTTAGAGTGATCCAATGCATATTAGCTCACACTATCTTTCAAAGGGAGAATAGCTCGTATAGGAGTTTCAAGCTCCTTGTTATTTGGGCCATGCTCACGTCCACCCGACTCAACTTAGCTCAATTTCTCTTCTGTCAATTGCTTGCACAAAAGAATCAAAAGAAAGGAGTTCTTTGTTGTGGTGGCCTTATCACTCCTATTTCCATGGTTCTTTGCCATGATTATCCAAGATGGTCGAAGCTTTCGAATTCCCTCGTCATAGATGTGGTGACGTGGAAGAACATGCGGGTGCTTGCAATGGTGTCTCGGCCTTATTACTTTCGGCAACATATGGAGAAGAAGGTTAAGAAGGGGGAAAAGATGGTAGTAGAAGTGTTCCCATTGCCTGATTGTGATCTTACACGTGTGACTACATTGTATGACACGCAAAATTGGAAAATGGCCACACCATTTCATGAAATAGCGATAGCACAAGCGGGGAATCCTAGAATAGTGATGGATGATGGAGATGAGGAAGAAAGAGAAGACGAGGGGGAGATCAAGATGGCGGAGACGAAGAGAAAGGTCAAGCTATGGGTGGTCAAGGGCACCAAACTTTTGGCCGAAGGCAACATCACTTTGGAGGATCGTCGGGATCCTCAAACTATTAGAGAGGACCATCAGGGTCCTCGGACTATTACGGTGGTGAGTTTGAAGGGATGGGAGCGTGTGTGGAGCACATTGACTCATATTGTACCCAATGGGACAATGAGTTTGCGGTGATGCGGAACGACATCCAATCAATCCACCTCTGTCAACAAGAAATTGTAGAGCTCCAAAGACAACAAATGGCCAACCAACAAAACTTCCAAGTGGAGATGTATACAAGGTATGATCAATTCCAATCAGAGTTGTATGCTCATCAAAAGAGTTTCAACCAAAATTCGTATGGCCGGCAAGACACCTTCCAACAAGACTTGTACGCGCGTAAAGACCAATTTCAACAAGAGATGTATGTGTGGAGCGACGCTAGTCAAGTCCATCAACAAGAAATGTTAGAGCTCGTGTGCCGTTTTCAAGCCCACCAAATAGATCAAGGCCAAGAATAGCCCCCACATCCCCCTCCCCGATGATGCCCCGAGGTATGGTTGTATTTGTATTCTTTTCTTCCCTCTAAACTTATTCGTCTACCTTTGGTATTTGAATAAGTTTGGAGAAGGGGGGATGGATACAAATACATTTGTAAATATGTGTGTGTCGGGTTTGTTTGTTTGCTTTTGGTGGTTTGTTGGTTCTTAGTTTAGTTGTTATTTCTGTTTTGTTGAAAATTTTGAAGTTTGGTTGCTATGTTTATGGTGTTTGTTGTTCATGGTGACTTTAGAGAAATGCCGATGATGGTAATGTTATGTTTTTTGTGAAAAATGGTTGGAATTGAGTATTTCTTTATTGATTTTGCATGGATTGATGGTGTGTTGATCTCGACTTTTTGACTTTTGAACGAAACCCCTAAGGATTTGAGCCTTTAAAATTGCTATATTTGTTGTTTCATTCTTGAGAGTTTGATCATGCATGCATTTCCACTTGTAGAACTTGCTTTGGTTTCTATTTCAAAAATGTTTGCTTGTGCAAGGACATGGAAATGATCTTATGCCATGTTTGTGAGCCATCTTATAACCCAAACACTACCTTGTACTTTGAAATATCCTTTGTACGCCCTTTTGAGCTTTAATAGCCTTTCTTTGTCAAATCGGAGAAAATGGAGTGTTGGTTGTGTAAGGATATCCCGGAGTGGGTTAAAGAAGAAAAGAAAAAAAAAATGAAATGATGATGAAGTTGGGGGGTAGTTAATTTGTGGGGTTCTTTGCTTTGAAATTTTGTAAATTCCCATAAACTCTATCAAAGAAATTAAAAAGGAAAAAGAAGTGAAGGTGAAAGAGTTATCGGTTGTTGAAAATTGTTGAGAACTTTTGCTTGAAATCAAAAGAAAGAATAGAAAACAATGAAATGAGAGCATAAGGGGATAAATTGGTGCACTTATTTGTTTATGTGCATGTGTGAACCCAAAATGAGTAGTGATTGGTGTAGAAGGAAAACAAATTGATGTTTGTGCTTGTTTGATGAAGATATAAGGTTGGTGCATGTGTTGAATAGTCAATTAACCAAATTTCCCTTCCTAAACCAAATTGATATTTGTGCTTGTTTGGTGGAAGAAGACAAATTGATGTTTGTGCTTGTTTGATGAAGATATAAGGTTGGTGCATGTGTTGAATAGTCACTTAGCCAAATTTCCCTTCCTAAACCAATGTACCTACATTACAACCCAAGAAAAAGCCCTTTGTGATCCTTGTTCTTGCACAATTGTTTTGCAATGGAGATTTTAGACGATTAGCAAGCATATGGTAAGTGGATTTCATTGTATGAATTCGATGAGAGCTTAACCATTCACTTGAGAGTTGAGAGATACACTTTCCTGTGAGTTTCAATTGTTGAATTGTTGAGGTTGGCATGCTTTTGATTTGTGTGGATTGTGAAAATTATACTCGGTTTTGGCTTTCAAATGGTTTGTGTAATTTGAGGAATTAAGGATCTAAAGTTGCTACTCCGTTCGTGTTTATATTCTTTGTTTGATCTATTATTCGGGGACGAACAATACCTAAGTTTGGGGGAGTGATAAACACTCATTTTATTAGCAACTAAGCTTGTTTATCTTCAAATTTTGCTAAGCTTTAGCCCTTAAATGTGATATATTTTGCATGGAAATTATTATCTTGGATTTGAATCATGTTTGACAGAGTTTGTGCATGTGTGTAGATAAACCGAGGTTCTTTAAGTTGGAGGAAAAGGTTCAACGAAGAGCGAAATTAAAGAATCGGGATGAAGAAGTGAGAAATCGGACGAAAGCGAGTAAAAATTCAAACCGGTGCTCGAGGAGGAAGAACCGGTGGTCTGACCAGCCAAATCGGCAGTTCAGCCTTGAACCGCCGGGTCGACCGCCGGAAGTTAACAGAGTGAAGTCGCCGTGTTAATGCCAATCGGTGGTCCACTCAGCGCTCCACGACCAGATCGCTGATTTGGCGACTGGACCGCCAATTTGGACGCTCGAATCGCTGATTTGGCATATTTTGCACAAGAAATTCCAATTTTGTCCTTTTTTATGTTTTTAACACTGTTTAGCACTTCTTGTACCCTATTTAAAGAGGAAACCAGCCCCAAAACTTGATATCTCTTTCCATAGCTTAGAACTCTCTTCCCAAAGTTTCCATTTAGGCTTTAAGTTAGCTTTTGATCATTGTAATCACATTAGAAGGTTTGATTTGGATTTCTTTGAAGATTTATGTGAAGGTTTCTCCATTTGGGTTCTTAGTATCTCTATTAATGCATTCATTTATCATTTCTTGTGCCATTTATTCATTGATGTCTAGCTAAATTTCCTTTTGTTGGTTGTGGAATTTGAGATGATTCAGTGATAGCTTTGTTCTTAGCTCTCTAATTCTAGTTGCCTTCATCTATTTGATTGTGGATTTGAGTCTTGATTTCATGTGGGAATTATTGATCATCTTTCTTGCATACCAAGTTTTTGTGAAAATTCTTAATAGGTTTTTGCATTCATGGAAATCAAATTGTCATAACATGCATGGTTTTGAGACTTAGAAAGTGATGAATGCATGCGTGGAAACTTTAATTCTTTGTGCCTTTTGGAGTCGAATTGTTGTCTTGAGTCTTAGCCGAGAGAGTCGATAATTTGATCCGCTTTTGTTATCTATCGAGAGACGATAGTGATTAGTCTTGTAAATGCATCTCATGGTTATGTGAATTAGAAAGTTAATTCATGCCATCTAGAATCAAATCAAGTCACTAGAACCAACATTTATCTCATATTGTATCTTTGATCAATTCTTAATTGGTTAATTGTTAGTGATTGCTTTACTTGCCTTGTTTTTCTATTTGAGTGTTTATATTAATCACAAATCATGGTGAATCTAGAGTTTGAATAGTTGAAAAGTGCATGAATTTCATTTCTCACATAAAGTTCGGCCAAATGGTCCTTGAGGATACGATATCCGATTGTTAATGCTACAATAGCTTGTTAGAGTTGCGGTTTATATTGCTAAGTAATTTAGTGATCAATTAGATTGTTCAAGTTTACAAGCAAACTCCATCAATTGATTCGACTATGCGCGTGCTTCACGTGCAGCTCGCATGTCATTGTAGAGCTTGGAGCTCGCAAGAGATAAAATTAATTGTGGGGACCATAATTTAATAAAGAAAGAGAGTTAGTAGCCACATGGCACACCCTCATTCGCCAATATATAACAAAATAAGAGAGCACAATATTTAGAGCTCTCCATTGTCGGGAAAAAAGGGAAGGAATGTAGAAATAAGTGTTCTATTGGTGTCAAATAAGTCTTATTTTGATTTTTTCTATTGGTGTCAAATAAGTATTCAATTTCATAATCTTGAAGAAATTGATGAAAATTTTGAAAAAGACAATGTAGAACTTTCCAATTTACCTCGATAATAAATGTTAATTATTTACTTTTTAAGTTTTCTAAATAATTAAAGGTAAAAATAGTAATTTATCAATTTTCTTGATATGTGTGTTTTGACGGCAAAGGAGACTTATAGTATAAAACAGAGCTAGTACATCTCTAGCAAAATTAAAGTTTATCTGAAGTTGATTGTTTAGTTTATTAATAACTACTTACAACATTGAACGGATGTGGTTTGCATGTTATTGCGCATTTCGAGAATTTATCCAATCCAATTAAAAGTAGTGATTGCGGGTGTCTACGAAACATCTAAATATTTTTTAATCCATACACAACTTGTAACCTAAATTTTAAAACATTGATCGTGTCACATGTCGTACTCTTATTAGTGCAATAGAAGATGAAATATGGAAAGACAATAGAAATCTAATCCGACACAATATATCCATAGGACCCTAGCAAATACTTCGTTTACTCAGTCTCGATCTTATTGAAGATTTTTTCCTTTTATACTTTCCTGCACCATGTCAATCCTACTTGGGATCTTGTATGTCAAATAGTATATGGGATCTTGTGTTCTCATTTTGGTATCTCACTCCATGTCTCGCCTTCATTTTTCTTGTTGTATAGAGAATGATTTTGCTCTCATGTTAGTCTATACGGATTATATGCTTGCGGTGAACGTAGTTAATGATTTCAATAACGGGTCGGATGCTCTCTCCGATGAGTGGTTTGAAGCAATTGTTGTTGCTAAGCAAAATTCCATGGTGGAGTTCTCTCATGTTTGCCAAGAAGCGAATATAGCTGCTCATAGTCTTGCTAAATATGCTATCGATAATTCTTGTGTAATGACCTGGAAGTCAGACTTTCCTTCTTGACTTTTGAATATCGTTTCTGCCTATTTCGGCTAGTTTATAAAACTTTTTTCCATTTAAAAAAAATATTTTTTCAATTTCAATTGTTTATGTTTGGTTTGATTTTATGACTATTAACTAGAGTTTCATCCATTTAATTAGAGTTTATAATTATTTTTTTATGTTTAATTTACACTTTTTGAATTAATAATTGATTATTTTGGTTGATTATTCAAAAATATGCTAGTATATAATTTGTTTAAAATCCAATTTTAGTTTTATATATACGTATTAATCATGATTCATAATATATATAATACTATTTTTTTTGGGTAATGATGGTCGGCCACACGGTGGCCAGCCACACGCGTCAGAAAAGGAAAGTTGACTCTAAAAATGGAAATAATCACATTTTCCCCCTAGGGTTTATGTTTCCTAATTGGGGTGTATTTCCATTTTCAAATCTTATATTACTATTTTTAGCTTGTGTGGTCGGCCACAGTGTGGCCAAATATCACTACCCTTTTTTTATAGTAGTAACAAGTGAGAATGTATTTTAAAATATCTTTTAATAAAACATAGAAGTTTTTTACGCTCATTCATAAGAACACAAGTTTTCTATACCAAAATCATGTAAAAGACTAAAATACCCTTAAACAAAGGTTTGACTTTATTTTTTTTTTCTTTCTCTCTAAAAAATCGGCTGGTTTATTCTTCTTTTTTCCCTTTCTTCTTCTCTTCTACTGCAAAACCCTAAACCAAAAAATTTCACCAACCAAGCTTCAATGCATTCAATTTTGAACTACACTTCATTTATGTTTGTAAGAGATGTTGTTTTCTTTCATTAATATCCACAACAACTACTACAATTCTCTACATCTTTATTCTCTATTCTCCACAACTACTACTACAATTCGCACGATAGTTGCAAGAAGAGAGAAGTGGGTCTTTAAGAAAACTCACGATAGTTGAAAAGAAAAAGGAGATAAAGCTCAAACGGAAGGCTTTCGTGTTTCTGGAGTACATAAAGAAGGTATCTAACTATATTCACCACGTAAAATATGATTTTTTCGACGAGTTTTTATACCCCGATGGACTCATTTTTGCACACGATGGTAGAAAATTTTTATGTACATGAATTATATGTTGATATTTAGTCATAAGAGAGTATATTTGCATGTTTAGAAACATTTTTAGAAGTAAAATAGCCGTAAAAATATATTCACTGTCGTGTGTATAAGATTTCTTCATGTTCTGGCCCGTTTTTTACAACCCACGGTGACAACCCACGATGGGGCAACCCACGATGGTCCAACAATTCCCGCCGTAAATTTATCAAACACTTCTTGATACCGTACTGGATTACGCATAAAGTGTCGAAATACCTTCATTATTTCTTTAAATAGGATCTCACGACAATATATATTTATTAATTTGTTATGATGTTGCAATTCAGGTCTCATCCAATCACAACCGGGCTGCAATATAAACACACAAACTATAAGAAAAGAAGTTCGATCGATCAAACCAACAAAATCACAGAACCCAAAGCCTATAAACCAGTCCCTGGACACCCACGATGGGGCTGCCCACGATGGGGCAACCCACGACGGGGCTGCCCACGACGGGATGCCCACGACGGGACAACCACGACATGACTGCCCACGACGGGGTGCCCACGATGGGGCTTCCCACGATGGGCGCCATCGTGGGTACATAAACACCCACCGTGGGCAGCCCGTTTTTCACCGTTTTTCACCTTCAAACCCAAATTTTTATCAACAAATCTTAGATATAACACTTCTAATACTCATAAAATCATGTACATTGTTCTCATATTCAATAAATCGAACATAAACACACACTTAGAAGCATATATTTTCAAACCCAAAATTCAATTTCGTGTGGAATTTTAGCACTAACCGGTGGTTCGTTATCGACAAGTCGTACTTCCTCCTCGCCGGAGGTAGATGTCGACGCCCTTGACTCCCCATCGTTGGCGGATTGATCACTCATTGTCGTCGTGTGTGTGTGTGTGTGTGTGTGTGTGTGCGCGCCTTCGTTTGTGTCGATGGTTGAGGGAGAGAAAGAGAGAGAGATAGAAAGTGATGTGTGGTGGGATGGGAAAGTGGGTGACTGCATATGTTAGGGTTTTTTTAAAAAAAAATTGTCTTTATTTATTTGTTTATTAAAAGTAAGGGTATTTTAGTCTTTTAAGTGATTTTGGTATAGAAAACTTATACTCTTATAAAAGAGTGTAAAAAACTTCTACCTTTTATCAAAAGGTATTTATAAAGAGTTTGCCCTAGTAACAAACACTAATAAAATAATGAAATTATTGGTGGGAAACGTGTTGGAAATATTGGAATATATATGTTGGAGAATTTAATTATATATTGGAGGATTTTATATATTTGAAAGTGCTCAGTGTGTGTGTGTGGGGTAGGAGTGAGCAAAATTCGGTTAAAACCGAAAAATCGAGCCGAACCTAACCGAAATATTAATTCGGTTCGGTTAATTTAATTTTCGGTTTGGTTTTGGTTTTGAATTTTAAACTTTTCGGTTTTTCTGTTTGAATATGGTTTTTGAAAAAAAATATTTGGTTAACCGAAAACCGAACCGAATTAATAATTAATTTATTAATTTATTAATTTTTATATATATTTAAAATTAAAATGATTATTATTAATTTTTA
This sequence comes from Schizonepeta tenuifolia, assembly GCA_029490685.1. Lineage (NCBI taxonomy): Eukaryota > Viridiplantae > Streptophyta > Magnoliopsida > Lamiales > Lamiaceae > Schizonepeta > Schizonepeta tenuifolia. The sequence continues at coordinate 58,062,264 of CM055958.1, forward strand.
TATATATGTTTTGGAATTTTGGTTATGTTTTGGTTAAGATGTTTGGAATTTTGGACCCGCAACATCAACAAACATCACTGATTTATTTATGTTTGGTTAAAGATGTTTTAGAATGTGGATTATTACTTTCTGCGGATTTGGAATCTTGAATATTGAATGTTAATTACTTATTTAAAATGTAGAAAATATATTGTGTATTTATTTCGGTTTATTTGGTTTTAACCGAAATCGAACCGAAATATTTCGGTTCGATTTTGTTTGGTTTTAGCCATGTTCGGTTCGGATTCGGTTATTTATCATATAATTCGATTTTAATTTGGTTTTTGCAATTCGGTTCGGTTCGATGACCGAATAACCGAATGTTCACCCCTACTGTGGGGACGTGTATGTGTGTATGAGAGAATGGAAGACAAGTTTTTTTTTTCCTTTTTTAATTCACTTCTCTTTACCATTACAAGTATGCAATTCACATATTTATACACTTCCTATGTCGGTGCATTTAATAAACCTTGTGGCCAAAATGATTTCTTCTAGACTATTCTATATTGCTCCCTAACTGGCAATTCTAGAATATTCTCTACTTTTTTTTAATTACTATATCTAGATATTTCTTAACAAAATATCTACTACAAAATCAAGTTTATTTTAATTTATTCCAACACCCCTCCCCCTAAACTTGATTTTTTGTTCCTCCGAGCAAATTCTTCAGCTTGATATTGTCTTCGTTCTTGAGCGGCTTCATAAAATTGTCGGCAATTTGATCTTGTGATTTTTTGTGCTCCATCCGTACCTTCTTTGAGATATATCCTCTGATGTAGTGGAAGCTAGTGTTTGCGCCTTATTTCACTCCGGAATATAGAATTTCTTCCGGATGCAGCTGCCTTCTTTTTATTCATATAATCCCTTCTCTGGCTATATGCATTCACTTTGTGACATACGATGTTTTCGCTAGGTCGGGTCTTTGTTTTCTTCACCCACTCGCGGATCTTCTTGTTGGCCTTCAATTCTGCATCTCGTGAACTTCTCCATTTTACTTTTGGCGTATCCTTCTCAGAAGTTAATGGCTCATAAGCAGAAAAACAAAATAGCATGAGATCTTCTAACCTTTCAGTCTCATCGTAGATCTCATTTAAGGTTCTTGTGCGTGGCCCTTCTCTTTCATTTAAGAAAGTAGGTGGTGACTCTTGAACAACTTGCAACGGTGAAGTAGGTGGAGTCGCCGGTTCTTGTTGAGTTTCTTCCACTCGCCCAACCATTTCTGGTTCCTCGAATTGAGGAATGAATGTGAAGTCATTGTTGTTGTCGCAACCGAAATCCCATACTCCTTCTTCATCGAACTCCACGTCTCGACTTATCACAGTTTTCTTCTTAGAGTTAGAGTCGTACCCAATGAAGATGAATGGCTTGTTTTTGTCGTCGAGCTTGCTCCTTGTCTGATGTGGTACATGTGCATATGCTTTGCTCCCAAACACTCTCAAGTGGGTGATCTACGGCTTTTTTCCACTCCAAGCTTCCTGAGGAGTCTTTTCCCACACGCTCCTCGTTGGACACCGATTTGACAGGTACACGGCGCACGCCACTACTTCTGCCCAACACTCTTTGGGCAAATTCTTCGTCTTGAGCATGCTTCGAGCCATCTCCATGATAGTTTTGTTCTTCCGTTCCGCCACTCCATTTTGTTGGGGGATCTTGGAACTGTTAGTAGCCGCCGAATTCCGCTTGCTTTGCAAAACTCTAGAAATTCCTCAGATGTGAACTCTCCACCTCGATCGGTCCTCAAAGCTTTGATTTCTAGCCCACTCTCTTTTTCGACGGTAGCCTTGAACTTCTTGAAAGTTCCAAATGCTTCTGATTTCTGCTTCAAGAAGTATACCCACGTTTTTCTAGAAAAATCATCAATAAAAAGTAGAAAATAATTATTTTTACCGAGGGAGCTTGGCTTGATAGGTCCGCACACGTCAGCATGGATTAACTCCAATGGTCTCTGAGCTCTTGAACGCGAGTCCTTTGGAAATGGCTTTCTGAAATGCTTCCCGAGTAAACAACCTTCGCATAGTTGATCGGGATGCTTGATGGGTGGTAGTCCTTTCACCATTTCTTTTCTCGATAATAATTTTAAACCACCAAAATTCAAGTGCCCAAAACGGAGGTGCCATAACCAAGATTTATCTTTATAGCAGGCTTGAAGGCATTTAACCACATCATTTTGAATTTTCAATAAAAAAACATTCTATTTTTGGACATTGGCACCTTGACAATTAGATTATTTTTGTCATGTCTTATTGAAAGGCTATAATTTTTCATATGAATATCATAACCTTTCTCTAAGAGTTGTCCCAAACTCAATATATTATTTTTCATATTGGGCACGTAGTAAATGTTAGAAATAAAATCACGAGCTCTATTTTTCAACTGAATTAAAATCTTTCATTTTCCTTTAACTGGAATTTTAGATTCATCACCAAAGGAGACATTACCGCTTACCGACTCATCGAGCTCCACGAACAAGCTTCTTTTTTCACACATATGATTGCTTGCGCCTATGTCGAGGTACCACGTGCCATCTTGCCTTCCCGCTTCTCCTTTATATGCTACAAGTACACTCTCATTTTCTTCACTCGTATTTTCAGCGTAATTAGCCCTCTCCTCAACCTTTGATTTCGTATCTCTGCACTCGGAAGCATAGTGCCCAAATCTATGACAATTATAACACTTTATTGAAGATTTATTGTACCTCGATTGTGGGTTACTCCTCCCTCGTCCGCTACTCGGGAACTCCGTTCTTTCTTCATTGTTAGAGAAATAGCCTCGTCCACGTCCACGTCCATATCCACGACCACGACCTCAATCTTGTCGTTGTCCACGACCTCTTCCTTGTCAGCCACCTTCATTGCTCACACTTTCTTCTTTCTCCTTTGAACTCACTTGCAACTTTAAAAGTTGCTCAACAATTTCTTGTTTCTTCTTCCGTTTCTCCTCATATGCGTGTAACGATCCCAACAAGAGATTGATAGTCATCTTCTCTAAATCTTTGATTTCTTCTATTGTCACAATAATATGCTCAAAGTTTGGAGTTAACGAATGTAATATTTTCTCCATGATTCTAACATCCTCCAATTTTTAGCCATTTCTCTTCATTTGATTAGTGACCGCCAAAACTCTTGAAAAATAATCCAAGACTGATTCGGACTCTTTCATATGTAAAGACTCAAATTCTCCTCTTAGAGTTTGGAGATGTACCTTCTTTACTTGCTCCGCTCCTTTGCACGAGATCTGGAGCTTCTCCCACGCTTCTTTGGCGGTGCTCTCACTCGAGATCTTCTCAAAATCGTCGTCCCCTAACGCTTGATAAATGAGATAGAGAGCCTTCTTGTCTCTCTTTCTCGCATCTCGCAATCTATCCCTTTGTTGTTGGGATAGTGCGGCCTCGTCTTGCGGCTCCTCGTAGCCACTCTCCACGATATCCCACACGCCGTGGGCTCCCAATAGCGCCTTCATCTTGATACTCCAATTGTCAAAGTTGCTCGTATTGAGTATGGAGACTTGAAGCGACGACACATTTGCCATCCCACAAGTAGGATTTTATGACTCTGATACCACTTTGTTGAAAATATTGGAATATATATGTTGGAGAATTTAATTATATATGGGAGAATTTTATATATTTGAAAGTGCTCAGTGTGTGTGTGTGGACGTGTATGTGTGTATGAGAGAATGTGAGACAAGTTTTGTTTCCTTTTTTAATTCACTTCTCTTCACCATTACAAGCATGCAATTCACATATTTATACACTTCCTATGTCGGTGCATTTAATAAACCTTGTGGCTAAAATGATTTCTTCTAGACTATTTTATATTGCTCCTTAACACACTTGCACTAACTAGCAATTCTAGAATATTCTTTACTTTTTTTTTTAATTACTATATCCAAATATTTCTTAACAAAATATCTACTACAAAATCAAGTTTATTTTATTTTATTCCAACAAAATGTACGATGGGACATAGTTGTGGAATGGAGGATCATATGGGTGTCAATCCGTAGATGATAGAACTAAATTATATTTTTAAGGTTTAATACATTTATAGATTATATTTATATATGTATATGACTTTTCTTTCCAAAATTAAAAATGAATTGTTAACTACTATATGCATTATGCTTCTCTGATCTATTCACTCTCAACAGTTAAATATTTTCTTCATTTACTCTTAAAACTATGTTGTATTTCCTCTAAAAAAAGTTATGTTGTATTTAAAAGTACTCTGGGTTGCGAAGTAAATATTTTTCATCATTTCATCACACACTCTTAATTGTTGTCAAGGGTTTTCTTTTAAATCTATTTTCTTTCAAATTTACGTATTTTTATTACTTGATGAATGGAAGGATTGAAATTTGTACGTGGTTTTCTTATAAGGGAAGAAATACGACTAAACTACAATCTTGTGCAGCGGTATTCAAATTAGTAAAAGGAATACAACTATGCAGCTTTGCATGTCGTTTTCTTATTGTTAGCGGTATTCAAATTAAGAGTCCTAGTCATTCCGTACATCTACGATTATATTTTGTGATTATGTTTGCGCGTCAAATTAAACAAGAGATAGCACCTATTACTATTATATTTTGTTGTAGGCAGTTTTGACTACTATTCTTTTAACATGTTTTGACTACTAAATTCACGCGGAAGAATAATTGCACATTCTTCAAAATATTATACTTCGTCCACGATAAGTGTAACCCGAAGGGAGTGATACAGATATTAAGAAAAATAGAGAGTGGAGAAGAATTAAAAAGAGTGGATGGGAGTGAGAAAAATAGTTGTTATAGAAAAATCACACTTATTGTGGATGACCCAGAAAGCAAAAACTGTCACAGTTATCATGGACGAAGTGAGTACATATATTTATGATAATTAGTCAAATATAACCACATTTCTTTTGAAAAGTGCAACTACACTCTTTTTAAAATGAGCAATAATGGTCTTTCTTACTTTATTGCCCTTCTTCTTATGGCCGTGTAAGTTGATGTGGTGTCGTGTATGTATGGTCGTATATGATAATATGGTCGTGTATGCATGGTCGTATATGTTGATATGGCAAACATGATCGTGTATGCTGATATGGTCAACTTTTTTGGCGAAGCACATGGTCGTGTATGTTGGTTGTGTATGCTGATATAGTCGTGTATGTTGATCATGTATGCTGATATATATGGTCGTATATGCATGGTTGTGTGTGCAAATTTTTCGAGAACTTTTCCGGCAAAAAAAATCGCCAATTCATAGATGACCATGTACACACGACCATGCACACACGTTCAACACACACGACCATACACTATTAGCATACACGAATAGTATACATGACCCCACATGCTATTTGATGTGTATACTAGTCGTCTGTGGTGCTTTTTTAAGTTTATTTAATTTTTTTTTATTTTGTCATATGCTTTCATTCATAATATTTTCTATTTTTTTATTTCTTAAAGAGGAAGATATTTTGGATGTATTTCAATGAGCATACGCGAGTAGTACACTCAAATTCGCATGTTATTTGTCATGTATGCTATTCGTCATTGACGTATTTTCTTTTTCATCATTCTCATACAATCATATGTATTCATGCACAACACTTTATTTTTTTAGTAAGAAAACAACTTAATTTGGAATCATTACAACGAGTTTATATAACTAGAATACACGAGCAACACACACGATCATTGTCGTGTGTGTTTCACCGAAAAAGTCGCCTGAAAATTTGCACACACGGCCATACATACACGACCGACATACATGACTATAATAGCATATACGACCATATCAGCATACATGACCATATCAGCATACACGACCATACATATACGACCATATCAGCATACACGACCATGCATATACGATCAAATTTAGTAAGAAGGACAAAACAGTAAATTTACCAAAAAAAATCTCAGAAAGTGAACATATTTAATCGTTTTTAAAAGAGTAGTTATAGTTGCACTTTTCTTTTGAGAAGCGGCTATTTTTACTTTTATTGCTATTTTTATGTATCTTCTTCGCATGAAAAAAAAAGATTGAAATATACTTTTCATCATCAAAAGTTGTCGACTAGTTTATGAGCTATTTGTTTCGCTCTGGCCTCACAAAATAAATTAACTAATCTTATGCTGTCGTGAAGGAAGTTTCTAGACTGAGAACTCAAAACCGATTTCGTCCTAAACCAAAGACATAAAATCCGTGAACTCCGAGTTGGGGGTGTTGACAATTAGCGTAGCATACGCTTTTACATCCACTAGCAAAATATATAACATGCATTTGTAAAAGAATTCTCAATAGGATAGTTTCCAATTGAACAGTACAAATTATCACGTAATTAATGAATTTAACTAAATTAGTTTGGGAAGTATATGGATAATAAAATTATTTTTAATTAAATTTGAAACGGGTACAAATAAAGAAATATTAAACAAATTCGTTCATTTTTTTTTTTTGGGACATGGAGAAAGAGGAGCAGTGAAGGTTCGAATTCGAGACCTCACGGCGTACAAATTAAAACCGCACCGTTTGAGTATCCCTTAGAGGACACGAGCTCATCCATTATAGAAATGTTTAATTAATAATTATTCCTCGATCATTATCGTTGTGGTTTTGGGTGAGCTTTGTATGTATTTCCTCTTTAATTAATTGGGTTGGGAATTTGGACTTTTCAACGAGACAATATATATGAAATCTGAAAGATAAAGCTGATATGTTGGCATGCCTTCCAAGTCAAACTTAAAATTAATATCCAAATCTATCTAAAATCATTTCATCAAATTACTACTACTATAAATAAGTACATTAATTCATCCAACCCAAGAGCCTTATTTCTCATACATTGACATTATGGCTTCTTCAGCTCTTTCCATGTTTATAATTTCCTCCTTTCTCATTTTATCTTCTAGCTGTTCAAATGCTCAAACCCCAGCAAACCCCAAAGCCTTCACCTTCCCAATTAGGAAAGATGAGACCAGCAACCAATACTACACTACGATTCAAATAGGTTCCAACATCACCACATTCAACGTGGTCGTCGATCTCGGCGGCAAGTTCCTATGGTTTTACTCCCTCGACTACTTCTCCGCGGCCGACTCGTACCGGCCGATCCTATGTGGCACTAATGAGTGCAAAATTGCTAACGGCGTCGGTTGTGTATTCTGCTTCCTCTCACCTCCGGTGCCAGGATGCACCAACAACACATGCTCCGACTACTCTCTCAACCCCTTCTCCGGGACCCAGAACTACAACGGCCTCGGCCAGGACGTCCTCCACGTGTACTCCACACGTGGGGCCCAATATGAGGTCAAGAATTTCCCCTTCCAATTTTCGGACCCCGTCCTAAGGGAAGGCCTAGCAACTCCCACGGCCGGAATAGTTGGACTAGGCCGGACTAAGATCTCACTTCCCGCCCAAATCTCGTCCGCTTTCAAAATTCGTGAGAAATTCGCGCTGTGTATTCCCTCCTCCGGCACCAACGGGAACCTGATCATCGGCGACGTGGCATACAAAACACCGTTTGAAGAAATCTCGGATTCAATCCTCACCACGCCCCTGATCAGGAATCCTGTGAGCACGGACGCTAATGAACAGATTGGAAATTTCACAGCTGAATACTTCATAGGTGTGACGTCAATCAGAGTTGGCGAAAAAGCCCTCGCTCTGAACAAAACTCTGCTTTCAATCGACAAGAAAACTGGAGCAGGAGGAACCAACATACGAACCGTGAGGGCGTACACGAGCATGCACAGGTCGATCTACGCAGCTCTGGTCAAGGAGTTTGTGAAGGCCGCCGGAGCGAAGAACATCAAGAGAGTGGCGGCGGTGGCTCCGTTCGGAGCTTGCTTCGATTCGAAGACGATTTCGAGCTCAAAGAGTGGACCGGATGTGCCCACAGTGGATCTGATTCTGCAGAATAAGAATGTCTACTGGCGATTCTATGGATCGAACTCGATGGTGAGAGTCAGTGAGGGGGTGATGTGCCTTGCGTTTGTGGAGGGACAGCCCAATTTGACTGGGCCCACTACCTCCATTGTTGTGGGAGGGCATCAGTTGGAGAATCATCTGCTGGAGTTCGACGTGTCGGCTTCCAAGTTAGGGTTTAGCTCGTCGCTGCTGCTGCGTGATACCTCCTGCTCCCACTTCGCAGCTGCTGCATAGGTTGGATTGTGGCGAGGATCATCAACATTTCTGGCGTTTGATTTGTGAAGAAAATGAGAATAATTAATGCTTGATGCTTCAGTTTTTAATGAATAATAATGTAAACGTGTTGATCTTAATGGATTATTGACTTCGTTTCATCTTCTTGCCTTGTCAAAAAATTTGGGTGAACTGTAACTTGATTTGGATTTGATCTCTATTAAAAAGCATCAGTGTTCTAATGGTAGAATAGTATACAGAACCGGGTTCGGTTCCCGGCTGATGCATTTCTTTTCTTATTTTTACCCATCATTTGGGAATTGGGTTTACTCTCTTATCCTATTCGGCTATTCACGAAGAATAAATTGTGCATCTTAGCTTTTTCCTTTTTCATTAATTATGGAATTGGGATTACTCTCTTATCCTATTCATGAAGAATAAATCGTGCATCTTAGCTTTTTCCTTTTCCATTAATTATGTTTTTTTAGTATGTGATAGGATAAAAAAAGGCATTGCTTGTTAAATTTTTTTAATTCGTCTTAAGTAATACCCATTAAAAATTCAAATCTAATTCACACCTATTTTTTATAGATAATTTTTAAAACTCTCTTTCTTCTCAAAACTGATATAGGACAAAAATTATTTATTTCTCAAAGAGATTGTCGTGTGTTGATTTTTTATGAGAATTTAAGAATAAAGTTGTCCCTAAATATCTTTAATGTTATGAGTTCAACATAAATTATAAAAAAAATAAAAGTTGTGTCGTTGGTATTGAATCGGCTGCACACGCACTATTGTGGGTCGGAACTTGTTTGTTGACAAATTATTTGTAATTTTTCTACCAATTTTCGTACACATTCGACGTTTTCCAACGCAGGCGATTAATGAAATAATTCGAGATGGTGTGTTTAGGGTTATTCAAACCTGTTTAAAATTTATATACTCGTACGTGTTTTAAACCTGATTACAAAATTAGTCATATGTGTTTTTTTCTACAAAAAAATCTGTATAGCAATACTCCTTTAGAACTTATATAGACCCGATATTTAATTAAAAAAAAAGATTGTACTATTTGTTATCGTCCTTAACTGTATAGTAATATTCGCTAATTACAATAATAGATCAAGCAAGGTTGGAAATCCATAAATATTAATTTATGGATAACGATGCTAGATTTTAGAAAATACATAAAAAAAACATAAAATGAAAATTTTTCCTAGTTGAGGTACCTGTCGATTGGGAATCAGCCCGTCTATTGGCACGGTTCTGGGTTGCGGCCGACCTGTTGACCACGGTTTTGATTTATAAATGTATAATTTATGAAACTTATTTAAAATTTATATAGACCCAAAATTTAATAAAAATATTGATTGTATAATTTATTATTGTCCTTAACTGTACAGTAATACTCTAATTACAATTATGAATTATGCAAAGTTGGAAACCTAACTTCAAATAATTCATAGGTGATGATTCTACATTTTAGAAAATACATGAAAAATGCATAATGAAAATTTTAAAATAAATAAGATTAAAGAATAGAAATGTGCTGCATGAGATCCCGAGTTGAGGTGTCCGACGGAATTAACCCGTCTATCAAATTAATTGATTAAATTAAAATTAATTAGTTTTTTATTAAATTAAATAAAAAATTTATTAAACTATTTCAAAATTTAATTCCACCAACAATTAATTTCAAAATGAAGGCAAAAGTAGGTAGGCCGGGTGGCTAACTATATTATGTTTGTGATATAAAAGATTGAAACATGGGGAAGAATAATCGCAGGCTCTTCGCGCACACTGAATACCACATAGTTTACTTTATTTTATTTGAAGGAAAAGGATTGAAATTATAATGTCTCATCATCAAAAGTCGACTTGATTCTCTGCTCTGGCCTCACAAAATAAATTAAATTTGAATCTCATGCTGTAGTGAAGGAAGTTTCTACACTGAATACTCAAACAGATTTGCTAGTAACCAATGATATAAAATAAACTGAAATAGAAGATATCCTTTATTAATAGTGTTCACTTTATTAATGTATTTATAGATATTGGTTATCCAAATTTATAAAAGAAAAATTTATCGAAACAATGAATTAAAAATTAAATAAAATAGCTTAAAATTGTTACTTTGGAAAAGTGAAAGGGATCTTGTGTGCATAATCTTTCTTAATATATGTACAATTTTCGACTAAATTCTTAATAAATAAAACCACTTTTATTTGCGCTGAAAAAACAATGCAATATGATCCTAAAAATGATTTGTTATTAAACTATGACATTTGATTGGAAAAATTTCGATTCAATAGAGAATATCATTTCTCCTAAATAAGTATTCGAATAAAAAATAAAAATTAGTAATGATCTCAATAAAAGAAGCAAATGTTGAGAGCTCCCTTCGACAATACTCATAAAGTCTTCTAAAATATTTATATTTATGCATTGGCATTGAAATAATTATAATTTACAAGTTTATGTAGGTAAATTAGTAGTAAAGTACGTACAAATAAACATTTAATTAGTCACATAATTTAACAAAAAATATAATTATTGAGTGATTATAATTAGGAGAGCATGAATATTAATATTAACAAACATCAAGGGTGTGCTTATACCTAAAAAAACTTGAAATACTTACTTGTACTTTGGGTCAAACATGGAGGGTTTATTTGACCATTTTTCCATAATTAATTAGTCTTTTTGCCCAAGTTTGATGTTACATTGAGGTTGCATATGCAAACCCCATTTAATCTATTGACACCCGTCCGGTTGGTCGTCAAAGGAGAACTCAAGAACGAAAAAAACCGCCTTTAAGACAAGGTTTACTCTGAGAAAGTATCTATCATGATCAGGGGCGAAATGCAGATAAAATTAGGTTTGCAATTATAAATTGAGGTTGAAAAGTAATTCTAAAATAAATTTAAGTTAATTTAGGTTATGGTTAGTATAATTTTAAATTATCTTTTATTTTTTCTCACTTAAGTTTTCAATTCCTAATGGGACACACGCAAATTAGGCTAATTATTTCCCAATTTTAAAGAAATTCTGGCGGAGGAGGTGAGGGAATTGGCCGTCCCCATTTAGGTTTCTTCTCCCCATCCCTCTTTTCCGACGGCGACCTCTTCTCCGACGGCGACAGAGCTACTGAATTGGAGGAAGAATCTGCGGAAATGGACGGTTTTTTCGCCGGAATTAGAGAAGATGGGGGGGAGGGAAGCCGTGGGCTTCGAATTGGAGGAAGAATCTGCAGATTGGGGTGCGAATTGGATGAAGAATATGTGGAAGAATCTGGACGTCGTCGAGTGGGGGTTGCCTTCTTGTGGAGGGCGAGGAAATTGAAGAACGAAGAGCGCAAGTTAAAATTCGTCTTCAGAAACGTATCTGTAGAATTTGGGCGCAAGGATTTCTTCATGTTGACCGAGCTGCCTTCTTCCCTGCTAGAGTCATGGATTGCCCCGCGCGATCGTCGTTAAGCACCGCCAGAAAGTTTTCGTCATCATCTTTGGACCGGCGGGGTGCGGCTGCCGCGGTTCTGAGCTTGTACAAGGTAATTGTTCATTCACTTCATTTTTCTCTTTTCCGCGGAAGTGCTCTCGAGCTTTCTAAAATCTTCATCTTCTCTCAAGAATTTAGGTTTTTGTTCCTGAATTTCTTCAAATTTATTGCTTTTCTTGTGGAGTTTGTGTTTGATTTTACAGTCGGCTCTCCTCAATCGAATTTTTTTGCACTTTTTTTCTTTAGATAGGTGGCTGCATTTTCCCTCAACAGAAGAAAATTTGATGTGATGGTGACAAATTCGACAGCAAAGAGGGGACCCAACTACCCTTATTTTCCTTACCGGAGAGAAAAGGGAATGAACACCCATGGAGGAGCAAGAAGCGTTGACTCATGGCCTTAGCAGCAATCATGGCAAGAAACTTTGAAATCTGATTTGGACGAAGGATTGTTGTTTGTTATGGTTTGTTTTCTGAAAGGCTGGAATAGAAATAATTCTAGTATGAGAAGAAGCGCGGAGATTTTTCAATCTGTAGATTTTAGGGTATTTTAAGTAAATCTTCTCAACAATTAAGTAGTGTATCTATTAAATAATAATTTATAATACCATAAATTATTCATTTTCAAAATAAATATAATAATTTTTAATTGGATATAGCAAAAAATTAGGGTCAACACTAACTAAACTAGAGTTGTCTTCTCCCATCATATTAATAATTAATAGTTATATAAAATAAAATAAAGAAAAAAGAAATTGATTTCCACATGTTAATGGATTAGGAGTGGATGTATATGCAATCCCATATAGCATCAACGCTCCGTTTTTTACGCTCCCGTTTTTTTGGGATGATTTAATGGTAGAGTGGGTTGTCAGAGACCGAAAAGTTAAGGATTTAAATTTTGTTAATGTTTCTATAAGTCGAGTCTGTCACTTTTATATATAAAAGGTATAGTTTATCTTAAAAATACAAAAGTTTAATACAAAAGTTTAAAAATACAAAAGTTTAATTCCTATAATATTAAAAATACAAAAGTTTAATTAATGTACAACTGTTAAAAAAGCCTGCAAACTGAAAATATAAAAGTTAAAAAAGAATTGCGCACTTTGACATAAAATAGTATTTTAAGAAAAATAAAAGAATGTATTGCACGAATGCACATAATGAAAAGATTATTTTCTTTTTAGCGTTTCGTCGCTTTCTCTTTCCTCCAAGCTACAAAGCAGTACACTAGTAGTAGTATATTTTGGAGTAAAAATTAGTTATATACACCTACTATATATTAAAATGAGAGAATTTTAGTACTAGTATTTCGAAGATAGATTTTTAAAAAATTAGCACCCTTCATAATTCCGTGAAAAATAGCACATGTTGACATTTTTATCCTTATTAAGGATTTGAGTGGGAGTAACAAAAGGAACACCGATTTTTTCAATTTCAATTTCAGAATTCACTCTGCCATTCTCTCTCCAAAAACCCTCGGTGCCTTCATCGCCGATATCTTCCATTTTTCGTTACCAGAATCCGCGTTCTTCTTCACCGTCGACGACATTCTTCAAGTCCAGAGTCTCCATATCCAATACACGGTATATGTTACGATTTGTTCGTTATTTCTTCTTCGCTTTGTCTATATAAATAAGAACATATCTACTTTTAAAATTTCAGAAAAAATGTCCGGCGACGCTTCAGATTCTGGCGATGATACAACGCAAAACCTAGGAACCTTGTTATCGACAAATGACACACAAGTTGAGGCTCCATTACCAGTAGGTAATTTAATCTATATATTGAAATAGTTATTGAGTGTCGATACTTGCTGCATCTATGGAAGTCGATGAACTATTTGACTTTCGTCGTGTTGCTATGGTTTATAATCCAAATATAATTGAAAGGCCGACACCTGTGGTCCACCAAAAGGGAAAAATTATTTAGTTTAAAAGTATATGTGGTAGGATTCTCATTTTGTTAGTATCTTAGATGCACGTGTGAATAAATTAATTGAAAAGGTATTTGTTTGTGAAAACGACTGCCACATGAAGCCGAAGGAAGTAACTGATCTTATAAAAATTGTAGATTGCACTAGTTTTTTTTTTTTTACAACACAAATTGTAGAGATTGTAGTTTTTTTTGTTACTGAACAAATTGTAGAGATTGTAGAGATTGGTATACATGGCCTCATAGTGTGAATTTGTGAAGATTTGTTGCTTTTGAGGATGTGTTGCTTATATCTGAATATTTGTTAAATTTGTTACTTAACAAAAATGAGATGCATGCATGAGTTATATTTCTACTTGAGAAGATTTGTTTATCAAAAATTGTTAGTAATCTGTCACTGCTTAATTCAAAATGTACGTTTTTGAAGTCACTAAAGGTTCATTAATATTGTGTCAGTGAGTAAAAAATTGTTTCTGTTCATTAACAGAAATTGGAATGAAAAGATTGTGAATTTAACTAATATGTGACTGAATCATGACTTGTTAATTAACATCATGTTATATAATTTGGTTAATTTATAAGATTTTATTGGTGTGTATAGGCTGGCTGGAGGTACAAGAGGCCTAAGATGCAATGAGTTATTCAAAGGGTCAATCATCATTGTAAGGAGGAGATCCTGACTATGATCCAAACTACATTGAACAACCAGGGAGCCCAGCTGTTTAACATATTTGAGAACTCATGTTTTGGGAAATTTTATGATTTCCCCGGCAGACTTGGGAAGTCAATGAGCACAGTGCACGAGGTCATGAGTTACCAAATAGTGCAGAAAAATGATGAATCTTACACAACCACAGAGTTGTGTTTTTTTGTGAAAGGCAAGATGGTGAAGTTTAGGCGGCAGGAATTTGCGCTTGTTACCGGGCTTCGATTTGGAGGATCTGACTTCAACCCTCATACAAAGAGACATTTTTTTGGTCCAGATTCATTGTATGCTACTTGGTACCGAACAAACTTCGGGAGGTTGTATGATGACTACAAAGCTTCGAAATTTAGGAGTAGGGAAGAATATCTGAAGGCCTCCAAAATTTTGTTTGTGTATAGTGTGCTTCTTGGAGTCCAAAAGACAAAGACAATCGATGATTGGATCTGGGCTTTAGTTGAGAATGAAGCATTGTGGGAGTCTTTTCCCTGGGGTAGTCTGGCATATCAACACCTCATACAGAATCTGGATTCAATCAAGAAAGATAAGAAGGACGATGTGAAGAGCACGGGATATCATGTTAATGGATTTGTCACTGCATCTTGGTATGTGTTTTATTAACAATGTATTGTCATTTTTTTGTCGGTTATCAATTACTTATAGATAAATATTTTGTAATGTAGTAAATTGTGTCTGACTCGATGTATGTTTATTGGTGTTTTGTTGTTGGGGTTTTGGGCAACAAGGCATGGATAATGTGTGCATTTCCTGAAGTTGGCAAAGAATCTGGTTTGAGGAATGAAAATTGTATTCCCCGGATGTTGAGGTATGACTACACATCAGCCCTTGGACATTTGCTGGAGCTTATCGAAGAGGTAAATTTTGTTGACAAAAACTGTATTTTAGACTTGTTGAAGAAGTAATATAAATATGTATTTGTTCTCATTTTGTTTTTCTCTTCACAACAAGATTGAGGAGACCTTGATACCAACTGAGGATGAACTGGAGTCGACTTATTGGGAAACATTGGAAGCTGAAGGAGAGCCTTTCAAGATGCATTTTCCCAAGTACGATGTCACTGTTCCAGTGTTGTCATTGTCCGATGATGAAGAACCAGAAGTGAATGATAGATGTGTGGCTGTCAAAAAGAGACGTAAAGAGGTGGAAATGGGTTCCGGAGATTTCATAAGTGTGAAAGAGGCAACAAAGTTAATCACATCAATATTGATGAATGATGATGTGGTTAATAAGTTAGCCGATGTAACTGCAAATATTGTTGTGAAGAAGCTTGGGGTAAGATAGTGAATTGGAAAGTAATATCTTTAAAATTTGAATAATGAAATGTCTCATGTCAGTGTTGGTTTTTTATAGGAAAAAGTATTACCAGGGCATAATGTTATATTGGATACAGCTAGGGCAAGTGGGAGTGGAATGAAGGATGGTCCAAATGATGTGATGGACGGAGATGCAGAGGAAGAGGAACGGCTGAACCGACAGAGAGAGACGGTAAATTTGGTGATTTTAATCTGTGCTATCTAATTTTTCCATTGAGACCATAATATTAATTTTGTATTACAATGGAAACATAGAAAAGCAAAGCAAAGGAGAATAGGGTGGTTGAAGATTCGCCTTCGAATCTTTTCAGCAAAATAACAGAGGAGGTAAATTGTTTGTAGTTTTCTATCTTAAGTTGGTATTAGAACTATATAACCTAGAAAACTGGTATGTTGCAGATTGCAAGTCAGAAGCTAGATGTGCATCTTGGAAGCCCTGTGACACGTGTATCCTCAAAAAAGGGTGTGAGTGTTTCGGCAAAAGGAGTGAAAAGTAAAGAGGTATTATTTATGTTGAAATTATAGGTTTGAATTGCATATATAACTAATAATAATATCGTGAAGAATTATTATTCACTAGTCATACTTATACAGAAAAGCAAAGCAAAGGAGAACAGGGTGGTTGAAGATTCGCCTTCGAATCTTTTCAGCAAAATAACAGAGGAGGTAAATTGTTTGTAGTTTTCTATCATAAGTTGGTATTACAACAATATAACCTAGAAAGTTGGTATGTTGCAGATTGCAAGTCAGAAGATAGATGTGCATGTTGGATGCCCTGTGACAGGTGTATCCTCAAAAAAGGGTGTGAGTGTTTCGGCAAAAAGAGTGATAAGTAAAGAGATATTATTTATGTTGAAATTATAGGTTAGAATTGCATATATAACTAATAATATTTGATTGATATTATTTTTGTTTTAGGGTAAAAAACAAAAAACGGGTGAATCACCTGTACATTTGACCGGTGGAGAATACAATGATTCAGATCTAGCCGGAGTGGTTGATAACATTGTGACGGAGTGTGGGATAGTACCTACTGAGGTTTGTCATTTTACAATATAAATGACACTGGTTAAATAGTTTTGTGACTTCACAAAAATGTCAAAGTTTTGTTAATAAACAACAACGTAAAATTTGGTATTGACTCCAAAAAAATTTCATGACATTTTTATGTAGTAAAAAAAAATTCTTTTATTTTTGTGACTGCACAAAATAGTTTCTACATGTTTTTGTGAATCCACAAAATTCCAATTAATATTTTTTTAGTATAGTGTTTTTTAATTTATTTTTCATTTTTTGGGTGACAACACCAAAATTGAGGACATCAAACAGGAGAGAAATATAAATAATGTTGGGATATTGGGATCTCCGTAAAAAGATAATATTTTTTTTAATAATCCACAAAAATGTCATGTGTGTAAAATTATTTTTGTTACATAATAAAATTGTTCAAATTTTTTTTTTTGTGACTGCGCAAAACATTTAATCTCATAACATTTTGTTTGAGTAAAAAAAAAATTGAACTACATTTGTTACTGACCAAAAATGTGGATATGTTTTTGTGAAATCACAAAATTCTTAATGTGTAACTCCACTACATATTTTTGTTTTTCTATGACTGCTTTAAATGTTGAATAGTAAAAAAAATTTGTGAATGCACAAAGTCAATCTAATTGTTTTTGTTACTGCTTAAATGTTTGTTGTGTTTAGTTTTTTTTCGTTAATGATTAAAATAAAGAAGAATGTGATTTCTTATTCAGTTTATTTATGTAAGTGCAACCACATGTGTGTAGTTATTTACCACTTCTGTTGTTACTGTTTTGAAAAAATGCGAAGGGGTAAAAAGTGTGGTGTTATTTTGTGATTGAATAATTAAAATTTGTGAGTGCACATAGTCAATCTAATTTTTTTTGTTAATGCTTAAATGTTTGTTGTGTTTAGTTCTTTTTTTGTTACTGATTAAAATCAATAAGAATGAGATTTGTTATTCAGTTTTTTTAGGTAACTGCAACCATATTTGTGTAGTTATTTACCACTTCTCTTGTTACTGTTTTCAAAAAATTCGAAGGGGAATTGTTATTCAGGTAATTTATGTAGGTGCAACCACATTTGTGTTCTTAATGTTCTTATTTACCAGTTCTATTGTTTATGTGGCTACACTACAGAATAAACCACCGTCGTTCTTGAGTCCAATGCGCACAATTGCTTTTGAAGATGAGCCAGCTGAATTCTTGGAAGAAGTGTGCAATAGTGCACATGCTGTCACACAAAGGGCAGCTGAGCAGAAGAAAGAACAGCTGAAGAAAAAAGGCAAAAGCATTTCTGGAAGTGGAGGTCCATCTTCTTCACCGAGAACGAGGAAGCAAACCGCTGCAGCAAACACTTTGGATGATGTAAGTCAAAGACCGCTGAAACTAGACTGGACATTAGTGAGGACACGGAGAAAAGCAGCGGTGTTGCGCAGTCCATTCATGGAAAATGAGAAACGGGGAGTAGACTATATGCACTTCAAGAGCAGCACTCGAACGTAAGATTAATAATTATTAACAGTATAGGCTCAATTATTCAATATTTATCATATTGCTACTGCCTTGCACTATGATAAGTGGTTACATCAATATTTGTAGGAGAAATGTAGGACTCCCATCACCTGTTGATGCAAATTGGTTCGAGGTGATAGAGGATGACACAAAAGAATTGCGACTGGCGCACATAGAAGCTTACTTGTCGTGCCTGCACAGCTTTCCAGAATATACAAAGGTTAAGAATACTGATCAACGGATGGGCATCATATCACCAATGTTTATGGTCAGTATCTTCACTGATTTTTTTCTAGAGTTATTGGTTTGTTCTGATGTAATTTGCTTACGTTGATGATTATGATTGTTGTATAACAGAGGGAGCTGTATGAACTGTGGCAACATTATAACAGCGAAGAGACATTGAAACAGTTTAATCCTGAGGAGGACGAATCAATCTCTGCGTCACATTTGTTCAAACTAGCACATTCTGTGCATCCTGAAATACCTGGATGAAAAAACCAGCTAGAGTGGTGGAAATACGATCGGGTAAATATATTTTTCTGCTTACTAAATCATGTATGTCTTATAGCATTGTTCTGAGTATTCACGTCAATATTAAAACTAGTATTTATAAAAAAAATTAGACATTTTTTGGACTGCTCAAAAGTTTGAGACACGTTAGGAGGGAAAAACAGCATCAAATATTTTGGTTGTTTGGAATGCAATATGTGATTATAAATGTTGTTTCTGAATTATGAACATTGTGTAGCCTTCATAATCAGTGTTAAAAACATCTTCTAACAGTAGATATGTTGTATGTTTAAACAGCTTGTTACCATTTATCATGGCCTTTATGGTTGGTGTGCTTTGGAGATCGAATTTCCCACGCATAATTTGATCGTATATGACTCAAAAGCTCACAAGTATGACTCTGGAGACATGAAAGAATCGTGCAACATTTTGGTGCCACTATCACGATGGCTGCCACAGGTCCTCAACTACAGTGGTTTCTATGGGGCACGAGAGGACTTGAGCAGTAAGCCTACCTGGAACGTCATGCATATTGACAAGGCCACAATGACTATCAGAAATACTGAGACTTTCATGACGGGGGGCTATGCATTGAGAACCGTGGAGTCAATCATAAAAAGATCGTTCCCACCAAGCTTCGTGAAGAAAGACATGATGGACCATAGGAAGGCTGTTGCTCTAAGTATCTTCAAGTACAGTACCGACGGATCTACGCAAACTGGAAAGTCAACCTAGTTTGTGTGTGGTTTAAAAAAACTTGGTTTATGTTGTACCTTATCGTCTAGGACTGATATTTGTCTTATGGATTTGGAATATGGAATTACTAACTTAGTAATTGTTTGTTTGGTGTGTAATTTGTGGGTTCGTTTTTTGAGGTTTGGAATTTGAAATTCGAACTTATTACTATTTTTAGCAGTTAATATATGTAATCTGTGTGTTAGGTTTTTTTGTGACTCCATAAAATGTTTTTGCTACTCCGCTAAAATTTTATATTTTTTTGGATTCTCCTAAAGAACATAATCACTTAATCAGCGTCCAAATCAAATGGAAGAATAAACATTTCCAATTTTTGTTGTTGACTCCCAAAAAAATTTCAATTTTTTTTTGTGACTGAACAAACATTTGAATATGTTTTTGTGAATTCACAAAATTCTTCTTATGTAACTCCACTTAAAATATTTTTAGTATATTTTTTTCCAATGTACATTTTTTGTGTGGAAACCATTTTTTGGTTACTAATTTAAATTGTCAAAATTTTTTTGTGACTTCACAAAAATGTCAATATTTTGTTAATAAAAAACCATGTTAAATTTTTTATTGACTCCACAAAAATTTCATGACATTTTTATTCAGCAAAAAACAGTTTCATTTTTTTTTGAGACTGCAGAAAAAAATTTCCTTAATTTAGCAGAAAAAATTTTCATTTATACACTAGCCATAGTTATATTTTTTTTTAAAAAAAAGGGTTCATGAGAATTGATCAACGGTGACTATGGGTTCAAGGTTACGAATAAAAGGAGAGATCGATGAACATAGATTTGGTATTGGCTCCACAAAAATCTCATGACATTTTTATTTAGTAAAAAAAAAATTCTTTTAGTTTTGTGACTGCACAAAATAGTTTCTATATGTTTTTGTGAATCCACAAAATTCTTATTATGTAATACCAATTGATATTTTTTAGTATATTGTTTTTTAATTTGTTGTGAAGTCACTAAAATATGTCATGTGTGTAATATTTTTTTTGTTACTTAATAAAAATGTTCAATTTTTTTTGTAACTGCACAAAACATTTAATTTGATAACATTTTTTTTGAGCAAAAAAAAATTTTGAACTACTTTTGTTACTGAACAAAAATATGAATATGTTTTTGTGAAACCACAAAATTCTTAATGTGTAACTCCACTACATATTTTTGATTTTCTGTGACTGCTTTAAAGGTTGAATAGTTTAATTTTTTAATTATTGTGATTCAACAAGAAGAAGGGAATAATTTTAGAAACTCCACAATTTGATATTTTGTTTTTGTGAATGACAAAAATATTCTGTTTAAATCATATAAAAGTTATGTAGAATGTTCCATCAACAAAATAAATGCGTAAAAGAAAATGCTTTCAAAAAACGGAAACAAAGTCACTAAACCAAGTAACATAAAATATATTTGTTGGGAAATTTATTAGTATAAGTTTTGATGAATTCCAAAACCAACTGACCCCAATCGAGTAGATGTTGCCAGCCCTTAATATTAGCAGATAGGCTCGCTGTTTGAGCAATGTTAAGATTTTATCTTTACAGGTCTCCAGCTGAAGACGGCAACATAGCAACACTCGGATACAACCTAGGATGGAAGATCGGATGAGGAACATCAGTTGAAACTGAGAGTTCAAGTCAAACCGTTCAGATGGAACATCAGTTACAAGACTCTGACTGATGATAGAGTTATGCCAAAAAGGAGGAAGACTTATATACAACTGAGAGTTCAAGCCAATGGTTCAGCATCAGTTACAGAAAGTCATCCGACCAAGGGGGAAGGTATAACAGAGTGGTTACAAAAAGGATGAAGTTGAAAGTCAGCTGAGAGTTCAACTGTTCAGTCAGATAGAACATTAGCTGAAGACCACTCAGACGAAGATCAAGATTTTCAACCGACTAACCAAGGTTGACTGTCAGAAAGGTTTGAATTTGAAATTCAAAAAGGAAATCACGTGAGGGTTTGACCGTTCAGTCATTACCCCATTTGGCCCAACACAAGGTTGTCTCAGATGGAAAGCAGAAGAGCACAGATGCCATATCGGGAAAGTCTGCAGAGATGAGAGACAAGCCATCGCTATCAAAGAACAGAGATCAACGGCTCCTCCAACGGCTAGTTGATTCTCTCCGCTTATAAATAGAGGCATTCATTCATTCGACAGACATACAAGACAGAGAAAATTTGAAGTGCACCCACGAGAGAAACAAGAGCAAAGAAAATCTGCAAAATCATATTCTAAGAGCATCAGCAACTGAGAGTTCCGAGTGGTAGAACATTAGTAGCTGAGGGTTCATAGAATTATAATCTGTCTTAGATCTTAGTTTGAGTGTTCATTCGTTCAAGCCATAGATCCAGCTCACATTCGTGTTCGAGCTGTAGTTGGAAAACCCACCCACATACACACCCTAAAAAGTGTTTGTTAGGATCCTACTCTTCCTATAACTGAGTAGATAGGTTGTCAAGTACCCGCAAACTTGACATAGGTTGTTAAGTACCCGTAAACTTATTGCAACGGTTGCACAGCCCGCGTAAGCTGTGTGGAATTGTCCAGAAGAACTTGGACTGAGGTGTGTGGACTCACATCTCCCTAGGAGTTCTCTCCGAACCACGTAAATCCTGTGTGTCTGTGTTTATTTCTGTTCAGTTACTTTTTGCATATTCAACTGACCAAACTAACCGGCATACAAACTGCATCTTTACATTTCAACTGTCTTGGTTATTGACCAACCTTGCACAAAAGCGTGAGTTATTTTACGAGTATAATTTCCACCACATTCCGCATGACACCACTCTCACAGCTGAGTTCTCTTACTCAGTTGTGAATCTAGCTGAGACTTTCTTTACTCAGTTGAAATTTTTCGGGGGATAAGCTTTCAAAGTTGAAAAATCCTAACTGGTGTATTCCCCCCCCCCCCCATACATCAGTAACTCGTATCGGGACCATCAATATTGTACAAAATGTATAAGCATTACATGTTAGAATAAGATGTTGGAAAAAGATAGCTACTATAAAAGTCACAACAAAAACAGCCAAAAGAAATTCAATCAACCAGATGAGGACATTTTCTACGTGTATGACTGGTGTCACGGTAAATACTGCAAGCCTTTGGTTTCCGCGTATTCCTTGTTGTTTTTGAAGAAGTTGGTTTGGAAGTAGTAACATATGCAGTACACGTGGAATTGTAATGACCACGTTGCTTGCACCGAGAGCAAAAATGAGATGAAGAGCGTGAGGACTCACAAAAAGATGGAATGCGTTTAGTCTTGGGCCTCCCAGCTTGACGTGGATTGCCAGGAGGATGGACGATCATATCTCGTACATGTTGAGGCAGATTCTAGTCATCACGGCTTGGATTTGGGTTGACATCACAAGCATACATGTCACACAGGTTACGAGTAGTGAAAATATGCGAGACATAGGATATTGGCTGCTCCTTTGCAGAGCTACAAAACAATAAAAAAGAACAGCATAAATATTATAGAGATATAAAGTACAGTATAAAGGGATTGAAGTAGAGTAACAACCTTATTGCAGCAGCTGCATGAGAACAAGGGAACATATTGAGATCAAATTCACGGCATGAACAAGAATAGAGCTCGAGGTCAACCATAAAAGTTTTCCCAACCATTGTAAAGCCTTGTTCAATCCTAACAGCTAGTTCGTCTGCAATCCTAGGAGAAAGTTCATGTGTACGGCTTAAAGCTAACTGACGCCTCTCAACAAACCAACCACAAACCATTGAGCGAACACAATCAAGGAGAGTGCATACAGGTAAGGTCCTAGCCCAACATAGTGTAGAATTGATATTTTCACATGCATTAGACGTCATTACACCGTAACGTCGAACAAGAGAAAAACTGTTTGTCCAACGGGTAGGATCTATCTCTAACAATCTAAGGTGAGCTTTGGGACACATGTCTTGAATAACATTCATTAGGTGGTAAAAGTCTTCCTTCCTAGCACATGAGGCTGCTTTCTGGAATGCCTTCACAACATTGACACCGTATGGAGTAAGATTTTTCTGAATATGGAAGCAACAAAGACCATGCATTACTCCAGGATATACTGTCTGAACAGCTTTGCTTATGCTAACATGTTGATCCGAAACAATCACCAAATCATTTGGTTGAACAAAAGCTTTCTTAAGTTCGGACAAAAACCATATCCAAGATCTATCGTTCTCCTTATCACCAATACCAAAGGCAAGGGGAAAGATTTGCTCATTTGCATCCTTTGATGCAGCTACAAACATAACTCCTTTATACTTACCCTTCAAGTGCGTTGCATCGACACAGATAATAGGACGACATGATGAAGCAAAACCAGAAATAGAAGCACTGAGAGCCATGAATGCAAAATCAAAGGTATTATCATTAGCAATCTGCAACGACACAACAGAACCCGGATTACAAGTTTCGGTCATATGTAAGAAGTCAGGCAAACGTCTGAAAGAGTCATTGCTGTCACCGTAAATCTGTTGGATCGCACGATTACGGGCAGCCCATGCAACTGAATATGATATCTAAAAAAAATAAAGAAAAGATACTTCTTATTTTTGGGGAAGCAGAAAAATGTATACAAAAACTTTGTTACTGCAAAATGATTTACTCGGATGCTTTAATAATTTAAATGGCCAGAAGTTTAAGAATGAGATTTTTGTGACAGTGGTAATATTGAACACGTTGGAAATAGAAAGAACATACCTTAAAACCAAATTCAGATTGGAGAAAGTGAACCATTTCTTTTGGCCGCAAGATAGCACCGTGAACCATTAGCTGCGGAGCAAAAAAAGCACCCACAACAGTAGAGCACATGGTCCTGTGCTTATTGACTCTCAAATCCAACTCACATGTATGGGGTGTTCGCCAATGTGTGATTCGCCAAAAACCCTTTACACAAGGAGCAGCAGACCGCATACGAAATTGACATCTATCAGGGTACTTGCAATGCACATAATATTTCGTTCCACTTGAACGCTCAACAGAAAACTCATACTTATTGGTCAAATGATAAAGACCAACAACATACATCAAGGTCTGTTTATCAACATACATAGCACCTAAAGCCAAATCATCGCTACTGAATTTCATTTCAAAGTCACCCTCAACATTACCTTCCGGAACAGGTACAATTGCTTTAGACAATGGAGATAGATTCTTCTCTCCTTGTTTCGAAGTCTCTTTATGGGGGTGGTAAATACTACGTGGGGGTGATTGAGTAGTCAATGGAGGCACAAAATTAGTATTGTGCAGGAATGGATGGAAAAGAGGAGCAGACTCAGCGTCATTATAAAAGGAATCATATTCATAGCCATCCTCTTCATTCAAACTGTCACTACTAACAGCATCATCATCGGGTTCAAAGTCATCATCTTCATCATCGTTGTCCTCTCCAGATTCACAATGATCACCAACATAAGACTCATCAATTGATGACTTCTCCGCATGTTTCCTTTTATGTTTGGTGCCATCTGTTTTAGTGCATTCTTTCAAAGGTGATGCAACAGTAATGTAGAATTTCCTAACACCATTCTCTAATGCAAAGTTGAGCTCAACATCATTAGTGACATTAAAGCGAACACAAGTACCATTGTCTATTGGAGAACCCACCAAGCAAGATACTAAACATAATCCCAAAAAGTGTTGAACACCGCCAATGTTTGACTGAATTTTGCTTAGGAAATCTGGAAATGAACGCTCAACAATGGATAATAGCAACAACAACTTGTCACCACCTTGGTACAAGTCATTAATCCAAACACCACCAAAATGAACTATAACTGACGTGAAATCCATCTGATAAAGTTGAACAGAAATAAACCAAATTAAAAATTGATATATATCAAAACATAATGGGTAGACAAAAAAAGTCTTTCAATGGAAACAAGTAATGGACCCAACCATTCTGTTTTCATAATGTATATCAATCGAAAAAATGGAAGAAACAACAATATAAACCCCATTTGTCAATTAAAAGAATGGCATCCACCCACAACATCAAATAATTTATATCACGCAAATCCTGTATACGAAGACCCAAAAACAACAATCTAAAACTAAAAATAGAATGTACCGATGTGGTTAAGTATATTACGAGAATTAATCGAACAACATACCTGATAAAGATAGGGGATAGACGACGCAGATTAGAAGGAATTAGAATCAAGAATGTGGCAAGTAAGGCTTTTCTCACAATTGAAGAAAACCCACAATTTGAATTTGGGGGTGGTTGATATATTTTTGTGGAATAATGAATTTCAGGTAACTATTATACGTCATTCGTCGAGATCTCGACTCAGTAAAGAAAAAAACGTGTTTTCATGGTCTATATATATATATATATATATATATATATATATACACACACACACACATATATATACACATGTTTTGTTACTGAGCAAATTTGATGTAACCAAGAAATGCAAGTCGTTTTTTTTGTTATTACGCAAATTTTAATAGATTTTTGTTACTGAACAAAATCTTGCAGGAAAGAGTATATTGCAACAAGGATCAAAGAATAGACACATTTTTTGTTACTAATCAAATACTTTAGAATTACTTTCTACTCATATTTACTAAAAATTAATTTCACATTTCTCAATTTTTTGATAATTCTGTAAGATGCATTATTTTTTGGGAACCACTAAAAATCGTTGTGGAAATCACTAACCCATAATTCCAAAAGGCATTTAAAATTGAAGACATATTAACATGTATGCTTGTATATTAAAAATGTGGTTACTAAACCGAAATAAAAGTATATTATTGTCTACACTTAAAAATATGTTACTGCACAAAAAAAGGTAAATAATAGTAAATGGATAAACAAAGAATACAACTTAGCAGGCTCAAATTGATATAAATAATTACGAAGTTACATAACCTAATAAGCGATGTTAGAATTACAAGTAGGAGTTCAAAAACTAACAACAAAAAACATCACTAAAATAGATCCAGAATTCTACTATCTAAAAAGCTACAACAATAAGTGTGATTATCAAAGCACCTATTGCATAATCCTTCCACCGGCACTTCAATTTCAAACCAGATATTTCCTGTCTCAATTCAAAATCATTCAAAGTGAGCTGACCATTAGATTCTTCAACTTCATTCTTTGCACTACGGAGTTGATTACAATCAAATTCTATGACACGAAGTTTATGTTGCAGATCATCCCTCTCCTTACGATATTGAGCAGCAATTGTAGATGCAACATTTTCTGATATAACAATCTTCCTATATGATTCTTGGAGATGGCCAAGTTGTTCCTTATACAGATCACGATCACGACGAAGTTGTTTGATGTAATCACGTTGAATATCTGTAACATTAGGATCAATCCAATCACAAAAGTCACAAACATCCTTCTGTATATTAAAATAAATTTTTCATCAGACAGATAAACACTGGAAAAAGACATCATGCTTTAAAGAAACTATGAAAAAAAATAGAGAATTTTGTACCTCAATATTAGGACAACTTAAATACCTTCCTAGCAGGATCTTCATCAGACTAAGACGTGTTAACCATGGCTTTCAAACCATGTTTACATGTCCTTTCAACCATGGTTCCTGCAAAATATACCATTAAAATGTAAACATGTAAAGGTAAGATTCAAAACGGGAGCATCAACATCAACCAAAATGAAAATATAAGACATTAACCATGAGAAAAGCACACTTAAAAATGTGCCTATAAAAGTATATTCATTTATACCTAATTTACAGACAACAATCTGAAGGACATAATTTGTTACAGCAATCAGCCTACACAAAAAACATGGAAAATAAATATAAATAAAAAATACAAAGATTTGTACAATCAGCCTACATCCTAAAAAAGTAGAAATGTTGTTAAAGCACAAATAGCTAAAATTTGTTACCGCACAAATTCTTTTGGAGCACAAATTTCATTCACAGAGAACATGAATAAGAATTGGTGAAGCAAAAACAAATCGAAAAAAAGGATATATAAAGAAACATATGCTAAACACAATCAGACTGCAAACAAATTAAGGGGAATTTTGTTAAAGCAAAAATAGATAAATATCCAAGCTACAATAGAAACAACATATACGAAGGAAAATGGAGCAAAGAAGTGATTAAAAAAAATAAGATTGTACAAATACAGAGAAAGCACATTTTCAAGGATGATAACCCACAACAATATACAGTCAGGCAAAAAAATACAAATTGAATCGAAATCTAAAAATCGAATCCGGAGAGAAAAGTGTACAATATATTGAGAATTTCAACGGCAAATATGAGTAGCGGGACAGAAAAAAATCGAAACAGGAACAACGATTTTGAGTAGCCATAACAGAAAAAAAATCAAAACAGGAACAGCGATTTTGAGTAGCCATAACAAAAAAAAATCAAAACAGGAACAAAACAGGTAGAAGAGACGGAGAAGATACCGGAATTGTAAGAAGTCAAGATCGACAAACAATTGTAAGCAGACGAGCTCGACAGAATTAAAATTGAGCAAAATAGAGAGAGAAATAGCACAAGAAGAAATACAAAAATGGAAATCTGGATTAGAGAGAGTAAGAGATGAAAATGAAAAGATGAGGATATGAATGGAATTAAAAATTGAATAAGAGGGCAAAAAAGAGAAAAAGTGCTAAATATATAAATTTTTATAAGGGGTGCTAGTTTTTAAAAAAACTATATTAGAAGTGCTACTTTTGGGGATTTTCTCTATTAAAATTAGTTATATTCACTTATTGAAAATTAAATTAGTTATATTCAATATGACCTAAATACCCTTAAAATAATTGAAACATGATAAAAAAATATCACTTCAATTCTGCATTTCACCGAAAACATGGGAAGTGACCGTGTGTTGTATGTGAAATTAGAAAGACAAAGATTCTGTTGATTACTTTATGAATTAATTAGGATAGATTGTTAGAGGTAGGTGAGAGTAGAGTTAAAACCCTAATCCCGCCCACAAAGTTCGACTTTGCCGAATCTTCATTCATGTCACTTAACGCACGTGACATTTATCAGTAGAAGTTCTTCTCATGTCGGGGATCTCCTTTCGAAATCATTTCATAATACTGTTTCTTAAAAACGTCTAAATTCTCGAAGAACCGGAAAGATCTTAGGTTTCGAGTCTACGTTCTCATTGAACCGGGAAAAATTCCTAAAATCCGACTATATTCTTGTGTCCAAAAATTTTCAAAAGAAAGAAATTATCGCGCAAATAATTTCACATAAGATAGTACTCGTACTATCACATAATCACATAAAGTATAAAAATTTATACTTCCATAAAATTCTTATTTTTTTGGCACACAACTCATTCTCATTCTCAATCTCATTTAATACTTGCTCATAAAATTTCTTATTTAAAAGAAATTACATAACTAAAATTGTTTTCTTTTCCTCATTGAGTCGACGTAGCAGGAGGTTGAGTTGACATCTACATTCTCATTCTTAGTGTTATAGTCTAATTCTTATCTTCTACTTGAAAGAAGACTTTGATCTAGAGTATATACAAATACTCCATCCTATGACTCGAAAGAAGACTCGATATAGAGTACGAATAAATACTCTATATTATTACTCGAGGGAAGACTTGTATATAAATACCACTTTGTGATATTACTAGAAGGAATGACTTATAACCAGAGAAGGAAACAAACTACTGCTCCGATACCACTTTGTGGCATTACTGAAAGAATGACTCAGGCTAGAAGACTGACTCGCAACCAGAGCAGAGAACGAACCTCTGCTCAGATACCACTTGTGGTATCACTAAAAGAAAAACTCGTACTAGAAGGTTGACTCATAAGCAGAGCAGAAAACGAACCTCTGCTCTAATACCACTCTGTGGTATCGCTAAAGGAAGGACTCATACTAGAAAATTAACTCATAATCAGAGCAGGAAACAAGCTTTGCTCTGATACCACTCTGTCACAGCCCCAAATCCCGAGGGACGGCAGAAGCCGGGGTGCGACTGGGATTGGATTAAAGAAGCGGGGAAGAGGGGGACAGACTAACTAAACATACATAAAAGATAACATACATTCAATGAACAAGACTTTACTAAAATAAAGGAAGAGTTAATCGCGAAGGATTACTCGAAAAAAGTACTCGAAAGTATCTAAGTTCCAGATTACAAACTTATACTACAGTGGTTCATCAAATATACATGTCCTCAAAAAGATTCTAGAGTTTCGCAGCGGAAATTAAGTCATAGCTAAAGCATCCTAACTCCTCAACTCAACTTCAACCACCGCCGCTCTCGTTGCTTCAACCTGCACATTTAGAAAACACATGCAGGGCTAAGTACAAAAGTACTTAGTGGGCACGATGCCGAAATCATAATCATAAGTATAGATAATTTGGCATTTCATAATTTGTAGCACATCGGGGTTTTATTTGAAATTAGCCCGTGTCTACTAAACATTTTCTGACTTGTTTTCACAATTTACTCGGCCGAGCATTTTCTGGTATGTTACGTTCAAATCTTGACCAATTCTCATTCACCGTGGCTGGTACCCCTCAACAGGGTATCACATACACCACAGGTTACAAAGTGCACTAACTCTGGAAAGCACTTAGCAGCTAACTCAGAGCCGATCGTTAGTTAACCTATTTAGATTAACTCTAAAATCTGGAAAACACGAATGTTAACTCAGATAGGTACAAAAGAACTCACATAAAACATAAAACAGTTCATGCCATAATTATCACTTTGAAAACACAGATATCAAAGTGATAAAGAAAGATTTTCGAGCATTGCTCGTTTTATTTTATATGTAAAAGCCCACCTCAGCGTTACAGAACTAAGTGCGAGCTTCCGTTCTCCTGATCTTCCGTCCTTTCCTTACTGTTGGCTTCCTCCTTCATCGTAAAATAATAATACTTTAAATTCGGTCGTAAAAGATAATCGATCATAGAAAATCGAATTAGGTTTTAGTCGTTTCATTTCTTTAGGCATTTGCATGCTACTAGTTTCATTTTAGTAAACGGGAAACGAGACTTGAACAAATCTCGTTTAGAACTCGAAAGGTCTCATACTCGAATCTTAGGTCAGTAGAGAGGGTATTCGTCAACTTATTATGGCTTAAACGATCGAAAGAAACTAAGTTGCGAAAGAAACAACTTAGGAAAATAATTTCTGCAAAATCAAGCAGTAGTTCTGGGGACTTCCCAGAACAGAGGAATTGGAAACAGGGGATGAGCCCTATATCACTAGAAAGCTTGGAAAGTCTAGTTTACGCTCCAATTTACGGATCTCAAATCCGTTAAACGAGCTAAAAGATATTACAGTTTTCAGGAAGGGTCGCAAAACTGCCGCGCTAACCCTAATTGCTCGATAGAATCGACGTATAACTTCTTAGGTTCGTTCTAAGTTCTCGTAATCGATTTCTCACAAAACTGGACTCTCAAGGCAGTCAACACGTGCTCTCGTACGTGAAGGACTCCTTCTCAAAACTCGTTTCTCTAGCACGACGTTCTAAACATCGTCGTCTCAACTACCAATTACTAAACCAAATTCAAGTTAACAAAATCTCGTTCTAGTTCTCGACTATCACTATAACTCATATTATAATAGCTCGAAAGCTCATGTCGTCAACCACAAAGTTATGCCTTAGTCTATCATGAACATTATTATCTAATTAGAATTCTCTCTCGACTTCTCGGTTATTAATTCCGACCACTTGTTCGTCTCTTACGAGATTTCAAAAGTTATCGGATTTCGCTCAAATTTCACGTCATCAAACATCATCTAACAAGATTCATTTTCATGCATATCATCACTTCATATCATTACTAAATCTCAACTTAAATCGAGTTCTTTGTCTCTTACGACTCACAAAATATTTTTAGAAAATTCCAAATAAATTCATAACAACATCTAATATCATTAACAACATTATTTCATCAACAAATCCTCAACTAGATCAACTACATGCAAACCCCTATTTTCTCATAAATTTCGGTATTATCATAATATTAAAGAGGGTGATTTTCTTCATTAAACATCATCATTAATCCCTTAGTCATACCACTATATCATCAATTGATCAAATACAAGTCTAATTACACAATAAATTGAGAATCCCTAATTCAAACCCTAAACCCTAGAATCGGTCCTCTTCAATTCTTAGGGGTTTCGTTCTCTTTTTGTTTTAATCCTCAATCGAACACTTCCTAAGCATGATTATACCATCAATTGAAGAATTCAATCATCCTACACATTTCCCCTAATTTTCGGTACACAATAGTAATTAGGGTTCTTGGATTTCATTCAATTTTAATCCCTAAATATCATATCTAACACATCTAATTACACTAATCGAAGATCAAACATCTAATTCATCCACCCAAGATTTCGATCCAAAAGAAAAAAGAAAAGAAATGGATTTGGAATGGATAGGTCAAGAGAGGAGACAAATACCTTGAAGTTTAATGAAGGCAGAATTAGGATTCGATGGAGGATGAATAACTTGTGTGAAATCCTTGCTCCAAGAACTTGAAGATCTTCAACAATGGTGGAAAGATGAAAAATGGGAGAGAGAAGAGAGGGCTGCCGATTTTGGGGAGGGAGAGAGTGAGAGAGATGACTAATTTGTATGTTATAACTTAATAGGTGTAAAGTTATATTTAAATATCTAATATGGTGAGTCATTGCTAAATACTATATAAAATGAAAATATCAAGGTAAGAGAGAGTGGCAAAGTCGGTCATGAGAGGGAAAGAAAAGAGAATTACGCGATTTTCCGACGCGATACGACGTTACGGAAATCGAACGACGAAAAACGTAGCTCGGCACAAAATCGTCTAATTCCGATTCGTCCAAAAATTCTAACGTATTTAACTTAATCGGAAAATAATATTTAAAATTTTAATTCCGACGAAAACTCGGGACGACACTGTCCGAGTTTCGTCCGGAAAATCATAAAACCGAACTTTCTCGGGCGAGTTCGTATCGCGATTTCGTGAATGTAAAAATCAGACGGTTTTCCGTTCTGAGTTCCAGAACTAAAAAGTTTTTGTACGCGATAACCCTAAATACAGTAGTCATCTAACTGACTTCCGTAATTTATTTTTGGAAATGGATTTCACCGTTGGTCTTAGAATTCAAAATCGTAAACTTAGGCGTGCAAAGCCTTTTTTATTATTAACTTTAAATTTTTAAGATCGTACGGAAATTCTGGGGTATTACATCCTACCCCCTTGCGAAAAATTTCGTCCCGAAATTTGCATACCTTCTGCAAAAAGATGAGGATATCTCTCCTTCATCTTCTCCTCGAGTTCCCACGTGGCTTCTTCTTGCCCGTGGTGGTTCCATAGCACTTTAACGATTGGTATCGATTTGGTTCTTAATTCTTGGACTTTTCTATCCAAAATCGATATCGGTTTCTCTTCATAGCTTAGGTCAGATTCATGAACTACGTCTTGCTGACTAATGACGTGCTTAGAATCATAGACATATTTTCTCAATTGAGAAACGTGAAAAATGTTGTGAACACTTCCTAGACTTGGCGGTAAGGCCAATCTGTAAGCGACGGGTCCTATTTTCTCGAGGATTTCATAAGGTCCTATAAACTTGGGTCTTAGTTTACCCTTAACTCCGAATCTAAGGATTCCTTTGGTCGGTGATATCTTAAGGAAAACTTTATCTCCTATTTCAAACTCAAGATTGGTTCGACGAACGTCGGCATAAGACTTCTGTCGGCTCTGGGCTTCTTTCATTCTATCACGTATCTGCCGAACTATCTCAATCATCTCATTTACTGCATCCGGGCCTAGGTTCTTTCTCTCACCTACTTCGTCCCAATAAAGTGGTGATCTACATTTCCTTCCATACAAAGCCTCATACGGCGCCATTCCTATCGTGGCCTGATAGCTGTTGTTGTAAGCGAATTCGACTAAGTGTAGAATTTCTTCCCAATTTGCGCCTCGGTCTAAAACCACTGTTCTTAACATATCAACTAAAATCTGAATCGTCCTCTCTGACTGTCCATCTGTCTGTGGATGAAACGCTGTACTGAAATTAAGCTTTGTTCCCAATTCTTTCTGCATCGTAATCCAAAATCTCGAGGTAAATTTGGTGTCTCTATCTGATACTATGACCTTCGGTACTCCATGCAGACGTACAATCTCTCTAACATACAACTGAGCTAGTTTCTCTGATCCGTAGGTAGTCTTAATCGGTAAGAAGTGCGCTGTCTTTGTAAGCCTATCGATAATTACCCAAATTGTTGTGTTTCCTCTTCTTGACTTAGGCAAGCCTGTGACAAAGTCCATGGCTATGCCTTCCCATTTCCATTCTGGGACATCCAATGGTTGTAGCAATCCATATGGTCGTCTGTGTAAAGCCTTAACTTGCTGACATGCCAAATATCTTTCTATAAACGAGGCAACGTCTCGTTTCATTCCATTCCACCAGAAGTTCTTTCTCAAATCTTGATACATTTTCGTACTTCCTGGGTGTGTTGTATACAGCGTATCGTGAGCCTCACTCAAGATCTCGTTCTTCAGTTCGCTGTCGTCATCAGGAATACAAATTCTGCCTTCAAAAAGGATCGCATTGTCTGGTGCTTCGAAATATCCATCTGGTTTCTCTGTTCTTATCCTTAATCGCAACTTTTCCATTGACTCGTCCTTTCTCTGAGCATTGATGATTCTTTCTCTCAAATCTGGTGTAGCTTTTAATGCTGCTATCTGACTTGTTATCGTAGCTGGCGTGTCGAGCACTCTGATATCCATCTTCTTGAATTCTCGTACTAAAGTTTCTTCTTCTACAAAAAGGCATCCTAACTTCGTTGGAGCCTTATTACTCAATGCGTCTGCTACCAAATTAGCCTTTCTGGGATGATAGTTAATTCCGCAGTCGTAATCCTTGACTAATTCAAGCCATCTCCTTTGTCTCATGTTCAGTTCTTTTTGCTCGAAAAAGTACTTCAGGCTCTTGTGATCGGTGAATATCTCAACCCTTACACCATAGAGATGGTGTCTCCAAATCTTTAACGCATGCACCACGGCTGCGAGTTCTAAGTCGTGGGTTGGGTACTCAACTTCGTGAGGTCG
Organism: Schizonepeta tenuifolia; assembly: GCA_029490685.1. NCBI lineage: Eukaryota > Viridiplantae > Streptophyta > Magnoliopsida > Lamiales > Lamiaceae > Schizonepeta > Schizonepeta tenuifolia. The sequence goes on from CM055958.1 coordinate 58,096,755, forward strand.
AAGTTGTCGTGAAGCATAAGCTATCACTCGTCCGTCTTGCATTAAGACACAACCTAATCCATTTTTCGATGCGTCGGTGTAAACCACATACTCTTTGTTTGTGTCTGGGAGTGCTAATACTGGAGCTGTGGTTAGCTTCTCCTTGAGCGTTTGGAAACTCTTCTCGCACTCGTCCGTCCATTTAAATTTGGTATCCTTCCGAAGTAACTGCGTCATCGGGCGGGCGATCGTGGAGAATCCCTCAATAAACCTTCTGTAGTAACCGGCTAAACCCAAGAAACTTCTGATCTCATTCTGACTCGTTGGTGACTTCCAGTTGTGCATTGCTTCTACCTTGGCTGGATCCACTTTGATTCCTTCTGCCGATACTATGTGTCCAAGGAACATTACTTCCTTCAGCCAAAATTCGCATTTACTGAATTTGGCGTAGAGTTTCTCAGTTCTTAGTATTTCCAACACTATCCGTAGATGTTCCTCGTACTCCTTTTCATTCTTAGAGTAAACGAGGATGTCATCGATGAATACTAAAACGAATTTGTACAAATAGGGGTGGAAAACTATATTCATAAGATCCATGAATACAGCTGGAGCGTTGGTCAAACCAAATGGCATCACTAGGAATTCATAATGGCCATATTGGGTTCTAAAAGCGGTCTTCGGTACGTCTTCGGGTTTGATTTTTAGCTGATGGTACCCTGACCTTAAATCTATCTTGGAGAAGACTCCTGCACCCTTAAGCTGATCGAACAGATCCTCGATCCTTGGCAAAGGATATTTGTTCTTGAGTGTGATCTTGTTCAGTTCTCGATAATCTATACACATTCTCATCGATCCGTCCTTTTTCCTAACGAATAACACTGGTGCTCCCCAAGGTGAGACGCTTGGCCTGATAAAACCAAGGTCTAGCAATTCTTGTAACTGGATTTTGAGCTCTTCTAGTTCTTTCGGTGCCATCCTATATGGGGCTTTAGATTTAGGTGCGGTTCCTGGTTTTAAGTCGATCGTGAAGTCCACGTGACGATCTGGTGGCAATCCTGGTAACACTTCTGGAAAGACGTCTTCGTATTCATTCACAACTTGTACGTCTTGGATGGTCTTCTCGGCTCCTAGCTCTCCGACTAGGTACACAAGATAAGCTGTGGTACCTTTCTTCTTCATGAGTTTCGTGGCTTGAAGGGCTGATATAATTGGTACGCCTCTACCCATTGAAATTCCGTGGAATTCGGTTGGTTCTTTACCCGGGGGTTGAAAAGAGATTTTTCTCTCGTTGCAGAGAATTGTGGCATAATTCTCTGACAACCAATCCATTTCTAGGATTATATCTACGTCCCACATTATCATAACGTTTAAGTTGTTCGCCTTGACCTTAAGAGTTCCGATTTCTAGTTCTAGGTTAGAGCAAACATGCGTGGAAGTAGTGATCTTTCCTGAAGGTGTAGCTACTCTCATAGAATGTGCAGCTCTTACAGGTCTGATGTCTAAGTTATCGGCACACGAGCCAGCAATGAAAGAATGCGATGCGCCAGTATCAAATAGTATCTTAATGGGGATGTTGTGTAGTTTTCCCATACCTGCTAGATTGCCTTTTCCTTTGTGCTGGCCACCCTGTTTGATAGCACATGCCCTCGCATTTTGTTGCTGATGTGCATGCTGCTGGAATTGTTGTTGGTTCATTGGCGGCTGTTGCGGCTGTGCTTGTATGGCTCGGAGAGGTACGGCTTGGAGCGGTTTCGGGCAATCTTTCTTCATATGCCCCTTCTGTCCACAGTTGAAACAATTGGGGGTGCCTATCTGACATACTCCGAGATGGGCTCTGTTATACTTCGGCCAGACAGGAATGGTAACCCTCCCTGGGTTAATTGCTCTCTGGTTGAAGTTTCGTTGCTGCCCTTGTGGCTGGTTCTGTTGACCATTGCCCTTCCATGGTGTGTTCTGCTTATTCCCCTGAATAAACAACCCCGATTGGTTGTTTCCCTGCCACGGCCTCTTGTTGTTATTGTTGTTGTTGTTGTTGTTGTTGCTGCTCTGGCCAGGCTGCTGATAGCCCTGCTGATTTCCCCTTCTCTGACCTCCCTGGTTGTTGAAGTTCTGATTGTAGCCTCCGCTACCTCCGCTACCTCCTCCATTCCATTTCCTCTTTCCCTGATAGTTGCTACTATTGTTGTTATAGTAGCCTCGGTTCTGGTTCTGTGCTGGTGCTGATGCAGTCGGTACAACTTTCTTCTCATCAAGCACGACGGCCTCCATTTCCAATGCTCTTCCCAAGATATCGGTGTAGCCTAGTCCCCCATGACTAGCTAACGCGATTCCCAATTCATGTCACAGTCCTCCTTGGAATTTCTTCGATAACTTCTCCTCGGTGTCTACCAAAGCAGGTGCATACCTAGACAGCTCGCAAAACTTGGCATCATACTCAGTCACGGTCAGCTTTCCTTGCTTCAAGTTGTAGAACTCGGCTTCCTTCTGTGCTCTATACGTCTTGGGTACGTACTTATCAAACAATATTTCCTTAAATTCATCTCACGTGAAACGAGCCAGATGCTCTGTGGGTATCACCTTCTGCCTTGCTTCCCACCAATAATCTGCCGATCCAGTCAGTTGAAACGCGACACATAGCATTCTCTCCTCATCAGTGCATCTGAGGAGTTTGAATATCTTCTCCGTAGATCTCACCCATAGCTGAGCATCGCTAGGGCTGCCCGTTCCATTAAACATCGGGGGGTTTCGTTTGACGAAGAGATCCTCAATATCCCTACGGGATGGTGGTGGAGGTGGTGGTGATGGGGATGGTGATGGTGGTGGGGTAGCATTCTGTTCATACTCTTGTTCTCTGTCGTTCTCTGGTTGACGTCTCCCACGTCCTCTAGGCCTTCCAGGTCCTTGACCTCTCCTATTGTTAACGTTCCTTGGTGGCATTTTCTTTGATCTAAGAAATTTGAAATTCTCATTAGCCTTTTCTGTTAATCGCTCTTAGTACTTACTAACTCGTCTCCAACTTAATCAAGTTCACGGAACGACATATCGAACATAATTCCGATATTAAATTTGTAAACTTTTTAACTTTCGAGTTTAAACTTAAATTTCTCGTCACCCTAATTGCTCGATAGAATCGACGTATAACTTCTTAGGTTCGTTCTAAGTTCTCGTAATCGATTTCTCACAAAACTGGACTCTCAAGGCAGTCAACACGTCCTCCCATACGTGAAGGACTCCTTCTCAAAACTCGTTTCTCTAGCACGACGTTCTAAACATCGTCGTCTCAACTACCAATTACTAAACCAAATTCAAGTTAACAAAATCTCGTTCTAGTTCTCGACTATCACTATAACTCATATTATAATAGCTCGAAAGCTCATGTCGTCAACTAAAAAGTTATGCCTTAGTCTATCATGAACATTATTATCTAATTAGAATTCTCTCTCGACTTCTCGGTTATTAATTCCGACCACTTGTTCGTCTCTTACGAGATTTCAAAAGTTGTCGGATTTCGCTCAAATTTCACGTCATCAAACATCATCTAACAAGATTCATTTTCATGCATATAATCACTTCATATCATTACTAAATCTCAACTTAAATCGAGTTCTTTGTCTCTTACGACTCACAAAATATTTTTAGAAAATTCCAAATAAATTCATAACAACATCTAATATCATTAACAACATTATTTCATCAACAAATCCTCAACTAGATCAACTACATGCAAACCCCTATTTTCTCATAAATTTCGGTATTATCATAATATTAAAGAGGGTGATTTTCTTCATTAAACATCATCATTAATCCCTTAGTCATACCACTATATCATCAATTGATCAAATACAAGTCTAATTACACAATAAATTGAGAATCCCTAATTCAAACCCTAAACCCTAGAATCGGTCCTCTTCAATTCTTAGGGGTTTCGTTCTCTTTTTGTTTTAATCCTCAATCGAACACTTCTTAAGCATGATTATACCATCAATTGAAGAATTCAATCATCCTACACATTTCCCCTAATTTTCGGTACACAATAGTAATTAGGGTTCTTGGATTTCATTCAATTTTAATCCCTAAATATCATATCTAACACATCTAATTACACTAATCGAAGATCAAACATCTAATTCATCCACCCAAGATTTCGATCCAAAAGAAAAAAGAAAAGAAATGGATTTGGAATGGATAGGTCAAGAGAGGAAACAAATACCTTGAAGTTTAATGAAGGAAGAATTAGGATTCGATGGAGGATGAAGAACTTGTGTGAAATCCTTGCTCCAAGAACTTGAAGATCTTCAACAATGGTGGAAAGATGAAAAATGGGAGAGAGAAGAGAGGGCTGCCGATTTTGGGGAGGGAGAGAGTGAGAGAGATGACTAATTTGTATGTTATAACTTAATAGGTGTAAAGTTATAGTTAAATATCTAATATGGTGAGTCATTGCTAAATACTATATAAAATGACAATATCAAGGTAAGAGAGAGTGGCAAAGTCGGTCATGAGAGGGAAAGAAAAGAGAATTACGCGATTTTCCGACGCGATACGACGTTACGGAAATCGAACGACGAAAAACGTAGCTCGGCACAAAATCGTCAAATTCCGATTCGTCCAAAAATTCTAACGTATTTAACTTAATCGAAAAATAATATTTAAAATTTTAATTCCGACGAAAACTCGGGACGACACTGTCCGAGTTTCGTCCGGAAAATCATAAAAACGAACTTTCTCGGGCGAGTTCGTATCGCGATTTCGTGAATGTAAAAATCAGACAGTTTTCCGTTCTGAGTTCCAGAACTAAAAAGTTTTTGTACGCAATAACCCTAAATACAGTAGTCGTCTAACTGACTTCCGTAATTTATTTTCGAAAACGGATTTCACCGTTGGTCTTAGAATTCAAAATCGTAAACTTAGGCGTGCAAAGCCATTTTTATTATTAACTTTAAATTTTTAAGATCGTACGGAAATTCTGGTTTATTACATTATTCGCGCATGCTTGTGAGATATGACATTGCATCACATGCACTGGTTGAAGAATATGGGTTGACTCAAATTTTTGTCCCATATCTTTGTATTACTCAATATTCTTCATATATCATCTATATATATCTTCAATTATTATCATCAAATCCCGCCCATCACGCCAAAAAAAAACCCTAAATCCCGCCCTATATACAAGTCATCGTAACACCTCCACCTCCTCCACCCTTCACCGTGCAAAAATCCTCCACCCTTAACCGTCGAAAAACCTCCCACCTCCACTCCCAAATAAAGAGAAAACAAGCGGCGGCGAGCGGGATCTTCGTTCCCCACCTCCACTCCGTCCTCAACATGTCTTTAGAGGTTAGCAAATTTTTTTATATTAATTAATATTTGTTGAATTATTAGTTAAATTATTAGTTGAATTATTTGTTGAATTAATTGTTGAATAATTTGTTGGTTATTGTTTGCGTTTCGATTTTGTGAGTACAAAATTAGATTCTATGTTTTAGGTTTATAGTATAGTTTATCCCATATTAATAAAATTATATGAAATCTCACTCGTAATTTACAACTTTTGTTGGTTATTGACTTCTAAAGTATACCAAATTGAGTAAACACTAAATCCCGCTCGTAATAAGAAGATCCCGCTCGGTCGGGTTATATATCCCGCTCGGTCGGAATTTTCTGTGTGACCCCTATGTCTGAGCGGGATCTTTGTTTTTCTATGATGAAATTAATTTAAAATTAACAATATATAATAATTTTTATTTTAGTCGAATAATTTAGTGGTTAAAAAAATTAGTTTCCATTTGTGTAGAAAATTGTAAATTCGCTTTATTTTTTAAATTATGCGTATATTTTCACGTAATTGGCATGTAATTTTCACGTAATTGGCGTGTAGAAAAGATTATGTGTGGATTTAAAAAATATGCGTATTTAAATGTAATGAATTTTTATTTGTGGATTATTTTAAAAAGATGCGTAATTTTTTTTGGATTATCTTTCGAATTATTTTCTATTTTATTTGTTATGAATTGTTATTTTGACTTTGTGCATAGATTACATACAAGAGGCCCGACTCTATCAACCGTAGTTCGACTATTAGCACGTATTATAGGATTGGTGTTTTGGAAGATGTTAGAAGGGTTTTTTATGAGGTAGGTGGTCAAGAGTTGGTCGATAGATTTATAAATGGGTGCTATGGGCATTTTGTCTAACCCGGGGCAGAAATACGGGATGGCTGTGCATCACGTACTGTCACGTGAGATCAACTATCCATGTTCTCAGCCTCACGAGATGTGGTTCCATATCAACGGCGTAAACCTCTAATTTTCTATTGAAGAATATGCCTTGGTGACTGGTTTGAACTTTGGCGAGTCCAGCTTTAATCCGGCGGATGACCACGATTTATCGGATGTGGAGGTTTATCGACGGTTTTGTAACGGTATGCCTATCACTGGGAATGCCTTACTGGAGCAATTTAAGAACACGTGGGTGCCCATTGCCGATCGAAATGGTGATCTATGTGTTGATTTGTACCTCTGCGCGGCTCACGTTTTAGTGGCGTACGTGGTAATACTCGGTAGAGACATGAAGAAATTTGTTCCACAGTGGATTTGGAAATTGGTTGATGATTTGATTTTGTTCAATAATTTTCCATGGGGAGCATATTCATACTTGAATTTGAAGCACTACATCACCAATGTGCAGAATACAAAGAAATATCACTTCTATTGTGCAGTGTGGGCTTTTCATGTGTGGTCTCTAGAAGTCATACCAGATTTAGCGGAAGCCGCTGCGAGACTTGATGACCCGACCGGGGCTCCCAGATGCCTTAAATGGAGGTTTAGAAGCAGACCTACAACAGATCTTGGACCACTTTTTCTCAACTGGTAATAAATTAATTTTTTGATCTCTTAATACTTTGTTGCTCTTATACAATACGCCGTATTTAATATCCATTTTTTTTGTACAGGAGCCCAATTTGACACCAATTGCTGTTTCTGACGACGATGACTTTTTACTGGCAGTCGACTCAATATCCAAATGCTCTCAATATTAATTTTGTCCCGCCCAGCAATCCGCTAAGGGATGGTGAGCAGTTTCCTCATCGTCCCCGTACGGAAGCAATTTTCGATGAAGAGGCCAACCCGACACATGAAGCTTCAAGGCCCAGACGATCACATGGAGCAGGTGCTAGCTATGTCGAGGCAGACAATTCAGACGAGGAGCCTCAAATTCAGCCCCAAGATAAGGGGAAGCGTACTCGCAAAACTGCAAAAGCTGCATCCCAACAAGCTGCATCATCATCTTCCAGCAGTGGGGCCGAGCACCACCGCCGATACAATGATCGTCTTTGGATGAGAGAGGAATTGGAAAGATCTGAGGATCGGCTCCTGGATAAGATGGATAAGAGATGGGTACCTCGGTTTGCCAAGTGGTTTGGGGACTTAATGGAACAAATGCGATGTGGAACATCTTGACGTTCACCTGCATATCAACCCACAACTCGGCCTCGGCAGGATCCCATCTTCCACTCACCACCACCAGAGCCCACCACTGTGCCCTTTACTACCGCACCCAGTTCCATCCCATATACTACTGAACCATTCACTGTGCCCTCTACTTCCATCCCATACAGTACTGAACCATTCACTGTGCCCTCTACTACCCCGTCCAGTTCCATCCCATACACTACTGAGCCATTCACTTCGGCCCGATTTTCTATGCCTGAATTTGGTACGGCATATCGGCCGCAAGGACAGTTCGGTAGTACGCATCATAATCCGTCTGGCCATTCCATGTTTGGTAGTGGTCATCAGATAGATATGTGGAGCCACTTGGGAGAGGTAATGTAAAGTTTTTATTATCAAATCTGTTTTGTTACTCATGTTTGACTTATTTTAATACTTTGTAATGTAGTTGATTGGAAGCTCGTTTCAACAATCACTCGCTGAAGATCGTTCCCAAATGCAACGATCACAAGAAGTGCCAACTAGTGTTATCCCTGCTTGATAGGACCGGCCTCATCTTGGGCCTGGCCTAAGGCCCAATCTAATTGGACCTGTACTTTAAGCTCGGCCCATAGAGCTCGACCCAGACGAACTACTACCTGTCTTGAAGACCAAGTAATGAAGCCCTACCTTGGAGAAGAAGGAATCAAATTTCTAAGGAGATTTGGATATGTACAAAGAAACAAGATATGTATTAGGAATCCTAGGAGGATTAGGGCTCGATTCAAGGCCTATATATAGTCGATAGATTAGACGATCAAGTATTCATTGTACTCTCAAATATAATAAAAGCTAGATATTCTCTCCCGTGGACGTAGATCTTGTTGATCGAACCACGTAAATACCTGTATCATCGTATTACTATTGTTTTTAGCTACTCTTGCAAACCCTAGATTTATCACTGCTATCCCACTTGATCACCATCATTCTGAAGAGGCGGCCGTTAAACAGCCTAAACGGAAAGGGCTTAGAAAGAAAAAGCTTGCAGCCTCAGTTTCTACGCTATTTCAAGCCGAAGTTGCATCGATCCCACTAGCAGATGAACTGGTTGAGGAATTTCAAAAAATTTGCAACGGTCTCCAGGATACCACGATGCTTCTTGAATATAGTGGTATACCACTTGAGCACTCATGGTTTTTGGAGCTTTTAAATCCAAAAATGAATATCCTTGCCGGGGTAAGTTAATTTGTACCCTGTTAGATGGCTATCATTAAAATTTGTTATTAATTTAATGTAATATCTAACAATTTTTTGTAGGCCGTTGATTTGTACTTAATGAATCTGCGCCTGCGATTGAAGGCAGATAATGGGATGAAGCCTGGTGTGACATGTAGGAACATCGTCATCTTAGACACGAGTGTCTTCGTAAGTAGCTTTTTACTATTAATGAAACAACACTGTCTTGTTGGCTAAACAAGTTTTTTATATTATTGATGAAACAGGGTTCGCTCGAAAATGATTGGACTATGGGAAAAACCATTCACCCTCAGTACCAGCCTCCCCCAAGCATACTATTTACCATCCAGGGAAGAGAAGACGCTGGAGCATCACATACCTCAATGTTTGATGCAACACAAGTAAGTGAATTTAGATTTTTAAGTAATTTGTTGAAAACTATTTGTGATAATGTAGTAGATTTAATTGAGTTATGCTTCCATGTCCATTTTGTGAAGGTCATACTAGTGTGTTGTGTAAGTACACACTTCGTGACGGTCTGTATTGACATGTTGGCATGTACGGCGACCTTGTACGACTCCATGTACTATAACCTTGATGCGGAAGTGCAACAAATGCGATTTGATAGGTTGAAACCACTGCTACACTTATGGCCTGTAGTTCTTAGCCATGCCTTCTATTGGAAACATCAACGTATTGGGCGCACCCGTATCAATGATCCATTGCAATTGGTAGTGGCTGACATTGATCATCAATTTAAGCAAAGAGACAGTCACAGTTGCGCTCCATTTGCACTGATGCAAGTTGAAAGATTGATTACTGGACGTCCATCCATATCATGGGGCCAAAATCGCACTACAGCATATAGACTAAGGATGGCATGTGCTATATATGAACTTTGTCGACCAGCGTAAGAGCTAAGGACCACTTTTTTTTTATAATTGGAACAATGATTATTGTAATGAATTTCGACATTTAGACTATATTTATGTTATGATTTAGTTTGTTTTAGTAATTTTGGATTTTTTCATCATATAATCCATGCATTTTCTTGTTTTGATTAAAATTAATCACCCAAATATTTAGTTACGATTTTTTTATCAAATAACACATGCATTTTTTAAATGTGATTAAATTTAACATAATAGTAGTAAATTATTCATTTTCCAGCTCAGAAAAATTGTATAAATTGAATAGATAAAGATCCCGCTCGAGTTATATAGAGACCCCACTCTAGCGGGATCTCAAAAATATTCAAGAAATGCGAGCGGGATCTTCACCTACACGAGTGGGATTTCAATTTTGCAATCCAAAATATATTTTTTTGTGAAATTAAAGTTATATATGTTTAGTTACGATTTTTTTTAATCAAATAACACATGCATATTTTAAATGTGATGAAATTTAACATAATAGTAGTAAATAATTCATTTTCCAACTCAGAAAAGTTATACAGATGGAATAGACAAAGATCCCATTCGAGTTATATAGAGATCCCACTCGAGCGGGATCTCAAACATATTGAAGACATGCGAGCAGGATCTAATATTTCACGAGTGGGATTTAAACGTTGTAAACAAAAATATATTTTTTTTAAATTTATTATATATATATATTAAGTTATGATTTTTTTAATCGTATAAGGTATTCATTTTTTAAATTTCATTAAATTTAATTTTCTAGTAATAAAAAATACATTCACCAACTCAAATAAATTATATGAATTCAAAAAATATAGATCCCGCTCGAGTTATGTAGATCCCACTCGAGCGGAATTTCAAAATAAATCCATCTTTTGCAAGTGGGATTTACTATTTCACGAGTGGGATTTAAAAGTTGTAAACAGAAATATATTTTTTTTAATTTAATACATATATATATATATATATTAAGTTATGACGTTTTTAATCGTATAAGGTATTTATTTTTTAAATTTCATTAAATTTAATTTTCTAGTAATAAAAAATACATTTTCCAACTCAAATAAATTATATAAATTCAAACAACATAGTTACGATTAATAGTAGATTGTTAAAGCTTATTACAATGTCTACGCGTATGACCTTCTTCACGATAATTACCACATCTCCTCGGACGTTGATTAGTCGATGATTCTGCTTCTTGCCTTGTGGTTTGTCTCCGGCTAGTTCTCTCCAATGCAGATGTTCGCCGATTAGTTCTCGGTCGTCCTGCCTGTGAAGTGATTACGGGAGGCAAGACCAAGATATTGGCCACTAGAATTGAAATATCTCAATCCTCTACATGTGGAACACGATGTGTAGGATATTGATAAGCTTCGTCCCAAGCTTCTCGTTTGTAGTACCATTGCACATACTGGTATACATCATCAGCATTTTTCTACAATTTTTAACAAATTAATTATAATTTTTTATAATTTTAATTATAATTTCATATGGTTATGCAAATTGAAGCAATAAAACATACCGGATAGCAGCAAAAGCATGCAAACAAGGCAATTCATCATCTTGAAATTCACAACATGTGCAATTGTGTAAATTGAGATCAACTTTCCAATTTCTTCTACCATCACCCACGTTGAACACCAAGCCGATTCCACCATTCGTATTGTACCTAAATGACTTATTCATTGATTCTGTCATCTTCTTAGCCGTCTCTTGAGTGACAACTTCATCGTCCCCTTTGGGCAAATTTCGTCTCTCATCGAACCATTGCTCGATGATATACCTTATAGCGTCAAGCATTGAGCATATAAGGAGACCACGAGCCCATTTTACTCTATGATTCTACACTTCTGCTGCATTTGAAGTGAGATGGCTATAACGCGGCAATGGACACTTGCATCGAGCCCACTTCTCTGGTCCAACTCTCATTAATTTGTCGTATGCGGCTTGGCTCTCTTGTTGAATAGAGGCCATTGCCTTATCATAAATTGAAGTGCGATATGCAAAAGCAGCTCGTTCGTACAATCTTACAACAACTTTCCCATAGCACGTCAACTTATTCAGCAAGTGATAGTAGCAAAGACCGTGAACTGCATTTGGAAACACTTCATTGACAGCGTTCGCTATAGAGACATGTGCGTCAGAGACAATCAATGTATCTCTAAGCTCACCATATGCCATTTTCAAATGGGTTAGAAACCATCTCCAAGATATATCATTCTCGATTGGGCCAACACCTATCGCCAGTGGAAAAACATGCTCGTTGGCATCCTTCGTCATAGCGACAAATAAAATACCTCTATTCTTGCACTTGAGATGAGTGCCATCTAAAACTATCACAGGTCTCATATTGAATGGATACGCGAGTCTGCAGGCGCCGAGAGCCATGAACAAATGCTCAAATCTCCCATCATTTCCAACCTCAAGATCAGTAAGTGTGCCGGGATTTGATTCTTTGAGCATGTAAAGATAGCCAAGCAATAACTAAAAGGATTCAACATACCCTCCGTATATGCTTTGTATTGCGTAATGCCGTGCTCGCAACGCCAAATCATAACGGGTGATGATACCGAACTCGCATAACATCTCCTCCATAATGGCCTTTGGCTCCATGATTTTACAGTTGGTTCTGATTTTTCGCTCCACGTAAGCTGCAACAACATTCATCTTGATTTTCCTCGGAGCAGCACATCGTAGCTGACGGATGCATGAATGCTCAGGAATGAACTTGTGTATTATCCAAGTATTCGTTCTACGTGAGGTTGCACACAACTCAAATGGACAATTCGGATACTTGCATAAGACCTTCATTCGAATATAATCTGATCTCGGAGTTTTGAATTCAAGTCCTCTCTCCATGTGCCACGTTTCGACTACAATATTTATCTCTTTTTTGTTGTGGAAAACAACACCAACACGCAACTCATCATCATCTGTCGGGTCAGGATCACGTGCTACGAGAGAAATCGTAGCATCGGGTGGAATCACCGGAACTAACCAGTTGGTTAGATCGCACGTGTCCGTCGTTGCACTGGGACGAATCCATGCACTGTGCTCCACCATAGTAAAATCGCGTAAACCTTCCTCAGTTCAGTCTTCAGATGCTTCACTATCAGTTTCAAGATCAGCACTATCAACATCTTCATCGTCTGAATCCAACTCGACAGTGCATTGTGGTTCATCATCTTCGTTGTCTGGAACATGACAATCCGGAACAACAGGTACGTGATATGTGGAAGTCGCTTCGTAATTATACCCACTAGGATATAAGTTGGAAAAGAAATCTTGGGAATTGATTTGTTGTTGGATACGCTCCATTTCATCAGAATACGTATGCCCTTGGTCGTATTAAAATGATGACGGCTGCCCTTGGTCGAATTGAAATGATGACGTCTGCCCTTGGTCGAATTGAAATGATGACGGCTGCCCTTGGTCGTATTGAAAGGATGACGCCCCAGGTTCTTCGAAATATGGAACATACACATCTATGTGGCTGTGGATGAGATACACGATTGGACGGGACTCCATGCTCAATTGAGCAAATTGTTGATCTGTGCTCAAGAGAATTTTCATAGTGTGTCCACTTCGAGCATGCGATAAATAATACATTTCGTATCGAGTGCTCATCGAATTTTGACGCATTAGCACATCGATGTTATATTTCAAATTGATAAGAGCTGGGGTGGCAGCAAGAACTTGAGTGATCGATTATGAACAACCCACATACTCACAATCGTGTCATTCTCCACCATATTTGATGTTGCAATATTTCCATTCTTCCATATTCTGAAATATAAACACTACAAATATGAAAATAAGAATAATTAAAAATGAAATATAAAAGATCCCGCTCGGATAATTTGTACATCCCACCTCAAGTGGGATCTTCCTTACCAAGCGGGATCTGACTATTCACGAGTGAGATCTACTAAGGATGAAATCTTAAATACAATTGAAACTCACCTTTTTTGAATTTGTTGATCAAATCTGAAATCCTTCGACTAATACGAAATTCTATTTTTAACTGATAATTTTTTATGAGGAGAACAAAATATTTTGATGGTTGTGGTGTTTGAAGATTCATCTCTGCTACCACTTATATAGAATTTATTCATACATTCAAACAATTGGGTGAGTGAAATTGTACAAATTCACGTGAAAGTAAAATTGTTACATCAAATGTGAAATTTCAATCATTCACGTGAATATTAACAAATGAATTTTCACATTCACCACTGTCGATACTATCACTCTCAGTTGTACAGTACAATTATTATCACATACTATATAAAATTATTAAATTCTACGAATTAAAATACAAATGAAATCCAAAAAATATGTAAACTATATAAAAAAATAAATAATGTTATTAGTTGCAAAATAATTATATATCCCGCTCGTACAAACTTAACAAAAATGAAGATCCCACTCGAGTGAGATCTTCAATAATATCTAGTGGGATCTTCATTTCTTGTTAGAACACACGAGCGGGATTAGTGTTTAATTTACAATTCATAAATTTTTGCTTATTCTAATATAGTTTACATATATTTTCATTTTAATTTAAATCACTTAATAGTTATTCAATTTTATTATATAATTAATTTAATTAAAAATTGAGTAATTAATTAATAATTAATTTCTAATAATATTTAGCTTTACGAACCAAAAGATCCCGCTCAAGAATTCGAAGATCCCGCTCGAATGGGATCTTTAAAAATCTCGAGTGGGATCTTCCAATATATAATAATTAACCGAGCGGGATTTTCATTAATTTGTCAAATTGATATAATTATATTTAATGTTATATATTATACATATTTTTGTGTTTTTATTTTAATAAGTTAATTAGTTATTACGTATTCAATATTATTATATAATTAATTTAATTAAAAATTGCGTAATTAATTAAGAATTTATTCATAATAATATTTATCCTTCAAAATCGAACGATCCCGCTCGAAAATTAGAAGATCCCGCTCGAGTGGGATCTTCAATAATCTCGAGTGGGATCTTTCAATATTTTACAATTAGCTGAGCGGGATTTATATAGATTTAGCAATTCATATAATTTTGGTTATTTTTGTCTAGTTTAAATATTTTTTGTTTTTATTTCATATAATTTTGGTTGTTTTTGTATAGTTTACATATAGTATCGGAAGATCAGTATTGAGTAAACCCTAGACAAACTAATCATTGCAACACTAATTATCTAATTATTGACCACTTTTGCTAACTTCCATAGCCTAACATCACAATCATTTTCGGTTAATGAGTGTCAAAGTATGAAACAAGTCAAATCGTACCTAATGTGTAAGAGATATAATATAAAAAATACAACATCAAGGATAAATTGGTCTCTTCATACCAAACATGGACATAACTAATTTATTTTCCAACAAGTGAATATAACTAATTTAAAAAAAGTGAAATTGGATATATTTGACAATTAAGACATATTTTTTTGTTCACTTTTCAAAAAGGATATTTTTACACCTGTATTTAAAAAAAATCAAGTCTTTTTTCTTGTTAATTGTAGCTTAAATTAGAGTTCAATATTAGGATCGAATTAAGTATTTAATAGCTTACAATTAATTAAAACATGAGCGGATGATGAATGATAGTTTAATTTTATACAATTAAACTTTACTATTTCAATGATTCATAACGAGAAGGCCGATTTTACAATATTTCCAATTAACTAGGTCACTTAAATTAAATTACCACTATTTTAGATAGTTTTCAATATTATACAGGTCTTCTTAACGTATCCAATATTCAAGAATATTTATGGCTATCATCGTGTTATATATTTTAATAAATTTATACTATTAAATGGAGGGATAATATTATGAGGTATAAATTTATAATTTATTGTGGGACTACAAAGTTTTATATCTTATTTGGTTGGTGTGATAATATATTTCTTTCTACTTTCAATGAGGACCACAATGTTTATATCTTGTTCACTTTGAATGAAATTGATTGATAAAAGAGGAAATATTTAAAACACATGGGAGATATGACGAGCCCAAATTTTGTGCTCTTTTCGAGTCTTGTTATAGCTCTAGATTGAGTCGTTTTGTGTCTTTTTGTGTGTCTTTAGTGTCTGGGATGACATATTGTGAAGGCAGGAACGAACAGGGCAAACAATGAGGAAATAAAGCAGAAAAGGGCAACAATATATGACCATATTCCTCGAGAGAGGTCTAGGCACATATACAATGCACTTTGGGCAAGGAAATGGAGCATGCAACTTGGGCAAAGAAGCGCACATTCAACACTAAAGTTGTTCCGCTTCACAACCTGACCAAATCAAGTACCGCGTGGGATCTGGTCATTAGGCAAGGAGAGAAGTGAAGAAGGCAAGGCGCAAGGCAGAGCAGAGAAGAAGAAGTGCACGTCTTGGGCACAAAGGCATATGAAGTCAAGCATTTACGATAGAAGAGTATGGAGCAAGAAAAAGATCAACCAAAGAGGAAGAGTGGGGGGAATGTAAGAGATCAACCTTATCCAAGTAGCGGATAAGGAAGGAATTATTTCCTTCCTTATCCAAGAAAATTCGTCCAAATCAAATATGTTAAATAAGGAAAGTTTCTTGGTCAACAGAAGCTGCTAGAAGACAGCTGGCAGACAACTCGCCCAACCCTAGCTGCCAACCGACTTACCTAATAGGCTTAGCCTCCAGGACCCACGAATTTCACATTTATAAATACTTCTAGATAGGAAATCAGATGTATGTTTCAATATCTTGATTATCTCTTGAATCTTTCAATTTGTAATACTTAGTCTAGGGATTACTTTATAGTTTTCGAGAGTTTGCCTCTTCGGAGGCAAACGATCTTTGTACTTTGTTTCCGACGATGTTGGTGTCATTCGAATTTATTTTAATTCAAGTACTTTTTCTATTTTGTTCTTTCTTTTCTTGTTCTTTACTTTATGCCTAGGTAGTTATATGAATTTGTGCTTGGGCAAGACGACGTTGCATAAGCATTAAATCTGGATGTTGATTCGGGCAAAGGGGAAAGTTGTATATATGTGTGTTCTCGAGGCATCGGACAATGATTTCAAAGAAGTTCGGTGGCTACAGGTAACTCGGAAGGCCAACGAGCCCTAAGCACATACGGATTCCTACATCGCACAGAGGGTTATCAAGTGCTGGTCGGACTTGCCTTACGTTTCTTAAGAGCGGGCAAGAATGAGTTGTATGTCTTGGCCTAGACCTACAAAGATGTGTCAACACTGGTGAATGTCGGAGAGAGATCCTCGTTATCTCACTTGTGTCGGAGTAGGCCCATCTAGAACCAAATGTTGCTTGACCAACATGCGCTCTATAAAGGTGTTATGTCGGGGACTTTTGGGCAAGTAAGAGGATTGGCTAGGGTGTCCTTGTCAAGACATAAAATTAAGGATGGAGCTGAGCGGGCTATGTAGCGTACGTGGCGGCGTGATAATGGGGACCCTGCATAGCTTTAGCTTATAACCACTGACATGCATACGCACCATATATCCTTGAATCGATGAAGACATCTTGTTTGTGTAGATTGACTCAACACTCAAACTTAGGTTTGTCTTTATCTT
The DNA here is from genome assembly GCA_029490685.1 of Schizonepeta tenuifolia. Taxonomy (NCBI): domain Eukaryota; kingdom Viridiplantae; phylum Streptophyta; class Magnoliopsida; order Lamiales; family Lamiaceae; genus Schizonepeta; species Schizonepeta tenuifolia. The sequence continues at coordinate 58,113,907 of CM055958.1, forward strand.
TTACTTATGTTTTAGTTTAACTTTTATTTTCCTGTTTGCCAATACGTGTCTGTACAGAGCCCAAACCCTTATTGACACCGTGACCAAGAGAAAGCTACACCAACTCTTCGTGGGATCGACCCTATACTTACCGCTACCTGTTCTTAGTTGTGGGCATAGGAAAATTATAAATGCATTTTGCACGTGACTCAAACGACAGTCACGTCAAGGTATAATATTAAACCTCCATTTTGGAGATATAAATTTATACTCTGGGCAAGGGAAAATAGTCTGCCCGAAACTTTATACATTTTGTCCGGATTTTTCTAAAATCGAAACTAAACAAAATATAAGGAATTAAAATAATATTACACTTTTTTTTTCAGCCTCATTTTCACTCCAAGTGAACACACTCACAGTATATATGAGTACATAAAACGGTAGAGCTAACCTCTCTACTAATATTTTTTCATGCATCATCCACTCATCCGACCTAACCGAAACCTCCCACCCAACCACAGACGTCCCACCACCATGCATTTCTTTGCTCATATTATTTTTTTTCGCTCATATTATCTTCACTAGTATATACTATAAGGAAATTATTCGCTTTAATTCATAATCACTTTCATTATCACTATCATCACTGCCATTACTTTCATAATCACTATCAATTTAATAATTCCTTCATAAAAGAACAACTTAATAATGGATGATTACCGCTTTTCATATGGATCGAGTATTTATATATATGAATAGTCCCTATATAGAGAGGAAGGATCAAATATAAATTAATATAAATTATTTTTTCCGTAGAAGCCTCAAATTAAAAATGTATGGTCATTAAAATATGCTTAGTATATAGAATATATTATTTCAAAAATACATTACGATAAACGTAAATATACATTATTATTATAAATAGGAAAGATCGATCATAATTTATAAGATTGTCTAGAATAAATAGGTATTAATAGATCTCATCTCTATCTATTTGATGGTCCTGGTAACGAGTATCTGGTGTATGGAGAGGGGAGAATACACCAGTTGCGATTTTTCGATTTTAAAATCTTTTCACTGAGTTAACTGCACAAGTCAGTTCGCTCAACAATTGAGAAAGTCAGTTAGAGCTGATCACACAGTCAGATGCACAACTGACTTCTTTGGCTGAAGGTCAGTTGTGTAATCTAACTGAGGTTTCAAAGAGTTAAGCTATGTAGAAGTTGGTGAAAATTAAAGCTCGTTACTTAAACTGAAACCTTTATGAAAACGGGGAAGGTCAAGTTTCCAAAATTTAGTGCAATTTGAAAGAGTGCAGTTTGTATGCAGAGTCAGTTGGTTATGTAACTGAAATGAGAATACTGAATGTAAATACTGAAATTAAACAACACAGTATTTTTACGTGGTTCAGAAATTGTCCTCCTACATCAACGACTTAATTTTCAGAAAAGAATCCACTAGATAAGCTTACGTGTGCTTATCAAACATTTCACTTGGTTTATAGGTACCAAACAACCTAACCAGTATGATTACGGGTTCGAACCAAACCTTACAATACTTTTGCGGGCAAGTGTACAGCCTGATCTTAGATTACGGGTTCTAAGGGACCTAGTCTTAGATTGCGGGTTCTAAGGGATCTAGTGTATGTGATTGTGGGTTCAAAAACAGACTTGAGGTATAGGGGTTGGAGGTTTTTCCAACTATGAAGCCTTCTACACGGAGAGACGTGGAGACTTATTCCTAAGGCTTAGAAACTCGATCTTTTGAAGGAGAGTCTGCTCAGAAATAAATAAGCAAGAACCTAATTTCTAGACTCGATCAAAGAAAGAGCGTTTTGAGAGGCTAGATGAAAGAACAAGAGGAGGGGTGGACACTCGACTTCTATTGATTCTTCGACTTGGTTGTTCTTGCTCTGGAGAGAGTGGTTGTCTGCTGCTTTTCTTGAAGTTGTCTTCACTTCACTCTGCTTGTCTCTCGCTCTCTTCTCTTTCTTGTTTTCTTCAATGTGGAGACCTCAATTTATACGAAGGGAGATCTAATTAGCCATTGGAAAGAGTCGTTTGATCTCTGTCAAAAGTATGGCACTCCTCCTGCTTCACTGCACTTTCCTAAAATGGCAACTATGACTTTCGCTTTTTGCACGTCTCTGTTGTCGGTCCATTTATAGTAAGTTTCCAGCTTACTTGTGCTTCCGAGTATATTTGGATTTGGACTCCAACTCTTCTGTCTTCAAAGTCTTCTCTTCTCAGCTTTGTGACGTCTGACTTCAACACAACTTCTCTTCATGCTTGAGTTGCACGATTCAGTTATGGAGTCAACTGAGTTGTGGTCCAACTGAGTGAGTTCCTCATGAACTGACTTCTTCAGTCTCGCTGACTTCTTCTGCTCGAATCCTGTAAAGATAAAAATTCCTACGCTCAACCAACGAACACTAGCTAAGTTCAGACTAATGGCTTTCATCTACTCGGTTGGAGTCAGTTGGATTTTGGGATAAATCAAAACCTTTACTAATTTTCCCAACACTATTAGTATTAGAGCATGCACAATGCATGGCTCGATCAGCCAAATGAGCCGGCTTGACGTCGATGCCATGCGTTGCCGAACCCCAAAAAATAAGACCTATGTCTTTGGAATGAAGCGGCTTGATGCAACGGTTATACGGTGCGTGTAATGCACGCGCCTAACTTTGCCGATATGGTCGTTGGTTGGGTTGTTGCCAGCCAACGACTGCTCCAACTTCTTTTTTAATCTTTTACCCTATAAATACTTTATCCATCACTCATTTTTCACACTCAATTCATCATCTTCCTCATTTCTCTCTTCAAATTTCTCAAAATATAATGTCATCGGAATCGTCAAGTTTAATTACACTTCCCTCGCCACCGCCGTCCTATGGCACCGATGACAAAGTGTTTTTGATTGTCGGCAAAATAAAACAAAGTGTTGGGCAACAATTCTTGAAAGGATCCAAAAGAAACCGCAGATCGAGATGCAATGTGCATCACTATCATGAGGCTGGTCACGAACGACTAGTAGTGGACTACTTCACCGATGAGCCCCTGTACGGTGAAAGATTTTTCTAGCGCTGCTTTCGAATATTGAGGGTCTTGTTCAACAAGATCGTAGAGACGTTGGGAGCTCTAGTGTCATATTTAATCCATCGGTGAGATGCACTCGGAAGATTCTCATTTACGCCGCTACAAAATGCACAATGGCATTGTGTCTACTTGCAACTGGTAATGCAGCGGATACATTTGTCGAATATCTCAGAATGGGCGATAACACGAGTCGAGAAAGCCTCAAGCATTTCTATAGAGCCATAATCAACGTCTACGACGGCGAGTATCTGAGGAAGCCAAATAGCAGTGACGTCAAACGGCTGTTGAAGATGTGTTTCACCTTATTTTGTGCTTCATTTTGATTTGATTTATGTGTCAAGTGATCTTTCTCTCACTATTTTGTCAGATTTTATTGTTAAATTCATTGGTTTTAGTTAATCTCGCTAACATGTTGGTTTTGTAAGAATTGCACGAGAATAGACGAGAGATAGACAAAAATGAGAAATAATGTGACAAATATTTGAGGAGTTTGACTTGATAGGATTTAAGTACGTCTCAATACGAGTTCATAGGCAAAAACCGTGTGCAAATCGGAGTTCGGACGAGAGAGATATGATCGAAACAAAAAAAGCACGCAAGGCAGGGTCAAGCGATCGCTCAGAACTCCAAGCGATCGCTTGATGGGGTAATTTTGGCAGACAGAGACTGGGGCCAAGCGATCGCTTGACCCTTTAAGCGATCGCTTGGCCCATGGCGGCCTGAAGGCGTGAAAACCTACTATATATATAAGACAAATTTATTTCCTTCCGTCTCTTTTGTCGTTGTACGCGATTTTTACCTAGTTTTTTAGGCATCCAAAACACTTTTTTACATTGTTCTTAGTTTATTGCTTCCATAGTTTAGTAGTTTATTTCCGGATTAACGAACATCAACACCACAGATTCAATTGTAACTTCAGGTTTAATTTTAATTCAAGTTTGTGGGTTTCTTAACTTCTCTTTATGCTTATTGATTTCTATTATGATTTATTTCTTTGTGTTCATTAGATTAGATTTTCATTCTTGCCTAACAATAATTTATGCTTAATTTACCTTCTTACCTAGTTATAAACAAACCAAACCCTTCAATTTTACTGCTTTATTTTTCTTTTCTTTTCTTTTCTTTTCGCAATATGATAATTTTCCTATTAAGTTTTCCTTGAGAGACGATATTCGGGTTAGCTTACTTAATCTACTACACCCACGTTTAATTCCGTGCAACTAAGATTAATTAGGTTGAACAAATTTGGCATTGTTGCCGGGGAAAACTTTAGGCGATTATTTATGTTGCTTTATTTTTATTCTTTTATTTTTTTTTGTTGATTTCGTTTCTCCCCCAGTTGCGTGTGATGTGTTTTCTTGTTTTTGTGTATGTAGGAACTATGGAATAGTCTAGAGATACTGGGGGGCGTTCTTCGGGTTAAAATCCGGAGAATATGTAAGGTTACCAGTCATATTGGACTAATGAGTCGAGTTTTGCGTGGAATCAAAATCAATGGCAGAGTTCGAGTTCAGCATATCCATTCAGGCCATCTTATGAGCAGCAAATGCCGTACTCGCCTCAGCAGCAGTATTTTTCTCCTCAACAACAATACTTTTCTCTACAATACTCGTCTCTGCAGTTGTCATACTCGGAGCAACAAGCTCAATTTCAACCTCAACATCAACAATTTCAATATCCTTCTCTTCGAAAATATTCTTTGGAGGATACAATGAATGCTTTTATCCTGGAAAGCAAACAAGCGAGGGAGTCACAAGGGGATGCACTTGAGCGCCTTTTCACACAAGTGGAGCAGATTGTTGAGACAATGAGTGTGATGATGCAATAGAATCGGGCACAGCAACTTCCATGGCAGTCTCATCAGGCTCATACCGACACTTATCTTAGTGACGGCGAGAGCGATGAAGTGGATGCACACGAGAACACTACCTTTCAAAAGAGCATGAATTATGATGACTATGATCAGGAAGAGTTAACGAGTCCAGAGGCATTGGATGAAGATGATTACCTGATTGAGCCCATAGTGTTAGAGGATGTAGATGAGCTATGCGATCAAGGAGTGAACGATGAGACTGAGTATCTGGTTAAGCCTGTTGTGGTGGAATGTGCAGATGAGCTATGCCTTTCGGATCTGACGGATGGGAAATGGAATGGAGAAGAATATTTGTCGGTGTTCGGGTTTTCCGAGATTATTGCCAAATTTTTCTCTTATTCAGATTTTTATTTCATTCATTCAGAATTGTTCTTTCCTTGGTGCTACTGACACAGTGGCCGATGGCCGTTTCTTGCAGGGAGATTGTGAGGACTGTCTACTGGTAGGACCAGTTGACGTGCGGGATGAAGATGAGCGAATCTAAGCAATGGAATGGCTCAAACTCGAGAAGGAATTTGGATAACATCGGTTCCCGTCGGTTGGCGACGTTAAAACTTAGCGCTGCGTGGGAGGCAACCCACGGTTTGGTAATCGTTATTTTTAGTTTGTGGTGTGTTGCTAGTTTTGTTTGTTTTAGTTATTTTGGTTTTCGTTTGTTTTGTTTTGTTTTGTTTTGTTTTGTTTTGTTTTGTTTTTGTCTTGTTTTTATGATCGCGTTAGGTTGTTGGAGCTTGTTGATAAGCCTTGCGTTGCCATGTCAATCATCCCTCTGTATCACCCTCTATCCCTATCTCTTATTTATTATTGTGACAATGGGGACATTATTTAGTTTTTCTCGTGGGGGGTGTGTTTCTCTTGATAGTTTATCTTGTTTGTCTTTGATTTATTTTATTTCACGATTGAGATGCGGAAGTAGGAATTGAAGTTTATAGTTCATGCTTTGTTATACTTGATTGATCGGGATATTTTGTTATGATTTGATTGATATGGTTGTTGCATTTCGATTTTGGGGCATTTCATACTTGGATGATTGAAGCTTGATGTTTGAGTGTTGGTGAAGGGTGAGAAATCTTTATTTTAAAAAGTGTATCTCGAATAATGAGCTCTAAATGTCTAAATTTGTTTAGTCAAGATGGAAGGCTTCTGCTCTTCTGGGAACCATGAGCATGGGAAACCACATGAGGATACTTTAGATGATCTCTAGATGTTCACACCTCATGAATTTTAGCCATATAACACGACTTGACTTGAGAACTTTTTGTAAAGCCTTTTGTTCGAAATTGTTGTAATTTTAAGGGTTGTACCCCTCTTTCTTGTCTGCTCAATGTTAAATATACTATACGAGAAATGGGTATGGGAAACCACGCTAGGAGGCCGGAATTTCTGTGAGTAAACCTAGTGAATATTGCCCGGAATTGACTTAATATTTATAATATAAGAAATGACATAAAATTTGGGATACTTAAAAGTTTGTTGATATTTTCTCGCCTTGATCTTGCATTTAGATGTTAAGTTGATTGAGTTCTTGTACGGAGGGCAACTCATTTATCTTGTGATGATTGTACTAGATCGATGAATGATGAATTTGTCTTGTGATTGAGAGTTTGTTGAAGTATGAATTGTTTAGTTCAATTTATTACTTTTTCATCTTGATTTGAAATGAGATTTGCTTGAGGACAAGCAAGGTTTTGTGTGTGGAGGGGTATTTCACCTCATTTTGTGCTTCATTTTGATGTGTATTTATGTGTCAAGTAATCTTTCTCATTACTATTTTGTCGGATTTTATTGTTAAATTCATTGATTTTAGTTAATCTCGCTAACATGTTGATTTTGTAAGAATTGCACGAGAATAGACGAGAGATAGACAAAAATGAGAAATAATGTGACAAATATTTGAGGAGTTTGACTTGATAGGATTGAAGTACGTCTTGATACGAGTTCGTAGGCGAAAACTGTGCACAAATCGGAGTTCGGACGAGAGAGATATGATAGAAACAAAAAGGGCACGCAAGGCAGGGTCAAGCGATCGCTCAGAACTCCAAGCAATCGCTTGATGGGGTAATTTTGCCAGCAGAGACTGGGGCCAAGCGATCGCTTGACCCTCTAAGCGATCGCTTGGCCCATGGCGGCGTGAAGGCGTGAAAACCTACTATATATATAAGACAGATTTATTTCCTTCCGTCTCTTTTCTCATTGTACGCGATTTTTACCTAGTTTTTAAGCATCCAAAACACTTTTTTACATTGTTCTTAGTTTATTGCTTTCATAGTTTAGTAGTTTATTTCTGGATTAACGAACATCAACACCACGGATTCAATTGCAACTTCAGGTTTAATTTTAATTCAAGTTTGTGGGTTTCTTAACTTCTCTTTATGCTTATTGATTTCTGTTATGATTTATTTCTTTGTGTTCATTAGATTAGATTTTCATTCTTGCCTAGCAATAATTTATGCTTAATTTACCTTCTTGCCTAGTTATAAACAAACCAAACCCTTCAATTTTACTGCTTTATTTTTCCTTTCTTTTCTTTTCGCAATACGATAATTTCCCTGTTAAGTTTTCCTTGAGAGACGATATTCGGGTTAGCTTACTTAATCTACTACGCCCACGTTTAATTGCGTGCGACTAAGATTAATTAGGTTGAACAAGATGTACGAGGCCCGCCACGACTTTTTTGGGATGCTCGGAAAGCCTCGACTGTATGCACCGGGCTTGGAAAAATTGCCCGAAGGGGTGGGCTGCTACATACACACGTGGTGATCAAGGCGAGCCAACAATAATCTTTGAGGTCGTGTCTCACACGACCTTTGGATTTGACATGTTTTTTTTAGGGTTGCCGGCTCCAACAACGACATCAACATGCTCAACCAATCGCCCTTGTTCGCCGACGTACTTCATGACGGGGCTCCGCCTTGCGGATTCGTTGCGAATGGTCGAGAATATCATTTCGGCTACTATTTGACTGACGGTATCTACCCCGAGTGACCAACATTAGTGAAGGTCCCCCCAAGTCACTACAGACGATAAGTTTGCGAGGTTCAAGAAGATGCAGGAGTCGGCAAGGAAGGACGTCGAACGAGCATTCAGATTTCTTCAAGCACGTTGGGGAACAAGCACGAAGTAGTTGGTGCATTGAATTGGAGAGACAAAGATGCCGAGAGATCGAGTGGTAGTGCACAACCACGATAAACAGTTCCTATTTATTTTGAGAAATATCTCAAAAGGTCAGCCAATTTGAAGGATAAACGTACGAATGCATCACCGCCTCACAAATGATTTTATCGAGCACATTTAAATGCGATTTGGATCGGTACCGACGGAGGATTAGCTTTTGTTTTTTATTTATTTAATTTTTGCATTTTAATTATTGTAATTGTTTTTTTTAATTAATGTTATTTTCATTTTTAGTTAATATTAATTTCATTTTTATTTTTCTACAAATTTTATCCAATATCTTATTACTAATTTTATTACACCTTTTATTAATTCATCCCACTATAGCTAAGTAGCTCATTCTAGGGTCGACAATCCATGAAGCTCCAAAGGGCTCAAAGGTTAGGGATGTTCTTGTATAGTTATATATACCGAAATTTGGCTTTGGATTGAGTTTGCCTATTTTGACTTTTCAACGAGACAATAGGCACGTGATCGAAATGCGCGGTATGATAATGAAACTATGAAAGGAAGATAATGCTGTTTGGCTGGCATGCCATTTTAAGTTAATTAATTAGTCAAAAAGTAAATCTTTGTAAATTAACTACAGTACATACACATACTGCATGTAGCCCTTTATTACCAGTATAAAAACTTCTTCTCCTAATGCAGTACTGAATCCAAAGAGCTAAGAGCATCACTTCATTTCTTGACACACACACACACACACAATATGGCTTCTCCTACTATTTCGATCTTCATAATTTCCTCTTTTCTCATTTTATGTTCAAGCTTTTCGAATGCTAAAACCTCACCAAAACCGAAAGGCTTCATCTTCCCAATCAGGAAAGATGAGACCACCAACCAGTACTACACTAGAATTCAAATAGGTTCCAACATCACCCCATTTAACGCAGTGATGGATCTCGGCGGCAAGTTCCTTTGGTTCAACACGCCGGAATACGAGTCCGCAGCCGACTCGTTCCGCCGCATCCTGTGCGGCTCTGAACAGTGTAAGCTTGTGAGCAACGACCCCGGCTGTGTCTTCTGCTTCGAGATGCAGCAACAACACATGCGCCGATTACGCTCTCAACCCCTTCAGCGGCACCCAGGGCTACAGCGGCCTCGGCCGGGACGTCCTCCGCGCGCGCACCACCGGTGCCGGTGGGACCCAATTTAACGTCAGGGATTTCCCCTTCCAGTTTTCCGACCCCGTCTTACGGGAAGGCCTGGCAACTCCCACGGCCGGACTGGTGGGCCTGGGCCGGACTAATGTCTCACTTCCCGCATACCTGGCGTCGGCTTTGAAGTTTCCCGAGAGATTCGCGCTCTGTATCCCCTCTGCCGGCAGCAATGGGAACCTGATCATCGGCGAGATTGGATTTCTCCACTCCCCTGGTCCGGAATCCCGTCAACACTGGCCCTACCGACCAGATTGGATTTCTCAGAGCTGAGTATTTCATAGGTGTGACAGGCATCAGAGTTGGTGAAAAAGCCCTCGCCTTGAACAAAACTCTGCTTTCAATCGACGACGTGACAGGAGGAGGAGGAACGTGCATCCGAACCTTGAGGCCGTACACGATCCTCCACAAATCCATCTACCAAGCTCTGGTGAAGGAGTTCGTCAAGGCCGCCGGAGCCAAGAAGATCAAGGAGTTGCTTCGATTCGAAGACGATTTCGACCGGACCGGATGTGCCGACGGTGGATCTGATTCTGCAGAATGAGAATGTGTACTGGCGATTCTACGGGTCGAACTCGATGGTGAGAGTGAGCGAGGGGGTGATGTGCCTGGCGTTTGTGGAGGGACCGCCGCCTTCTTTTGGGCCCACAACCGCCATAACTGTGGGAGGTTATCAGCTGGAGAATCATCTGCTGGAGTTCGATGTGTCGGCGTCGGAGCTACGGTTTACCTCATCGCTGCTGCTGCATGATACCACCTGCTCTCATTTTGGAGCTGCCTAGCTAGCTTCGATCGATTGGATGATCAAAATGTGTGGACAGTTTTGTTCATCTCAAATTGTGAACAACAACAACAGATGGAATGTCAATCATGTTTCTTTGATTTCCGTCTTGAATTGTATGAACAACCGCTAAATAACGTGTGTTCGTTTCTGGATATTTGAGTTTGTTTGATTTTGTTCATGTTATTGACTATTGGATATTTGTGAAAACGATATCGCAACTAATTAAAATGATGAAAGTATATTTCACACCTTTATATGGTATATATATATATACCATATAAAGGTGCATAACTAATTTTTGTTCTGTTGTGATATAAAGATATAAATTCGGATAAAATGATATGCATAACTAATAATATATGGATGTTGATTGAGAATGTGATGATTATTTTAAACTTAATTAATTCCATCGTTGATATGATTTTAAAATTAAATTTGTTCGTCATGGCTACTATTATTTTTCTCTTAGTAGATGATTTAGGTCAGGTAATCGTTTCAATTTAATAGATAAGTGGGGGGTTGAAATAATAATGTAGTAGAGCCCGGATCGAAAAAGAAATAGTGTAAACTGCGTTGTTGAAGGAGTGGGTTCACAGATCAATGTGGCATTCACGTTACCTCATTCATGTCTTTTATTAATATGTGTCAGTCTGCTGCCATTTTCATAATGCAACAAAATTGTTATTTAAGTACCACTAGTCTTATAGTTCAATGTTTATTATTATTATTATTATTATTATTATTATTATTATTATTATTATTATTATTATTATTATTATTATTATTATTATTATTATTATTATTATAGCTGTTTTACTTTCATTTGTTTAGTTTCTAATTTAGTTAGTCTTGCTATTAGTATATAGATACATTTTATTTACTCCTATTGTTTTATTACTATTTTTTTCTAGAATAAATTATTTTCAATTTTCAGCCATTGGTTAATGAATTTTTGGGGTATTAGTTAGTAAAATATCAATTTAGTTTAGGATTGAATCTAATCGACACTACACAAAAGTTGAACACTATACAACACGTGCTAGTGAGATTCGATATCATATCTTTCATTAAAGATAGATTTATGGTTGTCTCAACTTGCCACAGTTAAGCCTCATTTCTTTTTCTGGCAAGTAAAATTTATTTAAGCAATGATTGCAACCCAAAAAAGAGACAAAGTTCAAAAGAACCAAAGCGTATGGTACAAAATTACTAGACAATGAATTGAATTGCACGTCTAATTTCCCAATCTATAACAAGAAAAATTAGGATTAAAATTTAAAATTCAAACCCAAAACCTTAGTTTAATTAACTAGATTGAGTCCTACTGCTGCTCAGCAAGTTCTTAAAGACCACGACATTTCTATGATTCCTAATATTCCATGCCACACAAATCCACAATCCTCTAAAATTCTTCTCTTCTTTACAAGCCCCATATGCTGCTCAAGATGAGAGCGATCGGATTGACATGTCCAACGTACAAGCCCAAACCAATTGTGACAACTAATCCAGATATTGTGTGCAACTGAACACGAAAAGAACAAATGCTTTGAAGTTTCGCACTCAATCAAATTAACAAAAAAGGCACCTGTTATCGTGCAAGCGAACACCTCCTTTTGAGAGATTATGATGAGTCAAAATCTTATTCAAGAGAAGCTTCCAATACAATACCGAAGCTTTGCTCGTAGCAAATTTGCACCAATTGGATTTCAAGACTTCATGGATCTTTCTTGATCCGCTTTCTTTTTAATCTCTTTATAACTGGTATTGAGGAGTAAATTCCAGTGCTTTTTGCAGTCCATCTCATCCATCTTTATGTTTGGCTTGGTTTCGTTAAGCCTTATTGGAAGCTAATCTAATGCCTGAACTTAATAACCATAACTATTATATATAAGGGGTCGTTTAGTATTCATATACCAATATATCAGATATCAAGTATGTGTATGGATATCAAACATCAGGTATGGGTATCAGATTGATATTTGATATTCGTGTTTCATATGTTGAAGATATCGATTGATATCAAGTGTGAAGGAAAGTAGAGGTATGAGTCATATACTAGCAAAAAATTGGTACATGAAAATATTGGAAATTAGCATATCAAGTATATCAATTTGATACTCATATACTGCTATACCAAAACACAAGGTATGGATATGAGTTATATTGATACTCATATCTGATATACATATATGGATACCAAACGAGCCCTAAGTTCTTTTTATTTTTTTCATATTTGAATAAATAAAAACACTTAACTTTGTAAGAAGTTTTAATAATTTGATGCATAGCTACTATATGTAATTAAAAACAGGGTTAATTTGTCTAAAATACACCACCTTTTCCGAATTTTTAAAGTTTAACATTACCTTTAAAAAATCTTTATAAATACACCTCCTTTACACCTGTTTGAATTTTAATACGGTGAGATCCTCTAGCGACGAGGCAATTTTTAAGTTGACATGACATTTCATGTTTGACATGACTACATGAATAAGATGGAGCCACATCGTTTTAACAATTTGGATACGAGATATAAACCAGTTCATTTCATTCACCATCGTAGAATTTTACGCAAAATAACACTCGTTTTTTCTTTAAGTGAAAAATGGCGCCGTTTCTTTTGCCGAGAAATTCCATGTGTACAACTCCGACAGCTGCATAAGGCATCATTTGGGAATGTTTGAAACTCATGTGAAAATTCAAACGGGTGTAGTAAAGGTGGTGTATTTATAGAAAAAAATTTAAAATTCATATTAAATTTCAAAATTCGAAAAATATGGTGTATTTTAAACAAATTAACCCTTAAAAATAGAATTACTTAAGGAGTAGTTTTGCCACACAACTATGAAATTGGGGTGGAATTGTCATTATTACAAATATTTAGTAAGAAGGCTTTCAATTTTCAAGAATTTTAGGAAAACAAGTTGAGAAGAGAGAGAAAGAAAGGAGCGAGAGAGATAGAGAAATGGCATCCCAAAAATCGTGGATGCCTTGACACCTCAATCGATTCAAAAAACATTTGGATTTCTTCTAAAAAGTTTCCGCCCTTCGATTTCGCCGGATATGCCTAGTATATATAGTTACATACTAACAAGTATTTTGTAAATTTCAAATTATTATTTCATAAAAAAATAGAAAGGGAGAAAAATGAGTGGTGTGGTTGGCCCGACGACAACCAAACGCAACAGTATGGCCCAGAAGCGCAACTCCTCCACCGTGAAGAGGTCTTCGGGGCCTTCGTCGGAGAACGGCTCCGCCGCTAATGGCACCAACGCCAAGCCCTCCTCCCCTCCTAACTTGTAAGTTTCTTTCAAATAAATAAGAATTGCCAGTCTGTCATGCGTTGCTTTTCGCCCTTTTTTTTTAATCGTTTTCTGGAATGAGATTTGAACTGGATTGTTGTTATGTTGGTGTAATAAGAACTACTTGAAGGTGAAGGTTGAATCTTTGAATGAGATTTGCTGATGAAACAACGTTGAAGCCTCGTAAACGGCACAGCTGATGTAGTATGGAACATATTAGTGGGAAATGATTTGGTTCAGATAACTACATCTTAGATATGGTAATAGTTAGCTGGCTAGACTAATTATGGATTAATGAGAATTTATTGCACGAGCACCTTTTTTAATTTTCCAGTTTTATCAGAAATTTTTGGTGTTTATGGAGGGTTTTGGGGGTTACGACATTTCAAAATGTCACTTTTCCCTAAAAGAGGAATATTAAATCTTTTATGCTTGTATACTCTCATTTGTACTGCCATTGCCTCTCTGTATTACATAGTCTTTGGCATGTCCCCACCATAACCTCTTTTATGCAAACATATTTACATGGTTTATGTTGATAGCCTGTGTGACTTTTTTGTGTACAGCTGTTATGTGATGTGTTTATGCATATTTGCATTTGAAGCTGTTTCTCTCTTATTTGGATTGTATGATTGCCTTGTGTTTGCATGTTTTTCCATCTGTTACACTACAATATATTAAATCTTAAGGTTTGACACATACTAGTATACTACATAATGATCATCACTTCTATTTGTCAGCTTGGTAGCGGTCAATAACTCGACATGACTTAACTTCATTTCTTTGTCTTTATAATTTAATTATGAATATGTTTGGTGATATATGTACATACAGGTCTGGTGCTGGTGAGAGAACAGTGAAGAAGCTCCGATTATCCAAGGCACTCACAATTCCTGAAGGGACCACTGTATTAGATGCCTGTAAAAGGATGGCAGCCCGGCGTGTTGATGCTGTTTTGCTGACTGATGCTAATGCCTTGCTTTCAGGAATTGTCACTGATAAGGTAATAATGAATGAACTCCTTGAATGTAACTTTATTGATTCCTTAACCTTTCTTTTGTTTATTTACTAGTATTTCATCTTTTTTGAATGAGAAGATTCTGGCAGTAGTTTTATTGGATATGCATGTATGTACCCTGGAACTGACTCTCCACCTTTAATACAACATGCAGAAGTATCTCATTTAAACTCTTTAAGATTTTTCTGTTTGTTAGTTATTGGTTACTTTTTTGGTGTACAGGACATAGCGACCAGGGTTATAGCAGAGGAGTTGAGACCTGATCAGACATTGATTTCAAAAGTTATGACAAGAAACCCAACTTTTGTGAGCTCAGATTCTTTAGCTATTGATGCTTTGCAGAAGATGGTCCAAGGTTACCTTCTCCTTTGCTTGTTTCTTGCTGAAAATTGCTCTGCTTAGTGCCCCAGGATTAGTATAATTTGATACTAACCTGGAATTTAAGTTCTTATTATGGACTAGGTTATCATAGCGTCGATTACACAAATGTAAAGTGTGGAAATAATTTAGCAGATTAATTATGTCATCATCCCTGAGGTTTTCCTAGAAAGTATCTCAGTCCATACTCCATCTGTTTATGAATTTACCTATTTTTCGAAGAGGTTTTAGCTTCATTAAAAACACAAGCTTCCACAGTACTGGCTAGTTACTCTCATACCCTCAACATTTTTATGTTTATCTTTTATTTATATTGTAGTTTTTTTCACCCATTTTAACAGGGAAATTTAGGCATCTCCCCGTTGTGGAGAATGGTGAAGTCATTGCACTGTTAGATATAACTAAATGCCTTTATGATGCCATATCAAGAATGGAGAAAGCTGCAGAGCAGGGAAGTGCTATCGCAGCGGCAGTTGAAGGTGTTGAACGTCAATTTGGGAGCAACTTCTCTGGTTAGTTTATGCTTCTTGCCAGTGTTCATCTGCTGTGAATATTTGGTTTCATATTAGGAAGATCATATTTAGCTATTCCAATGCTGAAAAAATCTCCATAGTGTTAGAGAACACACTGTCAATGTAAATATGCCTTATCTCATTATCTGTAAGTATCGGAGTCATATAAGAAGACCAGGTATAGATCTTCCAAATAAAGGAAGATCTCCTTGCTGTTAGAGAACACGTTTTTACTTATATATGCTCACGTTATGCTAACCCTATATTTATAGGTATATTAATATTTTGTTGGTTATTAACTGTCTGTAAGGAACATTTTTCTTGCAATAGAATGATAGATATGCATGAAACCCTTACGTGAATAAGTTGCTTTTAGTCCTTTACTTCAAGCAACCTTGCTATGAACTTGAGAGTTATGAAGAGGTAAAGGTTGATAGAGATACATAACATGCAACTTGTTAATTAACTTAATCATAGGAAGGTGATGTCGTAAAGATCTAAGAAATATAAAAGAGTAATGAAAAACAATGTCTTTTTCCCCTGGAAGATGCATTTTTTTTACATTAATTTGCTGGTTCAAACTGCCATGTAGGCTCTTATAAACATATTAGAGGGCTTTTAAACTCTATATTTTTATTTTTACTTAATTTGACTGTTTTTATACGTATATTCAGTAATTTTGATTAGAGATTCTGTTTCTGTTGCTTTCTTTTTGTTTCAGCATCATCAGCTCTCATAGAAACACTTCGGGACCGTATGTTCAAACCTTCTCTGTCCACTATCATTTCTGAAAATTCTAGGTAAGTTGTACTTCCTGAAGTTCTCTTTGCATGAGATGAGTCAAAAGTTATCTCAGTACTGCTTATGTTACTCTATATCGTTTTTTCAGGGTTGCTACTGTATCGCCTTCGGACCCAGTTCATGTTGCTGCTAAAAGAATGCAGGAATTACGGGTCAATTCAGTTCTTGTTATGACAGGAAACAACATTCAAGGGATACTCACGTATAATCTTTGATCAGAAATCCCTGTTTATATACTTTGGCTTGGCATTGTTGGTTTATGCGTTTGTATTCATTTCTCGGCCTTGTTTTCAGTTCAAAAGATATCCTTATGCGAGTTGTGGCCCAAAACCTCTCTCCCGAGCTGACTCTAGTGGAGAAGGTTTGACTACTTATTTCTTTAGTGCTCCAGCTTGTGAATCTTACATTTTATATTCATAACGCAGCATCAGTGTCTGATCTTTCATGATATGTTTTCTGACATCATGAAATTGTGAGTCATGATGCTGTCTTTGCATATTAATGTATATCCATTTAATGTATTTCTGCTATGACCCTTGAATTTTGAAGTGATATTTCAATTAGTTATGATTTCATTGGTAGTGGGCATGTATTCCCAAATTTCATCTTATAATCACCGTTTAGTTCAGGTTGTTGGTTTTGACTCATCGTGCTTTTGTGGTACTTGGTATCTAGGTAATGACGCCTGACCCTGAATGTACAACAGTAGATACACCTATTCTTGAAGCATTGCACATAATGCGCGATGGGAAATTTTTACATCTTCCTGTTGTTGACAAAGGTCAGTACTAGTTTTCAATCTATGTATGCACAGCATGTTCTGTTCGTTATCATAAATTTTGACATTTTCCTTTGCAGATGGAGGTGTTGCTGCTTGTGTGGATGTCTTGCAGATAACTCATGCAGCAATTTCGATGGTATAGTTATTTCCCGATTTCGATGGTATAGTTATTTCCCGATTGGCCTATATCTGCATTTTTGTATTTTGTTCTGTTTCTTTTTGACGTGATTTTGTTGATGTCATGTCTCCTTATATTTGGGTGTATTTGCGAACTTGAGTTGCAATTCATTAATGCAAGGGGTGCAATCGAAACTGAGCTGATCCAAATATCTTAAAGGCTTGAGCTTGTCTCTCTGTTATTAACCCAAGCCTAGCTTAATATTATTTCTCTTCTGAGTAAATGGGGTTTTATGCACTTATCTTCATTACCCATGCACATAAGATGTAGCTATGTTGTCCACATTCTTTTCATAAAAGATATGTCCATTTTGATTTGTTTTTCGAATTGTGCGTCATCTATCAATAACATTTTTGTGTTTCTGTTTTTGTCCATTAAAATTTTTCTAAACCTGTCCCTTTTAAGTGATTAAGCTTCCTTGTGAGAAATGTGAGGTGCTGGTTACTTCACATTCAATACTCATTTTGTAAAATGTGTACCTGATATCTTTACATTCTTCAATTTTGTAAGGTAGAAAACTTTTGTCCGCATAATTCTATTGCCTGAAATTTAGGTCAGACATTCTTGTAACCAGCCTCTAGTAGTGAGAATTATTGGAAGCTGCTAATCCAAAAAGTGAACATGATAGTAGCGTAGATATATGTTATTTCTCAGAGCAAAGAATCACATACCTTCAATTTTCTGTCTAGATTGAAAATGGGTCTGGTACAGTTAATGATGTTGCAAATACGGTGATGCAAAAGTTCTGGGATTCAGCACTTAACTTGGATCCTCCTGATGACTGTGACACTCAGAGGTCTTGTCTTATCCTTGTTTGTTGTATTGATGATTTGGAAGCATGCGTACTAATTATTTGCTTGTTCTTTATGCAGTGAGATGTCAATGTCCCAGTATGTCCCATCAGATGGTATTGAACATTTGAAATCTTCTTACCCAGTTGGAAACTCATTTTCTTTCAAACTCAAGGACCATAAAGGACGTGTGCACAGATTTAATTTAGGTTAGTAAGACTTATATTGCCACCTTGGATCTTTCATGATTTTCTTTACCCTTCCCGACTTATGGGATCTCTTATTATCCAGGAATCTTCTGTCTTCCATTCTTTAGGTGCTTTAAGGTTGAATAAGTAACTTTTAGATGAGTTATACTGTTTTATATGAAGTGTTATAGCAGACTGATGGTAGGAACCAACAAATTCTTTGCTAATGGTCTTTTTCGAAAATGAACTTCGAGGATAAATAGATATATTTTCTCTATGAAATGCTATGCTTGCTTTAAAATTTGGAGGGATGTAAGTGTGGTCTTTATTTCACTTGGGAAGTATCATGGAGATGTATGTCGGGGCCTCTTTTGAAAATTAGCAACGTGTCATTATTATTTTACTGTAGTGAAGCATTTTAGTTTCTAAACAGATCTTTATCAAGCTCAGTTATCCAATGGCATAAGGGCTTTTATTTGTTCTAACCTATCTGTCTTTCTCTTCGTAACCAGGCACAGAGAGTTTAGCTGAACTTGTTTCTGCTGTTATGCAACGGGTGGGTGTATCCGATGATCAAAAGCGCCCTCAACTTTTGGTGGGTATATCTTTTGTTGTAGATTGCTTTTTCTTTGTTTTCATTATAAGCTTGTTAATACTTTTCCTGTGTTATCTTTTAGTACGAAGATGATGAAGGTGACAAAGTTCTGCTCACAACTGATGGAGATCTGGTTGGTGCTGTTACCCATGCAAAATCCTTGGGACAGAAGGTAAGCACAGTTCCCATATTTCATATTATTACACACTTTGATTAAATATGAAACCTGCTAGATCTAAGTATCTAAGATATACACAACTGTGGGGTAGAAGAAGAACTTCTCTACAGATATTGCTGATTCGATACTTAGTTTCTGAAGTGCCTTTTTAAAGGATGAGATTCAGAACACCGCTTGATGATTATATAAAAAATCATTGACAAAAAATTTGTATGTGGTCCAGCTCACTCACTAAGTATATTACTATGTCTAACTGGTTGGCCTCATTTTTTTTGAATTCATGCTGATTGGCATCACATAACTTAAACTGAATCCACTTGAGAAACAGATGTATATCCAAGCTACTTGACTGCTATTTCATGGTTATTTGGTAGTATCTTCTTTCTTCCCCTCATTCTGTTATCATAATTTTTAATATATTAAATATATTATAAGAAAATTCTTATGTCATCCCATTGAAGTAGACATGATCCAATTCGTAATTTGTATTAAACAATGCTTAAGATAGTAAAAACTATTACTGATGATTTTCATGGTTCGAATTTGCTAATTGACAGCTCAGGTCTTCTCGTTTTTGCTATTTTTCAGCTGCAGCGACTAAGTTATATGGCTCTTTGGTGAAATATCACTAATTGCAGCAAGCTTACCTTTATTACATGTTACGTGTGTTTTGTTCTCAATGCTAGAATAACTTAGGAATTTCACCACCAGCAGCAGCAGCAGTAGTTATAGTTGTGGGAAATGCTATCTGTAATGGCGGCTTAAGCTTCATCAACGGTGTATCGACATTTTGATGAGGAAATTTAGATTATAAGCTGGGAAAATCTGGTCCTTTTAAGAAGTCTGGTTTATTTTCTTCAGAGCTTGAGGTGACTGCAATAGCTTTGGTAATTCTGAGCATTCATTTTCATTTTGATGCCACGTCTTAACTCCCCAGGTTTTGAGGATCAATTTGGAGTGCTACGATTTAAGTCAAGAAACGACGGAGCTGTCGCCTGCTACAGAGACTACAAAAGAGCGAAGGTCAAGCCCTCTCCGCTATGGGATATTTGCAGGAGCAGTTGCTGTGACGAGCATCGGTGTATTGGTCTACTTGAAGCGCTCAAAAGTATGAAGCTGGAGAGAGATGCACTATTGGTTATAAAATATTGAAGTGCATATTCAATATAAGGAACAAATTATAAACAGCCTGTTGAAAGAACAAATCACATGCTACTATTTTGTAGGCGTTAGAGAAAAAGGCACTGATTATTTTTGTACGGTCATGTTTTATGCTATACTTGTAAATGGAAATCTGCCTTTTGGGTACCTTTGAGCTACCTGAACTCCTTTTTGGTGGATTGAATCATGCAAATATCAAATACTAATAACTAAACAAAGAATGTTTCCAAGATCAACATTAGTTTGATCGTGACGACGATGATTAATCTCTCTCTCTCTCTCTCTCTACGTTCCTTCATGTCTTGGCATGTGTAGTTAGTTCAAAGTCAGCAGAGGTGGGTCTATTCGGGTGGCATGCTTTAGGAGTCTTTTCGACCCTAAATTCGATGCAGCGCTCTGAACTGCACCGGGTATATAAATGTGTGTTTGATAAGATGGTTTATTTAAATAAAATAAACAAGTGTGCCTTTATCACCGACTAATAATATAATGATGGGGGAGAGTCATGAGAAAACTATTTTTTAAGTACGTTTACTAAGTAGTATATGATTGACTATTCTAATTTCATGATTCTTTTAATTTTATATGTGTAGTTTCAAATATAAATAATGATCATGTGCTATAAGATATCTTTGAATCTAATCCTTAAAAGTAAATAATTAATTAGTCTATATTATTTTATCTATTCAGCTTATCCCGCTTAGTAAACACCACCAAAGATATTCGAGTAAAATGTAAAAGAACAATATGGAGTATACAATACTACTACTATAAAGTAGTCAAAAGAAATAAACTTGATAATTTATTTCACTAATATACCTATGTTTGGAGAGCCTTGTTCATATTGAGTAACAATATGTTATTTAAACGTAAAATAAAATAGGATTACTAGTTATTCCTTGATAATGATGCATGTGGACTCAAACGAGTTGGAACTTAAAATCTAATTACCTATTTTTCCTTACCAATGGAACTAATGTCAATGGTGGATGAGTACTTTACAGCTTTAACTTCAATAATTCTTATAATTATATGAAAACAAAATCCAGTTTTGCAATGAGGAATGATCCTTAAAATCAAAACAACGTAGAAATAAATATAATGAAAATTAAAATCAGAGAAGGAAAAGGGGGCTGGTGTTCCAAACTTGCTATGAGCCATAAACAAAGTCTGGTGATTGTCTCATTTCCCAAGAAAAGAAAAAATGTCAGTTTTGTTTTGTCTCTCTCTCCTCAATAACTCATATGTTGGCTCAAAACCTATCTTATCCATCCATTTCCCCATTAAATATTTCTATCCCCTTTCCTACTCTCTCTCTTTTTTGTGAATTGTGAACCTAATACTTCAATCTGAATAAACTTAATTGAGCCTTTCATGCTGTATTCAAACCACAGTTGCTATCCTCGGAAATTATATTTCTCATCACTAAATTCATCTACCTCTTTACATGTTCAGACATACATAAAGAAAAAATTTTGTAATTGGCAAAAGAAAATGATGCAGGATCTAAGTTTCCGACAAACCCTTTTCTTTTCTTGTTAAGAGTTGGCATCACTCCTAGCTACTAGGGCTACTAGAATAGTACATTTGGAATTCTAGCTGAATTTATCCACACCCTCATCTTCAACATCTAAATAAAACAAAAACCCTCATCTCTCTCTCTCTCTCTCTCTCTCTCTCTCTCTCTCTCTCTCTCTTAAGATCTTGTGTATCTTTTTACTTGAAGAAATGTCAGTGTAGTTTGCAAAGAAGTGGCATAAAGAAAGAGACGTTAGATTAGATATTTAGACAGTAATTAAGTATATATTGGAGGAACACCACGTATATATGCTTAAATTATACTGCTCTTGTCTTGTATTCATCCACACCTGTCTTTCACACTTTGGTGAAAGATTATTGCCTTCTATTTTAATGTGAATCCACCGCTTCAGTTGAGTGTAGATATGAATTTACATTAGTGAAAAAAGGAGGGTTAAAATTGTTGGAACAGTGCATATATATAAATTGTGTGTTTCTGTGCGTGTAGCTAAAAATCCGCAACACGCCAGAAAATTTAAGTAGCCAAAACTTAGGAATATGTGAATTTATGTGAATGATTTAAATTCAATCTGAATATACACACAGTAGTATATTTTAGGATTTTAGCAACGTTTCTGCACCAATCTCCAGTTGAACAGCACAGTAACGAGAATAAAAATCTTAGGATGAATCTTTTTTCATACATATATATCATCTCATCTCTGCCCACAATTCTTCTTCTTTTTCCCCCGGCCCTCTCTCTCTCTCTCTCTCTCTCTCTCTCTCTCTCTAAGTCTCTGCAAAAACTGCAAACCAGTAGAAGTAACATAAGTAATACACATTCATTGCTCATAAATTGTTCACAATAGAGTGGAAAATGATATTCATTTCAGCATGCAACTGATTTCAACTCTCACCTATCAGAACTAGCTAGTAGCAACTAATTACTAACCCTCAAGAATCTCAAAACTCTCTCTCTCTCTCTCTCTCTCGCTCTCAAAATAAGCAGTAGCAGCACTTACGTAGCTTGATGAGTAGGGCGGGGGCGCAGGCATAGGCATATAAATGGAGGAAGAATTGAAGATGAAACAGCAAAGCAAAGCAAATGATGGTTGGGAGGAATGAAGCCTGGTCCG
The DNA here is from genome assembly GCA_029490685.1 of Schizonepeta tenuifolia. Lineage (NCBI taxonomy): Eukaryota > Viridiplantae > Streptophyta > Magnoliopsida > Lamiales > Lamiaceae > Schizonepeta > Schizonepeta tenuifolia. Next base: position 58,136,512 of record CM055958.1, read on the forward strand.
AAGTCATTCATGGCTATATATATAACAAGGAAAATCAAATGAACCTCAATGACTTCGAGCCAAACAACATTCCACTCAACCTTAACACTCACGGCACAAATCAAACAAACTGTATGTGTGTAGAATGATTTAAAGCTACCCCCATATACATATACGTTTGAGGGGAATGAAGCCTGGTCCGAAACGTTTTCGCAATTGATTAGAACCCTAAGGCGATCCGAAACCGTTTCGAGCCAGCCAACATTCCCCCCAACACCCACTTATTTCTCTCTTTGCTGAGAAGCCCTACTTCACTCATGTCTTTATATACACAAACACCAAAAGGATTCTTTTTTTATTATTATTATTATTTATTTTTTACTTTCATCTGTTGAGGGGAGGGGTGGGGTGGGGTGGAGTAGGGTAATATGGTATTAATGTGTCCTTACTTATTACTTGGACTCAGAGACACACATACCAACACAAACTGACTCCAAATCTAATTTTTGTTGTTTTTGTTTTTTGCTTATGAATCAGATGTTGATCCTAAATTAATCTCTGCAAAATGGCATTTTAAAAACAAAATTCACCCACATCATCGAGAGCATGTATCCCATCTAGTCTAGTGTAAAAACAAGAAAGAGTAGAAATTCTTTTAGGCAGCCCAAAATTTACCCTATACTACCTAATTTCACTTGTATGTGTCTTTCATTTCCAAGGCTATGACTTCTTGACTCATCAAAACTCGCCCTTTTATTTCGGCACTATTATCTTTTTCATTATTATTGTTATTATTTTAATTTCTCAATATATCAGTTAAAATTTTAGCTGTGTAATTAATGACTAGAAAGAGATGGAATGTAAAGAAAATGATTAATTTGTCTCCAGTCAACTCAACAAACATGTTCCTCTCTCTCTCTAGATCTCACAAATGTATACTACTACTATGCGAATTGAAATTAATTTAATTATTGGTAATCACAGTCAAACACACACAGCAAGACAAAAAGTGAAACATTTCAAAAATGCACTTTACACGAGAAACAGAAGAGTGATTCAGACAGAACCCTCCAATCTCATAAATGCGATCCTTTCATCATAGATCTCTGTAAATTTTCTTTCATCATTACCTTATTATTATTTTTAGCTTCAATTCCTCTCCACACCTACTCTTCACAACTCTCTCTCTAACATCAAATGCATCAATTCAATGCTTCGTTTCTCACTCGTCTTTTCCTTTTTCTATATTAAGCTCTCTTTTTTAGTTTATAAAAAAAATGCCCTAAAATAAGGACCCCTTTTTCGATTAATAATTGTCTCATGCATGAAATGACATCAACTTCTTCTCACGGCTAATGTTCTGTCTACACGCTAAACCCCCCACTGATTATTTACTTTATTTTTAGCTGAAAACAAAATTCTAGCTACATCTAGTATTCGTGATCATTTTTTTTTTATTGATATTTTTCTATAGTTGGTGGCGCTGGCGCTTGGAAATTCTTCATGCTATAAAGTATAAATAACTTAAACAATCTAATTAAATACATTATTTCCCACATTTTATATTTTATTAGCACATCTTTAATATATAGCGTATTTTTCTACTAGTTAAGAGAGGGTGGTTTTTTTTTTTTTTTTTTTTTTTTTTTTTTTAAAGATATAGTTATAAGTGTCTTGCTTCAGAATTCATATCCATAATAATCATGGGTTCTTAGCTCATGTTCTAACTATTCGTGGACCTCAAATAACACCCAAATATTTAGTAGTACATCTTATTATTGGAGATAAGTTAAGATTTTAATAAACACAATAGTACTTATGCTATCACTAATTTATAAAACTAAAAAAACTTGGAAAAATAAAAAATTTAATTGCACACCATACATGATGAAAATAAGCCATTGCGAAAAATATAAATCAACGAGCTAGGGAAAATACACAAACTGAAAATACTACTATCATACAACTCAACTACGTACGTAGCCAAAACGTGTCCAAATATATGTTCAATTTTGAAGTTGCATATATGTGTATTTACTTTCTAACATATATAGTGATGCATTTCTTTTCAATAAGTTTGAAATGCTTCAGTGGAACGGAACCTTGGTGTATTTGAGGAGCATTCCTCCAACTTGCTTATGGTTTGATCGTCTCTCCAATCAGATCCTTCATCTTTAATTATCATGTTATGTAATATAATGCAAACAAGTTGATAACTTGAATTCTAGAGTATTTTTAATTTACATCTTGAATTCCAGAGTATATACGAAGTTACCGACAAATAAAACAAGAGCTAACCAAAGTGCATTGATTAGTGCGATGAATAATACATATAGGTTTGTATATCCAATCTCTTCTCTTTTCTTTATTTTGAGGAACAGTATATCTAATATCTTAATTCCGGATGTTGCAATTAATTTCTTATGAAGGCCTTATTTGTTGATACTTAGATGTCAAATTATGATGATGCCTTTAGAATCTTGGTGTAGAATTTCATTTGGTTCAATTCTACAAGTTCCAATAAAAATAGTCGACTATAGTTGTACCAAAGTTCACTTTCTGTTGTTTAACATTCGATGTTTGGCTAAGCCCAATTTCAAGATTAAAGTCAAGCCTTAGGCCCATAAACTATATGTTTAGGTATTCGATATTTAAAAATACGCAAAACAATTTCGTTTAGGTAAGATAGTTTTGTACTATCATATTCTTTTTGTTTATAATTGAATTTTCGAGTTCCAGTGCAAATTTTCCTAGAATTAGAAAACATTATTAGATACAAGGTTAAAGTTTCTAAGAGCTGAATATTTGGACAAATATGATGACCACAATTCATAAACATAATTAATTACACGTTTGTCCGTACAGTAGATCCGAAGTCAAATGTCCGCAAATGGGCCGGTCATGATCAACTTTGTATCTCAATTCATAAACCGACAAAAATATAAAGAAAAAAAAAAAAAAAAAAAAAGCATGTCGTACCAAGAAAGTACATGTCAAGCCAAGTCATCCATAAATTTTTCTTCTCATATTTATTTATTTATTTATGCGTACATATTAACTAGAGTGCAATAAACAAATTAGTGAATTACTATGAAACCACATGATGATGGGTACCACTTGTCCACCTAAATATTTGTACAAAAATAGAAACCTGAACCCAAAGTTCACACTTTAGTTTCCATATTCTATATAACATATATAATAAACAAACAATAAATTATGACCTCTACACATATGTGCAGAATATGTATGATGAAGAGCATGTGGGTGCGATCGATGCAGTGTGTATCCGATCTAAACTATCACTTATCTTTAGGATATACAACTGTCAATTGATAATTCAATCAATTAATAAATATCTTTCTTTTCATAATAATTATTATTTTTATCCAATTTTAAGATTAGACTAATCGCACAATAGGATTTATGATGTATGATTCACAGATAAGAATGCAAAATCATCACTCAAATAAAATCATTCTAAGATGGAGAAGTGACAAACGGTCAGTTGTTTAATTATAGTATAACATACCTTCCCTTTGTCTTTCACATTGCTAATTATACGGTCAAATAGTAATGTCTTTGTATCTATAGGATCTTCATTAAATGAAGGTAGCGGCTGCGGGTTTCCCACAATATAAAAAAAAAATCCTCAGCAATATATATATATATATATATATATATATATATTATATCTATAAAATAAATCACGACAAACATTGTTCAATCCAAAGTTTCATCGTCATAAACAAGATTTTTGACCTGGATTCCTCAATCTTAGTGGTCCAAATATTTTAATTGTTAGCTAGCAAAAATCTATTAAGTGCTTCCACTTTTTCAAATGATGCCATATCGCACGATGAAAGAAAAGGACAATTGATATGATAAATAATGGCTTTGAGTTTATCATCAGATTAAACAATTCCGAATATTTTGGCATATTACGAGGTACTATTTTTTCTTTACTAATATTAATATGTAGTGAATTACTATATACATTAGCCCACCTCCAAAAAAAAGGGAAAAAAAAAAAACCTTTATTATCCTATATATAAGTACTCCTACATGCCCCATACATATAAAACACAAAATTCAGAAAGAAAACATCAAAATCAAAACTCATCAACCAAGTCGACAAATCTACAAAACGTTGTTGTGAGTTTGATCATATATAATGATAATGCAAAGTGGGAAGAAGATGAAGTTGAAGAAAGGAAGGGTGTCAGTTAAAGTGGGATTAGCAAAGAATTATGATGATGATCAAACTCAAGATTTTGAAAGATTTTCGATCCCAATCTCGTACCTCTACCATCCTCTCTTTCAAAACCTTTTGAATGAAGCTGGGGAAATTTATGACTACCATGTCGCTGGCCCTCTCGTGTTGCCTTGCTCAGTAGAGGATTTTCTTCGTCTCCGATGGCAGATACAAAACATCGGGAAATTCTAATGTACACCCACAACAGAATTTCCTCAAAACACTTCCATTAACAATTAGTCTATAGCCAGATGTTAACTCCTTGTTTTCTTTCTTCTTTTATTTTTTTAGTTTATTTATTTTTGTTAGATATGTTGCCATAATTAGATTCTACGAATGTAAATCTTTAAATTCTGGAAAGAAAGCAAAAACAAAAAAAAATTGCTTGAAAATGTTAGTTATCGCTATTGAATATTTTCAGACAATATCATGTTATATTATAGATAACTTTATTAGGCCATGCACCGTAACTAGCTAAACATATAAAGCTAGAATGAAAAAAAACAAAAAAAAAAAAACAAAAAATCAAATGAATGAGTTAGATAGGAAAATATTGGCATTTAAGCAGTACATGTTATGATTTTCAACAATTTAATAACCCTATTTATTTTTGTTTTATTTATGAAAACTGAAGAAATATCTAATTTTGGTCAAATAAAAAAAAATTAAACATAAATTTTTCATTTTGCCCTTGTCCTCAATGCAATATCTTTAATTAGATGTTCGATTTTGTATACAATAATTAGAAACAAAAGAAGTAAATTTGTTCATGGTATACGATCGAGTTTTAGGTAAGAAACACTTATTTGGAGAGGAGGAAGTAACATACCATGAGGGGTTTACATATGTAGGAGTATATGTTTTTACACATATATAGTTGAAACGGTTATACTCAATGATAATATTAACTTATTGACCAATAGAGAAGATGTCACCAGTTGTTAATTAATTAACCTGGGAATTAACTACTATAGTATCATTTTTCTTGAGCATTAAAAACAGAGTACAGTCAAATTTGGCATGTATACTTAATTATCTCTCTTTTTCTCATATCAACTTAACAAGTAAGATTTGTTCAAAAAAAAAAAAGAAAAGAAAAAACCTTAAGAAGTAAGATTGTTTCTCGGTATCTATTTATTTTGTATTGGAGCTGTCACAGTTAATTTAATAGTAATTGCATAATACTCCATTCTCTTATTTTGGTAATTACAAAGTCAAAAAATATTTAATTATTCCAAGAAGGTACTACTACTCATAATTATTAATCCCGAAAAGCTTTGGAACTCTCTTTCAAAGATTCCAAATAATAGATTTTTATATATGAGCTGGGTATCTTAAAAATTTTCGTACACTAGTATGGGTACGAGGTGTATACACTTCCAGCGATCGATATACTACTATTTAGAATTCATTAATTTAAGACAAAAATTTGGGTGCAACTGTTCCACCGTAGAACACCCTCTCATTTGACCCGACCCGCCACTGACCCGATCCGTTTGACCCCGGTTTGACCCGATCAAACACCCCTTTGACCAGTTTTTTTTTTTTTTTTGTCACTTCTTCTATGGTCAAGACGCGAGCGAGGGGAGCCGAAGGCCTCGGAGCGAGCCGTAAAAGTCCAAAATGTTGCCCGCCGATTATCCTTATTTTAGTAATCGGGGCGAAGGCGGAGCCGTAAAATTGGAGCCGAAGGCTCCGACGGGGACAAAAAACTGGAAATTAAAAAATAAAAATAAAAAAAATAAAAAAATTGGGTCGCATGGACCTCACGCGCGGGTCATGGCGGGTCGGGTCGGATTCTGTGCAGACTTGGTGCAAAAGTCTAGAGAGTGTTTCTCTTAATTTAATTACTTAGGAAATCACCATATGCGATCCTTTTCATTCGAGTATTCAAAACAATGTACTAGTACGTGGTACACTTTGTAATTTATTTCTAACTTAATTTTTTCACTTGTCTTCGCCGAAAAGGACACATTACTTTCTCGTTGTATTAAATTGCTACAAGAAATCCAGCCTATTTTGGTATCTATTTTGCACCGGAGTTGTATATATTTGTATGCTACTTACATGGTTTTTTTTTTTTGTTGGCAATAAATAATTCCAAAAGTTACGCCCCTCGTGGTGATTTTGGCGTCTTGATTTATATTCTTTGAATTATGTAGCTTGTCATTTTTGGATTGCACCCTCATGTATTTTTTAATTTAATTTCACTTATCAAAAGAGTTCCAAAAGTTACACATATATAATTACATCCCACACTTCGGACTCTCATTTTTTAAATTGCAAATTAATTTCGAACCACAAGAGAAAAGGATTCTTAATTTAGTAGATGCATCACTAAATGTTAGAACCGAATTACTCGCTCGTGCAAATTACAAAGGAAAATTTCACAACAAAGACTTGGACTAATATTAACCATATTACAAATACAAAATACGAAACTTAACCACAAGAAATAACTAAAACAAACTCAAAGAAGAAGTCATCCGAAGATGCCTTCTGCCCGCACGAGAAACGCCCCGATAGCGCTCACGGATTAGCGGCTCATCCCCAAAAGTAAACGACTTCACATCTAATACATAGCAGCACTACAAATCTACGAGCCCCGACGAAATGGATTTGGACGAGAAACTGAACTTGACACTATGATAATGTTGTTTTCGTGTAGGAAATAGATGCAATATTTTTTATCGATCAAATGCAATGCTCTAACCACTATTTATAGCTATCACACGCATGGGGAATTTAAGCACAATCAAATGCTTTTGGACGGTTTCGAATGTTACGCCTTAAAGGCCATCAAAACCAACAGTTTTGTCTTCCAATAGCCATCAAATGGTTGTTACATAATCAAAAAATTTGAATTAAAATCAATTTGATTTAATTCTTGATAGGCGGCGGTTTTTCAATGAAAAATCTCACACCATTTTTCATTCAATTAAACAAAATGATTTGTTTAATTCATTGTATGTGTTGGAATAAAATGGGCCGACAATTACAATCAATTAAACATAAAAATGTTTAAGTTATGTGTTTATCAACTCACCAAGCCCAATTTCAAATAAGGATTAGTCCAAGAATTAATTTAAGCCTGACTCAAATCTAAAATCCACGGATTAAATCCAAGTTGATTGTTTCAATGAATTTGCCTACAACAAATTCATCTTCAACATATAATTCAAATACATCATTCCTCACTCACTAAATAATGATTTTGAAAATATGAATATATTTCAATTATTGACTCAACGAGTAAAATAATTCTTAATTATTTAATTCTCAATAATTAAATAATTAACCGTCATAAATTATAATTTTCAAATCGCTATTCCCAAGACTAAAATCCTCACATGTATGCTAGATAATAGTACACTCTCAATATATACGGATGAGTCCATATAAAAACAATTCTCCTATGAGAATGCAGAACACTTTTTCTTTTTGTATTATTGTATATATTTATGCTTCTTTATATATGTAATTAATGATATTTTCTTACAAGTATTTATGTACATGCAATCCCGTATCCCTATGTTTTAATTGTAGTGTATACGAAGTATCTATAGAAAATCATTAAAAGCCAAACATTGTTAAAATCAAGAAGATCCTCTCAACCCTAAGTTTTATCGCCATTTTTATAAACTAGTAGCAGTAGTAATTAAGTTTTTAATAAGTACAAGATTCTGATCTAGATTCCTCAATCTTAGTCCATACACCGTGCATGAGTATATTTTAATTAATTAATTATTGGCCAACGAAAGAAATAGCTCAAGTCCTTTCACTTAGTAAATGATTCAAAATCGATGTTCATTATCGCACGGTCAAAGAAAAGGACGAATATATAACAAGAAATGCTTAGAATGCTTCATCAGAATTAACGAGCATCTATATATATTATTTATATTCCACTCTCCTATATATAAGTGCAGTGCATCATGCCCCATATATCACAAGAAAGAATTCAGAATAAAAGTAGTAATATATCAAAACTATAACTCTTCATCAACATTCAACCATCCCAGAAAACTTACCAACTTCATTTTATTATGATAATTCAAGCTGGTTTGAAGAAGATGAAGTTGAAGAAAGGAAGGGTTTCAGTTAAAGTGGGAATAATAGCAAAATATGATGATGAAACTCAAAGTGAAGATTATGAAAGGTTTTCGATACCAATTTCGTACCTTTACCATCCTCTGTTTCAAAAGGTTTTGGATAGAGCTGGTGAAGAGTACGGCTACCACGTCACCGGCCCTATCACGCTGCCTTGCTCACTTCAAGAATTTCTTTGTCTTCAATGGCAGATACAAACATCCATCTCCCCCAGAAATTGATTAGAGAATTAGCTACATATTAATTTTCTTTCTAGTATTTCTTATCTTATTATTTGTTTAATCTTCTTAATTAGAGTCTCTCTGTCGTTGCTACAAGTATATATATGTCACGGGTGTAAATCGATCGTCTATCATTCTAAATTAAATATATGTACATGTTCTATCTCTAAATCTTCTTGTATTTAGCAATGATCTCAAAAATCAAACAAATTAGATGATGTTACTATCGTTGTGGTGAAAAATCAACCAAGTATTTCAAGAATTCATAATTCCAATCTCATAGTTATATATATGCTTTGTCCACGAATTCTTTCATCTCAAATGGAGAAATGGAGTATAAGGCTTGTTTGGTATCCAAATACCAATATATCAGATATCAAGTATGGTATGAGTATCAGATTTTAGGTATGGGCATCACATTGATATCTGTATCATATTGATATCTGATATCTGTGTTTGGCAAAACCATATTAGGTATCGGCTGAAATTTGTGTTTGGTAAAGACTATACTGATATGAGATATCAAATCATAATTTTTTAAAATAAGAATAACGAAATTATGAATAAAATTATTAACTGCAAACATAATTTTATAACATACCAAATTATATCAAAGTATTTTCCAAGTGACATTGAGCATTACATTTCAACCTATCAAGATTCGACCATCATCAAAATGTGCAAAAAACCTCCTAACAAATGGAGAATGAGAAATGTTTGATAGTTAAGAATTATGTAAAAGCCCCCAAAAAATTACTCCACCGAAATGACCTTGCAAACACAAGCCAAAAAAGATTATGTCCATCCCACCAAGAACCATTTGCCTCTTATATTGACATTCGACATGGATCCGTTAGTTGTACGAGTTCTTGTCTTTCCTTCTTTCTCCTTATTGAATCAAGCTCACATGGATCTATTATCATCAATCAACTACATACATAAAACATTCATAATCTCTTTATTTCTACAAAAATAATTCAAGTTCTAAATTTGATAGTTTATAATGTGCAGCAGATTCACCACACACAAAACTAAGCAACATATTATTCACACACAAATACAAAAAAAATACAGATATTCACAATCAGGATGCATTGTTAACTGTACAACATATTTTGTCAAAATAAGCTCACTGAATTTGTTATTAATTATTTACTATTATTTTAAACCACCCATTCAAATCCTTCAATCTAATGCCCAGAAATCCGAAACCTATAATGTGTAGGAGATTCACCAAACCAAACAAGACAAATCCCAACTTTAATACAAGTAGTAATAATTACAGGTTTTGTTTTTGTTTTATCTTTGTTTCTGAGCATAGTATTAGTATCATCACCAGCAATAATTAATTGTATTTTATTAATTGGTATTCATTTCTCCAATTCTTCACCGCACATCTTTGTCAAACTCGAGTTTTTCTGTTGTGTACCAATAATCATTAGTTGGTTGTGCTACACACAATAATCAAATTACTAACTAAATTGTGCTACAAGAGAAACTGTTTCCTAAGAAAAATAATCAGCAAGGAAGGCAGGGCAGGCGAGGAAAATAATTGACCCAACAAAAATCGATAAAGACATTCTCAAAAACCAAATTCAATCCAACAATTAAAAAAATCAATTTGAAATCTGGGCAAAATCTTACCTAAAGAATTTCCGAGAAAAATCGCGTACGAAGGTGGAGGAAGAGTGAAAGAGAATGTGGAGGGTTCGGAGGGGAGAGCGAAAGAGAAAAGATATCACCGATACCGTGCATAAAATTGGTATATGAGAGAGGTGGAAAAATAGAATATCAAGATATCAATTACTATATCAATTTGATATACCAAACATAAGGTATGGATATGGGTTATATCCATACCCATATTACCAAACGACCCCTAAACTTTTTAAATATATCTAACATATCTATTTATATGCATATTTTGCTAGCTACTTTAATTTGTTAAGAATTATATAAAAAAAGTTCTTTTTCTCTTGTTTAAATTATCTTAGTGATACTTTGCAGTAAATGCTGCTTTTGTTCATGAATTAGTACTTATACAGGTCCACTTTCCTTCAATCAATATTTCCTCATTCTTGGAGATTGTACGTACCAGAAAAATTAGTATTACTTCCATTCATTATCTTTGAGAAATAACATAAGATGGTTTATGTATACTACTATAATAAGTTTTCTTCGCTAATTCGTCCCACAACTTCCATGTCGCTCACTAAAGTCTTGGCTATCAAAGCCATACTAGAAATTCTGAGATATTACAATTTACTATTATAAAAGTGTGCATTCTTAAAAGTTATTGATATACCTGTTATAGATGTGGATTTGGTAGGAACTCATTCTTATATGAGTTCGTAGGAACCAACATATCACTTAGCCACTTAAGTAATGCACAAAATGTATTACGTTAATGCACAAACGTGTTAGTGCACAAATTACTGGAATTTAATATACAAATTATTTAACACACTTTTAATGCACGAACAACACTATAATCTAATGCATTAATTAATCTGGACTGTAGATAAAAAAAAATGAACGATCTAAATTAGTTCCTAGTTCCTACCTAAAGATGAGTTTCTATATATAAACCCTCTCCCTAACTATTATATCCTTATTTATTTTGAATTTCAATGTCCCAACGATTAATTTTTTAAAAATTAGTATTGTTTCCATTTACAATCACTTCCAACAATTAATTAAGGGTTTTAATGCAACGACAAGTAAGGGAACATTTTATCATAAACCGGGCTAACTAGGATTCCTGCCTTATCATGAATATTTACATCCCAATAGACACTTGACTAATACATACTATATATTAAATCAAAAACATAGTTATTCTAAAGCTTCCGAGCTATACAACTACCAAGCTGCTGGCCCTGTGATGCTGCCATGCTCCGTTGAGGATTTTCTTCGTCTTCAGTGGCGGATCCAGAATTTACAGAATTAATATGTATTTATATTTAGCAGAATTATGTTTTCTTCAAACATGAAGATGCAAAGAGGAAAGAATATGAAGGTAACCAAAGGATGGTTGGCGGTGCAAGTAGGATTGGCATATGATGATAATCAAAATCAAGAATATTGTTCCACTTTTCAAAAATTTGTGATCCCATGCTCCCAATTAATAATCAGATGTATGATGCATGTGGAGCATTTAGAATGACTAAGAGGTATCGATTAAATGATTTCCTATTAATATTTGCTAATATTCGTTTCGATGATAATTAAGAATAGTAGCTAGCTAGAATCCTAAGGCAGATAGATTTATGAGTAAATAAAATGATTGGCATATTCCATGAACTTATATTCTTCGACGGGACTCGATGAGGCTTTCAATTTCTTTTCTGTGTTGAGAGGCCCTTTCAATATCGTTAACAGCAAAAGACAACGAATTCCTTTTAATCTATATTTGTTGGCTAACAAAAAAAAAACGAATATTTTTTTTCTTGTTAAAGAAATTAGGTTTTGTTATTTTTTCCACACTAAGGACTAAATGCGCGTCATTAACTTCAAGATTGTTTTCTATATTTAAGTTTAACTTTTGTGGATGAAACATAATGGGACTAGCTATTATATATAGGGTGGTATATGCGCGATTTTATAACTTTAATTAGGGCTATATATACGTACATAATTCTTGAAGTCCACCAGAAATGTACAAATCCACTCCCTCTTTATGTGGATTATATTCAAATTAGATTTGGAAAATAATTGCAGTAAATTTTTAATTTCATCCTTGTTAACTACTCGCATACAACTATATATGTGATGCCTTTGACAAATTAATGGAATATGTATATGATATTATATACGTACATACAGTTTGCAAAGAGTCGTAGTATTTTTAACTAATTATTATGCTTCTGGATCTACCCAAAGGTACAGATAAATCGTTTCCTCCTAGAACGAATACATGCATGGTATCAGCATCTTTCATAAACTTCAAAATCAAATACTCCCTCCGTCCCGCCGACTACGGCCTAGTTTATATGAGCACGGAGATTAAAAAAAAAAGGATATTGGATATAAAGAAAGTATTTAGTGTAGTGTGAATGCAATATTTTATAATGCTAATAAAGTTATTGATGGATGGTTGAGTGTGTAGTGAGAGTAGGTTAGTGGGATTTAGATGGGATTGTGGGTCATATATAAAATAATTGTTTCCTTTAAAGGAAACAGACCAAGTATAGTGGGACGTACCAAAATAAAAAACAGACTCTATTCGGTGGGACGGAGGGAGTATATGTTACTCCCTCCGTCCACGAATCAAATCCCTATTTACCTATATTTTTTTGTCCATGAATCAAATCCCTACTTACCTTTTTATACAATCATATCCTCCTACTTTTCCTTTATTTACTATCATTTGCCATTGGTGGTCCCACCTCACAACAACTTTATTCCTACTTTTTGGTCAAAACAACAACTTTATTCTCACTTTTTGGTCAATACCACCTTTTTTTTGTCAATACCACATCTTTTTTGTCATTACCACTATTTTTTTGTCATTATCCTACTACCCCTACATTCTAACTTTTACCCCACTCAAAATAACTTTATCAATTTTCTTATTTTCCGCGTCGGAACCCAAATGTCGATATGATTCATGGACGGAGGGAGTAGTATATATTTATTCTAGCCTAGGATGCCTAACAATAAATGTAATATGATGGAATATCATTAATAAGTAATTATACACCATTTCGATCATTTTGGCTGTGCTGCTTAAACACCATTTCGGCTGCAAATATCATTTTAATTTTGATGATATGACATGATATGAATTTTAATTGTAATATTTAAGCATTGTAATTATATTTAAATAAGTATGGAAACATGGTTATTTTATACATACATTTAGGATTATCTTCTCCATTATTTAATATTAATTCATTGCAATGCTCTTATTGAACTACTAAATTAATTCCAATAATAATTCATAAAAAAATATAAAAACACCAAAATACATAAGTATGACTTATCGAAAAATGTGAATCTCACTTAATATCTAATCTTGATTTTAATAAATTGTAATGTGTAGCGGATTTTTATTTCAAGCCCAATAAGGTAACCCATCCCAATTGTAACAAATAAGCCCAAACCTTACTCCCGGTCCTGGAATACATTTATGAAAAAAACAAAATTAAAAATAGCACCTTTTAAAGTTAAAAGATGAATTATAGCTTCTTAAAAATAAAAAATTTTGAAATGGTTTTTTGAATTATTTCATGATATTTATACCCTTTACTTTACTTTAATTCCCTTCCTTCTCTCAAACTCTCACCTGTTCACCTCTTTATTTAATTTGTATCATACACGAAGTTTAATTTCTTGTATGAACTTTCGGCGAAAAAATTCCGGCGAAAATTTGAATCATACATGAAGCCTAACTTCAAGTATACATCATACATGAAAACTTATCTTCGTGTATGTATCATACATGAAAACTTATCTTCATGTATGATACAAATATGAATTTTTTGGAGGTAAAAATTTTCGTGTATGATGCATAAACGAAGCTTGGGCTTCGTATATGATGCATACATGAAAGTCAGTCTTCGTGTATGTATCATACATTAAAACTTATCTTCGTGTATGTATCATACATGAAAACTTATTTTCATGTATGATACAAATTTGAATTTTTTTGAGGCAAAAATTTTCGTGTATGATGCATACATGAAAGTCAGGCTTCGTGTATGTATCATACATGAAAACTTATCTTCATGTATGATACAAATTTGAATTTTTTGGAGGCAAAAATTTTCGTGTATGATGCATACATGAAAGTCAGTCTTCGTGTATATGATGCATACATGAAGTTAGGCTTCGTGTATGATTCGAATTTTCACTGGAAAAATTTGCCGGAAATTTTTCGTCGGAAGTTCATACATGAAATTAATTAGTCTTCGTGTATGATTCAAATAAAAGTTAGTCTTCTTGTATACTCATTAAGGGTATATTAGACTTTTTACAACTCAAGGTGTTATTTTATAACTTTTAAACTCAGGGTGATATTTTGAACCTTTTGTTTTAAAAAAGTGTTATTTCACAAGATTACCTCTTTATGAAACCCCACATCCTGAGCACATCATCGGGGTCGTCAAAACATATTGAAAGGGTCTGGGGGTATAATCTAATTCCCCACGAATCGATTAAGTTACCAAATTAGTACTACTAATTCATAGAGAGGCAAATGCTAAAGGGACAAATGGGATAATAACACTTTTAGAGATAAAAATGATGATTATAACACCGATTTTAAAACATAAAAAAACTACAATTTTTAGACTTTTTGCCACTCTTATTGAATTTTAACATCAGTATAATACATGAAATCACATAGTAAAATACTCCCTCCGTATTTAAAAACATGTAATGTTTGCCCAAAAAGCCTGTAATTGAAAAAATGTAATATTTCACTTTATGGACTTTTATACCCCAAATATTCCTCTATATTTACAGCAATATGCCATTACTTTTTCCTTAATTAACAAAGCCTAATTAAACTAACCTAATCTAATTATCCTAACTTAAACTAACTACCCAACCCAATTAAAAATAAAACTCAAACCCAAAATCCCCAAACCCAAACCCAATCTGTTAGTCTAATTTCCCCCACATATATTGAAAATCTCCCACCCCCCCAAACCCTAAATCGGCGCTTCTCTATCGTGTTCTTCACAGATCTAGGGTTTTCTCCTCTCTCTCTTTGTCTCCACTCTCATCTTTGTACTTCGTCGCCACTGTAATCTGTCTAACTCCTTATCGTCCGTTTACTATAATAGTGTCGATCAATATTTCTACTCCCATATCTGAGAGCCTGGTGGCGAAACCTCCTTCGCCGCCACTCTATGACGAATCTGAGAATCCATCGGCGAAGAGCTATGACGATTCTCAGACGCAATCTCCTTTGTCGGCGTTCTTTGACAAGTCTGAGACTCAATCTCTGTCTCCGCCGCTCTTTGACGAATCTGAGAATCCATCGGCGAAGAGCTATGACGATTCTCAGACGCAATCTCCTTCGCCGGCGTTCTTTGATGAGTCTGAGACTCAATCTCCGTCTCCCCCGCTCTTTGACGAATCTGAGAATCCATCGGCGAAGAGCTATGACGATTCTCAGACGCAATCTCCTTCGCCGGTGTTCTTTGACGAGTCTGAGACTCAATCTCCGTCTCTGCCGCTCTTTGACGAATCTGAGAATCCATCGGCGAAGAGCTATGACGATTCTCAGACGCAATCTCCTTTGCCGCTGTTCTTTGACGAGTCTGAGACTCAATCTCCTTCTCCGCCGCTCTTTCACGAATCTCATACTGAATCTCCGTCGCCGCCGCTCTTGCCCGACGGATCTCAGCCAGATTCCCCGGCGGTGCAGCTCAGACGCGAATTCTGCTCTTTGATGGTACCGTGGTGCCGGAGTCTGAATTCCCAACGCTCAGTGATGAATCTTCTCCAAATCCTCCAAAGGGCATTGTGGCTGACAGTGAGAGCTTGGTGCCGGCGATGCAGTGGGAGAATGAAGCTGACATTCATCTGACCTACGAGGAGTGGGTACATAAATACATTGCTAAGGGTTTGCTAGAGTACAAAAACTCCAGAAAATAGGTGATTGCGTTTTATTTTATGGTTTTCAGTTTTATGATTCCTCTCAATTTGGTGATACTGCATTTCTGAAATTGATATTGAATGAGTGGGGGAAGGCTGGTGATGCCTTATTTGTGCAATTTATGATCATTATCTCAATCTATGCTATGTTGTATTTGATTGTGAAACTGATATTGAACTGATACTGCATTTGAGTGAGTGGGGGAAGGCTGGTGATGCCTTATTTGTCCATTTGAAACTGATTATGAACTGATACTGCACTTGTGATGCCTTATTTGTGCATCATGCAACTGATTATGAACTGATATTGCACTTGTGTCTATCTGAAACTGATTATGAACTGATACTGCACTTGTGAAGCCTTATTTGTGCATTTGAATCTGATTATGAATTGATACTGCACTTGTGTCTATCTGAAACTGATTATGAACTGATACTGCACTTGTGTGTTTGGTGTTGAATGTGAATTGTTGTCTTCTTGGGAGTTGTTTGATGAATCTTATTACTGCCACCACTAGAATTATTTGTGTTCTATGTCTGGAGGCATAAATAGGATACATAGTGAGTCAATGATGCAAAAAAAATTCATTTAATAAGGCTAAGACTACAACCATAACTAAACAACTGATCCAAGGACAAATTTACATTCCAAACACAAAAACTGATCTATTTTCTGTTTGTCCCTGTAAACCTTTTGCCAAAAAATATCTATACAGAACCCCTACGCTGTTAAATGCATGACTTCCACTCCTCTGGTGATGTCTTCATTCTGCAATATTATCCCTCCATCAACTCCATGCATCTTCAGATATTCTCATCCTTTTTTCACAATGCTTTCATCTACTAAGATGGAATCTGGCAGTGTCCCCTCTCTCACCATTCTCTCCTTGTACATATGTGGGATTTTGTATGTGTTATTTCCCCTGCACTTGATGATTTCTTCATGGCAGCCTTGCAAAGTGAGAAATATAATGTTTAATTTCCATGGTGGAAAATTCTCAAATGCTTCCTTGATATTTCTGATCATGTCATCTACATTTCTTGCATCCTTCTCATTCTTAAGTGTTTGTATGGCTCTAAAAAAGCCAAGATCATTGATGTTAGTGTCTGGTCAGTTTGGTGGTTGTTGTACAAGCTGTATGTTGAGCCCATCTGATGATGCAGCAGCTCTGAAATCTGGATCTTTGTTGTCTATGTGTGGTCTTGATTGTCTTGTTGGATTATGATATTTTTGCTCAGTCCTTCTAGCCACTTTCTTTTAATCAGTGGTATCATCTGCAGTAGGTAAGGGAAAAACATGTAAACTGCACTAAATGATGAATCAAATTGATTCTGATAGTGAATTACACATGAGAGCCTCTTACCTCCTGCAGAAAAATTTCCTTCATCACCTTTCTTGATATCTTTGTAATTGGCTTAGTGATCATGGTGCCTTTTTCTCTATGTTTAGAATTTCTTTGTGCTGAATCTTCATATGTGAATGGTATGATTCCAAACTTGCTATCAAATATCACTTCACCATTACTGTCTATGATTGGTCTTGAAACCATGCACTCAAACATGATTTTATCAATACTGTTTTTGGATTGCAATGCTCTACGTGGTGCTGTTTCACCTTTTAGAAGGTAATACCTTGCTATTTTTCTACTTAAATTGAATAATTTCTCATCTATATGGATCACATTATAGTTATTCTGAAAAACAACCTTCCCTTCCACACTAATGCAACTAAGTTGCTTGAGGCTAAACTCCATTCTAGTGAGCATGTTCTTAGGAGTTAAGTAGGGTTTAATAGCACTAATATGAGGTCTTATCTCTTCTGTTTTCAGCCAATATTGTACCTGATAAGGGCTGACTCCCATGTGATGTGTTGTTTTTCTGATTGAGCTTCTCTGCAAAACTGAGAGAGACTTCAGTTTTGTTGCATCTAACACCTTCTTATTACTGTGCTGACAACCTTTCTTCATGCTTTTAACTTGTATAGGTCTGACCAAAGCTTGTTGAGTTGCAGCTTCTTTCCATATGCGCCATACAGTGATGTAATCGACATTGAACATTGTTGCAGCCTCTTTTTTGGCACCATGCTTCAAACCAGAAGTAATGGTTTATTGGAGGAGCCACTGAACTAAGGATGTTCTTTCATCATCTGTCAGATTTTTTTTGCTTTGGCCTGTCTTCATTGCTGCAGAATTTTTGGAGTAAATGCAGTTGTTGTAATGAATGTATTTTGCCTTGAATGCTCTGTATTTATAGCTGGTAGACTGGGTTAGGTGATGATTTATTCCCTCCAATATTTTAGTGGGAAATTTGAATTTAAGCTGATGTTTTCCCTCTCACTACTGTAAAAATCAGTAGCATTAAATGCACAGGAATAAAAAAAAAATTTCCCTCTTCAATGAATTTTTTTTTCCTGTCCAAATTATTCAATGCCTTAATTATTCTGTTTTCAGTTTCAATTGATTAATTTTGATGCAATGCAGTGAAATTAAGAATCATACCAATGCAGTGAAAAAAACGTGCAGCAAAAAATTAACGTGCAAAAAAAAAGAGCACGTAAAAATTACAAGCATGAAAAAAATAAATTCATGGAATAAATCAAACATGAGTTAGTTGTGATTTTTAAACCACCAATGCTAATTGTAATTAACAAACCTCACCTCCACTACCCTTATTGTCTTTTTACACAACTTTATTCCACTTTACCAGCTTTTCTTAAACTCCGTGCAAACAGTAAACATTATATTTTTTGAAATACGGAGGGAGTATATGAATAACATCACATAATATGTGAAATTATAATTATGTGAATATCACACGTATAACAATATGTGACTTTACATTTTTGCAAATGTAAATTTCTAATTCACAATTTTATAAATGTGAAAACAATAATATTATGTGAATTAACATTTTTTCAAATGAGAAAACGATTATAATATGTGAATTTCATTGAGTAAAGGATTTAAGGGCAAAAAAGTAAAAAAGTGATAATTTTTGTATATTTTAAATCGGTGTTAACATTTTCCTAGAATTTCCCAATGCTTAAACCTTTCAAAAGTAGGGGGGTGTATTCAATCAAAACTCTGTGGGAGTTTTAAAGAGTTTGAAAAGTCTGTGGAGTTTTGAAGTTGATTGACTCTGCGTGGAGTCGTGAGGAATTTCTGATGGAGTTCGCGTGGGATTTAGACGACTATGTTGGAGTTGAAGTCGATGGAGTCCAGCGCTGGGTGGACCTCAGCGGTCGCGGGACTTAAAGCCAGCCCGCATTGGCTCGCCATCGTCGCTAGGCCACGACGGGATAAAGTAGGCAGCTGTTTATCTGATTTAGTTCTCACAGGGTATAAAGTAGCCAGGTGTTTATTTGATTTTTTGAATGCTATGCATAGTAATTATTTTGTTCTTTTGAATTTATGAACCATGCCTGAACGATGATACAAGCAACAAAACTTGTGAATGCTATTATTTTCTCCTTTTTCCTAAGAGAAGATACTCATCACTTCATTATCTCGTCGCTGGCTATGTAATAAACAAAATAGGAAAATGTAAGATTGATCTATGAGGATTGGTGTGTCCCTGCGTAATGTATCATGTATGTATATTGGACTTTTTTTTGGTAGGTGTAATTTCTCAGCACATATGTTCTATTTCTCTGCTAGTTAATTTCAAATATTCTTGCCTAGATTGGTGGTGGATCCATTACTGGGACTGAGCTACTCTACTTATAAGCTGCTTGAATTTCATCAGCTAAATTATCCGCTTAGCATCTTTTGAACCTCCCATCTTGTATTAGGTTCATCGTTTGGACTCGAAATACCACAATATTTTCCTTTAATGTTGTATCCCTCCTAGCTCCTGCTTTCTTATTGACCTGATCCAGTCTCATAATTTTACTTGTTATTACAAATGCAACCAGTATCATTAGTTAATTTCTTTGAAATGATCGTTTCGGAATGTTGTAGAAAATTCTCCCCGTTTTCTACTAACTCAAACATGCTATTTTATCTTGGTTGTGTGCGGTGTTGTCTGTTGATGAGATCCAACTTCAAAGAAAAAAATGATCGCAAAGATTTACTGAGATTACTTTTACCAGGAGAATAGTAGTTATTGAAAAGGATAAATTCCAGCTGGGGCTGGGTCCCAGCCGAGGGCCGAATAGAGCCCAACAATTTCTGGGAAGGCGCCGGCGCTTGTTGTTCATGAAATCTCAAATTCTCGTGGTTGAAGGTCGGAATTCGTTCAGTACAAAAATTGCTTGAAATCACGTTAAATTCCATCAGAGTCAACAACATTAAAAAGTCTGTGGAGTTTTGAATACTACCAAATTTTTATGGAATTTAAAAAGTTGTGATTGAATACCACCAGATTTTTAAGGAGTTTGAAAAGTTTGGATTGAATATACTCAGACTTTCAAACTCCTAAAAAATCCCACACACTCTTGATTTAATACACCCCCCTTAGAATGGAGTGCTAAATCTTGAGACATACTAAATCACAAAAATAAATACATACTACTATTAGTTCTCTATTATATATGTAAACACAAATTTTATGTATTTATAACAAACACAATAAATCGTGTACAAATAAATATTTGAAGATTTGAAGTAAAATGCGGGTTCGATCTCTAGCTTTTATCCTCTGATTCGTCTCTTCCACTTGTTCTTGAACGATCTTCAAGCAGCTTCCGGGATCCTTGGAGATTTAGCCTCCTTGATCTTGATCGGTTTTGATACTTGACTTGATAACGTTAATCCGGAGGGCCGACGCCTTGTTTCTGGATCAAACGCTAGATTTGGGACGCTTTTGGTGAAGAACTCCTTGAACTCCACGAAGAACGCCTTGAATGCCGCGAAGAACGCCTTGAATGTTGTAGAGAATTTTCCTACAACTCTTGAGCTCTTCAATATGATTTTTTTTTGTGTCCTTTGACCTCTCCAATCACCCCTATTTATAGGTGAAAATGTAGTAGACTTTGTGGGCTTTTGGACTCCAAGACGGGCTTTAGGGCTGAGGTGGCACAATTCTATTGGCTCCTCAATTTTAGTAGTTATCTCCATCAAATCTTTGACTTAATGACCAAGAAATGACACTTGTCAATTTCTGATTCGTCAAGAATCTTCATCTTTTAAATATCAATTTATATTTATTTAATTTAGGATTTATCTTTAATGAAATTTCTAAAATATAAATAAAATATAAAATTAATATATTTATATTTTTTATGCGTCTACAAATGCCCCCTAGAGACTTGTTTGTGAACAATTTGTCTTGGCAATGAATAAGTCTCAAGACTTTTGCAATTCATTAGACAGTTTAAACTCGTATCAAGAAGTTCTTGAATTTAAGTTTTAAATTTATAAATAGTTTAGACTCGTACTTAGGAGTTCTCCGATTTTAAATTTAAATTTATAAACAGTTTATACTCATATTTAGGAGTTCTTGAATTTGATTTTGTAAATTACTTCAGAAATCGGAAAATCACAATTTTAAGTAGTGAAACTCAACTCAATTCGTACAGTAAATCAGCAGCTTAACTCTTTGAACATGATGATGAAGCCCAAATCAAAAGTAAACAACAAAATCCATTATAAATCCAATTAAGGAGCCGAAATTGTTGAACACGAAGACTTATTCATTATTCCTTTATACACGCCCAAAAGGTAATAAATGAATGGATTAAATAAAGCAACATTGGCCCAAGTTTCGATCCTGCTCAGTACTTGGGTATTTCAACATATCTTGGGCGACAAGTTTCGATCTCTTAAGAGTTTTATAGATCAAAGTATTCATCCTAATCAAGCTTCTGTTTATTCCAAATCCTTCTAGAACTAGAGATCAATTTCTTGCCTTGTTAATCACCTAATGAGCCTATAAATATCCCCATCCTCTTGATTGATTTTCCTCACCAGATACAAAGCTTGCAACTCGCAGCAGAGTTATCAATTTTTTTATTGCCGGTTTTGATCGAATCTGGGGTGATATTCTTTTCCAAATCTTGCAAAGATATATCAAAAGCAGAAAACTCACGTTTCACCTCCTGTATATTGATTTAAATTTTTTTATTTTTTATTTTTTGGGTAAGTTTCATCCTTCAAGTTCATCAAATTATGTCCTTCTACAGGCTGCACACCACGTGTTCGACAAAATTCCTGAATGAAAGGAGCAGATTTTTTTTTTGGTTATTTTGAACTGACTCTTTTTCTATGACGTTTGCAGGAAATTTGCAGCGAGAAGAAGTCCGAAGATCACAAAGCAAATCTTTCAATCTCATTGGTCCTCAATCCTTTTATTTTTTTCTTTGTAGATTATTTGTACACCACATGCTTGATAAAATTCTTGAATGAGTTTTTTTCCTCTTTCCTTGCTTTTATTCGTGCATACCAGCTGTTTGACGATTTGCCTTCCCCTTCTTTTGTTGTTGTTATGTGTAGGTCCATCATGGTTTACTTCAAGGATATTGCTGAGAACAAAAGGACTTATTTACTCACTTTGGATGACAAACGTCAACATTTGGAGAAGGCAACGCGTTTGAGGACGCACAAATCTAGCACCCATGATCAATGGCCGAAATATTCAACTTCGCTCCATACCAACGGATGGTGCCAAAGCCAAGAAGTGGGAAGATCTCTATCTATTGTTTACTCTCTTTGCTTCACTCATCACCATTCTGTGGGCAACTCGAAACCACTATCGACCTTGGGAAGACGCATGATGGCCGAAAAGGCTGCATGTGGAGAGCGCACGGGACTCTTGATGGCCGAAAAGGATGCATGGGGAGAGCACACGGGACCCTTGATGGCCGAAAAGGCTGCATGGGGAGAGCGCACGGGACCCTTGATGGCCGAAAAGGTTGCATGGGGAGAGCGCACGGAGTTTCCTGGAGAAGCACACTTCATAAAAGGCTTTTGGGAGTGGACAGAAGACGTACTTTGCCGCTGCAAAGATTACCTTCG
Source organism: Schizonepeta tenuifolia (assembly GCA_029490685.1). Taxonomy (NCBI): domain Eukaryota; kingdom Viridiplantae; phylum Streptophyta; class Magnoliopsida; order Lamiales; family Lamiaceae; genus Schizonepeta; species Schizonepeta tenuifolia. The sequence goes on from CM055958.1 coordinate 58,159,638, forward strand.
TGCGAGCGGACTCTACGATGCTGTTTATGCCTCCCTCTTCACTTATGATCGCAACGTGGAACTTATTAAAGCCTTTTGCGAGTCCTGGTGCCTGTCCACCAACACTTTACTCACTTCGACCGGGGAGCTTTCAATTTCACTTTGGGATCTGCACTACCTGTCCGGACTTTCTATAGAGGGCATGCTTTATGACGAGGTGGTTCCATCCGCGGAGGAGATGTTCGAGAGAGGATCCACTATCCATCCGAGTTGCATGCACTTGCTTCACGGCTACCACATACTTCGGAAGAAGGCGAGAGCTCCCACCACTTCAGTTCCTGTTGATGAATGGATCAGATTTTGGTTCAAGGACAGTTTCAGACATCCAAGGCCTCCAACTCGAAAAGAGTCTAAGGGAAAGACGCGTCCTAAGGTAACTCACAATCCAAATGGGAAGCTTGAAGGGTATGCGGCGTGGACTTCTACTCACAAGGCCCTATTTATGGACATAGGCGCTAGAGATCACCAAATGGAGAAAACTTATTTGGCGGCCTACCTTGCTTGTTGGTTGAGCACTTTCGCCCTTCCCGAAGATGACGCAAACGTAATTCGGCTGAGTACTTTCAAGATGGCGAGCACCATGGCGAACAGGAACAAGGTTTCACTAGCTATCCCTGTCTTGACGAGCATCTATAGGGGTCTTAACAAGATCTCAAAACTTCATGACCTTACTCAAATCAATGCAGTCTTTCCAATTCACTTCGTATATGGTTGGTTGGCATTTTACTTCAAGACTCACTTCCCTCTTGACAATAAGGTGCGCGCGCCTCGAATGGTTCAATTCTCGGGCGAAGGAGGAGCAAGGAACTACAATATGGAAGATGCACGAAAGCGGATTTACAAGTATGATCAAATTGCTTGTAACTCCACCATGATCGAGAACAAAGAAGTTACTCCATACAAAGATGACAAGAAAGTAAATAAAGTCGATCGTCGCTTCTTTACGGCCATCCGCTCCAACTACTTGACTTGGCGACTTGGTGAAGAATTTATTGTTGAGCCTTATAGTCCGCATCGTTTTGGCCGTCAGTTTGGATATTATCAGCTTCCTCCCGGCATCCTCAAGAAAGATGTTCGTAGAGCTAACTTGGATGATGGCATTCAATTTTGGCGGGCTTGTGTGCTTGAAGACTCTCAAGCTAGGGCCATGATCCCGAGCTCGCTTCAAAACCCTAAGAAGTTCACTTCGCCTGGATACAAGAATTGGTGGCACGAAGTCTATGGAGAGTTTGTTGAGAAGAAATTCAAGATCTTGACCCAACTTCAAGAACATGATGCTTCCAAAGAATGTGGAAAAGATGTACAAGTTGTGTTACAAGTGAGCGAGGAGAAAACAACTTCAATTCCGTCGAAAATTCAAGAAAAAGAAGAGTATCTTTGGAAGAATCTTCTAATGGAAAGCGAAAATCATCATTAAATCACTTGGATGGTTCTCTTAGCAACAATGCAAATCCTCGTCGGCAAAGTCATGTTAGTCCGCCTAAGGAAGCTTCTTGTGAAGATAGTGTCGATCGTAGACGCAAAGCTACTCTTGAGGTTTCACTTCTCCATTTTTACTTTCATCTTTTTCATGGAAGTAGTTATTTCTAACAAACTTTTGTTTTATCTGTTTTGTAGTTAGAGAAAATCTTTGGCATCGATGATCTTGAAGACTCTCAAAGCTGCCATCAATCTTGCGGGTCAAGTCAGTCACTTGGAACGCACCATTCCAACAGGCAAATTCCACCAGTCGGAACTAAGTCTAAGTTCAATAGTACCGCTCTCTTTGCCGATCGATGTAAGGGACTTTTGCAAGAGTTTTGGGGTGATCTTCAAGCCAAGATAGCAAGAACTTCGGTTGATGACTTGTCATCCATAGAGGATGAAATTCGCAAGGGAATGTCATGCATGCAGAAGTATTCTTATGGCTTTGATATATCTCATCTTGAAGAGAGCTTGAACACACTTTTTGATAAGGCTGGTGACTATGACAAAGCCCGATCGACCTCTCATGACTTTGAAGGATCTGCTGCACAACGCTTGAAAGAAGTCCAAAAGAAGTTCCATGATGCAAGTGAAGAGGCAAAGGAACAAGCTGCTCAAGTCGACTCCATGAAGGAAGAGGTTGCTAAGCTATCATCGAAGATGAAGCAACTCCAAGGCACACTCCAAATTACCCAAAACAAAGTGCTTGGATTCAAAGAAGAACTTGACAAACTTATGGATGCACCTTTAGTGAATGATGAAGTGTTGAAGAACTTGAAGAACTCGAAGGAACTGTTGGAGGCCGCTCAACAATCATTGAAGGACCAAAAGCCCTTTGATTAGACATAGTTTTTCCTTTTTGTTTCGTACTTTGTTTTACTTCTTTTCTCTTTTTGTTGCACTTTTGATGAACACTTTTATGCAATGAAGTATTTGTTTTTTTTTCCTCTTGCTTCTTGTCATTCATGGATGTCGTCTTTTTATCTTGAATACTTGCTTCAATTTTGAATTTCAATTACTTGCATTCATCCAATTTAAAGGAAGACACAAAGCATGATTGACTTAAAAGCATGACTGAACTTAGAATCTATCCAAGCTCCTACGTACCTCTTTATATAAAAAGGATCAAGTCAAAACGTAGTTCAAGAAGTAAAACTAACTTGAGTTTTAAGGGGGGGAGCCGTACACAGTTTATACTCATGCGGGACAGGAGTGACTATTTATTTAACCACTATATAGACAATGTGGAGTAAATAACAGTTTAACCACATAACTTTACCTTTTGGTGGGATAATTAAGTTTAGCCACATTAACTTAACTCTTGGTGGAGAAGTTAGCAGTTTAACCACGTATACTTTCATTGGTGGGTGCATTTACACAGTTTATACTCATGCGAGCCAGGAGTAACATGCAGTTTAAGCTCGTGCGTCATGGAGTAGACTTCTTTCTCTTTCTTGGCTTTTCTCCTTTTCGATTTTTTTTTCTTTTCTTTTTTTTTTCCCTTTCTTTTTCCTTTTTTTTTTTTTTTTTTTACACAGGTAGCACTTCAAATCTTCAAGGATAGTAGCGCTTTAAGAACTTCCCATTAATCGGACCAACTCTCACACGTTCTTCGTCTATCAACTTGTATGCACTGTTGGTGTAAACTTCGGTGACGACATAAGGACCATCCCATCTCGACACAAACTTGTTTCCAACACGATGAGTGGTGATAATTAGCCTCCTCACAGCTAACACCAAATCTCCAACTTGAAAAGAGCGCAACCGCACATTCTTATTGAAAGACTTTGAGAGGCGAGCTTGATAACATTTCAACCTTTGTTGAGCTTCTAATCGCTTATCATCCAACGCTTCTAACTCTTCAAGGCGTAGACGAGCATTCTCTTCTTCGGTCAAACCCTCTTGGATAGCAATCCGCAACGAAGGAATTTGTTGCTCTAGGGGATTCACAGCTTCCACACCATACACCAAGAAATAAGGAGTCGCTTGTGTTGGAGTTCTATGTGTCGTTCTATACGCCCACAATGCTTCTCCAATTCTCTCATGCCAATCGCGCTTCGTCTTTGCAATAACCTTCTTCAACAAATTGCACAAAGTCTTATTGAAAGCCTCGGCCAATCCATTAGCCGGCGCGTTGTACATGGATGACTTTCTTTGCTTGAATCCAAACTTCTCACAAAGCTTATCAATGAAGGAATTGCTGAAATTCCGTCCATTATCAGTTATGATGTAACGAGGAACCCCATGGTGATAGATGATATGACCTTTGATGAAATCAGCAACATTCTCCTTCTTCACTTCTTTCAAAGGGATTGCTTCGGCTCACTTGAAGAAGTAATCCGTTGCGGCCAAGATGTATAAATGCCCCTTTGATGATTTCGTCAAAGGTCCAACGACATCCATGCCCCAAGCATCAAAAGGCCAAGACGCAACCGTGGGGTGTAGCGGCTCGGGTGGTTGATGAATTAGATTTGCATGAAACTAACAAGGGTTACACCTTCGAGCATATTCCATGCAGTCGTTCACCATGGTTGGCCAATAATAGCCCATCCTCTTGATTCGAAAGTGCAACTTCGGACCGGATTGATGAGCACCGCAGATCCCAGAATGTGCCTCTTCCATGGCTTTTGCAGCTTCTTCCTTTCCCAAACATCTCAAGAAAATTCCATCAAACGAGCGCCTATAGAGCGTGCCCTTTAAAGTATATGAAGCGAGCAGCACGACGACGAATATCTATTTTTCTATGTGGATCACTTGGCAACTTCTCATACTTCAAGTAGTCAACAAACCCTTGGCGCCAATCTTCTTTTTTTATATGGAAGACTTCTACGACATGACTTTCGTCATCTTCACAATCTCCCTTTTCATCCTCAAAAATAAGTGGAACGACCCAATTTTGACAAATTGGTACAGAAATCTTTTCCTCAGACATAGCTATTGTAGAAACGAGTTTAGCCAATGCGTCAGCTTGCTTATTTTCACTTCTTGGAACATGCCCAAGTTCCACATCTCCAAGCCATGTGATGATGCGTTGAGCGTACTTGACATATGGCAGCAACTCTGGATTTTTTACTTCATACAGTCCAAGTATTTGGTTTACCACTAACTTGGAATCCCCATAAACCTTCATGTGCAACCTTTTTGTATCCACAGCCATCTTTAAACCAAGGATCAATGCTTGATACTCTGCTACATTATTGGAGCAATTTTCAGTCAAAGTGAAAGAATAGGGCAACACTTTCTTTTCGGGTGTAACAAATACAAATCCGGCTCCGGCTCCCACTCTATGAGAGGCTCCATCAAAGTACATCACCCAAGGAGAGCAAACATCAACCAAAAGTGCATCTTCATCGGGGAGATCATCAGTCAACTCCCATTCGGCAGGGATTGGATGATCAGCCAAGAAGTCTGCTAACACTTGTCCTTTCACTGCTTTTTGTGGAACATACACAATCTCAAACTATTGCAACTGTAAGTACCACCTTGCAAGTCTATCAGATAAGACAGGCTTAGACATTACATACTTCAATGGATTTGCCTTGGAGATAATTCAGCTCATTGAGTGTCATCATCCTACTTAAGTAGTATAGGGCATTCTCCTTTCCTTCTTCATTTGTTTGAGCAAGTAATGCCCCCATAGAGCGTTCTTGAGTGACGAGGTATAAGATCAATGGACGACCCGCAACAGGTGCAGCTAGAACAGGAGGTTTCATCAAATAATCCTTGATGCTCTTAAAGGCATTTTGGCATGATTGATCCCACTCAAATGGTATTCCCTTCTTCATGAGCCGACTGAAAGGTTGACACCGTCCGGCAAGATTTGAGATAAACCTTCTTAAATATGCCAACTTCCCTTGCAAGCTTTTTAACTCATGTATATTTCGAGGCTCCGGCATCTTCATGATCGCGTCAATCTTAGCTTGCTCGATCTCTATACCTCGATGGCGGACAATAAAACCAAGGAATTTTCCAGACTTCACTCCAAATGCGCACTTCAACGGGTTCATCCTTAGCTCAAACTTTCTCAATCGTTCAAAGACCATCCTCAAGTCTTGGAGATGATCACTTCTTGCCTTCGATTTCACAACCACATCGTCCACATAACACTCAATGTTTTTATGGAGCATGTCATCAAATATCCTTTGCATGGCCCTTTGGTATGTGGCGCCGGCATTCTTCAATCCAAACGGCATAACAACGTAACAGAATATTCTCTTCGGAGTACGAAACGCTGTCATCTCCTCATCGGCTGGCGACATGCGAATTTGATTATAACCGGAAGATCCATCCATAAAAGATAAAGCTTCATGTCCGGTAGCAGCATCAATCATCAACTCAGTGATAGGGAGTGGAAAATCATCTTTAGGACATGCTTCATTCAGATCTCTAAAGTCAACACAAACACGAATTTGTCCATTTTTCTTCCTTACCGGTACAATGCTAGAGATCCATGTTGGATACTTCACCTCTTTAATGAATCCGGCTTCGATGAGCTTGTTAATTTCGACTTCGATCAACGGGATCAACTCCGATCGAAATCGACGTTGAGATTGCTTGACAGGCTTTGCCCCCTTTTTAACAGCTAAGTGATGAACAGCTATCTTTGGATCCAAACCAGGCATCTCCTTGTATGTCCAAGCGAATATGTCCCTAAACTCCTTCAAGAGCTCAACATATGCATGCTCCTCATCCGGCATTAATGAAGCGCTGATGTAGGTGGGTCGTGGATCATCAATAGTACCCAAGTTGACCTCTTTTAATTCATCGACGGTGGACTTGACTCCTTCTTCAAACTGTGGGGGTGCTATATCCGCATCTTTTTCTTCAACACTCCCTTCTTCACAAAGAGTAATATGATGTGACAAAGCGACCTCCTCAACAGGTTCTTCACTCCTTTGCACAGGACTTTGGAAGTCTATGCACAATCTCATCGTTCCATCTCTTTGTCTTTCTCCTATTATTCTTATGTCACTTGCTCTAATGATGCCACTCCTAAGTAGACGGGCGATATCTCGACGTAGCTTATCCTGAGCGATTTGATTTTGAGTACCTTCCATGACGTAGTTACATGATGCCACACTTTCTCTATCTTCTTCATCTTCATCCTTTCTAGGGACTTGAGTATGAATGACCGTCTTCATCTTGGCTTTCAACATCTTTCCACATGACACAGTCAATATAGTACTTCTCTTCATCCGAGATGGAACAATACTCCTCAACTTTCGAGTTGTTCTTTGCTCGACCCCTTTATCTTTACCAAGCCTCTTGAAAACAGAGACTCGTTTCACCCATCCTTTTTCTATCCTCTTGAAGGCCGACACTCTTTCAACTTTCTTCTTTTTAGGAGCATCCGATTCAGATGATATTTCTCCTTCAAAAACATAATTTGTAGTTGCCCTTTTGATGGCAATACGAACTGGACCTCGTGTGATGAATCCCAAGCCTGGACCTCGTGTAGTTGCCCTTTTGATCGTATCCGGCTTTCACAAGCAGTTCATATGCCCTTGGTCCAAAGCACTTAGCAACTTCAGGGCTTGTAAGTTCGCCATGCTCCGTAGCACTACCTTGTTTTGGCCGAACAAATCCTCCAAATGATTGTTGAGCGGATTTCGTAGCATCAATCTTTGTTAAAGGCATAGTGAGCCCGTCTAAAGGCTTATCCTCCTTCTTGCTCCTTTCAACTCCCTCTTGGCATTGAACTTGTGCTTCTTTTAGAGTTTTTAGCCTTACCATGTAGTACTTTGCTTCGGCGAAGTATGATTCGGTTTCCGCAAAGGGCTTATGATCACCAACAACTGTCTTTACCGCACCATCTTGGTAATATTTGAAGCATTGATGCCATGTTGAGGGGATGATACCATATTCATGCAACCATGGTCTACCAAGAAGCATGTTGTACGAGGTCTTTGCATCAATTACTTGGAATAACGCGGTTGATCTCATATCATCAATCAGTAAGTCCAACCTTATTGTCCCAAGAGCTCTTTGTCCTTCATAATTGAAACCATGAATCAGCAACCGGCTGCTTGCGAGCTCCTCAACTTGGATTCCTAACTCTTTCAAAATTCTCAACGGTAATATGTTTACCGCAGATCCTCCATCTATGAGTACTCTATTCACCCTTTGTTCATTGGTATAACAACTCACGAACAGAGGTCGGTTATGAGGCTCGGATCCAAGCTGTAAATCTTCATTGGAAAATGCCACCATCAACGCATCTTCATTCTCTTGATTCACTACTCCGCAAAAAGCTTCGTTATCTTCTTCTATGCTTTCGGCAGTGATGAGGTTTGCCTCGAAATTGTCTTCTTCGAGCGTTATTTTTCCTTGTCTAGCTAGTTGCATAACCTTGTCCTTGAAGATGAAGCAATCATGTATAGGATGACCCACTAACCGATGGTACTTGCAATATTTTGGATCATTAGTCTGCCCCGCTTCATTCGGTCGCTTCATTTCAGGCAGTTCAACAAGTCCCTCCTTCATTAAGTTATCAAATATGCCAGAGACATCCGAATCCAAGAAAGGATACTTCTTTTGCTGCTGCTCTTTTAGAGTCGGCCTCCTTTGCCCCATGTCTTGAAAAGCATTCGGCTTATCCTCTTTATTGACTTCTTTCCTTGCAAACTTAACAGGAGTTGCTTTCACCGCCACTGATTCTTTCTTTGGAACTTTGTCAAAAGAGTTGCCTCCTTTCTTGAATTCTTGTTTCTCTTTAAATCGGTGGGGTTCTTGAACAGGCGGTCCTCCAACTCCATTTGATGCCATGCTCAACTCCATATCATGTGCTCTTGTGGCCAACTCCTCGAACGTCTTGGGTTGAATTCCACACAGAATATATTGCAGGCCCCAATGCATCCCTTGAATACACATTTCAATGGCAGATGACTCGGACAATCGATCTTTGCAGTTAAGGCAAAGGTTCCTCCATCTATTGATGTAGTCAATTACTGGCTCATCTTTGAACTTCCGGGAACTTGTGAGCTCCACCATGCTGACCGTCCTTCTAGTGCTATAAAATCGATTGAGAAACTCGTGCTCAAGCTGCTCCCAATGGTTAATTGAGTTTGGCTCTAAATCCGTGTACCAATCGAAAGCATTCCCTTTAAGTGAGCGAACAAACTGCTTCACCAAATGATCTCCAAAGGTGCCGGCTTATTGCAAGTTTCGATGAAGTGAGCTATGTGCTGCTTCGGATTACCCTTTCCATCGAACTGCTGAAATTTGGGAGGCTGATAGCCAAGGGGCATCATTAAGTTATCAATTCTTTGAGTATATGGTTTAGAGTAAACCAACGAAGACTTGGAACTCCCATCGAATTTATCTTTTATGGTTCTTTCAATGAGCTGCTTGACTTGTTCGATTGAGATGAGATTGCCTGAAGCGGATTTAGACTCTTTACCATCCGACTGCTTCTCTTCACGTCTTTTGGATGCATCATCATCATCATCATCATCATCCTCGTCTTCATCTTTCTCATCTTCATCTTCATCATCATGCTTAAGTACTCATTTTCCTTTTGCAAGCTTTAGGATCATAGCATTTTGTTTGATCATACGCTTGTCCATAGCCTCCATCATCGCCATTAGACTTGCCATTTGCTCCTCTAAACCCGTAGCACCGGTTGTCATAACAGACACCTCAAATGAGTAATTCTTCGCCGAACTGTCTTTGGAGGATTCGAAACCATCACTTGCATCATTGCCATCTTCCTTGACATGTGGCTCCTTCTCCATGAAAGTTGACTTGGCAGCTTTAGCAGCTTCCGCAGCTTCTTGCAACATCTTAGCTTTCCTCCGCATCATCATGCCGCCACCTTCGACAAGGTTCTTTGAAGTGAAGTCGTTAGCACCTTCAAAGGCTTCTTCGAAGTAGAGTCACCAACATCTTTAACTTTCGGAGACATTCTTCAAGATTTTGGGAAGAGTTGAGATGAGAGGTAGAGAGGTCCCACTGGGCGTGCCAAAATTTGTAAATACAAATTTTATGTATTTATAACAAACACAATAAATCGTGTACAAATAAATATTTGAAGATTTGAAGTAAAATGCGGGTTCGATCTCTAGCTTTTATCCACTGATTCGTCTCTTCCACTTATTCTTGAACGATCTTCAAGCAGCTTCCGGGATCCTTGGAGATTTAGCCTCCTTAATCTTGATCGGTTTTGATACTTGACTTGATAACGTTAATCCGGAGGGCCGACGCCTTGTTTCTGGATCAAACGCTAGATTTGGGACGCTTTTGGTGAAGAACTCCTTGAACTCCACGAAGAACGCCTTGAATGCCGCGAAGAACGCCTTGAATGTTGTAGAGAATTTTCCTACAACTCTTGAGCTCTTCAATATGATTTTTTTTTGTGTCCTTTGACCTCTCCAATCACCCTATTTATAGGTGAAAATGTAGTAGACTTGGTGGGCTTTTGGACTCCAAGACGGGCTTTAAGGCTGAGGTGGCACAATTCTATTGGCTCCTCAATTTTGGTAGTTATCTCCATCAAATCTTTGACTTAATGACCAAGAAATGACACTTGTCAATTTCTGATTCGTCAAGAATCTCCATCTTTTAAATATCAATTTATATTTATTTAATTTAGAATTTATCTTTAATGAAATTCCTAAAATATAAATAAAATATAAAATTAATATATTTATATTTTTTATGCGTCTACAATATATTTTGTATCCGCCGAAGAAAATCCTCGACGGAGCATGGCAGCATTACCGGGCCAGCATACAATTCGGAAGCTTTATCAAGACGAGTTTGAAAGAGAGGATTGTATAAGTATGAGATTGGGATCACAAATTTTTGAAAAGTTGAACAATATTCTTGATTTTGATTATCATCATGTGCCAATCCTACTTGCACCGCCAACCATCCTTTGTTTACCTTCATAGTCTTTCCTCTTTGCATCTTCATGTTTGAAGAAAACATAATTCTGCTATGTTGTTTTTCTTTGGTTGGATTCTGTTGGTCAGTTTGTAAGGAAATATTTATAGCTAGAAGGTATCGATTAAATTGATTCATGATTAATATCTATTTGCTAATATTCGTTTCGATGTTAATTAAGAATAGTTGCAGGAGCTAGCTAGAATCCTAAGGCAGTTAGATTTATGAGAAAATTAATTAATGATTGGTATATTCCACTTTCACAAACTTCAATTTTTGATGGGACTCAATCAGGCCTTTCAATTTCGTTTTTTTAGGCTGACAAATAAATAAACGAATATGATCAATTTTCGTTCTTGTTAAAGAAATCAGGATTTTGTTATTTCATGCAAATTGTCATTGTTGTTCCCTAATTAGGATATATATTTAATTTAGATTCTGTGCGTCATTAGTTTCTAGGTTCATTTTTATTTTGTTTTAATGTGATTGACAGGAAATGAAATTATAGATCTATTTTTTGATTTTATAGGGATATATGTGGCCACACTATAAATTCTTGAAGTCCACTTAAATACGTGCAAAATCCTTCCCTTTTCATTATAATTATTGGATGTGTTCTTTTCAATTTAGATTTGGGAATATAATTCCAGGGTAGTAATTAAATAATTAATTTCACCCTTTAACTTGCAACTATGATATGATTGATTGTATTATGTAAATATAGACTTTTGAGTTTTGACAATTTTTAGTCGTAGTTAAACTGTTAAAGCGGTTTGCTTTTGGAATTTGTCATATAATCAGTATGGAGTTTTTTTGGGCTTGTAATTTTGGGCAAATTGCAAACAAAGGATAAACTTTTACAGGCTAGCAATTGCAGGACAAATTTATAAAAATTCGATAATTGAAGGATAAATTTACAAAATTCGATAATTGAAGGACAAATTTAAACTCGAATGCGATTTAAGCAGTGTGATGCCTACATGGCCTCCAAATAAGCTATCAGCATAGGCCATTATATTTAAGCGTGAAATTGTAAGATTAAGTTGGCAAAAAAAACACCCAAATCGAACCCCACCCAAATATTTTAGAGTTGCAGCATAAAGATGTCATTCACATTCAAGAAATTTAGTTCTGCTGATCTGATCTGAGTTGCAACAGTTTCAACTAAAACTAGATAGCACAACTCTTAATTGGTTCTTAGCTGAACTTTTTTTGACAGGGAAACCTTATTTTCTTTATATATATTTGCTTCTATTTGTTTGATCAATGTTTGCTTCTACTTGTTTGATCATTGTCTCTGAGTTACTTCTTTTGTTTGAGGCAATAACTTAAATGCGACCGATCGCTTGGCATGCGACCGGCGGGTGGCGCGTGTAATGCATGCGCCAGCCGCCCACGCGCGGTGCGTGTATTACACGCGCCAGTATTATTATATATTTTTTTTAGTTTTCTTTAATTTCGTTTTTCTGAATTTCTGTTTTTTTTTTCAGCTTTTATTTCAATTTTTTTTTAATTCCACATTTTTTCCACTTTTTTTTGTCTGTCTCTTCGTTTTTTTGTTTGCCGCTTCTTCTTTGTCAAGATTCGAACGAGGGGAGCCGAAGGCCTCGAAGCGAACCGAAAAATTTAAATTGTTCCCCGACGATTATCCTTATATTAGTAATCGGAGCGAAGCCAGAATCGAAGGTGGAGCCGGAAAAAAAAAAGCTGAAATTTTTTAAAAAAAAAGTCGAAAAGAAAAGTTGATTAGGTCAACAGTCAAACCCGGGTTGTTGACCCGTCATTGGTTCTTGGTTTTGTTTGATTCTATTTGTTCGATAAAAAAAAATCGTGTCTAATTTTTTTTTTAGGGCGTGTCTAATTAAAATATATAGCTCATATTTTTTTTTAACAAAAAATAGGAAAAATCTCATTCTGATCACTCTAGAGAAAGGACAAAGTAACGGGTTGTGACACTATATGCGGAGGAAGTAATTAATTGTTAATTTTTCAATTTTTAGTTAATAATTCTTAACTAGAGTAAATAATAAATAGTTAGAATTTATAAATAAATCTTTTAATTCTATTTTCCTTCAGCATCATTAAGATTTTGAATTTCGGTCTGTTTTTGCACTCCATTAATTTTTGTTCATCACTTCAGTGACATCTCTATCGGGAAAATTCGCAAATAATTCCCCAATTAATTCTCTGTCTCCATATTTCTGCAATGGCCATCACAATTAACTCTCTCCTCACAGCACTTGTGAATTGCAAATTCAGTAGCCCATTGAGAATTTTTTTTATTTGGCCAAGCTAATTTTACATCATAGTTTCATGCCTTAATATAATGGCCGATTCATCTTCCTAGGCTGAGTAGATAGCGTATTTGGAGGTCACGTATGCATTGGGCCGTTTAAATTACATTTGGGCTCAATTCTATCCTTCAATTGCCAAATTTTGTAAATTTGTCCGACAATTGCTAACCCGTAAAAATTTGTCCTTCTTTTGCAACTCACTCAAAATTACGAACCTAATAAAACTTTGTACTCTCATATAATCTAAGGTACAAAATATAAATAGTTTCCTCCAATTTTCTAGAAATAATACTCCATGGTATCAGCATGTTTCATAAACTCTGAAATCTATATTTATATAATGAGGGGATAGTTAAAATAGCACTTATCACGTTATAAAGATAAAAAATAGCACTCAATATAATTCATTAAAAATCTAACACCTTTTAACTTATATACCCTTGATTCTTTAACAAAATTTCATGTAAGACTAGTAACACATATTTTGTTGTGAATGGTAGTGTAAGAAATAAGAATTACATATTGTGACTGAACAAAAAAAAAATATTTCACTATCACTTTTCTGTCATTGCCGCCGCCGTGCCACCACCACCGCCGTCGTACCGCCGCCACTGTCGTCGGCGGTCACAAAAAAATTTTGTGACTGAACAAAAAAAAAGTTTCACCACCACTTTTCCGCCATCGAGGCCGCCACCACCGCCGTCGTCGTGCCGCCGTCACTGTCGCCGGCTGTTACAAAGAAAAAATTTTGACTGAACAAAAAAAAAAACGTTTCACCACCACTTTTCCGCCGTCGTGCCACCGGCACTGTCGCCGGTGGTCGCAAAAAAAAATTTGTGACTGAACAACAAAAAAAACATTCCACCACCACTTTTCTGTCGTTGCCGCCGCCGCCGTCGTGCTGCTGCTACCTTCGTCGACGGTCACAAAAAAAATTATGTGACTGAACAAAAAAAAAAGGTTTCACCACCATTTTTCCGCCTTTGACGACGCCGCCATTGTCGCTGGCGGTCACAAAAAAATTTTGTTCGGTCACAATTTTTTTCTATTTAATCACAAATTATTTTTTGTTCAGTCATAAATTTTTTTTGTAGCCAACGGCGACAGTGTCGGCGGCGGCGACGGCGGAAAAATAGTGGTGGAACGTTTATTTTTTTTTGTGACCGCCGACGAAGGTAGCGGCAACACGACGGTTGCGGCGGCAACGTTGGAAAAGTAGTGGTGGAACTTTTTTTTTTTGTTCAGTCACAAAACTTTTTTTGTGACCGCCAGCGGTGGTGGCACAGTGGTGGCGACGGCGGAAAAGTGGTGGCGAAACCTTTTTTTTTTGTTCAGTCACAAAAAAAAAATTGTGACCGTCGACGACAGTGGCGGCGGCGGTGGTAGCACGGCGGCGGCGACAGCGGAAAAGTGGTGAAGAAATGTTTTTTTTTTTCAGTCACAAAAGTGAAATGTGATAGAACAATAAGGTGAGAAAAGAGGAAAGAGAGATAAAAATTTAGTGAAAATTGAGAGGAGGAGCAAATAAATCAAAATGTGCTAAATTTTTAAAAAATGATACGAGGTGCTATTTTTTAACTTTGCAATGTGCTTAGTGTTACTATTAGGGATATTCTCTTATATAATTCTAGGATAACTAATAAAATTGTCAGAGCTGCACAGTGAGGTAGTAGTGCACCATTTTTTATTTTTTATTTTTTACTTTTTTTAATTAAAAAAAATAGTTTATGTTATTGTTTACATGTAAAATTTAATGAATCATTATTATTACATATATAGAGGTTATTTATACATTTGTTAAGTGGATTAGACATAAAAGATAATAAATTTAATATGCAAAACCACCGGAAATGTAATTGGCTCGAATACATTTACAAGTGCCTTAATTTAGACTCGAGCTCAGCTAATAAACAAATAATTGAGTTAAGAAAGTCTTTTTTTTTCAATGGAGATGATCATAATTCAGATAGCTTGGATTATTCTCAGCGCCTACTATATTACCAAGAAAATAATCCCAAAAACGTTTTGTTATTTATTTTATATTTTGGTATGAGAAGTGCTAAAACTTATGTACACATTTATCAATACTCATTAACTGTTAATTCCATTTCCATGTACAATCCCTTCGAACAATGAAAGAGGTGGAGCATTTACAAAGCATTCATATGCATCAAGTGAATGTTATTGTTGATGGACTACTAAAATGCTAAATAGGATAAGAATAAGAAGAAAAGATGGTGCTAAAAATTACTACATTTTAATTCTCAAAATTCTGTATCCGCCACTGAAGATGAAGAAAATCGCCAACGGAGCACGGCAGCAAAAGGGGGCCAGCGGTTTGGTAGTCATATAATTCGGAAGCTTTGGAAAGAAGATTTTGGAAGAGGGGGTTGTATAAATAGGAAATTGGGATAACAAATCTTTGAAATGTGGAATTATTACAATAATCTTGATTTTGATCGTCATTTGCTAATCCCACTTGCACTGCCACCCACCCTTTCTTCACCTTCATCTTCTTCTTTCCTCCCTTCATCTTCATGTTTGTAGAAAACATTATGCTATATTTTTCGTTGATTATGCTTCGAATGTTCTTTTTCTGTGTGGGTATATTAGATAGGAAAATGTAGGGAATTATTACAAATATTTATAGCTTAAGGCCTCGCATAAAAATTTGCTTAGCTCTCGCAATGTGGTATCAGTGAAATGGAATAATATACAATAGTACAATATTATAGAAGGGATCGATTAGTTTGTTTCTTATTAAAATGAATTTGTCGTTGTTGCTTACGACAACAAGAATTCTTAGCTACAAGAATCCCTCACACATCGTTTTACAAGCCACTTTAGATAATTCATAGATATATGTATGCCACCAGCTAATTAAGATTAATTTTCAGTCAAACTCACTTAGACTTCAATTTTTGCGTTACCAACAATAGATACTTTTAAGTTTTTGTATTCTCGTTTGTTGTTTTACACTTACACATATATTATCATTGTTATAATTAACTAAGGTAAAATTACTCAAAAATCCCCTTATCCACAATTCCTTTCCCAAACCTACACTTTCGTTATTTTGATCCCTTCAATTCATCTTGCATTTGGATACATGTTACTTTATTATGTTTTTAAAGTGACCGTAGACACACTAATTAGAAATTTAGAATGAATTAAATTCCAACCCTTTTTCGCTCCACATATAATTAATTAGTTAATTACTATGGCATGCTATGTATATATATTTGATGAAATATCCACTTTCTAAAGTCGTCAAGTCGGTCTAGATCTGCGTCTGAATTTTGTCATAATTTCAATCAACCTGTATCACAATATTGTCCTTGATTAGTGAATATTAATTAAGAAAAAAGTAAGCACAACGTGTATTTTCTTATAAAAAATCAAGATTTGGACAAAAATACATAGGATTCGATCACTAAGTTGTTTGACATAAAATATAAAGATTCAATGAGTCGTTTGGTGTTATAAATAAATCACATATATCTATGTCAGTGGATGTTTAAAATAAATCAATGGTTGGGATTTAAAATGTATAGGAAATGAAATACGAATAGAGGATGTTGTTTATATCGAGGGTCGTGATTATTCACTTCTTCTTTGAGTTGGAGAAGGACAGGGGAACGCAGTAAAATCTTTAGAGGGGCTGTTAAATTTAAAGTACTAACAATTTGACGTGTTCATTATTCATAAGAAGAAAAGGAAGAAAAAATTTTACTTTGAGGGGACTTATTGGAAAAGAGGGATAGAGCTTGAAATGATAGACTTATTTTATTTGCATTAAATAAGTTTATGATTAAGCATCTATTAATTAGTGCATGGACTTTAACAGCCATTCGATATAAGTTAATTGTATCTTGACTGGTAGTATTAAATAGTAGTAATAGCTGAAAGTATCATTGTTCCATCGAATAACAAGAATTCTTAGCAACAAGAATCTCGTTACACATACATATTGTTTTATTTGGATTATATAAGTATACTCTAATAAAATAGTACAAAATATATACTAGTACATTTGAGGAAATGAAAATATATCCTGATACTCAAGCAAATTTCCAGGAGTACATCCTGATTCGGAAATTGTAAATCTCTTTCAAGTTTAATTATCAGAAATTAATCCAAGTTTTATTTCTTATTGGGTAATTAATGGTAACTAAAATATACTAAATTTATTTTTCTAGTTTTAGTATCAAATCTCCTAACGGAATTCTCGTTATTATTTTTTTTTTTTAAGGAAGAATTATTGTTATTGTAAAATATGTGGAAAGTATAGTTACAATATTATGATACAACAAATCAACAATGCTATTACACTTGTAAAGTAAAGAACATATTTCATATGCTCTCATTAAACATACGTATATTATAATTTCCCATCAAATACATAATTTTATAGAATTCATGTTTGTTAATTGTTAGCATCGCGTTTCATGCATTTTCACATTTCACTTGTAATTGTAAAGGTCGTTATATTATTATTTACTAACATTTTCATGTTTGTTTCGTTGGGATGATCTGGTTATAAAAGTAGTCTGAGATTAAAAAGTCTCATATTCAAATCTCAATAGGTTGCATGACATCAAAAGGAAAAAGAAAAATTCTTATTCTAACCATACGGTAATTGAAATTTAAGTGTTTAATCATTTCCGTAAATTACTTCCATTTAATTGGCGTCTTTTTTCCCCCTAAGGATTTTGTTTTTTCATTTCTCTGATATTTTTTTGACAGCCATTACCATTATATAATTTATTTTTAAAAAAAATCTCCAATTACCGTGAAGCCCATTGCGAGTGGCTTTAGCTAACTAAAAATAAGTAAAAATTCCAAAATAATAGTAGTAATTTACATATTTTCAGGGATAGAAAAAGTAAAGAAATAATAATATACCAGAGTGAATAAACCTGAAGTTTTGGCATTGATTTTTCAATTTCCACTACAAATACACAATTATCGGAGAATGAAGAGGAGGTTTTTCACTGTAATTAACGAAAATTGTCTTCTCTCTCTCTCCTCCCTCTCTCCACGTATGGATCTATTATAAGATTTCAACAAGAGTGAAACGATAACGAAGGAGCCGGAAGCTGGTGGCGGTGGCGATGGTGATGGTGGTGGGTACCGCCGTGGCTGGTGGTTTCCTTCTCAATCCGCCAACGCAGATGCAGAAAATCCTCGACGGAGCACGGCAGCATCAAGGGACCGGCGGTATTGTAGCCGTAGACTTCACGAGCTTTGTCTAGAAGCTTCTGGAAGAGAGGATGGTATAAGTAGGAAATCGGAATCGAAAATCTTTGAAATCCACCGTCTTCATCCTCCAACCCCACCTGCACCGCCAGCCACCCTTTCTTCACCTTCATCTTCTTATCCTCTTGCATCTTCAAATTGATTATCAAAATTTAGTGTGTGTTGTGCGTGTTCCTGAGTGGAATTGTGGTTGTGTGCAAGTTTTAATATGGTTGGGAGGAGGATATGTGTGGTGTTACTCCATTTATAGGGAATATTTAAAGTAACGCGTGATGATGATGATATTTTGGGCATTCAAATTTGTTTTGATTTGTGTACAAGTAGTAAGAATAATAAAATACATACACTATTCTTTATAAAAAAGAATAATAATAATAATAATAATAATAATAATAATAATATAAAGATCCCATAAAAAAGAATAATAAAATAAAGATGGTGGGGTGGGGTGCGGGTTGACAGCCGTACGCATACGGAATATTGTGATGAAGTCCAACACAACAATGACTCTCAAGTCTTCCACTTTTTTTATTTTGCTACTCCTACTATATGGATTCCTACGTGTGGGCGCTTTTCTTGATTATGCATTCATATATACTCGCTATGTCCCAATAGCAAGATCTCACTTGCTTTGATCACGATTATTAAGAAATAAGAGTAAAACAATAGAAAATGGTGAGTCTTATAGCTTTTGAAGGGTTAATTATTTCCATTTTTCGTACGGGACTATGCTAATGGGACAAACAAAAAAGGAAAAGTGAGACCTTACTATTGGGACGGAAGGAGTATATATATAGGGATTGGTTCACAAACAAAGCATTTTTCCCGTAAAAAATAAAAACAATGCATTTTGGGTATTATTACAATGCATCCTCATAATAATGCATATTTGGATTACCACAATGCATTGTTATGATAATGCATTCTGTGTTCAGTTATAATGCATCGATCAATCTCAACCGTAAATCTACAAAGATCAATGGTCTAGATCGCTTCTCATTTCTTACGGGAAAATGGATTTACATATGATCTTTTCCCTGATATGAGAAATAGGAACTAATCCTAGCCACTTATTTGTGAAGAATACGTAACTAGGATTAAATCTAACAATTTAACATAAATTCAAAAAATAAGGAAGAAGGGTTAAATTAGTAAATTAAATTTTCATATATCACTCTCGATGAACAATTTCTTTTATCTCACTTCTAACTCCAGACAAACAATCCATCTCCCTTCATTTTCAACCACCGGCTGCCGCCAGCACCACCACCATCACGCCGATGCTACTTTCTCTCGCCTTTTCTCACCAAATCCAGTGTAAATGCCAAAATAAAATAAATTCTGAATCTCTTATCCATCTCAATCTCAATCTCTTTCGTTTCTCTATGTTCTTCTTCGTCACATCCATTGAAGCAAATTGAGCACTTGATAATTTGATTTAATTGTGGTATTCATTGTGAATTGAGGTCTGCTTTTTTTCATATATTGGAGCGAATTTGATTTGTAACCACCGCCTTCACCGCCGCCGCTAGACATCGTATCACAACCGCTGCACGTTGCCACAATTCCACCACAACTCTCTCTCTCTCTCTCTCTCTCTCTCTCTCTCTCTCTCTCTCTCTCTCTCTCTCTCTCTCTCTCTCTCTCTCTCTCTCTCTCTCTCTGATTTTTATGCTGATATAATATTAAGTATTTAGATGCAAAAATTAAAAAAGATGAACAGAGATTTTGTTGTTGGTACATTAATTTTCGTGAATAACTCTAATGCATAAATGTAAACAATGTAATGCACAAATATCACATACGTAATGCATTAATTATGATAATCAATCCTTTCCTATTTTGTGCAATTACACTATCATATTGATGCATCACGTAAATTGTATTAATGCATTATAAAAGTGTTCACAAAATATCAAGTAATAAATACTGATGGGGTCAAGATTTGCAACCCTTAAACATACCGATGTTCAAGGTTCATTAACACATAATAAGTATCTTGTGTCGATGAGATTATGTTGAGAAGAGTTTCTCCACGTGGATTTAGTCCTTGAGCTCCGATCTGCAAAGCGTAATGCCGGGTTATGTGCCGGTGTCGTGTCTCCGACGATCAAGTCAGTGTGTGTTCAATACAAAAGCTTGAGAGAAATCAATAAGTTCTATCGTATATCAGAGGTAAAATGAACGTGATACATGAAATTCTGTTATAAAATCTGTATATATACCTTTAATGATAAGGGTATTTTAGTCATTTCGGGGAGACTTGGGAAGTCTCCTAGCCGACTTTGGTAGGGAAAACTTCCCTACTTTAGTTGATGTGATTGGTCGGTACTAACATCTTTCTAAGATATTTATGCCTCGAGAAGACAAATCTGTACTGTACTTTAGACCAATGGTCGATAAAGTATAAGTGGGGAAGATTACCACGAGGTTATCTTCCTTAAGGGCAAGATTCCATTATGCGGGGCATACTTCCCCCGCTGCTACAAGCATTGGGGCAAGGTTGTCATTCAAGTAGGGGAATATTGAGAGTATTAATGGAAGGTTGCCTTCTAGCAACTATGACGTACCGAAGGTATCCCATCAAATACGAAAATAATATACATAATGAAATAATTTTGATATCATATACGAATATGAATACGAATACGATATATGTAATGCATTAATTGTATACGTACACGTTTTTATAAATTTTATTTGTTCTTTATAAACAATATGCATTTATGCATCACTTTGCACTAGTTTATGCATCAATTTATACTATTTAATGCATCACGATTTTACACTGCGTAGATGGCGAAAATTATTATTATAACCCTACTTAAATAAAAGACACGAGATTGACCAAAAAAAGCAGGTTTGACCAACTAATTATGAGATTAAATCATATCCATTGATTTTATGGGATGAATAGCTTGGATTGATTCCTAGTTCTCACATAAATAGAAATTCCTATATGATCCTCTCCATATATATATATATATATATATATATATAGGAAGAGGATCATATGAGAATGCTATCTTAGATGAGAAATGAGAATAAATCTGGACCTTTGATCTTTTTAATTAATGACTCAGATTTAACGATGCATTAAGTTAATGTAATTTATGCATTATGATGTTAATGCATTAAGTTATTGCAGTTTATGCATAAGAATATGTATGCATTACATTTCTGCAATATATGCATTTCCAATGTGATAAAAATGCATTAAAATGTGTCATTCTCACGTTCTCATATAAAATTTATTCTCACAAGATCTCAACCATATATATATATATACACGTTTGTCTATATTTACGTGTATTTGTTTATAAATTTGACAGCTTCCCACACTATTTTCAACTGATATTATTAACAAGAGGTGTTATACTTCATAATTTTATAGAATCATGATGTCACACTTTATTTCCTAGAGTAAATCTTTAGTTGCTTGATTAAACATGTAGTAGTATTTTTTTGTTCAATGCATGCAAATATGACTCGAAATTTTCAACCTTAAAATTGGAGGAGCACCGTATTATCTAAAATTGGGTATACGAATATTGACAGTGTTACATTTATTTTTTGTTTTTTTACATGGAGAAGGGGACTTTGGGATTTATAATCGTTAAACTAAAAAAAAAAAAGATATAACCGTTTGTTAATCATCGATATCATACCATCAAAGTAGGGAATAAATGAGTCGTGTAATGTTCATAAATAAATAAAATAAGGGTTAATATCATGAAAATACACGAACTTTGAACCAACTTTCATTTTTCCCACGAACTTTTAATTTTCTGTAACAATACACGAACTTTGAATCAACTTTCAATTTCCCCACGAACTTTCACCTTTTGGTGAAAATACACAAACTTTGTGTCAGCTTTCATTATTCCCACGAACTTCAACTTTGGTCCAACTTTGAGTCAGGTTATGTGGCAATCGAGAGTTTGAAGTCTTTTCGTCCGACGACTAAATTAAACGATCTCTTCTTTTTAATCGCGTATTCTTTAATTACCTTATCTATTGAATTGTCTTGTTAGGATTTGTTGATATAATTTGTCCTATTTATCCAATCAAGCCATGTGGGAAGAAAAAGACATTAACGTATAAATTTTATTTTGGCAAGAAGATTAATGGCAAAATTGAAAAATTAAGAAGAAATATAGAGAAATTTTGATGAAGATAACACTCTTGTCTTTATAGGAGAAATATGGAGAAATTTTCGTCCCAATATATATTACCCTAAACTCTAGCAAGATAATAAAATAGGTTTATTAAATTTAGAATTAAACAGCATGTATTAAATTTAAAAATATGGTAGTAGTTTAATTTAGGCGACTGACAAAAATACTTACTCTTGATCTCCACAATTTTGGCGAAAATTATCGTGAAAAAAATTGAAATTGGACCAAAGTTTATATTCGTGAGAATATGACTTACTCTCGATCACTACAATTTTGGCGAAAATTGATCGTAGGAAAAATCGAAATTGGACCAAAGTTGAAGTTCGTGAAAATAATGAAAGTTGACTCAAAGTTCGTGTATTGTCACAAAAAGTTGAAAGTTCGTGGGGAAATCGAAAGTTAACTCAAAGTTCATGTATTATCACAAAAAATTGAAAGTTCATGGGAAAAATGAAAGTTGATCCAAAATTTGTGTATTTTCATGAAATTAACCCATAAAATAAGGATAAAATCATATATACGATACATCTACAAAAAAGGATATACCCATATACTCATTCTCCGTATCATTTCTTATTTTTTCCACTACCCCAAACTATCAAACACGTTATTATTTAGATTCTCTTTTCCACAAATTTGGTGATTCATTGTGTACAGTAACGACCCTCAAAATTTAAGTTTTTCTTCCATTATTTTAATATTGTAATTTCTTGCGATTAATCTAATTTTACTGTTGTTCATCAGGCCCAATTATCTAAATATTTATCGCAACAGTAATTATGAGATAGAAGATTATATTTATCGCAACATTTTTAATTTTTTTTGTGGGGCAAGATTAAGTTACTAATTAACTTATACACTACTTTGTTTGTAAAATTATGCATAGTTTTTGTAAATATTTAGATAATTGGGCCTTAATAAAAGAAATTGAGGTGGGGTAATATCTCCCCACCTTTGCTATGTAGCTTCGCCCTACTACCAGAGGCCTTTTTTCCTCCTCTACTTCAAAGTAAATTTTGAAATAGAGAAATAGGATTAAATTTTAAATCTCTATCCTTCAAAAAAAAAAAAAAAAAAAAAAAACCTAGAGCTACACTCCGATACAGTGGATCGTACCATTCGATGGTGCAATCCACCCTATTTTCTAATTTATTTTATTTTATTAATTAATTTTTAAAATATAGATCATAATTGGAACTTAATAAATCATAACTAAGGATTGATCTTTAATTTTGATTAACAAATTCTAATAAAATTTACTCTAATTATCCTCTAATTCCGATCAACTAAATTTTTGCCTAATACCTACCCTGCTTTATTGCATAGCAGTACAAAGTGCCCGAACTGAAAATTGTGAATGTGAAGTTCTTGTCTGTTCTTGATAGCCATGAACATGATTTTAATGGGGGTGAAGATAGAAATTAAGATAGAACATTCTCTTTTGTGATGCGATCTTTTTTTTTATCAATTCGTGGGAACCCGCAACCGTTATCTTTGGTGCGCACTGACGAAACCCATATCTTTGTGCACTAGCCTGTAAACCACACAAGGCAGGTAAACCACACCTTGCAAGTACAAGTGTGACAAACTCGACGTATAGAAATGTTAGTGGGGATTGAATCTGAGGTCTCTCGGTCCCAAGCAGTCCACTCTACCATTAGATCATCCCCAAGAGGACTGTGATGCGATCTTCTATCTCATAATTATGGTATTCCATTTGAACAACAGTAAAATTAAATTAATCCTGATGAACAACAGTAAAATTATTCCATTTCTTTTATTAAGGCCCAATTATCTAAATATTTATAAAAAGTATGCATAATTTTACAAACAAAGTAGTGTATAAGTTAATTAGTAACTTAATCTTGCCCCACAAAAAAAGTTAAAAATATAGAAGAAAGATAAAACTAGATATTTTACTCCACCTCAATTAGGGGATCTCGCTCCGGCCCAAATCCATAATTTGGACAAATAATTAATTGCAAAAGTGACCGAAAATATCAATGGAACTAACACGTAGATAATTGGTACTTTGAATGATTACGATTTTCTGCTTTCGACTTTGGTGGCACTAATTAACTTCCGACCGAAGAGAAACCAAATCTCTGTGAGCCATGTATAGTGCCATTTTTTCAAGATGATAGGAAAAAGATAAGTCAAACAGATATCATATGCATGTTCACTTCTTTTTACTTGGGAGCCAGTAGAATCCGTTAACAAAAAAATATAGTATAAGATAAAAATAAAATTAAAAATAAAAATAAAAATGGAATTGGGGCATAAAATATAATATAGGAGGGATATTTCAATTTACAAGCACCACAAATAAATAAATTAGTCAAAAGGGTGTGTGTGTTAATGATTGATATAGCCATTATTCTTAAATATTCTTAGTAGTGGAGCTGCCAGATGGTTGATGCATGCCTCTCAATTCTTTTTAATGAAGAAATTCTTCCTTTTTTATGTATTTATATTTTATTGGGGATAGTATCTTTAAAGTCGTCTGGCAACAACATTGGCTTGTCGATTGCTTTCTGATAATTCAACGCGTTCTATATATTATCTATCTGTTTTGAATATTTTTCTAACATAAAAAAATGAAATAGAAGAATTCGATCGCAAGGTTGAGCAAAATAAGTGTGTGTGTGTGTGTTTTTTAATTTTTTATTTTGTAATCTTAAAAGTAAAAACATGTGGAACCACTCGAATTGCAATCGTTTGTATGATATGGAGATATTTAATCCATATTGCCATTGGTTAACTACATAAGTATATTTCTATTTAAAAAAAAAAAAAAAAACTACATAAGTATATTTTTTTAGGGGATATAATTATAGTATACAGTTTGATCTTTGAGTCATATTTTCAGAACGGCATACCTTCAAAATATTTGTTACAAACTTAATTTGTATACCTAAAGTAATTCTAAAAAAAAAAACTACATAAGTATATTTTTTTAGGGGATATAATTAACTTGTCTCGTTGGAGTCACGCATTAATTTTATTTATTACTACTAGTATACAACATTCATGGTCATCAATGCAAAACAACTACTCTCGGAATTTTGCTCCCTGACCAATATATTTGAAACTTTGTACAGAGGTGAGGATTTTTACTAGTAATAATTTGAGGTTTGGTCATTTTTACCCAGTCAGGATATATATGGAGTACTATAATAAGTATCCAAATTTTCAGATGAGGTATTTATATATATATATATGAAATGTATTGTATATATGTATTTTAGACATCTTAGTATCGTTATCTAAGTACACACAAATAGATAAAAATGTGTGTGCAAGTGTTACTGTATTATATACATGATATGTGTCTCATCAGAAATATATTTTTAGTAAGGTGAATATTCTTGTGATTAAATGCCTCGAAAATTTCAAAGTTCATCAATATTGTGTAGATCAAGTTTGTTGTACAAGTCCTTTTAGTGCGATTGATTTATCTTACATGATTTACAAACTATGGCATAAAACCTATATATATTTACCTAATGTAAATCTAAATGATTCTCCCCAAGATAGATAAAATAAAAAAAGTATGTATTAAGATCTAGGTTCGAAATCAATACGTATCTCTCTTCATATCAATTAATTTTTATTTTTAAATTAAAGATTTAAAAATAAAAATTAAACCATGTGTCAGGAACCAGATTTGAACTGGTGACACGAGGATTTTCAGTCCTCTGCTCTACCAGCTGAGCTATCCCAACCATTTCCAATGTAGCATCCCACCCTAATTTTATTAGATGACTGGAGTCGATGTCAAAGGGGGCATATTGTTATTGTTAGAGATAGAAACCAAAATATATGGGGCCAGGGGCAGGGGTAGGCAGATCTCCATATCAGCTTTCGGCTAAACCATTTCGCCACTTTTGGTGTAGGTGTTTGCTTCTTGTGGTGGTCTGAGCCTGAGGTTAGGCTGGGATTCTAATTCTAATTCTAATAATAATATCCCTCCTTTCCCGAATCTTTGTTTGGCTGCTTCTATATCAATCCAATTCGGACATCTATAGCCACTACCCCCTTTCAATCTTTTCTATTTTTCCAACACGTACTCAAATACAAGAAATTAAGAATATTAAACCCTAACGTCCAAGGACAAATTGTATTGTATTGTAATAGTAGTATTAATGTTTTTGCCGTTGAGATCTTCCATTCCACAAGTTTATATTTTAAATTTATTTTTATCGCAGTCTTTATTGTTATTTTTATAAAAGTACAAATATTTACGAACATCAATTAAAATTCATAACTAAAACTGAAGCTTTAGCAATTATATACGCTAATGATGGAATACTTAACACTATCCATTATTAACTAAGGGTGTGTTCACTTAAAACTATAAACTTTATACCTCCATTTAGAGGTAACTGGAGGGATAAACAAAATCTCACCCTTTAAATCATCCTTTCTTTTTTTAAATTTCTTCTTTTCACCACCACAAGGGGGATAATTTGGAGTCATAATATTATCCCTCCTTGTGGTGGTGGAAAGAAGAGATTTAAGAAAAGAAGGGATGATTTAAAGGGTGAGATTTTTGTTTATCCCTCTATTTACCTCTAATGGAGGTATAAATTTATACTTTCAAGTGAACACACCCTAAGAATTTGAAAATAAATCATATCCAGTGTCTGGCTTAATGGTGTAGTTAGCAGTGTTTAGAATTTTATTAATGATAATTAAAAAAAATTAATTATTAATAATTAGGGTGGCCGCACCATGCATTTTCTGGAATTAGACTTTTGACTAGGACTAGATACAGTCAACTAATTGATTGTTAAACTTCTAGGCTCCGACGTTCACTCAATGCTTTGGTACTTAAAGTCTTCAAGGTATGAATGGCAATGGGCTCAATTAGGTGATTTTTGAGGTAAAAAAGAGTAATTATGTGACCTATTTATTAGTCAACACTAGTTGAGTAATTTTTTCAACCAACCAGATAGATGATGGTGGACTGGGCTCTAGAAATAGCAGTTTAAGTTTGATTGGAAGGGATATTTTATTCGTTTATCATTTTTCTCTCCTTATAGCCCTCATAATTAATTAATAATATAAATATTTAAAAATAGATATTTTTGTCATTATAGTTGTAGCCCCTCAATTAACAAAACTTTAACCAAAAATACACTACAACCTCCTCCCCCTTTTATATATAACCTCCGCCCGTCTCCCAACCTTCTTTAACAGAAAAAGGTTGATTATATATGTTGTTCATACATATGGGGATCTGATTGTTAGTTGGCTTATGGCATGATCTTGAATATGCATTGAAAGAATAAGTTGGGGAAGAAAATCGACAAAATTGTGGAAAGATAATTTTCTAAGACAGATTGGAGATTGGAATTCTTATGGAATTTAATGTTCAACCAAATGCATATCAATTGTCCTAGAGAAGCTCTCATGTGCGACGCGTCGCACAACTTGTGACCGCGCGTGGCGCGTGCACTTCACCCGTGCGCTTCCCACCTGAGGTGCATGTTGTGCACGCGCCCTTTTTTTATTTTTTATTTTTTTCATTTTTTTAAAATTTTCTTTCCGGCTCCGCCTTCGACTCCGATTTCAATCTATCATAATCGTAGTATCAACATTCATGTCATTTAGCTTGCTTCGAGGCCTTCGACTCCCCTCGCTCGACTCGAAAACATAAGGAAAAACAATTTTAAAAAAAGGCGTGTGCACCCCACGCACGGTCGCACGGGGTGCGACGCATCGCAGGGAAGTATTTTTCATTGTCCTATCCTATTACCTTTTTCTGCATGTATTACTCTTCACGAATAGCTGAGGCTTCATACATGATTAATACTTTAATTTTATAATTAAAACCATGAATCTGGGTTTTTTTTTCTTTCTTTCTTTTTTTGGATTCTTTCATGATTACATTCAATAAATGATTTAATTGCGCCATATTATTGCAAAGGGGCTAAAAATTGTGCAACAAACTTTTACTGTACGTATATATGATGAAAAGGCCTTTCTAAGCAAAGACAAAGGAGACCAATAACATAAATCGGAGCAAGAAATCGAACACTTATTTTAGTAATGAAGGATGGTGGATGGTGGGGGGCTTTGATTTCAGCCAGATGTTTTATTAGTAGTATAAGAAGATACAAGGACAAAAATATCTATAACTAAATATTTTTATTTTAATTAATTATGAAGACTCCAAAGAGACAAAAGGGGCTAAAATTACTCTGATTGGAATTGTAAAAAAATATTGAAGGGAAATTTTATTCAAGGCCTACTTCTCTTTATAATCCACTAATTCAATTGGGGTGTTTTTTTTTTTTTTTCTCTGTCTTTTTTTTTAAATCAGGTCATCCTTATATATGTGAAAATATATATGTATAGTTATAGCTCTAGCAAACCGGAGCATATCTAAAATGACCAATTAAAAATTAAAATGCAGGACGAAAAGTCAAACGAGTTTATCATTTAGGAGGAGATGCTCCAATTTCCGCCAACAATGTGCTTTAGAAAAACCAAAATAAAAACATGTGGTCATCACATGCTGACGTGGACGACGTACCCGCCAACAATGTGCTTACATGAATTGATTGGAGTTTCTTGAAGCTTATGGGGTATATTTTGGGTCCAAGTTACATGTGGTCACATCACAATGGCCGGTTGTCACATTTTTTCCACCAAAAACATCCTCTCCAAATTACTACATCACAATGCATGATGTTATATATCAATCGACTAACAAATTCTATATTGGAGATATATACATTATCTCATATCCAGTGAAAAATCCACAGAAGTCATCAAAATGGCGAAAGCGGAATTTGTATATGGACCCCTAGTTTCCTGTCTTGAATTTTAGAGAAGGCATAAAAAAATTTACTCATCAAAGCGAACAATCCCGAGTACATGTCATTACATTAGAGAAAATAGGGGAGAAAACAGTTAATTATGGGTTCACAATTCAAGTGAGAGAGCTCTGCAAGTAAGATGTAGAAAATGCTTTTAGGGAGTGAAACAGCAATGTAAGAAGCAGCTCTCTAATGTAGAACAATAGGCAAACATCGGTATGGTTCAGACTTACCTATAGACTCATCTTCTGCCGCGACTTGTTCTTACCAAGCAATAACTGGTTTGCACGCTCTTCCTCCTCTTCGAGCCTTCTCCTTCGAGCAGCCTCTTCCTTTTGTCTTTGAATCAGTTCCAGCTCCCGTAGTCTTTCCTCCTCTTTTCTCTGCTGTTCTAAAGCTTCTCTCCTCTGGGATTCTTCCACCCTCCTTTGGTTCTCTTCAAGCATCTTGTCAAGCTCTTCTCTCTCTCTGCGAGCTTGTTCCTGTTGGCATGGCCGTCATGAATTTTGATTAAACAGATTAGTATGCAGAAAACAAGAGAGAAGCCCAAACAACATGTGTATCAGACTACAGGAAGATCAGAGTGAAGCAATATTTTGGATCCCTTCATAGATAACATGAAACACCAAAAATGACAGATAATAAAAACATCAGAATATGGTTTTATTTAAAAGGTAGTTTAAAAGGATTTAAGTGGAATAAAATTTCATTTTATAAATAGTAAAGGTAGTTTAAAGGTATTTAAAGTATAAAATAGTAAGAGAATGTGTGGGTCCATTTAGGAATGAATTTCGATGACGCCCAAAATGGCAAATTAGGAACGAAATTCGTAGACGGGGGAGTATCAGTTTCTGTCTTCAACCTACTTTCTTTTAATGCATAACAAAATCGTTTTCAACTGAAACTTTCTAGATTGAAAAAGAGACAGTGAAAAAAGAAATGAACCGGCCTCTGTTTCTTCTAGTTAATTTGTTTAACTATAGACAAGAAGAATGGGATAATACGATGAATTTAACTAAGAATACCAAGAAGAATGGTATAATTTGGAGTTAAATCACATCAAAAGAGAAACGTGGTTTGTGTCAAGGCAAATAACTGTTTGAAAAGCATGTGACTGGATCAAGGAAAGATGAGAATTGGCATTTCAAGGACTTACTTCTTTTGCTCTTGCTTCAGCAAGTGCAGCTTCCTTTTCTCTTTGCAGTTGAGCTTCCAAATCATCAAACAGTTTCTTCCTGGCTTCTACTATTTGTCTTTCAATTTCTAACCTGACTTCTTCGGAACCCAATTTCTCCTCGACTCGACTCCGAATTTCCTCCTCCAACCTCCTTGCAGTCTCTTCTTCTAATTGTTTGAGCTCAGCCTCCTGCTGCAGTCTAAAAGAGCACTTACTCACCAAGTTACCAAGTGGAAGCTTATAGGAAAAGCTTACAGAGCTTTCTTGAAAGGAATAATTGCAATTACTCATCCAAATTTTGCTCCTCTTTACAAGTTTGGGAGGTAAGCGACAAAGGAAAAGGTTTAGATGGCAAACTTCTGATAGGTGATCATATTTTATTTTATTTTAAATAATGAGGTATACATTCAGAAAGGGATACGAGGAGAGGCTTAACGAACAAATAAGAAACTATGTGAATTCTGAAGCATTCAACAACCAAAATAATATAGATTGGCCCCCTAAACTGTGTTTATCTTTTTCAATGGACTACTGCAAAGTGAACCTCACCAGAACATTTAACATGAACCATTTTGACCCTCTTGTGCAACAGAAAGAATTTAAAGTATTGTCAACACATTTAATGCTCAAGATATTACACTCGTCAATATAACAAGAAAAAAGCGTGAACAAATTTTTTTTCTACTAAAGGAACAGGATGGAACTTGTTCGTACCTTTTCCTTTCTTCTTCTTCCTTTTTCAATTTTTCATTAGCAAGTTTATGTTCAGTTGACGTTGAACTGGGACTACGAGATTTGGATGAAGGAGACAAAGAAGAACTTCGGCTTCTACGCCGTCTATGACGCCTTGGCGTTGGGGAGCGACTCTTGCGATGCCTCAAAGCTGCTGAACGACTCCTTCGTCGTCGCGGTGTGCCAGAACGACTTCTTCGCCTGTCACACACAGAGTAATTATAGAAACAGCCTTGCTTCATCTACTTGACCATACCAATTTGAAAATTAGGGCAGGCCAAAATTTGAACATCAATTTGTTCGGTTTATTTATTTTCACATCTAAATCGAGCTTGGGGTAGAGTTGCTACCATCCATTTGTAAGACATTTACAACCTAATGCACTAACAAGCTCGTTCTACTTCACAAACCATAGAAATAATATCCAAATTTCATATCATTATTGTTCCCCTTTATACATACAGAGGCATCATCACAAAAAAAGGTGCATTTTTTCCATCTCAAACTATATGTTCAGCACATACAGATCCATTACTAAACTATTGAATGCCTTACAGATTTATATTTTCACAATCACTAAAACTAAACCACGAGACTTTAACACTTTTTTGATGTTTAAAACAATCACTTAAATACATGATATCATTACCAAATATAGGCAATTCAGCCCATGAATGGTAAATTGATAGGTGCGGAAAGGAGATGGTGACAGACTGAAAGTGCTATACGCAGTGAAGAATTCAAATTCTAGCAAGAGATGTATGATAAAATGAAACTCCAAAAGTCGCAACAAATCGCAGCATAAGAGAGAATAAAGTAGTAGTAATAATCAAAGGGGATTGTTAAAGAGACCTGCTGTGAGGAGAACGAGCACGGTCCCGGCGAGAGGAATTGCGGTGAGTGACCGCCGGCGAGCGAGACCGGGAGTATCGCCGCCGCGAATACGACGGCGACCTCGATATACTCCGCGGCATACGTATTTTCAAAACTATATCCCACAACACTGATTTTTTTTTGTAAAGCCTCTTCAAATAAATTTGGTCAAGACGAGCTTGAATTTTGGACTTAAAGTCGCTCCTTTAATTAGATTAAGGTGGCGTGTTCACAAAGATGTGACGACATCTGCTAAAGCGAGTTTTTTAACTCGCAGCCTCACCCTAAAAATGCAACTACAAGTAAAACTTCTACTGTATAAATTAATATAATTGAATTGTTGAAAATTATTATATTATATATTATTAATTTATCCAGTTAAAATTTAAAATAATCTTACAATCGGGATCGTAAAAAAATATTATCTTTAAAAATATTATTAATTAATTAACTATTAATTTAAGGAGATTATACTGTAATGTGTTTTAAACCTTGGGTTGAGAGGCAAGGACCTCAATCGCCCATAGTACATTTTGTTGCTAAAGTGAGATTCTCTAATTCAGATTGGTGCCCCGAAATAGTGTACAGGGTGTACAATATAATCTTTATAAATTAATATAGTTGGGACCGGAGAAAATTAAGTATTTTATAAAAGTTATTATTTATCGAGTTAAAATTTAAAGAAAATTATTTATATTGAGACCGGAAAAATTATTATTTAAGAGATTATTAATTTATCGAGTATTAATTAAAAATGTTACTGTATTTTTTCATGTTTGTATATTTTGAAGGTGGGGAGATAAAGGTGTTAGAAAAATTAGTAAAGGTTTTCATTTATCCCAAAACCTAAGTGAACCCAACCGAGTAGATGAAAGCCATCAGTCTGAACTTAGCTAGAGCTCACTGTTTGAGCATATGGATTTTTATCTTGACAGGATTCGAGCAGAACAAGTCAGCCAGACTGAAGAAGTCAATTCGTGAGGAACGCGCTCAGTTGGACCACGACTTAATTGACTCCTCAATTGAACCATGCAGCTCAAGCATGAAGAGAAGTTGTGTTGAAGTCAGATGTCACAAAGCTGAGAAGATAACACTTTGAAGACGTTGAAGGTAGAAGAGTTGAAGTCCAAATTCAAATCTACTCGGAAGCACAAGTCAGCTGGAAACTTACTATAAATGGACCGACAACAAAGAAGCGCAAAAAGCGAAGGTCACAGTTGTCATTTTAGGAAAGTTTACAGTGAAATAGGTGGAGTGTCATGTTTTTTGCATAGATCAAACAGTTCTTTCTAATGGCTAATTAGATATCCCTTTATATAAATAGAGGTCTCCAAATTGAAGAAGATGAGAGAGAAAGAGAGAAAGAGAGAAGAGAGAGAGACTCGCAGAGTGAAGAAAAAACAGCAGACCATCACTCTCTCCAAAGCAAGAACATCCAAGTCGAAGAACAAGTAGAAGTCGATTGTCCACACCTCCTCATGTTCTTTCATCTAGCCTCTCGAAAAGCCATTTCTTTGATCGAGTCTAGAATCTAGGTTCTTGCTTACTTATTTTTTAGCAGACTCTCTCCCAAAAGATCAAATCTCTAAGCCTTAGGAAGAAGCCTCCACTTCTCTCAGTATAGAAGGCTTCATAGTTGGAACAACCCCTAACCCCCAAACCCCAAGTCTCTCTTTAAACCCGCAATCAAAGACACTAGGTCTCTTAGAACCCGCAATCTATGACTAGGTCCCTTAGAACCTGCAATCTAAGACTAGGTCCCTTATAACCTGTAATCTAAGACCATATTGTACACTTGCCCGCAAAAGTGTTGTAAGGTTTGGTTCGAACCCGTAATCGAACTGGTTATAGATTGTTTGGTACCCGTAAACCAAGTGAAACGTTTGATAAGCACGCATAAGCTTATCTAGTGGACTACTTCTCCGAAAAGGAAGTCGTGGATGTAGGAGGTCAATCTCTGAACCCCGTAAAAATACTGTGTTGTTTATTTCTAGTATTTACTTTCTGTCTTTATATTTTAGTTACCTAACCAACTGACTCTGCATACAAACTGCAAATTTACTAATTGCACTGAGTTTTGGGAACTTGACCTTCCCCGTTTTCATAAAGATTTCAGTTTAAGTAACAAGGTTTAATTTCCACCAACTTCCATATAGCTTAACTCTTTGAAACCTCAGTTAAATTATACAGCTGACCCTCAGCCAAAGAAGTAAGATGTGCACATGACTGTGTGATCCGCTCCAACTAACTTTCTCAGTTGTTGAGCAAACTGACCTGAGCAGTTAACTCAATGAAAAGATTTTGAAAGAAATATTATTACTGGTATATTCCCCCATACACCAATACTCGTTATCGGGACCATCAAAGTGTATAAATCTCAATATCCACCCTCAATTAAAAAAGCTATACACATTTCTAAACTTATATTTCTAGATTTCAAGTTTTCCAATATAAACATGAATTGAAACATTAATTATGCGTTAATGACTCTTAAAAAGTCTACAAGAACAATTGCACAAGAGATTTCAGAATAAGTTTAGTGATCAACTAAGAAATCTTCAGGGAAAATTATGGCATTTTTCATTATTTCATTGCATTTGCACCTTATGGTGATATGAGAAAAATTATCGATAGTCCCTTGGAGATGACCTAGATTATTTAGTAGTAAAGTGGATTGTTTGAGACCAAAAGGTCAAGCATTCAAACTTATTAATACTTTTATTAGTCGAGTCTCTCATTTATTTATTTTATGTGGTTTGTAGACTATTGCATAAGGAGGAGAGTTTACACATACGTGTAGCACACTGAAGATAGCGACTGCGGGTTTCAACAATAAAAAAAATTGTCGATCATTTTTTATTCATTCAATCCATCAAGTCTTTTTATCTTATCTGCTTTTGCTGAAGTGAGTTCTTTTGGGTAAAGAATGGATTATAGTTATACGAATGATTTTGTTGTTCTTTATAAAGTTGGGATTTATGGATTCTATCCGACACATTTAAGTTAACTTTTACTCCCTCCGTCCACGATGTTGTTGCTATATTATGGACGATATGGGTTTCAAGAAATGGTGAGAAGTAGTGAATATTGTTGTAAGTGGAGTAAGAGTTCCACTATAAATATGGGTGAATTAGTGGGAAATATAATATTAAATATAATGTATTATGTGAACCCTACTACTATGTTGAAAAAATTATAATGGTTTTGAATTGATACCAAAACTAAACTAACCCTCGTGAGTTAAAATTATGTCTATCTTAGATATTTGAACTCAACTCATATGTTAAGGAGTTGATATTTATTATATAATTTATGGCGTCGATTCGTAAGTCTAGAAAGCAAAGATACAAATGTTAGTTTTTAACTGAAAGAACCAAAGAAACTTACCTGATCATCATGTCTAGTCAGTATCAGCCTAGACTGACTGACGCCTAGTGCATTGAAACGAAGAACAAGAAGTCTATTAAATGACCGAGCTCACTAAAGCTGATGAAGTACAACTTAGTCGACGTAAACCAATCACAAGTGGACAACACAACATACCTTTTTGCGGTTGCTGCAAATCTGTATCAGAAGATCAGGAAGATGCAAACACCAAAAAGAGAAATAAAGGACAACATCCCAACAAGAAGAAGATAGTGGCAACAACAACATTCAAGTCTCTCCAACTGCTAGAATATTCTCTGTAACTATAAATACTGCCCTCACATCTTCATGAACGGTAATTGAAACTACAACATTCAAAAGAAAAAACAATCCACACAATGAAAATTTGTATAAGCTCATCAGCCAGATTCACATAAGTTATTAGCTAGTTTATTCTAAAAGTTTTATTAGTTAGGAAACATGCTTATCGTTCGAAGCCTAGTTTTCGGATGAGTTACTGACCAAGAGTCAATTTCATTGTAAAGCTCGTTCGTAGTTGGAACAACCCTCTGAAAAACCTCAAGTCTTAGGAAAAAGAAAAAGGTTGAAGAAAGGTGTAAAGGAAATGTTAGGTTACAGCTTCGCAATCTGTGTCTCGATCAAAAGGTGTTGATTGAGAAGTTCTGTAGCAACTCTAAAACAAGGGATTCGTAAGGAAAAAAATTCACCGTGGACGTAGAAGAGTTTGCTCCGAACTACGTAAAAACTTTGTGTCGCCTACATTTCAGTAGCTTCACTAACAATATTTTATCGTGCATCTCACTTTATACTTTCTGCAAAGCAAATCTGCAATAACTCTTTATACTAACTAATCAAACAACAATCAATTATCTTTGAAGGAAAAACAAAGCTTTATCAAACAGACGAGGTCCACTCCACCACATTCCGAATTGCATCAGTTGTCAGTCCAACTAAATTATACTCGTTATACTCCGTAGGATATATAAATGTCATTATGACTCTCTCCAAAGAGATCAGTAAAGTTTTGAAAAGAAAAATTGTATATTGGTATGTTCATCCCCTGTCTATACTAGTATCTCGTCTCGGGACTACTCACATTTATTATGAGATACTTACTGCACTTACAAAAATACCAACTATTATCCACTAATAACACTTTATTAAAACTCATATCGTCCACGATATGGCAACCATATTATGGACGGAGAGAGTACTAAAATACAAGCACTAAAATATTTACATGATATCTTTAATCATTTAATGCTTTTATGGGATTTTACTAAATTTAATTCACACAGCCATCTCTTTAAAGAAAAAGAACATTAACCCAAATGGTTACATCAATGTTTGTAGCACGACTTTTAAAAAAAGTTAATACTGATGATGGGTTAGTTATGTACTCCTTTTGTCCACGATATCGTTGACACTTTGTCATTTAAGTCCATTCATGATATGATTGTCACTTCTATTTACACTAGTAATTCCCACATAATATATTATACCCCTCCGTTCCGTTATTATTGACATGCATTCCTTTTTGGTTCCCATTATTCTTGTCCTATTTCCTTTCTTTGGAAATAATTAAGAGATAATTAGGGTTCAATTAATTTGTTAAGCAACCCACTTTACACCTTTTATTCTACTTTTCCACCTCATTTTCTGTGTCATTCACTGTTCCCACTCTCTCTACCCACTTTATTTCACTTTAATCCACTATTCACTCTCTCTCTACTCACTTTATTTCACTTTAAAAACTTCACTAAACATACTTTCTACTCTTAATTATTTTCTCCTTAAACCCCGTGTCTAAAAGAAACATGCCAAGCTTGGTGGGAGGGAGTATTTAACCTTATATTTCCCACTACTTTTCTCACATTTATAGTGTGACCTTTACTTCACTCACAAAAATACCCACTACTATCTATTACTACCCATCATTTTTTTAAAACCAATATCATCCATAATGTAGAAATTGTACCGTCCATAATATAACAACGATATCGTGGACGAAAGGAGTATTAAAATATAATGTGCAAACTTTTGAGCAATGTCATAAAAATTTTTAAAGCGGGAGAGAGTACTACTATATAAGTTGGTGGTCCCGGTAATGAGTGAACTGATGTATGGGGGGGGGGGGAGAGGAGGGGAGGAATACACCAGTACAAATTTTTCTTAAGAACTTTCTTTCAGTTATGAACTTCTCAGTTCGTGATGCTCGACAACTGTGAAACTCAGTCGGAGCTGTCACTCAGTTCGACACACAGTTGCCTTCTTGAACTGAGGGTCAACTGTGTAGTCTTAAGTGAGATTTTAGAAAGAGTTATGCAGTGCAGAATGTGGTGGAAATTTGACTCGTTACTTATTGAAAAATCCTTTAATGCGAATGTCAAGTTCGCAAACACTTAGTGCAGTTTTACAAAGGCTTGTTTATGTAAGTCAGTCGGTTAGTAAATAAACAGAAACTTAAATACTTGAAAGTAAAATGACACAAACATTTTAACGTGGTTCAGAGATGAACTCCTACGTCCACAACTAGCTTTTCGAGCTAGCAATCCACTTGATAAGTTTTCGCGTACTTATCAAACGTTGAGGTTTGATTTACGGGCACCAAATAAGCCTGAAAAGTTAGTTTCCAGGTACTAACAAAACCTACAACACTTTTGCGGGCAAGTGTACAGTCTAACTTTAGATTGCGAGTTTTAAGGGACCTAATTTCTTCAATTGCGGGTTCAAAGGGGATCTAGAAATTGGGGTTGGGTGTTTTTCGACTAATAAAGCCTTCAACACTTTGCAGTGGAAGCTTCTTTCTAAAGACTACATATTTAATCTATTTTAGAGAATCTACTTATAATGCGAGCGAAAATGCTTGATTTGTTTGAATGCTCGTTCGCATGAATAGTTTCAATAGTCTTCTCGCAATGGTGAAGACCTCTATTTAGTGAGATCAAAGAGCCGTTGGAAAGAGTCTTTTGACCTATGCCATAAAGCATGACACTTCACCTACTCCTCTGCAAACTTTACCGAAATGGTAACTGCGAGTCTTGTTTTTTGCATGTCTATGCGGTCGGTCCATAAAAGGAAATTTACAAGCGGTCTTATACTTTGGAGCAGATTTAAATTTTGAATTCAAGTTCTTCTTCTTCCTTTGTCTTCAAAGTCTTCTTTCTTCGACTTCTGGACGTCTGACTTCAACAAAACTGATCGATATGCATAAACTGCACGGTTCAGTCCCAGAGTCAACTGAGTGATGGTTTGACTGGCCAAACTCGAACTTGAACTGCCTTTTCAGTCTTGAGCTGACTTCTTCAGTTTGAACCTGTAAAGATAAAATCTCTGCGCTCAAATAGTGAGATCTAACTCTAATCAAACTAACGACTCATCTACTTAGTTGAGGTCAGTTGGATTTTGATAAAAATCAAAACCTTTACTAATTATCCCAACATAAGTACTTTCACTTTCCAATACTCTTCCCTTTTATCTCATCACCTAGTTTTAATGGTTGATAGTAATAGTATGTTCTTTCTCTACCTGCATATTAATGAGTTTCTTAATGAAAAATAAGAGATACATCTCCAATGGAAGAGCATTATCATGCAATAAATTGAATTTGGAAATTATGTAATATTATGTTTAGAGTGTGTTTACTGGAGGGAAAATGAGTTACTCTCTCCGTCCATGAATTATATCCCCATTTAGATTTCGACACGAAAAATAAGAAAGCTGATAAAGTTGTTTTGAGTGGGGTAAAAGTTAGAATGTAGGGGTAGTAGAATAATGACAAAAAAACAGTGGTAATGACAAAAAGGTAGTGGTATTGTAATACCCCGGATAATTATTTCATCACTAAAATAAAAATTTAATTAATAATTAAGGTTTGCACGCTTAAGTTAAGGATTTTCGATTCTAAGACTGACGGTGAAATCCGTTTCTGAAAATAAATTCCAGAAGTCGGTCTAACGACTACTGTATTAGGGTTTTCGCGTCCGATAAAATTTTCGTCCAAAAACTCAGATCGAAAAAAACCGTCAGGATTTACATTCACTTTTTCTTCGATACGAGTTCACCGGAGAAAGTCAAGTTTTATGATTTTTTCG
Organism: Schizonepeta tenuifolia; assembly: GCA_029490685.1. NCBI lineage: Eukaryota > Viridiplantae > Streptophyta > Magnoliopsida > Lamiales > Lamiaceae > Schizonepeta > Schizonepeta tenuifolia. Next base: position 58,198,845 of record CM055958.1, read on the forward strand.
GGCGAATTTTAGACTGTCTAATCTCGACTTTTTATCGGATTTTGAAAAACGAATTAGATTTTCCGAGTATGTGATTTATTTCTAATCTAACGGTCAAATTAGATTTCGTCGGAAACGTAACCATCTAAGAAATTATTTCTCGATTTTTATAACGTCGTTCTAGACCCGGAAACGAGATATTTCCGGCAATTAAATCACCCGAAAACTGCCTATACCTATGAGTCATCCTTTTGTTAGATTTTTATAACTTTATGCAATAGTAAATAGCTTAGTCATCCTCTCTCCCTCACTCCCTCATTACCGTCCCCCCCCCCCCATCATTCTCTCTCTCATTTTTTTTCTCTCAAATCCTCAATTAAAGAGTCTCCTTCAAGTTTTTCTCAAGATCACAAGTCATCCATCTACCGATCGATTTTATTTCCGAGTTCATATTCGACAAGGTAGACACTTCTTCTACGTTATGAACCGAACAAAAACTCGATTCCATCAACTTCATTTTTTTCGAAAGTTTAGAGATGAAGAAGCATGATGATTCTTGTTTAATTCATGATATAGTATGCTTAGAATTAGGTTTTATGGATCGAATCATGAAGAAATTATTCCCCCTTTGAATTTTGTAATTACCGAAATTTTTAATAATTTTAGGGGTTTTTGTTAGTTCGATTTTCTTGAGAATTGATTGATGGAATTGTGTTCTATATGATGTTAGATGATTACATGAATTAAATTAGAATTTTCTAAAAATAAAAATAAAAGTGTAAGAGATGAAGAATGGATGATTTGATGAAGAAGATGTTATGATATGCATGAATTGATAAGAGAAATGGTATGTAGTATGTTTGAGGATGAATATATAATTATTTGGAATTTTTCTAAAAATAAATTGAAAAACATAAGAGATGAAAATACGTCAATAAGTTGAGGCTCGTTAATGTTTTGAGCATATGGTTTGCATATTAGTGATTCTTGATAGATAACGATCGATGTTGTAAAGTTTGAACGAAATCGGAGAACGTCGAATTTTTGTTAAGAGATGAACAATCGTCGATAACTCGAGAATGAATAATGATTTAGGTCTATGATTCGAATATATGATAATCTTGCTAGTTAATGATCGTAACCGTAAAATTTGAACGAATTCTAAAAAGATTGGAATTTCTCTAAGAGACGAAGAAACGAGATTAAAAGCCGATAGAAAAGTCGAATAAGGAAAACCAATTTGATAATAATGATTGTTGTCGTTTGACGAACGATATTGTAGTTAACGATATTTCCATCCGAGATACGAGATAATAAGAGTTTTAGTTAATAAACGAGAAGTTGATGAATGAAATAGAATTTGAAATTTGATTTGGTTTAGTTATTGGTTAGTTGAAAATGACGAGGAAATGCTCGTCGTTTGTTTAATCAAAAGACATGAATGTGAACCCGATTAAGGAATATTGCATGTTGACTGCATTGAGATAAAATTTTCGTAAGAATAAAAGTGGAATAACATTAATCGAACCTAGAGAATCGTGCGTCGAGTTTTATCGAGCATTAGGGTTTCGCGCTACTGTTTTGCGACATTTCACGGAAACTGTCATAACTTTTAGCTCGCTTAACGAAATCGAGATCCGTAAATTAGAGAGTAAACTAGACATCCGTGGCTTTCTTTTGGTATAAATTTAATCCCCTGTTTTAAAGTACTCTGTTCTGTGTGAACTCCAGATCCACTGCCTTATGCAGAAAGTTTCCAAAACTTAATTTCTTAAGTTGAATCCTTTTCAACTTCGTTCCTTGTGAACTTCTAAGTCGTTATAAGTTATCGACATCCATTATCTACTGACCTAAGTGTCGAGTAATGAGCCGAGTTAGTTTGTAAACGAGAATTGATCGAGTCTCGTTTATTAATTAAACAAAAGAAAGTAGTAAAGTGCAAAGGCCTAAAAGACTAAAATCGATTTCGATTTCCTGTTTCTTTTATCGTTGCGATCAAGTTATTTAAATTTGTTTATTTACGATAAAAGGGGGAAGTCAGCATTGAGGATAGGACGGAAGACCAGAGACGGAAGCTCGTATTATAGTTCTGTAAACTTTAAGGTGGGCTTTTCTATATACGAAATAAAATGAGCGATGCTCGAAAATCTTTATTTACAGCTTTAATAATTGTGTTTTCAACGTGATAATCAGAGCATGAAATGTTTGTTTTTATGTGAGTTCTCTTGTACCCTTCTAAGTTAGCCGTCCTGCTATCCAGAATTATTAGTTAGTCGACTTGCTAACTAAAACGATCGGACTTTGAGTTAGCCGACCTGCTATCCAAAGTTAGTGTACACAATAGTCGTTGTGTGTGGAACCCTGTTGAGGGGTGGCCAGCCACGGTTATAATTATTGGGCAAGATTGAACATAACATCAGTCAGAAAATGCTCGCGCGAGTGATTTATGAGAAAAGAAAATGTTTAGTAGACACGGGTATTTATTGAAAAACCCCGATGTGCTACAGAAATGAGATGCCTGATTTATCTATACTTATGATATGTTTTCGGCAATGTGCCCACTAAGTGCTTTTGTACTTAGCCCTGCATATGTTTTATAAAATGTGCAGGTTGAGTGACGGGAGCGGCGGTGGTTGAAATTGAGTTAAGAGTCGTAACTAGAATAAAGAACTTGTATCAATGCTTTACGCTTTCCGCTGCCAATCTTTTTGAAGTTGATGTATCTATCTATTGGGTCTAAACCCCGTACAATGAACCCAATTCCTTTTTGATCAACTTATCGAGTGATCCTTTGAGATCAACTCTTTCATTTAAATGAAGTCTTGTTCATAGAAGTTATTCTGTTATTAATGTCTGTTTATTCGTTCATTCTTATTCATCCCCCTTCTTCCCCGCTTCTTTAATCCAACCCCTAGTCGCACCCCGACTTTGTCGTCCCTCGGGATTTGGGGATGTGACAGGTATTGACCAAAAAGTGGGAATAAAATTGTTGTGATGATAAAAAAGTAGGAATAAAGTTGTTGTGAGGTGGGACCATCAATGGCAAATGATAAAGGATAGTAAATAAAGAGAAAGTATGAGGGTATGGTTGTATAAAAAGGTAAGTAAGGATTTGATTCATGGACAAAAAAATGTGGGTAAGTAGAGATTTGATTCGTGGACGGAGGGAGTATAATATTATTTATTATTTTATAATTTTGTTTGGATTCATTTTAAGAAAAATAAAGGTCAGGTGGTATAAAAGTTCGAACAACCCCTTTTCTCTCATTCAAGATATAAATTTATACCCAAGCAATGGAGGTTTAATATTATGAGTATTTCATTTACCTCTCATATGTTTTGGACATTTATTCTTTTATTCATTAATTTCATTCCAAGTAAACAAAATATAAAAATTGTGGTCTCCTTTTAAGAGGAGAGACAAATATATTACTATCATTCTTTCCAAATAAATAAAGATAAAAATTTAGGGTGCGCTCACTTGAAGTGAAAATAAGGGAAAATGAGGTATAATATTATTTTAGTTTATTATATCTTATTTTGTTTCGATTTACGAAAAATCCGTGTAGAAGGTATAAAGTTTCGGGCATCACCTTTTCCCTTGCCCATAGTACAAATTTATACCTCCAAAATAGAGGTATAGTATTATACTCCCATATTTTTAATTATTTCTTCCTTTATCCATCAATTTCATCCAAAATGAACAATATATAAACACTATGACCCCTCCCCCTGCAAAATATAAATAACTTTATTATCCCTTCAACTAAACAAAATTATAAAATTTATAGTCCTTACATAAAGTATAAATTTATATATTATAATATTATTCCTCAATTTAGATGTATAAATTTGTACTGCCAAATACACACCCTCGTTAAAATAGAAATAACTCTATCTAAAAATAGACAGAAATAAAAAATACTAACGAAGGCCTTAATTCATAAAAAGAAAAAAAGAAAAAGAAAAAATGATTACGAAGGCGTCGACGAGAGAAGAAGTAAATAGGACAATCTTTGGCGGGAAGTTAAGACATACGTTTCCCTCCCAAAGCCCTCCATCCTCCGCCACCATCATGAGTGCCACCGGTAACACTAGAAAGCGGCCGCCGCCGCCGCCATCAGCAATTCCATCTCCTCAGCTGAAGCACCGTGCAATGGCGGAAGAAGAGGAGTTAGACGAGGACGTATTCCTCGAGGAAACCCTACTTCAGTACGAGGAGGAGGACTCGCAGCGCCGTGTGCTCGCCGACCGTCTCGCCAAGTGGAAGCGTCCGCCGCTTTCCCACTCCTACCAATCTCAGTCTCAAAACATCGGTAATTGCTCAAATTCACAGTCCAGACTTGTTCCGCTTCTTCTGTTGTACAATATTAATTATCTCCCCCAAAATTATTGTAACTTTGTAGTTTTTCAACAATTGGAGATCGATTATATTATTGGAGATAGCCACAGGGAGCTGTTGCCAAGTGCTACTGGTCCGGCTGCTATGATAAGGATATTCGGTGTAACTAAAGAAGGTATACCCCTGCACCCTGCACATCCTTAATTTGTTTCGAGGATCAGAAATTTTTGGGTGAATTCAAGGCAGATATCATTAGGCTGGGTTGCTGAATACTTAGCTTAGAGTTTAAGAGCATGAAGTTATTGTTGCTGTTTCAAATATAGCATTAGAAAACCTTGAATTTGTACATTGTCTTAAGTCAAAGAATCTGAGACCTTAGACTTAGAACTTAACATATGCTATGAAGCATTATAACTTCAAATTTTAGTATGATCCTCACCTGCTTTTGGTGTAAATGTTGGTTAAAAAATTAGATGTCGAAAGATCAAAGTCAATGTGTCTTATGGTTTGTGCTTTACATAAAAAATGCATATAACATAGCTGTTTTGTGGTTAATACAGCCTTTTGTATTTTAGAAACTTGAGTGATAAATAGAAAATTTTAGGTGTGGGATTAAAATGATCTTTCCTTACTATCATATTTGTTTTTTACAATCAAAAGGGTTTCTTCCTTGGCAGGACACAGTGTGTGCTGTCACGTACATGGATTTGAACCATACTTTTATATCAGCTGCCCACCAGGAATGGGTCCTGATGATATCTCCCGTTTTCATCAAGTCCTCGAGGTAGTCTTTTTAAGTTTCTTTATGCTTGTAGCTGTGGTGACTCACGAGGAATTCTTGTTTCATCTAATCTATCTTAGACATTACTTCACTTATGGTTATCACACATTGATTTATTTGTTTCTATAGGGTAGGATGAAAGATGCAAACCGAAATAGTAAGGTTCCCAAGTTTGTTCGTCGTATTGAACTTGTTCAGAGACAAAGCATCATGTATTATCAGCAGCACAGTTATCAGCCCTTTCTTAAAATTGTAGTGGCACTGCCAACAATGGTCGCTAGCTGCCGTGGTATGATTGCGAAATTTTTATGCTTTTCAAGTATTTTGATAAGCCTGTGACGTGCTACTACATTTTAGTGAAATACTGTGAATGCAATGTAAGGCATGATTGGAAGAAGTTTGGTGCTAATGCTATGTATTTAAGAAGCATATGATATTTAAATTGCGGATATTTTATTTCTGATATTTTACATGATAACTTATTTTCTTTTCATTGATAATGGGAATTTGGGCAGGTATCCTTGACAGAGGAATACAAATTGATGGGTTGGGCATGAAGAGTTTTATGACATATGAGAGTAATGTGCTTTTTGCTCTCCGGTTCATGATTGACTGTAATATAGTTGGGGGCAATTGGATAGAAGTTCCTCATGGAAAATACAAGAAGTCGGGAAGAAATTTCTCGTATTGTCAGCTAGAGTTTGATTGCCTGTATCCTCAGACAAAGAATATTAGTTTAGATACCATTGCTTTTCAACTGGCTTAATCTTGTTCAAATGATTTTTCCTTTAACAAATGCTATTAGTTATTCAGACTTGATCAGTCATACTCCTGAAGGGGAATTCTCAAAGATGGCTCCATTTCGCATACTAAGTTTTGATATTGAGTGCGCTGGAAGAAAGGGCCATTTTCCTGAGCCCACTCATGATCCGGTTATTCAGGTTTAGAATGAATGTATTTTTATATACAATCAGACTATGCTGCTTTACTCCAATCCATTTGCTAATGTTTGCCTTTTCTTTTCTTTGGTTATTTCTAGATAGCCAATCTAGTAACCTTGCAGGGAGAAGACCAGCCATTTGTTCGCAATGTGATGACCCTTAAGTCATGCTCACCTATTGTTGGTGTTGATGTTATGTCATTTGACACAGAAAAGGAGGTTCTATTAGCTTGGAGGGTAATGTTCTTTGATATATCAACAGCAGTCAGTAGTATCAACAAAAAAGTATCTATGTAGTTTAATATTTTTATTTATTACTATTATATTATTTGCATTAATACTTTAATTATCAACTGCTCAGAAGGCATTTGCACTGATTTATACTTCTTTTTTTTTTACTTTTAATTGCACATTTTTTATAACTCTTCTGCTAGATGATACGTAGGAGCTGGGCTATCTTTGATTTCATATGCTCCCAAAGGACCAAATAAAACACACACTCACACACATGCAAAACAATCATTATTTGATTACTCACCACCAACCACCATTTAAACACCATTTCTTATATTTCCATAAGCTAGAATTTGGATATGAGATCCTCATCCGCTCGCAAACATTTAGAATATGAATGAGACTAAGGATTTTAAAAAGAGTAGTTATGATGGAAGATATCTTTGTAATTGGGGTTCTTTTCTTCTTTTTTCTTGTGATATTCATTGGGATTTTATTGATGATGTCCATTGGGACTTTTCAGTTTATTTTTGTGTTCTGATTGCAGGACTTCATTCGTGAATTGGACCCAGATATTGTCATTGGTTATAACATTTGCAAATTTGATCTGCCGTACCTCATTCAGGTTGGAGATGTTTCGTTGTTTTACCTTTCTGTTACCTTCTTTTAGTAATATATTTCAATCAATAGCGAAAATCATTGACTTGCTGAACCAGGTCAAGATCGAAATCGATTTTATTTTGAAAAGAAACAATTTACTCTATTATTCTATATTTATCTGGACAGAGAGCTGAGGTGTTGGGGATAGCTGAATTTCCAGTAATTGGACGTATCCGAAACAGCAGAGTCCGTATCAAAGATACAACTTTTTCATCAAGGTCATGAAATAGTTTCTCCTTGCTCTCTTCGTACTAAAATAGATAGAACTCTTACTTTATTTCTGTAGTAGGAGTCTGTTTTGTCTTAATAATGTTACTTGCAATCTTAGATGACGACTAGCATGATCGGAATCCAATCTTTGAAATAGAATTATGAAAGAGAAAAATAGCCATAATAGTTTGTACCTCAATGCTAAGTTTACTAACTTATTAAATCTTCTTGAGCTGCAGACAGTATGGGACCAGGGAAAGTAAAGAAGTTACAATTGAGGGGAGAGTTCAATTTGATCTGCTACAGGTTTCTTCTTGGGTTAACCTTTTTCTTGGCACATGAAACTTTTTCATATGATAATCAATTTATTTAGGAACGATCAATCATTTCTTTAAATTCTTTTTTATATAACGCCCATGGACATTTTTATTTAAGTTTCCACTTTATAATTCTTTTCTGCGCAGGCTATGCAAAGAGATCACAAGTTGAGCTCTTATTCCTTAAATTCTGTATCTGCACACTTTCTTAATGAGCAGGTGATTTTATTTTTTAGATAATAATTATAATTATTTATTTCTGCTTTACTTCTAATATCATCTAACTTAACCAAGTTTTTAGTAACAGTTTATTTTCCTATATATTTTAACTATTTTTCATAGCTTTGTTATGAAATTTCTTTCTGTGGTATTCTTTTGGGATTTTATTCTCTTAAGCAGTTGGAAGTATTTTAGATTCTACAAATAATTTGATGTACACTGCAGACTTGAACTTATAAAGTCCTGAATTCTTCAATTTCTGCAATAACGATTGTTTGAGTTTACATAATTGCTACTACATCTCGTTTTCAAGGTTGCCTTTTATGTTGTATGTTTTCGGTTCTTTTTCTGTTTTATTTGATAAAGTTGGAATTTTCTCATTTGATCCTTTTCAATGATACACATGCAGAAAGAGGATGTTCATCATTCAATTATATCTGACCTTCAAAATGGGAATCCAGAAACGAGGAGGCGCCTTGCTGTGTATTGTCTAAAGGTAAATTTCTAGGTTCAGTTAGATTCAGGCTTGTAAGTTCTCTTTGCAATATATCACAAGGGATTATGAGGCTTTTCCTTGTCTTTTGTGGTTTTATGTAAAACGTTCCTTGCATCAATTATGAGTTCCATTTTTCGACTATTGCTGAATGGATCAAATTTTGTAGGATGCTTACCTTCCACAACGTCTTTTGGATAAGTTGATGTTCATTTATAACTATGTCGAGATGGCTCGAGTTACAGGTGTTCCAATCTCATTTCTACTATCCAGAGGGCAGAGCATTAAGGTTATGTGACAAATCTGTAGTTGTTGTCTATCACTGTTAGTTGGTGGATTATGAACTGCAGATCTAATTTGAAGTTCTAATTTCAGGTGTTGTCTCAGCTTTTAAGGAAAGCAAAACAAAAGAATATGGTTATTCCAAATGTGAAACAGGCTGGATCTGGATCTGAACAGGGAACATATGAGGGTGCAACTGTAAGTGCTGTTTTCATCATCTTTACATGCAATTATATCAATTCACAAGGATATTCATGCAACAAGTTAGCTCTTTTGTGACCCACCGGTGGATACAAAATTTGAGCTTATGAATAAAAATAAGGACGATGCTGGATTTTATAATGTATTCAAGGGTGTTGTACATATTCTCTATGATAGTTTTCAGTCTTATTGATCATGCAAGAGAATGTTACCATCTATTTTTTGTCTGCAAGCTTTGAATTTTTAGGATGTCATGCCAGAGGTAGCTGCATGGACTTTTTATCATACAACTAGCATCTGTAATTGCATGTGTAGTAGTCTTGTACTTTTTTGATGTATCTCTCACAGCTCTAGTGTTAATGGATGTAATTAATATTAGAGATGAAACATATGGACTTCTTCATCTGGTTGGCTTTAAAGTAGTGGACTAATTTGCAAGATTTGGCTGCTACTTGATCTCCTTTATTGTAACCATTTCACTAAATTGGCTGATCCACGTGAACTTTTGATTATATTAGAGGTATCTTGAAATTGGGCATCCTGTCAATTATTTCAAACTAATAATTGCAACCTCTATGTCACCACTATCAATATCAAGCAGTGAAATTATCATTATTCTGAAGATGTTAACCATAGTTCTCATGGTTTCCATATTGAGCTTGGGTTTGACCTTCTTATGACTTGGCTGATTGTGCTTTTGTTTGTATTTTTTTCTTTCATCACGTGTTTGACATGACATCTTTTGAGGAATTTCATGATTATGTTTTTTCATGAGTGATTTGTGTGTTCTTACACTTACACTCTCACTATCCCTCTTCCTCTTTGTCTCCCGCCTTCATGGCTTTGGACATGGATGGAGTGTAGTTCAACATTCTTGAAGTATCATGTACTATCATAAAATAGGAGATATAAGTGATGGATTGAGTTTGAAGCTTAATATGCTGCTGCACATGTTTTCTAGCTATTGTTTTTCATTTTATATGAAATATTTTTTTATTTTTTATTTTTATGTAAAGGAGTTGAACATTGTTAGAGGGAAAGATACTTTTTTTTAGAAGAATGGGATTTTCTCTGCAGGTTCTGGAAGCCAGAGCAGGGTTTTACGAGAAGCCTATTGCAACTCTTGATTTTGCATCTTTGTATCCATCAATTATGATGGCATACAACTTGTGTTACTGTACGCTGGTGTGTTCTTATCCTCAATTTTCCTTATTTAGATAACCTAAATTTTAGTATGCTTTCTTGATAAGTGAAATCAGATCAATCTAGTAATTTGAATGCGCTAATCTTGTATGTTCATAAAGTACTATTGATTATTAATAGGTGACTCCAGAAGAGGCTCGGAAACTTAATCTGCCACCTGAGTGCGTCAATAAAACTCCATCTGGTGAAACATTTGTGAAATCAAATTTACAGAAGGTATAGTTTATTAATGCCTACACTTTCCTTATTTATCATCACCATGATGCAAAATAAATTGGAGTTTTGGTAATGTGCAAAACTCATCTTTCCCTCTGCCTCAATTAACAAGTTTAATTTTCAGGGAATCCTTCCAGAAATTCTTGAAGAACTTCTGTCTGCTCGTAGGAGGGCCAAGGCAGATTTGAAGGTACTTGAATAATTTCTAAACTATTTTACTTTCTTGTACATTTGCTCGTCTTAAACATGAAACTAGATTATTTCTAGTCATATTTAGTCATAAAATATACACATTTATTTATGCAGCATGTATAGCTTTTTCAGATCATTTATTAATTCCATATTGGAAATTGCGCCTCAAATTTTTCTAGTCACTTTGCTGTACAAGAAAATTAATCTTAATTCTTAAGGTTGTATAGTTCATACTTCAGTTTCCTCCAGCTAATTGTTACAAGTCAACGTTATATTTTTAAATCTCTTGAAAAACACAAAGATAAGGAAAGCTAATTCTTGTGTAATCACCAGAGTCTCATCAAAGGAAAGACTTTTTTGGTGACAGTTGATGTACCGAATTTACCCTTCTTCTTGGGCCCTACATGGATTTGGTACTTTATGTCAGAAAATAGCAACTGTGAACAAAGAAGAAAATGTCTAAAACTTTCTCCAATGTGAAACATATTCAACAGTAAATTATCTTGAAACGTGATTAGTCTTTATGATGTCCTTCATTTGAATTGAATTACCTTTCTGGGAATGGGGACTGCCGTGGGCTTATTGTGTTCCTAATTTATATATTTGTAAAGCACACTTTTGAAAGTAAATTAGTAAATCACACATCATAGCTTATTCATTATGCCTTACAATATCTCAAAAAGTTATTTATGAAACATAACTCTCCTGAGTATGAATGAACAACTGTACGATTTGTTTTTTAGGAAGCTAAGGATCCTCATGTAAAAGCTGTGCTAGATGGCCGACAACTGGCGTTGAAGGTAACTGTTCCAGTTTTATCCCTTTCATGTGTTATGTTTTAAATATTATATGCTGCTACATATGTTAAGAGATTTACTTTGTTGTAAGTGATTCATTTTATTTCAGATAAGTGCGAATTCTGTGTACGGTTTTACTGGAGCAACAATTGGTCAACTACCTTGTTTAGAAATATCCTCCAGTGTTACTAGCTATGGTAATAAATCTTAAAGGCTGAACATTTAAATGCATGATTTGGACTTCGTTCTCACAAATAATGCAGTTGTAACATTTCTTATAATACCATTCGATCTATTTGTCTTTGTATAATTTCAAGGACGACAGATGATTGAACACACAAAGAAACTTGTGGAAGAAAAATTCACCATGCTTGGGGGCTATGAGCACAATGCTGAGGTATATTCACGATCATTCTCTAACTGTATCTCCATATACTCCATCTAGGTACTAACTACGGTTAGAGAACAATTGCTACTTGAAATATATGAAGTAAGAAAAAGTAATGAATGATAGAAATAACAGTAATAATACTACTCTATAACGCAACACATTCGGTTTACAATAAAATTACTGATGTATTTATTTGTAGAAGAGTATCTTCTGGGTCATTTACTCACTGTTTGAGTATTAGACATTATACTCTACTCTCTTTTTTTCTTCATCATATACTCCTTGTAATATATAGTTCCTCCTTCAAGATCACTTTTGAGATTATGATCTATATTTCTTTAAATAATCAAATCTTAATGTCACAGATCATATATGGAGATACTGATTCAGTTATGGTGCAATTTGGTGTGCCCTCGGTGGAAGCAGCTATGGACTTGGGTAGGGAGGCTGCTGATTATATTAGTGGCACTTTCATCAAGGTATGTTAGCTTGTTGGCTTATTTTTCTGCTATGTCAGGTTTTTATCCAGACACATTTAAAATTAAGATTTGAATCATGGCGTCCTTTGTTTGTTCACAGCCTATAAAGCTAGAATTTGAGAAGGTTTACTTTCCATATCTATTGATTAGTAAGAAGAGATACGCTGGCCTTTATTGGACAAACCCACATAAATTCGACAAGATGGATACAAAAGGTGAGACGTGTTGATAAATTTATTCTATATGAATACTTGTGTTTTCCTTTGGTTCTGTTCTCTTTTGTCACTGCTATGGGCCTATGGCCATCGGACCAAATTATTATCAAACTTTCTAACTGGCTCACTTCCTTAAACCTGTTCATAGGGATCGAGACTGTACGAAGGGACAATTGTTTGCTGGTCAAGAACCTAGTGACTGAATGCCTTAATAAAATATTGATAGACAGAGATATTCCTGGTGCAGTTCAGTATGTCAAGAACACAATCTCCGATCTTCTTATGAATCGCATGGATTTATCCCTTTTAGTTATCACCAAGGTTAGAAATTAGGCTTGCCTAATGTTGCGACCTGTTTGGTTACTTCATTTTGACATGGATTTTTCGTCCACTACCATTTCCTTTTCAACAGGGTCTCACAAAAACAGGGGAGGGCTATGAAGTTAAAGCAGCTCATGTCGAGCTTGCCGAACGGATGCGCAAGGTGATAACAATCTATCAGTTTAATATGCCATTTTTCATAATATGGTTACCACTAGAAGCCTATTTGTGCTTTAATAATCTCTGACATTGAGTTTGCTTTTGATTTTCTAAATCTTCAGGCTTGAACTTCCTCAATAGAAACTTGAATTATATCTAATTAATGTTGGACATTTTGGTTACTTTAATAAGATTGTAACTACTAAATTATTCCTGTTCATTTCCAAGAGAATTTTAAAAAGAATATCTGTTTTATTTACCTTATCACAAATAGAGAGATGCCGCTACTGCTCCAAATGTCGGGGATCGAGTACCTTATGTCATTGTCAAAGCAGCAAAAGGTGCCAAGGTAAGCTTGTTATTGGCATTTGCCTGTTAACCTGATAGATCGTGATCGGAAAACCTAACATGCATATTTAAACAGGCTTATGAAAAGTCAGAAGATCCCATCTATGTTTTAGAAAATAACATTCCGATAGACCCTCATTACTACCTTGAAAATCAAATTAGCAAGGTTTGTAAATCATTTTGATTTTTTAGTCATTTTCAAAAGAAAAAAACTTTGGTTTTCTAGTCTGCTACCTGTGACAACGTTAACTATGTTCATTTGCAGCCATTACTGAGGATCTTTGAGCCCATATTGAAAAATGCTAGTAGAGAGCTTCTTCAAGGAAGTCATACACGATCCATTTCCATATCTACCCCTTCAAACAGTGGCATTATGAAATTTGCTAAAAAGCAACTAACTTGCATTGGGTGCAAGGCCTTAATTAGGTATGTTACTTTCTTCTCTATTATATTTGTAAAGATTATATTGATGTTTTATTTGGTCAGATAAGCTTGTTGGATAGCTCGCCTAGGATAGACGTACTTTAGCTTTAATTATTATCCGATAGCAAGTAATGACAACTAAGTATTTTAATTTGAGACGGCAGAATTATGAAGTTTTGGTAATTTTTAGTGATGTCTTGTGGAAGGAGTAAGCTCTAAAAGGGTGCACAAACATTTAAGTGATGATCTTTCTTTTACTATTAAGTAACTCTATAGGCATGTTAAAATCGACGTGTTACTGCTATTTTTTGTCAATGCTGCTGCTTGAATATGCATTCTTTACATGTTGTGATCTCCGAAAAAATGAAGAAAAAATAACTAGGATAATGTGATTTTTACGAGCTATTATATCATATCTTATATTACTATTTTAACCGTTTTCAAAAATGATACAGTAACTCAGATCAAACTCTATGCCCACACTGCAAAGGAAGAGAAGCTGAACTTTATTGCAAGTCTGTGGCTAATGGTATGAAAAGCATTTTTGCTTTCTTTTCTACAGTATATATATGCCTTCCATTCATATATTGTCCATGCAGTAATATTTAACAACTCAAGGCTGCTCAATTATATACTTATATATATATATATATATATATATATTTTTTTTTTTTTTTTTTTCAGTGGCGGACTTGGAGGAACTTTTTGGAAAACTGTGGACACAATGCCAGGATTGCCAAGGCTCTCTTCATCAGGACGTGCTCTGTACTAGGTTAGATCTGTTGTAATCTGGTTACTTGCTACATTTTCAATTGTTTAATCCATATTCATAACATCCCGCAAATATTGTTTTCTAATAAATGCATATTGGATCAGTCGAGATTGTCCAATATTCTACCGGAGAAAGAAAGCTCAGAAGGACATGGCAGAAGCCAAGCGACAATTAGACAGGTGGTCATCTTGATCCTTGGAGAAGATTCTGCATTGTGATGAAGATGCTAGAAGAGCGCAAACATTCTTGGGGTAGACTCAATTTGTGGCTATGAAGTTATTTGTATATTTTGCAGCACAAGTTCAGTGAGAGGACAATACAGATGAAAGGGATGCATTATAATACTACTTATTTCCACATCGGCTCGAATTTTTGGCTCTGCAAGTCTAATAAAACAAGAGAAGCAATTACTGGGAGAGATGTGTTCTTTCATTTTTGTAGATAAAGATGATTTTGAACTACTAATGTTGTATAGGGAGGATACATGTGTTCCTATGTTAGTCCCTACTCCACTTCTCATTCTGCAATGCTATTATCCTTTCTCAGATATTCAAAAAAAGAAATGCTACACCTATACAACATAAGAAGTCGAAATAGAAGCTGAAAATGAGTAAATGGAATGATATATAAATTCAAAATCATGATGAAAATTGACAAGTCTTCTGCTGCATGTCTCTCAAACTCTGCTCCATGCTAACCTCCACCATCTCCCTCACCATCTTCTTTGCCTTCCCCATTTCTTCTTCACCTTCCATCCCCAACATGATATTCTCCGTCCCCACCCTCGGAGCCTCTCTCAACAGCTGCAGTAGCGTCTGCGCTCTCCACCGGCACCTCCGGCTCCCTTCCACCGTCAGCTCCATCACCCCAGGTATCACCCCTTCTCCTAGAATTGCCTCTCTATACTTACTCCTCTCACTCTCACTCGCACTCTCACACATCCTCAACAGCGCTCCAACGCCGTGCTCCCGCCCTCTCATTGATCCACCTTCCACCACTTCCACCACGGCCAGAATCCCCCCGTCTTCTGCTGCCAATCCACGCCGTCCCTCCTCGAATGCTACGAGTGTTTCTATCAGCGCCGTGCATTTCTCGGCTGTTTTCGAGGACTTCTTGCAGGATTTGAGCAGGCTGATCAAGGGAGGAAGAGGCTCTGCATGGAGAATGAGATGAATATTGTCTGGATGAGTGGATAAGTTGTAGAGAGCCATGGCCGCGTCCGAGCGTGCTTGCGACCCTCCAAAGTGGACAACATCGACGAGGAGAGGGACTGCACCGGAAGCAGCGATGGTCGGCTTGTTGGCTGATGAGGCGGAGAGAGTGATGAGAGCTGCGGCGGCGTGCTCTTGCACGGTTACATTGTCCGATTGAAGGAAGCTCATAATTGGGTTTAAGGCACCTGCATTTATAATATTTATCTTATTTCTGCAAATAATTACAAGATTTTATCAGTTCAAATACAACAAATTAAACATAAGATATGTTCAGCCCCTTAAATAGTCCATGTTCACAACTCTTATACGTGCATGGCACATACCATTTTACTAGTAAAACAGAAGGGTTACAACATTGATTTTCCTATGCAAGTAAAGAAAGTTGGAGGTCTTGATTTGTTCTGTTTCTCCTCTGCATTCTCTACAACCAAATCCCTAAATTCACCTAAATTACTCTTGTTCAAGAAATTATTGAAGCCTTGCGTGCCTATCTAGCGTGAAATATAAGTGTAATTAATCCAAATTTGAAAAATACACTTGGATAATATTTAGTAATATAGTAAAGAGTTCCAAATGGGCAACAATTAATGTGTGCGTATGGAGTTGATATAAGTATAAACATATCAACAGTTCATCCAAAAAAATAATTAATTAAACATATATAATTCCATAAACTAATTTCCTTCGACCAAAAAAAAAAAAACTAATGTTTTCCTTCGGAGGAGATGTGCTTTGGTCCAGTTGGATTAAAAATTAAACATGCATTTGTTCTTCGTCTATTACACGAAAGTAAACTAATTATTAATCATCTTTTGAATTAAAACTAATTATTAATCTTTAAGTATAAATAAGAAATCAAAAGTTGATCATATTATGCGCTTTATCATTAATCAACATTAAACTATATATATGGCCTAAAACAGATAGACTTAGCGGTAAATTAATAAAGAGAGGAGATTTTTTTTTGAGTGAAAAGAAAACAGAACCTAATCCATGTGATCGATGGCTTCACAACCAAGATTTAAGCAAAAGGGTTGGATATATGACAGAAGCAAAGACAAAGGTGATGCCCAAATAACAGAGAGAGAGAGAGAGAGAGAGAGCACGTGAAAAAGCAGATAGACAGTCACATTATATTAAAATCTAGATAATTTAGAAAGAGAAGACATTCTATTCGCTAAGTAGAGAATATGACGCGGTCGACTATTGGTCAAAATGCTTAAGACATTAATACCAGTATAATCATGAACTAGTATATCTATGTTTATTGCATTAATAATAGAAGCATATTTTAGATCAGCATGAAGAGCAAACTGACATAAAGAATAGGATATAGAAAGATAATTGCAGAATCAAATAGTATCTGAGAACTATTCATCCGCTCCAACAATTGTAAAATTAATCATCGTGACATATATCTTGCTCTCAAGGCAGATTAAAAAAAAATGATATGAGGACAGCACGAAGCTAGAAATATCCGAGAGAGAGAGAGAGAGAGAGAGAGAGAGAGAGAGAGAGGTTTGGAAGAGCTTACACGTCGTCCTTGACGGCGAGGTTAAGGATAGCGGCGAGTGCAGCCTCTCTGGCTTCAGCCGAGGTGGCGGAAAGCATGTCGACGAGGGGGGCGACGGCGGCGGAGAATTGACGGCGGTGGCGCTGCGAAGTCTTGGTGAGGCGCCTGATATCCTTGGCAGCCAGCACAGCTAAAGTGGGGTCTTCCGAGTGTAGTTGCATGATAACGGCGGAGGAAGACGACGAAGTGTCGTCTGCGTCAGTGTTGAGGTGGCAGCTATCTTCCACGATCATTTTTCACTCCTCCGAAGAATAGCGGGGAGAGAGAGAGAGAGAGAGAGGAAATAAGAATAGAGGAGGAAGGGAGGTGTGGCGTGAAGCAACAGTTAGAATTGGTTGGGTAGGGAGGGAGGGAGGGGTGAAATGAAAGGGGCAGTTCAACGACCTTTTTTGAAATTTGGGACTTGGATCCTATCCTAGTAGCCCCACCGTCGCCTACGAGTGCCGGCTTTTCATCTTTTCTCTTGTCGCTTACCTTAATTATATGTATAATGTTGATAATTCATAGTTTGGAGAAATTCTTCCAAGGTTGTAGCTCAGTAGGTGTACTATGTCCATTCCTCACAATGTAATATATATTTTTAATAATATAATAAATAATAATAAAATAATATCATATGAAGGTGAGTATAATATACCCACAACTTTGTAAGAATTTCTCTCGCTTGGGATCAGGACCCGTTCTATAAAAAACTTAATAGGGTATATTAGTCTTTTCAGTTTAATCTAGACAAAAAATTATGAATAAATTCAAATAGAGTAAGCTTGTATTGCTATATGCTGCTTGCCGTTGCCGCAGTCGCTCCAATTCATGCTACACGTATCGTATTATGTTAAAGTCTATTTCTCTCTTCTTTTCCTTCATTTGTTGTTGCCTCTTTTTTCATTTTTTCTTCTCTCTTAATTGTTTTTGCCTATTTTTTCCTTCATTTTTGCTTGTCTCCAAATAAGATTTGACTAAGCTTTTACAATTTTCTTCTCTTTTGCCCCCCGTTTATAAACGAGAATTAATACTATGTATTTTCCAACAAAAAAATTCCTGAAGAATAATATAGGATGAGATGTTTCTAGACCTAAGATAAATTTTTAAAGTTTAAATTCTTATTTTGTTGAGATCGAGTCATTTTTAAACATGCTATTTATTTATCTTGTCGTTGAAAATTCTTATTTAATGTCATTTGAACGTCATATATTGTGATTGTACTAAAATGTGTTGTTTTATACTCCCTCCGTCCTAATAACAATATCTCATTTGCTTAGGGTAGACTATTAAGATGCAATAGTAAAATCCAAGCCTTTTCAGCTAAGAGTTAATTGATCATATCCGAAAAGAGGAATAGTAGCTCTATCCTTGATAGGTTTAATACCCCTTAGCAGCAATAGCTCCTCTTAAGAAAAGACCCTTCGGATAGAGTTAATTCTAGAAAGTAGTGAGTCCTATATTTTTTAAAAGGTTAATTATTTCTATTTTTGGTATGAGATTATACTAATGGGACAACGAAAAAGAAAAGTGAGATCTTGCTATTAGGACAGAGATATTATTTGTAAAATTCTTCCTTATGTATGTATTACATTAATAAATAGTTATTCTTTCACATCATGTTATAGAGAACTCTAAAGACAAGTTTTAGTCTTTATAATGGAGAAATTTAAGTCTGGACTTGAGGATATTCAGAAGTTGACTTAGGGAAGAGAAGGCAATGGTTGATTTGAAAATCAAATACTATCACGACATTGCGCCAGTAGATATTATACCTTTCTCTAAATTACCGGAGAAACCCGACCTTTAATAATATCCAAAATAAAATCCAATATATTTGTTCTTCCTTTCTACTACAAGTCTAAAACCCTAAAAAATTGTTATTTAGATTAAAAAATAATTCCATTCAGTTGTAATGAGATGTTCTTTTTACTTTTTTTTTTTTTGATGTTGTGGGAACCCGCAACCGTTACCTTTGGTGCACATGGGTAAACTCCCGTCCCTTGTGCAGTAGCCTGCAAACCATACAGGGCAGTTAAACCATACTTTCCAAGTACAAGTGTGACAGACTCGACCTATAGAGGGCGTGTCATGAGGTTCGAACCTGAGACCTTTCAGTCTCAGCCTCCCACTTTTACCATTAGACCATCCTCATGGGGACATTGATGTTCTTTTACTATATTTTCTGTAATCAGGCCTTAGTTAATTAAATGGGCCGGCCATAATAATAGGTATATAAACACACTCCGTGTCTCTCACGGTTAGATTCGTTCCTGCATGCAATTGCAATCTCACAACCAATCCCTAATTAACTGGATCTCAGTCACACGCCGAGAATGAAGAGAGCCGCCGCCGACGACATCGTGGACAGGACGAAGAAGCCCGTCTTTGTAACGAAACGCCGCCGTAGCGAGCTTCTTCTCCATACTAACAACGGACACGGCGTCTCCGGCGACCGCGAGAGGGAGATGGACTCTAAGCGGCTGAAACGTGAGAGGGAACGCGCGGACGATCAGGAGCAATTGAGTCTGAGAGAGCGGGACGCCATCAAAGAACTGTATCTAGGATCTAATAAACCTAAAAAGAGGGTGATTAAACCTAGTGAGAAATTCCGGTCTCCCTCCGATTGGGACATCACCGAGGATACTTGGCGAGATACGAATTCGCTTTACCAGAATCCTCACGAGGCACGCCTTCTATTTGGCCGCGGTTTTCGAGCAGGGATAGATCGGAGAGAGCAGAAGAAGACGCAGGCTGCAGCTCTGTACGATCCGTTTGATGATATGAGGGTAGACCGCCGCCATTGGTCAAAAAAGAAGGTCGAGGAGATGAGCGAGAGAGATTGGAGAATCTTGAGGGAAGATTTCAACATCTCTTACAAGGGTTGTAGGATCCCTCGCCCTATGAGGAGCTGGAGGAGAGCAATTTGGATGTGGAGTTGCTTAAGGCAGTCAAAAGGGCTGGATACAAGACTCCATCACCGATTCAGATGGCTGCCATTCCCCTCGCCCTGCAGCAACGCGACGTTATTGCGATTGCTGAGACCGGTTCAGGTAAAACTGCTGCTTTTCTTCTTCCTATGCTTACTGATAGGACCGGCCTCATCTTGGGCCTGACCTAAGGCCCAATCTAATTGGGCCTGTACATTAAGCTCGGCCCACAGAGCTCGGCCCAGACGAACTACTACCTGTCTTGAAGACCAAGTAATGAAGCCCTACCTTGGAGATGAAGGAATCCGATTTCTAAGGAGATTTGGATATGTACAAAGAAACAAGATATGTATTAGGAATCCTAGGAGGATTAGGGCTCGATTCAAGGCCTATATATAGTCGATAGATTAGACGATCAAGGATTCATTGTACTCTCAAATATAATAAAAGCTAGATATTCTCTCCCGTGGACGTAGATCTCGTTGATCGAACCACGTAAATACCTGAGTCATCGTATTACTATTATTTTTAGCTACTCTTGCAAACCCTAGATTTATCATTGGCGCCGTCTGTGGGAACATCTCTTTAAATCGACGGTTCTTTTGTAGCTGATTAACAATGAATATGCGATCACAAAGCGCGATCGCAAGAGAACGGGAGGCCCAAAGCCGATACAGGAATCCCAACGAAGGGGAAAGTCACCCCTCAAATAAGGATAATTGCCAGAAAGGCGGTTCGACCCTAAAAGAGGGACGTGATAATAACCACTCAGAAGAGGATCCATACGGGGGAATGTCCGAGCTGGAAGACATCCCTCAGAAGGATCCACCAAAAAACCCGCGTCGGAGGACACATAACGGACGATCCTTCAACACGAACGAGACTCCAGAAGGGTTTGTCGAGGAAGTAAGCGACGAATCCGAACGAGAGAAACCCGAGTCGAAGAAGGGAGATGATTTCCTCAACGACTTCGACCTCGCTACCGCCTATGCCGCAGCTGAATTCGCTAGAGCAAATAAGGAGAGCTTCAAACGCTTCCTCACGACAGCCCGGACGTCCCCAATGCCCGAAGCTAGGGAGAGTTCCACGCGGAAGTCCATATCTAAAACTCCTCACCACACCAAGATGCAGGAGCCCAAGCCGAGGGAAAAGCACGGCACCCGCCGGAGTCCTAGCCCCCAACGGAATCCCAGGCGACACCACCTCCCAAGGCGACATCGGAGCCCCAGCAGGTGCCGAAGCCCGAGTTATTGCAGGAGTCACAGTCTCCGAGAAGATCGACACCGACGCGAAAGGAGACCAACCCGACTTGTCAGCCCGTTCACTGACGAACTACTTGACGCCAAGCTTCCTGCGGCATATAAGTTGCCGAACATACCACCCTACAATGGGTTGGAGGATCCCCTCAATTTTCTGACCCTTTTCAAGTACAACATGCACAACCAGGGCCTTAAAGAAGAACACATGTGCAAGCTGTTCCCCGAGATGCTAGTCGACTACGCCCGAGCTTGGTTTGACAGCCTGTCGACTGGCAGTGTAGGGTCCTGGGCCTACCTTGAAGGAATCTTTAAACAAAGATTCCATATAAAGGTCCAGGCACGCCGAGACACAGCCTATCTCCTATCAGTAAAGCAAAAGGATAAAGAGTCTATAAGGGAGTACGCCTCCCGATTCATGCAAGAAAGCCTGAAAGTCGATAAAATTGACGATGTCTTCCTCATCTCGGCTTTCCGAAATGGGGTCGCTGCTGGGTCCCTGAACCAGGAGCTTGCTAAACAGAAACCCGAGACAGCTCAGGAAATGTGGAGGATTGTATACCAGTTCGCGGATGGCCAAGACGCAGACCGGTTGAAACGAGACCTCTCCTGGCCTGAAGAGACCGAGAAGAAGAGGACTGAAGTTGACCGAGGTCGGAATGATCATGAACGGAGAAGCGCTCACGAACGTCTCCAGCGAGGACCCATCCTGTCTCGACTCGGACCTCGGATGGGTCCGGAGCGACCTCAGCGTCCTCCTTTTGTAAAAACAAACGCTGAGATCTTCGCGCTTCACGCGGACTGGTTCACCAAACCACGCCCTATATCGGGGTCTAAACCTTGAGATAGAAACAAGCATTGTTCCTTCCACGACGACCACGGGCACCACACGGAAGACTGCCGCGACCTCGCAGAAGAGATAAAGAGGTTAGCCCAGGAAGGCGCCCTAAAGAAATACGAAGCCGGGGGAAGGAAAATCAAAAGGGGGAAGCGGAAAGGCGGACAGGGTCGCTGTGCTCTAGACAATAAGCGAGCTAAGATCAATCATGACGAAGAGGATGACGACCCTCAGTGCGGCGCGCCACAATACGACGGGGTGGTATCAACCATCTCCGGGCTGCCCCCAGGCATGACAAAAACCAAACTGAGGACAGAAGCCCGCAGGCCGCCAGTTCCACTAGCAGAGGAACAAATAAAAAAGAGGTTCAAGAAAAATGAAACCGTGACATTCTCCGAGGATGATCCCGTACCTACGGCTACGCCCCATAATGACGCCCTGGTGATACAAATCGGAGTGGCCGATAAGATGGTCCACCGCGTATTTATCGATGATGGGGCCGGCGTAAGTATCATCTTCCAACATTGCCTGGATAGGATGGGACTTGACCCGGCTAGGGTTAACCCCACGCCACTGCCCCTCAAGAGCTTTACGCAGCATGAGACTCAACCCGAAGGGATCATTGCGCTTGATGTTGCCATTGGCAGCCCGCCAACCAGCATCAACAAGCTAATCCAGTTCTACGTGGTGAAAGCCAACTCCCCCTACAACATCATACTAGGTCGGGATTGGCTGAATGCAGTCAGGGCCATTATCTCACCCTATCATTTGCTGCTGAAGATCCCCACCTCGAGCGGGATCCTGACAGTCCGGGGTGACCAGAAAAAGGCTAAGGAATGCATGCAGATTGCTTTCCGAGCGCCTGCAGGTAATCCAGCTCCTTAGGAAATATCAGGACGTCTTCGCATGGTCGCCCGCAGACATGACAGGGGTATCATCAGATATCATTACGCACAAACTTAAAATCGACCCGGGCTCTACCTCGGTTAAGCAGAAAAGGAGAACATTTGCTGCCGAACGAAATCAAGTCATCTACAATGAGGTGCAGCAATGGTTGAAGGCAGGGTTCCTATTCGAGGTCAAATACCCAGTTTGGCTATCTAATCCGGTAGTAGTGAAGAAAGCAGAAGGAGGGGAGTGGAGGATGTGTGTGGATTACACTGACTTCAACAAAGCTTGCCCAAAGGACTGCTATCCTCTCCCCAACATTAACGAGAAGATTGAATCCTTAGTGGGATACGAGATCTTCTGCTTTCTTGATCTCTACAAAGGGTACTATCAAGTCCTAATGGATGAAAAAGATGCGATCATGACAGCTTTTGCCACAAGCTTCAGTGTCTTCGCATTCAAATACATGCCCTTCGGGTTAAAGAATGCCGGAGCGACGTACCAGCGAATGGTCGACTTCCTCTTCCGAAATCACATCGGCAAGATTGTCGAAGTATACGTAGACGACATTGTCGTCAAAAGTAAAGAAAAGGCTTCAGCAGTTGACGACCTACGAGCGACACTTGACATACTCAGGGAAGCGAACCTCAAGCTGAAGCCAAAGAAGTGCACTTTCAACGTGCAATCTGGGAAATTCTTAGGATGCTGGATCTCGCCGGAGGGTCTCAAAGCCAACCCGTTGAAAGTCAGAACCGTGCAAGAAATGAAGGTACCCCGGACTATTCGCGATGTGCATAGGTTGACAGGCTGCATAACCGCACTAAGTCATTTCCTCTCCAAAGCCGCCGAGAAGCAGCTCCCGTTCTTCAAAATTCTAAAAAAGGCACCGGTATTCGGGTGGAGACCAGAGCACGAGCTAGCCTTTGAGGAGCTCAAGCGGCACCTCGGTGATTTGCTAACTTTGTCAGTCCCCAAAAAGGAAGAAACCCATTCCCTATACCTCGCAGCGTCGGATGAAGCAATAAGTGCGGTGTTGGTCCGAGACGAAGGAGACCGATAGTTACCTGTGTACTTCGTCAGCAGGGTCCTAAAAGACCCGGAGACAAGGTACCAGCCTCTAGAGAAGGTCGCTCTAGCCCTAGTAAATGCAGCCCGACGTCTGAAACCCTACTTCCAAGCCCATTCAATACAAGTCTTTACCGACCTACCACTCCGGCAAGTCCTCACTAAGCCGGAGGCTTCAGGAAGAATCGCGAAATGGGCAATCGAGCTAGGAGAGCACTGCATATCGTTCGGGCCCCGCCGAGCCATAAAAGGGCAAGCTCTGGCAGACTTTCTCGTAGAAGCTCAATATGAGAACGTCGACGAGCCAAAAAAGCTCAAAGCCAAAGCCGAACTCCAAGAAATCCTTGAGGAAGCACCCCCGGACTGCTGGGAGATGTACGTAGACGGGGCCTCGAGAAAGAAGGGAAGCGGAGCTGGCATACTCCTCATCAGCCCGGAGGGAAAGGAGTTGAAATACTCACTGCGATTCATGTTTGCAACTACGAACAACGAAGTGGAATATGAAGCCCTTATTGCCGGACTGCGTCTCGCCCAAAGCCTCCAGGTACGAACTATCCAAGCTCACTGTGATTCCCAAGTCGTGGTCAACCACGTGCTGGGGAAGTACGAGGCAAAAAGTGAGAAGTTGAAGAAATACCTGGAGAAGGTCAAGCTCCTAGAACAATCCTTCCCGTTCTTCAGAATAATTCGCATTCCCCGAAGCCAGAATACCCGAGCTGACGAGCTGAGCAAACTGGCGAACTCCACAACTAGCTCGACGCTAGTAGAAGAAGTCCGGAGCCGGAGTATAGAAGAGGCAGAAATTAATGTAATAGTAGACGACGATCCGAACTGGATGACCCCCCTCATAAGATACCTGGAGAGCGGGAAAATCCCCCAGGACAAGGTGGAAGCTAGAAAAATGTAGCCAGGTCCACGCAATACATCCTCGAAGGAGGAGTCCTTTATCGGAAGTCATATTTACAGCCCCTCCTAAGATGTATTGGACCAAAAGAAGCAGACTACATATTAAATGAAGTACATACGGGATCGTGCGGAAGCCACATTGGAGCTCGGATGCTAGCCCAGAAGATCATGCGATGGGGATACTACTGGCCAACAATGGCAAAAGATGCAGAAGAGTTCGTGAAAAAATGCCTAAAATGCCAGCTACACGCCAAGGTGACGAGGTTACCCCAGACCGACCTCTCTACTATACAGAGTCCGTGGCCATTCATGCAGTGGGGCATTGATATCGTAGGCCCCTTTTACCCGGCCCCCAAACAAAAATGATTTCTAATAGTCGCAATTGACTACTTTACCAAGTGGGTTGAAGCCGAACCTTCCATAAAAGTCACAAGCGAGAAAGCCCGGGACTTCGTCTGGAAGAACATTGTGTGCCGGTTCGGAATACCGCGGATCCTTGTCTCGGACAATGGGACACAATTTACAAGCAGAATATTCTAAGAATGGTGTGAAGGACTTAATATCCAGCAAAACTTCACCTCGGTACGCCAACCTCAAGCTAGTGGCCAGACCGAAGTCACCAACAGGACAATAGTGAACGGACTCAAGGCCCGCCTAGAGAAACAAAAAACGGAATGGGTCGACAACCTCCACAACGTCCTATGGTCATATCGGACTACACCAAGAACTTCAACGGGAGAAACCCCGTACAATTTAGTATACGGTTCCGAGGCGGTCATACCGGTCGAGATCGGAGCACCGAGCCCCCGCACCATCAATTTCTCAGCCGAAGTCAATGAAGAACAACGCCGAACCGACCTGGACTTACTGGAGGAGAAGCGGGAAAATGCCAACATAAAAGAAGCTCGATATAAGCAGCAGATGACCCGGTATTACAACCAAAGGGTCAAACCCCAACAGTTCCAGGTCGGCGACCTTGTGCTTAGAAACAACGAAGTAAGTCATGCGGAGAAGCTCGGCAAACTTGAAGCCACATGGGAAGGGCCCTACAGAGTGCACGAAGTTCTCGGCAAAGGAGCCTACAAGATCGCCTACCTTTCGGGCGACCTGATTCCTAGAACGTGGCACATTTCCCACCTAAGGAGATTCTTCGTATAAGCAGCAAAGTCTTGCATATAGAGTCTTTTAAGTTTTTATGGTTTTCTTTTTCGTTTGTCCTCGTTTCTTTTAATTTTTTTTTTGTTTTTATCGAGCTCGTCAAAACTTTTTCTTTTTTGTTTTGGTCTTTCTTTCGTTAATAAAGTTTTTCTTTTTTGCCTTGCATACTCTTGTGTCTCTTGATTTGCTTATACGAAGTATCCACGAAACCAAAATACTCCTATAAGGACGAACTAAAGTTCCCTTCCGTGGTCGATAACGACCCGACATGGGATAGGTCTATCCTAAAAATTGCGCAAAGGAAACCCTTTTCGAGGTCCGAGCTCGTCACCCTCCGAAAGGAAGATCCCACGAGGTCCGAGTTAAACTCCCTCAGCAAGGATAAAGATTTTTCAACTGGGGTCGGAACCAAGTTCCCCCAGGAGAATCACACTGCGAGGTTTGAACCATGGTTCCCTTGCCAACACAAAGAGGTCCGAGTTCAACTCCCTCAAAAAGGCAAAACACAAAACAAGAAAAACATCCTTCCCAAAAACAGGATATTCAAAAACACAATATATTTCATTTTTCACTAATTACATCATTGTATAAATAGTAATTACAGGAAGACCGAGCTAATCTACGAAGGAAGGTCTGGCGAACTAAAGCTAAGCCATTTCTCTACAAAAGGAGTAGGCCCCATGATGTCGTCAATGGAAATCCGGCCCCGACCACGGAACCGTCCTCTCCCAGAGAAAGACCTCCGACCTCGCAATGAACTCGAACTACGCCCTACAGCCGAACTACGCCCTACAGTCCGGCCGCCTCGGCTCGAGCCAACCTGAAGCTGAGGCCTCCGAGAAGAAGACGGAGCAGACTCATCCACACACCAGGCAAGAAACGCGCGTAGCTTCGGACGGCGGGACAACACGGACTTGTACATTTTAGCACACTCGTCGAGTCTCTCATAAGCCCCCCGAAGTTCCCAAGACTCAGGACCGCATGCTTCTTTTATGCCGAGATACTGCTCTAACAGCTCCTTAGTCTGCAACTCAACCTCGGATATAGTGATACCACCCTTGCGATGGATGATGTCTTCGTATTCAGCATGTTCCTCAACGATCTTCTCGTGATCCTTGAGAACACGCTCAGCTCGACCCCGGGCAACTTCCAAAGCTTCCTCCGCCTGAAGAAGCTTGGCCTGAAGCTCATCAGCATTCTCCTGACCAGCAAGCTGCTTTGCCTCAGCCGCCTCGCAGAATGCAACAAACTTCCCTTGCCAATCCTCAAGCTCGGACTCTCTCAACCTTAAAAGAGCACACTTTGAATTAGAAAGCGCCTCAGCTCAGCGACATTTCTCCATCCATAGGCTTGTCAAAGCACGTTGTTCAGACAGATCGTGAGAAAGAAGAGTTATTTGTTTGTGTAAAGAGGAAACATCAACAGAATCCGAAGTCTACACACACAAAAAAAGAGAGAAACTGTCCATTAAATTAATAGGTTCCGGGTACAAAATACAAAAAAAAAAAAAAAGTACAGGAAAAACTAACAACCGCCGACCTCCTTATCCTGAGAAGGCGGCTGCCCGAAGAGAGGACCCTCTGCCAAGTTCCCAGCTCCGGAAGTCTCGGCACCCTCGGAACCATTGGGAGGAATCGGATCTTCATTAGCCACGATCTCCTACTCCACATCCTCTTCCTCGTCGTCCTCTTCGATTCCATCAGGAAGAGAATCGAAGACCGCATTGAGGGCGGGGTCCCGATCTGTCGGGCAGGCAGCAACCTGCTCCGCTGATAGCAGCGTGGACGAGCTGGCGAGGTCGTCCAGGAGAGGTAGATGGCCGAGCTGATCCCGGATCACTCGGGCATACCGAGAAAGGAGGGCCGCTCCCTCTAGACGCTCGTACCCGTACTTGGAAGCATCCAAGTCGGGAAAGTCTCGGGCAACCTCCTCCAACGCATCCACGGCATAGTTACCGTTGATGAGCCCAGCCAGATCATTGGCGAGGCCGGAGAAATGCTCCGACAAGAGGAGCCTCTTCGCAAAGGCCCGCAAGACCTCGCCTTGGCCTGCCGCAGACTTGGCCTCCCTATTCTTGGCCGCATTCAGCTCGGCCTCCAACCTCCTCGCGTTGTCCCGGGCCTTCTCAGCCTCCGCCTCGGCGTCAGCGGTCTTCGCGAGCTGGGCAGACAGCTCGGACTTGACCGTCTTCACCTCTTCCTTGGCCTTGGCCAGCTCCTCCTTCGCCTTCTTCAGCCTGGCCCGAGTTGAGGTTAGCTTGTCTGAGTAACGATTCTTCTCGTCCTCATGCATAGCCGACATCTGCTCGACACTATTCTCGAGCCATCTCATTACCTTACCGATGCTCTGTACAAAAGAACGGAGTTAAAAAAAAAAAAAACTACACAAGGGCTATGCACCAAAAACAGTGAATCCTGACCTCGGGAAAAGGAAGATCCTCTAACTTCACTGGAGGAACCGCCGGGCTCACCTCACCGCCCGAGATGTCGACGATATCCACGGATTTCAAACGTTTGTGAGGAGGACTGGCGGTAGGAGAACGGAGTTCTGCGGCAGAAGGCCTTGCCAGCTCGACCTGCTGACCCTGGTTAGAAGGGTCTCCGGGCTGGCCCTGGTCCGATGAGGAAGAGGATCGACCGGAAGACCTCGGTCTCTTGCCCTCCCGAACTGCGACCTTAGCCGTCGGCCCTTTCTTCTTCCCAAACAACACTACACAGACAAGACAAGCAAAGAGTTAGGACGACAAACAAAACAAAAGAATAATCCTAATAACACTAGCGGGGCCTCACCCGTTGCAGGGTCCACCATCCTTTGGGGCTCAAACGGGCTCAACCCCGCTTCGACTAGAGAATCTTCGCGGTAAGTCTCCTCGAACGGGCCACAACTCGCTATCGCCCTAGCGATACCCTCCAGGCCCTTATCCGCATCGTCTGTCACCCAAATGCGAGACTTGCCCACCCTCCACATCAGGTCGACTACACTATCGTGCTGGCAAAAGAAAAATTTCCTATGCCATTTCTCTACCTTGTTCTGAGTTCTCCCTTTAAACTCAGTGCGGGCAGTGGCATAGTACCAGTCCGCCGTTACTTTGAAGACGAACAGCTCGTGGATGAGCTCGGGGGATAATGGGTAATTGTGACGGATAGCCGCCACGCCTAAGTCGGTAAACTGCCTAAAAACGTTTGGTGTTATCTGCCCCAAAGCTAAACCGAGCTTCCTTTGGAGCTCGACAAATGGCAAAGGAAGGGGTAGACGAAGACCGGAGTGAAGACTGTCCTCGTAAATGGTCACAAACCCCATCGGGGGCGAGCACGCCCTATCCTCCGGACGAGGTTCTATAAGTTCAACGTTTGGGGGGAAATTATATGACTGGGCAAGGAATTTTATCCTAGACTCGTCTAGGATTGAAGAATATTCGGCTACCTTCCCCTCTACGCATCGGGGCACAACTAAAGTCTCAACAGTAGGAGTGGGGGACCCTAATGAAAAAATGCTAAAATTGACCCTTCTATCGGCAGAATCGGCCGGAGGAGATTCACTACCCCTATTAGATTGAGAGTTGCGAGTTGGGGAAGCCATACTTACTTGTTAAATCGAGATAAACGGTCGGGCGAGCGGTTTGCGGCTGTCAACAAAAGACCCAACGTGAAACCGGCGGCACAGCGGTACGACTAGTCGGAAATCTCTGGAGCGAAAAATGGAGGGAAAGAAGATTTTCTGGGAAGGAATCCTTTTGCTGTAATGGCGGATGTGAAATGGCGTAATATGAAGAGAGTCGTATCAAAACCCCGTAATAAATATTTGAATCCCGCCGTTGAACGTTGCACACGTGTGAACGTGGCAGCTTTTTCGGTATCTGAACCGCCTCTAAAAAAGTTTTCAAAAAGCCCACCAACTTTCCCTCCCATCGACTTCGGATGAATATAGGCCCTGTCTACTTGGCAATCCGAATAACATAACTCGACAACTGATTACTTATCTCGAATTTTAGCCATCTGCAAATCGAGCTCGGAAAGTGAGCTCGCTGGATCAGGCCGTGACAAAGCTGGCCTGCGCGACTATTCACCTCGGAAATTCGACCTGACCGTCTACATCTACATGTCTTCTTTCCTCTCTTTTGGGGGGGGGGGGGGGATGTGATAGGACCGACCTCATCTTGGGCCTGACCTAAGGCCCAATCTAATTGGGCCTGTACATTAAGCTCGGCCCACAGAGCTCGGCCCACAGAGCTTGGCCCAGACGAACTACTACCTGTCTTGAAGACCAAGTAATGAAGCCCTACCTTGGAGATGAAGGAATCCGGTTTCTAAGGAGATTTGGATATGTACAAAGAAACAAGATATGTATTAGGAATCCTAGGAGGATTAGGGCTCGATTCAAGGTCTATATATAGTCGATAGATTAGACGATCAAGGATTCATTGTACTCTCAAATATAATAAAAGCTAGATATTCTCTCCCGTGGACGTAGATCTCGTTGATCGAACCACGTAAATACCTGAGTCATCGTATTACTATTATTTTTAGCTACTCTTGCAAACCCTAGATTTATCATTACCTACATTACTACCCTTCCTCCAATAGATGTCGATAATGGACCCTATGCTCTTGTGATGGCACCTACTAGAGAGCTTGCGCTGCAAATTGAGGCCGAGGCCGTGAAATTTGCTCGTTATCTGGGAATTAAGGTTGTTTCTATTGTTGGTGGTCAGTCCATACAAGATCAGGGGTTTAGGATTAGTCAGGGGTGTCAAGTTGTGGTTGCTACACCGGGGCGTCTTCTCGATTGTTTGGAGAGGCGGTATGCTGTCCTCAACCAGTGTAATTACGTTGTCCTCGATGAGGCTGATCGTATGATTGATATGGGCTTCGAGCCACAAGTTGTTGCAGTTTTGGATGCAATGCCTTGGAGTAACATGAAACCGGATGAAGAGCTTGATGCTAGAAAGATATACATGTTGAGTGCCACCATGCCACCTGCTGTGGAGCGCCTGGCCAACAAGTACCTTAGAAATCCGGTTGTCGTCAATGTTGGCACTGCAGGGAAGGCAACGGAGCTTATAACGCAACGTGTTATGATGACCAAGGGGAATCATAAAATGGATAGACTGACAAGA
The DNA here is from genome assembly GCA_029490685.1 of Schizonepeta tenuifolia. NCBI lineage: Eukaryota > Viridiplantae > Streptophyta > Magnoliopsida > Lamiales > Lamiaceae > Schizonepeta > Schizonepeta tenuifolia. The sequence goes on from CM055958.1 coordinate 58,229,942, forward strand.
TTACTTGACGAGCTCGGTGATAGGAGGACGGCCATTGTGTTGTTAACACAAAGAGGGTTGCGGATAATGTGGCTAAGAATCTAGATAGAGATGGCCACCGGGTTGCCATACTGCACGGTGGGAGGTCTCAAGAGGAGAGAGAGATGAGGCTTGATGGTTTTAGGAGTAAGAGATGTAATGTCTTGGTAGCAATGGTATTGATATACTGGATGTCGCGCATGTTGTAAACTACGACATGCCTGGTAATATCCAAGATTACACTCATCGAATTGGAAGGACAGGTCGTGCTGGAAAGACGGGTATAGCTACGACTTTCTTGACTATGCACGACACGCATGTCTTCGACGATCTCAACCAAATGCTCATCCGGAGCAACAGTCCTGTCCCCCCGGAGCTTGCGCGACACCAGGCTTCAAAGTTTAAACCCGGTTCGGTTCCTGATCAACACCCTTTAGTTTCCCATCATCAGGAAAAATATACAATCAAAAGTCTGAAATATGATTGGGCTTCAGCCTTCAATGTCACTTTCCAGAACAAGAAAAGTGTATACTAGCTAGCAGAGCAGCAGAATTTGATTTCTAGCTTTTCAAATTTTGATGCTCAGCAATAATAATATCGTCATTAAATTACACTCAAGACCAAACATAGTAGTAGTACTATAAATGATGGCAATGACGCTCACAAAATGCATGAAAAAAATATAATCCCTAAACAATGGTATGATTATGAGTCGATTTGAAGGCGAAAGCATAAGTAACATCCTTGACGAATGCTTCCATGGCCGCATACTCGCGGAAAGCCTTGGCGATGGCATCGCACCTCAAAAACTCGGGAAAGAACAACCAAAACGCCGTCGCCATCACGAATCCGATCGTCAGAGGGCCCGTCAGTATCCGCGGCAGCCGCCAACGCCCCCTGGTGGCTTTCTTGACCCCCACCTCCGCCGCCAGACACACGCCGTGGAGCATAAAAAAGGCGGTGATCTCCCCGCTGGGCCTCCCCCGGCCCAAGTAGTAGAAAATCAGCTCGTGCATCAAGCCCGAAACAAAAAAGGAGCCGATCATGGCCGGCAGCGGGGCCCACCTGCGGCCCGTGATAGGCGCGGAGAGATTCAAGACGGGCTCGTATACGGTGGGGCGTAGGATCTGAGAAACCATGATGTTCCATCTTCTTCCCCAGAATTCCTGCAGCGACGCCGACAGATAGGGCGCGTCGAACTGCGGCTCCAGCTCCACTCCGATGAGAGCTTTGGCCAAGCCGCCGAAGATGGCGAGGATGATTTCGAGGCCGCAGTAGATGTGGAGGGAGTAGAGGGCCCACGTCAGCTTGGGGTGGACGAGGTCGGTGTAATCGTAGAGTTTCAGGAAGAGGCATATAAGCAGAGCTTTAGCGAGATAATTCCAGATCGAGTTAAGGCCGTGTTTGGATGATTTATGGTTTTGAGGGGAATGGGATTTGATGGGGAGACAAGCGAAGGCGGCGAATTTGGGGAGGGAGATGGAGGGATCTGATAGGGGGCCGAGGCCGAAAGCTAGTAAGAGGAGCTTGAAATTGGCGAGCCAAACGAGGAAGAAGGCGGAGGAGCCGCCGAGATGCATGGTGTGGAGGGAGAGAGGCAGGATTAGGTTGAGGATTAGGACAGGGATTATGGTCAGGAGTCTGGGGAAGCCTCTGGGCACACTTTTGGATGTGAAGAAGCAGTAGGAGAGAGAGGCTAACACCAGACTCCATACTTTGATGAACTTGCTTATCTCTCCTTCTGTGTAATGTTTCACGATTTTTATCACCATTTGCAGACTCATGCTGTTTTTTGCCCCCCCCTCTCTCTCTCTCTCTCTCTCTCTCTCTCTCTTCTGGTGGGTTGTGATGATGATGAGAGACAAGTAAGTTATTGGTTGATGATGATGTCGCCGCCAAGGTAGAAGAAGCAGCTGTAGGTAGTAATTCGTTGAGTTGACTATTGTTCCACGTTCATGTCACCTACTTTCCATGATTCATTTAACTTTTTATAATCTAATCTAAATTAGTAACTAGTAGTATTTTGTTATTGTGATTTTTTGTGTCATACCGGTTTAAAAAGGTTAATAACTATTTAAGACTTTTGTAGTCCACTAAACTTCCACAAAGCAAAGCATCCAAATTCATTTTTGTTATTGGTTCCACTGAATTCGACCATCCAAATCCGATGATCATGACGGCGCACCGGCGATCTAGTGGAGCAAAGGTGGTTCCTATTTTGTTAGATTAGTGGAGGCCACGGCCACGGCTTGCCCTTAATAAGTAGAACGGTCACACTTAACAACTCAATCCGAGTTCATCAAGTCAATTGCTAAAAAGTCGAGCATGTTCGGACTGTACATAAAATAAAATGTTATGGCTCAATTTAAAATTGGATAACTTTTTGCAACTTCATCATTTATCAATGTATTTGACTTTTTTACTTTTTCTTTTTTTTTGGTTAGGTTTAAATTATAGTAATTAACTTCAAAGTACAGTGTACACATCAATTTTATAACTTGGATAAAAATAATTACATTTTCTTTGGCTAGATTCATATCCAAGAAACCTTGAGAAATCAATCATCTTACTCATTCGAAATCCATAAATCAACAAATATGTATTTCTGCAACTGCTCACATTATTTCTTTAAAATTATCTGTACACATTGCTCAGAAGATTTCATAGACAACTCTAATCATTGAACTCGACCAACATATATGAACGAAATTTTTTAATGAAGCCAACAAGACCAAACAAAGAAGGTAGAAGAATTTCAAGATGAGTTGTATCTTGAATCGAAATACCTTTCGACATTCGAGCTAAGACGCATCTCCATTTCAAACGTAAAGTCGAACACGAGTAGTAATAGGCTTCCGGCACAAGGGGCACGAAGAAATCGATGCACCACAATCCCTACACGTCTGCAAAATTTCGTACACCATCAGATAATCAAACGCTAAGCAGAAAAGCCTCAATGTTATAAGATGTGATGTAGAAGTAAACTCATTTAAGGAACAGATGCAGCCATTCGTGATCGTGCTGAAGATAGCATAACTCGGGAGTAGATGCTTACCAGATGTCCGCAACCAAAAGCCATGTCCTTCCGATTGGTTAAGCAGATCGGGCATGCCTTGAAATGAGAGGAGAAATGTTTACATACGAAAAGAAAATTACTGGTAACACATATAGTCGTAAGAAGCTACAACAACGTGGAATTTCACATACTTGTTCAGCTGATGGTCCCGATTCAGCTGGTTCGAGGCTGCTCATATGTGCAAGTGACCTTGTGCTTTTCTCCTGGTCATGCTCGACTACTGCTCGAGGAGGAGGAAGATGTTGTTTCCTAGAACCTGAACTGTGTTTTCTGAACAAAGGAAAACAAGAGAACAGTCACACCCTTGATTGATTAATTAAGATGGGAGATACAGAAACACGAACAAGGGACAAGTGACTGCAATCTGACATTTGAGATAAATTTTAAGACACGTATGCATACCAAAGAGCGAACTATTTCACGCTTAGTGAGAGAAACGGAAGTATTTAGTTCCTGGCCTTACTCTTTATGTTGTAGCATTAACGTTGCTTTGAACTGAAGTGGAATTTCCATCAAAGCAGCTAAGGCAAAAGCCGATTCCTTTTTATCTGTTTCCGTGTACTCAGATATAATCTTTGTGAAGTTGACAAACTGCGAAAGTGACACCACTTAATTACAGATATTAGAGAAATATGTTGGGAAGTCGAATGACAGCATATATGAGAAGCAAAACACAAATATATGTCAGTAAATCACTTATGTAACAAATCCAAACACCATTTGCAGAAATTATGCAGTACCTGAAAATTGTCAAATGCTCGCTGAGGAAGGTTGTCATCGAATTCTTTCATCTCGTCCCATGGTCCGTCTCCCACACCGACAAGGATGATGGAGAGAGGATATTCACTGCAGTTTACATGCCACAGATTACATAATCCAAGAACACAATATAATCTAAGTTATCAACTTAAATTATTACCAAGTCATGTTTACCTTGCAGCAACTATTGAATTGACAGTTGCTTGTTCTTGAGGACTCAACTGTCCAGGTGACGTGTCGGGACTTCTAGTTACCTGATTACACTGGAAAAAAGGTGAGTTTTTTAGCATAAAAGCTAAACGATAGCTACAATGGATAAAAGAAATATGACCTGTCCATCTGCGATGATAACAAGGACATGATACTGAAAATCGCTCTTTTCCACTATATCAACCGCTGCATCGATCACTGGTGCGAACGACGTTGGGCCTGTATGTCATGCAGCCAAGAGACGGCATAAAAATATAGTTATTAAAATATTAATAATCAATCTGAAATGTCGTCCCACCAAGATGGAACACTCGATTACAACGAATCCTCTCCCTTTACTAAAATGTGAACTCTTATTTCTTGAAACTGAGCTCAAATTATAGTGAATGATTACCTGATAAATTTAGAAGTGGAACAATTTCTCTATATCGTGCAAGTGCTTCCTCAAAACCATTGCAAGGTCGATGATCGGGGTAAAAGCTGAATACATGCTGATCATGTGTTGTTGCTGGAAAGAAAATAAAATCCATCTCATTATAATCTGGATAAATAAACCTCTCACTACCACCCCGAGCCCCCGAAGAAAGAAGAAAAGCTAAAACTGACCATCACCAAATCCAAAGCATGGTATTAAACTGTCTTCGTCAAAGGGAGATAATGTTCTTCCAATAATAGAAATGGCTTGCTCGTACGGGTTAGGAGTGCTACCAATAGCATGGAGACTTTTCCTGTGGAAAGAATACTTCCCTAAAAACATAATTAAGTAAGGTGATCCTCTTCCACTGATGAGATGCTTCAAATATATGCAATGAGTTTTATCTAAATGACTCACCTGTCCACTCATTACTCTTGGTAAAATCGATTCCAAGGATTAAGTTCGATGATTCCAAGCCAGCTTCTCTTAATGCATTGATAACCTGTAAACACGATCATATGCCGTTTTAGTCACCAGAAACCAACTTCTGAAGTAGTCACTCTTCTTGCATAAGCAAAAGGGAGAAACACTAATGACAATATTGATCTGTTGTAAATCCACAATAGGCCACTTACACAGAATTCTAACTGTTATGTTTTAGACTCACGTGTATTATACTGGTCGAATAAGGAACCTTGAACTACTGAAGGTAGAAATACAATAAAAACAAACAACAAAATTCCTATACCGCCACAATGCAGTGACAGTTTGAAAAACAAGAATCACGATACAAGTATGAGGAAAAAGGATACCTCATCCAAAGAGTTGAAGTTATCAGCTATATATGCAGAGTGCTGCTTCTTCCTATAGTTAGTATTCATCGAAGTTCTTGCTTGTGAGGGGGTGTGATGCTGATGATTATTTCGTGTTGAACTCGTAGCATGCTCTGGAGATTGAGGTCTGTAGCCAGTTTCAACCGGGTATCCCCCGTGTGCAGGCGGTTGACGTGAAATAGTTTCATATGCATCATCAGGTGATGATTCACTATTTCCCATAATGTGGCAGTTTATGTCAACTCAATAACAAAAAAAAACTCTGCACAGCAGCGGTATGAGTTAATGAAACCGGAATATCTCGATTCTCAATCCAAAATTACAGAGAATCCGATCTTTGAACAAGAAAATGCTGCACTTTGAGGCACATATATCTCTGAAAATCTAATAGTCATTGAAGTGCGAGACTTTAGTGAGAATCTTGAATCCTATATTTGATTCACTTCCAATTAAAGAATTTTTCACTATTTAGCAACAACAAAGATTCATCATATCACAGTTTGCTCCACATCATATCATAATGTGGTCCCTTCTCATTTTCAACAGACTAAGAAATGAATATAATGCATTTGAAAAGGTAAAGGGGATCACAATTTGCCTGCTATAGGCTCATGTAATTACCTAAAATGAAAGATTATTGAGATTCATCTAAATAAATAGGGAACATAAGGGAAAAAAATATGGAGTATTATTTTTTTTTAAAGAAAAGGCACAATAGTTTGGGACAAAAAAAAATATGATTAGTAGCAAACTACTATATCCATTCTAATTTCGTCTTCTCTAATTTCTGCGTTACCACAAAAATTGCAGAATTCTATCAATCAAGGATAAAAAAATTCTTGAATCATAAGTAAGCAGAGGGCAGATAATAAAGAATTGGAGTCCAATTATACTTTTTACAAGATAAATTTTCTACTTTATTCCGTAAAAACAAAATTTATCAAAAACAGAACTCCATTCTTGAGAAGCCAAGAATCCTGTTTGGTATTACAGATCAGTTGGCGCAAATTGATAAATTATGCGGCAAGTTTATCCAATACTAATTGTGGCTACATCCAAGAATCTATATATATCCATCGCCCAGAAAACTAAGTCAACTGGAAGAAAATTAATGGCATATTGAATACTTTAAACTAAGAAATTTAATCCCTTTGAATATGCAGGAGAGAGAGAGAGAGAGAGAGAGAGAGAGAGAGAGAGAGAGAGAGAGAGAGGCACCTGCAACTGCAAGCTCTGGTTCTTGGTAGAGCAAAGAAGAAAGACTAAGATAGGAAAAGTTGAAAGCTTTGGCAACAGAAGAGCTGGAGTTAGTTAGGAGAGGTTATTTCATTCCATCTTTTCTGGTCTGAAAATAAATAATGCAAGAAATGTCAAAGATCAAAAGCAGTCAGCCGCTGAACTAAACTTTCTGTCAGAGGAGAGAGGAGAGGAGAGGATCCTTTTTATACTTAGAGTATTACTTACTCTATTTTTTTTTTTTAAAAAGAGTCCTACACCACTTTTTCCAATCACATAAAGTGGAACCTTATTCAATTTACCACAATTTTTACTCTTATTTTACATTTTACATTTAAAATAGATGGGATCCTTATTCCACTCACAATAATTTTAACTTTATTTTAACTTTTTCACTCACAACAAGTGGGACCCTTATTCCACTCATAATAATTTTACTTCCAATCCACTCTACCATTCCTGCTAAGTGAGATCCCTATTCACTAACAACAATTTTACCAACTTTCTTATCCCCGTGCCCAACATACAATAGAACTTTTTTTGACGAACGGAGGGAGTAGATTTATTTAAGTCGTTATTTGAAATGCGTGCACATCTCTACTCCGCCATTATTATGCCTCTTTAAACTTTTTTTTTTTGTTTTTCTACTCCGCCATTATTTAAGTCGTTTTTCTATTTTTTCCTACTCCGCCATTATTATGCCTCTTTATGCCTTAGAGAAAATTAAAAAGTTGGGATAACAGAAGAGAAACTTACTATTAGATTTGATTTCGAGAGAGGAGTTAAGAAGGAAAAAATATGTGAATTCTCATCCAAACAATTAAAGCTTCAGGCACTCCTGTCAACTACACACAAATTAAATTCTTTAGAAACTTATTGAATTCGCTTAAGTTTGGCGCAAGTAGAGTATTATTTATTGCAATCTAATAGACAAATAATTTAATTAAGTTGTAGCTTTTGAGTAAATGGCATGAACATGATGAGTTTATAACCAAAAGTTGCTTGTTTGAAATCAACCAGTATCTTTTATGTTGAGTGCATAGTTTATTTAGTAAATTTTAATTTTCTTTTGTTATATAAGAACATTGTTTATCCATAACACCTCCAAAAATATTTTTCATTATAACTTCTTTAGTGGACTTAATATTTTGACGCATATTGTTTTATATTAATATTCTGTTTCGCAAAAAAGAATTATATAGATTCTTGAACTACTCATGTCCGATTGTTCATATGAAATAATTGTGTAAAACTAATGATATGGAGTATCATTATAATAAATAATCTCTCCAAATAGATATCTTTATAGAGGTTTATTTATTAAAGATGACAAATAATTATATTGCCTACGAGATTTGACAAACTAGACAAAGAAAAGGACGAAAAGGTAATAGTCAAAGTGGAAAAAAAATTATTTAATAAATAAAAAGACTTTTTAGGGTAAAAGGATAAAAGTTCATGTCATTTTTTGTTAGACCACACTTATCATGAACAACAATAAAAGGAAATCGGACCATATTTATCGTGGATGGAAGGTGTACTATTTTTGAAAAGAAAAAAAAAAAAAAGAAAGAAGGCGCATCTAATATGCACCCCAAAAATCCTCTTAGTACCTCACCCAATTTTAGAAAGCACAGAGATAAATAAGTAATTTGATATTTTGACATTAATGACTATATTAGTGTCAAAAGTGTCAACAAAAAACACAAAGAAAAATATTAAATAATTTGATATTTTGGCACTAATGACTATATTATTGCCAACAGAAAGCACAAAAAAAAAACAAAATAATTTGGTACTTTGACACTAATGACCATATTAGTGTCAAAAGTGTCCGACTCCTTGTACCCGAATCCGATCCAACCGCGCCCTGAACCGACCATCGCGCCCTTCATTAAGGGTATTTTTTTCCCATATTCAAAAATGGCTAAAATTTATGTTTTCGATGAGGGTGGGCTAAAATTTGTGTTTCATTGCTCGATATATCTATATCAAAAGTTGACAATATATAGTTAATATTCATTACTCAGTGCTAATTTTTAATTCCATAACTTCCGTTTTCATTTGATTAGGGATAGAAAAGTAAATGTTTTGTAACTACCATCTCCCTTAAAATATGGAACGTGGCTTCTTTTTCTTCTACAGTCCAAATTTCTTAAATCTACAGAATCACAATTTAAACGAGGAAATAAAAAAATAAGGCATTTGTTTTGGTTATAATGCAATGATAAATAAATATGCACTTCCAATTCCCGAATATACAAATCTCTAAAATTGCATATTCCAATTCCCGAATGCACAAACTCTAGAATTGCATATTTATCATTTTGCTACAAAATAAGTCCAAAAAATTAAATTGAAAATTCTAATTAAATAATAAGAATTCAAAACCCTAATTTATTACTCAAATGTTGATAAAACAAAAATTTAATAATTGTATGAATTTAATAACTTCAATATAATGCACTAACTAAACAAAAAAATGCAGTAATTTATAGTAATGCACAATGGTTTTTTTATGTAGTGCATATTCATGTTGAGAAAGTTTATATCTTTTTACTTATTTGGAACTTCGTGCATTATAATAATGCGACCAATGCATTCAATAAACAATCAATGCATTATATAACTTATCTTCCTCACATGCATAGAATATTTGTATATACTTAGAAAAGATAAGTGCTTTATATATAATATCGTATGCGATTATAAATTTGAACGGTGCATTATGACAACGACTACAACTAAGAAATTATTTTTGCTAGTTTAATTGATGGTACCGGCTTCTTCTTGGGCCTGATCCGAGACCCAACCTAATTAGGCCTGTACGTTGAGCTAGGCCCAAAGAGCTCGGCCCAGACGAATTACCAATTGCCTTGAAGACCAAGCAACGAAACCTTACCTTGGAGAAGAAGGAATCCTATTATGAAGGAGATTCGGATATGTACGAGGAATCCTAGTAGGATTAGGGCTCGATTCAAGGCCTATATATAGATGCTAGATTAGAGGTGTAAATACGTTCAAATACTCATTGTACTCTAAAGTAATAAAAGCTAGATATTCTCTCCCGTGGACGTAGATCACATTGATCGAACCACGTAAATCCTTGTGTCATCGTGTTGTTATTATTTTCTGTCACCCTTGCAAACCCCAGATCTATCATTGGCGCCGTCTGTGGGAAATCGATCGACGGTTCTTTGGTGGCAGAGCAATGATGGTAACGCGATCACAAAACGTGCGGGAGGACCAAAGCCAACGTGGGAATCCCAACGAAGCAGAAAGTCGCCCCACAAACAGGGGCAATCGCCATAGAGGCAGTTCGGTCCCAAAGGAGGGGCACGACAATAACCCTATGGAAGATGATCCGTTCAAAGGGATGCCCGAGCTGGAAGACATCCCTCAGAAGGGTCAACAGAAATCAGGGTCGAAGGAAGAGGATTTTCTCGATGACTTCGACCTCACTACCACCTATGCCGCGACTGAATTCGCTAGAGCGAATAAGGAGAGCTTCAAGCGCTTCCTCACAACAGCTCGGATGCCCTCAATATCCGAAGCTAGGGAGAGTTCCACGCGAAAGTCTATACCCAAAACTCCTCACCACTCCAAGACACAGGAGCCCGAGCTGAGGAGAAAGTACGACACCCGGCGGAGCCCACTCCGCCGCCGGAGCTCCAGCCCACGTCGGAGTCCCAAGCGACGCCATCTCTCAAAGCGACATTGGAGCCCAAGCAGGGGCCGGAGTCCGAGCTATTCCAGGAGTTATAGCCTCGAGGCAGACCGACACCGACGTGAAGGAAGATCAGCCCGACCCGTCAGCCCGTTCATCGACGAGCTACTTGATGTCAAGCTTTCTGCGGCATACAAATTGCCCAACATACCACCCTACAATGGGTTGGAGGACTCCCTCAATTTCCTGACGCGTTTCAAGTACAACATGCACAACCAGGGCCTTATAGAAGAACACATGTGCAAGCTGTTCCCCGAAATGCTTGTTGATTATGCCCAAGCCTGGTTTGATAGCCTCCCAACTGGCAGTGTAGGGTCCTGGACCTATTTGGAAAAAATCTTTAAGCAAAGATTCCACATAAAGGTTCAGGCTCGCCGAGACACAGCCTATCTCCTATCGGTGAGGCAGAAGGACAAAGAAACTATAAGGGAGTACGCCTCCCGATTTATGCAAGAGAGCCTAAAGGTCGATAAAATCGACGACGTATTCCTCATCTCGGCTTTTCGAAATGGGGTCGCCCCTGGATCCCTCAACCAGGAGCTTGCTAAACAGAAGCCCGAGACGGCTCAGGAGATGTGGAGAATTGTATACCAGTTTGCGGACGGCCAAGATGCGGACCGGTTAAAGCGAGAAGAAACTGAGAAGAAGAGGGCTGAAGGTGATCGGGGCCGGAATGATCGTGATCGGAGAAGTGCCCACGAACGTCTTCAGCGAGGACCCATCCAATCCCGGCTCGGACCTGGACCTATCCAGTCCCGGCTCGGACCTCGGCCGGGATCAGAGCACTCTCAGCGACCTCCTCTTGTGAAAACAAATGCGGAGATCTTCGCACTTCATGAGGACTGGTTCACCAGACCACGCCCTATGTCGGGGTCAAAACCTCGAGATAAAAACAAGCACTGCTCCTTCCACGATGACCACGGGCACCACACGGAAGACTGCCGCGACCTCGCAGAAGAGATAGAGAGGTTAGCTCAGGAAGGAGCCCTGAAGAAGTACGAGGCCGGGGGAAGGAAAAACAAAAGGGGGAAGCGAAAAGGCGGACAGGGTCGCTGCGCTCCCGATAATAAGCGAGCTAAAACCAATCATGATGAGGAGGATGACGACCCTCAGTGCGGCGTGCCACAATATGACGGGGTAGTGTCGACCATCTCCGGGCTAACCCCAGGCACGACGAAAACTAAGCTGAGGTCAGAAGCTCGCAGACCACCAATTCCGTCGGAAGAGAAACAGACAAAAAAGAGGTTCAAGAAAAGTGAGACCGTCACATTCTCCGAGGATGATCCTGTACCTACAGCTACGCCCCATAATGACGCACTGGTAATACAGGTCGGAGTAGCCAATAAGTTGGTCCACCGCGTATTTGTTGATGGTGGGGCTAGTGTCAGTATCATCTTCCAACATTGCTTGGATAGGATGGGACTAGACTCAGCTCGGGTTAACGCCGCGCCCCTGCCCCCTAAGAGCTTTACACAGCATGAGACGCGACCTGAAGGGATAATCGCGCTTGACGTCGCCATTGGCAGCCCGCCAACCAGCGTTAACAAACTAATCCACTTCTACGTGGTCAAAGCGAACTCCCCTTATAACATCATATTAGGTCGGGATTGGCTGAATGCTGTCCAAGCCATCATCTCGCCATACCACTTGTTGCTGAAGATCCCGACCTCGGGCGGAATCATAACTGTCCGAGGCGACCAGAAAAAGGCCAAGGAGTGCATGCAAGTTGCCCTTCGAGGTCAACCGCAAGCATAGCAATCAAAGTATCCCAAGGAGTTGGAAGAGACGACCCCGATTTCAGACACCTCGGCGGAACAAGTCCCCTTATCCGAAGAAGACCCTGCAAAAGTTATCAAGGTCGGCTTTGCAGGGGGACCCCAGGCCCGCCTGCAGGTAATCCAGCTCCTTAGGGAATATCAAGACGTCTTTGCTTGGTCGCCAACGGACATGACGGGGGTGTCCTCGGACATCATTACGCACAAACTCAACATCGACCCGAGCTCCACCCCGGTTAAGCAGAAGAGGAGAACATTTGTTGCCGAGCGGAATCAAATTATCTATGATGAGGTGCAACAATAGCTGAAAACAGGACTACTATTCGAGGTCAAATACCCAATTTGGCTATCTAACCCGGTGGTAGTCAAGAAAGAAGAAGGGGAATGGAGGATGTGTGTGGATTATTCCGACCTCAATAAAGCTTGCCCAAAGGACTGCTACCCTCTCCCCAACATCGACGAGAAGATTGAATCCTTAGTGGGATACGAGGTATTCAGCTTTCTTGACCTTTACAAGGGGTACTATCAAGTCCTAATGGATGAGGGAGATGCGATCATGACAGCTTTCGCCACGAGCTTCGGTGTCTTCGCATTCAAATACATGCCCTTTGGATTAAAGAATGTCGGAGCAACTTACCAACGGATGGTCCACTTCCTCTTCCGAGATCACATCGGCAAGATTGTCGAAGTGTATGTAGATGACATTGTCGTCAAAAGCAAAGAAAAGTCTTCAGTAGTGGATGACCTACGAGCGATGCTCAACGTGCTAAGGCAGGCGAACCTCAAGCTGAACCCCAAGAAGTGCACTTTCAACGTGCGATCTGGGAAATTCCTAGGGTGCTGGATCTCGCCGGAAGGTCTCAAAGCCAACCCGTTGAAAATCAGAGCTGTACAGGAGATGAAAGTACCCCGAACCATTCGCGACGTACATAGGTTGACAGGCTGCATAACCGCACTAAGTCGGTTCCTCTCCAAAGCTGCCGAGAAACAACTTCCGTTCTTCAAAATTCTCAAGAAGGCACCGGAGTTCGGATGGGGACCAGAGCACGAACTAGCCTTTGACGAGCTCAAGCGCCACCTTGGAGATTTACCAACTTTGTCAGTCCCCAAAAAGGAAGAATCCCTATCCCTATACCTCGCAGCATCGGAGGAAGCAATAAGCGCAGTGTTGGTCCGAGATGAAGGAGATCGGCAGCTACCTGTGTACTTCGTCAGCAGAGTCCTGAAAGACCCAGAGACAAGGTATCAGCCTCTCGAGAAGGTCGCTCTAGCCCTGGTAAATGCAGCTCGGCGCCTAAAACCTTATTTCCAAGCTCACCCAATACAAGTTTTGACCGACCTACCACTCCGGCAAGTCCTCACTAAGCCGGAAGCCTCAGGAAGGATCGCGAAATGGGAAATCGAGCTAGGAGAGCACTCCATATCATTCGGTCCACGTCGAGCTATAAAAGGGCAAGCTTTAGCAGAGTTCCTCGCAGAAGCTCAATACAACGTCGTCAATAAGCCAAAAGAGTCCGGAGCCAAAGCCGAACTCCAAGAAATACCAGAGAAGACACCCCCAGACTGCTGGGAGATGTACGTGGATGGAGCCTCGGGAAAGAAAGGGAGCGGAGCAGGCATACTCCTGATCAGCCCGGAGAAAAAGGAATTGACATACTCGCTGCGATTCGAGTTCCCCACTACGAACAACGAAGTGGAATATGAAGCTCTCATTACCGGACTACGTCTTGCCCAAACCCTCCAGGTACGAGCTATCCAAACCTACTGTGATTCCCAAGTAGTGGTCAACCACGTGCTAGGAAAGTATGAAGCGAGGAGTGAGAAGCTGAAGAAATACCTGGAGAAAGTCAAGCTCCTAGAACAATCCTTCCAGTTCTTCAGAATAGTTCGCATTCCCCGAAGCTAAAATACCCGAGCTGACAAGCTAAGTAAGCTGGTGAACTCAACCGGCTCAACTCTAATAGAAGAAGTACGAAATCGAAGTATAGAAGAGGCGGAAGTCAATGCAATCGAAGAGGATGACCCGAATTGGATGACCCCCCTAAAAAGATATTTGGAGAGCGGGGAAATTCCTGAGGACAAAGTGGAAGCCAGAAAAATCCTAGCTAGATCCACGCAGTACATACTCGAAGGAAGAGTCCTATATCGGAAGTCATATTTACAGCCTCTGCTAAAGTGTGTGGGACCAAGGGAAGCGGACTACGTACTAAATGAAGTGCACACTGGATCGTGCGGTAGTCACATTGGAGCTCGGATGCTAGCACAGAAAATCATGCGGTGGGGGTACTATTGGCCAACAATGGCAAAAGATGCGGAAGAGTTCGTGAAAAAGTGCCTGAAATGCCAGCTGCATGCCAAGGTGATAAGGGTACCCCAGACCGACCTCTCTACTATACAGAGCTCGTGGCCATTTGTGGAATGGGGCATTGACATCGTGGGACCCTTCTATCCGGCCCCTAAACAAAAACGGTTCCTAATAGTTGCAGTCGACTACTTTACCAAGTGGGTCGAAGCCGAACCTTCCACAAAGGTCACAAGTGAGAAAGCCGTCGACTTCGTTTGGAAAAATATCGTGTGCCGGTTTGGAGTTCCGAGAGTCCTCATCTCGGACAACGGGACGCAATTCACGAGCAGAGCATTCCAAGAATTTTGCGAAGGACTCAATATCCAGCAAAATTTCACCTCGGTCAACCGACCTCAAACTAATGGCTAGACCGAGGTCACCAACAGAACAATAGTGAACGGACTCAAGGCCCGCCTAGAGAAGGACAAAATGGAATGGATCTACAACCTCCAAAACGTCCTGTGGTCATACAGGACTACACCCAGAACTCCAACGGGAGAAACCCCGTACCGTTTAGTATACGGGTCAGAAGCGGTCATACCCGTAGAGATCGGGGCACCAAGCCCCCGCACCATTAACTTCTCAGCTGAAGCAAATGACGAGCAACGCCGAACCGACCTGGATTTAACCGAAGAAAGGCGGGAACTAGCCAGCATAAAAGAAGCTCGGTATAAGCAACAGATGACCCGATATTACAATCGAAGGGTCAAGCCCCAACAATTCCAGGTCGGTGATCTTGTGCTTAGAAACAATGAAGTAAGCCATTCGGAGAAGCTCGGCAAACTTGAAGCCACATGGGAAGGGCCCTACAGAGTGCACGAAGTTCTCGGCAAAGGAGCCTACAAAATCGCCTACCTTTCGGGCGAGCTGATACCCAGAACGTGGCACATCGCCCACTTAAAGAGATTCTTCGTATGAGCATCGAGTCTTGCATATGGAGTCTTAAGTTTTTTTTTTTTCCTGTTCTTTTTTCTTTCTTTTCGAGTCCTAATGTTTTGTTTTTAACGAGCTCGTCAAAACCTTTATTTGTTTTGATCTTTCTTTAAATGAAGTTTCTCTTCTTTTTTCATATTTTTGTGTCTTTTAGTTTGCTTATACGAAGTATCCTAAAACAAATCCCCTCATAAGGACGAACTAAAATTCCCTTCCGAGGTCAATAATGATCCGACATGGGGTAATTATATCCTAAGAAATGCGCAAAGGAAACCCTTTTTGAGGTCCGAGCTCGTCTCCCTCAAAAGGGAATATTCGACGAGGTCCGAGTTAAACTTCCTCCAAAGGATAAAATTTTCTCAGCTGGGGTCAGAACCAAGTTCCCCCGAGAGAATCATAACACGAGGTCTGAACCAAGGTTCCCTTGTCACACAAAGAGGTCCGAGTTAGACTCCCTCTAAAAAAAAAAAAAAAAAAAAAAGAGCAAAGTACGAACGCAAGGAAGCATTCTTCCCGAAAAACATGAAGTTCATAATAGACAATATATATTACTTCGTATTTGACTAATTACAACATTGTATGTACATAAATTACAGGAAGAAGCGAGCTACTCTACGGAGGGGGATTTGGCCTACTGAAGTTGAGCCATCGCTCTTCGAAGGAAGTAGATCCCAGAAGGTCGTCGATGGAAATTCGACCTCATCCCTGACCTCGATTCCTTCCAGAAGAAAAACCCCGACCTCGCGACGTAGCTGAACTCCGCCCCGTGGCCCGGCCACCTCGGCTCGGTCCGGCCTGACGTCCCCGAGAAGCAGCTCTCGTCTCGCGAGCAGGCATAGTCCGAGAAGACGACGGAGCAGACCCATCCGCACTATTGGACAGGAATGCACGAAGTTTTGGACGACGGGATAGCACGCATTTATACAAGTTCGCACTTTCCTTGAGCATCTCAAAAGCCCCTTGAAGCTCAAAAGACTCGGGACCGCATGCTGTTTTCAAATCGAGGTACTGTTCCAGCAGCTCCTTGGTCTTCAGTTCCGCCTCGGAGATGGTAATACCACCATTACGACGGATGATATCCTCATACTCGGCATGCTCCTCGACGATCTTCTCATGGTCCTCCAGCACACGCCCAGCCCTACCTCGGGCTACTTCCAACTCTTCCTCCGCCTGAAGCAGCTTGGCCTGAAGTAAATCGGCGCGCTCTTGACAAGCGACCTGCTTGACCTCAGCCTCCGCGCAGAGCGACTCAAACTTAACCTGCCATTCCTCCAGCTCGGATTCTTTGAACCTCAACAGAGCACACTTTTCATCAAAAAGTGCCTCAGCTCGGCGATATTTCTCCATCCATAACCGAGCTAGAGATCGTTGTTCAGGTAGATCTTGAGAGAGAAGACTTATTTGCTTGTGTAGAGAAGCTATACCAGGGAAATCAAAAATCTACACACAGAAGAAAGTGCGAAATTCGTTTATTCAAAAAAGGTCTGAGTACATAGTTACAAAAAAAAAAAAAATCTAAGGAACGTCCACCTCCTTGTCTTGAAGAGGTGGCTGCCCGGAGGGGGGGCCCTGAGAAGAGCCATCAGCGCCTGCATCCTTGGGATCCTCTTCATCAGCCGAAGCCTCGCGCTCCTCTTCCTCCTTGTCCTCTCCTTCCTCGTCGGGAAGAGCATCGAAGCCTGCGTCAAGGGCGGGGTCCCGATCTGCCGAGCAGGCAGCAATCTGCTCGGCAGATAGGAGCACGGACGAGCTGGCAAGGGCGTCCAAAACAGGCAGCTGGCCGAGGTGACGTCGGATCACTCTGGCGTACTCGGAGAAGAGAGCCTCATCCTCCAGGCGCTCATAGCCATACTTGGAGACGTCCAGGTCGGGGAAATCCCTGGCGGCGGCCTCCAAAGCACTCAATGCGTGGCTTCCATTGATAAGCCCAGCCAAGTCATTGGCCAGGCCGGAGAAACTATCCGACAAAAGAAGCGTCTTCGTGTAAGCCCGCAGGACTCCGCCTTGACAAGCTGCCAGCTTGGACTCCCTCTCCTTGGCCGCACTCAGCTCGGCCTCGAACCTCTTCCGAGCCTCCTCGGCACCCAACTCGGCCTCAAACCTTTTCCGAGCTTCTTCAGCCAGCTCGGATTTGATGGCCTTTGCTTCCTCCCGGGACTTGGCCAACTCCCCCTCAGCCTTCTTCAACTTGGCCACGGTCGACATCAGCTTCTCCGAGTACTGACTTTTTTCGTCCTCGTGCTTCGCTGACATCTCCCCGACGCCACTCTTCAACCAGGCCGTGAACATATCAATGCCCTGCAAGAAGGAATACAGTTAGTTACACACAGGCAAGAATTACAGAAAATTAAGTAGCAAATCTTCACCTCGGGAAAAGGCAAATTCCCCAGCTGGACGGGAGCAGACGGGCTCGCGTCGCTGCCCGAAACGTCGACAATCTCCAAGTCGACTCTAGACTTTTTGGAGAATGGACTGCCGGTAGGAGAGAGAGCGCCCGTCGCAGCAGGCACCACCACCTCGGGTCGCCGACCCAAGTCGGAAGATCTTCCGAGCTGGACTTGGTCGGACGACGCAGATCGTCCTGACGACCTAGGCCTCTTTCCCCCGCGAGCTGCGGCCTTGGCATCAGTTCCTTGCTTCCCAAACTTCACTGCAAAGGCAAGGCAAGTAAAGGGGTTAGACGACGGATCAACAAACGAAACAATCCTAACAGCACTAGCGGGGCCTCACCCCTTGCTGGATCCACCATATTTTGGGGCTCAAACGGGCTTAACCCCGCTTCAGCTAGCGAGTCTTCATTGTAGCTCTCCTCGAATGGGCCACAACTCGCTATCGCCCTCGCGACACTCTCCAAGCCCTCATCCACCTCGTTTGTCACCCAAGCGTGAGGCTTGCCCAACCTCCAGACCAGCTTGACTAAGCTCTCATGCCGACAAAAAAAGAATTTCCTATGCCACTTCTCCACCTTGTTCAGAGTTCTCCCCTTAAACTCAGTGCGAGCAGTGGCATAGTACCAGCCCGCAGATGCTTTGAAGGCGAAGAGCTCGTGGATGAGCTCGGCAGATAACGGGTAATTATCCCGGATAGCTACTACGCCTAGGTCGGCAAACTGTCTAAAGGCGTTCGGGGTTATCTGCCCCAAAGCTAATCCGAGCTTCCTTTGAAGTTCGACAAAAGGCGCCGGAAGAGGTAGACGAAGGCCAGAGTGCAGGCTGTCCTCGTAAATCGTGCAAAACCCCATAGGTGGCGAGCACGCCCTATCCTCCGGACGAGGCTCTATGAGGTCAACGTCTAGGGGGAAATTATAAGATTTGGCAAGAAATTTTATCCTAGACTCGTCTAGGATGGAAGAATATTCGGCTACCTTCCTCTCTACGCAGTGGGGCACAGCTAAAGCCTCTACAGTTGGGGTAAGGGATCCTAACGAAAAAATTCTAAAATTAACCCTTCCGCCGGTGGAATCGGCCGGAGGACATTCGCTATCGCTACTAGAATGAGAGTCGCGAGAATGGGAAGCCATACTTACTTGTTAATTAAGATAGCCGGTCGGACAAAAGTTCACAGATGTAAGAAAGGAACAGATGTGGAACCGGCAGCACGGCGGTACGGCTCGTCGGAAATCTCTGGAGTGGAAATTGGGGAAGAAGCGGATTTTCTGGAAAATAAATCTTTTGCTGTAATGGTGAATTAGAGTGAAGGGTCGTGGGGAGTCCCGTAATGACTACTTGAATCCCGCCGCTGAACGTCACACACGTGTAACGTGGCAGCTTTTTCGGAATGTGAACCGCCGCTCGAAAATATTTTCAAAAACTCCACAAACTTTCCCTCCTTTCGAATCCAACTGCAGCGGGACCCGGATCAACCCGACTACATCGTGACCCGGATCCGCGTGACCACTCAAATAGCTTAACATTTGGGATTTAGCCACCTCCAGCTCAAGCTCGGATGATGAACCCGCTGAATCAGGCCGGGACAAAGCTGATGTGCGCGATTGTCCAGATCGGAACTTCGACCTGGCTGTACCTCTCATGTCTTCTTTCCTCTTTTTTTTTTGGGGGGGGGGGGGGGAATGTGATGGTACCGGCCTCTTCTTGGGCCTGATCCGAGACCCAACCTAATTGGGCCTGTACGTTGAGCTCGGCCCAAAGAGCTCGGCCCAGACGAATTACCAATTGCCTTGAAGACCAAGCAACGAAACCTTACCTTGGAGAAGAAGGAATCCTATTATGAAGGAGATTCGGATATGTACGAGGAATCCTAGTAGGATTAGGGCTCGATTCAAGGCCTATATATAGATGCTAGATTAGAGGTGTAAATACGTTCAAATACTCATTGTACTCTAAAGTAATAAAAGCTAGATATTCTCTCCCGTGGACGTAGATCACATTAATCGAACCACGTAAATCCTTGTGTCATCGTGTTGTTATTATTTTCTGTCACCCTTGCAAACCCCAGATCTATCATTAATGTAATGCAAAAGATCTGTAATTAATCTGATTGTGAAAAACATATATCTATATATGTGAGGGCACTGAGGGGAGTGGTACGTACAATTTTTGTGAATTTTATTTCCCAAATTCCTATAGTTTCGCACCCCCTTAAATAGGAAGTAGTTATTTATTTTTTCTTACTATATTACCCTATATCAATACAAACTGTCGGCAATTTCATTATAATTTAATAATATATATATATAGGATCATTTAGGAACTCATCCTTGGCTAGGAATTAGGAACTAATATGGACCGTTGATTTTTATTTTATCTACGGTCCAGATTAATTGATGCATTAGATTACTGTTGTTTGTGCATTAAAAATTTATTAAATATTTGTGCATTGAGTTAGTTTAATGTGCGCCCTTTGCCATGTTTGTGCATTAAAAAATTGTATTTTGTGCATTTCTGAAATGATATTAATGCATGGTTCCTACGGACTCATATAAGGATGAGTTCCTATATGATCTTATCCATATATATATATATATATATATATATATATATATGAAAACGATCATATGAGAATAAATATTATCCTAAAAAATGAGAATAGATCTCCACTATAGATCTATGAGTGATGGAGGGTCAAGATTTGACTTAGTCAAAGCGGGTCAAATTCGGGTCAACCCGTTGACTTTTTTTTCGATTTTTTTTTAAACGGTTACCCAAGATGCACAACTTCACATATTCGGATGCACCACTCTATATAACTAGATGCACCACTAAGTGCATTTAGATGCACAAAATTCTCAGTTTTTTTTAAGGGGTCACCCAAGATGCACCACTTCACATATTCGGATGCACCACTAAGTTGTAAAATCTGTAAAAAAAATCGGATGTACCACAATGTGTAACCAGATGCACCACATAGTGTAACTAGATGCACAACGTTTTACGAAAATGAAAAAAAACGAAAACAAAACTAGTGCATCTTAATTCACTTAGTGGTGCATCTCATTATATAGTGTGGTGCATATGAATACATGATGTGGTACATATGACCTGACTATAAGAAAAAAAAAGACGAAAAAAAAAAACGAAATAAAAAAACTTAAAATCTTGTGCATCTCAATGTACTTAGTGGTGCATCCGAATATGTGAAATGGTGCATCCAAATATGTGAAGTTGTGCATGTAAGTTGAACGTTAAAAAAAAAGACGAACAAAAAAAATGAAATAAAAAAACTTAAAATCTTGTGCATCTCAATGCACTTAGTGGTGCATCCGAATATGTGAAATGGTGCATCCGAATATGTGAAGTGGTGCATGTAAGTTGAACGTTAAAAAAAGAAAAAAAGAAGTCAACGGGTTGACTCGAGTTTGACCAGGCCAAATCTTGACCCTCCATGTAAATATAATCAATGATTGAGATTAATTCCTAATTCTCACTTTAAGATCCATTTGCATGGGATCCAATCCCTAGGAACTAATTTAGACCGTTGATTTTTTTTTAATCTACAGTTCAGAGTAATTGATGCATTAAATTACTGTTATTTGTGCATTAAAAGTGTGCTAAATAATTTATGCATTAAATTAGTGTAATTTATGTATTAACATATTTTATGCATTAACGTACTGTATTTTTTACATCAGGTAAATAAACTGTAATTTTCAAACCTCACCACTCCCTTTCCATGTAAAAAAAGAAATAAGAAAAACAGAATTCCTAATCCAAGCATTTTGTTTTGTTTTGTTTTTTTTTTTTTAATAAAACCTAATCCGAATAAGAAATTGTGCGTTCCTTTCAAAAAGGAAAACGGAAACAGGGTGAGGCCCAATAAATAAATTAATTAAACAAAACAAAACAAAATAAAAGAAGTTAAAACACGAATGCCAAAAGTTTGGCAAATATAGTAGAAAGCAGCGGCGAACTCTAAACACCCAAAATATAATGCACGCAAAAACAAACTTCATCACACTCTCCTGCTCTGGCGGCAGCTCTCTGTTTCTGGTGCTGTTTCTCATTTTGTATGATTTAGATTCTCACTTAAGATCTCACTGGTTTTGGTTTTTTTCGACGAAAAGAAGAAAACAGCTTTTTCTGAATTTCTGCATTTCTAGTTGCTATGACGTTAATGTTGCATATTTTTTGTAAGATCCAATTAAGACATAGAAAAAAGGGTTTTTTTAATATCAAATTCTCTGTTTGTCACGAATTTGAATGAAAGCTTCGATTGATTGTGCATGTGCATGCAAGAATTGATGATCACCGTTTTGCTTGCCGAAGAATTGAGAATCTTCCTCAGAATTGCAATTGGGAAAATTTGGAATTGAATGCAGCTTTTGACATCCCACTTTTAATACTGTCCATTGTGTGTGTGAATTCTGTGCTTGGCTTGCATTTTCAACATTCATAGGATACAAAAATTGAATCTATCTGTTTCTAAGGTTGATGTGGTTGAGAAGATGTTGATTTTAAATTTTTAATCACGTTAAACGAGCTCTTATATGATTTGGAAGTACATTTTGCATAATTTCAGTTACATATGCATTATATAAGTTAAAGGATTTTGGCATTGGCATTGATGTGGTGGAGACTGATCAATTATAATCTGTTGAATCACATGTGAAAAGAGATGTTACATGAAATGGAAATATTATTCGTGGCGTTTTAGATGCACATTGAGAATGAACCATGTGACTTGCAACGTTTTATTATATGATCTTATCATTTCTTTTACCTGGCAAGAATTATTATTTGATGTTATCTCTACAAATTTCCTAAAGCAATACGGTGCTGCAATGGTGGAAAGACCTTGAAAGATCATCCACTTTATCCCACCTCTCACCTTATCAGTATTGCCATACTGTTAGGCTAAGGCTTCCTTTCTGCAAATAGGTATTTGTAATGTGTATCGTCTAGTAACTGTACTTGCTATCTCTCCTCTCCTCTCCTCTCCTCTATTCATCTTCTTATCTTATGTTGTGAACATGTGTCAATTCCTTTTCGAGTTTGCATGCTTGCCATACTACACAAGTTCCTAATTTTCTTCTGCTGTCATTATCTAAAAGAGCTTACTTTTTTCTGCATGGGAAAACTATATATATTGTTGATTGTTTTAGTATTGATCTCTTTAAAACAGTTCAGTAAAGTACCTTACCTTTCACATCCTTGCTGCATCCCAGCTGCTTTTCCTGCTCGAGCTTGAAACAGCAGGTTGGTCTCTGTGTGACACTAGTTCTCATGTGCACCATTTTTTCATACTTGTTTTTCTCGACAGCTCAATCTTTTTTCCGTCATTGTTTCCCAATGGTTGTTCTTTTTAACATTTATTACGACTTAAAAGAGATATATTTCTCATTCAACTTCTTTAATTTTAGAGTGTGTATAGTAGTATCTCATTTCCCGTGTTACGAAATATAATAGGTTATAAATTTATTAACACTGTAGATGGATTTTAATTGTCAAATGATTACTCCAATCAGGAACTCTTGCATTTGTGGAAGGAGATATTTATCTTTTTTCAGGAAAAGGTTGATAATACTATCTTCAAGCCGAATGCAACTAGTACATGGCAATCTTAAATCAGTGTTTTATTCTCGGAGACTTACAAATTTACATGCAATAGCATCTGCTCAAAATGATTAAACGCCTTGATTTTAGTTCACAATATATCTTAGTTCTTGTGGAATTATCGTCTACTGCTCTGGGAAATCGTGGATTCAATTCAAGCATTTCTCTTGTTATATGACTTTGCATTGGTGATTAGAGCACATATATATGCAACTTACGGAAGCTTGGCTGCTTCATAAATTATGAATCATAATATAAAAGAATGTGCTTAGCTGATAGATTGAATGATTTAATTAGTTCTATGAGCTTAGGTAGTAGATTTTTAATACTAGCCCTTTTGATTTCATCTTATCATTTATCAGTTTTACTTTAGCTACCTTTGTCTCCTTTCAGTAGATTCCACTATTGAATTCCTGGGCTTGTTTTTTCATGTACAGGGTCATGGATACTGGGGGTAATTCCTTACCGTCTGGAGCAGATGGGTCGAAAAGAAAAGTATGTTACTTCTACGACCCCGAGGTTGGAAATTACTATTATGGCCAAGGTCATCCAATGAAGCCTCATAGAATGCGTATGACTCATGCTCTTCTTGCACATTATGGATTACTGCAAAACATGCATGTTTTGAAGCCCAACCCTGCTCGAGAGAAGGATCTTTGCAGGTTTCACGCAGACGATTACGTCTCTTTCTTGAGAAGAATCACACCAGAGACACAACAAGATCAGTTGAGGCAGCTGAAGAGATTTAATGTTGGAGAAGATTGTCCTGTTTTTGACGGTCTTTATTCCTTCTGTCAGACCTATGCTGGTGGTTCCATTGGTGGTGCTGTGAAGTTACGTCACGGACATTGTGACATTGCCATAAATTGGGCTGGTGGCTTGCACCATGCCAAAAAATGTGAGGCTTCTGGTTTCTGCTACGTCAATGATATAGTGCTTGCCATTTTGGAACTCCTTAAAACTCATGAGGTAAGCAATCAGCTAATGCTATTTCTCAATCACCATGCACATTTCTCTTCATATTCTCTATTTTAATAAGTCGTACTCAATTTTTTTCATTTTTGGTAAAATGATATATTTACAATTTTCACTTTAATATATATGAAGGACAAAATGCTTTGCTCAGTGTAATATTTTTAGATAAAAGGAATTTTCAAGTGGTTATAGTTTCTTGTTTCATTTAATGTAACTAGGTAACTGGGTTGTTGCCCTTGATCAGTTTTCTATTCTCAAATCGATCTGGTTTATGCTCGTATTGCAGCGTGTTTTATACGTGGACATTGATATTCACCATGGTGATGGGGTTGAAGAGGCTTTTTATATAACGGACAGAGTTATGACTGTTTCATTTCATAAATTTGGAGATTATTTTCCTGGTACGGGGGACATACGAGATATTGGATATGGAAAGGGGAAGTATTACGCGCTTAATGTTCCATTGGATGATGGCATTGATGATGAAAGCTATCAGTCCTTATTTAAGCCACTCATCAGTAAAGTAATGGAAGTTTATAGGCCGGGAGCAGTTGTCTTACAATGTGGCGCTGATTCCTTATCTGGGGATAGGTTAGGCTGCTTTAACCTCTCGGTTAAAGGCCATGCAGAGTGCGTCAGGTTTATGAGATCTTTCAATGTGCCCCTTCTTTTACTCGGTGGAGGTGGCTACACAATACGCAATGTGGCCCGTTGCTGGTGTTATGAGGTATGCTGTCTTTACTAGTGCCTTTGGCTTTACTGTTTCTGGAATAAAGGGATGTGATCAAATCTCAAATTACCAGAAACATGAAGTTATTTCAATTGTCTTCTTGTTTTCTTTGTCAATTGTCAGAAGTGTATTTTGCTTTTTTTTTTAGCAGACAGGAGTGGCACTTGGGGTTGAGGTCGATGATAAGATGCCGCAGCATGAATATATAGAGTATTTTGGCCCAGACTACACTCTTCATGTTGCTCCAAGTAACATGGAAAACAAAAACTCTCGGGACATGCTGGAAGAAATACGAGCAGCGCTCCTTGAAAATCTGTCAAGACTTCAGCATGCTCCAAGTGTTCAGTTCCACGAGCGGCCACCGGACATTGAACTACCTGAGGTATATTCTTGCAACTTCGTATAGGCGATAGGTCTGCAAAAAAATCTAAAAATATCAAATTTAGATATTTGTATCCTGTCAAAGTAAGGAACCACATGGCACGTATGTTTGGAATAGATTCTTGTTCAGTTATAAGGTTTTATCTCCATATCTTTGGTTTTCAGCTTGTTCATATGAATTTTCCTTACACTGTTGTTTGTTTGACCTTAACTTAGCACGTCAAGCTTATTGAGAATGTTTTTAAAATTTTGAGAAAACATAAGACAAATTACTTACAAACTTTTAGTGGTTGGCTACGAGCCTACGAGTTGCTTAACATGTAGAAAACTGCTCATTGCATAGTGCCCTATGTATTAATGTAGGTTTCAACATTTGCAGAATATGGTATTAAGCATTCTTATACGTAAAACAAGAAATGACATGTATGATTATGTTAGTTCTCATAAAAGCTGTCTGTGTAGGTTGATGAAGATGAAGAAAATAAAGACGAAAGAAAACATCCCGATTCTGATGTTAATATTGATTACGAACGGTTTGTTCTGTGCTAAAACCTTCTCCTTTTCTGCTTACTCATTATAATCTATGTTGCGTAATTCTTTGTCCCGCATATCCAGAAATTCTATGCCTAGCAGGGTGAAGATGGAATTTGTTGAATCAGTGGCAAACGATAAGGTATGTCTTCCATAAATAGGAAAATCCAATTGTTGTTATTGTTAGTTACCTTCTCTAAGAAGTTTGAAGAATGACCTATTTTGGTTACCAGAACCATCTTTAGTAATAAAATGATCTTAATCTTTGTCTGTGTAATAGATAGCTGATCAGTAATCTCTCGTAAATTTAAATCAACGATATTTATATTCTTCGTCCATCTACTGGATATTTCACTTGATATTAGTGAATGATGCTTGCTGAGATTCTAAATCTGCTGACAGACACTGAAAAATCATGAATGAAGCTTAAAATTTGCAACATACATAATGTCTTGATTTACTACAGATATTTTTAATTTCTTCATATCTAGACAGGCATCACTCCAAAGACATTAAAATTTGGAGAGAAAAAAATAATTTTGAAAAGTTGAAATTGTCATCTTAATTTGTAGAATCATCCTTTGGCTTCTTTTCCTTTTGTCTTTTGGAGAAATCCTTGATACATTTATTAGAATATTAGATCATCTGAAAATTAATATACTAGCTACGTTGTTTTATTCTTTAGAATGATGAGGCTGTGGATCAACTTGCTAGAAAGATCGAAACAACACTTGAGCCAACAACCTCAAAGGTACACACCATATATATACACTTCAATTCCCAAATATTCTAAACAACGCGTAAAACTAGATCAACTAATTGTTCTCGAGTAGCACCTGCACTGCACTAGTAGAGAATATTTCTCCATTGCCAAATGTATCGAAGCTCGGGGCAGTTATTGTTGTTTTACATCAGGGACCAATGGTAGCTGCAGAAGGAGATGGTGCACAATGTGATAAGCTTGAGAAGGAGAACCCTAATACCCAACTAGATGAGCCTACTCAGATGGATCAACATTAACTGAGCATGAAGAATAACCTTAGTTTTTGGTAATATGTGTAATTTATTGATTCATGAATGATGTTTGTTGATATTATGGCATTTTGTTTAGAATTTTTCATCTTTGAGATATTTAATTCTATTCATATATGTTAGCAAATGGCATTCTTTTAGATATTACAGTGTAGTAAATATTTTAAGTTATAGTGATAGTACAGCCTTACAGGTGATGTTTTAATAAGATGCTTATTAAATCCGTGAATTGATTTATAATGACAGGCTAACAGCCAGTAATGATGAGTGTAATATATCACTTGACATCCTCTATTCGAATTCTCGTGTTTACTTTTATTTTACAACCGTAAAGACGCATGTATAATAACCTCTTGTTTGAGATAATTAATTTATTATAAATATATTTACAAATAAAAAAAAAGTGTAATATGTATTATTAATATTGACTATTAACTGCAATAATTATTAGTAAGTATGTGTAAATAGTAATGATAATGGGTCTCGTGCCTCCCATCAATCATTTCTCAAATTTAAATTTGTTTAAATTATCTCTACTAATACTCATTCTAAATCCGATTAAAAAATAGTTTCATTACTCATATCAACCTCAGATCTATTCTGATGGTTATATGCTAAAATGAACACTGCATAAAAATTAAACAGTAGCAATAAATAATAAAAGTCATAATTAATATATAAACATTAGCATAATTTTTGTTACAATATACATATGTACTAAGAAAATTTAACATAAATCAATCTATAACTTCGCCATCTGATCATCCATGATCAACAAATGTTCATATTTTTAATCTTACAAGTAAAATTAATAGAAAGAGGGGAAGGTAGACTCTATTCATTTCAATCCCTTTTGTCAGTTCCTTTCAAATTATAATGTATTTCATTAGAAAACAAGTTGATGTTTAATATGTTTACCTAGTATTGAAAAGTAGAAACAAATTAAAGGCCTTGAGGCATCGAGATCCGTCCATAATAAGTGTGGTCCGATTTCCTTTTTCGGCCATCCACAATAAGTGCGGTCTAGCCAAATATGGACATCAACTTTTACCTTTTTATCCTTATTTACCAAATAATCTTTAGTTGGCTCATTCTTCACCACAAATCTTACAATAACTATGGATGTCATTCTCCACTCACAATACTTTTTCCTTCCCAACTCTCACCCACTCTCCGTTTGTTAAAACTTGTATCACTCCCTCCGGCCACACTTATTGTGGACAGAGGAAGTATATGTTTAATCTCTTTAATGGTTCTCGTATCTATATAGTTAAATAATTTATAATACATAATGATAAAGGGGTATAGCAATTTTTAAGTGTTACAAGTATAAAGTTTTAATTTCTCACACTTTTTCGTTATCTCTATTTTCTTTTTCAAGTCTAGTATATATATTTAATTTACATTATATTTGCATATATTCATAATTATTTAAAATTAAAATTTAATTAGTTTAGTGTATTATAATGATAAGAAGAAAAATCAATTGTCATGTCCTATTTCAACTTTAATTTGATTGAGATTGTGTTTACCAATAAATATAGATTTAATTACATTAAAAATCACATTTTTTACACCAAATTGTAAATTCATTTTTATCGTCTTCTATGATATGCTTTTAAAGTTATGGAATTAATTTATCAATCATTAATTTATAGACCCCTTTATGAACCATAGTGGCTATAAAAATACGTCATAGTTTCGGTAAAATTTTTTTTTATAAGTGTAGATGTTAGAAAAAAGAAAATATTTTCATTTGTGAAATTATCTATCAAAGATTAATATGCTAGTGTT
This sequence comes from Schizonepeta tenuifolia, assembly GCA_029490685.1. Taxonomy (NCBI): domain Eukaryota; kingdom Viridiplantae; phylum Streptophyta; class Magnoliopsida; order Lamiales; family Lamiaceae; genus Schizonepeta; species Schizonepeta tenuifolia. The sequence continues at coordinate 58,258,720 of CM055958.1, forward strand.
CATATATATGTGAGCATATAATAAAAATTACTTATAATAAATATAATAATAAGGATATATTAGGCAAATCAAATTTTGTAAGAATCCGTTCTTTTATAATAGGTATAGATATAGATATAGATTATTAATTAGGCTTCAATAACTCAATCAGAATTTTTAATATTTTTTTTCCTGAATTTGCAATTTGTTAGGTAATAATATTAGTGTTCATTAATATATCATAATTAGAGTATACTATAACTTTTTAAGCTTCAAATTTAAAAAATAATATTACTTAGGCCTAATAATAATTTTTATCTCTGTAGTAGAATATTAACATTAGGAACCATGATTCTAAAAAAAACCAACCAAAAAAAAAAAAAAAATTCGGAACTATGGGTCAAGTAAAAGAAATTGGTGGGAACACGCGATCCTCTTATCTTAATTGATGTAACATACTAAGTTTATGTTTGATTGATGACATGTGGCAATTCTTAAATTTAGGATTGGTAACTAAGATTTGTTCTACCCAATTAGGATATATATTAGGATGTGATATGAGTTGTCAATAGTTGAGTTTACTTTCGCTTCAAAATCATGGTTATGATGGAAGGATACATTTAAACCTCAACATGTTGAGTATGGAGTCTCATAAGCCCAATCATAATAATAATTACTTGGGCAACAAGTCCTTTCCTAGATCAGTTATGATTTTCCCTTGTATAAATAGGCATGTCATTGTAATTGTAATGTGTGTCGAGATCTCACATCGGGAGAGATCAGAGTGGATTAGGATGGCACCCAGACTAGAACTAGATCAGTAGTATTATTATGTAGATTTGGATTAGGTTGATCTGAATAACACGATAATATACTAGATCAGGAGTAGATCGGAATAGCATGTTTGTAGATACAACCTCATCCAGAAAAATATAGCGAAAAACGTAAATGCATTCATATCGAACTGGGTAAACAACTCTCTCATGTTTCTTTTCGTATTTTGTCGTGATAGTGTGTGTGGTTATTATTTCCTAACACAATAACCTTGTATATTTAACCGATATGAAATGTCCTTATGAGCCTTACAACAGCCAAATGAGTCTTCCTCACTTGCCCAGGAATTGAATTGATCCCTGCATCACTCTCTCTCTCTTGAAGACTGTCCCACTCGACGTCCTCCTTAGGCTAATCGCAGTCAATGAGTTTTCGTCGTTGCCGTTGGACTGAATTCGATATCCCCACATCATCCAATCTCTCTTAATAACCGAGTTTACACCGGTCTCTAATACCAATATGATGCATGCTCTCAATATATAGGTGGGGCCGGAGAGTTATCGTTGAAGTCGTAAAGAAAGCGAGGCAACTTATTTGACAATATTTTATCATTTAATGTACCTCTTACCTCTCGTCTTAACTCGGAAAGTTATATGAAAGTCATGACAGACAAGTTCCCGTCATTAATTATATGCTTTTTTTTAACTTAATTATTTGTTATGAATGAATGAGTATCTTTTTTTTTTTTTTTTTTTTTCCGAATCGTAGGATAATGAGGCTAAATGAATCAATTCACTGAATCAAAAGCACTAGGTTAACACCAAACAAAAAACAATGTCAGCGGAAAAACTTGTATAAGACCTGCCGCGCACCCCATGTGACTGCGCGTGGGGTGCACGCGTCTTTTCTTCAGGTTTTCTTTTCTTTTAAATTTTCATATTTTTTCCCTCTTTTATTTTGGTTTCTTCTTCGTTTTTTTGTTTGCGCTTCTTCTTTGATCAAAATTCGAGCGAGGGGAGCCGAAAGCCTTACAGCGAGCCAAATAAATTTAAATTATATTATCCTTATATTATTAATCGGAGCGAAGGTGGAGCCGTAAAATCGGAGTCGAAGACACAACCGGGAAAAAGAAAATCGAAAAAAAAGACTAGGTCAATCCGACCCCGATCCGATTATAGGACCCATGCAGCAGGTCGCATGCAAGTGCTGCTCCAATGTTAGAAGATTGTCATTTAATAACTGCATAATAACAAAAAGAAAATTGTTTATAGTACTTTTTTGGCTCCAAAATTTTCCGTCAATTTCCATATCGGACACTCTTAGCGCGGATGGTTGGGATCATAATGGAATTCAGTAAAAATAAAATAACCCTTGTAATAGAATGAAGATTAGAAATGAATAAATCAAGAAATAATATTTATATGGCTGTATCTACGAAACTGAATAATTCTTTTTTATCATTATTTTTATTAAAAATATTAAAACTTTTTAAATTAGTTTAATAATAATGATTATTAAATTATTTATAATTATTTGATATAATTTTATGATTATAATAATCATTATTTTAATAATAAGAATAATTATAATAAAGTCGTTTATTCTTTGCCATATGGAATAGCTAATACTAGGGGGATGGGAGCAATAACTAAACCATGCTCATAGAATTAGTGATTCCATTAGGAAGGATCATTCTTTATGAATAAAACAAGCTAAAAATAAAATTAGAAACAGATAAGGAAATAAACATTTCGTTCTCATTCCATTTTTGTGTACCAATCACTCTCTTAATATTAATATAATAAGTACACATATATATAGATACACAAGAACATAAACTTAAACAAAAATGACTTTGTTGGAAAATATCTTGAAAGTTGGTTAGGTAAATTGAAATTTTAAAAATCTAAACTTTGGACGAAGATAGTTTAGGTGAAATACATTTTTTTCACTTTAGTTAATATCACCAAAATGCCCCTACTTGATCCCGATCTATTTGATCCATTCATTTGTATTGTACATTTCGACAAGACAATGATTCTAGTTAGCCGTATCAAAACATTAACCCTAACGGCATGAACATCGAAGTAAGCACTTCTATTCTATACATATGAAAAGGCACACCTAGCGAAACATGATATGAGTTTTTTTGTTTCAGTGATAAGGAAATGCAACTCAAGTGGTAAGACACTTCCATTTCAAATTCTAATGTAATCGAAAGGTCGGAGTTTCGAGTCATGTGTGCGCGTGTAACTAAAAAAAAGATTTTTTTATTTTAGTGTAGGTTAGTATCATTGTAGTGAAATTTGTGTAGAAAAACTTAATCAACCTATAAATGGTATATATGAAATGTAAATGGAGAGGTAATTAATATATAGTCGTTCTACAAGACGGTGCATGCATTTTTAACTTTGTAGAAAATGACAAAATGGAAAATCAAAAAAAGATCCTTGATTTGTGGCTACTAGCAAAGGAAAGAAAGACAAAACGCTATTGGAATTTGGAAATTAACTCCACACGACTTTAGATATGGTCTTTGTCTTATTATTTGGAACTTGGCATCCATCTCTCTCTCCCCCTCTCTCTCTATGATTGTAGATTTCTCATCACTTTCGTGTTGATATTTCATGCAATGCGTAACATTTGAAGCACTTACTTCTAATTAAAGAGATAGCTAGATCCAATACTTTTAGCAAGGTAAAATATTTTTTTGTCACGTTCTTATATATGAAAGATGCAAGCAGTTAAAATCACATGTGAATTGATCGATTATTTAAAATCCTAGCTAAAAGTTAAGATCTAAATTACCATTTACCGAATGGTTCTCATTTACATTTTCATTCTATTACATTAAACAAAATTTAAAATCTATACTACATAAAATTTGTATAAATGTGCAAGACTCTTTTTTTTTTTTTGGTAAGTAAAATTTATTCAAACTACGCACGAGGGGTGTAACCCGAGAAGAGAAACACTGTTTAATACAATAAAAACACGGAACATTATTCCAACAAATCAAACAATGAGAAGGATTACTCATTCAATCTCCTAAACTAAAATAAGAAGAGTTAGGATAAAGATTTGAAATTCAAAACCAAAACTTCACTTAATTAACTCGATCAACTCCTCCCTGCTCCCTGTGCAAGACTCATTTTGTCCACTGTGACGCTCGTTATACAATATCCGTCTTGAATCAATTATGAATTAATATGAAAATGTGATGATGTACGTCATAAAATATGGAAGTGGGCGTCTACAAGATTAAAACACATCATCATGTTTAGATCTAGTTGGTTTGACACAAATTTTTCTGATATAGTAAACTCGATGAAGTTATTTAATGACCTATAGAGAGCCCGGTCAGTTTGATGTACGAGTTTATACAATTATTATTTTAAATCACGTGTATTTTCAATGCTAATTAGGATTTGTCCCTTTCAGAAACACGTGAATTTCCCGTGTTGTTGTCTGTTTGTTTCGGCCACAAAAGTATAAAATCATTTAAAGTATATATGGAAGAAGTAGTTGAATAATTAAATAATGATGATCCATCATCATCCTCCAATGAATGTCCTTCAAATCTCTATTGGATTTCTGGTGGGAAAAAAGAAAAAAGAAACTCACCCATTTTGATTTTCTTGTTTATCCAAACTCCAATTTGTTGTAAGAAAAGAATGTTTCTCTTTATAATTTCTACCTTCACGTGCTCTAGATAGCAACGTCGTCTATCCGATACTCCTTATTTTCAACTTAATGACTATATAATTAATCGATCGAGATTTAATTTTATCTTATTGAAACTAATAATATTAAGTCGATACATGAAGTTCGGTATAACTAATAACTTTGTACAGACTTTTTATTAACTATATAGAGAAGCGCATTCGATGTAATTCTTTTCATTAAATTCAAAGACCGTAAAATATGTATTTATTTTTTTCAAATGGAGAGATTAATTAGTTTTTATCTTACTCTCTTCGTCCACAAATATTGTAGAAAGAGTTGTTTTAATTAAAGTGTGACAAATGTTAAGTGAATAAAGAAAAAGACTCACCATTACGAGTCATAGAGAAAGGAATACAAAACTAAGATAGTTAATTAGTGGGGTAATGTGCTAAAGTGAAAAAAATAAAAACCAATTACAATATTCATGAAGGGATAAAAAAGTAAAACTAGCTACGATCATGTTGACCAAAGGGTATCTATTAAATAGATGGAATAGAATGTTTTGAGACAAGGTGCATGATACTTTCCTTAATTAACGTCCAGAGAATCGAAGAGAATAATAATAATGTAAATATATACAGTTGTCCTTCTTCTTTTCTTATTAGTAGGAGTAATATTTTACTGTGATGAAAGACAACCCCATTTTTTGTGGTTACAGTATATAATTATCTTTTTCGTCTTTAAATCGAGTGTTGACATAATAAAAGGTGCGATTGTATAGTTACATAATATATAGTAATTTCATTTGTATAACTCTAATGTTACAATGTTACATAACGACGTAAAATTAATTACAAAATTATCCATGACAAAACAAAAGTAAAATAAGACTTCCATTAATTGATACTAGTTATCAACCAAACAATCAAGTTATGTTCTTAAAATGAAATAATAATATTCACTGAATGATCTTTGAAATAATATAGGATATACAAATATATTATACTAGTTTAAATTCATTTAAGATTAACGAATTTTCATGTTCTAACACGTTCAAAATGCATAATATTAAACTAACATGAATGAAACAAGAAAAATACATATAGCGATTGCGACATGCATGTAAATTATAAGGAAAAATATTTGATTGGTAAAACTGACGCATGCAAAATGTAATAAGTCCATCGATAAGCTTTGGCTATCCCTCTCTCACTTGTCTTTGCACTCCTTTCTTTATCCAGCTATTAATTATCCTCTAGGAAAATATATTTTTATTGTTTACTTTCTTATCCACATTTGTTGATACACCTTCCATCTTGTAATATTTTATTTTAGTTAAAAATAATTGTAATCTTTTATTATTAGTAGTACTTATCAATTAGAGATTTAGTACCATATTTATTATTATCTGATTAGGGTTTCATTATTATAAATATAGGTTTTTTGCATTTGTATTGGAATTAAGCCATAAGAAATATCAATAAAGTAGTCGTGCTTTGCACGTTTCTTTTCATGGAGTTCTTCACCGCTCGAAAGGTGAAATAGGAATTTCACTTGCTCGAAAGGAGAATATGGAGTCCGTACTCGCTCGAAGAGTACCCTATCAATATGACTTTGAATCGGGTCGTATTATTTGTTCTTGCTAGGTGATCCTAATAATGTCAACATTAATTTAAAATTAACTTTAACAAAATTCTCATGTGAAAACTCCACTTATTTTTGTAATTGGTAGCATTATGCGTTACTATACTTCGTGTCCGGAGGGAGAGGTTATGTTAATTATCTGCTTCCAAAATATAACTCATTCGGAATTTATTCCAAGTACTAAATAATCAATAAATAAGTATGGGTATAGGTTAGTATAAAAACTAATTCCTCCATACAAACTAAAAATCATGTTTTTTTTTCTATATATAATTATATTTTTTAATATTACAATGATGCTTAATAGTGTTATTCCCGTTTCATGTTTTTTTTTTTGTATAAAAAATGATTTTTATAAATATCGTGCTTATTAACTTTGATCGTAGATCATACTAAGATCAACAGTTGAAATCAATTTATATTTTTACATGAGGATTAGTTTTTAATTTATATGAAGCAAATCCTATATAAGTATATTGTTCAAAATGCATGCATATTTTAAATTTTAGCTAATGGTGGATAATACTTACTTTCATTTAGTAAATAAAATAAATAATGTGCATCTTATAATAAAAATAATTTAGACGCACATTATTTATTATATTTACTAAATGAAAGTAAGTATTATCCACCATTAGCTAAAATTTAAAATATGCATGCATTCGTGCTGTTTATTCTGAAAAGCAAAAACGAATTACTTGAAGTATGTGCGTGTCGATCAACCGTCAAGTTTTAAAAATCTGCATCAGGAATCCGTTTTTATATGTAAAAGCTAGAATTCACACCTGTCTATGGGGGGGCCTCAACTCGAGTAATATTTATATAAATACCAATAAACTTCATTCGATTATGACTAAATTAATTAATTTAATTATAAGTATGATTGAACTTTATAAATCAATCAATGCCAAAAAAATTATAGATAACTAGCACCGGAAAATAAAATAGCAAAAGAAGAATACGCTTTTAAATAATTATTTTCCCCTTAAATTTGGATGGTCCAATGTCACAGTAATCTTAAGGTATAAAGTCACGAGATTGAATATAATAAGTCAAGTCTATAACATATAGTTTTCAAGTGTAGTTATTTCTCTGATGTGATTTTTTTTTTATCTCGTGGGAACTCGCAGTTGTTACTTTCGGTGCGCACTGGGTAAACCTTCATCCCCTGTGCAGTAGCTTGCAAACCACACATGGCAGATAAATCACATTTTCTAAGTACATGTGTGACAGACTCGACCTATAGAAGCGTGTCATAGAATTCGAACCTGAGAACTTTCAATCCTAGGCCCCCACTTTTACCACTAGGTCATCCCCAAATGAACAAAAGAAAAAAGTAAAGGTGAAGAGATGGAGACATGGAGATCCGAACCCAGGTCATTCATGGTAGAGGGAGGTAGTAAGCGCACTAGCCAAACAACGGGTCTACTGCTTTGATTTTCATGCTATTGCACATGAGCAGGGTTTACGTAGAATGCACTGCAAGTAGCGGCTGCAGATATACTTGGGATCCCGTGTTTCATTGTTTAGTATCTTTCCATTGTATTAATTGTTTTTTTCTACATTATTCATATAAGTAAGTCTTTTCTTTTTTAACCAACTAGCTGGCGATTCGTATGATTCGAATTGATCATAACTAGCTAGAAACTCCATGCACCAACTAGCCTATAGTTAGATCCCAACTGTAAATAAAATGATGTATATTATCATCTGATAAGAGTGGAAATTGATAACATGCTAATGCAACGAAACTCAATTAATATCCCAACATTATGCGAAAAAAGAGGTAGGGGGTGGTCTGTCTAGCCAAAACAACATTAAAAATAAAAATATCCCGTCCGCTAACATTATTATTAATTCGGAAATTAAGTTTGAACATTAATTATTATTAGTCGATCGAGATAATTGATTGAGTAGGCGACTATAAATAAGAGCCTCCTCCTCCTACTAGTCCCAAATAAAATAAATTATTAAGGTGATGATGGAGATGGAGATGGAGATGGAGTCGTCAACGCTGGTTCTCTCTCCATTTGAAACCACCAAAAATGTGGTATTCGACACATCCCTCCTCCAACAACAACCCAAGCTTCCCCCACAATTCCTGTGGCCCCACGAAGACTTAGCCTACGCCGCCCAAGAAACCCTCACCGACCCACCCGTCGACCTCCGAGGCTTCTTCCGCCGCGATCGAGAAGCCACCGCCGTCGCCGTCGCCCAGATTAGGACGGCCTGCTCCCACCACGGCTTCTTCCAAGTCGTAAACCACGGCGTCGATCAGACTACCGTCCGCGCCGCCCATCAACAGATGGACGCCTTCTTCAACCTCCCTCTCGCAAGGAAGCTCGCCGTCAAGAGAAAACCCGGCGCCCTCTGCGGCTACTCCGGCGCCCACGCCGATCGCTTCTCGTCCAAGCTGCCTTGGAAGGAGACCTTCTCCTTCACTTATCAACATGCAAACGCCCCCGGACTTGACGTCGTCACCTACATCAACTCCGAGTTAGGCCAGGATTTCCAAGGAGGAGGGTGGGTTTCATTAAATTAATATTCCTTTATTATACATATATTTATTTCTCGCATCAATTATACTTACACAAGTTAATTTGTTTTACGACAAATACATACATACAAACTTATGTAAGTGTAATATTAATTGCAACCTCACACATGCAATAAGTTGCTTAATTAATTAGTAATTTGGTTATGCTATGCAATGCAATGCAATGTAGGTATGTTTTACAGAGGTACTGTGAAGCAATGCACGCGCTGTCGATGGCGATCTTGGAGCTTCTGGCGCTTAGCTTAGGCGTCGACCGGCTGCACTACCGGAAATTTTTCGACGACGGTTGCTCAGTGATGAGAGGCAACAACTACCCACCGTGCAAAGAGGCCGGACTTACCCTCGGCACCGGACCTCATTCCGACCCGAATGCGTTGACAATATTGCATCAAGATGAAGTCGGAGGCCTCGAAATCTTTTCAGACAGCAAATGGAGAGCTATTACCCCAAACCCTGATGCCTTTGTTGTTAACATCGGTGACACTTTCATGGTACGTAATCGTATATTTACATGACCAATTTCGGTAACACACATCACACTTGGGATAAATTAAAACTTAATTTGTCCTAGTGCACCATCGATCATCACTGTAAAACTGCACGCATCATTCATTTTGTAACACTAAAATCTCTATAAATGAATAACCTTGGTCCATGAAAATTTACTAATTTAGAATAATATATTAATTAAAAGAGTGATTTTTCACTTGAATGCCTCAATCCTGCTTAACTTGTTATTTCAATTGAAGAGCTTGATATCAAAATTTCAAGATAAAATTAGAAAAGTTAGCGATGTAATCCAATAATATTTAAATTTCAATGGAGAACTAGACACCCATAATTTTAATTTGGATGTAATTAGAAAAGGTAGAGATGAAATTCACTCAAATTAAAATTTCAAGAAAAACAAATAACAATAGATTCATACTTAACAAATTATGATAAAAAATTATTAATTTACAATATTGATGGGACTTATATACCGAAGAAATTTATTAATTTATAAAGTATTATTAAATTATAGAGGTTTTACTATATTGTCATGTATATATATATTGTTTAGCATGCATTTATTGCCCGTTTTGGTTATGCTTACACTTTGGTGACTCACTGCTTACTATAATGGGTTCAGCAGGAAAAACAAAGATAGGACAACAAGTCCGCCTCATTTATGCTAACTCTTATTAAACTATTTATTTATATATATGTTAATTTTAATTTCTGCGAAAAAACAAAAGGTTTTTCAGATTGGCACTGGTAATTTGATTTTCATATTTAAAGAATCTAGTAGTACAGTACAACACAGTACGCACAATCTTGGCGGCAAGTAAAATAAAGGCCATATGCATGCTCAATTCTTCAATATTGAAAAACATATACTGTAGTACTTTAAAATAGTTTGATGAAAATGACTGTTTAGTGGCATGCATGCAGTAAGTAGTCATTGAAATGATGCAATAATGGTATGGATTGTGTTTGTGTGTAGGCATTATGCAACGGTGGATACAAGAGTTGCCTGCACCGGGCAGTGGTGAACAAGGAGCGGGTGCGGAGATCTCTGGTGTTCTTCGTGAACCCTAATGAGGACAAGGTGGTGAGCCCCCCGGATCATCTGGTCCGGGGCCACCAGCCGCCCCGACTCTACCCGGACTTCACATGGTCCGAGTTGCGGGACTTTACCCAAAACTACTATAGGGCTGACACTTGCACGCTCCAACACTTTGTCCGCTGGCGTTCTAATAATAACACACAACGATAATTCACTCCCTTAAATATTTTGGACTTTTGTCAAATTTGATGCTATGTTCTACTCTATTAATTAGCATTAATAAAATGTATGTATGTATGTATGTATGTATGTATAGGTGATAGGTAGGACTAGTACGTACGTAGCATCTAGCATGCGTGGATTGAGCTAGGGACCGTACGTGTTTCTCTTAATTGTTTTCATTTTGTTGTTTTCGTTGTGGATCGATTAACGGACTGCTGCCGCATTTTGTACTATTATCTGGATTCAATATTGGTGGATCTCCATATTTAATGTAGCATGTACGTGTATTCTTTGTGTTTTTGTTTGATGTTGATTTTACTTCTGGCGCTTCGGATTATGCATAACTTGTGCCACCTTAATTTATGGTCAAAATCAAGATTGGAAAGTTTATTAATTTATTTTTGCTTTAGCTTCTGTGACTCTTAATGTGTTTGATGAGCAACATACAATATATATGTATGTATGTATACGAATACGATACCATTGTTTTTTAAAAGGGGCCGCCTCCAACCGCATCTAATTCATTGCTTTCTTTTTTTCACTTGCACTACTAGCTAGATTTTTGACGCCTGCGCTTATTTTTTTAATTTTTCAGTTTAATTTAATTAGAGGTGCTATTTCTCCTGTCATTGATAAGATATTCCCGCTGCAAGCTAAAAAATATTATTAACTTATTTATTCTTTTACTCAAATTATTGGGGTATCAAACAACTTTTCTCAATTGATCATATTCCCGATAAATTAAAAAAAAATTAATCTCATATCATTACCTGTCGTCCGCTGCCGGTTTATTTGGTCTGCTCGGACTTTGGACCAAAAAAAATATTGAAATCTGGGGCTAAACCAACCCGACAAATTTATGTTTAAAGTTTCTCATATATTTATTTTGAAATTTGTATGGTAGATTTTATTGGTTCAGACCTTAATTAATTGTTTAAAATGGTTTTGGTTGATTTAATCTAAGGAGTGTCAAACTCAGCTTCTTAATTTCTAGGAGATCGGGCAGTATTCGAGTTAAAGCTTTAATAGTAGTTCTAAGATGTTTGCAATCTCATGTCTAATGAAATATCGAGTATTTATTGTGATTTAATAATTCCATCACATTTCAAGGAAATTCATATGATTCACTCTCTTCTCTCATGTAAGCTACCATGTAAACAACACTTGTTCAATTCTTTTTTGTAGCATAGGACTTTTTTTTCGATTTCTTGATAGTTGTATGAAATAAGTTATCTTCAAGCCTTGAAAATGAGATAAACAGGGTTATAAACGCCAAAATAATGCTTTTAATTATGTATATGAGAAAAATAAATAAGTTCAAACCTACTCAACTGTGAATAGAACGGTTACATATATGGAAATTGTTTATGGAACTAATATAATAAGACCACCAATAAACCGATTACTCGATCTATAACCGATCAAAATTGTTTTATTGGTTGTATTATAGTTGCTCTCCAACGGATAAAAGATCTTAATTCTTTACATAAAGATTAATTAATTCCCTGTGAAGCATTTCGAGGGGTGTAGGCCCGATTGTAATTGGTCCAACTTGTTCATTGAAATTAATTAATTAACTTCCATTTTCTAGGACAAATTTCTATTACCTTTTATACATCATTCAAAATTAGAAGAGTAGGTCCTTTGATATGCATGCCCTACATTTTGCAACTTGGCAAAGAAAATTATACTACTACTACTACTATATTATTGATGATAGATACAATACAATACTATCGACCACAAGTAGCAAGGCTTCCTTTAAATAGAAAGAGAACACGTGGGTTTGCCCAGCATTGCTCATACAAATGTTTAAATTTATTTTTTATGCTAACACATCACAACAAATACATATCTTTCAATACCATATATAGATTGCGTCAACATTCTAAAAAAGAAGAACACTACCTAACTCTTGGGGCCCCTCTCGTGCGTCTGTGGAAATATGTTTCACAAATTTTAAACCATATTAATTTCTTCAAGTCCCTCACCTAAATTCAAACTAACTGGAGATATAAATCAAGCTTAACTGGGCAATTTAATATTGAAATACGAGATACGTACAATACTATCATAGAGGATCTTGTTTTGCCGTATAGCAATACCCCAAAATTATACTCCACTTGTGTTCACTTTTCTAATAATGTTGCATGATTCGAGATGGCTTGCTGCAACGCGGTCTCCAATCGGGCTCAAGACCGTTGCAGATGGAGACACATGATGGGGTATGCAATCCAAGTCCCACATCTAAAGAAGAAGGAAGGGAAGACTTCCTTATAAGTGAGAACACACTTCCATTAGTATGAGGCCTTTTGAAAAAGAGCCCAAAAATAAATCCGTGCGGGCTAAGCCCAAAGCGGACAATATCATACTAATGTGGATCTATGTGTGCGTGCGGCCCAACAAGGTGGGTAACCTTGGGCCCAACAATACAAGGGTTGCAGGGGCGTGGCTCGAACCGGCTCAAGCAGCGCGTGTAACGCACGTGCGGGACAAAAATAAATAAATAAATAAAATTCGAATGGCGTGTGCGTGCACGCGCATAACGGTTGAATTTTAAAAGCCGGCAACGGCTTGAAACTGCTACATTCTTTTTTTTTTTCTTTAATCCTTTTTTTTTTGCTATAAATACATGATTTTTCCCTCCACTCTTCACACCTCATTTCTTCATTTCTTCATTCTACAACTTCTACAAACATCTCTAAAAAAAATGGATCCCAACAATCCCTTCTCGTCGTCGTGGTATTTCGACATGTCCGACGACGCTTTTGCTTACACGGGGGCGGGGCTTGATTCAATCAACCTCAACACTCCGGCCCCCGCCAAGTCCTACCCATCCTTCCTCCCCGACACCAACAACCCGGCTACAGATAATCGTCTAATGCTGCCGCCGATGTCACATCCCTCTACCAAAGAAAAAAAATGCAAGGGCAAAATCATCGCCACCTCCGCTGCCGCTGCCGATGAAGATGATGCCGAAGCCGGCAAGGGCGGCAAGCGTCACAACTACACCGACGAAGAGGCAACCTACATGGCACAGACTTGGGTGTAGGAGACCTGTAACTCCATCGTCGGATGCGACATGGCGGCCGACAAATACTGGGGAAAAGTCACCAATCGTTTCAACGCGAGATTTGGCTTGGCCCTCAACAAGAAGCAGTGCAAGAGCTACTTCGGCTGCATCCAGAAAGCGATGAAGGCTTGGATTGTCGCTTTCCACGAAGCGACCGCTCGCCGGCAAATGAAGGAACATCAGGGATGGTTTTTTTAAGTTTTTGTAATTTTTAATTTTTTTTATTAATTAGTGTTTTTTTTAATTGTGAAGGCATGTAATTTTTCAATTTTCAAATATTGATGGAAAATTTAAAAATTTGTGTATTATTATTAATTAGTGTTTAATTTTTAATGAATGTTATTTTGAAAATTTGTATTTATTTAGTGGAAAAAACGAATTATTTAATATTAAAGTTAGAGACAGTTGGATTGCAGGGGTATGTGTCTCTAAGTTATCTCCAGTGAAAAATGAGGTATTGAAGACTCCTTGAAGACTATTAGGGTTGCAAACAACCTTAGAAGATGACTATCAGAAAAAGGAATAAGAAAAAAGAAGAAAAAGTTGTTGAAAGGGGCACATATATAAAAAATGAAACAAATGTCTATTTCAAAAAAGAAATGTCAATGGCATATAAATTGGTCTAAGGCCCTAAACGTAAGGTGTCCACTTATTTTGCCTAACATCATTAAAACAGCACAGATGGGATTCATGTGAACATTTGTATCAGTTTGAGACAGTTTAAACTATTGAATCGACATCATCAGGTGTTTCTGAGGTTTAGTTTGGTCCCATTTGAATTGATGTTTTTGAAATCGGAGGTAGATATGAATGAATTTGAGATTGATATTACTCTCATATTAGTTTACCAAAGTTTTCTCGATAATCGGCACTTACTATTTAGTTTTTTCCTTTTTACTTGTTATATATGTGCAATAGCCTTCAAATTATACAAGAGAGGTAAATTGTACTTGTAAAACTAGATGCGACATTGAACGTAAGATATTTAGCCTCAAAATACCCACTACGCCGTTAGATCATCGTCAAGGAACTGTAGGCATTGCCAATTTTAATCTTTATTAATTCCTGTATGTTTAATAAATTTTCTCCAGTGAACAATTTTAATGTATCTGAACGTAGTAAATTTGAATGCACATGAAGTAGACAAAACATAGAGGAAAACGAACAAAAGCTATACTGAAAATCAATGCATTCAATGTCCTGTAAATTTAAATTTTCGAGTTAAATATTGGCACAACACCATGAACTTATTTTTATTTTGATTTTTCATTTTCTTTTCATCAGGAGATATAATTATTAATTTACGAGTCATGAAATGAATAGTTTTCAAGGATTAAGACCAGAGTTTTTACTTTTACTTGTGTTCCCATCCAAGAAAGAAACTATAAAATCTCAACAGTACACATAAAAACAATAAAATCTTGCTTCTCTTGTTTGTTTGTTTGTTTGTTCTTTCAACTAAACACATAGAGCTTAGGAAATAAAGTATTGTTTTTGGGCCCAAGAAAAATATACTTACCTCTAGCATTGGGCTTTGATCGACCTGGCCGTAGTCCATGTATCACTGAAACTGAATTAAATGCATTTCATTGTGCAACTACACGAGTTAGAACCCAAACAACACTATAATATTTCATGAAAATCTTACTAATTTTATTAAAAAAAAAAAAAAAAAAAATCAAACCCTATTAAAAGAGTTGGTATCTAGCTTGTATAACAACGAAAGAAAAACAAATTAAAATGGGTGTCACGGCTCAAAATAAAATGGTTTCTATACAATCAAAACTTTTTTCGCTCACTTTGAAATTCGAGCTATATATATATCACGAATAGCACATATATGTAGTGAACTCCAAACTTAAAGAGAAAAATAAAACAAAAAACAAAAAAAAACAAAAAAATCCCAAAAAATAAAAGAAAAAGAAAATTGCTTAAAATTTAAAAATTTCTATATATTACCAATGATCGTCGACATGATCATGCTGAGGCAACGTAGCTGTCTGAATTGAGTTGTGAGTGAAAGGCAATGGAAATGGCGGATCATTATTGGAGACAAAAGGTGGTTGCGACATTAGATTTGTGGAGGAATACACACTATTATTATTATTATTATTATTATTATTATTATTATTATTATTATTATTATTGTTATTATTAATATTATGATTATTATTGTAGGGTAGATTGGAGTTGTTGTGTACGACGTCGTGCTGCATGCGTTGTTCCACGCGCTGTTGTTTTGGTACGTTGAGCTTCTCCCCTTCTATATCCCTATACTTGGCGAGATATATCTTGAGTGGGTTGACGTAGTCCTCGAAACCAAGGGTCGTGATCGCCCAAAGGATGTCGTCACCGTTGATCGTCTTCCGTTTCTCCCTTTGGCACTTGTCCGAGGCCTCTCCGGTGACGAAGCTGATGAATTCCGACACGCACTCTTGAACGGTCTCCTTGGCGTCTTTCGAGATCTTCCCATTCCCCGGGATCACCTTTTTCATTATCCTCCCCACATTCGCTATGGGGAGGAAACGGTCCTGTTCTTTGTTGTTGTTGTTGTTGTTCGAAGCATCGGAATTTGGATTTTTGGGGTAGGTGGATGTAGTAGTGTCTGGACTAATTCTATAGGGGGTTCTACTTGGCCCAATTGGAGGCTTCTTGTCATCTTCAAAATCATCTCTATCTCTCTTCATGATCTTCGAGACAAGAATGGAATGGTGATGAGAGATTTTCTTTCTTTTTTTTAAGAAAAAAATAAATTAAAAAAGAAATTAGGTGTATTTAGTTTGATTACCTGGACGTAGTTAAGAGGGCAAAGAGAGCAAAATAATAGGCGTATGGATAGGAAAGGATGTTGCCCGATTTCTATAATTAGCCAAGTGCCCGGAACTCTCTCCCACTCCTAAACATGAGATCCTTTATTTCTATTTTTTTTTTTTTTTAAAGAACTCCTTGGATTTTAATTAGTAGTATATATTATGCAAAAATTATAGTATTATCTTTTTGTTTAAGAAAAATGCTATATATGTGTTTTGTTATTAACAATAATATTTTTAGCATAAGTGCTCAAGAGTGTAAACCCTGAAAACAATAAGGGTAAACTTAGCGATTGTTATGTGCTGAACTCTATATATTATTGCTTTAAAGCATCAGAAAGTTCACTTGAATTTTCTTTTGGGTTTTGTTTAATGGATGTATAACAATTTAACAAGATCTCTCTTTATATATATGATATGTGCATTGTGGCTCAAAATTAGAGATGTCAATCAAGCCAATCCACTTGATTTCGGACTACCCATATCAGATTATTGGGCTATTCAATAGGGGCCAATTGAGTTTGATCTTTTTCAAACTAAGAAGTTTCCCATCATAACCCTTAAGTTTCAATTTTCATATACTAACTTGTTGCGAGAAAGTTTAGGGAAAAAAAATAACATGTATAAATTCCATTGACAAATATTATTGTTACATTGATACTTTGGCATGGGCATAATTGATTATATTGGACATAACTGTTTTGCTCAAAATTCGTTTAATTTCTGAAGTCAAAGCAACCTTGGGTAAATATTGTTTGCAGTACTCAAAAGAGATTTTGTGAGTGAATTTGTAGATATACTGCGTATGGTATTTCACGCCACTAATACATGTTTAATAAAACTACCCACTCACACTTTGAAAATATGTATAACAAAATATACACACACACTTACAAAAACAACAATGATATCACTTGGCGTATGATTATAGAGAGTTGGTTGCACCTGTGTTTGTGCAATGTCCAATATCTCACTAAGTGTTTGTCGCGGCCTAAAATTTTCATCCATAACTATACAGAAAGAGATACGCTCTTTAATCATTTATTCAGAGCATGTAAAGTTGAGAGGAGAGATGGATATTGAAGAATAAATGCATTTGAATGAGATAAGAAATTGATAGTAGTGTGATTTGCAGTCCAATGAAGCAATGGGCATTACAGGTGTTGGGGGAGGGATGTGTGTGCTAATTGCCCTTGAAGGCCACTAATAATACATCCTTACAAGTAGAGAGACAACTTTGACAAAACTTGTAAAAATGATGGAACTAAACAACTAAAAAACGCTATATCAGCCACATACACAAAGCAGCAGTGCCAAAGAGCATCCATTCATAACCAAAAAATACCTACCTCCATGGCATCCTCACGAATCCAAGCGCGTTTGCTTTTCAAGCAAGGGCGTATGTCACCTTCTCTTCCTCTGTCGGACGCCAAAGGGACTTCTTAGCACAAAGCAACCCTTCCTTGTCCTTCGAGTAGGTCATGCGAATATCCCACTGCATAGATTTGAATATGGTCTCAAGCTCACTGATCACATCCACATTGTCACGGATGATGATCTTTCCTTCAGGTCTCAAAATCCGATCAACTTCCGCTACCAAGGCCATAAAATTGCACCTGTTCACCATTTGAGAAGATTTAGAACATGTGTGGAGCGTAAAACATTAGTTTACAGGAAAAAACAATGGTACATTATACACACTTCTTTTTAATCTTGGAGAAAAGGTGGTCAGCATGAAGAAGATCATAGGATCTTGGGTAAGTACTGAACGATTCACACCAGTCGTGATAAATTCCAAATAGACCACGTTCGTAAATGACAGGAAGTGTGTCAGGAGCGTCTACATTGACAACATTCATCACCCAAATATTCAAGTCTTTCATAGCAGCTGCCAATCTGCAAAGGGGTACAGCAAACTGTCAAGCTGTAACTCTATGATACATTTCACCTCCGGAACAGTTAATAGAGCCAACCAAAAGTAAAGAATCATAAACGACATGGTATTTAAGCAAGAGCAGAGGATAAAACCTTCTTACTTGCTTCTTTTTAATTGAAAATTGAAGAAAAAATGTTGCCTAAAAATTCTTCTATATGTTAAAGAGTAGTTCCAAAAGAAAAGAAAATTTAGTAACTACGCAAAGTTCAAACATTATTGTGCCAAGCAAGTAAGAAAAACTGTAGATCCCTCCAACCTAGAATAAATTGGATTGTGTAATTCATATGCAGCTTTGACAAGCAAATTAGGGAGGGATGACCTGAAATGCCCTAAAGAGAATAATAAAGAAGTCAATTTGTTTTCACTTGCTTACCCTCCATAGACGGCTCGCATATCCATGGCATTCCTCACATTAGACCAGTCTATTCCAAGTCCTTTAAGATATGAATTCTTTACGACACGCTTCCAATGTGCGTAATCAGACACGAAATCTTCTGGAGCTGGTTTACCATAAACTCCGACCTCTGAACTTGATAACCAGTAAGGTGCCTTCCCCAGTCTCGCTGGCCATTTTTCTGGCCATTGAGACCCACGTTCTGTGGATGCAACGGGTATTTTGTGCATGCATGCTTGAAGAGGCACATTCCTGATCACATTAACATAAATGGTCAAAATATAAACTGATATCTAGCTCTGGCCTTTAGCAAAGAGCGCACAATCATCTTATCATAATGAAAAAACCAGGGCCGCTTCTGATTAGCAAAATCGTACCAGGCAGCATTTGGATCATCAGACTCTTGGCACATAGGAGGATCACTTTTTGACCTTTGTTCGTAGCACTCATTGGTAAGAGGTTTGCGATATACTGCAATTCCTACTCCATTTACTCTGTCTTTGGTTATTGAAACAACTTCCCAGCACATAGCTTTAGTCAATTTCTTCATGGCTGTCAATATTACCAGGAAAATTCACATTTTTGTTAACAATAAAAGAAACAATTTGGCTTCATGTTTAAAGAGGAGATTCAAAAATATACCTTCCCAAATCTCAACATCTTCAGCAAGTTTCTGGTAAATGGGAGTGGCAGACCAAACAAAGAAACCACCAGGTCGTAGTAAACGATTCAGCTCCAAGAGAAGTTTCCCACCTAAGATTTGCAATGATCATAGGCAATCAACGAAATTAAAATATTGCTGCAATTTACATGTGTCTGTGACATAAAGAAACATATAAAATATAATAAACGCAGTAAATCTCGAATGCAAAAGAAAATTATATATAAACAAACGTAGGAAATTAAGTACCTTCAATGTGCCAGGGTACCCGGCAACGTGCACAATGAACGATGTCAAAAACTCTTCCAGGATATGGAAGCCGCACTGTACCCATGACAGCAGATATTGCCGGAATTCCTCTTTCAAGAGCGAACTGAACCTGAGCCTCATGCTCATCTTTTGGAGCCAAGGACATGGTCAAGACATCCCTGTCAAAGAGGAAACCCCCAAAGCTAGCAACTCCACAGCCAACATCCAGTACCACTCGGGAACGCTTCCCCCAGGCAATGTCAGGCACAGACTACATAAAACATAATAAGACTGTAAGTTGTACTGAAGTCAGAAACTATTATAGCTACAACTCTTAGCAGAGAACAACAGCGAAAATAGGCACTGTATTAATGACTGCATTTTAACAGTCAATATGGTACTTTGGAAAGTGAATAGAAAAGTAAAATAAATTAACTTTTCAAATTTCTAAACATATGGCCCAATATTTAACAACACAAAGAAATTAGGCAAAGAATGAATAGATTACGATAATAGGCACTGTATTATTGACTGCATTTTTTAACAATCAAGGTACTTTGAAAAGTGAATAGAAAAGTGTGATAAATTAATTTTTATACATGGTCCAAAAATTTAACAACACAAAGAAAGTAGGCAAAGAATGAAACGATTATGATAATATTACCAAACCAAATCCACCTCCAAATTAATTTGACGTTTTGAGATCATGCATAGTGCCACGGTGACATTAAAGTAATACAATGAAACGTGTGAAATAGAGAACAATTGACGAAGGTAAAGAAGCATAAACAAGCACATGCGACATATTACCTCTTGTATGAAGTCAATGTAGTGAAGAGCACCATGCTTAAACTGGGTGCCACCACCTGGGAAGGTAAGGTATTCACCACTAACTTTAACCCAATTCTGGTGTCCTTTAACTTCGGCAAGTTTTGTGTGGGGAACATTATGGTACCAAATCTGTGAAAAGGAACATAAATCTATTAGTAAAGAAGAAATGCAACAAATAAAATGAAAACAACAAATTCCAGAAAGTGTTGTACCTTTTCCCGACTCGTAGGCCACTCTATCGAACGCTGATATCCTTCAGGAAGGGGAACAAGGCAGGTAGGTGGATTTTCTGGACAATGCCTCTCTCTGTGTTCATAGTGCTTAGTTGATGAAAGTTTCCTTATTGCCTGTAAGTTATCAAGGCAAGGAATGTAATCCGGCCCAGCAATCGTGCCGCAAAGCTTCCAACTGTATTTACTTTGATTCTCTGATTCTGATGACTTTTGGGCTTCTTTCTCATTTTTCGACTCTGCAGCCTGAGTTGTGAACGATCCATTTTGAGTTGTTGATTCATCTGTAAGCTCTGATTGGGCCCCAGAAGGAAACACTTCACTGGATTTGTCCTTTTTCTCATCTTTCTCTTTATCCACCTTCTCCTCTGTCTGACCATCTTCTTTCTCTCCATCTGTTTTACCCAAGTCTTCTTCAGACTTCTTCTCATTATCTAAATTGTTTTCTTTAGTCTCTCCAGCTTCCGAATCTGGATTCTCCACCTTAGATTCCCCATCAACTTTATTTTTCTCCACATCTTCCAACTCATCTTTCGAGCCGTCTCCTTTCTCTTCGGGCTTTTCCTCTCTGGGCTTTTCTGTCTCTTCAGGCATGTCATTTTTCTCCTGATTTGTAGTCAGATTAGAGTCCCCTTTGGTTGCATCCTCAGGCAAATCTCCAGGGTTATCCTCAAACTGCTTTTGTTTTCCCTCATCAGTTGGAACATTATCTTCACTCGGAGTGTTGGTCTCCTCATTGTTGCTAGCATCATTTTTTATCTCAGGTACCGTTGTTCTCTCCTCATTTTTGTTCTCCTGTGAAACATCATTCTGAACAGGGACTACAGATGAAGACGTCATCATCCATACCCCAACTAGACAAAGGGCTACAAACACCACAATTGTGACTGTCGAACAATAGCCCGATGATGATTTCCTAGCATCAACTCTAGAGTACTTCCCTAAAGCCATTGCTTCAACTTTTATCGTTCAATCAATACCGACACTTATTTGTTATAGCACCTACAAACAATAAAATGATCAGATCAGACCTATACAGCTCATTCAATCAAAAACAACATCAAACTTCATCAAGATAGTCCAAGGTACAAGCCAAGAAGCACATCGTAAGGATAGTATACTAGTAAGACAGAACTAATTCATCCAAGTTCCAGGCATAAATCATCAAAATAGGACTCTCAGTAGCATAGAAGCATAAAACACAATCGCTCAACAGTTGAATATGACTTCAAAATAGTAATGAATAGCAGACATTAATTGCAACAAATCTATACATAGGAATTCAATAAGCAATCAAATCCAGAAAACCATCGGATCAGGGTATAAAACAATATAAAAAATACTAACTCAAAAGAAGGCGACATTTCGTTGCAAATCCATACATATCTAAAAGATCATCCAACGGAATTCGTATCATTCCTCAATCCCTCGAAATCAGATAAATCTTACCAAAATGGAAAAACACAAATCTCAACACCCCAGATCTACGACATACATCACAATCCAACACAGCAACACGAATGAGAGAAACAAGATCTAATCAAAAACACAACTCAAACAACAATTGTAGTTAAAGATTCATGGACGCATGCTATATATGAACAACACAACTCAGCTGGAGCATCCGGGTTACTCTTTTCACGTACCTCTTTCTCTTTCTCTCTAAATTATCAACACAGATCTGCGAGAAAGACAGCATCAGCCAGACTCATCGGCCCATAGACGAAGTGTCGGTGTGTAGCTCTCGATAAAGAAGGTTGCAGTGTGAGAATGAGATCCCTCTGCGTGGATGAGTGTGTGTATATATAATATATATATGCTAAAAAAGAAATTGATTTTTTTGTTTCGAAAAATTGACGTATTGCCGGTGTTGGTATATTTTAATGATTGAATGAGGACTGCAGATGGTTAAGATGGGATCGCATTTGCAGCAGTACGGTACATTATTACGCCTTCGTTTTTACCTTCTTTTTTTTTCTTTTTCTTTTTCTTTTTGAAAATTGGGTGTGAAATCAGGAATTTACAGCGAATGAATTTTGGATAGAAAGAGAAATGAAGGAGACGAAGTGAAAGCCACAAGATCGCCGTGAAATTCTGTCATACAGTTAGTGAGCGTGTCTGGAGACTCAACGACGACGTTTTTAGCATTTCAATTTACCTCATGAAAGGAATAAAAATTCTTCATGCTTAGGTCAATTTTTTTTTATTTTTTTTTCTGATACGTATTTGTGAAAATATTATTTAAATCCTGATATATACTCGTATTAATATTTACTCCGATAATTACAATCACATTTTTTAAATTTTATTTACTTTCTTTTTCAATGTGTTAAAGTTAGCAGTCATTCGTCGGTAAACAAATCGAATGGTAGATTTGAAAAATAAATATATGTTAGGATATGATTTCTATTTTTTTCTCTACTGGTTGTATATTGAAAAATATAAAATAATATTTTATCTTTTTAAGTATAATTATACTCATGATGCATGAATTGATTGGTAAAGAGTAAATGTATGTTTTTTTTTTTTTTTAACTTTAATTAAGAGTAAATGTATGCCTGATGAGTCTTGCAACGACATTTTTACTTTTTCAGCATTGGGGTTTGACTCGCTAAAATGAGTAAAAGTCTTCTAAGCTCGTAGGAAATATTCTACTTCAATGGTTTTCGTATATCATTTGCTGCAACATCCAATAAATATATAACATTATTATTATAAATACACGACACAAATCACACAATCTGTTAAAGAAAATAACATCGTAAAATATAGTATTATATGTCAATTTATATAAATATAATATACATAGATATGATCAATCTTATGGTCCTCCTCATTCCTCAATGGTGAAATTAATTGATTAGTACAAAATTTGGAAGATCATTAAAAGGAGAATGAGGGGTCGAAATCTATTTGGGATCACATGTAACCCTTTTTTGGTGTTTCGTTGTGTATTACTTTCAATTTTTTTATTACTATTATACTTTTTGTTTCTTTAATTAAGTTTGTTGTGATTTAACTAATTTTGTACCTGCTAATTAGGGTTTATTGCACTTATCACTCAATTAGGTAGACAATTACGTTTTGTATTTAAAGAATATATTGGTTAATAATTAAATGGTTTGTAGGGTTGATATATCATAAAGATGGTACGAATACAACTTTTTAAAACTTAAATTTTTAATTTTCTTTTTATTAGGATTCATATAAAAAGTCTATTTTTGTAGAAAAATAGTGTTATTTGGTCACACTGTGGCCGACCGCATAAGCTAAAAATAGTAATATAGGTTTTGAAAATGAGAATATACCCTAATTGAAAAGCATAAACTCTAAAGGGAAAATGTGATTATTTCCATTTTTACAGTCAACTTTCCTTTTTTTACGAGTATAGATGGTCACCGTGTGACCGAATATCATTACCCTTTAAAATAATAAATTTAATAATGAGACACGAATGAACACGAAAAACATTGGGGTCCTTGGGCCATCGAGCACTAGATCCCATGACCGATCCAGTCAAAATGGGCAAGGTTATGTTTTGTAAATTGAATAGTATGTTGGGAAATTTAGTGAAGTTTTGATTAATGCCAAAATTCAACTGACCTCAACCGAGTAGATGTGCTTTAGAGTCTTTTAGTTTGTCTCACTTGTTGAACATAAAGATTTTATCTTTACATGACTCGAACTAAGAAGAAGCTTGAAGATGAAGACCAACCAATCAAGACGGTTGAACTCACAGTTGACTTCGGAACTTGAATGACACAGTTACCTCATCAATTGTACTCATAACCGTGGCACTTATAAGTGAGAAGAAGATCGAAGCGAAGACTTGGATCAAAATTCAAATTCAAAAGCACAAGGTCACGTGAAAGGTTGACAGGCTATTATTTTCTAATTTGGCCGACACAGAAGATGTGTATTTCAGAAGCAAGCATCACAGTTGCCATTTTGGAAAAAGTTTGCAGACATGTGAGAAGAGCTCGTTGCTTTCATGACAGAGGTTAAACGGTTCTTTACAACGACTAGTTCGACATCTCTGCCTATAAATAGTGGCTCACTCTCAACGTGAAAGACACAGATTCTACGAAAACGAATGGTACCAATTCTCTAAGAAAGATTGCAACTTTACATCATAAAAAGATTGAAGCATTCAAGCACGAGAGTTCTCCCCTCGCCTTGTGCTCTCTTAGGTTCTTAGCTCTCATAGAATTTCTTTTCTTCGATTGAGCCTTAGAATTCCTATCACTCGATTCCTAAGACTAACACTCCATCCAGAGTATAGCCTTAGAAGTGAGAATTAACACTTGTTGTAAGTTGATTCTCATAGTTGGAAAATATCCCAAACCCTTTTCATACCCTTACCATGTTTAAAAGGTTCTAGGTTTCTCTGTACCCGTAAACAGAAGAGTTAGGTTTTGTTGTACCCGAAAATAACTGTATCAGGTTGCTTGTGGTAACGCTTTGTAGTGCGCGAAAACTACATAGTGGATCACCAGCAGGGAAGCTTGTTGTGGACGTAGGGATTTATCTTTGAACCACGTAAAATTGTCTTGTGTAATTTTCTTTAAGTTATTGTTTTTCTCTAACCGAAAACTAACAAACAATTCTCTCAAAAAAAAAAAAACTAACAAACAAGCATATTATCTCAATTAGCATAAAGGTTTTATGAACTTGACCTTCACACTTGGACTTTCATTAAAAACAAGTTAACTCAAATTCCACCAAACTTCTGCACCGCATTTAAAACCTCAATTGGTCGAAGTACAGTTGACCTTCAGTCAATGAAGTCAATTATATTTCTAATTGAGCGATTATTCCGACTGAGTTTTACAGTTATTGAATTGAGAAAAATAATTTTTTATTTTTTGAGTAGAAACCGTATTGGTGTATTCCCATACACCAATTAATTGGTATCGGGGCCATCATAGTAGTACTGTATTTGGTTAACGAACTTAAATTATAGGGGCATCACCAAGTTTAATTATTCCCGGTCTAACTTCATTTTGTTAATTTTTCTGAGTTATAGAATTATTGTTGTTAGCAAGATCTAATTAACATGAGAAAGGATAAACAAATAAGTCGGTTGTAGTTATTGGAACGTCGCCGTCGACTCATATGATTAGTCAGTCAATATACACATAGTTTTAAGTAGTAGAGGTAGAGATTTCATTTCACGGTGACTTGGATCCTACTTTGACGACTATTAACGTTACAAGCTTTTGAATAAATATTTTATAAATTTGTACAACTTGATAATTGTCTGACTATTTATAAACTGTAGATGTATGTTCCTGGGCTTCCTACCTCTCCGCAAAATTATTATTCACGGAGAAATAGTGTTACCGACACGGAGAAAAATACCAGAATTTATTTGGCAAAAATACAAATTCATGCGTCATTTTCGAGCTTCCTAGCTAACAAACATGATAAAAGTAAAGAACTAATGAATCTTAAAACTCAATACTATAAAATGATTTTTATGTCGGTAGGACTGATGTTAACTATTAATGATAATTAGGATGTCGTACTAATTTAAATTAGTTGAGATTGATGGATTGAACGTTAGATTTCGAAACCATATAAATGAAGGATAATAGCTGTTGGTACATACCAGTGTAAAATGACCTTAGAGCATGCACAACTGTGCATTTTTAAATCCCGGGTCTATCCTTGGGGAGTGTGATTTTGGTGGGATTCCAATGATTGAATAGACTCATATAGAAAATTTGATAATGAGGTTGATACATAAACCCCGGGTCTATCCAATCATTGTCAATGATTGAATAATTTTATTTTGTTGTTTTTTTTGTATATTTAAATAATAATAATAATTACTTAATTAAATAGAAAATTTTATAAATGACAATTTTATTGAATTAAAATAAAAAAACATACAATAATTAAGATAAAAAAAATTACAAGAACTACGTCCAACCATATCTTTTTACGAGCCCCGCAGCGACTTTTTAGTGCGCCTTCAATTGCGCCGGATTCATCTCGGACGTGTCTCACATAATTATCTCGTACGCGAACCTCGTTGCACTAACGTCATTTGCCTTGGACATTTCTTCGGTGACGGTGCTCTATTTGGTCTTGGCCACCGCTTTCCCCTTCCCCTTCCTTCCCTTCTTGAGTTGTTTCACTCCGATGGGACGAGTTTGGTTGGAGTTTGCATAGCTTGCGGATGTGGTGGATGTGTTGGCACTAGCAGAGGAAGTGTAGTCGCCGTCTTCATTGATCCTTGTGCGCTTCAGAGCTATTTCCCTCTCCGGGTTACCAAAACTCGGGATATTCTTCAAGAGCTCTCACACCTTCCTATATTTGAATTTTGTATCGTACATGGCGGAGTAATTATCCGCGACCATCGTGTACAGATTGAGGTCGTTCCGCCCGCTTACGTTTTCTCTCTCGAGCTGGAAGTAGCAAGCATTGAAACGCATAATGGATTTCTTGGCGCGGCCCCACGCCAACTTCATCGAACCCTTCTGGCGCGGCGGGGCAGGAGCTATGTAATCGTTGAAGCGGGCAGTAATTTTCATCCAGAATTTATTCTGGGTTTGGTAGTTGGCGGTCACGCTATTCATTTCGACAATGTAGCATTTAGCAAGCCAGAAAATCTCGTCGGGTGTATAGTTGGCGCCTCAAATGGTCCCGGATTCATTGCTTGATGCCGGAGCTTTGCCCTTTCCCTTCGCCTTTCTCTTCCCCTTGGCAGAAGAAGTGGTCGTGCTTGAAGTGGCAGTTTTGCCCTTGCAGCGAGGCGGTGATGGCTCGGGTTCCTCCGATACCTCCCTCTCAGTTTCGTCATCCCGCCTCGGCCTCCACCTCAACATCATCATCGTCGTCGTTGAGGTTGATGCGTCTGATATGGTTGATTTCTATGGGTGGCGTGTCGAAGAAACGATACCCACCGAGTGGAGTGGAGAATTGGGAGAAGCCGGAAGACAGGGGGAATTGGGAGAACCCCAGAGATTGCAAGAAGTCGGAAGACGGGGGGAATTGGGAGTACCCCGGCGACTGCGAGAAATGCACAAACCCGGCTGACAGGGAGAATTGGGTGAAATCGGGAGAAGGGAAGAATTGGGGGTTTGGATTGGGACTTTGGTTCGGTGAGTTGAACCGAAGTTTTGTTGGTACAATGCGTTGAACTGATTCTCATTGTCACTCATTTTTTAGCACAAAAAATCAAGAATTGAAGATTGAAATAAAAGAAGATAGAAATTGGGGTGAAGAGTGGATTTTGATGTGAAGAATGAATAAATTGAAGGGGTATTTATAAGTTGATTGAGATGAATAGCCGTTAGGAGTTTTTAAAATTAATTTTAATTTTTTTTATTAGAAATAAAAGTGGGACGAATGGGAACACGCCACGTGTCCCCAATTCACAGCCGATTAAGGTCGAGAGGGATGCCAATTTTTTGACACCACCATCGACACCGCGAGGTCGAAGCCTACACAGCAGCGATCGACTCCTTGGGGTCGAGTGGTGGAGTCGAGCTGGGGGATCGACTCCGACAATCGAACCTCGGCTGTGCATGCTCTTAAATTAAAAATAATTACTTCATTTGTTCCAATTGTCCCAATATTCATATCACGTATTCCTTTTTCAACCATCACAAGTAACATGACATGTTTTCTTATTTGGATTTATTTAGACCTCAATTAAAAAAAACCTATTCCGTAAGCCATTTCAAAAGCAAAAAAGCCATTTTAGTTAACTAAATTAACATGGATTAAATATTGAATAAAAACTACACTAAACATGTGGATTCATTTTCTAAACATCCGTACCAAAAGAAATTAGCTATTGGAAGGGAGGTGTACTATTTCTCTGGATTATATGCAGGTCCTTTAATATGGATGTAGCCTAGAAATGAAGAACGAATTTATTTGAAGTCAATCACAACAATGAACAATTCAGAAAATCAATCAAATTTAATTAAAATTGTTCCTAAAATAAAAACATGTTCAATAGTACGAGGAGGTAATTGGAAAGTACGAATTGAAGAATTGAATCATCATTCACATGTACATATTCCCATGATTTGTAGTATATATATTTATGGGATAATAGTATGTAAAACTCCAATCTTTTTTTAAATTCGGAAATTGTATATAATTTTTTAATTTTCGCACAGATAATCTTAACCGGCCATTTTTTTCTGATTTTGCTCCCGATCACCGATTTTCCCCAAATTAAATCCTACGTGGAGGCCGAAAATGACACGTAGAACGCCGGAGTACACAAAACGACGTCGTTTTGATAAAATAAAATAAAAAAAATAAAAAAAAACCATGTTATATTCCAACTCATTTTTTAAAACAGTAAAAAAAAATTAAATGCCAGAAAATTCTTTTCTTCCCCTCCTGCTCTCCTCCTCTCTCCCTCCTCCCCCTTTCTTTATTTTCTCCGCCATCGCCGCCGACGACGGGAATGGCCATTGAAATTGACGGAATGGCCATCGGTGAGGCAGATTTCTTCGGGCTAGCCAGCTGCGGGGAGGGCGAAGATGTCGAAGATGGACGAGGAAGAGGAGGAGGAGAAGGATGCAGAAGATTTGGGGGTGAGATGTGGGTGAGGGAGGAGAGAGAGGGGGGTTAAAGATTCCATTTTTGATGGGGGGAAAGAAGAGGAAGAAGGGAATGAGAGGGAAGGGATTGCGAGTGGTGGGTACTAGTGGCGTGTTGGAATTGAGGGATGTAGTTTTGAGGAGAGAAGAGAAGAGGAGGGAGAGAGAATGGAGCAGAGAGGTGGGGGCAATGGAGGATGAGATGGAGAGGAAAGAGAAGGATTGGCAGTTGATGGAGAGGGAAGAAGGTGTTTATGACAAGGAGATGGAATTGCTAGAATTGCAGGTGGAGGTCGGCGTTTGCTGGGAGGTGGCGGCGGCGGCGGAAGGAGGCCAAGGGTTGAGGCAGAAATAGGAATAGAGAGAAGAAGGAGAACAGAAGAGAGATAGGGAAAGATGGGTTGGAGAAATTCGATTGCCTTCCACGTCTCCTCGCCGCTGCTTTGGCTGCCAGAAATTCTGCCATTCACCGATAGATGGGGGGTGGTGGTGGCGGCGGCCGGAGAAGATGGGCTGTGGTGGTGGTGGTCGGAGATGGGGTTTGAGAAAAGATGGGTTGTGGATTTAATTTTTTTTTTTTTTGGTGTAAAACGAAGTCGTTTGACGTTAAAGGGGACGACGTCGTTTAGTTTGCCGAGCCGTTGTGTCCAACGTGGAGTTCCGAGAAGCCATGTCAGAAATAAATTGGGGGGAAATAGACCGAAAGTGCAAAATTAGAAAAAAAAAAAAGGCAGGTTAAGGTTATTTGTGCGAAAATTAAAAAGTCATATACAATTCCCGAATTTGAAAAAAGATTGAAATTTTACAGACTATGTTTATTTATTTTAAACAAGATTTGTAGTATACTTTACTGTATGCAAAAAATTATTCACGCAGGAATCCTTATTCCTAAAAGATGTACTAGTGATTCATTCCATGGCACATGGTTATGTTTTCTCGTGGTTGGGAAACAGAATTTATTTTATTTTCATTTTATAAAACTATTGTTTTAATTTTATTTTTTTTAATAGAAATACTTTCATTAATCACAACGAATCAGAAATAACAATATCAATTAGCCATACTAGCTAAACCATGTGCGCCATATTTGCTTCATGACGAACATGAGTAATAGAGAGAACGTTAAGTTCTTTAACTGCCACAAAGAAATCAAACATGTCTTCACAAAGCACACTCTTTGATTCATCCACTTCCGCTATGACGTGCACCGCTAAGATAGAGTCAGTGAAGACTTCAATTAGAGAGAGATTATCCTCCACACACTGACAAATACCAAACATAATAGCCTTTAACTCTCCATTAACTCTCCATGTAACACAGTTGCTGACCTTTTAACCGGCCTTGCCATTGCAAAGATAATGTTGCTTCTTTCATCTCGAAGAATGGCCCCCACACCCCCAACTCCTTTATTATCATCTACAGAGTAATCAACATCAAGTCTGTATCGCCCTCATTTTGGGCTTTTCCACGTTAGACTACCCTCTAAAGGAAGCACTCGAGATTGACATGCCACCTGCTGTCGAGCAACTCCATACTCCGCGATATAAACTGCACAATCTTCTCTCAAATTCGTAGTTCTCATGTTCTTATTCTTATGTTTCTCCTCACAAAGTCCTTTCCAAACTAACCACAAGCCCATCAACCAAACTTCAAAACTCTCTCGCGTAATAGTTGCTCTCATTACTTCACCTATAACAGCAATATCCCACCCCTCCCACTTCTTTAGGACAGGCCAACAATCCAAACTCTTTCATCTCGCTCGTACTTTCTCATAAAAGATCATAACATGGCTCGTCGAACCCCATTCCTTCTGACACCACCCACATCGGCCATGAACATGCATATGATGAGCATATAAATTCATTTCCGTCGGAATGAAATTACGGAACACTATCCAAGAAAAGATACGAACTCGTGGAGGAAGATCGAAGCTCCATAAGAATTTCCACCAACCCCCAGTTGTACCATCCGTGTTTGAGCTAGGAGACGAGAAAAATTTTGAGCCTACTAAATATCTGGACTTCACACTATACTCCCCTCTTTTTAAACTTATATCTCCGATACTCCGATCCATAAATTAATATCACAAGTTAGTATATACAAACATAAAAATAAGTTTTAGAAACTAGATTAGGAGCTTGCATGTACGGATATTCTCTCTAGGTGCACGTTAGTGAGCTTGGTTAACGTGCGCTGCCGGCGATGGCACGGGGAAGAGGACGTCCAAAGAAGGTATTCAACAACGGCAACAATAACACAAATCAAAAGGGGAAGAGGAATACAAGAGAACCAACTCAAACTCAAGGATCTGGAGTTTTGACGAAACTTACCGATGTAACAGTAGATTTGGGAATTTTTCTACTTCTAAGGAAATTGAGCAGGCTTCAAGCTCCAGATCTACAAAGCAGAAGCAGAATGAAGTGGAAGATTAGCTTATCAAAATCTGGAGGGGTTGATTGAAGAAGAAATCAATGTAGAGACCTGCTCCTCTGCATCTACACAAGAGCACAACATAACCTCTGAAATTTCAGCTCGCAAATCAAATTGAGGTATGAAACTAGACTTTGTCCCCCATATTTTAAAAGATGGAGTCCCAATAGCATGTTTGGCAAAGGAGGATACTGAGAAAGAAGCAGCGAAATGGGAAAACGCCATAATTCTCTATGTCATAGGAGAATCTCCTTCGACTAAGTACATGAGTGTTTACTTGGAAAAACAATGCTTAGTTTTGAATTCTGAGATTTTCTATCATCAAGAGGGGTATTTTTTAATTCGATTCAAAACTAAGGAGGATAAGAATGCATCGCTCTATGAAGGTCCACACACTATTGCTAATAGGCCAGAATTGTCAAAGCATGGGAACCTGATTTTAACTTCGAGAAGGAGATTTTGAAAGTAGTACCACTGTGGATTCAACTGCCGA
Organism: Schizonepeta tenuifolia; assembly: GCA_029490685.1. Taxonomy (NCBI): domain Eukaryota; kingdom Viridiplantae; phylum Streptophyta; class Magnoliopsida; order Lamiales; family Lamiaceae; genus Schizonepeta; species Schizonepeta tenuifolia. The sequence continues at coordinate 58,290,788 of CM055958.1, forward strand.
ATTTGCCTCTTAATTGCTTGGGGAACCGTTATATGCGGATAAATGTACTACGAATCAAAATCGTATATCTTATGCACGAATGCTGGTAGCAATAGATATTACTCAACCTATTCAATACAAAGTGATGATTGAAGATGATAAAGGAAGAAGAGTGGAGCAACAAGTGCTATACGACTGGATCCCTCCCTTCTGTAAGAAGTGTCAAGTGGCAGGACACAACTGCAATGCAAATATCAAGATCAAGGCACCACAAGGAAATCAGAAGCAGTGGATCCCCATGTCTCATAATAATCCAGCACCTCAACATGCAAAGGGGAAGAAAATTTCACAGAATAACTTGGTTGATAAACCAACATACTCTTAGATCTTAGTTGGTGACTGTGTTGTCCCACTAAACACTGATAACTCATTCCACAGATTGCAAGCTCTAAAAATTAACAAAAGAGATAATGCAACAACAAGAAAAGGGCGGGGACCTTCTCTCCTCTGTGGTAAAATGAGACTTATCCTCTGAAATGTAAGAGGTTGTAATAAACCCCTCAAACATAAGGAGTTTATGCAAAAGAATAAAGTGGATGCTATAGCTATTTTGGAAACAAGGGTAAAGGCTGGTAAGTTTGATTGCATAACTAAGAAACTAAATAAGAAGTGATGCTTTGTCAATAACTATTCTCATGCCTATAATAGGGGAATATGGGTGGGTTGGAATCCCACTAAAGTGAATATGCATTGCTTAGCTACTTCTGCTCAAGGGATTCACTATGAGGTCAGTGACAAAATTGATGGCCACTTGTTCCATCTAGCAGCAGTATATGCCTACAGCAGTATTGAGCTTCGGAAGGATCTATGGGAATTCATATCAGGCATAGCTTCTTTTGTCACAGAACCATTGGTCATTGGGGGGGATTTTAACACAATTCTTAGTCCAAAAGATCGATTTCAAGGAGCTCTTGTATCTGAATCAGATATTAGAGACTTTAGAAATTGTTTAAATTAGAATAATTTATACCAGATCAGAATGGTGAGAGATGATTTCACATGGTGTAACAATCAAGAAGGGAAAAATAGGATTCTGACTCTGATTGATAGATGCATTGCCAATCAAGCATGGTGCTCTTATTTCGGAGATGTAATGGTCCAAATTCTAGAAAGAAATTTCTTTGATCATAGCCCTCTTTTGCTGGATATGGGAACAAATCAGGTGATGAGAAATATCCCTTTCATATTTCTAAATGTATTAGTAGAACATGAGGATTTTATGCCTAGCTTAATCCAAACATGGTCTCTGTCTTGTAATTCAAATAAACTTCTGAACATTTGGAATAAGCTCAAAAAATTGAAGACTCCCCTCAAGCATATCAATACTTGTCACTATAAACAACACAATAACAAGTTACTCCATTTGAGGCAAAGGCTAAGTGATGTGCAGATTCTATTGACTAAAAACAGGCAAAATAATGACCTCATTTCAGAAGAAAATAAAGTCTTAATTGAGTTAGAAAAGTGGAGTGTTGTTGAGAAGAGCATATGGAGACAAAATTTAAGAATAAACTAGATAAAACTTGGAGATGGCACTAAGTTCTTCCATGCTTATGCAAATCTAGACAATCAAGTCAGGCCATCTCCCTCCTCATTAAAGAAGATGGCACATGATGTACATCTCATAATCAGATTAAAGAAGAAATGAGAGACTTTTATGTCAAGTTGATGGGTAGTGCAGCTCCTTGTTTGCCTATGGTAGATAAGGAAGTCATTCAAAGAGAATACATGCTTACTGCTTACCAAAAACAAGCTCTGTGTGATGAATTTACAAGTGAGGAGATCAAGCTTGCTATTTTTTCCATTGATGCCCATTGTTTAATTCATACTTGTGTGTTTTTCGTGGTGTTATTTGTGTTTGTTTTGCATATTTTTGTTCGTTTTTTATCACGAGTTATGGTCGTGTGTTTGGTGTTTGGTGATTTGGTGTGTAGGTATATAGGTAGTCGATGAAGAAGCATCGAGATCAAAAGATGGAAAAAGGAGTGGAATTGAGAAGGAAAAATGTGAAGTTGAAAATCTCACTCCGCCGCCGCTGGAAATCCCACCGACGCGGGAGCTAATTTCGGCAAAGTGGTTTCCGCCGGGCCGGAAAATGTAGAAGAAAAGGAAATTTCCGCCGCTGCTGGACCACGTTGCGGCGCGGCATTCCCCGCCGGTGCTGGCGAACGGTATCTTAATGAATTTTCACGTTTTCATCAGTTACTTGAGCAAATTTGGGAGCATTTTTTAGACGTACTCTCTTTTACTCTCTCTCTCTCTCTCGCTAGTTTAGGAGAGGAGAGAAAAGTACTCTGCAAATTTATCTCTTTATTTTATGTTCAAACAATTTAATTTCACTTTTAGTTTCGAGCATTTGGATGATCGTTGGATTCCGTAGAACTTTGTAAGAATTCTGATTTTTCGTTTATGCAATGTTTATTTCCAGAATTTATGTTTTCTTCATTTCCTGCAATGTGAATTAGAATTAATATTCTAGGATTTAGTTCTTCGAATCGGGAGTGTCTAATTACTTGTGAATTGTTAATGCTCGTCTTCTATTTCAATTGAGTATGATTTCTTTCGAACATTTGATCAATGTTTGAATGTGTTAGTAATGAATGAGATCGAGAGATGATTTTTCTTTTTTGTTACAGGTTATGGTTGAAATAGAGTTAATCTTGACCGGAGATGCATAGATTAATTGTCGAGCATGTTTTAGTAATTTCATTGGCGTAGTTCAAGTCTATGAATACGAAAGTTAGTAGATAGGAAACTTCGTTAATGTTATTAAAGAAACTAATCGATTGAGCATTACAAGTTCCTTGTTTTGGTAATTTCGAGGAGAAGAATTTAAATCCTAGACGTTTCCTTCATTGAATTCTGTTTAACTCAAGTTATTAAATATTCTTAGCTATAAAAACTCAACGAAAACTTGGTAGAATGTTTAGGACGTGTGAATTATATTGTGTAATGTGTAGTAGCTCGATTACATTGCTATGTTAAGCTTTCCTTGTGATACGACTTGGGTTAGCTATCCGTACTACATAAGAGCTCGTTCTCTTGCGAGCAACCATTAGGTGCACTTTTAGTTGATTCAAAATTTTGCCCATAATGCTCCAGAAATAAATGGATTTAATGTGTTTTTCTTTCAGAAAGCCTGGAACATAATTCAAGAAAAAGTGTGTGAAACAATTAGTGAGTTTTGGAGATCAGGTTTTCTTCCAAAAGCTATAAACTACACATTGATTTCCCTACTGCTAAAGAAACCAAATGCAAGCTCTATCAAGGAATTCAGACCTATATCTTGTTGTCCAGTTTTATACAAAATCATCTCCAAGGTATTGGCTAATAGAGTCCAAGCAGTGCTGCCAAATTTGATAAGTGAAACTCAAGCAGCTTTTGTGAAATGAAGATCTTTGTTTGATAATATTCTACTGGGCCATGAATTAATTAAAGGATACAGCAGGAAAGGTATTGCACCTAGATGTATGGTGAAAATAGATATTTAGAAGGCTTATGATACAGTTGAATGGCCTTTCTTGAAGTATCTAATGTTTAAAATGGGCTTTCCTGATAAATTTGTTTGTTGGATATTTGCTTATTTATCTACTGTGTCTTATGTAATAAATGTGAGTGGAGATCTTACTGCACCTTTTGAAGCAAGAGGAGGGCTGAGGCAAGGAGACCTTATTTCTCCTTACCTCTTTGTCATCTGCATGAAATACCTTCATAGAAATCTGTTAGAGCTTAAGCAGAATAAGGCCTTCAAATTTCATCCAAGATGCAGAAAGTTTGGTTTGATTCAGCTCAGCTTTGCAGATGATCTTCTTCTCTTCTACACAGAAGATCTTCAATCAATGACAATTACTGTGTATATTCCAGAGGTTCTCAGCTATATCAGGATTAAAAGCTAATCAATCTAAGAGTTGTGTCTATTTTGGAGGTGTCTCTGTGGCTATTCAAGGGGAGATATTGTAGGAATTTGGCATGGTCAAGGGAGACCTTCCATTTAGATACCTTGGTGTGCCTTTATCCTCAAAGAAGCTGTCAGTGATTCAGTCCAACCCCTAGTCCAGAAGATCCTTGCTAGAGTAGATAGTTGGTCATCAAAGCTCCTTTTCTTATGCGGGAAGAATACAGCTCATAAAATCATTGCTCTTTGGAATGCAATCTTTTGGTGTCAAGTCTTTCCTATTCCACAGAAAGTCATAAAGATCATACAGTAAGCTTGTAGAGGCTTCTTATGGACTGGAAAGTGAGTTACAAAGCGGGCTTTGGTTGCTTGGGATCACATCCAGTTACCAAAAACATTAAGAGGCTGGAATATTGTGAATTTGAAAGTGTGGAACCAAGCAGCTCTGTGCAAGTTATAGTGGTGCCTATCTCAAGCAAAAGAAAGGTTATGGGTGCGGTGGATTCATGGATACTACATAAAACATCAAAAACCTTATGTCCATGCAAACTCCTAAATCAGCATCATGGGTGATTCAAAAGATTACTACAAGTAAGGAATATGTGGCATCAAATAGAGAAGCTCAGAACTTATTGTTTAAACCTTATTTCTCTATAAAGAAGAAGTATCTGTGTCTTAGAGGAAATTTGCAGAAAGTGGGATGGAACAAGTTACTATGCAGTAATCCAGCTTCTCCTTAGTGTATATTCATAATGTGGTTGGCCATGCTCGGGAAATTGGTAACTTGTGATAACTTAGCCAAGATCGGGTTGAATGTGGATCCATTGTGTTGTTTGTGTGGAGCTGAAAATGAGGATATTGCTAGGGGTGTATACGAGTCGAGCCGAGCCGAACACTGACAAGCTCGAGCTCGGCTCGTTCAAAAATCATAAGGCTCGAGCTCGATTCGAACTTTGTGTTGTGAGCTCGAGCTCGGCTCGACAAGTAATGACCAAGCTCGAGCTCGGTTTGAGCTCGACTCGCTATATATTCGTTTGGATCGAGCTCGAGCTCGAGCGCTCAAGCTCGGCTCGATAAACTAAAAATTATGAATTTATTAATTATATATAAGTTAAATATTGATATTAAAAAGTATTAAATAAAAAATATATATTAAAAAATTCGTGAACATGTTCGCGAACATGTTCGTTTAGGTGATTCGCGAACATGTTCGCGAGCTAACTCGTTTACTATCGAACTCGAACGTGTTCGTGAGCATTTCGAGCCGAACATAGGTATGCTCAAGCTCGGCTCAAAATATTTGTCGAGCTCGATTTGAGGCTCGAGCTCGACTCATTTAGTAAACGAACGAACTTCGAACGAGCTTTTTTCGAGTCGAGCTCCGAATAGCTCGCGAACCATTTGGCTCGTGTACAGCCCTAGATATTGCTCATCTTCTTTTCAGCTGTGACTTTGCTTCAAGAGTTTGGTATGCTATGAAAGGTTGGGGCGGAATCAATTGTGCAACAGTTGCATGGGAGGAGGAGAAACAGTATCTATCTCAACACTATCATTCGAAATCCAACTCGCAACAATTTTACAGATTCACTAAGCCAAAATTGCTCATAGATAACACTACATAGATAACGGATATTTTTATGAGCGCCCTTTTTCATAGATAATGCATATTTGAAAAATCAGTTATTAGAAAAGTTACCTCTGATCATTGATAATGCTTTTAATTCATACGTTATCTTTGAGTGTTATGTATAGCATACTTTAATAACGGTAAAAAAATACCGTTATTCTTTGTGTTATCTATAGCATACTTTAATAATGCTTAAAATACACCGTTATTAACAGGTGTTATGTATTTAATTTTAATTTTTCTTTTTTTAATTAAATTAATTTTACCTTATTTTGACTAATTAAAAATTCTTTTTTTAGATAATTCTTTAATTCAATATAAACATTTATGAGACTAACTCCTTTTCATTAAAATAATTAATTTAAATTCAATTTACATAATACAATACCTATTTAAATAACAATAATACCTATTTAAATAACAATTAAAAATAAAAGAACAAATAAATAAATAAATAATAAACAAATTAAGGAAAAGATATAATAAAAATAAAATAAATTAAAGAAAAGAAAAATAAACTTGCAAATAAATAAATAAACATACTTTATTAAGTTATCATACTAATTTATTATTTGTATTGCTGGAATAATATTAGTATTTTTTTGCGTTCTCATGTCCCTTTCTCCCCAAACAACCCAACGCATTTCTCCCTCTCTAGTCGTCTCTATTGCTCTCCCCACCCCCAAATCTAGAACCCTAGGTCGTCGATTAGTTTCATGTTATTCTCCAGCGACCTCGTTGGTCTGCTCCACCCAGCTCGCCGCTGTTACGGTGCTGCCTCCGTCTCCCTCGGACCCTCATATGTCTCGTCTTTCTCTTGCGTTGATAGAAACAAGCGGCACATCTTCTTCTTTCTTCTTCTTTTTTCCATTTCCGACCAACATCACCAGTCACCTTATCCAAATTCCTTCTCTATCTCATCTCTAATTTTCCCAATTCCCACTGGAAAACAAAAGCCCTAAATTTTCTAAAGAAAGCCCCAAATCTTCTGATTCGGTCAACCTCTCCTCTGATTCCACAGTTCACCGTCGATTTATCGGTGATGCCGCCGATAACCGTCTTTTTTGGCTAGTGCCACAGTAGAGGTATCAATCTCCTGCCGTCCCAAGCGATTCGCCAACTGTTGGGGTGAATTGAACAGATTCCAAGTGCTCGTTATGTCTTCGTCGCATGAATTAGGCATTACTAGTATATTTAAAAATGGTGTCGTCTTTAAGTAGAGTTGCATTTTATTAATCCGAGTGTCGCATGAATTAGGCATGACTCGTTTATTTGTTAATTGGTGTTCGTAATAGTGTCTTACTTTTCAATCGTTTCGTTTTGCCCTGTGGTTGTGTGTCCGATTTTGGATAGGATTGCCATGTATAGATGATGTGTGAAACGACAAAGGAGGAGAGATAGAAAAAAAAAACTTACATAGGTGAAGGCTAGATTGATGAGATATGAAAGGAATTGGCCTCATGTGATAAGAAGGTCGTTGGTGCTGATGAGCGCACCTCTAATCTTGTGAGGAGAAGCTTCAGAGATATAAAGAGAAGACATCATAGATGCCATCCCGACTCCCAATCCGACTAGAATCCGTCCAATGATTATGATATTGGGTGATGAAGCAAGAGCCATTACTAATGCACCAGCAAAGAAGAGAGCATCGGCTACCAAAATCGATATTTTCCTACTAAACCAATCATTGATCCAGCCACCACTGCTGCCCCGACGATGGCATCAGCAACAACCATGCTCACAATGGTTTCCTTTTGAAATGCAGGTATGAAAGAGGCTCAATGTATATTCTTTATGTGCTAAAATCTAAAAAAAAAATAGAAAGAATTTGACAATTATATGCACACATATATACCTGCAACCATGTTTTCTTATCTACAGATGCTGATGTTAGGAAAGAATTGGCTCAATCTCTCTGTGGTGATGAGGTATATTAACTTTTTAAGTCTTGTTTTCTTGAACTTTCTTTCTGTCAATGTTCCTTTAATTTTGGATCTGTTTTTGGTGGTGGATAGTTGGATAAGGCTGTTTCCGGAGTGGCAGCATTCAGGGAACAGTGGGAAGTGGAGCTTGATGAGCTTGAGACTGAAAGTGCTCATTTATTGGTATGTTATTTCAGTTGGCAGGACAACATGTGTGATAAATCATGCATTGATAGGTATTGTTTAAAGTTTATTTTTTTTTGCTTGAGATAGTTTAATTATTTTTCATTTAGTTTTTCTTGGATAGTTCGGTGAAGATGACTGATGGCATTTGGTTCTTCATTTAATTAATTTTTTGATCAAGAGTTAGTTTATAATAGACATTGTTGGTTCATTGATGCAACATACATGATGGATTAGTTTGATTTCTTACGAGTCATGAAGTCTTTATACTTTTTTATATGTCACCAAGTATGTGAACAAAGTTGCAGTTGAGCCGTTGAACTGAATGAGCGCCTCTCAACTTCGTAGGAATGTTGTTCAGATCATAAATGGCTAGCTAGCTAGTTGCATCATCAATGTGTTATCTTTATTTGGACATGATAGAACATGTGTAGAATGTTAAATATATTTGGATGATGATTGTATGAATATTTTGGATGATATATGACATGATTTACGGATGGTTTTTATTATTTTGTTGTTTTAGGTTGATTTTAATTGCAAATAAATTATATGTATGAATCTGTCTGAAGCATACGTAACGGTAATAAAAAGAAACTACCGCTATCTAACATAACCTTTGATAACGGAAAAAAATGATTTTTCATAACGGAACAAAACGTTATGTATAAAGATAAAGATAACGGAAAAAAGAGTGTAATGTATATGAAAATTAACGTTATCAATAAAGATAACGATAACGGATATTTTGGAACTTTTATACCGGTAATAACGTTATGTATCAGACTTATAGATTATGGATTTTCATACGTTATTTATTTAAAAAAAACGTTATCTATTTCAACAAAGATAACGTAATAAAAGCGTTATTAATTTAAAATATACCGTTGTGTATTTTGACAAAGATAACGGATAAATGTCCGTTATCTATGATCGCCCACATAGATATCACCACTATACTTAACGGACATTTTGTACATAGATAACGGATTTTGCGTAGTGATTGGTTCTAACGGTGGTGATGTACCATATTTGAAAAGAACGAAATGAAAGGAAGTTTCAAGCTCAGGAGAAGTGTGTGGAACAAGTAGTGAGAAATTGTCAATTGATGGTAGCATTGAGATATAGGTTATATCCTAAATTAGCTAACTTCTTTAATGCGTTAAACTGTTAGAGCAGTAGTTGAGGTTTGTTGTTTGTAATGGGTGTGTGTTTCCTCTGGCACTTGGTAATAAAATCTATTTATAAAAAAAAATGAAAAATCAAGCTCCATGCCTCCATCCACCTATAAATGAAATCAAACTCTATATTAAATACCCAATTGTGATCCCCCAAAATTGGAAAATGATAACGAAAATCAATAAAACTAAAACTAAAAATAAAGAAACGCACACATACACAGATACTCTATTGCACATGAGAAAAAAAAAACATCTGCATATTAGAATTTAATTTGATAATCGCCTAAAATATATCATTTCATATATTCCATATTAAATTAGTACTACAAATTAAGGGTTTTTATTATTATGAATTTTATAATTTTCAAGGACCCGCACATCAATATATAGTAGAAATTAATAAAAAAAGAAAAGCACAATTTACCCCAATCATCACACGGTTTGAGAGAAGGGACCACGAGAGATGCGAGATAAGAAGCATGTGCCTTGCGACTTGTTAGTCCACGGAATAACTTCATTTCTATGTTAGTGTGCAGTCCCATTAAATTTATTTACTGCAATTAATGAATCGGTCAACAATCAACTCGATTATAAAAAAATATTTTTCCCGTCTTAAATCATTTTCATTTTCAAATATTCTTTTTAATCCTTAGTGTCAACGAATAAATTTATTGTTGTTTTAAATAGGATAGAAAGAGTATTATATAGTAATTTTTTTGGCAGAGGAGAATATGTGTAGATCCCATTGCTAGGCATCAAATTTCGATAAGATTACCAGATTGTTTGGGGATTTGAAAAACTTTATGTATCATAAATTATTTGTCACGCTTTCATTTTGGATGGATGGAATACTTCACATATAGCGTAATTCTAAAACAACTTTATCATCACAAGTCAACTTTCATTGAAATATATCAATCAAATCTATTTTACAACTATAATTAGTAGCGGACCTAAAAAAATTATTTGAAAAATTTCAAGTAATGTTTAACATTCAAAGTCAGCAAAGTACATATATTACCCACCCCAAAAATAGTTTCGGGGGACTTCAATCTACCGAGCCTAATATGTTGGATCCGACCACAGATTTATAATGTACATCTTTCGTTCATGTCTTCATGATAGTAATACTCCTTTCGTTAGATCCGACTCTAACTTTTAATATACTCCCTGTGGTCTAAAATAATTATGCACCAATTATTTGATGGATATTAATACGTGATTACCTTCTCAAATAATGATAATGAGCACAGTCACTTTATAAAATAATTAGTGTGTAGCCCGTCGAAAATCGACGGAAAATTATTATTTGATAAAATTTATGTGAGGTATAAGAAAGATATTGTTTGTTAATTATTTTTTATTTTGTTTAGTAATACCCATTAAAAATTTAAATCTAATTCACACTTATTATTTTTATGGATAATGTTGAAAGCCCTATTTGTTCTCAAAACTGTTGTAAGACAAAAACTATTTACTTCTCAAAGAAATTATCTTGTGTTGATTTTGTATGAAAATTGAAGTGGTTCTTTTTTATAGTAGATATATATTTGTCTCCCTAAATTATAAAAAAATAAAAGTTGCCATGTTGGTACTGAATCGGTTTCTCAATGCGCACAATTTTGGGTCAGAATTAGCCCGTAGACAAATCATTAGTAAATTTACTGCTAATTTTCCTACATGTTCAAACATTTTCCACCGGAGACGATATATCAAGCAATTTGAGACAGTATGTTTAAGATTATTCAAACTTATTTGAAATTTATATACCCATACTTGTTTCAAACCCGATTAAAAAATCAGTCATCGGTGTTCCTTTCTAATAAAAATTCTTATAGCAATGCCCGTCAATTGGAAATTGACCCGTCTACCGCCACGATTCCGACCTGAAACCGACCCGTTGACCACGACTTTGATTTATAAGTGCGTAATTGATGAAACTCATCTAGAATTTATATATACGCAAATTTAATAAAAAAAATTGATTATATTATTTATTCTCGTCATTAACCATATAGTAATATTTGTTACTTACAATTATAAATTATGCAAAATTGGAAACCCGATGATTCTATATTTTAGAAAATACGTGGAAAAATGCATAAATGAAAAATTTTCCGAGTTGAGGTACCCGTCGGTTGGAAATTGGCCCGTCTAATACCACTTTTGCGGGTTGGAATTGGCCAATTGACTACGATTTTGATTTATAAGTGCGTACTTTATGAATTCCATTTAGACCTAAAAGTTAACAAAAAAAATGATTGTACTATTCGTTCTCGTCTTTAAATATATAGTAATATTCGCTAATTATATTTATGAATTATGCAAAGTTGGAAACTCAACTACATATAACGTAAAAATTAATACATTGATGACGAATCTAGATTTTGGAATATACATGAAAAAAATGCATCAAATTAAATAAAAATTTATTAGAATATTTCAAATTTTAATTGAGTCAACCAATAAATTAGCCAAATTATTTAAGAACTATTTATCCGATCATCTAATAAATTGGTTCCCTAAAAAAATAATTATTTACCTGGCCAACTAATAAATTAGCCAAATTAAATTAAATTAATTAATTAAACTATAAAAATATATTTATTTATTCAGCCGACTAATAAATAAATTGGCAAAATAAAACTGGTGGCTCAAAAGATGAGAAAATATATATTGATCCTAGGTATTTATAAGTTTTTCAATAGGTAAAATTTCATTGAACAACCAATGTGGGACACAAAATTTTAGTAGATATTTAAAATCTATTATTTTATATTTAAAAATTCAAAAATTTGAGAATTTAGATAAATATGAACGATGGATTAAGAGAGGTGCCACGTAGGATTTTTTCAAAGTAAGAATCGTTTTCCTTTTAGTAATATAATAATAATAATAATAATAATAATAATAATAATAATAATAATAATAATAATAATAATAATAATAATAATAATGGACGTTTTATCTTCGAATATTGCCATCGGATATTTGTTTTAAGTTACCCAATATTCAAATGTGTAGTGATTAGTTAAAAATATGATGAAAGCTCAAATTTGCAACAATTAAGTTGCATATATATAAGGATGTGTTCCCGTAAGAACTTAAAAGTCGTGCTTAAATTAATATATAATCATACTTAAATTTATATTTTATCATATTTAATACGATTCATACTTTTTATTATATAATTTTTAATAAGTTGTATATTGAACTAAGATGCCGGCTATCTACTTTATTTAATGATAAAATTATATTGGGAGAAAAATATATACATATAATATCCCAGATTCTGTTCAACAAATTGGAGAAATCCGTTGAAAGTTCAAGGGCAAAATCAAATATTATTTCGATGTCTGAACGTGTTTGTAATTTACATAAAAGAAAAGAAAAGTTGTTAAATAAATAGACAATAAAACAAATGCTATGAGTTTCACGGGTAAATTTTTTGATAATAGCAAATAAAATTTATTACTATTTGTTTGCAGAATGTGCATGTATATATATATATACTCACACATCAATAACGATCGATCAATCATACAAAAAATATTATTTCAATTATTTTTCAATTTCAATTTTTTTTCCGACTTCGCCTTCGTCTCCGATTTCGATATATAGATAATCGTAATGGTAACATTTATGTCATTTAGCTCGCTCAGAGGCTTTCGACTTCCCTCACTCGACTCTTAAAACAAAAGATAAAAGAAAATTTTAAAAACTGGAAAAAAAAAAAATGGCGCATGCATACCACCCGCGCGGTCGCGTTCCGAGTTCATTTACATTGTCTAGTACTAGTTTATAAGATCTTGCACCTACTTACTTGTGCCCAGAAGTTGGTTTTTTTTTTTTTTTTTTTGAGAGAGATCACAGAAGTTAGTTATCAATAGGCCTAGAAATTGTAGCTAAATTGAGAAAGTTAATTATATCACGACCCCAATATCTTGTCACACAAGATTATATGCCACTCTCTCAACCACCTCTAGACAAGAAAACCCCAAAAAAGAGTTGGGAATTATGAGAACAGATGTAAATAAATTTGAAACTAACACCGAACCGCGTGTCGGCGCATAAAAAGCTAGATGCCAGCGCCTCCATTTTGTCCTCACTAGTTTTCCACCGACATCATAAATTTACCCAAAAATTCTAAGACTATGGGCAGCGGGCCGCGTGTGAGCACACTCGCTGCTCTTGCAAGCTCCGATTCCAAGCTCGTTGGCCATTGGAGAGTGCGAAGCTCGCGAGCTCAAGCTTGACTCAGCGAGTTCGAGCTCTCGTGCTTCTACTGTTACGTGATGACCGCTGGTTGGTCACGTGCGTAGCCGTTGCGATCGCCAACAATCATCATTTATTTATTTTTTTAAATCAATATTTTCTCATATATATATATATATATATATATATCCCTTCTCTCCACACAAATTATACACTTTCTACACTCTAATCTCTCAACTCTCAAATCTCTCTCACCGGCGGTCACCTTGCCCAAAAAAAAAAAAAAAAAACGATCCCAACGCCAATTTCAACACCAATTGACCATTTTTCAAAGAACTCGATCCAAATAGCCCGAACGCTCGTCCATCTCCTCGTCATATTCTCCGATTTCCCACGGGATTTATTCTCCTCTCTCCAAGCCTTCGTGCCTCAATTTTTCAAACAAGGAGCTGCATTCCTCACTATCCGGTTGGGGCCTTTGTACCGTTTCAAGGCTTCAGAGCCTCACCTATCGCGACCTCTGGTCATCCTTCAAAAGGCTCCGCCGGCTGTCCTACACACCCCACGCCGTCTCCCGAGGAATTCAACTCGACGGTCAATTTGGACGAGGATGAAGACAAGGTTCAAGTCATGTCGCCGGCAAAGAGGAAAGGGAAAAGAACGACGGCCTTTGGTAGTGGTCGTGGCAGTCGTAGTGGGTGTAGTGGCGGCGATAGCGTTACGACAACGGCGACGGTGGAAATGGTGGAGTCGTCTTCCGACGGTGAGGACATGCCTCAAGGATACACCGAGGTCGAGATGGAAGTCTTGGCTCGGTGTTGGGTCGACATTAGCCAAGACCCCGTCGTCGGCAATGGGCAAAAGAAAGATGCGTATTGACGTCGCATTTTGCTTTGATACCGCGAGCTCCAGCCCCAAGGAACGCCAAAAAAGAACGCACAAAAGCTCCGGAACCATTAGGATCGAGTGAAGCACCCATTAGCGGATTTCAAACAATTGCACAAAGAGTGCGAGATCCAACACCGAAGAGGCATGAACGGCGAGGACATTTTAGCTCGGGCTCTCGTCGAGTGGCAAGCTTCCAAAGGCGCGACCTTCAAGCACTTGGAGACGTGGCGGATAGTAAGAGATACGCTAAAGTTCACTACAGTCCACTTGCTAAATACCAAATCCAATTGGTGCCTAAGAGAACGAAGACGGGCGAAGATGGCAGCTACTCCACTTCGGCGCACGATTCGGTCGCGATGAGCAATCTGAGTGGGAGCACGCCATGATCAACCACTTCACTTTCGGGCAGCGAATTTGGCTCGGAGCACTTCAGTCTGCTCGAGCAGCCGATGGGTAGAGATGCGGCAAAGGCGGTCGCAAGAGGAAAGAAGAAGGTGAAATCGAGCTCGAGTTCCGCAGTGGCGGAACTTGCCAATGCCATCGCCGAGATGAAAGAAACAGTGTCGAAATTTTCGAGGACGCAAGATTACCATATCGTCACTAGAAATACCGACAACTTGAGATCCGAAGATAAGAGATTCCACGAGGCCTATGTCGACATGGTCAAGAAAAAACATGGCTCACATCACTTATAGGAGCTCCACATGTTTTTAATTTAATTAAATAAAATTTTGATTTTATAATTTTCTGAAATAATTTTTTTATAATAAAAATAAAAATTATATTAAAAAATTTAAAAAAAGAGCGAGCTCCAAATGTGGAGGTCGCCATTGGAAGTGAAATTGCGAGCTCTTTGGGGCCCACAAATATGGGCTGCGAGCTCCACATTGGATCTCGCCATTACTCACAGTCTATGACTACCCACAATGGCAATCGTCATTCACAAGCTCGCTGGCTACTCGCGAGGGAGCTCGCTGTTTTGTGTGCAACGACGATCTTCCATTTATAGAGATCGCTAATATATATATGAGTAATGATATTTGGACACACTGTTAGGGGTGAGCATACCCAAACCGAACCCGCCAACCCGACTCGGACCGACGGGTTCGGTCCGGTCCTAAGGAGCAAACCGGCCCGGGTCGGGCCAAAAATTTAGGACCAATGAATTTTCGGGTCGGTCCGGGTCTAACCCGCTCTGAACCCGCCTAACCTGAACCGACCCGAATAATATATATATATATATATATATATATATATATATATATATATATATATATATTTGGTAATTTTATTCAATTGCCCCCTCATTTTCAATCACCTGCCCTATTTTTCCCAACCCAAGCCACCCGCCCCACCCCCATTTCTCTTTCACCTCCACTCCAGTCTCCACTCTCTGTCAATCCCTCTCTTCCTTTTCTCTGAAACAGATACACCATACACTCACGGCGGCACCGCCAGCACGCCACCACGCCTCTGTCCACGCTGCATCTCTCCTCTCTTCTCCAAGCCACTCATGAGTCTCCTTACCGTCAAACACCACTCTCTAGCTCTCCAAGCCACTCACGAGTCTCCTTGCCGACAGACACCACTCTCCAGCTCCAGCTTCCAGTGGGGTCTTCCTTCACCACGATGAGAGATCAACGAAAACACAATCGGCTTACCAATGATTTGATTGAGCACATTTGACGTCGATTTGAACCTCTACAAAAGTAGTCGTATATTTTAATTAATGTAATTTTCGGATATTAATTAATGTAATATTTTATTTTATTTCAATTAATGTAATTTTTGGAATTTAATAAATAAAAAATTAATTTTTAGAAACTAAATAAGTAGAGATAGAGATATAGACACTTGGGTTGCAGGTGTAGTGTCTCTATTTGGGGATTTTGGAGTTAGAGATACCTTAGAGACACTAAGTATCTCCAAGGCTTACCGCAACTCGAAGCTGGCTCGAGACGGAGGGAAGAACGAGATGGTGGCATTGCAGAGGATGGTAGCTCGAGGCCGGCTCGAGTCGCGCGTGCACGCCACACAATCGAAGGAAAAAAAATTAATGTGCACGCGCCTAACGGGTGGATTTTTAAGCCGGCAACGGCTAAAAAAGCATCTCTTCATTTCTTCATTCTACAACTCATTCATCTCTTGAAAATGGATCTTAACAATCCTAATAATCCCTTCTCGTCAGCGTGGTTTCTCGACATGTCCGACGACGCTTATGCTTATACGGGGGTGGGGCTTGATTCAATCAACCTCAACACCCCGGCCTCCACTGAGTCCTACCCATCCTTCGCCGCCGACACTAACAGCCCGCCTATAGAGAATCGGCTAATGTTGCCGCCGCCGCCATAACCTTCTGCCAAAGGAAAAAAGGGTAAGGGCAAGGGCAAAGCCATCGTCTCCACCGCCGCCGCTACCACTGAAGATGATGTTGAAGCTGATGCCGGCGGCGGCAAAACGAGCAAGCATCACAACTACACCAACGAAGAGACCACCACCATGACACAGATTTGGATGGAGGAGACCTGCAACTCAGTCGTCGATGCTGTCGGCGGAGCAGGCCTTCACAGAAGAAGAAAGCCCGCATTCCCAACCGCAGGGTCGAGATGCGGCAAGGGTGGCGGCAAGGAGGGAGGCACAAAGGAAAGAAGCCCCATCACTAGTTTTACTTAGCAAAATAAACCGTACTTTAACGGGCTATTGTAGTAACTAGCAACGAGTATCATATCCTCAAGGACTATTAGCTCGAATTTATGTTGAAAACGAAATTTATGCACCTTCTTACTATTCAAGCTTTGCAAACAACATGATTGTTGATTAATTAAAGCACTTAAACATAATATTAAAACAAATAAGCAAATTCAAGTAAACAAACAAGGAACAAATTGGAAATAGAGTTGGTTCTAGGGATTCAATCCGATTCTAGATGGCTTGATCGAGACTGCCTAATTCATGCAACCAATTTTTAATCTCCTAAATGAGAAACAATCGCAAAACCATTCACTATTCTCTCTCGACAAATAGCAAAAGTAGATCAACTCGACAACTTTCTCGGCTAGGACTCAAGACAACGAATTAACTCCAAAAAGATCATAGAATTCGAGCTTCAATGCATGCAATCTCACTTTCTAAGTCTCAAAAGCAATACATAATGTGATCATTGATGTCCATGAATGTAAGAACCTATTAAAAATTTCTACAAACATTTGGCATGCAAGAAAGGTGATCAACCATCCCCACATGAAAATAAGCTCCAAATTCCACATTCAATTAGAAGAAGGCAACTAGAATCAACAAGCTATGATCATTCCATCATCAAATCATCTGAAATTCCCAAAACCAACAAAGGAAATTTAGCTAGACATGGATGAAAATAAAGCAAGACAAGGGAGAATTAATTGCATAATTGAAATACTAATAACCCAATGAGAAAATCTTCAAATAGTCTTCAAATCCGACCTTCTTCACTAATACAAAGATTATCAAATGTTTTAAACCCTAAATGGAAACTTTGGGAAGGGGAAAACTAAGCTAAGGTGAGATCATCCACGTTTTCGGGCTGAGCTCCTCTATATATAGGGTGAAAAAAGTGCTAAAGGATGATAAAATCACGAAAAGGGCAAGATCGTACAGTTTTGGACGAAATTAGCAAAATCGGAGGTCTAACATGCCGAACTGGCGCCCTGGCAGGCCAAATCGGCGGTCTAGGCCTCAGGTGCCGGTCCAGCCGCCGATTTGGAATAAAGCGTGAAGTTCAATCCAGAAGTTTTTGGCGTGTTGACCGGTGGTTCACCCTTGAACCGCCGATTTTTTAGACTGGACCACCAATTTCCTCTTTTGAGGGACCGGTTCTTCATTTGTGCTTCTTTTCGTCCGGTTTTCACTTTTTCGTCCCGATTCTTCAACTCCGCTCTTCTACGACCCTTTCGATCCAGCTTAACGTCATTTGTTTGACCTACACACATGCACAAACTCCACCAAACGTGAAATCAATCCGAAATAATGAAAACATTCCAAAATAAATCACATTTAACGGCAAAGCTTGGAAAAAAGTAGTAGAAAACACGTTTAGTTGCTACAAAAAGAGAGTTTATCACTCCCCCAAACTTAAGCATTGTTCGTCCCGAACAATATATTCACATAAAGAACATAAACATCGAATGGAGTAGCAACTTTGGATCCTAAATGCCTCAGATTATATAAATCATTTTGAAAGCCAAAACCAAGCATAACTAACATAATTCCACACAAATCAAAAGCATGTCAACCTCAACACTTCAACAATAGAAACTCACAAGGAAGTGTATCTCTCAACCCTCAAATGAATGGTTATGCACTCATCGAATTCACACAATGCAATCTACTCATCATATGCTTGCAAATCGTCTAATATCTCTATTGCAAAACGAGTCATGCAAGAAGAAGAATCACAAAGGGCTTTCTTTGGGTTGTAATGTAGGCACATTGGTTTAGGAGGGGAAATTTGGCTAAGTGACTAATCAAAAATCATTCACCAACCTTATATCTACTTCAAAACAAGTATGAAATCAAGTTATCTTCTTTCCTTACCAAGCACTACTCATTTTTGGACTCAAACAACAAGTTCATTCCCTTATGCTCTCATTTTTCTGCTTTTTCTCATTTCATTTTTCAAATTTAAAAGAAAGCGATCTAAATTACATCACAGAACTCATTTTCTTCAACTTCCACTTTCTTTTATCTTTTTCATTCATTTTTTTTTCTTTGAGCTTATGAGAATTTTTTTCTTTTCAAAACAACGAGCCCAAAACTACTTCCCAATCCATCATTGTTTCATTTCTTTTCATTTAGACCCACTCCGGATACCTTTACACAACCAACACCCCTTTTCTCCAGTTTAACAAAGAAAGACAAATCAAGTTCAAAATGGTTAACAATGAAAAATGTAAAGCACAAGGTAGTGTTTAGGGTTTGAGGTGGCTAACAACGATGGCCTAAGATCATTTCCAAGTTCTTGCACAACTAAGCATTCTCAATATAGAACCAAGGCAAGTTCTAGGAGTAGAAATGCATGCATGACCAATCCCACAAGAACAAAATGCACAATATGGCAAGATAAGGCTCAAATCTCACGGGTTCAATCAAAAGTCAAAGAGTCAAGGCCAACACACAATCAATCCATGCAAAACCAATCAAAAAATGCTCAATTCCAACCAAATTTTTCAAAAACATAACAATATCCTCATCGGCATTTCACAAAAGTCACATTGAGCCACAAAAAATCGCATCATAGCAACTAAACTAAAAAAAATTCCCAAAATTTTCGAACAACCAACCAAACTAACAACAACCAAACAACTACTTAAAGCAACAAACACAAACTACTCACCCAAACAAACTCAAGCAACCCAACACACACATATTTACTCACGCAAACAAACTCAAGCAACCCAACATACACATATTTACAAGTATTTGTATCCATCCCCCCTCACCCAAACTTATTCAAAACCGAAGGAAACCGAATAAGTTTGGAGGAAAGAAAATAATACAAATACAATGGTACCTTAAACTTCATTGGGGAGGCGGAGGCGAGGGCCAATTGTGGCCTTCATTGAGCTGTTGGGCTTGGAAACTTCGAATGAGCTCCATCATCTCCTGTTGATTAACTTGGTCCTCTTGATGATATCGATCTTGGCGCGCATGAAGATCCTGTTGGAATGCGTCTTGCCTATCGAACCAAGTTTGTTGGAAAATAGCTTGGCGAGCATACAAATCCTGTTGAAAGCTTTCCTGCCGAGCGTACAAGTCGTCTCTGAATTCATCATATCTCTGATACATCTCGGCGCTGAAACATTGTTGGTTGCTGATTTGTTGCTGCTGTATCTTATTCATTTCTTGCTGGCGGAGGCAGATAGCTTGAATGTCGTGGCGCATTACTGCAAATTCACTATCCCACTGTGTGCAGTAGTTATCAATATGTTCCACCCGTTCCCTCATGCTAGCAAACTCCTCACCATAGAAACCCCCGGACCCCGATGGTCCGCCATACATGTTAGAGGGTCCCGACGACGCTCCAAAGTCTTGGTACTATTGGTATCCCCCAAACAAAGCTTGACCATGATCAAAGGCCTATTGCCTTTGCCCTCTTCTTGCTTGACCTCGTTCTCTTCTCTCTTGGCCTTCTTCTCCTTCCTCCTCATTATTGGTATCACCGTCTCCGACTTCATCATCCCCGTCATCTTCCCCCTCCCCCCCCCCCGCTATCATCACTTGCGTCCATTTCAATCCGAGGATTCCCAGCTGCTAGAATGGCCGCCTCATAGATTGGTATATCCATTTTCTAATTTGTTCGTTCACATAATGTAGTCATATTGGTAAGCGTGGGTCAGGCAAAAGAAAGATTTCCACTGCCTCTCTTTCTCCCTTCTTTGGCTTTATCTCTTTATGTTGCCTAAAAAGGTATGGGCGAGATGCCGAGACAAGCACTCTCATATTCTTCCATGTGACCATGTCGATGAGGAGATTATCCGAAAGCATCGTCCATTGTGGATATTGAGGGCTAAGGGCCATAGCAATGGGCGAGATGAGACCACCACAACAAAGAACTCTGCCCTTTTAATTCTTTTGGGCATGAAATTGCCGGAAAAGAAATTGTCCCAAGTTAAGTGGTGTGTGGGTAAGCATGGCCCACATAACTTAAAGCTCGGCACTCCGACACGAACTATTCTCCCCCTATGAAAGATAGTATGAGCGAGGATCCATTGGATCACTTGAAAATGGGGTTACGGAGAAGGGTAGCCTTGGAACTCCTCGAAGAATAAGGCCTCGTGGCATAAGTCATTGCCTTCCATAACTCCCTTGGCTTGAACTCCCTGGACTTTTGGCACTCCCCTCCATCCGGACAATTGAAAATATCATTTATTTGCCTCATGGTCATGGTGTGTGTTCGATCGCCCAATTGAAAATGCACCGTTTAAGGGAGCTTGGTTTGATTAATAGGAATTGTCAACGTGGAGAGCAACTCCAATGTAGCTCTTGGGCAAGTTGGCCACATGCCCGTCAAAATGGATCCCCATCCAATCCGATTAAACATTTCCTTGACATTATCCCATAAGTCGAGATCTTTGAGAGCTTGTTCATCCGGATACTTGCACGAACCGAGCCCCCTTTTTGCAAGATTTATAAAGAGCTAATTGTGATCTTCTCGGCAGAGCACCACACCAAACACAGAAGGTTTATACGGGCCACTAATCTCTTGTTGACGGCGAGCGACCGGGTCCGATGGTATGTGCCTTAAATATTCGGCTTGGCATTTCCCTTGACGGGAAGTAGATGCCTTTGGTTTCTCCTTTGGAGGCGGCTCCTCAATGCGTGGACATTTTTCCTTGTTTCTTCCCATTGTACTTACTCTACACAACATAGATTAGTCTCCGAACATCAACACAATACCAATACAATAACAATCTTTCCAACATTGCTCCATACTTAAGATAAGACAAGCTAAACACATACCAACATAGTAAGCTCAACCACATCACTAACATTCTACATAGCAAGCTCATAACCAACTACAAGTCCAAAATTTAAGCAATAAAGCATGAATTCATCATCACCCATCCTTTTAAACATATAATCATGCCATATTCCAACATAAGCTCAAAATAAAATGCTAGAAATCACTCAAGGGCACAAATATATCCACACAATCAAGAAATAACCCTAAGTAATCATCTAACATGCTCAATTCAACACCAATTCACAATGTAGCATGATAAATTACACAATTAAGCACAAAACCCCCAAATTTCGAAATTTAAGCCCTAGAAAAATTACCCAAACATAAAAAATGAAATTAACACAAATTAACTACCAAACTTAGCATAATAAACCATAAAAAAGAAAAGCAACGGAAGAAATTACCTTAAAATTCAAAAAATAAGAGAAGAAATTGACAAACACTCCAAAACTTGGGTTAGTGGAATTTGGTGGATGAAAACACAAATTTTTTGGATGAAAATGTAGATTGAGTGATGGGTAGGAGGTGTGTGGAAGGATTTTAGGAGATATGGAAGATTAAAGGAGGAATTTGGAGTGGAAGGAGAGAAGTGTGCGTGTGTTCTTGAAGGAAAAAGAAAGAAATAATTGAGAAGAGAAGAAAGTAAGAAGAAAAGGGTGGAGCCCATACGAACCGGCGGTCCAGATAGAAAAATCAGCGCCCTGGCCACCGAAATTGGCGGTCCAGGCTTGAGGCACCGATATGACCGTCAGTTCTGATTTTTAATGCGAGACGAACTCCAGTAACTTCCGGCGGATGGGTCGGCGGTCCGGACCCCAAATCGGCGGTCCAGTCCCAAACCGCCGATCTGGACCTCCGGTTTGGACTTTTAACGCAAATTTTGATTTTTTTTTGTTTTTTTTTATTTGTGGAAAAAGGCTGAAAAATGAAATGAAAACTTAGGCTAGACCAAAAACAAGAAATGAGACGAGCATGCCAACATATTTATCAACCAAAATGACCACAACCAAATGAAATGAACGACAGAACGATAAACGAAATGACAAGCTCAACCAACAAACCACAACTAACACACTTAACAAAAACAACGAAATCAACCACTTAAAACCAAAGAAAGCACGCATTCAAAACTACCACCAAGAACACCACCAACATGAGAAACAAAAGCTAAAAAAAATTGGAAAGTAAACAAAACAAAAACGAAAGCAAGAAAATGCATTGGGGTGCCTCCCAACAAGTGCTTTGTTTAACCTCTAAAGCTAGACGATACCTCACTCTTCAAGGGTCGTTGAGAAGTGTGACCGTCACATTCCGATCCGGCTCACAATTGATGTAATGCTTGAGACGATGTCTATTCACCACAAAAGTTTCTCCATTGGACTTGAGAAGCTCATAAGTCCCATTGCCATTGCACTTATACACAACATACGGACCCGTCCATCTAGACTTCAACTTGCCCAGAAATAGACGAAGATGAGAATTGTAAAGAAGTACCTCATCTCCGAGAGCAAAATCTTTGGAACGAATGACTCGATCATGGAACTTATTTGCCCTTTCCTTGTAAATTCGAGGACTTTCAAAAGCTTCGTTTCTCCACTCATCAAGCTCAAGTAACTTCTCAAGCCTTGTATAACCGGCTTCCTTAAACTCAAGATTGATCCGCCTAGTGGCCCAATATGCCTTATGCTCAAGCTTAACGAGTAAATGACACGACTTCCCAAAAACAAGTTGAAAATGGGGACATACCAATTGGAGTTTTGTATGCGGTGCGATAGGCCCAAAGTGCATTGTCCAAGTGATTAGCCCAATCATTCCTATGCGCCACCGACTTCTCAAGAATTTGTTTGATCTCCCGATTTGCAAGCTTCACTTGGCCATTCCCTTGAGGATGATAAGGAGTGACGATCTTGTACTTCACTCCATATCGAGAAAGTACACTTCCCAACCACTTGTTATTGAAGTGTGATTCCCCGTCACTAATCAAAGCCCTTGGAGTCCCAAAACAAGTAAGAATATTCTTTTGCAAGAATTTGAGGATCACTTTTGAATCATTTTTCACACTGGGAATCGCCTCCACCCATCGAGACACATACTCAACCTCAAGAAGGATGTAAGTATACCCTTGAGACTTGGGAAAGGGTCCCATGAAGTCAATTCCCAACACATCAAAGCGCTCAACTTCCACCATGATATTTTGCGGCATCTCGTCTCTCTTGGAGATGTTTCCCATTCTTTGGCACCTATCACAAGACTTGACAAAAGCAATGCAATCCTTGAAGATGGTTAGCCAATAAAAACTGGAATGGAATACCTTGATAGCGGTCCGATGGCTACTGAAATGACCTCCACTTGGAGAGCTATGACATTCTCCCATGATTCTCAACCAATCAGTTTGCTTTACACATTTCCGGATGAATCCATCGGCGCATCGACGAGAGATATTAGGGTCCTCCGAATAGTAAAACTTCACATCGTGCAAGAACTTTTTCCTTTGATAATGAGTGAGATCACCCGGCGGTTCACCATTGACTATATAGTTAACAATATCCGCAAACCAAGGTGTATAATCCACTAACTTTAAAACTTGTTCATCGAGAAAGCACTCATTAATATGTACCCGAGAATCTTCTCCTTCAATCGGATGCTCAAGACGGGATAGGTGATCGGCAACGGCATTTTCACATCCCTTTCTATCTCGGATTTCCATGTCGAATCTTGGAGCAATAATATCTAACGAATCAAATGGGGCCTTGCATTCTTCTTGGCAAAAAGGTAACGAATTGCGGCGTGGTCCGTATAAACAATAGAATGTGTCCCCACTAGGAATGGACGGAACTTATCGAAGGCGTACACCACGGCAAATAATTCCTTTTCGGTGGTGGTATAGTTTAATTGAGCCGAATCCAATATCTTTCTAGCATAATAGATAACTCAAAAGAACTTATCTTCTTTTTGCCCCAACACGGCCCCAACGGCCCAATCGCTAGCGTTGCACATCAATATAAACGGCTCCGTCCAATCTGGAGTAATCAACACGGGAGTAGACATGAGTGCTTTCTTCAACTTCTCAAACGAATCAAGGCAAGCACTAGAAAACTCAAACCTTATATCCTTCTCCAATAATGAGCAAAGAGGCTTGGAGATTTTTGAAAAGTCTTTTATAAACCGTCTATGGAACCCCGCATACCCAAGAAAACTTCGGATAGATTTCACATTTGTCGGTGGGAGTAACTTCTCAATTGCCACTATTTTAGCTCTATCAACCTCTAATCCATCTCTAGACACCTTATGCCTCAAAATAATACCTTCTCTCACCATAAAATGACATTTCTCCTAATTGAGAAATAACGAAGTTTCTTCACATCTTTGCAAAACTTGAGAAAGATTTTCCAAGCAATTATCAAAGGAAGAACCAAAGACCGAAAAATCGTCCATGAATACCTCCATAATCTTTTCGATGAGTCCATAGAAAATTGCCATCATGAATTGTTGGAAAGTGGCGGGAGCGTTGCAAAGATCGAAAGACATCTGTCGGCAAGCAAAAATCCCATAAGAGTAAGTGAAAGCGGTCTTGTGTTGGTCCTCCGAAGCAATGGCGATTTGGTTGTAATCGGAATATCCATCCAAGAAGCAATAATACTCATAGCCGGCTAGCTGATCAAGCATTTGATCAATGAAAGGAAGAGAAAAGTGATCCTTCCTTGTAGCCGCATTCAAAGCTCTAT
Organism: Schizonepeta tenuifolia; assembly: GCA_029490685.1. Classification (NCBI taxonomy): domain Eukaryota; kingdom Viridiplantae; phylum Streptophyta; class Magnoliopsida; order Lamiales; family Lamiaceae; genus Schizonepeta; species Schizonepeta tenuifolia. The sequence continues at coordinate 58,315,961 of CM055958.1, forward strand.
AGTCGATGTACACTCTCCAACCCGTTTGCAAACGAGTGGCTATTTGTTCCCCCTTCTCGTCTTCTACAACGGTTATACCTCCTTTCTTAGCAACCACTTGAGTTGGGCTAACCCACTCACTATCGGATATGACATAGATAATCCCGGCATCAAAAAGCTTCAACACATCCTTCCTCACGACCTCTTGCATCAACGGATTCAAACGCCTTTGAGGTTGGACCTTTGGCTTAGCACCATCCTCCAATAAGAACCGATGCATGCATATAGAAGGGCTAATTCCCTTAATATCGGCAATAGATCATCCAATGGTAGACTTATACTTCCTCAATACCCTCAACAACTTATCCAACTCCTCATTATTTAGAAATGAAGACACAATAACCGGAAAAGTTTCATCCTTACCCAAAAAAGCATACTTGAGATGATCGGGTAGAGGCTTCAACTCCAAAGTCGGTGGCGAACTTGGCTTTGGCATTCCTTCCGGCACTCCTCCTTCAATGGATGTATAAAGATCTAAATATCCCAAATTCTCCAAAGGAATGCCTTGATTTGCATTTATATAAGCAATAGACTCCAACAACTCATCATACACCTCATCCAATTCCGAATAAGAATGAATAGAATCCACATACAATGCTCTAAGGAATCTTGAGAATAAGATGAATAAGAGTCAATGAAATTACACTCTTCAAGCTCCAATTCTTGTGGCTTCTTCATGGCTTCATAGATTGAGATAGTCATCTTCTCATCATTGTAATGGAAGGTTAACTCACCATCTTGAACGTCGATCAATGCCCTTCTGGTTGCCAAGAACGAACGACCAAGAATAAGTGGAGTATTGTCGTCTTCGGGCATGTCAAGGACCACAAAATCCGCAGAAAATATGAACTCTTCCACCTTAATAAGTACGTCTTCCACGATCCCTCTCGGATAAGAGATAGAACGATCCGCCATTTGCAAGGCAATAGAAGTAGGCTTCAATTCTCCAATCTCCAACCTCTTAAATATCGAAAGAGGCATAAGATTGATATTAGCACCCAAATCACACAAGACTCTCCCAAAAGTTTGGCCTCCAATAACACAAGCGATCACAAAACTCTCGGGGTCCTTTTGCTTTAAAGGCAACTTCCGTTGTAAAACGGCACTACACTCCTCCGACAAGTTGATTGTTTTAAATTTACCAAGCTTCCTCTTCCTTGACACGGCTTCTTTCAAGAACTTAGCATAGCCCGACATGTCTCTAAAAGCATCAAGCAAAGGTATATTGATTTCAACCTTCTTAAACATTTCAATGAACTTAGAAAGCTTTTCATCACCTCTTGCCTTGGCAAGCCTTTGAGGGTAAAGAGCTTTGGCAACCACATCTTTACTTAGCAAAGAAGAAGAAGGAATGGAAGGAGTAGCTTTAGAAGGTACCTCCTTCGGAACTTGAGGCTTCTTCACTTGAGAAACGGGCTCCTCCACATCCAACTCTTCATTCCCAACCTCCTCTTGATCTTCCAACTCCGGATAATTCTTGTAAGTAGTTCCACTCCTCAAATGAATGGCATTGCATTGATTCTTCGGATTGACCTCCGTGTTGCTTGGAAATTGCCCCGGCTTATGTTGAGAAGCCACTTGATTAGCCATTTGACTCACTTGCCCTTCCAATATCATCATTTGTTTAGTCAAAGCCGTGACGGTTCCTTCCAAACTTGTAACTTTTTGCCCCGTTGCACCCATGAAAGCATTTTGATTTTGGAGAAGTTGTTGCATCAATTCTTTCATGGTCGGCATCGGCTTCTTTGACTCATTGATCATCCCTTGAGACACCAAGAATCCGGGTGGTGGATGGATAGCATTGTTCGGGTTGGAGTACGACAAATTTGGATTTCTATAATTCGGATTATAAGCTTAATTCTCCGAAGGATAACTCGAATGGTTGTAGTTGCTATACCCCTGTTGACTCACATAATTAGCATCATCGAATTGTGAATACTATTCACCTCCTTATTGCATCAGTTAAGACACCATCTTAACATCCAACTTTCCTTTTCTTTCGGTCTCATAATCCCTCTTGAGCATGGTGAATTGCTCAAGAAGATCATCATACTTCTCATCCGAAATGGAAGCAACTTTTTTTGAAGAACTCATCTCTTGAGGCCAATGGCAACTATTGGCCGCCATTTTCTCTAAAATTCAAACTGCTTCTTCATAAGGTCGGTTGGTCAAGCCCTCACTGGCGGTGGCATTCACGACCTCCCGTGTATGATTAGTAAGTCCTTGATAAAAATTCAATATTTGTTGCTCCTTTAAAAATCCGTGTTGAGGGCATCTCCTCAACATCTCCTTGTATCTCTCCCATGCTTCATAGATTGATTCATCCCCCGATTGAGAGAAATGGAAGATGTTCGAAATAAGCTTATGAGCACGCGAGGGTGGGAAGTACTTGGCTAAGAAAAGTCAGCACAATTGCTCCCAAGTGGTGATCTCCGAACGGTTGAGGGTCTTGTACCAAGCTTTGGCCTTGTCCCTTAACAAAAATCCGAAGAGCCTCAATCGAATGACGTCATTTGAGATCCCTTGGATCTTGATGGTTTCATAAACGTCCAAAAAGGCACTCAAATGAGTATTTGCATCTTTATTGAACCCTCCTCCAAATGACTCCGATTGAACCATATTAATCAACCCCGACTTTAGCTCAAAGTTGTTGGCGTTGCACCGATTGCCCCAACCTCCATCTTGAAATATATTAACTTGAGGCTCAAATATTTGGTTGATTGGAGGCGGTGGTGCTCTATCCCTTTGAGCTTGTTTCTCATTCATTTGACGTCGGAGTTCTTGCATTTGACGCTCCAAGTCGGCCATATTATTAGGCCTTTGGTTCTCCATTGCTTTCTCCCTTCTTTCTCGGCTAGCTCGCTTATGGGTGACTTCAGTCTCCAAATCTAAAAGAATGATTTCTCCTCCTTTTCTTCTTGTGATCATGCACCAATTCACCTACACAAACCAACCAAGAACACACTTAGATTCAAAACACAATTTAAAACAAGAAATGCTTGAACTTGTACTCTTAGTGCAAAGATCATTAACAATATAAATTCTAAATAGTTCCCGGCAATGGCGCCAAAAAGTGATCACTAGTTTTACTTAGCAAAATAAACCGCACTTTATCGGGCTATTGTAGTAACTAGCAACGAGTATCGTATCCTCAAGGACTATTAGCTCGAATTTATGTTGAAAACGAAATTTATGCACCTTCCTACTATTCAATTTGCAAACAACATGATTATTGATTAATTAAAGCACTTAAACATAAGATTAAAACAAATAAGCAAATTCAAGTAAACAAACGATTAATAAACGAACAAGGAACAAATTGGAAATAGAGTTGGTTCTAGGGATTCAATCCGATTCTAGATGGCTTGATCGAGACTTTCTAATTTATGCAACCAATTTTTAATCTCATAATTGAGAAGCAATCGCAAAACCATTCACAATTCTCTCTCAACAAATAGCAAAAGTAGATCAATTCGACGACTTTCTCGGCTAAGACTCAAGACGACGAATTAACTCCAAAAAGATCATAGAATTCAAGCTTCCATTCATGCAATCTCACTTTCTAAGTCTCAAAAGCAATACATGATGTGATCATTGATGTCCATGAATGTAAAAACCTACTAAAAAATTCTACAAACATTTGGTATGCAAGAAAGGTGATCAACAATCCCCACATGAAAATAAGCTCAAAATCCACATTCAATTAGAAGAAGGCAGCTAGAATCAACAAGCTATGATCATTCCATCATGAAATCATCTCAAATTCCTAAAACCAACAAAGAAAATTTAGCTAGACATGGATGAAAATAAAGCAAGACAAGGGAGAATTAATTGCATTGAAATACTAAGAACCCAATGAAAAAATCTTCAAATAGTCTTCAAATCCAAGTTTGGGAAACTTTGAGAAGGAAAACTAAGCTAAGGTATGATCATCCACATTTTGGGGCTGAGCTCCTCTATATATAGGGTGGAAAAAGTGCTAGAGGATGATAAAATCGCGAAAAGGGCAAAATCATTCAGTTTTGGACGAAATTGGCAAAATCGGCGATCTAACATGCCGAACCGGCGCCCTGGCCGGCCAAATCGGTGGTCTGGGTCTCAGGCGCCGGTCCGGCTACCGATTTGGAATAAAGCGTGAAGTTCAATCCAGAATTTTTCGGCGGATTGACCGGCGGTTCACCCCTGAACAGCTGGTTTTTTAGATTAGACCGCCGATTTCCTATTTTGAGGCATCGGTTCTTCATTTGTGCTCCTTTTCATCCGGTTTTCACTTTTTCCTCCCGATTCTTCGACTCCGCTCTTCTACGATCCTTTCGATCCAGCTTAACGTCCCTTGTTTGACCTACACACATGCACAAACTGCACCAAACGTGAAACTAATCCGAAATAATGAAAACATTCCAAAACAAATCACATTTAACGGCAAAGCTTGGCAAAAAGTAGTAGAAAACATGTTTAGTTGCTACAAAATGAGAGTTTATCAAAGCCATCAAGTGAGTCGTCTGAGCTCGACTCCCTTTTGGATCAATACAACTCACGACTTGGCCAGTTCGCCGAGGCCAAGCAATCGATGGCGGAGGTAATGCGCGAATATGCTCGAACGAAGTTCGAAATTGCTTAGGCGAAACAACATGCCATTGACATGAAAATTATCCAAAAGGATACGAGATTCATGACGGGCGAGTAACTCGAGCTTCACATGAGAATGGTGCAGGAGGTGAAGGAACGCCAATGATGGGCGTAATTTTTTTTAATGTGATTTTGTAATTTTTATTAATTAGTTTATTTTATGTAGTTTTGTAATTTTTATTAATTAGTTTAATTTTATTTTTAATAAATGTAATTTTCTAATTTTCATTTATTTAATGGAAAATTTTAATTTTATAATATTAAAGTTAGAGATAGTTTAGAGACAGTTGGAATGCAAGAGAAGTGTCTCTAAGTTGTCTCTAGTGCTGAAAGTGGAAATGAAGACACTTTGAACACACTTAAGGATTAGTGGCATAAAAAAAACTAATATTGTAGTCCCTACTTGGTTGGACCATGTTAGGAAGGGTCCAAATAATAAAAATATCATAAGGAATAATAGAGTTTACGTGCATGACCAACAATTTAAAAGGAGACATTATTTCACTGAACTAGTTAATTAATTATCAATTTTTTCAACTCTATATACACTAGCAGGCCAATCGCTTCCACAACTTTTTGTTTTAAAACTGTGTGCATCAACGCTTCACAATATTCACTATATTTTTTTTTCTTTCATTAACAGTTTAAGCCAATTAGCTCAAGAACATCTGGTATGGCACTTCTTTCTTATAAAAATAGAAGAGGAAATAGACCCATATATCATTAGGGTACATGTTTCCATCAAATTTTGTCAAAAGATCACTTTTGATAAAAAGTAAGGAATATTGTACCCTAATGGACGAAAATACCGTTAGTGGATAGTAGAGGTTATTTGTCTTCCCTCTCTTCCTGCTCATTTCTCTCTCATTCACTTTCACTTTCTCTTTCTTCCCTCTCATTTTTCTTCCTGCTCGTCCTTTCTCATCCTCTCTTTTCACCGCCGGTTCGAATTCTCCGTCTCCATCACGACGCCGTCAACCATCTCGACTCCGCCATGTACCAGCCAAAAGCGTGTCATTCTCCTCCTGCATCCCGACACCGTCTATGATATCGACAACGCCGCCACGAACCAAAAACCAAAAAACGGGAGGCACCAGTCGACGGTGAGGGCCGCTCATTTTCGCCGCCGTCTGCAACATCCAGAACTACCACACCGACTATTGTCGCCAGAAATCCATAGATCTCGCCGGAAATTCCTAGATCTAAAATTGGGGTAAATGAGTTTATTTGAATTTTTTTCAATTTATGATTTTTAGACTTGTTTTTAGTCATTATATAGGTTTTCCGTATAGTTTCTAATGATTTCTAGTGCATTTGAGTTGAATTCTGAACGATTTTGATGTATTTGTGCAGATTTTTGGTTTGTTTATGTTGTTGCAGAGCTGTTGTTTTTGCTGTTAAAAACCTGTCGGTACACAGTACGTATTTGTAAATACGTACTGCGTACCAAGTAAACAAATTAAGGTCGCTGTACGCATTTAAAAATACATACCTAGTTTAAATTAGGTGTATCAGTACGTTTTGTGCCATACGTACTGGTACACGCACATATTTGATTTCTGATATTTTAGTTTGTAATTGAGGATGGTTCATTCTTGGTTTTCTGAGATTATGCATGGTGAATTTTTGCATTCGATTGATGTGAATGTACGAATTTGTATGATTTTTTGTGAATCTGGCATTTGTTTATGCGATCGTATGATTAAACTTGGTGCGAATTTATAAATGCGTACCTAATTCCGAAGTATATAAGTTGGAACGAGGTACACATTTGTAAATACGTACAAAGTTACCAAGCATATTACCGGTACACTTGGTACGCATTTACAAATACGTACAAAGTTCACAAGTATATTGTTGGTAAACTTGGTACGTTTTTGTAAATACGTACCGAGTTATCAAGTAAAATATAGGTAAACGCTGTACGTATTTTTAAATGTGTACCGAGTGTACCAGTAATATTTTTGTTTATTATTACATGATTGCAAATACGTACATATTTTACAAGTACACTTGGTACGCATTTGCAAATACGTACCGATTGTACCAGGAATATATTTGTTAAATTGGTACGTAATTGCAAATACGTACCTATTTTAAAACCAAGTCCCCGACAACGGCGCCAATTTCACGGAGTTTGGATTGGGTTTTGAATCCATGATCCTAATTACTCTTTACTCGTTCATTGGTGCAAAGATATTCAATTAACTGATTTTATCACTTGGTTTAAGGCAAAGGTTAGTTAACACCCTAAGGTCACGAAGTCACGATGCTAACACACTTAACCTATGTCTAATCAATTTTACAGATCTTGACCAGAAGGCAAGATCTCCTCTCTTGATCAGCAAAGTCACGAAGACACTTCAGTAACGATGCTGCCCAACAGGCATTAAGAATAAACAGACCCAAGACAGCCAAGAGGTAGGTCAATACCGACTGCTCTCCAACACCCTTTACCTTCTTGGGCACGAAAGACACTCTCGTGTTAATCCCAATTTCTGTTAACGACTTAATCTCAATATCTAGATGGTGATCAATCAACTTCAATATCAATTAAGTCTAAAATTAATCCTAAGTGTTTAGGGAAAAAAATCAATTAACGAACTTAACCAATTAGACCTCACGAGTTTGAACGAGTATATTAGAATCACTTCATCTACATCCAACCCAAACAATAAACTTAGCTAGACATAATAGTAAATAAGAACACAAAGCAAATAAAGAAAAACATACTTAGCATAAATCTGGAAACGGGTTGCTGCCCAAAAGCGTAGTCAGCAACCAGGGTCTTGGCTTCACGCCAACAACAAAACTTAAAGCAGTAAAATACGAAATAAAAGTAAATTGCCCGTAGGACTTGTTTCTTCCTCACTTTCTCTCAACCTAGGATGCAGAACTAATAATAAAAACAGCGTCCATACACAATGGAGTCGGCCATATATATATAGGCGATGGAAATTAGGGTTTAGGGAAGTTTCCTTGTTGATGAAGGTCTTTTCCATGCATATCACATCCGCCCCTCTCTCTTCATGCATGCACGATACTTCTTTCCTTGCGTGGTAGATATCTCATTTGATTAGGCTCGGCTAGGATAAGAAAAGAAAGATCCAATCCTTATCCTCTTCCTTGAAGGAAAAGAATTATGCTGCTACTGGTCCGACTCTGTTCCTGCCCTTTATCGTCTGCATCCTGAATTGCTTCCGGTCTTGACCAAGATCCTGGCTCCTCCGAGTACTCTATCTGTTGGCTTTAAGGATATGGGGAGGTACTTTCTGACTTGTAGATTGGATATTTCGATGTTGCCCAGCTACAAGCTTCCAGCCCTATGCCCATTCGCATCGTATCACCATCTCAACAACAGATTTTCCATCGGATTTGCCCAGCATCCACCTGTTCTTCTCTGCACATTATCTCTCGACTTGCGTGTCCTCCCAGACACATATTGACTCGATAAAGACTAAAAATACAAGAAAACACAAGAAAAGATGAACACAAATATGGGTTCATCAGGTTCATTATTGATTTTATGAGATTATGCATGATGAATTTTTGCATTCCGTTGATGTAAATGTACGCATTTATATGATTTTTTGTGAATTTGGCATTTGTTTATGCGCTTGTATGATTAAACTTGGTACGAATTTATAAATGAGCACCTAATTCCGAAGCATAGAAGTTAGAACGAGGTACGCATTTGCAAATATGTACAAAGTTACCAAGCATATTACCGGTCACTTGGTACGCATTTACTAATATGTACAAAGTTCACAAGTATATTGCTGGTAAACTTGGTACGTTTTTGCAAATACGTACCGAGTTATCAAGTAAACTACACATACACGTGGTATGTATTTTTAAATGCGTACCGAGTGTACCAGTAATATTTTTGTTTACTATTACGTGATTGCAAATACTTACATATTTTAGAAATACACTTGGTACGCATTTTCAAATACGTACCGATTGTACCAGTAATATATTTATTAAATTGGTACATAATTGCAAATACGTACCTATTTTATTTGCATTATCCATTTCAGAACTTGGTAAGCAGGTACGCATTGGTCAATGCGTACCGGCATATCAAGTTCTGATGTGCAAACTTGGTACGCAATTGTAACTGTGTACTAGGTGTACCATATCAGAACTTGGTAAGCAGGTACGCATTTACGTACCAAGTTCTGATGTGCAAACTTGATACGCAATTGTAACTGCGTACCACGTGTACCACATCAGAACTTGGTAAGCATGTATTGGTTAATGCGTACCGGCGTACCACATCCTGATGTGAAAATTTGGTACACAATTGTAACTGCTTACCAGGTGTACCACGAAATATGGCACAATAGCTACGAATATTCAATTAATCCGAACACATTTGTAATCTTCCAATGCGTACGCAATACGTATTTACAGATACGTACTGCGTACCAAGTAAGTATATTATGGTACACAATATGCATTTAGAAACTCGGTACACAAGGTACGAATTTATATATGCGTACCATTAAACAACAAACTTGTTACACATTAAATAATTCGTACTCACATATAACAAAATAGTCTTCAGGTACGCATTACACATTTCTAAATGCGTACTACGTACCATTAAAGAAAACAGAAAAAAAAAATGAGAAAGAAGAGAGAGAAAAAAATAGAAAAAAAAAGGAGAGAGTTGAGGTAGAGAGAAAGAATACAAAAAAATAGAGAATATGCGTGAGGGAAGAGAGATAAGAGAGAAGAAGAGAGAAAAAGAAGAGGGAAGAGAGAGAAAAGTCAAAAGTATGAGAGAAATTGTTGTTAAATATAATAAACGGACAGAAATGTCCAAAAAGTTAACTTATAACAAAATTTGATAAAATTCAAACTAATGATAGATTTTGATATGAAATAATTGCTAATGACATATCATAATTTGCTTCAAAATAGAAAGGGTAAAAGAATGTAAAGCCATTAAGGGCTTGGTATTGAACCGGCCTAAAAGGATCGTAACTTTTATCCTTTTGGCAAAAAGAATTTTTTTGGACGGATCCTAAAAAAAAAGAATCGTAACTTTTTCTTTTTCCCGTAATTTTGCCCCTTTTTCCGGCCCGAAATGAGTTTAATGGACTTTTTGACATGTCATGTACACGTGTTCATGCCAAACAAGCAATTTTACCGCCTCATTTTTTTTCCCGAATATACACAAATAAATCATTAAATTCTACAAATTTATTGATTTTTTGCCTAAATACTCAATCAAAAGTTACTTTTTACACAAATAAATAAGCAAGAATATCAACTCTTCGTTCCATATGGCTATTATATTTGTACCTATAATAGCTTTACACATTAAAAAGAAAATAGGGATATTATATAACAAACTCTAAGAGTACAATATGATAAAATATTTACAAAATATTGTACAGGTTCCTGCATAATCATGATGCAGTTCATAGAACGAAATTCATCCACAATCTTCCACAAATACTCACTACATTCGAGTGGAGATCGATTTAAGTGTCTTCTGTCTCTCAGTTGCTCCATTGTCGGGACCTTTCTTCCACACTCTTGCCGCCTCACTCTCATCGGTATTAGCATGAATACTAGGGTTACAAATTGGGTGAATAAGTTGTTTCTTTTTTTTAATTTTTTTAATTAGTATATATGTTTATTTAGTTATAAAAGCGAGAAAAAAATGAGGTGGCAAAATTGCTTATTTGGCATGTACACGTGTACATGACGTGTCAGAAAGCTCATTAAACTCGCTACGGGCCGGAAAAAAGGGCAAAATTCCGAAAAAAAAGTTATGGTTCTTTTTTTAGGGCCCTTCCAAAAAAGTCATTTTTGCTAAAAAATGAAAAGTTACTATCATTTTAGGCCGATTAGCTTCACTTCCACCATTTACAAAAATATGATGACCTTAGAAAGTGTACTTGTGAATCAAGTATTATAAGTAAAAGCTACAATTGATATTTGTGAAACCTTGTTCCACTTAATTCAGAAATTGGATTTCCTGCCTATAACCCTGTGAATGCATCCACCAAGGGCATCCCTTCAGTGTGGATATCATGCACCAACCGTTGAAATTCTTGCACTTGTTGCATCACAGGTCGAGCATCCACCATTTTGTAGTCTATGAACTTGGATACTACAAACTTCTTCGTGCTGGCCTCATCAACACGATACTTCTGATCAAGAGCCTCCCAAAGTTCCTCGGCAGTCTCCTGGACCGAAAAGACAGAAAATAGACTATCATCAAGTCCGTTCAACACCATATTCTGACACAAGTAGTCGGAATGAATCCAAGTATTGTAACGAATACGAACTTGAACATCCGCCTCGTCCTCACTAGGCACAGGAGGCTTATCTTCACTCAAGAAGCTTGTAAGCCCCATGGTGGTGATGTAAAACATCATCTTGTGAGCCCAACGTTTGAAGTCGGAGCCCGAGAAGGTTGGAGGCTTCTCGGCGATAACACTTAGTGGGATGTATTCAATCAAGACTCTATAGGATTTTAATGGATTTTGAAAAATTTGGGTGTATTTAATCCAGATTTTTAAAAGTCCTTTAAAATCCAGAGGTATTCAATTCAGTTTTTTAAAGTCTTATAAAATTTGGAGGTATTCAACATTCTATGGATTTTAAAATCTCATGGATTCTGATGGATTTCGACAAAAAAGTACAAAGGATGAAATCAGACCTTCCCCCACCAGATTTCGATGGATTTATTCACCTCAGCGATGGTTGTCACCCAGCGATCGCTGATGTGATCAATATCGAACACTCCAGCGCTGGGTGACGATGGGAATCCATTTATTAAATACTCTATTTTTACAAAGAATACTCAACTGGGTTTGTTTCACGATAAAAGCCAGTGATCTCTTACGTTCAGTGGTCGCTGGTTACTATTTTCAACCGCGGCTGAGGTCCAACGGATACTGGGAGTCCAATTGTTAAATACTTTATTTTTACAAATACATACCCAACTGGATTTGTTTCAACGATTTGGTATAAAAGCCGACAGTCGCTGGCTTTTATTTTCAGCCGGGGCTGACATCCAGCGAACGCTAGGTTTTGCTCAAACGCGTGTTGTGTACCAACGGGCTGTGGGTTAATGGATTTGAATTCCAATGAATTCGTCCCGAATCCACGCGAAGTCGATAAAGAATTCCACAAACTCTATGCGGAGACTATAGATTTCTAAAGTCCCAAAAAATTCTACAGAATCTCAATCCAAGACACCTTTTATTTTCTTAGGAAATTTAACGATTAAGTTGAACATAAAACGTTGGTGCACAATCTCAAAAAAGAAAATATAAATGGTGGAAGATAACGGAACTGAATTTAAACGTATACTAAATATTTAATTATTTTAGATCGTGAACACGATCTAGCACCAATCTAATCTACCTTTTTTGTTTTTCGTTCTTCTTTGACATGACTAATTTAATACTAGTATAAAGTTTAAACTCATTCTATTGTCCGGTTTTTTTGGGGGGAACAGATCTTAATCTAATCTAATCACGACGCGGAAAGAGATCCGACCCGCCACAGTACACAACCCACCAAATTTCCGCACCGACCCATGTGTGTTTATTGTCAGGATCCCAAAATTAAAAAAATAAATAAATGAAATACGAGAATTTGGACAGATCTTCCAGCATTGAGCAAAGCAGGTGAACATAACACGATGGAATGCTGTTGTTGTTTTCGAAATTCATGCTTCATTTTATTCCTTTCGATGTTTGAAGGCTGCAGCATCTAAGCACTAATGGTGTTTGTCATCTCTTTTTTATTTTGTTTTAATTTTTCTTTTTTCGTGGGGGGAATTTCTGAATCTTTCTTATTGCTTGCAATGTGCTTCTCGAAATCTAGCTATGTTAAGTGTCGATAGGCAACCGCATTGTTTCAGGAGTAGTTTTTCCATTTACTAACTGATAGAAAATGTTGTTTCTCCTTTTGCATTTTTCTTCTTAATTTTTTTGGGGCGGTGGTGGATGAGATAGATATGGGTGCTGACTTGCTGTAATTGCTGGAAATTTCAAGCAAAGAGATTTGTTTGTTTCATAGTTCGTTGTAAGACGTGCAATGTATTGGGATTATTATAAGTTATTGGTTGGTGTGGCAGGAACTTCATTGATTGCTTGAATTGACGTTGCAGTTGCAGTTGTGGTTGACATGTAATACTTGATACTTTTGTTTTGAAAAATTGACATTTATACTTTCGGATTTATATTTATTGGAGGTGAAAACACAATGTCAGAGTTGTTCTTGTTTCAAATTTGCTAAACTTGCATTAATTTGATTATATCACAAACTTGTAAGCTGCTCTGCTTTCTGTAGATTAAAATGCATACCTAGAACTGTCTCATGTTTCAACCATCATCTTGGTTCTTGGATGTTTTGGGTCCCAACTGGTCCAATGCATAACAATGATACTCTAGATCTTCTAGCAAGACTCGTCCTATCAAATCTTTCTTGTAGCAAATACTTATCAATCTCCGTTTTTTTTTCACTTCTAGGTTGTCCATATATAAGAGACATCGACAGCTTATGCACAAAAATCTCGTAAAAGATTATTCATTACATGCTCAAGTTCCCCACAGCCAGACAACTCCCACTGAGGCTTGGCTATCTAGGAGTATCTGGTGCAGACAAGTGTAGATAGGAAATGAAGGGTGGGCAATCTAGTAGGTTTTGGGGACGGCATTCTTCTTTTACTGTGGCTGCTCTTTTTCTCACCACCATATTTTTTTGGTCTTGGGAGAATAATCCACTCCTCACTGGTCTCTTATCAGCTCAAGAGCAATTCTTAATGCATACCTCAGGTAAATTACACATGTCTTGGTCTTTTGCTTTTGCTGTCTAATACCCTGAATGATAAAACAAACTAATCCATGTCACCATGAGCTTGATATTGAACTCTAGAGAGAGGTGGTCCTTAACCTGATTGTCAGAGTAGGACAAAAATGGTTTTGAGTTATAAGATATGATCACTCGTGACATGAAAACATATTTTTGTTGGGCAGGGGGTGAAGAATTTAGATCTAAAAAGTTATATTTTCACTCATTTCTCGATCCTAGAGAGACATTAGTCTGTAATTGTGTAGTTAGTAGTACTGGTACTACATTGGCGTTTGCTGTCATATAATGTACTCCCTCAATCCCAATAGCAAGGTTTCACTTGCTTTGGGCACGGTTATACGAACAAGAGTAAAAAGATAAAAAGTGGTAGGTCCTACAACTTTTGAAGAGTTAATTGTTTTCATTTTTGGAATGGGACTATGCTAATGGTACATACAAAAAAGGAAAGAGGGACCTTGCTATTGGGTCATAGGGAGTATAATATAAGAAACAAAATGATTGAATAATGACATTATACTGACATATTGGGAACAAATTATATTGGAGGAGAGATGATATAAATGTCCTTTCTTGGCCAAATTATTTGTTTGATGGATAACTGATGGTATTGTTGATCACTAACTTTTTCCAGTGCAACTGTTTCCAAACGTCTTTTATTTAAAAATAATATATACATGCGTTTCGAATTCGACCTTGATTGTCTTGGCATTCTTCTATTACGAAGGACAAAATTGGCTTACTAGTAAGCTCATGATCTTGGTTCAGCATTCAAAGCTCCAAAGATTAACACTTTTTCTCATATTTTGTTAATCTCAAACTCCATATTACAAATGTTTTTTCATTATATACTATGGTTACACTCTTTAAATCTGTTGTCTCATGCAGAGTTTACAGCGGATTATCTTTCTGATCCTTCAGGGTTAACAAATCCCTTGGAGCTAGAGGATAATTCTGTCTCGCAACTTCACGAAGGTACAGAAGATGATAATACAGTAAAACCAGATGAAAGTGATATGGAGCAGATGAACAAGCCATTCTATGAGGGGAAAGATCAGAACAGTGTTTCAGTCTCCTCTCTAAATAAGCAAGGTATCCTGCAGTACTATTCATCTGAATCTCAGCAGCCTTCAAAATCTATGCCTTGTCAATCCTGGGTGATCTTGTAAAGGATTACAGTGTGCACATACTTACTTTTTAATCGAAATTTTGGTCCAACCAAATTATCAATTGCTGATAGTGGAGAATGCCAATATATCTCTAACTATGAATATTGGTAACGAACGTAAAACTATTGTATAGTGCTCTATGCTAAGGAAATAAAGTCACTTAGAATATCGAGCGACGGCTTAAATTTTCCCATTTTTATGGCTAGGTTGCTGAAAATTAAGGAGCATTCTCTTACCACTTGAACTGCACCTTAAGTTCCTTACTATAATTTTAGTTGACAGTTCCTAAGTTAGAAATTTCATTTGCTTGAAGAAGGTCATATGTTTTATTAACTGAAGCGTTATCTAGGTCAATGACCTGTGTAAATATGGAACTGTAATTGATCATGGCACATCCTGAGGTGATTAGTATGGAAATAAAGTTTATATATTGATTTTGTCTCTATATTATGGAAGAATTTTATTTCTTATCTGATTCTAAAGATGGGGTTTCTTAGTGTTTCCTACGATCCATTTATAGAAAATTTTGGAACAAAGGTTGCGGTATCATTAATAAAAACATAATAAGACTCAGAATGGAAACAAGCTCCTCTCATTTCATTGTTTTTTCTTCAGTGTGTGGATGTCAACATGCATAGAACTTGTGAATTGACAATTTTATTTCAGTCGTTTCTTCATCTACTTGTAGATTTTGTTTAGCTATTGCATTAACTTTCATTGTTTTTTGGTTTCTTTACATCTTTATATTAATCAGTTTCTGTAAAAGACTCGTCCGGGTATATAGTTATAATATGTTTTTAAATGTTTTACAGCTTGTAATTATGGTAAAGGAAGTTGGGTTGCTGACAACCGAAGACCACTGTATTCAGGGCTTGGGTGCAAGCAGTGGTTATCTGATATGTGGGCTTGTAGACTGACCCAACGCGAAGATTTTTCATATGAAGGTTATCGTTGGCAGCCAAACGATTGTGAAATGCCTGAGTTTCAGGGTATTGAGTTTTTAAGAAGGTGTGCATCTTCTTTGAGCCATTTCGACCCTCTACTCTTTGCAAGATTATTGCTTCATAGACTAGCAAGGACAAATTTTCTTTTTTCCTGCTAGTCACTCGGTTGGAGAGCTACAATCAAGTACTTTGTCGATGTCTTTCATTACTTCTAATATGCTCATCTTGCAACTTAATCCAAGTTGTGAATTATTAATTGCGTCCTCAGACATGAATAACCCAACTTGCACGAGCTTCCTTTATTTTTCACCCACCTCTTCTATGATTGCTAATAAAAATGTACTATTATTACTCAACAATTCAGAAGAGTAGAAGGGTCATCATTTTTCGGGTTTCCCTTGCGGATTATAACTGTAATTGCAAAATTACCACAATGTTTTCTGTTCCAGTTTTCTTAAATTTCCGCACTTAACTTTTGATACTTCAGAATGCAGGACAAGACTATTGCATTTATAGGAGATTCCTTAGGCAGACAGCAATTCCAATCTCTTATGTGCATGGCCTCTAATGGTGAGGAGAAGCCAGAAGTTGAAAGCGTGGAATGGAAATTCGGCCTCACCAAACCAAAAGGAGCCATCCGACCTGATGGATGGGCATACCGGTTTCCCACCACCAATACTACCATTCTATATTACTGGTCAGCAAGTCTTTGTGGCATAGAACCGATAAACATCACTGACCCGACCACTGAATATGCCATGCATTTGGACCGCCCACCAGCTTTTGTGGAACAAAATCTCCACCAATTTGATGTCGTGATTCTCAACACAGGTCACCATTGGAACAGAGGGAAGCTCAGGGCAAACCGGTGGGTGATGTACGCTGAAGGAAAGCCGGTCATTAACAGAAAGCTAGCCGAGATGGGAAATGCTAAAAACTACACACTATACAGCATTGCTAGATGGTTCGACTCACAGATTCTTTTATATCCACACCTCAAGGTATTTCTCCGAACAATTTCACCTAGACATTTTGCCAATGGAGAGTGGAACACTGGGGGTAGCTGCAATAACCTCTCCCCCTTATTAAAGGGGAGTGAAGTTTTTCAGAATCAATCAAGTGACCCTGTCGTTGAAGGCGCTGTCAGGGGGACTAGGGTCAAGATTTTGGATATAACTGCTCTTTCCGAACTGAGAGATGAAGCTCACATTTCACACTACAGCAGGAAAGCATCGGAAGGTATAAACGATTGTTTACACTGGTGCCTTCCTGGCATCCCCGACACATGGAACGAGCTGCTCTACGCCCAACTGTAGTAGTATATGTGAGAAAAAGGCGTCCACTGGAGAAGACAGATGATACTGGAGTTACTGCTATCGGGCTCTCTGAGAAAGTATCGGTGGAAGTCCGTTGTACTAATATCTAGTCAAAGAAAATGAGAAAGCTGCCGGAGTTAACAACATCGGCAAGGGACAAGGGTGCTCACTTGCATGATAGTAGACTACATTGGTTTTTTGAGCTGTAGTGGACTACATTGTTTATTTTTCTTTCTTTTTATTTTGGTGAATATTGATTTATAATGGGTAAATAGTATAGTTTCTAGAGTAGGAAATAATAGAGTTCATTTTTTTACACCCTTTCATGTTCGATGCCTTTAAGGACTTCTGGGACAGAAATGTAAGAAAAAGAATTGTCGTGTAATTTTATGGCGTTGTGGGATTACAGGTTGATGTAAATGGATTTTACCAATTCAGTTTTGTTAGTGGTTTAACATTTACCTACTAAGATTAACGCCCTATCTTTCTCAATTAAATTCGGTTAAAGATTTCTGAAAATCAAACATAATAACTTCAACTTTGATGATTATAATGTGGCTTCACATTCGTATTTAATCCCTTTCATAATACTCGTGTCGTGCTTAGAATCTGAGATGCCTTAAAAATAGGAAAGCAAATGAAATGAGACGATGTTTCGGCAAAGAACACGAAGGTGAGTTTGGATTGCCAAATTAAATAAGAGATGTTATGCGACGCCAATTCATTTGACTTGCTATGAAGATCTTTACTCAGTTCAAACTTTATTAATGTATTTACACGTGCGATATATTATACTCCCTCCGTCCCGTTGAACTTGACCTAGTTCTTTTCGTCACGAGAATTAAAAAAAGAAGATTAAATATAAAGGTGTAGTTTGTGTTTGTGCGGTTGGTATAAAATATTTTATTATTGATAGTAAAGTAAAGATAGCGCTTTATTACTATTTTTATAAAGAGTGTTTCTATTGTAGCTTATAGTATATTTTATTGTTGATAATAAAATAATCTTTGCTAAAAAATGAAACATACTAGTTGAGTAAGACCTCTAAATAAAAATTACACTAAGTTAAACGGGATAAAAGAGATATATTATGCAAGAGCAAGAGCAAGAGCAAAGTAGCGACTACTAGTACATATTTTCAATCCATCCATTATGATATTAAAAAAAAAAGGTCATATATTTTAGGATGACAAAATTAATATTAAAAGATACTAGTACTACAAATAATAACATTAGATTTATTCATGAATTATGAATTTATGATAATAACTAGAACTCTTTTTTTTTACAAAAGTAGTAGAGTAAAAACTGATTTGAACATTTTGTGATAGCTGCTGCTTCTGTGTCATGATCAATTCAAATAAACTCAAGCCATATTGACAATTGAGCTTCAAAGTCGGAAAGAAAAAAGTTTAACAGAAAAAAAATGACTTCGCAAGAAATGCATCCAATATTTGGGAGAGTGGTGGCGGAGTGGTCAGCGCCGCCGCGGCAAACCACGTCGCCGGCATCGTTTCTGTATTACGTGCGCACTAGTGGAAACGACGGCTGTGCTCTCCGAGTCATCGCCACCGATTTTCAATCCAATACATTTCAGACCATTAGGTCTCGCCAACAGCTCGAAGACTTGGTGCGTTCACCTTTTCAACCTCTCCTGTTGTTTTCCCTTTTCAGTTTAATATTCGGTTTTCTGTTACATTTCGTGGTTTTATTCCTGTTACTCATCAAGCGATCCACTGTATGGCAGGCTAACTTAGGTAGTTGAATGAAAGATTTTCGTATACAGAAGTTCTGCTTTTGATTGCTTTGCCATTCACCTAGTAATGGTGATGATTGTTGCCTGAAACGATAAAAACATTATGAAATGCTGTAGTTGACGTTATATCTATGAATTTAGTTTCAACTAAAAAAATTCCAAGGCTCGTTGGTAACTCCACAGGAACTTAACTTGTATAATCTGCATTATGCCTATTCTTACCTCAAATGGAATACTATGTTATTTCTTAAGCTACGGGACATGCCCGGTCTATCACGTCGGCACATATGCCTAATCATTGGGGATGTATAGGAGACGGGTTGATGTACAAGTTAATTGTTCATAGTAGTTATTTTGGTTGTTAAGTTTAAGAAGCAAAATATCAATTCCTGGTCTACTGGCAGATGTAATAAGAACAACTTTTGAGCTTGTATAGTAAAATTTGATTGATGCCTTGTCACAGTGCTGCATACTTTCTTCAACATTGATATAAGTGATCATTTTGTTTTCTTGTTCTTCATATACGTAGAGGGATGATACTGGGATTGGTGGCTCGTGGTCTGAGTTTGTTGACTATGTCACAACTTCCCTTAAATCGGGAGATGTAAAGCTTATCATGGATGGCGTGTCAGAATTGGGAGGTAACTCAATACTTCTGATCTTGTTTACACAGTCATCATAGTGAAGGGTTTCAATTTGTTGAAAACAGAAATCAGTTCGAAACTTGAGGATCAGTTTCTCATAAATTGAAGAAAATATTTCTGTTTTTACTATTGATTTAACTTGTTTGATCAGTTTTAAGGCCCCCGGAACCAGAAAATGGTATTGAATTTGAATTGTTTGATCAGTTTTAAGGCCCCCGGAACCAGAAAATGGAATTGAAATTTGAATTGTTTGATCTATTTTATTAAAAGGACATCTCTTTTTGTAACGCAGAAGATACTAGAAACAAGAAAATTATATAAACATGCTCTTTTCCAAATCTATTAACTATATTGCTTCTTTGCATGTATAATAGCAGCGTATTTTCAACCTATATATTACACATAGAAAGCACACACACTCTAAAATTTGAAAAATGAAGAAGAAAAGCTGGAGAAAGAAGACTGAGAAAAAAAAACATGCATTTTGTCTTCAGACCTTTTCTTTCTGGAGGAAAAAGGAATTTTGATGATTAATCTTGTAAGGAGGAGACTCTTATCTCTCTCTCTTAATTTCTTTTACATTGATGAGCTGTCATAGAATCTCTCTGATTTGTGAAGCTGAAATGCTAACAAAACAGAATCACAGTTCTGATCATCAAGAATAGTTCAGTTCCAATTCTTCTTTGTCTAATCATAATATTTTATTCTCAGTGTATTTTCCAACTTATCCAACTCATTTCTCGATGTTGTTTCCTATTTATAATATCATTAGTTTCCTCGAGTAATGTGGGCTATATTTAAAACTTTGTCAGTTTGGAAGGACGATAACTTCTGATATATATATATATATATATATATATATATATATATATATATATATATATATATATAACACAGTTTATGGTTTTATGTATCTTAACTTCTTATGATACATACATAAAGTTATACCTAATGTCGTTTGTGATTTTAGGTGCTTGTCAGGCAAAATTAATTTCCCAAAAAGCAAAAGGAATGCCTCGGATCTTGTTTGCCCTCGATAAGCTTGTCAATGGTGCTGCTGGTGAGGCGATGACCAATCTTTCCCTGGAACTATACAATGAATTCAAGGACGTTCAGAGTTCACTAGCAGAAGGTCTTGTATTGACTAAACTGCATATAAGCATTCCTCATCCCAATTACTGAGTAGATTCCATCCAAAAAATCATTCCTCCAATTAATACCTCTTTGAAGATGGTTAGGTTGTTCTTTAGTTGAGGATTAGCTCACTGCTTACTTGTTTAGAGAGTCTTTTTTGTTTTATTAGTTTTGTGTTTCTCTTATACTCTACATATCAAGAAAGAAACTTTACTGATTTCCTCTAATCAATGTTTGTATATCTTGTGGATTGTTATTTGTTTTTCCTAAGTTCACGAACCTCAGATTGTTTTCTTTTCATATGCCAAATGACCTATTGAAATATTTCATCTTTTTATGCTAAATCTCATTCCAAGCTCTTACCACCATCCCACTGATTAACAAAAGCAAAATGTGCTATACATATATGTTCAACAATATTGGTAGCAGATACTAGTTTAGGAAAGTAGTGAACAAACTAAACAAAAAGTACAGTTGAAGCTAGATTATAGTATCTTGTGGTGTATGGTTCTTGATTTTACTATTTTTAGATACTTACTACCAAACAAGAAAAGCTTACTTTTTGGCTGACTTGTTTTCAGTTTATGTGTTGCCAAGTTGTACTACTAGCACTAGATCCCTAATTATGTTTGGTTCTATTATGTCTTATGATTAAGTGGGCAGATCAATGAGAGTTGTATTTGTTGTTCTGCTTGAGGATAAGGTTATAAATGACTGCTTAAGAAATAGTGGCTCAACCAACTCATTACACGGGCACTTCTGGTGGGGTGTTTCCATTGTAATAATAAATGCAAACTCTGATCATTCACTTATGCTTCTAATATAGTTCTGTGTGATAGGTAATGATTATGTAGTGTTGTCATTTATATCATGGACTTTATGTTATATGTTTGGTGACATATGGGTACCTTCTGTAATTATATTGAATTTATTTATTATTATCATTTTTTTTAAATGCTAAAAAGTTCTCCATGTTTTTGTGCTTCAGAGAAAGAGAGCAAATATAAGTTGCAAAAATCTCTAGCTACTGAACAGGTACATTTTTTTTAATAATTGTTTTATTTTATCTTTTGTTAAATGCTTATTTGATATGGATGTCGGAGTATTTAGTTTTCTTACAACTTCTGGCGTGAACCAACTAGACATGTTTGCACTTGTCAAGGTTGTGTAGTTAGGCTTATCATGCACTGGAACTTTGAGATTGAAAATTTTTCTGGTTTCTTTCAGAATCTTTTAGTTATATGCATTTGAAACTGACTCAGAGTTTCTTCTGGCTATTTCTATTTTCTAGCTTATACTCTAGCTATAGTTAATTTTCGCCTTTTGTAACATGAGTAGTAATAATTGCTTTTGTGGTATTTGACTTGTGTATTACTTGGCATTGGGGCATAATTGTCAAATCAAGAGTCATATTAGTTTGTTTAGACTTTAGAATCAAGCTCTCCAACCAATTGTGGTTATGCAACTAGCTCCATGGGGTAGCTAAGTTGGTGACCTCTGCTAATGAACAAATGCTTCCTCTTTTGGTGCTGGGAAAACTTCTTTGAACAAAGCTTGTAAATTTTGTAACCCATTAATTGCTAAGAGTATGTTACGTCAGCAATCTACTTATATGCTGATTGAACAGAAAGCAGTTTTAACCTACACTAAGATCACGCTGCTGTATTTTTTTTAATAGATTAACGTATCCTCTTTACTTTCTTAATGTTTTGCTCCTACATATATGTGTATTGTTGTGTATCAGCCAATATGTATTTATATGAAATTGAATCCACTTCTATCTCTTGTCACATCTCTTGCCTTTTGATTTTCTAAAGATATTTACTCCACACGTCTCAGGAGAAGAACGTTGATCTCCTGAAGCAATTAAACATGACATTTTATTCAGGAAAGCACAAGTCACTGAAGATAAATGACAGAAAAGAACCAGATTCTACATCTGTTATGGTTTCAC
This sequence comes from Schizonepeta tenuifolia, assembly GCA_029490685.1. Lineage (NCBI taxonomy): Eukaryota > Viridiplantae > Streptophyta > Magnoliopsida > Lamiales > Lamiaceae > Schizonepeta > Schizonepeta tenuifolia. Next base: position 58,338,390 of record CM055958.1, read on the forward strand.
AAGAATCGCCGGGTATCAGTTTTGTAGAACGAAAGTTCATAGGCCTTCCTTTTTCCTTTATTTTATTTTTTCCTTTTTTTCAACTCTCTGTGCAAAAGCCAGTGTCCTTCACCATCCACAATCAGGCATGCATAGATAACTTCTATCTATCTATACTTATATAAAAAGAGCTTTGTTTTACAAAATTTGAATCGCCTAAAATATCCTTATTATAAAACAAAATTAAAGACAATAACATAATATAATAACATTAATATAATACTATATTATTAATTACAAGAAATACAAATTTACCTTATTGATGATTTATTATTTACCTTATACTCCCTCCATCCCATTCATAATGCAACGTTTCTTTTCGGCACGGGTATTAAGAAAAAGAGTATTAAGAGTAAAGATGATGATTAGTGTATTAATAAAATGATATAAAATGTTTTTAAAGTAAATAAAGTGTTGTTGATGTGATATAAAGTAGTTTTAAAGTGAAGAAAGTGTAACTGATGTGATATAAAGTGGTTTTAAAGTGAATAAAGTAGATAATATGATTTTCTAATTATTTCTATAAAAGAAAACGTTGCAAGATGAATGGGACACCCCAAAAAGGAATATATTGCATTATGAATGGGACAGAGGGAGTATATAATTTAAAAGAAATATATTTGTTTATTGAAAATCAAATTTACCTTATTAATAGTTAAATGATATAACTATCTTGTAGTTTACCTTATCAATATTTGATACCAAAATATGGTTAAAAGTTCATATGTGAATTCCCTCAAAAAAGTTCATATGTACGTGGTTCACGTTATTTTGCTTTCTTTTCTCTCTTTATTTTTGCAACTCAAAGCTGCTTTCTGTTTCAAGAGATTCCTCTTAACAATTTTACATATTTTTTTGATTCAACCATTCATGTTTAACTTATTTAATCTTTCTGAGGTATTTTTTATTCTTGTGACCCGCACTAATTACCAGATATACAACATATTCTCAAAACGTATATTACATATTCGTGATGAACTATATCAAAGTTATTTCCATATGCATATACTTGTGCATTATATTTATCTTTTTTTTTTTTTTTTTTTTTCGTTAAGAAATACTATCATTGTCCTTTATTATTACTCTTTAATATGAGTAAGAGTTAGAGAATTCTATGTTCTTTTTATTTTCGGCAGAAGCAACAAGAAGTTAGTTTTTTAATGCAAAGAGAGTAGCGACACATGTTGATAAAGGAGTTCAATTTTTTTTATAGTACATATTATTCTACAAGATTACATTCGACAAAAAAGTCACCAAATTTGTTAACGTGGTTTTATTATGCAAAGAGAACAATAAATTGGTCAAGTTCCATTTGATAACCTTTTCACTTTTGGAGTTTCGGATGAACGGTCATCCAAAATTTGATTTTTAATGAGTTGAGTTTTGAAAGGAAAAAAAAGTGAAAATCTATTGGATTTGTTTTATGACTCTAGGAAAATCAACATGACATTTAGTGTATGACGATGGACGATTTATTTATGTCTATAGATTATGGAGATGACTACAATTTTTCCTTTTTGTTCAATGTTATTAGAAGTTGACAATTTATGATTATGTGTTCATCATATTTTTATTGTTTTACATGACTAGATAATTCTAAAGTTTCTTATCAGCATAAATTGTAACAACATAATTGTGTGAGTACCATAAATTGGTAACAAGTATTTTGATAAATATATGGATAGAATTTAATTTGCTCTACGTTCTTCTTTCATTTTGATATAAGGATATACTTTGTGTTCTATCTTGTGTCATAGTTTATGCACTAGCTAGAATGACAGAAAGAATCATTCAATTAAAATGTAAATAATAGTTACTTTATTATATTTGGACATACATAGAACTTTATCACTTGCACTACTTCTATAATTCTTGGAAGGTACAATAAAATCTTTTTGTTCTTTATTTTCTTTTCCAATAGAATATAAAAATTTGAAAAATTTGAAAAATTCAATAAAAATAAACTAAATATAAATTAACTCGTCAATATTTGTTTAGTAGAATCATTTTTTTTACCGTGCGAGTGCACATTACTTATACTAGTTGCATAAAAAGTTCCTACTGGCATTATGTATAATCTTTAGCTATTTGCATTTTCTTGTTTCTTAAGCTTGGAAAAAGGTTCCTAATACTTTGGTAATATAATCTGGTTGCTATTAGTAACTCGTTAATTTATAATATTTAGCTGTTGGCATGTATATACATTTTTTTGCTAGGGCCGACTATAGGACCGATATCTCTTTAGAGTAATTTGTGCTTTCTTATGTCTATTATCTTGGACTTGCAATTGTTACTTAACATTTATGCTTGAATTTGTAGGCAAGCAAACTGCTTATGACCCAAACTCGAGAAAAGGAAGTACTCGTGTTGTACCAGCATACCGCAGGTTAAGATGTGTTTCCAGATTGTTTGATGAATTGTGTAGAATCTAGTTTAATGAGCAGAATCTCCTTTGGCAGGTCTAAAGTAAGAGGAGCTATTTTAGATGACAATGAAGACGATGCATAGAAATATTTCAAAGGATCCCAACTGAATGTCGTTGTGCTGTTATGAAAAATTACTGGCATATATCATGTTCATTATACACTGATAGTCGTAGGTTTCAACTGACTCCTAGTTATTATTGAATTTATGGCTCAGGCAGCATCTTCTCATTCGAATTTTGTTCTTGTAACACTGTCCTGTTTTTCTTTCTTTCTTTTTTTCTTTCATTTGTTATGACAGAAATGAAATTTGAACAATCTGGAAATTCTTGAGTTGATTTGTCTGAAAAAAGTATTTAGAATCTTGCTTAAACCTCAAACTAGGGTGAAAATATGGTCGGTTAGTTTGCTCTCTACTGTAGCGGTGGCTTTATTATTTAGCAGCAGTGCCCGTCTGCTTGCAACCTACTTACTGGTACAATATTTGTGACCTCAAATAAAGATGGCTTTCAGTACGTTTGTGGAAACATTCCAGCTAGAACTTGAGATTCGAGTTGTGCAGTGTTTCATATGTGCTCCTTGCTCTGCTGCTTGATTTACACCATCACTTTTGCAATTGTGTGCGGATTTGCTCAGAAGAGGCACCCTCTCTGTCCTCTTGATTTGTGTTTCTTTTCGCTGAAAGACATCGACAAGGTATTTAACTGTGTATCATGTTGGAGTTGAAATAAGTTGAAGAGGCTATCAACTGCTTACCACTAAGGGGTTTGTTAATTTATACTTTAGTGACAGCAAGATTATCATTTATGTACAGATTTGATACTATCGTTCCTATTCTGCTGCAACTTCATTTATATTCTTTGAACAAGGTTCGGTTTTGTTGATTTTGTAACCAAGCCAAAGATGATTGTGCAGTGACCAACCTTTGAGATTCTTTACATTTTCTTTGATGTATTTCTTTTTGAATAATTTGGAAAAGTGCGTGACAGAATATGATGAGTTTTACTGCTACGAGCAATGATTAGGGAAAGAAAGGATATATACCTGGTTGGGTTAGTGATGAGATTTGTATTCTTGTGGTTATCTCTTAATCTCATAGCTACAAGTATAATCTTCCACCACTGTTTATTTGCTTGTATTTCAGGTCCCACTGAAACGGCCTTCTTCTTCTTCTTCTTCTTCTTCTTCTTCTTCTTCTTCTTCGTCGTCGTCGTCGTCTTCTTCGTCTTCTTCTTCTTCTTCTTCTTGGAAGTAAGAGATAAAGGTAAGAACATCTTTAGTAGGAACACTTGGCTCTCCATGCTCTCACTCCTGCATATTTGTTTTGTGTTGTTGCGTTTAGGGATTCTATTTTCCCTTATATGCTTCTCTCCTTCTTCTTCTTCTTCTTCTTCTTCTTCTTCTTCTTCTTCTTCTTCTTCTTCCTTCTCCTGGACGTCTTGCTTATTGACTATATCTTTCAGTGTGAGTTCATGCGAAGATTCGGGCATGTCCTTGATCATCTCCATGAGCTCCCTTCTACCATCAAGGATAGCCCTTAACCTTGATGTTGGAGACAGACAGCTGTACTGGTGGTTCTGTGGTAGCAAAGTGGAGGTTTCTGGCTTCAACTCAACCCGTCCTTTTCTCCACAGCGTAGGAGACGACGGTCCGAGTTCGGATTCAAACCACTCCTCCTCACACCTGCCACGACTAACTGGTAACCTTTCTTCCCAAAACATGAAATCGTCGGATCTTCCCATCACTGCAAATGACAGTAATTTCTGCTCTCATCAACTGTGCGTGGATTTCTCTTTCTTCTTTTCTTTCCTTGATGGAAGAATGAAGGGTGATTGCAGGAAATGGTAGGAGAAGAGTGGAGGGAGTGATTGAGTGGTTGGTTCTTTAACTAAACATAATTGGAGGTAGTATATACTGTGATACAGAAATTAATGAAGTACTAGCAGTTTTCTACAGTGTTATTCAAAGTCTTTGCCGTCTACATAGGGACGCTAGAAAATGCTTTTCAAGTTTCTTCCGTTTGTGCTATTAATTAATACCCAATTTGAATTTTCAAAAATTTCAACCGAAATCCTTATTTTTCAGTACTGTTACACTAAATTTGTCCATGTTGTATCTTGTTTTGAAGTCTGTATATTAGAACAAAAATAAAGAAGTACAAAAGCTTGGTCAAATAAGATAAATATTGTACAACGTTTCACTGAATTAAGGTGAGAATTGAAATTCGCCTTTTGTAAACTTTTATATTGGCCTATAATTTGAGCAGGAATCGCTTTGTAAATATGATTCCCTTTGATTTTCTTCGTATCTATTAAGACTATTATTACTAGGATAAGTATAATTCTACTATCGCAATTGTTTTTCAAATAAATTATTGCTTGGTGAATGGCATTAGCCAATAGCCATTAAAGTACGTTTAAAATTAACAATAAAATCCATACACTCAATAAAACAAATAAGGACAAAGGTCGTTTGACCTTCGAGAAATTTTTTAAAAAAAACCAACAAAATGACTCTAAACATGATTTATGAGCACTCGATTTTCTTTGTGTTGTTTATTGATCTTAAAATCTACGAGTCCCCTACCTCACGTTTATAGACTGACTATGCAAACTACCACCTTGTATGCGTGTCTTGTTTTCTTTTCCTTTTGAAATGTCAATGAGATTTGAATTTTTTTTTTCCTATAGGAAATGCGTGAAAGATCCGAGTGTACAATATCTGGAAGCTAGTCTATAGAGAGAAACCCGTCTTCCAAATCATTAAACTTTTGAGTTTTTACTACAAACTTAGCAAGACTATGTGCCGCCTTGTTTGCTTCACGTCGAGCATGAGAGATATCTACCACCATATTTTATTTAGCACTTGCAAATACCTCATATCAATCATCACTCGACACACGCAAACCATTTATGTGAATCCTCAACAATGTGTACAACTAACATTGAATCGGTAAAAATGTGAATAGGGCCAATATTCTCTTCCAAGCATAATTACAGTTTAAGCCGTAAATCAAATTGGATCTAGCTGTATTTCTGCATTTTGATTTATGCTTTAAAATACAGTTTGGTTAATGTTTTTAACAAATTATGCTCTATGGTTTAGATTTAGGTTTTGGTTCGGTTTCTCAAAACAATGTAACCAAACAAAATTAAACTATAACATAATTATAGCAAATTCTTAATTTATTATTATTTATATTGTATAAAAGTGTAAAGTTTAGAACATTTGATAAAAACAAGTTCAAAAATAAAACTTTATGCATATGCTATATATTTTGTATAAATATTAAACTCTCTTTAGAATTAAAAAGAAGTAAGCTAATATGCTACTGTAATAAAAGGACGAAAACGCAAGGGGGTGGCTGCCATACTTGCATTCTATTTTCAGCAGCGACATCAACCTTTGTCGTCTCGTCTTTATGGATTGGTGCTGATCATTTGCATCCAGCTTTTATTTGCCAAGCTCAAAACCTCTTTCCAATCGAACTGTTGTTGTTCCATATAAAATTTGTTTCTGCCTTAGCAAACACACCAAGCTATATAAGCTACAAGTGCAAACATCTCATTTGGCTTATTTTCAAGGAGAGCGAAAATAAATTGTTTGAAGGTGAAGCCAGCAAAGTAAGACACATGAATTCGCAATGGGCCATACTTCCATCACCGCGGGACATCTAAGCAGGAGATGATCGATTGATTCACCTTCAAGCCATAATATAATTCTTCTTCGGTGAAGATTTTCTTTTGTGGGAAGGCAATTGATACAAGCTCGCCACAAAAAGTGCTAGCTTAGTTCTCGGAATCACTGCAGTATGCCATAGATTCTTCCAACCAGACTCTGGTCAACTAGTAGAAGCAATTTTACGATGCTCATGAGTAAATAATTGTGAAAATCCCTTTTTGGAGATGTCAAGGATGACATCTTGGAGGTTGCTAGTAGAGTGCAGGTTCTAAGTTTCATTCATTCCAAGAATTTAGCTAGGGGTCCAAGCTTTATTGGGGGCTTGTAACATTCCAGTCGTAAACGGCCAAGCGCCGCCGCCTCTCCCATCACCGTTGGCAGCACAACCCCTCCCAACATCAGCTGTTAGCACATAGGGTCATTGAGAAATAATCCTAGACATATACTGTTGTTCAAAAACGCACACAATAGTGGTATATAACTTGAGATATTTTCATAATTATCTAAGAGAATATCTATGGATCGAATTGCTTGCATATATATTTGCACCAACTCTATATATTCCTAAACGTCCTTGAAAATATCTAATACTCTGACATGAGAGTATAACTAGTAGCACAACCACAACTTAAATTTGGGAATCAATATTGGACTTATAATCAGTGTGATATTGTATCAATTTCTTAAGTTTCTTTAATTAAGGTAAGAAAAAAGATTGTCAAAGATTAACATTTATTTCAATATGTATTATTAATGAGCAAATGCGATCTTCTATTGCTCGTGACATCTTCGATTGTCTTTACTGGATGACTGACATGTGACAATTTGTAAATTTAAATATGGGGGACTAGGGTATATAAATATCTCAAAATCCACACGTGTCATTAATCTAATGGATGCAATAGAGGATGTTACACCATTAGGGAATGATCCTCCCACTTATTCTGAAAAAAAATGTTTTGAATTTCTAGGACGTTCAAGACTTAATTTTCTAGCAAGTACCTTGGCATTTAAAAAAAAAAAAAATCCTTTGATTTTGTGTAGCGGCATTAATGTAGATATATAGCACGATCAAGTGATGAAACTAAGATCTCAAGTTATGTATGTAGGGAGTAATATTTTACAGTTGTGGGCTTGCATAGAACGAAAGCCACAATTTTTCTGAGTTCCCTGCCTACCAATTTCATCATGTTCATGTCAAACTGGTTAGACATAAACAAAATAATCATTAGCACAAATTGAAGAAACATAATTCATAATTCATAATAAAAAAATAAAAATCAGTGAATCAGTTTTCACTGCGACACTTAAATAAGGAAAGGATGACAATATGAGTGAATTGGGGGGAGTAGTTATAAATGACAATAAACCAGATACGCATTCATTAAGTATTTTTCAAGTCTAAATTTGTTTATAATTTTTCTACATGTTCTCTTCCTACTCTCGATTAAAATAGTGACTTTATCGAATATTCGCGTAGCAAACTTGTTGGGTAATACTCGATAAAAATATGAACACCTTCAAAGTTAATATTAAATAAAATTGGTAAAAAAAATTCTTCTTTTTATATCTATTTGAATCATCTCATTGGTTTATGCTAAATTGATATCCCTAATCTTAGCCAAAAGGCCGAGAAAAATATATTTACATTTTCAATTTTTTTTTCATTTTTTTAACTATCTATTTATATACATTCAATGTGATATGAGTAGTATTTTCTAGCAGGCGCTAAACGAAGATTTTAGAAAAATATGAATGAGAGATAAAGAGAATTTAATATAGATATGTTGATCAAATATACTAATTTTATATAGTTTTCATAGGGATTTTCTATTACAAATTTTCTATTGGCCTCTTAAGTAGGGGTGTACTCGAAATCGAGCCGAGCCGAATACTATCGTGCTCAAGTTCGGCTTGTTTATAATCGAGTCGAATCTCGAGCTTAGTTTATCGAATATTTCGAGGCTCGCGAACTTAATCGAGCTCAAACGAACTTTCTAAATTTAGCTTTATATTTTAATTATCTATTATTTAATTTAAAATTAATCATTTTATTTGCAATTATGACAAATAAAGTTAGTTAAATATTAATACAATTAGTATTGATTAGAGTATAAAAATATAAGACACGACTAGATAATAATTTATATTTTCAATCTTAATCACTAAACGAGCTTGTTCGCGAGCTTACGAGCCGAATACCGTCATGCTCAAGCTCGGATCGTTTAGCAAACGAGCTTCTCTAAACGAACTTGAACGAACTTTTACCGAGTCGAGTTCCGAATAGATTACGAATAGTTTGACTCGTTTACATCCCTACTCTTAAGTGCAAATTTGCATTTTTTTGTTACTTTAAATTTAAATATTGGCGCTACTTATAGAATATAACTATTTAACATATAATTAAGAATGAAAATGGTTATATAATTCGTATTAAGAATTTGAGAATATATACCTATTAAGAATTGAGATATAGTAGTATATAATATTAATATTATAAAATAATAGTAATAATAATAATAATAATAATAATAATAATAATAATAATAATAATAATAATAATAATAATAATAATAATACACAAAACTTTAAAACATTGTGAAAAATAGAGATAAAGATAGTAATAATGATATACTTGTAAGGCATCAGAAATTATTCTATGATTATAATAGGTGTGTATATGAATTAATAATGGGGTAATATATACTCTCTCCGTCCCGTTCAACATGTATTATTTTTTTTTCGGCACGAAGATTAAGAAAAAAAGGATTAAATATAAATTGTGTGTTTAGTGTAGTGAATAAAGTGATATAAAGTATTTTTGAAGTGACATAAAGTGCTATAAAGTGGTTTTGAAGTGATATAAAGTGAATAAAGTGGTTTCTTAATAATTTTTTTAAAAATAAATGAGACATGTTGAACGGGACACCCAAAAAGGAAAGTGAGACATGTTGAACGGGACAGAGGGAGTTCCGAATAGCTCACGAATAGTTTGACTCGTTTACATCCCTACTCTTAAGTGCTAATTTGCATTTTTTTGTTACTTTAAATTTAAATATTGGCGCTACTTATAGAATATAACTATTTAACATATAATTAAGAATGAAAATGGTTATATAATTCGTATTAAGAATTTGAGAATATATACCTGTTGGAAAATTTAGTAAAGTTTTGATTGATTCCAAAACCATTGACCCCAACCGAGTAGATGTTGTCATATCCTAATGTTAGTATTTAGGCTCGCTGTTTGAGCAATGTTGAGATTTTATCTTTACAGGACTCCAGCCGAAGACGGCAACATGGCTTTACTCGGACAGAACATCAGATGTAAGAAAGACAACTGAGCGTTCAAGATACAGAACATCAGATGTGAGAAAGACAACTGAGCGTTCAAGATACAGAACATCAGATGTAAGAAAGACAACTGAGCGTTCAAGACACAGAACATCAGATGTAAGAAAGACAACTGAGCGTTCAAGCCAACTGATCAGATGGAACATCAGTTGCGAGACTCCTCTTCAGACATAATGTCAGATGAAGATAGCAATCAGATAGAACATCAGCTGAAGACCACTAGGATGAAGACCAAACTTCTCAACCGACCAACCAATGTTGAAAGACAAAGGTTGAGATTTGAATTTCAAAAAAGAAGTCACGTGAAGGGTTGACGTTTTGTCATTACCTCATTTGGCCCAACACAAGGTTGTCTCAGAAGGAAAGCAGAAGTTCACAGTTGTCAAATCGGGAAAATCGGCAGAGATGAGAGACAAGCCATCGCTTTCACAGAACAGAGATCAACGGCTCCTCCAACGGCTAGTTGATTCTCTCCGCCTATAAATAGAGACATTCATTCATTCACCAAGAGAGACGAGAAGACAGACAAGTGTGAGAAAAGACTAAAGAGCGATAGAACGACGAAAAACTGCACACGAGCTAAACTGAAATTAATCTCTAAGAACATCACTAGTTGAGAGTTCATAGAGTGTTAGAATTTGTCTTGGTGTTTTCGATCTTAGTTTGAGTCTTCATTTGTTCAAGCTTAGATCTTAGCTCACTCCTTAGTTCGAGCTAGTAGTTGGAAAACCCACCCTCATACACATCCCCTAAAAAGGTTGTTAGGATCCTACTCTTCCCAAAATTGAGTAGAAAGGTTGATAAGTACCCGTAAACTTATCTGTAAGGTAGATAAGTACCCGCAAACTTATCTGAACGGTTGCAAAGCCCGCGTAAGCTTTGTAGTAGCTGTCCTAAAGAATTTGGACTGAGATGTGTGGACTCACAACTCCCCGTGGACGTAGGAGTTTTCTCCGAACCACGTAAATCCTTTGTGTGTTGTGCTTTCAATTCAGTTACTTATTGCATATCCAACTGACCAACTAACCAGCACTCAAAACTGCATCTTTACATTTTCAACTGACTTGGTTATTGACCGACCTTGCATCTGAGCGTGAGTTATTTTATACGAGTTTTTTTTTCCACCACATTCCGCACAGCACCACTCTTCCAGCTGAGTTTTCTCACTCAGTTGTGATTCTAGCTGAGTCGTCTTACTCAGTTAGGGGTGAGCATTCGGATTACGGATCGGATTTTTGCTCAATCCGATCCGAATCCGAAATCTGAATTTCTAAAAAAAATGGATCCGATCCAATCCGAACAAATCCAAACCGAAAAAATCCGAAATTCGAACGCTAAATCCAATCCGAAAATTCGAAATTCTAATGAAAAATAAATAAACAATTCAAAAATTCAAAATATATTACATTTAAAATAATAAATAATAAATTGAATAAATATATTAAATAATTCATAATTCATAATCAAAAATACTAATAATAAATTCAATAGAAATATTAAAATATTAATTATTAATAATAAAAATAATAATATATTATATGTAATTCGGATTTCGGATTTGTTCGGTTTTTTAAAGCACCGATCCGATCCGAATCCGAAATCCAAATTTTCCCAAAAGTTGAATCCGATCCGATCCGAAATCCGAAAAAACCGAACCAAATTTCATATTTCGGTTTGGTTCGGTTTGGATTTTCGGATTTCGGTTTTTTTGCTCACCCCTATACTCAGTTGTGATAATTTTTCAGGGGGTTGTTTTAAAATTCCTAACTGGTGTATTCCCCCCCCCCCATACACCAGAACTCGTATCGGGACCATCAAGTGTTATGAGAGCAGTGGTTCAAAAGACTGCTGACTCTGTTTCACGAGGTGTGAATCGAGGTGTTTTTCTTCAGTGGTCAACTGAATAGATCTTTTTCACGCTAGTGTATATCTGCTTGCATTTGTTGTCTGTTTGTTGTGTGCAGATGGATGTTAAAGACAAGATTGTTGTCATGTTCTCGGTTGTGAACTATACATCCTGGAAAACTCGGATGAAGAAGATTCTGCTGTCCAAGCATCATCGAATGCAACAAGTGATTACATATGGACCAATCACCATCATGGAAAAAGTCATTCGCACTCCTACAAATCCCAATGATGGGGATGCAACTGAGGTGATGGTAGAGAAAAAACCAGAAGATTTCACTTCTGAGGAAGCAAAAGTGAGCTAGCTGGACATCTGGGCTCAGAGCACCATCATGTCTACAGTTGGACAAGACTACCTTCCATGGATAGAAGAGTGCAACACAGCTAAGGAGATGTGGGACATTTTGGCATCTCTTAGTGAAGGGAGTGACGAAACCAAGGAGAACAAGTTCTCCCATGTTTGTCAAGATTTTGACAACTTCTGTCTAAAAGAGGATGAAACCATTGATCAGTTGGAGCTTCGGTTCATGGATATCATCCGAAGGATTCAGTCTATCCGACGAGGAAAGTATACTTTGAGAGAGATCAACCTCAAAGTATTACAAGCCCTACCAGCTGAGTGGAACACCTTCACCAACATTCATGAAAGCCGAGCTGATCTTGGAGAGATGGGAACTGACAGACTGTTCTCAATTCTGAAAGGAAACGAGTACAAGGTGAACCGACGAAGATCAACTCAGTCCTCGGTGCAGACGAGTCGACATGAGGATGTTGGTTCAGCAACAAAGACAGTAGCACTTCGAGCTGACTATTCCAAGCTGCGAACATCAAGGGCAACAAGATCTGCAGACACAGTTTCGAAGGAGCCGAGCAAAGAAGAGCTGCAATAGAGTATAGCCGCCTTGTCAAAAAAGCTAGCTGACATGGATACTCAGTTCAGAAAATACAAACGGTTCTATAAATCCAACCAAACTCGAGATAACTCAAAGTCTGTAACCAACAGTTGCTTTGAATGCGGCAAATAGGGACACTTCAAAGCTGATTGTCCAGATCTTTCGAAGAAAGACAGAGATGCGTTGAGGGCCAAACAAAATGCAAAGAACAAGGCCATGGTTGCAGAAGAAACAGCTGATGACATGGACATCTTCACCGACACCGAAGATGAGGACGAGCTGACTTCCACCAACAATGCTATCGGACAGGATCAATATCTCATGGCATTTGGAACCGACCAGGATGATGCTGAGGTACATTATAGTCCACTTAATTTAAATTCTTCTAATGCTACTAACATGCAGGAAACAGTAGATGAAGAGTTGGAACCCTCTTGGGGTGACTTCCTAGAACTCAGTGAGGAATTGCATCAGCAATCGGTTGAGTTTAAGAATCTTCAAGAACATTTTGCCAGGCTTGAAGAATCCTTAACCGAAAAGGACGATCTGATTAAAAGTCAAACCGAAGAGATTGATGATCTCAAAAGTCAACTGAATGTGGCCAACCAAACTAAGGCTCCAATCGATGAGGAGTTGAAGGAGCAGATCAAGGAGCAGCATGAACAGTTGATGAAGAAGTCAGACGCACAGACCGAGCATATAGCTGTTCTTCTCAAGGATCTACAAACTGAGAAGGACAACCTGATAAAGCTATATCAATCATCCAAAATCATCGAGAATCTCATCAGTTATCAAAGACAAATGGATGACGTGTCTGGACTCGGTTACGACATGGTCAAAGACTCTGGAATTCCACCCGCAACCTTTGTCAAAGCTGTGGATGTCACGGTTGCCAAACCAAATCTGGTTGAGTCTGCAACTCCCCAAATTAATCCAACCTCCACGTCACAACAAGCACAACCAGCTAAGGAAACTGCAGCTGAGAAAGGAAAAGGAGCTGCGGTTGGAGAACTGAAGAATCCATCGGTTGGGACAACAACCGAGGGGGAATGTTCCAGGACTCAAAAGAGGAATCAGAGACGTCGGAGATACAATCAGAACCAACCTCAAAACCGACATCTGAACCGACCTCAGAACCGACCTCTGAACCGACCTCAGAACCGACCTCAGAAGGGATGGAATCAACCAAACTAACAGGGATTCAACCATCAGAATCAACATCGGTTCCATCATCAGAACAACCAGAGGTTCCATCAGAATCAACCAATGTGGAATAGTTCCAACAGCTGGAGATATTCATGCCAGAACATGAATCAACAACAGGGCATGAACAGCTGTCGTCGACAGTCAGGAAAATGAAATCAGACTCAGCTACAAAGATTCCAAACTGGCGTCCAACCTCATAGGCAAAATCAAATAGGTCAGAAACGTCAACAAAACAGGGGGAACGCCTCTCCTTCTAAAGCCCACAATGGAAGAAATCAATCTCCTCCCAAGAATCAGAACGTCAACAACAACAACAAGCCTAAGGATGACCGAGGTGTTGTTATAGTTGATGGAGAAGGAAAGATAATCTGAAATAACAAATCTATCCGAATCTACAGGGAAAAGCGACCCACAGTTCAAGGAGGAACTGGTTCTAACCCTCCAGGACCCAACTAAAATTGGGGACCTAAGCGTGTTTCTCTGTGCAGGAGCAGGAGGAACAGCTGAGGAAGAATAAAGCATCAGATACCATGTGGGTGATGGACAGTGGATGCTCGAAACACATGACAAATTTGAGGGATTTGCTTGGAAGTTTCGTGGAGAAGGAAGGACCATCAGTTACCTTTGGTGACAACTCAAACGGTCACACTAAAGGCTACGGTACCCATGAAACCAATCATGTATCTATTTCTAATGTTTCATATGTTGATGGATTGAAGCATAACTTGCTCTCCATCAGCCAATTCTGTGATAATGGTTTCTCTGTCAAGTTTGATGCTCGGGGCTGCAGGGTTAAAAATATCAGATCAAAGCAAATCATATTATTGGGAAATCGTTCCCCAACCGGGAATTTCTACTATGCAGATTGGAATAGTAGTCCTCCTGACACCTGTCTGTTATCAAAGAGCAGTTCAGATGTGAGCTGGTTGTGGCACAAAAGGCTCAACCATCTGAATTTCAAGACAATGAACCGACTTGCGAGACAGGAACATGCAAAGGGCATTCCGAACCGTGTATTTTCAACAACACATATCTGCAGTGCATGTCAGCTGGGAAAGCTCGCTAGATCCTCCTTTCGGTTGAAAACAATTCCCTCAACCGACCGAGTATTACAGCTGATCCATATGGATCTCTTCGGGCCTGTTACTCCCAAGAGCATGAATGGTAACGAATATACACTTGTTGTGACTGATGATTTCTCTAGGTACACGTGAACCATTTTCATGCGTCACAAGTGTGAAACCCGAGATGAGCTACCCAAGCTGATGGATCGGATATCTAACCAACAAGAGATGAAAATTATTTCTATCCGATCAGACCGTGGAACCGAGTTCCTCAATGAAACCATCATTGAATACTGTGAGAAGCATGGAATTACTCATCAAACATCGGCTGCGCGTACTCCACAACAGAATGGAGTAGCCGAGCGAAGGAACCGAACGCTGAAGGATGCTGCTACATCCATGTTGACAAGCTCAACTCTGCCAAAAAGATTTTGGGCTGAGGCAATCAGCACAGCTTGCTATACCCAGAACCGGTCTCTTCTGACCAAGCGGTTGGGAAAGACACCATATGAGCTATGGAGACGCAGGAAGCCTGATATTTCATATTTTTGCGTTTTTGGTTCTAAGTGTTATATTCACAACAATGGGAAGACTCAGTTGAAAACTTTTAACGCCAAGGCTTCGAAGGGCATATTTCTCGGATATGCCGCTCGGATCAAGGCTTATAGAGTTTTTAACAATAGTTCTCGTGTTGTGGAGATAACACCTCATGTTAGTTTTGATGAATCTACTTTTGAGTGCAGGGATTAGGTTAAAGGACAACAAGCAGATCCACATGTTCCACCAGCTCTCACCAGATCGCAGGTTCTAAGGCAGAAGAATCTAGCTGAACCATTGGTATGGGCAACCGAGGATGATGATCCTTATTCCTCTGAAGATGAATGTGAGGACCCAACTCATCTCAAGGGGGAATTTCAGCTGATGTCGCTCCAACTGCATCAGCATCCGATGCCCAACCGAGCCCAGTTCAAAATATTGTCCATGTTGAGGATCCAGACTCAACAACTGATAAATCACCAGTTCTGAAGATCCCAGCATCTCCCACGACTCAGATCACGGAACCGCCACTGTTGGAAGAAGAAGGAAGACGCAACAAGAGATGGTATGAAGATCATTCCAAGGACAACATCATCGGAGATCCAGCCAAAGGTGTGCGTACTAGAAGCAGAGTTGCAAATCCGGACTCAGCTGAGAAAGATTCCAACACTTACGCCCAATATGATGAGGAGTTGACAGTTCTTGAGGAGTTCGAACAGGCAGAAGATGTTGCCATGATTTCATGTTTCGTAGTTGATGTGCCGGAACCGAAGAATGTTGTGGAAGCTCTCAACTGTGTTCATTGGACAACAGTCATGCAAGAAGAGCTGAATGAATTTCTACGCAACTGTGTATGGGAGTTGGTAGAAAGACCAAATGGTGTTAAAGTCATTGGATTAAAGTGGATTTTCAAGAACAAGAGAGACGCCATTGGATTCATCGTAAGGAACAAAGCAAGGTTGGTAGCTCAGGGATATTGCCAACAAGAAGGAATTGATTTCGAGGATTCTTCACGCCTGTTGCAAGGTTGGAAGCCATCACAATATTTCTAGCCTATGCCGCATTTCACAAATTCAAGGTTTATCAGATGGATGTGAAGTGTGCCTTCCTCAACGGTGATATTAAGGAAGATGTTTATGTTGAACAGCCTCCCGGTTTTGAGACTGGAGATGGAAGAGTGTATAAGTTGAAGAAAGCTATCTATGGCTTGAAGCAAGCACCTAGGGCTTGGTATGACACTCTCTGTGGTTTTCTTCTGAACTCGGGGTTCAAACGAGGGTCAGTTGACAAAACACTGTTCACCATAAAAGTTGGAGAAGACATACTTGTTGTGCAAATCTATGTTGACGACATCATATTCGGTTCCAAGTCGGAGGAGCTGTGCGAGAAATTCTCAACTCTCATGAAGGAGAAATTCGAGATGTCGATGATGAGTGAGATGAATTATTTTCTTGGACTACAGGTGAAGCAGTCATCCAAAGGGATTTTTATTAATCAGTCCAAATATACAAAGGAGCTCATCGCAAAATTCGGATTGCAGTTAAGTAAAATCACACGGATCCCGATGAATACTAACTGGAAGATTGAACCCGGATCTGAGGGAAAACTCGTGGATGCCAGTAAGTATAGAGGGATTATTGGTTTTTTGCTATATCTAACCGCCAGTCGGCCAGACATATCTTATGCGGTTGGAGTGTGTGCTCGGTTCCAAGTTCAGCCAAGGGAAGCACACATGTTAGCAGCAAAGAACATCATTAAGTATCTGAAGGGTACTGTTAATGTTGGGTTGTGGTATCCAACTGACGACAATATCCAACTGTCTGGATACTCAGATGCGAATCTAGCCGGAGATCGGTTGGACAGGAAGTCCACATCTGGACACTGTCAGTTCATGGGAAGCGAGCTAGTTTCATGGTTTTCCAAGAAACAAGCATGTGTTGCCACTTCTACAACCGAGTCAGAGTACATGGCTGCCGGTAGTTGTTGCATGCAAGTGTTGTGGCTCAAGCAACAACTGAGAGATTATGAAGTAGCAAATGGACAAGTTCCCATCCATTGTGATAGCTCAAGTGCCATTGCTATCTCTTTGAATCATGTTCACCATTCTCGGACGAAGCACATTGACATCCGACATTATTTTATCCGAGATCATCTTGAGAAGAAGGACGTATCTGTGGAGAAGATTCCAACTGAGATTCAGAGAGCAGATATCTTCACCAAACCTCTAGACGAAGCACGGTTCAAGATGTTATGTGATCTCCTTGGATTGTTGGATCCATCAGATGAGGAGTCAGCCGAGGTTAAGAAATAGATATCCATCTGAAGGGGAAGCTCAGATGAAGGGGGAATCTCAGATGCGGATCACCATCAGAAGACATCAGACGTCAGCTGAACAGACGAACTCGAGTCAGCTGATGGTATGCCGCAATGTTGGAACACAACTGATTCTGACATCAGCTGGCAGGTACCAACCGAAGACATCAAACGTCAGCTGAACAGACGAACTCGAGTCAGCTGATGGTATGCTGCAACATTGGAACACAGCTGATTCCGACATCAGCTGGCAGGTATCATTTATGGCTGAAGGTGTTTGTGTCTTAAATGAGAATGTTTGAAATAAATTCAAACATTCCTGAGCATGTCAGTTAGATTAAAATAGTCATCATAGCGCATTTAATGTAAAGTACGGCTGAACATCAATAGCCTTACTTTATAGTGCGACTGGGCTGACATAAAAACAATTCACCTTCTCACTCGCGCGTATTGGAACTCGGAATTCAACGTCAAGTCAAAGCTAGTCAACAGTCGCGAGATCTCAGCCGTTGATGGATTCGCGCCATTCAACCTTGGCCGTCGATTTCAATCGACCCACAAACCTATAAAAGGAGGAAAATTAGGAAGTGATTTCTTACCTTCTACATTTGTGTTTATCTGCAGTAACTGTTCATCTTCGTCTCTAATTCTGTCTCACCATTTCTGCTAAGTTCTTTCTCTCCATATATAATCTTCACTGCAATATTAAATGGCACCAAAAGCTTCCTCACAAGGAAATAAGATGGCATCCTCTGGACTAGCTCTAGTCCCATCATCATACGAAGAATCTTTTGATATGATGATATCTAAAATACATTTTGAGCAGATTCTGTCAGAAGAAGCACTGGACTCGCCGATGTTATCCCCCCTCACCGAAATTCTCAGGGAGAATGGTCTTCTTAAGTGGGCGACGCTCTTCCCCGCTCATCTTCTCAGGCGACAGGTCGGGGAATTCTACTTAAACCTGAAATCTCCCATCGACAGCCGAGATGGTCTCGTTTCAGAAATCTCCGGTCGACAGTGAGACGTCCCTGCCATAACCATCCGACGTGTCACTGTCTCCATACCGGTCTCCGATATGCTACGCTCCATCATTCCACCAAATATGACCGCCATGGACACAGTCGAGAACATCTCCGATGCAGATGCCGATCAATTTCTTGAGAATGCTCTCATTACAGCAGAAAAATTGAGGAGCAACATGCAGCGAACGAAGTTGAAGCCCGAGCATTGACTTTTGTTCGATGTTGTATCCAAGGTTATCTTCGGATACAGCGGAGCCTTTGGAGACATCAGCTGACCAAAGCTCAAGCAGCTGATAGCTTTGGAGCACAGGCACAAGCACAACATCAATTGGTTCAAGTATTTCGAACACCAGTTGACAATGGAGAAACAGAAGATTACAGAAATCACAGCTGACTCCGAATAGAAGTTGTTCGTGTCAAGGGAACTCTCAACTTTGGAGTTAAAATTTCTACCCTGATCCTTCTCGCAACAAAGGATCAGAACATGGTGTGGGAAGACTGTGAAGAGACCCCAGTCAAGGGACAGATGCTCTTCCCAACAGCCAAGAAGGCTCAGGATGTGATTCAGAGTGTTTATACTCCCAAAGAGAAAAGAGAAGCTGTGAAATCAGTTGAGGAAAAAGATACAGCTGAGGAGCTGCCTCCCGCTGCAGGCCGCACTTCAAAATCAATAGCTGCTCGCCGACTCAGAGATGAGTCAGATAAGGAGAAATAGGAAGAGCCAGCTAAGAAGAAGTTGAGGCTTCGTTTCAAGAAGAAGTCAGTTGCAAAACCAGCTGAGGAGGCACCAGCTGAGGAGACACCAGCTGAGGAGGCACCTTCTGAGTCGAGTCACTCAGTTGAAGCAGCTGCCTTCGAGATTGTTCCTCGCGCAGGTGGAACAGATGAGATGGAAGGGGTGGAAACCGATCCGGAAGACGAGCCGAACATGTCCTCGGATGCTTCCTCTTCATCCACGGAATCCGAAGATGTTCCAACCTCCCCCACGGCAGGAGTTGATGTCGTACAGCCCAAACAGGTTATCCCAACCGACCATCAGTCAGAAATTCCGAGCTCCCCGCTCGATGCCAACATTGAGACCACTTCTTTGGCCAATGTTGAGGAACCTCTCGATGCCAACATCCCCACACAGTCAGAAATTCCGAGCTCCCCGCTCGATGCCAATATTGAGTCCACCTCTTTGGCCAATGTTGAGGAAACCCTTGAACCAATTCCTTATGAAAATCTCTCTCCCTCCCCATCGAAGAAGAAGCTGACCGTCGAGCTATCGCACTGGAACATAAAGGCAAGCTGGCATATTGCTTTCAGAAGTTGATTGGGATGTTCCCAGAAGCGCACGACATGCCTACCTTTGCCACACTCGGAACTGAGCTATTGTATCAATTCAACATCATATTCAGCCACTGGTATGTCAAGGAAGATACCATCAGGATACACAGCTGGAACCAGCTCAAGGCAGATGAGTCGCGAATCAGGGACTACTTCAATTACACCAACCTTGAAGTTGCGTACAACAACAAGGTTGCACTGCTGACTCGCCGACTGGATATCAGCAAGGCTGAAGGAAGAGATACAAGGGAGACAGCCGAACAAGATTGTGTCGCCTTCCTTGATAACATGCTGGTCAAGTCTGCTGATTTCATCGATGACCTTGATGCAGCCACCGCAGCAGCCAAGCAGGAGGGAGAAGAGCTTCAGCAGTACCTGGCCAATCTCCAAGCCATGGTTACTGTTGAACAGCCAGCACCAGTTGAACAACCAGCTCCAGCTGATCAGCCAACACCCTCCACAGATGAAATATGCGAGCTGATCGCTGAGAGGGTCAATCAACTGAGGAAGGAGATGCTTGCCAACATCCAGCTCAATAAAGAAGAACAGCTGAGGATGACGAAAGCTCAGGAGGAAAAGCAAAGGGAGCTGCAGGAAGAGCGTGATGCGATCAAGAAGAAGATGGATGACTTCTCAACATCCACCAGCAAGGACTTCACCGACCTGAAGACATCCATTCTGGGAATCAAATCAGAACTGAACGTGCTCAAGTCCATTTCTGAATCCAATCTTGTCAAATCTCAACAAACGCAAGACGAAGAATGGGATTCTCGGTTCGAATCCAGATGGGCTGAGTTCGTCGCCTTCCAAACCGAAGTTAATGAAACCTTCGCTGCACTGAAGAAAGCTGATCAAGAGTGCCGTGATAATGAACTGGCGAACAAGGTTGATGTGGAGAGCGTTGTTGATGAACTCTTCAACCGAATCCAGCAGGCTGAACAGAAACTCACCTCTCTGGATGGCTCAGTCGCAAGCCTTGTTGCAGATGCCAAAAAGGGGGAAGATGTGATGCAGCAAGATGAGATCGGGGAAGAAGAGACACAAGAAGAAATGCCAGCCGGGAAGGAATCTCAGCTGAAGAAGAAGTCCGCTCCGAAAAAGACAGCTCTGAAGAAGAAGCCAACCGACAAGAAACAACAACAGCTGAAATCTATTGTTGTCGGCGGAGATGAAATGGCGAAGGACATGGAGCAAGCAGAGGAGTATGGAGTTTCCTACAACTCCATAGCTAAGATTGCAGCCGAGCTCGATGCTGAACTCGACGGTATTACAACCGAAGAGTGTATTGTTGCTGCTAAGGCTATGGATGTTCCAGAGAAAGACTACATGAATCCTGATTGGATCAAGAAGTTCGCAGCCAACCAAGCTTCAAGAGTCAACAAATTTGAAGAAGAACTTGCCAAGGTTACCAACAACCTGGATAGGAATATTGCCTCTCGATGCCGACGACGCATAGAAAAACATCAAGTGAAGGCTGAAGCAAGGATGAAGCAACAAAGACTGCCTGAAAAGATCAAGCTCCAAGGACGCTTCAACCATGTGGACAAGTGGATGCCAGCTGAATGGAATGACGATTGAGAATCATTCAAGCAAGAGTTTGTGAATGATTTTTATTACAGGAAGGTGTACACAACTGAGGATCCAAGAAAAGCCTTCAAGGATGCCCTGACCGAGCTACACTCTGGGGATCCGGGCATGTTCAGCCAGTTCAGACGAGCAATGATTGATGCAAAGCTGGATATGAACACCGTCCCCGTCCTCAGAAGGTCATATATCTTCCTCCATTCATCCCAAACTCAAGAAATCCTAACCGACAGAAGATTGCAGCTGAGGCAAGAAGAGTGTGTCAGGAACATGGAGTAGATATCTCAAAGGAGTCAGATGCAAAAAGAGAAATTTTTGTCAGGATTTTTGGAAAGTATGGGCTGGAGTATTAGCCGAGTTAGAGTTTATGAGCAACTGATGTATTTTGATTTTTGTGCATTTCTGTGTAAACATCAGTTGTAATGAAAACTTTCATCATATATCCGATTCATCTTGACGTACAATCTCTAGTTGTCCAAGCTCTGAATCGCAAAGTTATTTCAATACCATGTTATAACTGTGCTAACCCTTTGATGTTTAATCTTATAAACTGTCTAGAATTTCAGCTGAGATTTTAGATAGGTCAGTAGGGTTTAGATCAGGTTGGTTTTGGCATCATCAAAAAGGGGGAAATTGTTGGGAAATTTAGTAAAGTTTTGATTGATTCCAAAACCAACTGACCCCAACCGAGTAGATGTTGCCATATCCTAATGTTAGTATTTAGGCTCGCTGTTTGAGCAATGTTGAGATTTTATCTTTACAGGACTCCAGCTGAAGACGACAACATGGCTTTACTCGGACAGAACATCAGATGTAAGAAAGACAACTGAGCGTTCAAGATACAGAACATCAGATGTGAGAAAGATAACTGAGCGTTCAAGATACAGAACATCAGATGTAAGAAAGACAACTGAGCGTTCAAGACACAGAACATCAGATGTAAGAAAGACAACTGAGCGTTCAAGCCAACTGATCAGATGGAACATCAGTTGCGAGACTCAATCCGATAGATCGACAACATGAAGTTCAAGGCAGCTGAGGGTTCAACTGTTCCTCTTCAGACATAATGTCAAATGAAGATAGCAATCAGATAGAACATCAGCTGAAGACCACTCGGATGAAGACCAAACTTCTCAACCGACCAACCAATGTTGAAAGACAAAGGTTGAGATTTGAATTTCAAAAAGGAAGTCACGTGAAGGTTTGAAGTTCTGTCATTACCTCATTTGGCCCAACACAAGGTTGTCTCAAAAGGAAAGCAAAAGTTCACAGTTGCCAAATCAGGAAAATCTGCAGAGATGAGAGACAAGCCATCGCTTTCACAGAACAAAGATCAACGACTCCTCCAACGGCTAGTTGATTCTCTCCGCCTATAAATAGAGGCATTCATTCATTCACCAAGAGAGACGAGAAGACAGACAAGTGCGAGAAAAGACTAAAGAGCGATTGAACGACGAAAAACTGCACACGAGCTAAACTGAAATTAATCTCTAAGAACATCACTAGTTGAGAGTTCATAGAGTGTTAGAATCTGTCTTGGTGTTTTCGATCTTAGTTTAAGTCTTCATTTGTTCAAGCTTAGATCTTAGCTCACTCCTTAGTTCGAGCTAGTAGTTGGAAAACCCACCCTCATACACATCCCCTAAAAAGGTTGTTAGGATCCTACTCTTCCCAAAATTGAGTAGAAAGGTTGATAAGTACCCGTAAACTTATCTGTAAGGTTGATAAGTACCCGCAAACTTATCTGAACGGTTGTAAAGCCCGCGTAAACTTTGTAGTAGTTGTCCTAAAGAATTTGGACTGAGTTGTGTGGACTCACAACTCCCCGTGGACGTAGGAGTTTTCTCCGAACCACGTAAATCATTTGTGTGTTGTGTTTTCAATTCAGTTACTTATTGCATATCCAACTGACCAACTAACCAGCACTCAAAACTGCATCTTTACATTTTCAACTGACTTGGTTATTGACCGACCTTGCATCTGAGCGTGAGTTATTTTATACGAGTTTTTTTATTCACCAC
Organism: Schizonepeta tenuifolia; assembly: GCA_029490685.1. Taxonomy (NCBI): domain Eukaryota; kingdom Viridiplantae; phylum Streptophyta; class Magnoliopsida; order Lamiales; family Lamiaceae; genus Schizonepeta; species Schizonepeta tenuifolia. Next base: position 58,361,764 of record CM055958.1, read on the forward strand.
ATTCCGCACAGCACCACTCTTCCAGCTGAGTTTTCTCACTCAGTTGTGATTCCAGCTAAGTCGTCTTACTTAGTTGTGATAATTTTTCAGGGGGTTATTTTAAAATTTCTAACTGGTGTATTCCCCCCCCCCCCCATACACCAGAACTCGTATCGGGACCATCAATACCTATTAAGAATTGAGATATAGTAGTATATAATAATAATAATAATAATAATAATAATAATAATAATAATAATAATAATAATAATAATACACAAAACTTTAAAATATTGTGAAGAATAGAGATAAAGATAGTAATAATGATATACTTGTAAGGCATCAGAAATTATTCTATGATTATAATAGGTGTGTATATGAATTAATAATGGAGTAATATATACTCTTTCCGTCCCGTTCAATATGTATTTTTTTTTTCGGCACGAAGATTAAGAAAAAAAGGATTAAATATAAATTGTGTGTTTAGTGTAGTGAATAAAGTGATATAAAGTATTTTTGAAGTGACATAAAGTGCTATAAAGTGGTTTTGAAGTGATATAAAGTGAATAAAGTGATTTCTTAATTATTTTTTTAAAAAGAAATGAGACATGTTGAACGGGACACCCAAAAAGGAAAGTGAGACATTTTGAACGGGACAGATGGAGTTCCGAATAGCTCACGAATAGTTTGACTCGTTTACATCCCTACTCTTAAGTGCTAATTTGCATTTTTTTGTTACTTTAAATTTAAATATTGGCGCTACTTATAGAATATAATTATTTAACATATAATTAAGAATGAAAATGGTTATATAATTCGTATTAAGAATTTGAGAATATATACCTATTAAGAATTGAGATATAGTAGTATATAATATAAATATTATAAAATAATAATAATAATAATAATAATAATAATAATAATAATACACAAAACTTTAAAACATTGTGAAGAATAGAGATAAAGATAGTAATAATGATATACTTGTAAGGTATCAGAAATTATTCTATGATTATAATAGGTGTGTATATGAATTAATAATGGGGTAATATATACTCCCTCCGTCCTGTTCAACATGTATTATTTTTTTTCGGCACGAAGATTAAGAAAAAAAGGATTAAATATAAAATTGTGTGTTTAGTGTAGTGAATAAAGTGATATAAAGTATTTTTGAAGTGACATAAAGTGTTATAAAGTGGTTTTGAAGTGATATAAAGTGAATAAAGTGGTTTCTTAATTATTTTTTTAAACAGAAATGAGACATGTTGAACGGGACACCCCAAAAGGAAAGTTAGACATGTTGAACGGGACAGAGGGAGTATGTGTATTATGAATTTATAATGGAGAATACGAGAATAAAGAAAAATCAGAACGGAACACCGAGGAGGAAGCACCCTTTATTTTTCTATTATTAATAAATTAGCATATAATCCGTCAAAAATCGACCGAAAATTATATTAATAAAAAATAATAAAATAATTAGATAGTATTAATATGTGATAGATTAATAAAAATATTATTTGTTAATTATTTTAGGCTTAAATCATTCGCTTATGCAATCTACTAAACTCGATAGAAAAATATGCCCATGAACATATCTCAAATTCAATTAAAAAGTAATTTTACCACATGTTTACGTCTCAAACTCATAGCTGTGTCTGTTAAAAATTCTAATGTAATCTATTCTCTTTCTTTCCGATAATTTTCAAAGTTTATTCTTCTAAAAAATCAATGTGGGTAAAAATATATTTATCTCTCAAAGTCCAACATCAATTTTGCATGAAAATTGAGATGGATCGTTTTCATTGCAAATACTCTCTCTCCCACATTGATTTAGAAAAGGAAAATAATTTTGAAAAATTATCTATAAGATAAAAGTGACTTTAAATATCCTACATTATGAGTTTAACATAAGGTTAAGAAGAAAAAAATAAGTTGAACCACCGCTTCACAATCATCCCGACTACCCCAACAACTTTCATCCCGGAACCGATCCATTGACTGCAATACTGATTTTGTATTATATAAATAATCATCTATATTCAAAGATAAATGAATGAGACATTTGTTTTCTTTTTTATTTGAAATAAATTTAATAATATAAATAGCTATCTTCCAAAAATATTCACACAATATTTCATAAATAAAAGTTCATATTATAAATTGTAGTATAATACAGATAAACATATTTCAAATATATTCACCGGAAAATAAATGATGAAATTCGTTTTCTTTTTGACCAGCTTTGAGAATTATTTCACTATGCACTTGGTTAGTTTTCCCTTTTGCAAAACTTTATGTGGAGTGATTTAGTTGAAAATGGCTTGTTGACAAATCTTTAGTAATTCTTCTACCGATTCGCCTATATATTTGACGTTTTTCAACAGAGACGATTAATCAAACAATTTGAGACGGTGTGTTTAGGATTATTTAAAGTTGTTTGAAATTTATATACTTTTTTCAAACCCGATTGAAAAATTAGTCATTTGTGTTCATTTCTAAAAAAAAAATCGAATATCAATACTCATGGATTGATAATTGACCCATCGACCGCCACAGTTCCATGTCGGAAATGGCCCGTTGACCACGACTCTGATTTATAAGTGTGTAATTTATGAAACTCGTTTAGAATTTATATAAATCCAAAATTTAATAAAAAAAATTTGTACTATTTGTTCTTGTCCTTAACCGTATATAATAATATTCGCTAAAAACTAGATTATGCAAAGCTGGAAACTCAACAACAAATAATGTAAAAATTAATTCATTGATAACGATTATATATTTTAGAAAATATATGAAAAAAATGTATAAAATAAAAATTTCATGAGTTAAGATAACCGTCGGTGAGGAATTGGCCCGTCTACTGCCACGGTTCTTGGTCGAAATCGGCTCGTTTACACTGTTTTGATTTATAAGTGCGTAATTTATAAAACTTGTTTAGAATTTATATAGAGCAAAACTTAATAAAAAAATTGATTGTACTATTCGTTCTCATCTAAATTATATAGTACTAATATTCATTAATTATGATTATAAATTATGGAAAGTTGGAAATCCAACTACAAATAACTTAAAAATTAATTTATAGATGATGATTCTAGATTTTAGAAAATACATGAAAAAATGAATAAAATGAATTTTTTTAAAATAAATAAGAATAAAGAATGGAAATGTGCCGCGTGGGATTCCGAGTTGAGGTACCCGTCAGTTTGGAAATGATTATTCTACCTAATTAATTGACAAAATTAAAAAGTAATTATTTTTTAATCAAAATAAAAAATAATTAGACTATTTCAAAATTTAATCCTGCCAACCAATAAATTAGTCAAATTATTTTGGAACCATTTATTCGACCAATCAATAAATTAGTTTTCTTCAAAAAATAATTATTTATTCGGCCAACTTTAAATTAGTCAAATTAAATTAAACAAAATAAATTATAAAAATATAGTTATTTATTCGGCCGACTAATAAATAAATTGATCAAATAAAAATGTTGGAGCACAAGATGAGAAAATACACATTGATTCTAGGTTTTTATATGATTTTCGATAGGTGAAGTTTTATTGAAAATCGATGCAAGACACAAGATTTTAGTAGATATTAAAAATCTATTATTTTACATCTGAAAATTCAAAATTTGAGAATTTAGATAAACTAGTATGTATCCCGTCAAAAATCGACGAGGAACTATATTATGTTGTAATTTATAAATATGTAACTGTTGGGAAATTTATTAAAGTTTTGATTGATTCCAAAACCAACTGACCCCAACCGAGTAGATGTTGCCAGATCCCAATGTTAGTAGTTAGGCTCGCTGTTTGAGCAATGTTGAGATTTTATCTTTACAGGTCTCCAGCTGAGGACGGCAACAAGGCATCACTCGGAGAGAACATTAGATATAATTAAAGACAACTGAGTGTTTAAAAAGGGGAAGTTACGTTCACAAGATAGAACATCAGTTGAGCGATTCAAAGAAACAAGATGAAAGACAACTGAGCGTTCAAGTTTCAGAACATCAGCTAAGTTCAAAGGAGGAAGATACAAGAGAACATCAGTTGTAAGAAAGACAACTGAGCGTTCGAAGCCAACTGGTCAGAGTCAGATTCAAGAAGAACAACTGAGCATTCAAGATGGAACATCAGTTGTAGACTCAATCAGTTAGATCAACAGCTTGAAGTTCAAAGTCAGCTGAGAGTTCAAATGCTCCTACTCAGACAAAAGCATTCAGATAGAATATCAGCTGAAGACCAATCAGATGAAGATCAGATGACTCAACCAACTATCAAATGTTGGAGGTCAAAGGTTAAGATTTGAATTTCAAACAAGGAAGTCACGTGAAGGTTTGACTCTCTGTCATTACCTCATTTGACCCAACACAAGGTTGTCTCAGATGGAAAGCAGAAGCATGCAGTTGCCAAATCCGAAAAGTCTGCAGAGATGAGAGACAAGACATTGCTTTCAAAGAACAGAGATCAACAGTTCTTCCAACGGCTAGTTGATTCTCTCCGCCTATAAACAGAGGCCTTCATTCATTCACCAAGATCACGGGAAATACAAGACAGACAAGAGCAAGAAGAAATCAAAGAGCGAAAGAAAGAACCAAATACTTCACACGAGCTGAGCTGCATTCAATCTCTTAGAACATCATTAGTTGAGAGTTCTAGAGTAATAGATTCTGCCTTAGTGTCTTTTGATCCAACCTTGAGAACATCACTTGTTGAGAGTTCGTAGAGTGTTAGATCATAGCTCACTTTTTGTTCGAGCTATTAGTTGGAACCCCACCCTTTCTTACACCTGAAAAGGTTTTAGGACCCTACTCTTCCCGTAACTGAGTAGATAGGTTAATTAGTACCCGTAAACTAATCTGTAAGGTTGATAAGTACCCGTAAACTTATCTCAACGGTTGCAAAGCCCGCGTAAGCTTTGTAGTTTGTCCAGAAGAACTTGGACTGAGTTGTGTGAACTCACAACTCCCCGTGGACGTAGGAGTTATCTCCGAACCACGTAAATCTTTGTGTGTTGTGTTTATTTTTCAGTTATCTTGTTGCATATTCAACTGTCTTACTAACCTGCATACAGACTGCATTATTCCATATCAACTGTTTTGGTTATTGACCAACCTTGCATAAAAGTGTGAGTTGATCTTATACGAGTTAATTTCCACCACATTCCGCACAGCACCACTCTTCCAACTGAGTACGTTTACTCAATTGTGAATCCAGTTGAGTCTCTGTTTACTCGGTGGTGATTGTTTTTCTAGAGTTGTTTTTAAAAGTTTTATCTGGTGTAACCCTCCCCCCCCCCCCATACACCAGAACTCGTATCGGGACCATCAGTAACCATAATATCAAACAATATTTATCTATATGAGAGTAATATTATTTTTATTGGTTCCTTGTTAGTTGTTAGCAATTTTCCTACACTCTTACTCCCTCCAATCATTTTTTAAAGTCCTATTTACTGTTCGACACGGAGATTAAGAAAGTTGGTAATGGTAAAGTGGGTGGGAGAAAAGGGTAGTGCTAATAACATTGGATTATTTTTGTTAATTATTGCATTAGAAAAACACATTTACATATAAATAAATAGAGGTTCGTTCATGGCTTGGTTTATTTTTCATAATTTATTTTCAGATATTTTTTTATCGTGATTAAGTAAATTAATATGCCAACACTATTTCATGAAATTAAATATCCCAACAGTTTTCATTAAATTGTTGAATGAATTTAATCTCTTAAGTAAATAAATCGTGTTAAATGAATTAAGGAATTAAATTTGTTAAAGGAAGTAAATCTGGACATGAATTCAATTTGTTAAGAAATTAGTTTTCTTTTAAGGAATTAAATCTGTTAAGGAATAAACAAAGAGATTAAATCTGTTAAAGGGAAGTAAATATTATTATAATTTTAACTGTAAATCATACATATAATATTATTTTTTATCGTATATATATATATATATATATATATATATATATATATATATATGGGTTTGGGTAGCGGGTATCCCGTATCTAGAGGTAATTGCCCAAACCCAATCCAACCCCCGTAGTTCTAATATCTACTTAAACTAATCCATACACGTACGGAGTTCTAATTCGAGTCAAATGTTAATCATTTATTTATTAAATTATAACTTTTAAAACTATGCATAATTCTTTATCATGTAAATATGAATTGTAGTAAAATTATATCCAACAACCTTAATCGATACTTATAGAAATATAGACGTGATAAATTACTTAATTTTTTTGTCAAAAATCAAGAAATATAGACTCAATTATTAAAACGGATGAAATATATTAATGAAGTATTCAAATATGCAAATGCATAAGATAAAATAAATTCTACTGTAAATGTTTGGGGATTAAATCTGTTAAAGGGTTGAGTTTTAAATTGGATTTAATCAAATTGGGTTGGGGTAGTTAAATTAAGTTTTAATTAGCAATATAATTAAGGGTTTAATTAAGTTGGGTTTAGTATTGAGTAGTGGCAAAGGGTAGTAAACAAAGAAAAGAAGGGAGGGTAAGGGAGTATAAAAAGGAGAGTGAGACTTTAAAAAATGGACACTTCTTTATGAGCAAATGGGACTTTAAAAAATGGACAGTGGGAGTAATATTTATCCCTAAAATTTGTTATAATGTTCATTTTAGTACGCTAGATTTTTGTTAGGAAAATTAGTAAAATGGTTTCGAACGATTCCAAAACCCCAACTGACTCCAATCGAGTAGATGAATGTCTTTAGTCTGATCTTTGCTAGAGCTCAGTGTTTGAGAGTAGGGATTTTATCTTTACAGATTTCAAGCAGAAGAAGTTAGCTGAAATGAAGAAGAAAGTTCGTAAAGAACTCAGTTAAGACCCAAACTCAGCTGACCCCAAACTCAGTTGAGATCTCAACCTTAGCTGAAGCACGGACTCAGTTGGACAGTAGCTCTGTTAACTCCTCAACTGAACCACGCAGTTGAAGACATATAGTTCCAGCGTGAAGATTGTGTCGAAGTCAAACGTCGCAAAGCGGAGAAGAGAAGACTTTGAAGACGATGAAGATTGAAGAATTGCATTCCAGATTTGAATCTACTCGGAAGCACAAGTCAGCTGGAGAACTTACTATAAATGGATCGACAACAGCGACGTGCAAAAAGCAACGCTCGCAATTTCCATTTTATGAAAGTTTCCAGAAAAACAGATGGAGTGTCATGCTTTTGGCAGAGGTCAAACGGCTCTTTCCAACGGCTAGTTTGTTCTCCCTCTATAAATAGAGATCTGCACACCAAAGCTCAGGGTAGACACAAGAATAGAGAAGCAGGCAGAAATGCCAATAGAGACAAAATCAAGAGTGAAGTCGCAGCAACAGACCATCTCTCTCTTCAGCAAGAAGACCTCAGTTGAAAACCAGTAGAAGTCGAGTGTCCAAGCCTCCTCTTGTTATTCCATCTAGCCTCTCAGAAAGCCCTTTCTTTGATCGAGTCTAGAGTTTAGGTTCTTGTTTAAATTGTGTCTGACCAGACTCACTCCCAAGAGATCGAGTCTGAAGCTTTAGGTTGAAGCCTCTACTTCCCTTAGTGTTGAAGGCTTCCCTAGGTCCCTTTGAACCCGTAATCAAAAGACAGGTCCCTTTTAACCCGGAATTCAAGACTAGGTCCTTTAGAATTCGGAAAAAAATATTGTAAGGTTATGTTCGAACCCGTAATCGAACTAGTTAGGTTTGCTTGGAACCCGTAATCCAAATGGGGCATTTGATAAGCGCGCTTAAGCTTATCTAGTGGATTACTTCCCCGAAAAGGAAGTCGTGGACGTAGGAGGTCGATCTCTGAACCACATTAAAATACCGTGTACTTTACCTTCTGCATTTACATTCAGTTTACCTAACCCAGCATATTTACAAACTGCACTAATTTGGGAACTTGACCTACCCCGTTTTCACAAAGGTTTCAGTTTTTGTAACGAGTCTAAACTCCACCAACTTCTGCAATGCAAAACTGTTTTAAAACCTTAGTTGGTGCATACAGCTGACCTTCAGGCATAGGAGCCAGTTGTGTGATCAGCTTGAACTGAGCAACTCAGTTGTAGAGCAGCTCCAACTGACTTTTCCAGTTGTCGAGCCAACTGACCTGAGTAATTCAACTCAGTGAAAATACTTTAAACAAAACAAACTCGCAACTGATGTATTTCTCCCTCCCCCTCCTCCATACACCAGATACCCATTACTGGGATCATCAATTTTATTGCACTTTCTTTAACAAATATTTTAATTTTATTATACTCCCCCCGTCCACGAAATGGTTGCCACTTTTGCTACTCCACTGACATTTATTGTGGGACCCTTACTCCACTCATAATAATACTCACTATAATTCACTACATACTATTTTCTTAAAATTCGTATCATCCAGAATGTAGTAATCATTTCGTGGACGGAGGGAGTATTATTTGCAATATGTGAGCATGAACATTAAAATTATTTAATATCATTTTGGAGTAATAATGCTTCGACAATTGATAAAAAAAAGAGTGTTCGTTTGATTTTATTCCACTTTCATTATTGTGTACGTCTGATCATCTCGTCATAAATTAATATTTTGGGATCTTTGTCGCTATTGTAGTCATGATGGTTGCAACATAATATTAGTCATGCCTAACTTTGATCATCTCATTCAACATTAATTGTTGTAATACTTTTGAAAAAATTATTTATTTCGTCAAGATTAATTTTTATAAGAAATTATTGCTCATTTTTATATAACTTCTCCAATTAAGGATGAGAAAACAAACATTGATCTTAAGAATTTATAAAAGTTGTCTAATAAGGATCCATTTTTGTAACATGGTGTATAAGTAGTAAGCATGTTCTTTCTTCAGAGGCATGGATATTAACATTCAATCTAAAATCTAAAACTTGAAACAACATGGATAATAATTAAATAGACTTAATGTTATAACCTTGATAAGAAATAGGAAAAGAAAGAAAAAAATCTTATATATCATGTGAAGGGTTGTATACGAAAGTAAGACTTTTGCTTATATATAATTGTTATTTATTTCACTATAATTCTTCTATCTGAAATGTTTATTATTGCATATTAATTATATGTCCAATTATCTCAATATTAAAGATTATATAGTGTGTTGTAGATCACAAAAGATTATATAATCGGCATCTTACGAGATATAAACTAATATTCACAATCGAGACAACTTGGACGAGTTGTTGGTTTAGATTGTAGCATAATAGTATTAAATAGTTTATCTTGACTATTTATTTATGCTACTACATTAATCGTATTGAAAGGATCATAGTGAGATTAATTCTTTGTTCTGACTTATTAAGAATTAAAGATTTCGGTGACTTAAATAGTCTTAACCTTAATTGGGCTTATCAATATGAATAAGTGTCTGACTATTGCTTTGATATTATAAATGAGAACTTAATAGTTGTTCGAAATTTCGTATTTTGGGCAATGGCAGTTCTTGTTTGATATTGATAAAGCTGCAATAATGATCCGTGTCCTATGAATAATGGAATGATGATATTCTCTCAAGGAACTTAATAAGTTTGTTATACTAAACCCTGCAGGTGGAATTAGTTCCAGTATAATAATAAGTTTAAGTGGTAGCACTCGAGATAATTATTTATTAGTAAATAATTAATTGCTGTCAGAAGTATTTAATTAATTAATGGATATTTGATAATCTTAAACACGGAGATTAATTAAGTCTAATACTAGCCTCGACTAAACTAAATAAGAGGGTAAGTCAATATTAATTCTTTAGTGGAATAAATTAATATTTATATCTGATTTATATTCTGGGCTGAATAGATTAAATTGGATATTATCGAGCCAATCTTATTTAAGCTAGTAGATCTCTGAAGTGACCCAATGGCCTGTGTCTCTAGTGGGCTAGGTGCCTATCTCCTACGGCCCGTTAGGGTCGTCTATTTTAATGAATATGAGCAGTTATTTATCTATAAATATAAGGCTCATAAGACTCATTATTTACTTGCATTCAAAGCAACAAAACCCTAGAGTGAGAGAGAGAGAGGAGGCCGACACCTACAGTAAGAGAGAGAGAGTTCGAAGTCGATCCCATCTATCGTCGAGCTCTAGTCGGGAACAGTTCGGAAGATCACTCTTGAGTCGTTGTGCATCAAATTTGCAGGTATTTCTGATGAACATCCTATGATTGTATTTAATTACGTAGGAGCATTCTAGGTATGGATTTTGTATGTGTTTGTTAGATAAACGAATCGGTTTTCAATAATCGGTTCCAACAGTTGGTATCAGAGCTCTGGTCTATGAGTTATGGCCCTGTCGGATTAACGAACAGTAAATCCATATAAAATAAAATCTGATTTTATTTATGCGTATATATGTATGCATGTTCGTTATTATCGTTGTCTCGTCGTGGATTCGTTTTTTTATTGTTGGTTTGCCGTTTTGGCCATTTTTACCACGAGAAAATTCATGGTTAGATTGGATTTCAATTGCATTTTGTTATTTCGATTTGTAATTGTTGTACGGGTCGAAAAACGGAGCAATTTGCAGAGAGAAGATGACCGGCGGCGGCGTACAGTAGCACAAGGCAGTGCGTCGACTTCACGCGCTAGGGTTTAGCCCGCGACGTGTTTTGATCGGACGAAATCCGATTTGCCAGAGCCTAGCTCCGTTGTCTATGGTGTCTGATTCAATAACACGGCCGGGCGATGAAGCTCGTGAAGCCGGGGCACCTTAACCCACGGCGGCGCGTGTTCCACACGCATGGGTCGTCGTGGGGACGGAATCATTTTGGCGAGTTTCTGCCGGTGCTGCTGGTTTCGACCAGACAGACCTCAAGGGTGACTCCTTGGGTCAGGGTGTGTCGGAACAGTGGGAGTGGTGAGGCGAATGACGTCACCTCACTCCTTGCCGTCGAGAACGGCTTGTCTTCTCCAGCGGTGAACGAATGGCAGCAGCAATCAGCAACAACCAGTAGCAGCGGCAACTCCACAAGATGAGGACGGTGACGAGCAGCAGCAGCGGAGCGGCTCGACGCCGGCGATCCATCGCGATGCCGGCGAGGCTCGACGCTGTCATGCAGCATGATTCCAGCAGCAACGCCACTTCCGTTCATTCCCCAACCTTGTTGTTCCGGCAGTAGGGGTGGCTTGGGAGGGGACAGTGGTGGTGTTGTGGCGATATTGGTGTTTAGATCGCGATTCTGGCAATACTAAGGGCTGTCGTGCGGCAGCTCGCCTCAAACGAAAACCCTAGGATTTCGATCCTTAGGGTTTTGGTCGTATTGGGTGGTTGCACGGTGAGGTCATGCGCAGCTCGGATTCGTGATAGGAATACGAGATACTCTAGATCTTGTTTCCTTCTTTGGGCGATTCTTCAAGACGATGGATATGGAAAGATTTAAAGACGAAGATTGTTGTAAAAGATATATTTGTTTCCTATTTTACTTTTTTGTAATAATTTAGGCAGGTACAAAAATTCACGTCGAGAAGACAATTTATTTATTTTATCGTAAATTGCATGTCGTGGATTTAATCACCGTTAAGGTATTATTATTTCTAAAGCATGATATAATTTGAAATTTTTTGAATTTATTTGCGTTTAGAAATTGCATGCTAGGAATTTATCGTATATTCTAAGCATGTTATGAATTTAAGCGAGCATGATTTATTATGTGAGTTCTAGGAAAAGCATGTTTAGTGATTCCGTGTTTTTTACGTGATTTGCATGCGAAAATCTTTTGAATTAAAATGACTAAGCATGTTAAATTGATTTTAAATAATCAAATTAGACCTCTACAATTGTGTTAGACGAATTAAGTTGTTAGGCTCGTGTAAACGTCCACACGGTTGTGGCTTGCACGTGGTCTATTAACTTATAGATTTTGTCGAGTAAAACTTCTAAAAAGTATTTTAGTCTCGTGAATAGTGGGAGTTTTGCGTGTAAACGTCCACACTATCGTGGCTTGCCCATATTAATTCTCATAGATTATTCTAGGAGAGATTATAATAAGATAATTAATGAAATTGTTTACAATGAGATGTCGTTCGAGTAATTGCATCAATATGTGGGACAATTTTGGATTAGTTAAATTGTGGTTTATGCTTAGATATTGTCTAGAATACAACTCCCCATCGGAGTCCCTTTTCGAGATAATATGGTCTAGTAAGGTTCATTTATTAATTTTATTTGTCATAAGGTTAACTTGGCATGAGATAAAATTAAAAAACTGGGTGTTTGATTGAATGGTGCGTACATAAACGTCCACACTATCGTGGCTTACGTGTAAATCATGTGAGCTAATGAAGGTTTTATTTAATATTGTTTTATCAAAAGGTTACAATATAAATGTTACGAACGTTTTATGCAATAATTGTGACTTATATGCGTTTTGAATGTTTAATTTTTTAGATATGACTGTTACTCCGTTGTTGAATGTGCTTACTGCTAAGCTGCTTACAGGACCAAACTTTTTGGAATGGAAGCGCAATTTGGGATATGTCCTAGATGCCAAAGACTATCACTTTATACTCACTACTCATGTGCCTGCAGCTGTCACTGCAGACTCCACCGATACTCAAAAAGAGGAGTCTAAGAGGTGGCATAAGACCAATTGTATAACGAAAGCCTACATGATGACCACAATGACCTCTGGGTTGCAGCAGCAACATCAGTCTTTGGACACGACTGCTGCAATCATGACTAACCTCGAAGAGTTGTTCGATGAGAGTGACCGTTCCACCCGATTCGAGATTATGAGACAGATCATGAGCTCGAAGATGACGGAGGGCGCGTCTGTGCGCGAGCATGTGCTCAGAATGATCAATCATTTCAATGAGCTGGATATGCTCGGTAGAGGTATCATGGATGAAGCTAAGGTCGACATGATACTCCACACTCTTCCCAAGTCCTATAAAAAGTTCCGCCTCAATGCAATAATGAGCAAGAAAGTGTTCACTCTCAATGAACTGCTCAATGAACTTGTTGCTGTGGAAGGGGTTATGGGAAAGAGTCTGCAAGCTCTTGCATCTTCTTCAAAGGGTTTCCATGTTTACCGAAAGGTGGAAAGAAGTGGAAGGGCCCGGCGAAAGGTAAGAAAGGCGAAGGAAGTAGTGGGAGCAAGAGGCTAGACCCTACCGGTGGCATTAAAAAGTCAAAGGAGAAGGGTGGAAAGTGCTTCAAATGCAAGAAATCTGGACATTGGAAGGCTAACTACCCCCTGTTGAAGAAGGCTCAAGGTATGACTTCTGCACTTGTTAACGTGTTTAAGTTCAAGTTTTATCCACAAATGGATAGTAGATACGGGCACAACTGACCATATTTGTTATTCCTTGTAGGGGTTCCTGCGGACAAGGGAGGTGAGTAGAGGGGAGTTGAGCATCGCCATGGGAACGGAAGCGCGAGCAGACGTTGCAGCCATAGGCGATGATCATTTATCTTTTGAAAATTCAGTTTTAGTTTTGAGAGATGTTTTATATGTGCCAGACTTTCGGCAAAACTTGATTTCTATGGTTAAGTTGTGAAAAGACGGATATTCTATTCTTTTTTATGGTCGTGGGACTTTTATGAAAGATGATAAGATTATTGGTTATGCACATGTTGTTGATTCTCTATATACTATTTACTGTTCATATGCTATGAGTTTTCAAGTAATGCTTTAACTGTTAACCAAAAGAAGAGGTCGAATTCTTCTAAAGAGAATCAAACTCTTCTTTGGCACCTAAGATTAGGTCACATCAATCTAAGGAGGATCTAAAGATTGGTTTTCAATGGAGTCTTGTGTTCTTTCCAAGTCGAGTCCATCCCAATCTGCGAATCCTGCACAGAGGGAAAGATAACGACTCGGTCTTTCAAGGCCAAGGGGTATAGAGCCAAAGAAGTGTTGGAATTGATTCATTCCGACTTGTGTGGACCTATGTCAACTCAAGTTCATGGAGGTTATGAGTATTTTGTCACTTTCATTGACGATTACTCAAGATATGGGTACATCTACCTTTTGCGCTACAAGTCTGAGTGCTTTGAAAAGTTCAAACTGTTCAAAGCGGAAGTAGAGAAGCGACATGGCAAGAGTATCAAGTCGTTGCAATCTGATCGCGGCGGCGAATACCTCAGCAACGAGTTTAAGGAATACTTGTTGGAAAGTGGGATTACATCCCAATTAACTACACCTAGAACACACCAACAGAATAGTGTGTCGGAGAGAAGAAATCGAACACTTCTGGAAATGATTCGATCTATGATGAGTTATGCATCTCTACCTATTTCATTTTAGGGATATGCTTTGGAAACATCAGCTCACATGCTAAACTTGATTCCCTCAAAGTCAGTGCCTAAGACCCCGTCCGAGCTGTGGTTCGGACGCAAGCCTAGTCTTAACCACATCCGAATTTAGGATAGTCCGACACATGTTTTGAATAAGAAGCTGACAAGTTGAGTTCGAGAACCAAGGTGATGTTGTTTGTAGGCTATCCCAGAGGAACGAAAGGCGGCTATTTCTACTATCCTAAGGATCAGCAAGTCGTTATTAGCACTAATGCGAGATTCTTGGAAGAGGACTATATGATTAGCCATAGGAAGAGAAGTGATGTCATACTTCAAGAAGTTAGAGGGGAGGAGGTGATTAGCGCTCCAGTTGTGCAAGACGAGCAATTGTTGGAACCTGCACAAACCATTAATACTGAATCTGCTATAGAGCTTCGTCATAGTGGGAGGGTAACTCAAGGAAAGTTGCCTAGTCGATACATGCTACTTAATGTATCCAATGATTCATTGGAATTAGCAGTGATCGAAGAAGATCCCTGGACTTACTCTGAAGCTTTAGCAGATCCTGATGCTCTTGAGTGGGAGTCATGTATGATTTCTGAGTGGGAGTCTATTACTGCCATGGATGTATACGAGAAATGCGAGCATTCTGAGGGCTGTGAAGCTATAGGATGCAAGTGGGTATACAAGAGAAAAAGAGGATCGGATGGAAAGGTTACGGCCTTTAAGGCAAGACCAGTAGCGAAAGATTTCATCCAAAGAGAGAGAATCGATTACGATGAGACATTTTTGCCAGTAGCCATGCTTAAGTCTATCCGAACTCTCATGGCAATGGTCGCTCACATGAATCTCGAGATCTGACAAATGGATGTCAAAACCGCGTTTCTGAACAGGTATCTTGAAAAAGATATGGACATCTATATGCTGCAGCCGGAAGGGTTCATAAAGAAAGGTGAAGAGCATCTTGTGTGAAAACTGAAGAAGTCCATTTATGGACTCAAGCAGGTTTCACGATCCTGGAACAAACGTTTCATTGATGTTGTCTAGGGCTATGACTTTGTACAATGTAAACATGAAAGTTGTGTTTACCGGGTGTGTATTGATGGGAGTCTAGTGTTTCTAGTGCTTTATATTGATGACATTTTGTTCATTAGTGATAATGTGAATGTACTATCAAAGATTAAGACATGGTTATCCCAGCAGTTTCAAATAAAGGATTTAGAAGAGGCAGCATATATTCTTGGGATTAAGGTCAGTTGTGATCGATCTAAGAGAATGTTGAGTTTGTCTCAAACAGCCTACATTGATACTGTATTATCGCGTTTCAACATGCAGAATGCTAAGAAAGGTTTCTTACCTTTCAGACATGGCGTTCATCTATCTAAGGCGATGTTTCCTACATCACCTAAGGAGATAGCGGACATGAAGACAATTCCATATGCTTCAGCTGTGGGAAGTCTCATGTATGCAATGCAGAGTACCAGGCATGACAGATAAGGCATGACATCTGTCATGTAGTTGACATGGTGTCTAGATATCAGGCTAATCCTGGTCAGGGTCATTGGATTGCTGTAAAGTGCATACTCAAGTACCTTAAACGGACTAGAGAGCATGGATTGGTATATCGATCTGGTGATCTGGTTCCGGTAGGTTATGTAGATGCTGATTATCAAGGAGATAAAGATCAGCGATTTTCTACTTCTGGCTATGTGTTTTTGCTAGAAGGTGGAGCTATTGTGTGGAGAAGTGTGAAGTAGAAATGCATTGCATTATCTACTATGGAAGCTGAATATGTGGCGATTACTGAGGTTGCTAAAGAGGTTGTTTGGCTTAAAAACTTCTTGGCGGAGCTTGATGTGATTCCTAGTTTGCCGAGAAGTATCACGATTTATTCTGATAATGAGGCAGCAATTGCAAATTGCAAGTAGTCTAGGTTTCATTAGACGACTAAGTATATTGATGCAAGATATCACTACATTCGGCTGCTTGTCTAAGATGGTGACGTGGATGTGCAAAAAGTTGCAGGAGTTGATAATCTGGTTGATCCGTTTACAAAGAGTCTGCCAGCTGTTGTCTTTGATAGACATGTTGAAGACATGGGGCTGCGTTTCCTCCCACACTAAGTTAAACTTTGAGTATAAGTAGGAGAAAGTTGTAATAGATTGCTAGATTGTCTCATTGTATACTAAAAGTTTGCTTTAGTATAAGTGGGAGAATTGAAGGGTTATATACGAAAGCAAGACTTTTGCTTATATATAATTGTTATTTATTTCACTATAATTCTTCTATCTGAAATATTTATTATTGCATATTAATTATCTATCCAATATCTTAATATTAAAGATTATATAGTGTGTTGTAGATCACAGAAGATTATATAATCGGCATCTTACGAGGTATAAACTAATATTCACAATCTAGACAACTTGGACGAGTTGTTGGTTTAGATTGTAGCATAATAGTATTAAATAATTTATCTTGACTATTTATTTATGCTAGTACGTTAATCGTATTGAAAGGATCACAGTGAGATTAATTCTTTCTTCTGACTTATTAAGAATTGAAGATTTCGGTGACTTAAATAGTCTTAACCTTAATTGGGCTTATCAGTATGAATAAATGTCTGACTATTGCTTTAATCTATTATAAATGAGAACTTAATAGTTGTTCGAAATTTCGTATTTTGGGCAATGACAGTTCTTGTTTGATATTGATAAAACTGCAATAAGGATCCGTGTCCTATGAATAATGAGATGATGATATCCTCTCGAGGAACTTAATAAGTATATTATACTAAACCTTGCAGGTAGAATTAGTTCCAGCATAATAATAAGTTTAAGTGGTTGCACTCGAGATAATTATTTATTAGTAAATAATTAATTGATTAATTAATTGTTGTCAGAAGTATTTAATTAATTAATGGATATTTGATAATCTTAAACACGGAAATTAATTAAGTCTAATACTAGCCCCGACTCAACTAAATAAGAGGGTAAGTCAATATTAATTCTTTAGTGGAATGAATTAATATTTATATCTGATTTATATTTCGGGCTGAATAGATTAAATCGGATATTATCGAGCCAATCTTATTTAAGCTAGTAGATCCCTGAAGTGGCCCAATGGCATGTGTCTCTAGTGGGCTAGGTGCCTATCTCCTACGGCCCGTTAGGGTCGTCTAGGTTTAATGAATATGAGCAGTTATTTATCTATAAATACAAGGCTCATAAGACTCATTATTTACTTACATTCAAAGTAACAAAACCCTAAGACTCATTATTTCCCTCTAGTTCCTATGATGTTTCATCTTCTACTTTTGACATTGGACGATTTGAAGATAATATATAAAATAACGAAGTTTGTATTCCCACTACGTGGCACGTTCAGTATAATAACGAAGTTTATGTTTACACCATGTGGCGCGCTCTATGTTCTCTGTTTCTATTTATCTTTAATCTCGTATTTTTGGCATTATTTATTCATAATATATATATTACATATTGTTATGTTGCATGTACGGCTTTTCTCTCCAGGCGCACGTTAGCAGATCTGGTTATTGTACGCCGCCGGCATGAAACGGGGAAGAGGAAGGCTTAGAAAGACCACTGAACCCTGAACCCTGACAAAAAGTGAGAATATTAGATCCAATTGGACAAAAATATCCTTACATTTCCACCTATTTTTTCTCTCTTCTTTCTCTCTTTCCTCATTTTTCTCTCCCATCCCTCTCCCATTTCTTCTCCTGTGTAAGTCTCTTCTCTTTCATCTCACTTTTTCTCTCCTTCCATTCTCTCCCCACCACCACAATCGTCACCTTCATTCTACCACCACTATCGTCGCTCCATTCCGCCGTCGCCATCGTCTTCTTCATTCTCGTCATTTATCTACCACGATTCCACATTTTGAATGTTTATATGCAAATTTTCTCTCTCTTCTTCTCTTTTCTCTTCTCCTCTATTCTTCATTCAACCCCGCTCATTCCCGCCGTCGTCTGCAACATCCAGAACCACCACACCAACTATTGTCGCCGGAAATCCATAGATCTCGCTGGAATTCATAGATCCAAAATTGAGGTAAATGAGTTTATTTGAATTTTTTTTCAATTTATGATTTTTTAAGACTTGTTTTTAGTCATTTATATAGGTTTTTCGTATAGTCTTAATGATTTCTAGTGTATTTGTGTTGAATTCTGAGCGATTTTGATGTATTTGTACAGATTTTTGGTTAGTTTTTGTTGTTGCAGAGCTGCTGTTGGCTGTATAAACCCGTCGGTACGCAGTACGTATTTGTAAATACGTACTGTGTACCAAGTTACCACACTCAGGTACGCAGTACGCATTTATAAATGCGTACTGCATTATATGCAAACAGCTTCAGGTACACAGTACACATTTACAAATACATATTGTGTACCAAGTAAACAAATTAGATACGCAGTACGCATTTAGAAATACGTACCTAATTTGTGTACAATGAATTTGTTCTTCGATTAGGGTACGAGTTGCTTGATTTGGGAAATTTTGAATTAGGTGTACCTATACATTTTGTGCAATACGTAGCGGTACACATGAATATTTGATTTCTGACATTTTAGTTTGTAATTGAGGATGATTCATTATTGATTTTTTGAGATTATGCATGGTGAATTGTAAGCAGGTGTACCACATCAGAACTAGCCAACTTGGTAAGCAGGTACGCATTGGTCAATGCGTACCGGCGTACCAAGTTCTGATTTGCAAACTTGGTACGCAATTGTAACTGCATATCACGTGTACCACATCAGAACTTGGTAAGCAGGTACGCATTAGTCAATGCGTACCGACGTACCATGTTCTGATGTGCAAACTTGGTACGCAATTGTAACTGCTTACCAGGTGTACCACGAAATTTGGCACAATAGGTATGAATATTCAATTAATCTCAATACATCTATAATCTTCCAATGCGTACGCAATATGCATTTACAAATACGTACTGCGTACCAAGTAAACATATTATGGTACGCAGTACGCATTTAGAAACTCGGTACACAAGGTTAAACAACTAACTCGGTACGCATTAAATAATTTGTACTCACATATAACAAAATAGTCTTCAGGTCTAAATGCGTACTGCGTACCATTAAACAAAAAAAAGAAAAGTAGAGAGAAGAGAGAGAAAAAAACTATAAAAAAAAGAGAGCTGAGGGAGAGAGAAAGAAGACCAAAAAAAAAAGAAGGAATATGCGTGAGGGAAGAGAGAGAAGAGAGAAAGAAGAGATATAATATTGTTAGATATAATAAAAGGACAAAAATAAGAGCAAAATGTCCAATAAGTAAACTTATGCCAAAATTTGATAAAATTCAAACTAGTGATAAATTTTGATATTTAATAATTGCTAATAACATATCAACATTTACCTCAAAAAAATATATATAAATAGGAATGAAGTATTAAGAGGGATGTCAGGTATGATTTTTTTCAAGGCAAGAATTATTTTCATTTAGGAATCTTATACTAATAGATTAGAATTTTTTATCAAGGGCTCTATTTAATCATATTTTTATTAATTTTCAATTAATGTTCCACCGTCAATTAATCATTTCATGTGTTCACCACTTGAAATGAAACTACTATTTTATTATATATTTTTTTCCATTGTCTTTTTTTTTTTTTCGAATTATAACCCTTTATTTAATAACATAATAAAAATACTAAAATTTGTATTGATTTTGATTTGTAATTACCAATTTAAACTTTTAATAAATCTTAAAAGTATGATAAGTTTAAACCTCTAGTATATCCCCAATTCAGACATCTTAAAGAAAAATGTTTGTGGAAGAACGAAATCAAAATCAGCGAGAAGAACGAGTGCAACATATGCTCCAATGAAAACAAAGAAATGTATGGACTCAGAAAATATATTAAACCTTGGGCTTGAATATAACTTTGTTTTCTCTTAATTTCGGAGAACAAATGAAGAGAATATAGAACTTTTTTTTTTTTTAAATTGAGTATACGACGTTTAAATATTCGTTTAAGTTATTTAACAAAATCTAATTGAACTGAGAGACTGTTAGACACATAAAATCGATTTAATAATAATCTATTTGTTATAAACTAGAGAGAAGCGAGAGAATATAGAAGAGAATATCAATCGAGTGTATAGTATAAGAATTGTGTGTATACAATATGAGGACCAAAGACCTCTATTTATACAAGTACAGAGCTAGGGTTTTAGGGTAGATAACTTGGTCAACATTCATATAGTATATATTTATAAGATATTTACAACACTCCCCCTTGATGACCAATCCCTAAAACAAATGTTGCCTCATTAAAACCTTGCTCAGGAAAATCCAGTGGGACAAAACCTGATCGAAGGAAAAAGAGTACAACTGCTTGCTTGAACTTGATCATTGCATATGTTGAATTGGCGCATGCCGATCTTGTGTACCAACTTTATGAATGTTGATGTCAGCAATGTCTTCGTGGATATAAGTCTGCCAACTCTGACGATGATACAAGTATAGCACTTTCCATTTGACATGTCTCATTAAAAATATCCTTAGAAAAAAAAAATTCTGTGGAAAAAAAACTTGATAGAGGAAAAATAATATGCCATACATTACTCATGTGTTGCATCAAGTTGCCTCGTGAAAAACCTTAACTAAGAAAACTCCTGAGGTAAAAACTTAGTAAGGAGAAAAAGACGAGTACAACCATTTGACCTTAGAGCATAATCTTTATATTTGCTCAAAACCTTCATGACCAAATCTTTACAAATATGTTGTGGTTTCTCACTCCCCCTGAAGATAATAATCTTTAAAATAACATATTTCAATACTATAAACATATCTTTATAGATGGAAGGAAAATTTAGTGAATAAATCAACAAGTGTATCACTAAACTAACAAACTTTTGTGGTCATGGTTCTTAAGGAACTCATTTGTGCAACACAAGTTTTATAATTCTCATAGAGAATAATGAGGGATGTATTTCATATCATTACACCAATATAAAATATTGTTTTATAAGAATGAGATAAATACTCAACATTCTAGTTGCATCAATGTCAACCTCTATAAAATATGCTAAGGTTGTCTTAACCTTGAAGATAACAAATGATATGCTTAATATCATTTCAATGTCTCATTGTGAGAACATTTAGATCTTGCTAGCAAGTGAATTTTGTTATATCAGCAGATAGAATAGTGCTTAGCACTTAAAACAGGAAATTTATAGGTCCATAATATAATTGTTATCTTCTATATTCACTTTCAAGGGAAGTGAAGAGAGACAATCATTGGGTCTAACTAGATGTGATTTATCACAAATCTCATTACAATATTCACAATCTTTCACATAGGTTAATTGGTGTAATAATAAGCTCCTTTAGGAGATGCTCGATCTTATATCAAGTCAATTAGTTAAGCATTCCAAACTCTATCTAAATGAGTTGGCTTTTTCAATAATACAAGTTATTCAAAGACTTTGTGATAAGTACTCAAGTACGTCAGATATCCTTACTTTATAAGGAATTCACACTTGTTGTGAATTTATATTTCTCTTTATTAGAAATATTGAGTCTATAAAAGACTTTGATATACTCACGTCTAATGATCCAACCAATATACGGATCAATATTATGCTTCACTGCCAGATATATTAAACAATGGAACATGATGCCATATTAGGAGAATATACATGTATAATCAAATGAATTTAAGATCACCGCCTAAATCAATGAGCTATTAACAACGCTTTATTCTCATCAATTTATTTTCTCTTAGTACAGTTACTCATTTGTGTCAATATTTAATTGACATTTGTACTATAGAGCAAATATATATAGCGATTAAGCTTTGTTGCCTCAAAGCTTCTTTCAAATTTATTTAGTGCTTATGGCACTTTAATTACTCTTTGATTCTAGATCAAAAGTATCATTTCAAAATGATATAAGCAATTTTGTCGAGGCAAAAGTATTGTCGAAAATAATATTTTTTATTCTCCAAAGTTCATGGCAATTTCAATCAACCAGATTTTCATCATTTCTTGATGATATCTTCTTTCTAATTATTCTGTAATCCCAATATTGTGATCTATAGTGCACGTGCATATGCATTAGGATTTTCGTCTTTAAGACGATCCTCTTTATGAGGCTTATATAGAGTGATATAATTTCTTTATTTGATTTGTATTCCGCGTATTTTTTTTTTATCTCAAGCACCAATATAGAGATCTCTTACGCTTTCGGCGTTAAAGAGTATCCTCTATTTATTTATTTCACGAAGAACTTCAATTCTTTATGGTGCATATACATATATGTATATGAGATTTCATTACTCTTGGCAGTTTATAATTGAACTTTCAAGTTCATACGCGTGAATATTTAATTCAAATTATATCCCCCAATATTTTATTGAGGATTATTGAGACTTAAACTTTGCAACATATGTTCGTTGATAAGAATTTGCACAGGCTGGTCGATGGCCTAAACCAAACTGATGTTGTTGCTTTTAATTTATGCAAAGATATTCATTAGTATCTTTTGCTATTGTCTCAATGTGATATCGATTACTTCGAATATCATTCTTAGTAAGTTTCTTTTTGATTTACTAGAGTAAATAAGATACTCTATGATTTAGTATCATAAATTGATACAAGCTCTTCGGAGCTATTTTTTTTCGTGCACTTATGCACATAAATTAGGATAATATTTTTTATATATTTCCCAAAATATTGCTCATCAAAGCATGTAATATTCTTTAGAAATATAACTTTTGTGCTGTTTCAATAGCATCAATCTATAACCATTCAAGATTATTTGTGTTTCTTTAGAAACAACGATTGTTACATCATAGTAAGATATAAACAATATGTTTGCAAAATAATAAGTACTCTCTCCGTCCACGAATCAAATCCCTACTTACCCACATTTTTTTGTCCATGAATCAAATCCCTACTTATCTTTTTATACAACCATACCCTCCTACTTTTCCTTTATTTACTATCCTTTGCCATTGGTGGTCCCACCTCACAACAACTTTATTCCTACTTTTTGGTTATCACAACAACTTTATTCTCACTTTTTGGTCAATACCACCTCTTTTTTGTCATTACCACTGTTTTTTGTCATTATCCTACTACCCTTACATTATAACTTTTACCCCACTCAAAACAACTTTATCAGCTTTCTTATTTTCCGTGTCGGAACCCAAATGGGGATATGATTCTTGGACGGAGGGAGTATAATATATCATCAAATATAGATAATATATTCAAACAAAGAACACGATGCAAATCTCAAACAATCGACATAACATCACTATAAGTTTCATCAAATCATATCAAATATTTAATTTATTTCATTCATATTCTTTGCCTTAGAAGGCTTTACGAGAATTATACAATCTAAGAGATAAATCCATATTAGCAATTATATATGAAGTCAATATGCACCGATGATGTACCTAACAGAAGATGTGCGAATTTCAATAAATTTACATATACCTTGACTTCAATATACATCAATTCTGACTCGATCGGCACATATAAGAGATATTACATTGCTTCACATAATTATATGGTGATAAACTTTGCAAATATCGTGGGCTGTAATTTACATAACTTTGCATATTCAAATTAAATCTCACCTCATAGAAAATATATGATTATTTCCTATTGCATACCTTCTATGATCATAGGAGAGGATCGAGAAAGGTAGAACAATCATGCTGATAACGTGTTATAAACTAGAGAGAAGCGAGAGAATATAGAAGAGAATATCAATCGAGTGTATAGTATAAGAATTGTGTGTATACAATATGAGGACCAAAGACCTCTATTTATACAAGTACAGAACTAGGGTTTTAGGGTAGATAACTTGGTCAACACTCATATAGTATATATCTATAAGATATTTACAACACTATTAATGTCAAACATCAGAGTTAGATTCTTGTGTACATGGAATATAAAAATGCTCCAAATTCATGTACTCTTAATTAACTTAAATTGGAGGCCAGGTGTTTTTTTTATCAGATTAAATTGGAGGGTGTTTGGTAAGCTTATTTAGAACTTATAAAAGAACTTATAAGACACATTAACTTATTGTTTTGGAGTTTATAAATTATTGAAGTTTACTTTTTAAACAGTGTAAGCTGTTTAGGAGTTCATAAATTATTGTAGGAAAATTCTTGCCTGCAACGCGTCTCACAATGTGAGACCGGATCGATCCGGTCCGGATCTGGATCGGACCCGGGTTGACCCAATCAACGCGTTACCTTTTAATTATTTTTTTCCAATTTTTTTTTAGATCAGATCATATCCACCACAATGTGTACTTATATGCACTACATTGTATAATGAGATGCACCACTAAGTGTATTGAGATGCATCAATTTTTAATTCTTATTAAAATTTTTCCCCTATTTTTTTTAGATGCACCACATAGTTTATCCATATGCACAACCATTTGTACCGAGATGCACTACACTGTATTTTTTTTCTTTTGTTTTAAGAGTCGAGCGAGGGGAGCTGAAGACCTCGAAGCGAGCTAAAGGACATGAATGGTGCCACTACAATTATCTATAAATCAAAATTGGAGCCGAAGACAGTGTCGGAAAAACACTGAAATTAAAAAAAAATTGGTGCATCTCAATATACTTAGGGGTGCATCTCATTATATAATGTAATGCATATTAAAACACGTTGTGGTGTATATGATCTGACCATAAAAAGAATTTCGAAAAAAAAAACTTGGGAGGTGTGCAGTGCACGCGCCACTCGCACGCCGCGCAGCAGAATGACTCATTGTTGCAAGCTTACTTTCTCGGTGCATTGTATTCTTCGCTTAATTTTGAGTTTAAGAACTCCCAAACAGATTTCTTAAAATTAATTTTAACTTTAAATTTAAGTTAAAACAAAAACAGTGACATAAAAAATGCATCGAGTAGATCTCTCAAATTAGGTGGATCCCACAGAAATATTTATATCTCCCTAAAGTATTCTTATCTCACAAATTTAGTTAGATCCACAAATTTTATAAAATAATTAAAGCAAAATAGGAGTTACAAATAATATATATATGGAAAACTTTAATAGCAAATTTAGGAGTAAAATTTTGAGAATTTTGTTTGGAGTGATTAAATCTTTCGTAATTCGTAATTTTACACCTAAGTTGCTCCTCAAAGTTTTCTGTTCAAGCTTGAATTTTTTTTAAAAAAAATCTTATATGGTTGTACATGTAGTACATCCACCCCTCACATGAGATTATTTTAATAATTTACTTTATATTATTAAAATAATTTCGTGTGAGATGTGTACACCCATCTAAGAATTAATTTCCTTTTTTTTAGATAGTTTGAGGATTAGCAGTCGCTTAGGATCAATCCGCTCAAATTAGTACTAGCACTAGCATATATACATGAAGCTAGCTAGCTAGCTATATGCACAAACCACATAAAGTTGAAAATTGAAGCATGAAAAAATTAAATCAGTATCATAAATAAATGGAATTACGTACAAAACTATTGAGAAATCGATCCGTGTTCAATTTCATGCAGTTTTACGTCAATCATGTCATCTACTACTACTATATATATACTTTCTCCGTTCACGAATAAGTGTCCACTTTGAAACAGTAATCATGTTCGTGAATAAGTGTCCATTTTGCCTTTTTGTACAATGCTATCCTCTTTACTTTATAGAAATTAATATCCTTTGTCATTTAGGACCCCACCTCACATCAACATTATTTCTACCTTTTTATCATCCCAACAACTTTATTCTTACTTTTTGGTCAATATCATCTCGTTTTTGTCATTACCACTGTTTTTTTGTCATTATCTCACTACCCATGTATCCTAACTTTTACCCTACTCACTTTCACTTTATCAGCTTTCTTAATCTTCGTGTTCAGTACAAAGTGGACACTTAATCCTGAACGGAGGGAGTATGTTAATTAATACTCCACCCCGCGCGAATGCTCTAACCTCCTCACTCTCTGTCTTTGTCGATCAAACCACAAGCATGATCGAAATACGAAACCAGTATGAAGATGATAGTGCATGTTTTACCAATTGTTGAATGATCACTAAATTTATTAGCAATTATTTCGCAACTCAAACGGAGTAATTGTAACAATAGTAATCGAGTATCGTATTCACAAGGACTATTGATCGAAAATATAGTGAAAACAAAGTTCATACATTTTCCTACTATTCAAGCTCTAGGATTAGTCATGATTGAAGATATTTCAACTTAAAGAAATAGAAATCAACAATTAGAAAGCATATAAAAGGAAATAAAGCAACAAATGAACAAGGAAGACAATATAAAACGGGGGTTGATTCTAGGAACATTGCTCGACTTAAAATGATGGAGAATTAGACTATTGATCTACTTAACAATTTTTAATCCAATTCAATCAAAGAAATCACACACATATGCATATTCTCTCTCTTGAAAAGAAAGCACAAGTTGATCAACTACTCGTCTCTCTCAACTAAGACTCGAAACGAGGAATTGACTCCCAAAAGCACCCAAGATTTATAACCTTCTATGAATAGATTAACTTCCGCTAGGACCCTTAACCAATCATATCATGCAAACTTGAATTCAATGAATATAAAAATAGATTAAGCATTTTCACGAACACTTGGCATGCTAAAATAGAGGCCACCTTTTCTAACATGAGAAATAAGCACCAAGATGCACAAACTATAAATTGGAAGGTAAAATAACATCAATAAGAAAATTTCACCATCAATTGAGCCTCACAATTAACTAGAACCAACTAAGAGATTTAGCTAGACATAAATAAAGAAATAGCAATAGAAAAGATAAATGATACCATAATTAATTATACTAAATAACCCAAATGTAGAAATCTTCAATTAGTTCTTTAATTGTAGCCAAATCTAACCATAAGATCAAATGAAAGACAAAAGAAAACTTTGGGAAGAGAAAATTAAGCTAGAATGAGAGATCTTTTCAATTGGGGAAGACTCCCTTTTTATAGCCCACAAAAAATAAAGGCAAAAAGCCATTACTAAAAGGGCAAAATTGTCAAACTACTCAAAAACGTGCAAAAAGTGCGATTGAAAGTGCGATATATGCAGGTGCAGTCGGGGGCGCACATCTAGGGTCGAGAAATTCTCTTCTTGGCTTGCCTCTTGTGCATTTTGTGCGACTAAAGGAGTAGGAAGTGCGGGCGCATATGAAGGAGCATAAACCTCGATTATCTTTTTCTCCCTTTTCTCGGCATATTTTCCTATAAAAACACCAAAACAACGACCGAGTATCAAATTCTTCCAAAAAGATTATAATTGACGATAAAGCTCAATACCAACACGATTTTGCATTCAAAATACATTCAATTAAGGCTCAAGAATCATGCAAAAATCATGATTATCACTCTCCCAAACTTACACACTTGTTCGTCCTCGAACAAGAACAAAAATAAAGACACAACGATAAGCAAGCTTAAAACGAGATGTTGATGAATAATGGCTTCAGAAATTTTCAAAACAAAACTACAAGTGGAATATCACAATTCATGCTTCAACTATCTCAATATTCTCAAACATTCAACCCTTCCAAGTTATCATCCTCACCATCTCAATATTCTCAAACATCAACAATATAGGCTCTCACTCTCAAAAATGCAAAATGGAAAGTGTATACACTCAATTCAAATCATAACATGCATTCTACCATAAGCTTGCAACTCGTCTTACCTCTCCATTGCTTAAATGAGTGCTTGAAATAAATATCAACAAGGACTTAATCGGGTATAATGAAGGCACTTTGGTTAGGTAGGATGTTTTTGGCTAAGTGACTTAATAAATTTCCCAATTGAATCACACTTTACCCCAAAACTTCCATATTTCATTCAAAAGCCCAATTTTCACCAAAGCTTATATCAAAACAATTTTTGTCAAACTTCCGAATTCATGCTTCACTACTTGCTTATGCTCTTTTATCACTTCTTCTTTCTTTTTCTTTCTTTTTTTCTTTTTTCTTTTTCTTTTTTCTTTTTCTTTACTAATCACTTGATAGCAACATTTCTCAAACTTTCTTTTATTTTTAAGAGCTTATGCTAAGTAGAAGCATTCTAACCCAACAAATCAAGTTCAACACATTTTTCTCTCTTCACTTCCAAACAACTTCACCAAACTTTCAACAAAAACAGCCCCGTCCAAGGCAATTCAAAGAAAATGACAAAGGCTCAAAAGGGCGAACAAAGATTTTTTTGTGCATTTCGGCGAGTGTTTGGGCAAATTAAGCTCAAGAAAAATGGCCTTAGATCATTTTTAAATTCGAAGCACAATATTCAATCTCAAGGAAGAAACCATCGCAAGTTCTGGAGAAAAATCATGCATGGTTGAATATAAACTCACTCAAGAATGAAGGCTAATTATAACAAAGTTAAAAGGCTCAATTCCTCACAAGGACTAATTTTGATTCAAACTCAAAAAGACCAAACTCGAGAGAAAATCAATCCAAGATCCACAATCCATGCAATATACACAAGCAATCATTTTCTCAAATAAAAACATTTTCATCATTAGCCTCATCAACAATCTCAAACTAAGCATGCTTATACACAAAGACTCGAAAAAACTAACAAACAAATTCAAACAAAAGCAAACAAAAGCAACAAAAGCTATAAAAGTGAGACACGTATCTTATCTCACCCCCCTCCCCCAAACTTATTTAAGAGCATAAAGCTCGAAAATAAGTTTGGAGGGAAAAAGAAATAAGATATGTGTATCACGACATACAAACTAAAATCAAATAAATCATTGGGTTGCCTTCCAACAAGTGATTCGTTTAACGTCTATAACTCGACGATACCTCATGTCTTCAAAAAGATTGGGAAAGGTCGGGAGGTGGATTCCATTCCCATTTGAAAGTAGAATTTGCCAAAGTTAGGGCATCTTTCGTCTTGTCCACTCCATTGGCTCCTCTTTTCTCCAATTTATTGATATCCAAGGAAGTAACCAACTCGAGAGGAGGGCACTTCATAGAAATATGCTTCAAAGGATCTTCATATAGCAAGGGCAAGCTTTCTCCACAAGCTTCAAAGCAATCAACAAAGTTGCATTCTTCACCATTTCGCTCTTCCGGCTTCTTCATTGAATTGTAGATAGAAAGTGTCATCTTCTCATCATTGACTCTAAATGTCAACTCTCCATCTCCAACATCAATTAAAGCACGACCGGTTCCCAAGAACGGACGACCAAGAATTAGTGGGATATTCTTGTCCTCAAGCATGTCAAGCACAATAAAATCGGCCGAAAATACAAATTTTCCAACCTTCACAAGGAGATCTTCAACCACTCCCTTAGGCTGCTTCACGGATCGATCCGCCAATTATAAAATAATGGAGGTTGGCTTGATAATTCCTATGCCCAAACGATTGAAAATTGAGAGAGGCATTAAATTAACACTTGCCCCCAAATCACACAATGCTCTATCAAATGTATGCCCTCCAATTTTACATGGAATTGTGAAGCTCCCGGATCTTTTAACTTCAAAGGAAGCTTTCTTTGCAAAACGGCACTACACTCATCCGAAAAGTTGATTGTCTCATGCTTCTTAAGCTTCTTCTTTCGGGAGACGGCATCCTTCAAGAATTTGGCATATCCGGGTATATCTCTCAAGGCATCAAGTAAAGGCATATTTATGTTTACCTTTTGGAACATGTTCATGAACTTAGCAAGTTCTTCATCTATCTTCACTTTTGCCAATCTTCGAGGCCCCTTAATTGGTTCTTGATATTCCTTTACTTGAGTAGGGCGATCCTCTGCATCAAACTCTTCATCCCAATCCTCCACATTCTTTTTCAAATTACTTATACAAGGAGCTACACTCATCACATGAATTGCATTGCATTGATTTCTCAGGTTGACCTCCGTGTTGCTTGAAAATTGACCCGGCTTGTGTTGAGAGGCGGCTTGATTAGCCATTTGACTCACTTGACCATCCAACATCTTCATTTGCTTTGTCAAAGCCAAGACGGTGCTCTCCAAAGTGGTGATCTTTTGACCCATTTGCCCCATGATAATATTTTGATTGTGAAGGAGTTGTTGCATCATTTCTTCCATACTTGGCTTCCTCGACTCATTAATCACTCCATTTGAAACCGGAAAATTCGGGAGGTGGTTGGATAGCATTGTTTGGATTGGAGTACGACAAATTCGGATTCCTATAGTGGGGGTTATAAGCTTGATTCCCCGAAGGATAGCTTGAATTGTTGTAGTTGCTATAACCCCTTTGATTCACATAATTAGTATCCTCATGTTACATATACTTTTCACCTCCTTGTTGAATCGGTTGAGACACCATTTTCACATCCGTCTTCCCCTTCCTTTCGGCATCATAGTCTTTCTTGAGCATAGTGAATTGCTCAAGGAGATCATCATACTTTTCATCGGAAATGGAAGCAACTCTCTTTGAAGAACTCCTCTCTTGAGGCCAATGACAACTATTGGCCGCCATTTCCTCCAAAATTCGAACCGCTTCTTCATAAGGTCGGTTAGTCAAGCCACCACCGGCGGTGGCATTCACGACCTCCCTTGTATGAGTGGTAAGTCCTCGATAAAAGTTCAAGATTTGTTGCTCCTTTGAAAATCCATGTTGATGGCATCTCCTCAACATCTCTTTGTATCTTTCCCATGCTTCATAGATTGATTTATTGCCCGATTGAGAGAAATGAGAAATGTCCGAAATAAGCTTTTGAGCACGCGATAGAGGGAAGTACTTGGCTAAGAATAGTCGACACAATTGCTCCCAAGTGGTGATCTCCGAACGATCAAGGGTCTTGTACCAAGCTTTGGCCTTGTCCCTCAAAGAAAATCCGAAGAGCTTTAGCCGAATGACATCACTAGAGACTCCTTGTATCTTGATTGTCTCGCACACATCCAAGAAAGCATTCAAATGAGCATTTGCATCTTCATTGAACCCTCCTCCGAATGACTCCGCTTGAACCATATTAATCAATCCCAACTTTAACTCAAAGTTGTTGGCATTGCACCGAATGCCCCACCCCCCGTCTTGGAATTGATTGACTTGAGGCTCAAACATTTGATTGATGGGAGATGGTGGTGCTCTCTCCCTTTGGGCTTGTTGTTCATTCATTTGACGCCGGAGTTCTTACATTTGACGCTCCAAGTCGGCCATATTATTCGGCCCTTGGTTCTCCATTGCTTTCTTTCTTCTTTCTCGGTTAGCTCGTTTATGGGTGACTTCGATCTCCAAATCTAAAGGAATGGTTTCTCCTCCTTTTCTCCTTGTGATCATGCACTAATTCACCTACACAAACCAACCAAGAACACACTTAGATTCAAAACACAAATTAAAAATAAGAAATGCTTGAACTAGTAATCTTGGTGCAAAGATCATTAACACTATAAATTCTAAATAGTCCCCGGCAACGGCGCCAAAAAGTTGATCACTAAATTTATTAGCAACTATTCCGCAACTCAAACGGAGTAATTGTAGCAATAGCAATCGAGTATCGTATCCACAAGGACTATTGATCGAAAATATAGTGAAAACAAAGTTCATACACTTTCTTATTATTCAAGCTCTAGGATTAGTCATGATTGAAGATATTTCAACTTAAAGAAATAGAAATCAACAATTAGAGAGCATATAAAAGGAAATAAAGCAATAAACAAACAAGGAAGACAATATAAAACGGGGGTTGATTCTAGGAACATTGCTCGACTCAAAATAATGGAGAATTAGGCTATTGATCTACTTAACCATTTTTAATCCAATTCAAGCAAAGAAATCACACACATATGCACATTCTCTCTCTTGAAAAGAAAGCACAAGTTGATCAACTACTCGTCTATCTCGACTAAGACTCGAAACGAGGAATTGACTCCCAAAAGTACCCAAGATTTATAATCTTCTATGAATAGATTAACTTCCGCTAAGACTCTTAACCAATCATATCATGCAAATTTGAATTCAATGAACATAAAAACCGATTAAGCATTTTCACGAATACTTGGCATGCTAAAATAGAGGCCACCTATTCTAACATGAGAAATAAGCACCAAGATGCACAAACTATAAATTGGAAGGTAAAATAACATCAATAAGAAAAATTCCACCATCAATTGAGCCTCACAACTCCCTAAAATCAACTAAGAGATTTAGCTAGACATAAATGAAGAAATAGCAAAAGAAAAGATAAATGAAACCATAATTAATGATACTAAATAACTCAAATGTAGAAATCTTCAATTAGTTCTTCAATTGTAGCCAAATCCAACCATAAGATCAAATGAAAAACAAAAACCCTAATTAAATTTAGAAAAGAAAACTTTGGGAAGAGGAAACTAAGCTAGAATGAGAGATCTTTTCAATTGGGGAAGACTCCCTTTTTATAGCTCACAAGAAATGAAGGCAAAAAGTCATTACTAAAAGCGCAAAATTGTCAAACTACTCAAAAACGTGCAAAAAGTGCGGTTGAAAGTGCAACATATGCAGGTGCGGTCGGGGGCGCAGATCTAGGGTCGAGAAAGTGAGTTTTTTCCTCCGGATGCAATATGTGCGCCCTCTCTGCAAGATGTGTGGCCGCATCAGATGGAGCACAAAATGTGTGCGACCATGCATGCAATATATGCGGCCGCATGAGAGGGAGCATAAACAGGGTCGAGAAATTCTCTTCTTGGCTTGCCTCTTGTGCATTTTGTGTGACTAAAGGAGTAGGAAGTGCGGGCGCATGTGAAAGAGCATAAACCTCGATTATCTTTTTCTCCCTTTTCTCGGCATATTTTCCTTAAAAACACTAAAATAACGACCGAGTATCAAATTCTTCCAAAAAGATTATAATTGACGATAAAGCTCAATACCAACACGATTTTGCATTCAAAATACATTCAATTAAGGCTCAAGAATGATGCAAAAATTATGATTATCATTGAACAAAACTTGGAAGGTGGGAAATTGGATCGACTCCTTTTCGAAGGCATACACGTACGGACACGTGGAATTATATTGATTATATATAAAATGAATGTTGCATTGTAAATATCCTCCTACAAGTGAAGCTAGCTAGGGGCTTTGGAGAGGGAAGCTCAACTCAAGCTAGGGCCGGCATGTTGTGGATAAATAGTTGTATTTAGTTTGAGCTAGATTTCTCATATATAAATTCAAATAAACATTTGCGAAATTATTTCACATTTCAATTCGCATGAAATCGTTAATGATAAATAAGTGTCCCACATACTAGTTAATATTCCTACTTGGGATATCAGCGAACCCAACAACGATGAGAATCCATCAAAAAAATAGGGTTAATTATTGCCAAAAAGTTTTGAGTTTGAAAAAAATTAAATCTTGTTCAAATAGTCTCATCATATGGCTGACTTGAAAGTAGAATAGGTTAGCCCCATTAAGTCTTATCTAGTTAAGCTTCATTACACTACTTTTGAAATTGACGATGAAGTCTTGTTTGGAGAATATATGATGATTTCAATTCAGAAGTTGCATCATTTTCTATAATACATACACACTTTAAAATTTGACCATTTTTGGACTATATCCGTCATTAAAGTTGTTGAGAAACTGTAACTGGCATTGGAACATAAATTCAATAACCGACATTCAAGTATGCTGCTCTCCTTATAACCTCAATCAGAAAAATTTTCGATTCTTATTCAAACAAACGTACAATTTTTATTTTTATTTTTTTAGAAGAAAGGACGTGCAACTTCTTGCAACTTTTAAAGGAGTGTTTGAAAATGAAAAATTGATGAAGACTGTTTCATATTTTTATCGATACCACTAATTAAAATGCAAAGCAAATGAAGAAAAAAAAAAGGATGTATAAAAGTGTTTATCACATAATAGACCTTAAAAGTTAGACTTTAATATGCTCTCGTTGAGAGTTGAACTCAAGACCTCCCGCTTACTAAACGGGTGCTCTAACCAACTGAGCTACGAGAGCAGATGTTATAAAATCTTACAACATTATTTACTCTAACTAGCTATAGTCACATTTCATTTCGCAATGAAATCGTTAATGATACGTTACTTTTCTTATAATAGTTGCAAATAATTCACAATTTAACTGTAATTACATTCTTGGATTAGCTCAAACCAAATAGTTCAATAGGAATGACTTGAAATCGAATTGGATTGGCTGAACTTCTTTTTTTTTTTTTTTTTCCTGGTGAATTTGATGATTGAGTCTTGTTTAAAATGCTTGTGGAATGTATATATTATGACTTTCTATTAAGAATTTGTACTCATTATTTTCTCTTATAAATATTTTACTCCATAGCTTAATACAAATTTTATTGAACTTATTTAAAGAAAATGTGTACACGTAAACTAAAGTTAAATGACACTCATTCTTCATCTAAAACAAGTTCAAATGTATAACTTTTTTTTTTTTTTACTTCAACTTTCTTGCCCGAAAACCAAAGATTTAGTAGGGTTGAGGATTGATAATTCTAGCTCAAGAAAATTCATCTTGAATTGATCCAAATAGCCCTATATCTGGATAGAGCTGGCTAGAAACCTTTTTACACTGGCATTCGACCAAAAATCAAATAAACCTTCCAGTCTAGATACAACAATCATTATAACTATAATCAGAAAATGCTTTGGATTCTAAATATTACTAGTATTTTTCGTATCAAATTCACCGTGCACCTTCAGTGGCCAGTGTTTTGATTAAGACGTGTTAAATATAAGATCAAAATTTTGATGAAGACTATTTTATTTTATATTTATCGATGCACTAAATGCATAAAAATTTGAAGAAATCATGAATATTAATTCATTGCTCTATTTGAGAATTGAACTCCAGAACTCACGCTTACAAAACGGGTGCTCTAACAAATTGAGTTACCAGAGATTTTGTTTTGAATTTTGAATATGTAACAGTATTATCAAATTTTAGCTTTCGAGTTCAATAATATTCTAATATTTTAACTTATTTTATTAAATAAGAGAAATTTTGAAATAGCCATAATGACCATTAAAATAAAAAGTTTGGTCCATCTTCTTCAAAAATATAAATTTTGGCATTTTTTTTTTAATTTGGGACAAAAATACCCTTAATAAAACGTGGAGTGGGTCGGGTCTGACGCGGGCGGGCGCGGGTCGGTTCGGGCGGGTATTAGGCATGTGGTACATCTGGTACAAATTTAGTCATATTTGTACCAAATGTTCTGGTACATTTGGTACAAATTTAGCCTTATTAGTGCCAACTGTTCCAGATTTGGTACAATTAGGACAAATTGTCTCTAGATGTTCCAAGTTATGACATGGTACTATTGGGACGAATATTCTAATTTGTTCCAATTATTCCAAATTATGACTTGTTTCACTATGATACAATTGGGAAGAACAATCAAATTAGTTCCAAATATTGGTACAATTGGGGCGAACGGAACCCATTTGTCCCATTAGTACCACATATATCAAACTCAAATTGCACATATTTTGTGAAAAAAATGACAGAGAAACAATTCACAACATAGAACAAACCAAAGCCACCACATCCCAAAAGATTAAGCAGAGCAGACTTAATCATGTCCCAATTTTTCTTCTCTCAGATCCGCTCCCAAAGCCAGAGAAATTGTGATTCCAAAATCTGAGCATCGAATTCGTTGAACTATGATGAATTACATCCCGAAGGAAGTATTGGAGCACATGGTGATTTCCTCCCGTAGCATCGCGACCAGAATGCAGTGTTGCTGGTGTGCAAATCGACGACAGCGACTCGACGAAAATAGCGAGTTTGATGGCGGCACGTCAAAATTCTCCATCGTCGCCGCCTTCTAGATGTTGCGCGGGCTCTGGGAGGAAGGGTGTGATAGCGCCGCTGAAAGTTCCAGGAAATTCAGCATTGTGGAGAGGCCTTGATAGTCAGCGCCGCCACGTCGTTCGCACGTACCACTATCTCCAGCGTAGGGAGAGTTCCAAGCGAGAGAGAGAGAGAGAGAGAGAGAGGTGTACAGATAAGAGACGGGCACGTTGTTGTACATATAAGGGGGTGTGCAGGCGGGTTAAATATGGAGGTGGGTTAGGGCTGATTTTAGGAAATGGATCCGGGTATGTAATTGGATCCGAATTAGTAAGGGTAGTTAGGTCTCCTTATGTTAATGTTGGCCAAATTTATAATTATGAAGAGGGTGAGCCAAAATTTATATTTTAATGCCCATTTTGGCTATATCACATGATATTCTCATATTAAAATATTATTATGTGAGAGGTGGTTGTAATACATGTACCCGTGTAAGAATTTCTCGAGTTCAAGATACCTTGTTAGTATGTGGTGTCATGAAATACCCAGACTGTCCCCTCAAGAATTACAGAAATTATATCTATCTATATACAAACGAAAACGATTCTTAAAAAAATCATATGTGGCACCCATCAAATCTCTTCGTTCTTATTTATCTAAATTCTCAAATTTTTTAAATTTAAAATTCATATTTATTATATTTATATTTTATAGTATGAAAATAAAATCTATCAAATCCATATTTGCAAAATTTTCAATTTATTAAATATTATCTTCCTTAATTAGTTAATCAAGGGATTCTCTTTAGTGACTTATTATACGTGTAAGTTGTAAATTTCATTTCTACATAACTTTTTATTAGGCATTTTTATGGATTTCGTAAACGTTTTATTGATTTTATTTTTTCTATATCACTATTATATTAGGTTGATATTTTTTCAGTCAATTTCTTCATTGCTTAATTTAATTATAAGCATGTTTATTTTGATTTATTTATTCTAAATTTGTATTTGCTTATTATCAATTTGAGAGACGATTCTAATTTTGTATTTGCCCTATGTGGCACTCCTCAAATCCCTCTATTCCTATTTATCTAATTTTTTTAATTTTAAATTTTATTATCATATCTAAATAAATACTTTTATTGAAAATTAATTCGACTAATATTTAATTTTTTTGACGCAATACACTAATTAATTAAATTTTCCTCCATAAATTTTATTAACATATATGTCAAACAATTAGTTTTAATGGCATCGCTTTTTAATGATACTCACATGCACGCATCGGCTATTTTATGGGATTATTGCAATTCTATTTTTGTTTTCGACCAGTCAATATATATGATCATTACGTAAAATTATGATAAATAAATACTTATAATCATTCTATTATTTAATATACGTTAGGTTTTTAGTTGACTGAATATGTATCAAACTGACTCATCAACTCGGGATCTCACGTGACGTATCTCTCATACTTTATTCTTATTTATTTTATGAGTTTTTTTCATATTTTTTTTTCTAAAATGTAGAATTGTCATCCATGGATTAATATTTACATTATTTGTATTGGTTTTCCAACTTCACATAAATCATAATTGTAATTAGCGAATATTACTATACAGTTAAGAACTGTAAATTCTAAATGAGTTTTGTAATTTACGCACTTATAAATTAAAACTGTGGTCAGCTAGACGATTCCAACACGAAACCATGGCGGTAGACGGGCCAATTCCCAACCGACGGATATTGCTATATGGATTTTTTTAGAAAAAAAATACAGATGACTAACTTTTTTTAATCGGATTTAAAACAAGTATGTGTATATAATTTTCAAACATGATTGAATAGTCATAAACACATAATCTCAAATTGTTTGATTAATTGTCTCCGTGAAACTAGGACTGTACAGGTTTAAACCGTAAATTAAATCGAACCAAATCGTATTTGTACGGTTTGATTTGGTTTATAGTTTTAAAATTATGGTTTGGTTTAGATTTTTAAAAAATTATGATTTATGATTTAGGTTTGATTTTTAAAAAATATAAATCAAACCAAACCAAATTGTAACCGTAATATAATTATTGTATAAATATTATTTTTAGTATTGAAAGAGTTAAATAACATATTGCATATCTCATTTTTAATTATATATGTCATAAGTCAAAATAAGAAGGTTTAAATCTAACTACTTATTTAATTTAACTATGGCGGCTTCTTCGTTATTTCTTCTACTGCCACCACAATCTGTTCTCATGAAAAAAATAGCATCAAAGGTTTTTTACTTGATTGATTGCGTTCTCGATTCCATGTACTGAGAAGGCTTTTGAAACAAGGCATTTTATCTTAGTTTTCAAGTTAAATTCTCTAGTTAATTATGATATTATGCATACAAATAAAGAATTTAAAGTATAATATTACATCATGTCGTTAGTTCACGTACATAAACAAATCATTTTTCTTTATTACTCTGCAAGAAAAATAAAAAATATATAAAACCCGTAAATCAAACTGCACCAAATCGTATTAATACAGTTTGATTTGGTTCGATTTTAATGCTAAAATAGTTTGATTTGGTTTGAAAAATTATCAAACCGTAATTTTATGGTTTGATTTGGTTTTAGTGCAAACTGCACCAAATCGAACCGTGTACAGTCCTAGTTGAAACACGTCGAATGTGTAAAAAAATTGGCAGAAAAATTACTAAAGATTTTCTAACGGGCCAGTTCCGATCCAAAATTATTTGTGTAGAAGGGCCGATTTGGAACCGG
Source organism: Schizonepeta tenuifolia (assembly GCA_029490685.1). NCBI lineage: Eukaryota > Viridiplantae > Streptophyta > Magnoliopsida > Lamiales > Lamiaceae > Schizonepeta > Schizonepeta tenuifolia. The sequence continues at coordinate 58,400,540 of CM055958.1, forward strand.
CGCAAGTTTTATTCTTCCATAATTTTATGTTGAACACGTAAAATTAAGGATATTTAGGTTCACCTTCATTCTTATATAGTACAATCTTCAAAATTATTATTTTTTCGTTAAATCAATGTGACACAAAGAGAGATTTGCTATTAAACAGAACTATCTCAATTCTCATACAAAATTGACATAGGACAATCTCTTTGAAAGGTAAATAATTTTTATCCCACATCGATTTTGAGAAAAAAAAAAAAAGAGAGCTATGAAAATCTATAAAAATTGGGGTGAGTTAGATATTAACTTTTAATTGGTACTCCCTCCGTATCTTTTCATTAAATTTATTTGATTTGGCATGCATTTTAAGAAAAGAAGTTGTTTATAATAAAATTGTAAAGATAAAGTAAGTTTTTGAAGGTACTTTTACTATATCAAGGAGTAGGAGAGAGAATTTAGTTGGTAGTTGTTTTAGTAGCATATATGGTAATTTATAAGTTATAGTGGAGTATTTATATATAATGCATTTCTATTATAAGAAATGAACTTAATGAAAATATACGGAGGGAGTATTAACATAAAAAAATTACAAACAATACCTTTCTTATAGTATCATAGTATTAATATTTTATTAATTTTATTGAATAATAATTTACTGTCGAATTCCCTTATAATTGATCTAAATCCCTTTTAATGTACTATCAATAGTGCTCTAAAATAAATAAATATTATTAAGTCACATTTTTGAAAACAAGATACTGAGACAACTTTATTGCATGATTATAGGTACATTATGATATTCCGGAAAAATCAACATTGTAAAGTTGAGTGAGATTATTTCAGAAATAAAATCTCGTCGGAATCGGGATTTTTTCAATTTGAACATAAATTCAAATTTGGGCAAATTGAAGATGATATATAGCATGAATAATTAGCTTGTGCTAACTAGGTGGATTGCCATGTGCCCAAAGTAATTAAATTTAAAAACATAATTTCAATGGTATTACATTCATCATCCTTACAGAGACGCAAAATATATTATCAGTAGTAATCAACCACAATCCGCAGAACCAAAACTCTTATATGCAGCTCTACAATATAAAATATCAACCGACTCTGGGAATAGCCGCTTCAATCCCATAGTTCTTGTCATCGAATATCTCTAGTTGCACCACCTATTATATCTAACAAATTTTATAAAAATCTTACCATTCTCTTAATTTTCATCAACAAAATTATACAAAATCATACCATCTTTATAACAGATATTGCCAATAATGATTTGGAGGATCCGGCTTGTCGACACATAAAATTACATACAAATTCTCAACCTTACTGCACCTAAATGTAAACACATATACAATGGAAAGCACCCCAAAGGCTGTATGAAATAAAAATTGTCTGCAAACAACAGAAATTTTCGCATCTTTTTACAAATATTGATAATTTTTCTCTACAAATGAATACAAGATACCTTGAGAAACTCAGACCCAATATTTCACAAATAAATATGCCACGCTTTCAATATAGTGAGAGAACAGAACGAAGGGGGAAAAAAAAAAGGATTAAAAAAATTAAAGAGCAAAGATATAGGATCTAAAATCAGTTAATTGCATCGCAGAATTTACACACACAATACAGTTTTTTACCGCTGAAAGTTGAACACAAATCAGCCCCTTCCTGTATTACCATGGCGTTGGTTTCTGAAGTAGCTAAGAAGTTGCTGTGCCTGCAAGAGCAGAAAAATACAGTAAATAATCACATTAAGGAAAGGGCAATCTCGGAGAAGGAAGAGAGTAATTATGAGTTCACTTTTTCTCTGGCTCTTGGTGTCCCAGACTGTGAGAGGGCCACTAATGGGGGGACGGCGCCTTCCTGTAGAACCATATTGCAAAATCGAGCACTGTTGGTGCAGAGCTGAAGAAGAGCAGCAGCTGCATTCTCTTTACCTCTTGCAGAACCCAGCTCGACAACTTCAACCAGAACCGGGATACCATTTTCCTGACCAATTGCGGCCCTCCCTTCGGGAATTGTGGCAAGATTCGACAAAACTGCCACCGCCTTGTCAACCATCCCAAATGCAGGGTCCATCAACTCCACAAGGTATTTGACTGCACCAGCTTGCACAATGCGTGCTTTGTTTTCAAAATTTATGGACAGATTAAACAGTGCAGTGGCAGCGTCTTTCTTGCCTCTCGGAGTTCCATTTCCCAGCAAATCAACCAAAGGCTTGATCGCACCTGACCTCCCAATCTTTACTTTGTTTTCTTCCATCACAGAGAGGCTAAAGAGAGTCGCAGCGGAGTTTTCCTTAGCTTCAGCATTTCCAGTCTCAAGGACATAAATCAAGGGTTCAATTGCATCAGCATTTGCAATGGCAGTCTTGTTATTATCGTTAATTGATAGGTTGAGAAGAGCAGTAACAGAATGTTCTTGTACTGCCACATCTGTCGAGCGGAGTAGATTCACCAATAAGGTAATAGCCCCACAATTTGCAATTATTATCCGGTTGTCCATGTTATGCTTAGCCAAAACCCGAATGTCGTGTGTAGCAGATCTCTGCACATCAAGGGTACTACTCTTAAGATCCTCAACCAGCCTTTTGACTTGAGTTTCAACTTCTAAAAGGTCGGGCCTCATTTCCACAGTAGGAGAAGAAACAAGTCGTTGAACAAATCTTTCTGATGGCCTACGCCAAATTGCTTGGCCACGAAGTCTTGTTTCCATCCTAGATGGGGAATCAGTGTCTCTTTGTGGAGCACTTAAATTAGAAGCAGGTCGGGACTCAGCATGAAGCTCGCCAGAAGCATCACTACCGTATGCAGAACCATGCGATGCCACTTCATTGCCATCTGCTGCTGTTCCCTGTGACATATTAGAATTAGAATGTGTACTGGACGCTGAATTGGTTCGATTATGCCCCTGAGGTAACTCTACATCACCACTAGCTCCACCATTTCTTGATGGGGACATCAAAGGCAAACCCCCCGAGTTCAAACTTCTCTCTCCCGAATGGTCTGATCTGTCTTCAGAGCTTTTAGGGGATACTCTTTCTATATCCAACCCATTGCCATTTATAGCAGCTTCTGTGAAAGAATCCACAGACAATGAACGTGGATGTGATGGGGAAGTTCCGTCTCTTCGAGTTGCAATTGATGGGAGAGAGCCCACTAAGGGAGAACCAATAGACCTATCTGGTGTTCCAGAATTGTTAACCCTTCTGACTCCACCCGATTCAGCATTTGCAAGTAGTGAAGAAGGCTGCTTTAAGTGGATTGACTTTGTTGGGTCAGGCAGCATCACATTGTTTGATTCGCACCAATTTGCAATGAGTGCCTTGACAGTGTAATTAGGAATAAGATTTGTGTGTGCTAGAGTCTGCCGTGTCTTTGGGCAGACAGTAAGCCCAAGATCTATCCATCTTCGTATAAAAGCCCGCTCATATGTTTGTCCAGATGCAACAATAACAGGATCAGTCATGAGTTCAAGTGAAAGAGGGCAACAAAAGTCAGGAGGTATTGCAACAGGATTACAGGTATCCGACTGTTTCACCATAACAAGGAGGTCATGCATGTGGGTGACCAACGCAATCATTTGATCAATATAATCAACTTCACTAGATTTATCAGCCTGTTCAGCATTTTCCTTCAATTTCTCAAGAGCCACAACCTCAATCAGAAGTTCCTCATTCGATTTTAAGCACAAACTATCAGCAACTTCTGCCATGCTCTCTGCACTGGCTCCAGAACCCTCCACATGATCCTTGATAGCACCCATAATTATTGATGAAGTTTGCTCAGACTCTACATGCTTGATTTTCAGTACGTATTGCTGCAGCGCAACATCATACACAAAGGTAACCTCCATGAGAACAAGCAACCATCTGTCATCGTACATACCTCTTATACACAGAAAATTAATGGCTAGAAATTTTAGCCATTATAAATTACCTCAAGAGATGCAGAACTGAGTTCAACAGGTAAACACTGATCAGAAGACTTCAGCAACTCCAGAATCTCCAAACCATGATTTCTAATTTTTGACACAAGTGATTCAACTTGTAAGACCTATATGTCAAGCAAAATCAGTAATTAAAAAAGTTAACTTCCAGGCAACAAAGTGGTTAAACGTTCAACTGAAATATATATATATATATATATATAAAGCCTTATCACGTACAAAGTAAACTTTACTCATCAATGGTTGCCAGTTTTCACATATCTCTCTTAATTCATCAACAGATTGCAGGATTCCAGAAAATGCACTTTGAAGCATTTCATCTGAGACAATTTCGGTATCAGAAATTGCATCAAGTATCGGCTTTAAAATTTTCAGTATCTCTTCAATCTTTTGGTGATATGTCCGAACTGGTTCACTTTTTATGCTTTCACAAGAAGATAATTGAAAAATACAAGTGATGCTGTTGAGAAGTGATTTCAACAATGATATCTCCATTCCCTGGTACATCAAAATAAATAATTGTCACTGTAAGATACAACAACGAATTAAATCTATAAGCAAACTCTGATCGGTATATTAACACATCCAAAAGTAAATCTAGTTTCCACTATAACATCTAAAGAGATGTCTTCTCAAACAATTCCATATTAACCAAAAAAACAAACCTATTTTACAGAATAAAAGTTCCGATAGTACAAATGGCATACAGGGATAAAGGTGAATGTGTATTAGAAAAGTAAATCACTTGTCAGTAAGTCTATGAAACATTCATCGCATGCCCACACGTAACTTTCTGCAGTACGGCCATTGTTTTAAAAATCGTTTGAGGTGGACGAACTGAGGCGCGCCTCAGTTCGGGGCAGCCACAAATCGCCTCAGAGGCAGTAGTCTCAGGCTTTCTGAGCGAGGCAGTCGAGGCGAACCGAGGCTATAGCCTCATGTAGACGTTTAAAATTTGGCTTTTAAAGTTTAGAGAATGGGCTTTGTCTGATTTTACCCAATATGAAATGGGCTTTTTAAATTAAGAGATAATTTAGTTATGGGCTTATAAATTAAGCCCTAATTTTAATAAAATAAAGGTATAAAATTTGGAGAAAACCTAGCAGTCTAGCACACAACATTCAGAAAAGAAAAGGTATAAAATTTTCATGTTTATAAGTAGGAAAAAATAGGCATTCGGTCAAGGACTTGAGGATTAGGATATTGATGATGATTATGAGGATGGAAGTGGAGAAAGTTTGGGAGATGATGACAATTAAGTTGGATGGAAATGTTTTGAAACTAGTTATACTCGAACTTTAATTAGCTTGGTTTAAATTTAATATTTTTCTATTTGTTTTTGGATGAATATTTTGATTTGGTTATGCATTTGTGAGTTATGGACTATATTTTTTGCTTTTTGAGCTTTATGCCTCGGTTCTTACGCCTCGGTCCGAATCGATTCCTACGCGCGCCTCATGGTACTATAGGAAAACGCCTCGGTTCCCGATTTAGTATATTAAAACATTGAGTACGCCAGCAAAGACTATTGGCTAACTGTATAGTTTTAGGAGTACTTTAAAGCTTAAACTTGCTTGCATGAACCCCAAGCATGAACATGAAACTGAAAGAAACTTACAAATACATTACCCCAAAACCTAAATGTTCACTCAATCCTTAGCCAGATTTCAAGGTAGCCCTAAACTACAAATACATAACAGCATATGAATACCATCATATATAAGTCCTGTTACTATATTGTTCATGCAAGGTTCATTTTGTACAAATACAACGACGATTCACATGGCCTAGGGCCATAGAATAAGTTTGAAACTTTTTTGTGACAGAATTGGTTTCAAGCAAGTTTCCCAATCCGAATGATAGATACTACTTAAGTTAGCAAAATTATATTAAGAAGAAAACTTCATTTCTGAAACCCACAGATACTTCATTCCATTAATCTAACTTGTGTCTCCAAATTACGCCTATAATTAATTCCCTCATATCATTGTAAATAATTTATTTCCTAATTTCTTTGAAAGAAACGCATCATAAGGATAGTCAAAATGCTGAATATTCACAAATCACAACACAAACCCTACTTTTTCCCACTATCACCAATCTCTAACATACTTCTAACAAAAATTAATATTGTAACATAAAACATCACAAATTCGAAACACAAACAAATTAGGTATCTCCGACAACGGAAAACCAAATTCGAAGTAACTTACTCTGCTGATTTAGGGCAGCAGCGTGCGCACGGACGACGACGGCAGCAGCAGCGTGCGCGGACGGAGGCAGCCGCGTGGCCACAGCGAGCGAACGGCGTTAGCAGGGTTTTTGGATTTAAGGGTATGGGATTCGATTTTGGATTTTAAGGCAGCAGAGTGCTGTGCATCGGTTTTTGGATTTGGGATTTCTGTATAAGAGACTTGACGACGGGTTTTTCAATTCTGGTTTTTCTTTAGTAATATGTGTTTTTCAATTTTGCTTTATACTTTTACTTTTATTGCCTAAATCACAACATTCCAAGGAAATTGTCAAAAATTTCATATCTAATGTAGATGGTTTTAAGAAATGAAATAGTAGTCAAACTTGAGTAGTATTTTTGTTTTTAAACTTGATCATGATTAAATATATATTCTACATTTATGATGATAAAATATTTATATTTTACCAAAAGTATTAGATAAATTATATATTTATGACATATAATTTTTAAGAAGTTTTCAATTCTATTTCCTTTATTATTGTCGGCATCTAGCAATGATATTTACTACAGAAAAAATAATTAGCCAAATAAAATTTAATTAGGCAGATGAAACTGATTTTGACAAACCTTTAATTAGAAGAGAATGAATGATTGAGTTTGTATATTATGATTAATTTTAGATATGGCAGTATCTCTAGGTATTGGATTCTATATTCTTTTTCGTTTTAATCATTTCTGTGGAACAAGTCTCCTGACCTGTTAATCGAAGAAATTGTAAAGTCTAAACCAAAGCAGAAATTGAATAAAAAAAAAGTCTAAACCAAAAGCACATAAAGATTGACCGGACAAACATAAATTTTTATGGAGTAGATGATTTCTAATCAGATATTCTCCTCGTCCCGTTGAACTTTGTTTGCTTATCTTTTCGGTCGTTCCACTAATTTGGCTCGGTTTTTTTTTTTTTTTTGAAAAGATTAGATAATATTTTAGTTTTTAAATACTATATATGCAGTAGTTTGTTTTTATGAACGGTGAAAATATACTCACAATAATTTACCATCAACAATTAAATACTCTATATAAAATATACTAAATACAATCTTTTTATTTAATTCTCTTATTGTTAATTTTCGTGTAAAAAAAATGAATTAAGTTGAAAGAGACTGACGATGTATATATTTGCCATGGGTCAAGAAAGGGGGTCCGCGGTTTAACGACCCAGAGTTGGAACATGTCAAATGCTAGTAGAAATAGAAATAGTACCAACTCATGATTGGACATTTTTCCCCTAGTTTTGTTTTTTTTGTTTTTTATTCATTGTGATAATTTTTTTCCTAGCTTAGATAAAATGCAGCAATAAGTACAAATTACTAAAATTTGATAGTTACAGACGGTGGCTAATTTTTCTATTTTTCAAAACTTTGAGAATTTTCATTTGATTGTATTTGGTGTGGGAAGTTTCTGCATGCAAAACTATTCACAGAAAAGATGTTGATAATTTTATAAGATTTAAGCCTTACTGCCTCTTTAGTAGCTCTGCCACTAATAGCATCTACTACGGTGGTCTTACTAGACCTAGGTTGAAGCATTGAGAAGCGTAATTTTAATGATTGGTGGTGTTGAGTTAGACCTATGTTGATTTTTTCACTACAATGGAGTTGAGTAAGACCTAGGTTGAAGCACTGAGAAGCGTGATTTTAATAATTGAATAAATTTTATTTTGTTGTTATTTTTTTATTTGTAATAAATATTATATAAATTATTAATTAAATTCAAAAATTAATAAATGACAATTTTATTGAATTTGAAAAAAGAGTGAATTTGTATGATGAATGAATTGGATGAATTGGTGTGGTGGTGTGGTAAGATGAAGGGATATATATATAGTGAAAAATGAGGGGTAGTCGTTGTATAGCCGTTGCTGGTGAATTGTATATAGTCGTTGCTCATTTTTAATTTTTTTTATTCAGAAAATATAAAAGAAAAAATTACATCGGACGTGTCCCCATGTTGCTGACTGGCGGAGTCGAAGGGTGTGTCGATATTTAGACCCTGCCTTCGACACACCCTTTGACCTAAGGCTGGGTCTAACGCCCACTATGGCCTCAACCTAGGGGTGTGTCTAGCGGAGGCTGCGTCGAGCCCTTCAACCCAACCCGTCGATCCCTCCACACGTATACCGTAGTACATGCTCTAATACCATACGAGTACGTGAAAGACACAAATATGGGTACAAGGACGAGTATTATAGTAATACCCAACTACTTATATCATCCTATTTTCATTTGTATTTCGATAAATTAGCAATTAAATTTAAAGACATTAATTTAATGAAATTCGAATTTGAGATTTTTGACCTCATACATTAACCATTGCACCCATAATTATGATCATATTAATGATGCGATTTTAGAGTTAATTATTTACGCTTCATACATGTCCTAGATCTACAATGTTCTTAAAAAAATATTCTCTTCCCCAAGTTGAGAATATTTATATATGTTTGTATGTATTTCTAAGAAGTCTAATAAAGCTCTACATAGAGCTCGAACGCATTCCCTAATAATCACGCAATTGCAAATTCGACGGCGGTGCTGTATATGCATCATACTATTATACTATATTCTAACAACTTTAATGTAGTAATGTAGTAGCTAGTTATTATGCATTCAAAAATTTCGGCATGCATCTTAAATGTCAATGACGATTGAACTTCTCTCAAGCAACCCTGTCATCGTGTATACACACATAAACTAATTAACTCATTTGTATTTTCTAATTAACTTTGGTCAAAAAGGTTGAATATGCAAATTAGAATTTTGGGTTAATCCTGATTATTAGGATTGACAGTTCTATGATTACTGTATATAATTTTCGTAAGTTTTGATCTTATATAGTAATGAATAATTTTCATTACATTATTGTAATTTTTTATTTAAGTTATTAAACTTAATAGTGAACACGGCCGGTGCACCTAAATATTTGGGCAGAAGATACGCACCAATATAAGATCGAGTAGTGATTATAAATTAAAGGAATATTTATAGGCAATATCTAAATTAAAGTTAGATGGAGTTTATTATATATAATCATACGTGTATTATATTGATTAATCATTTAGTACATCAAATTGATAGTATTTGATATACCAATGAAATTCATATCCATCAACACAAAAGAAACAAGAAGAAGATGATGAATGACACTACCACCTGCTTGAAACCGAAGCCTTCAAACCATGTCTCACTGAGAGCAAAGCAGAAACACTGGGACTAACACTCTGCCCCTCCCAAACCTTCACATCAAAGTTATGCAACATATTAGCCACAACAGCTTTCATTCGAGCGAAGGCCAATTCTCGGCCCGGGCAAGCCCACGGGCCCGACCCGAACGCAAGGAAACTATTCGAAGCCACATGCTTCACCCCTCCTTTCTCGCACATCCATCTCTCCGGCCTAAACTCGGCGCAGTCCTGTCCCCATATCTCCTCCGCCCTCCCCATCGAGTACGAGCACAGAATTATCTTCGTCGTCTTACCGGTCCTATGCCCGCTCGGCAGCACGTCATCCTCCGTCGGATCCCTTATGATCACCGGAGCAGGCGGGACAAGCCTCAGACTCTCGGTTAACGCACAATGGAGATAAACCAGCTTGTTCAGATCCTCCACGTCGGAGAAAACGTGCTGCTCACGTGGAAAGTTTCGCTGTATTTCTTCTAGGATCGCGTTCTGCGCTCCAGGGTTGGTGGAGATGAGGTGGAAGAACCACGTCAGCAGAGCTGCTGACGTGTCCCTCCCGGCGAACAGAAGTGTCATGAGATTCGCCGCTAAGAATCCCCTGCTGCTTCTGTCGTCGGCCATGTAAAACTTGAGCACGTCGAAGGCATCGTCTCCCGATTGATCATTCTTGGCCAGCTCGTACTTCCTAGAAACCAAATCATCGAGAACTTTATTCAGAACTATGCATGCATGCGTCATCTTCTTCTCCCTCCCGATCCCCAGCCAGCTCTGGAGCTTCCAAATTCTGTGGGGTAGAATATTTCGCCAGAAAACGACGTCGGCTATGTCGTCCATGGCATCGAGGAGAGGGCACTGGGGAAACCCTACCCTCAGAGAGGCCATGTCGAAGCCGGTAGCCATCAAGCATGTTGCATCGATCATGTACCTGCTGAACAACTCCTGCAGATCCAAAACTCGATTCTCTTTCGACATGTGGTGGAGGACCGGGATTAGGCCTTTCTCGAGAGTGTGGAGGATTATCTTGGGTGTGGATTTCTGAAAGTCTTTCTCTTTGTAGAATCCGTGTGTGAATTTCTTGCCTTCCTTCCACTCGTTGAGATCTTTTACGAAGACCGCGTCGCCTAGAAAATCGAAGGCTTTTCTGAACTCGGATCCTCGTTGGTAGATGGAGAATTTTGTGTTCATCACATGCTGCACGTTGCGTGGATCGCAAGTCACCAAGATATCAACATTTGTGTACCACGAGGTTCTGCACAGAATTGTGCCCTTGTTTTCGGCTAGGACTTGTGTGAGTTTGTCGTACAGTTGGTGGCTTTGAAGGTACGCCGTCGGCAGCAGCTGCATAAGCGGCCACCTCCATGGGAGGAGACGGCCGGATTTGGAAGTTAGGAGGAGGGAGAAAAATATGATAATGATGATGATGGCTAACAAGATTTGGATGTAGCTCATATTTTTCTTGGCTTTTTAGTTAGATGAAATTTGAGTATGTAAATGTTGTTCACAATGATCTCTTATTTATAGGCATTGCAGTGCGTGAGCAGGAATCTATCAATTTAATCTCCTATGTATTTGACTTTGATTTTATGCTGATCCAACTTGTCGTGTATAAATTAGTATCTAGCTATTTGTACAAAAAAAATAAAAAAAATAAAAATAGGGAAAATTCACGATTTTAGCAATTACCTAGGTTATTTATACTAATTCTAGCAACTAATATAAAATATATTAAACCTAGCAATTGAGGTCTGATATACCCTTGGGCCTTTTATTAAATGAAAATCTATTAATATAAATTTTTGTTCTTTTATTTTTTTGTCTGCAGTTTTTTATTTCGTGTTCTTGATGTATGATGCGAATTCACAAGAAAAAAAACTGAGAACTTGCATGAAAAAGAATGCGGAATCACATTATAATTTGTGTGATTTCATTTCTAATTCGTATTCACATAAAAGATAATAGGAATTCATGTGAAAACTAATGTGAAATCACATTAAAATTTGTGTGATTTCATATCTAATTCGAATTCACATAAAATAAAATGAAAATTTACATGACAAAATGGGGATTCACATGAAAAATAATGCGAAATCACATTATAATTTGTATGATTTCGTATCGAATTCAAATTTCACATGAAAAATAATGAGAATTCACGTGAAAAATAATGTGAAAGTGAAAAGATAAATTGAAATCTAATACACATAATATTACCCGTAAATACATTTATATTGTAAAATTGAAAGAAAAGAAAAAAATATAAAAGGGTAAAAAAGTCTAGAATTGTTAGATTTTATATATTTTAAAATTGTTGCTAGAATTATTATTTTTATCTATAGAATTGCTAATATCTCATTTCTCCCAATAAAATAATTAGTATCTAGCTGTTCAAACTTCAAGGTCGGTCAAGTCAAAGCTTGGATTTTTTTGGGTATCTTTTTTTTTCAATTTCACTCTCTTGTGTTTTAGTTTATATTAATTTTATTAATTATGACTTATTCATCCAATTGAGATCGATTTGTGGGGCTCAAAAATATTAATTTACTCTATTGTTATAATGATAAAAAAAAAAATATTATTTGACAACGCACTTTTATGTACGATCATTTCTTTTGGGTTCAGCTAAAGAGGGACACATTCAAATTTGATTTGGTTAAAAAGATAAAAAAATTACTCATGTGTATTTTATTTAAAAAAAATATGTGTAGTTATGGTCTCTGGAGATTAGTTCATTTTCTCAAATATTCTTTAAAGTCTCTAAATAATTGAAAAATCAAGAAATTATGATTCTCATTCTACAGAAGTTAACCGAAATAAAAGGTCATAATTTAAAAATAACCTAAAGAAGAAAATTAGTTGAATGATCTATTGAAAATGTACATTTAAATATATAAGCATTTTTTCCCTTAAAAAAAAGACATAAAAATGATTTCAAAAATAAAGTTATTAAAATAAAGGGTAGTGCTATTTGGACATACTATGTCCAGACATACAATGGTAAAAATACGGATTTGACGGAAGTTTTTAACTAATAATTTAATTTCATAGTTTCGATAGTTTGGTTATTAATAAACATACACGTTTTAAATTTTAATTATAAAGTTTCATCCCAATTTAAATTCACAAGTTTAGGACTTGAGTGTGGATGAGAGTAAAATTTGGAAGCGGGTGTACGTGAGATCGATATTTCGGAAGGAGGACTGAGTAGGAAAGAAATTTTGAAGACAATCGGACAATATTTTTCCTATTTCAAGCATGTATGTCTGGACATATTATGTCTGAATAGAATTATTGTAAAATAAAATCGACTCGTCGCTCATATAATGCCTCTCTCTTTTAGTATTTTACCTAATGGGCTAGGGTGCATAAAAAAAATAGGAAGGGGGCGTGGTCCGAGCATGAGAAGCCACAGCTTTGTTCCCAAAAGTTCATTATATAGTTAACCGCGAAAATTAGGGGTGGTAATCATATCAGTTATGAAATAACAATACAACTAACCGATTAACCAATAATCAATTAATGTTAAATATTGTTTATATATACCAAATCAGTTAACTATTTCAGTTAATCGATAAATTAATTTTGTTAATTGGTTCGATTATCGATTAATCCAAATAACTAAAAATTATTTAAAAATTAGCCATCATTTTTGCACACTGTTAATTGTTCATCACACGTCAGATTTTCAGTAGAAAAAATATAATAGTATATAGTTAGAGAGAACGTAACATGATGGAGAAGAAACAAGAATTATGCACATGTAGGTTAGAGTTTTAAATTATTTAGGGATATGATTTGTAATTATAATATATATTTAGATATTAGTATATATTATTAATTAATTAATTAATTCAATTAATCAGTTATTAAGGTTTGATTGTTATAATCAATAACAAATTGACTTAAAAATTGAACCCATAACCGCACCAATAACCAATAAAATCAGTTTTCAATTATCAATAACCAATCGGTTATTGTGTATTTTGGTTATAAACCGATTAAATAGGACCGATTAGACAACCCTAGCGAAAATTCTGCCGAGGTTGTTTCTAATTTAGTTTTATTAATTCATTTTTGAGATAGTTACGCTATTTATTTATTTCATACTAGTACTTCTTTTATTTAAATTCATGGGAACCCGCAACCACTACTTTTGGTACGCACTGGGTAAATCCTCGTCCTTATATAGTACTCCCTCCAACCCATTGATAATTATCATGTTACTATTCTACACAGAGATTAGAATAAGGGTAAAAAGATGGAAAGTGGGTGAGCCCATTACTTTTAATGGATTTTAAAGGATTAAAATTTTCCTTATTTAAAAGATGACAATATGAGTGAGACACGTAAAAAATGAAATGATGATAATAAGAGTGGATCAGAGGGATTAATACTTTTTATATATAGGGAGAACGGTACTTGAGCTCTTTAATGCGTTTATTGAACGTATCTTATTGAGATGGTTCAAAATTTCCATCAAAGCTCAAATGTGAAACCAGATAATCCCTTTGTCCATGAAATGATTGTCACTTTTGCTATTTATATTCGTCTATGAAATGGTTCCACTTTATAGTAGTATGACCCACATAATACATTATATTTAACCTTATATTTTTCACTACTTCACTCACATTTATTGTAGGACCCTTACTCCGCTCACAACAATTACTCACTATTATCTACTACCACCTACCATTTTTTTAAAACCCGTGTTGTTCACATGTGACAACTATTTCGTTGTAGAAGGAAGTAGTATGTAGATAGGTGAAAATAATCTGATAACTATAAATTATTCCCTCCGTCCATGATAATATGCCCCATTGTATGCTTGGCACAAGTTTTAAGAAAAACTGATGAAGTTGTTGTGAATGTGATAAAAGTAGAGTTGAGGGGTAGTGGAATAAAGTTATTGTGAGTGAGATAAAAGTAAAACTCAGTAGGTAATAGAAAGAATGAAGGGTATAATCATACATAAAGTGGAATAGAATACATTTTCATGGACAAAAAAAAAGGAGGTAAATAGGGCACATTTTCGTGGACGGAGTGAGTATAATAATTATTCACATTTTGTTTCTAGAGGTGTGTTTCGGTGCAACATTGTATAGTATGCAACGGGCGCGTGCACCAAACGCGTGCGTCCCCATGCGCGGCTCGTGCACCCCACGTGCCCGTTATTTTTTTTTTCATTTTTTTTGTTCTAGGTTTCTGTTTTACCAGTTTTTTTTAAATTACAGATTTTTATTTTTTAAATTTTATTTTTTTCATTTTTTTTATTTTTCAATTTTTTATTTTTATTTCCATTTTTTTTAGTAAATATTGTCATTAAGAAACGTAAAGTTTCACAATCATTACATTTCGTCACGTCAATGTTTAATTTTAACATGACAAGTTCTACTTTTAGTCAACCGCTAAAGTAATTATTGTCATTGTAAAAGTAAATTTTTTCACTAAGAAACGTAATGTTTCACAATCATTAAATTTCGTCACGACAATATCTACTTTCAAAGTTTACAAGTTCTACTTTTTTTTTAGCAGAAAAAAACTGATTTTCAATTATATCAAAGCTTCGTCTACTGCAATCGATAGAACCGATAAAGGGATATTCTTTACTACTACGAAACTAGGACATTTAGCAAGCAAATGCGCTACCCTATTACAAGTATGAGGGATGTAATTAAAACTTAAAACTTTAGTACGCTTAGCAATCTCTAAAATATCTTCCTTCACTACTTCACCGTAGTAATCGAGTACAAATCCGTCGCGAAGCCCTCTGATCAAAGTAATGTTATCGTATGTACATGAATATTTGATAGATTCTGCAGAGCTGCCATTGCTAATCCATAGCGAACAGCAAGTCCCTCAAGAAGAGTTGTCGATCCTGCTGCAAGAAGCTCAGTTCGGCATGCAAAAATAGCGTGACCTCGATCATCACGAAAAATGACGCCCAAACCAATTTTGCTATTAGGGAGCATGGCCACATCATAGTCCATCATGAGGGTACCTGCTGGGGGAGGTTGCCATCTTGTTAATTTATTTGACTCAGCTTCATCACAAGTCCTCTTTACTGAGTTATTCACCATCTCCTCTCAAGACTGACGCGCTCGTGTAAGAACCTCCTTCCAATCAAAAGTTTGTTGCTCAAAATAGAATTTGTTTCTATGCTTCCATATATTCCAAGTGATAAAAACAAACAAAGCAAAATCATTGCGAGAAAGTTTGTCCAAAAGAGACCACGCCACATATTTGAAAGATGAGTCACGAAAAGAAGACAGATCAAGGCGTAGCGGACCAACCTTCCAGATGTTCACCACCTTAGAGCAACACAAGAAGAGATGATCCCCCGATTCACCGTGATCACCACATATTCTACTTTTAGTCGAACGTTAAAGTAATTATTATAGTTGAAAAAGTAAACATTGTCATTAAGAAACGTAAAGTTTCACAATCATTACATTTCGTTACGACAGTGTCTACTTTTGAACACTACAAGTTATATTGCTTCGATTTTGCGGCTCCGCCTAGGGCTTCGATTTTACGGCTCCGCCTTCGCTCCGAAAACTAATATAAAGATAATCGCCGGGCAACAATTTGAATCTTGAACAAAGAAGAAGCGGCAAACAAAAAACGAAGAGGCAAAAAGAAAGGCGAAAAAAAATTGAAAATTAAAATAAATTTGGAAAATAAAGAAAAAAGAAAAAAAATCTGAAAAGTAAAAAAAAATAGAAAAAAAGAAAAAAATTGGAAAATAAAAAAAGAAAAGAAATTTAGAAAATAAAAAAGAAAATAGAAAAAAAGAATAAAATAAAATAAAATACTGAAAAAAAAGAAGGAAAAAAGACCTGGAAATTAAGAAAAAAAAACAGAAGAAAAAAGAACAGTACAATAAACTGGAAATTAAAAATAAGAAAAAATTATTAAATATAAAACATTAAAAGACAAATATACTAAAAATAAAAAGTGGGTGTATATTATATTCAAAATTTCCTCGGCTTTCATTTTTCGGTGGAGAGGGGTCTATAAAAGAATATTTTATAGGTAGTTTTGAATGTCAACATAAAACATCAACTTAATTACCAGCATTTACATTTACTTTTAATCATAAATTATCTAAAGCAAGTTGTTTTATGTATTAAATGTTGATGCCGTTTTATTCAAATAAGTTGATGAGAGAATATGAGCATGCAATAAAGGCAGCCTTTGACGAATTAATTTCTAACAGATCCGAAGCAATCCAAAATTCCATCAAATCTAAAATTTTGAAGCCCGATCCACAGGCGTGTTGGGCCGGGCTAGGTAACAAGTAGTAGTACTGAAAGTTTGGCAGCGGTGGCAAATAAATGTACAAGCCCGTGAAAGTAATTTGTCAGTGGTGGTGAGATTGAGATGAATTTGTGGCATCTATTTAAGGCTTTTCCACCACAATTTGTCACGCCTCACGGATTGGGGATTGCATAATTGCTTTGCAGGCATGTGAATTGGCCACCACCCACACATATATAATCAAAGAAAATATTATATTGATCTCAACCTGTAGCAATTACCACCGCCTTTTCCTCTGCAGAGCCTCGTCTATAAATAATCCGCATGTTTATTCACCCAATTTCTAGTAATAGATAGATGTTGTACTTGTATCCATGAGATAAAACACGATAGATAATTACATGTAATGCCGAAATCTTCAAGTTATTGTATTTTGGATCTAATGTTAAATGAGTTCTAGAATTATATTAGTACAAGTTAATTTTCAGGTATATATAAGCATAAATTGAACAAATCACATAGCAAAGTGACATCTTTTGAGATAATTTTGATAACGAGTTCAAAAATCATGGAGTATTAGAAATTGATACTTTGGCTAAACTAAAATTCTCTGCCCCCCCAAAACCTGCCTCACGATCATACGATCATGGTTAGGTAGTCTAAAAACAAAGCATCAAACCTTTTATTGTTGCTCATTAAGAAACTAACAAATCTTCATAGTATCATTTATCACCAAAAACATAAAATCCATGAAGAACTCACACAACAGAGCACCCATGCAAGAAATCCAAAGTAAAAAAAAAAAAGAAGAGAGCACAAAAGAATATTGGAATTGGCCATATAAGAAATTAATTATTTGATATGATGAAGAAGGCTCTGAGGCCAGAATGAGAGCATTTGTAGGTCAAAATAAGAAAAGCAAGAAACCTATAAACGAAGATGAAGCAAAGCATGATGACATAATTCCTCCAGCTAGTTGCTTCATCTCCATAGCCTTGTTCTCGCAGCACATCTTCCCCTGTCCTCACACAGGTCCCCAACATGAACTCCAAACACTTCCCCGAGCTAGCGAACTCGTTGATCAAGAACCCTTCGAACGGGTACTTGAACAACGAGATATAGTGCATGAACACCCAGTAGGTGGGCAACCCATTCTTCGATATGAAGTAGCCCGAGAACAAGAAGAACGACCCCATCACCGCGGAGATGACCGAGTTCCCGACGATGAAGTTGGGAACGAGCGCACTGAAACACACCACCACCGAATTGGCAGTGTAGAGAATCAACCAAATGAGGATCACAAAATGCAGGAACGCCATCAAACTCCGGTTCAGCCCCACCAGCCAGTAGAGCGGGACGGAGAAGAGGAGCGCCAGAATCAGCAGAAACGGCAGGTAAACGACGCCGTTCGCGACTGCGTACGACGACACCCTGTAGCTCCCGCTCGCCGTCTCCTTCATTAGAATCTCTTTCTCTTGCAAGAAGATGGGCAGCGCCTCGGTTGTGGTGGTCAGCAGAAAGGTGAGAATGAAGGCGAATAGGCCGACTCGCTCCTCCGCGCCCACCATATCGTCGCTCACTTGGTAGAAGATTGATCCCAATACAAGCCCAGACAGCAGCATCGAGATACTTCTGCACAGGAAAAGCTCCTTGGTGCGGTAAATGTTCTTCCAGAACCTGTGAGTAAGAATCATGGTTTCCCCGACTCGGGAGTTGGCGAAGCCATGAGGAAGATCGGCGTCGTATTCGTCCATCACTTTCGTTTGCTGGAAGAGTTGCTGCAGGGTGAACCGGCCGGTTCTGCTCAAACTTGCTTCGCCGACAGTGCTCTGCCGTTGGATGGCGTCGATGGACTCGATCGCGAACTCAACGACGTTGACGTGGACGGGGAGGGTGAGGCCCATCAGCATGAGGTTGAGGGAGAGCAAATCCACGGAGCCGTGGTGCAAAACGGCGCCGTCGGCCAGGAGGATGATTGTGCCAAACAGTTTGACGATCCTGAAACCGGGCTGGTGAATGCTCAGGATTATGGTTCGCCCTTTCGTCTCCGCCATCACGTTCAGCATGTCGATGATCTGATGCGCCGACGTGCTGTCGAGGCCCGACGTCGGCTCGTCCAGGATCAGCACCTTCGGCTCGTGGATCACCTCCAGCCCGATCGACACGCGCCGCCGCTCCCCGCCGGAGATGCCGCGGACCCTGTCGTCGCCCACTCTGGCATTGGCCACGTGCCGGAGGCCGAGCTCCTGCATCAGGGACTCCACCCGGGACTTCAGCTCCGCCTCCGGCAGCTTCAGCCGGAGCTTGGCGCCGAACCTCAGCGTCTCTTCCACGGTGAGGAGAGGGAACAGCGTGTCCTTCTGAGTCACGTAGCCCGACATCTTCTTGAAGCGGCCTTTCTCGACGGGCTTGTGGTTGACGAAGATGGAGCCCGTCTGCGGCGTGAGCTTGCCGGCGAGGATCTCGAGCAGCGACGACTTGCCGGCGCCGCTGGGGCCGACGATGGCGAGGATCTCGGAGGGTTTTGCGGTGAGGTTGACATCCTTGAGGACGTGACGGGTTCGGGCTCGGGCCGGGGCATTTGGTTGAGAGTGGTGGTGCTGCTGCTGCGGCTCATCTTGATCGACGATTTTGGGATTTAGTTTAGTGTTAGTGTTGACAGTGTAGTTGATGCCGAGTGCTTCAATCTCACAACCAGCTTGCTCCTTCATTGAACAAATTAAGTGTATCACTCACTCGCTGCCAACAAACTCATTAATACTTTTCAATCGCTCTTTTATTTCACTATTTAATCGATACTAGTATAATTTTCTGTGTGGTTAAATTAAAAATATTGACAATTAACAGCTTACAAGATTTGTTTGATACTTCACGTGCACTTTGGTTTGCATTGGACAGAGTTTTATACACATTGAAATGCACACTTGACATTCACAAGATGATGATGGCCTTGGTTTGGTTTGGCCATCTTCACCCCTTGCCGCTACCTATTTCGATCGGGTTGGGTGGGATCCTCTGTCCACTGTCCCCAAATCTATGTCCCACCATGTCCCACTTCTTAAAACGTCACCGTTTTATCCGGTACCCCTTTATGTTTCTCTCGCCCAAATCAGCAGCTCGGCTCAGCTGATGAACTTCTTACAAAATGATTCTATGAATTTTATAATTGAATCATGATTCTTTGGCTTTATTTTTTGCATCTTAATTGGTTTTGAGTAAGACTCCATTGATATCTCATTTCCGTTGTTGGAGAGGGAAGATGGAGACGGAAGAAAAAATTGTTCGAGAATTGGAATTCTGTAGTCGGAAGCCATTTGCTTCTCATTCTTACTTTTTGCGTACTGAAACAATTAGAAGAAAATAAATAACTTAGTTGTAATCTGAGGAAATTGAACATCGAGAAAAAAGAAAAAGAAATGACAGCAAAAAGAAAAAAAAAAATGACAGGAGAAAGAATAATGGAAAGTAAAAGTTTATTGGCTAACCTGAGCCGATCTTGGGCGAGAGAAACATGATAGGCATTTTTTAAGATCAAAACGGTGACGTTTTAAGAAGTGGGACATGGTGGGACATAGATTTGGGGACAGAGGATCCCAACCCATTTCGATCACATGTCTCAATTAATATTTATGTGTTTCGCTATATAAAAATTACAATTAAATGCGAATTCATAAATCTATTCTTTTTGGAGATAATCAATCCTAATTACGATTAGTAAAATTAAATAAAAATACAAGAAAGTGAAATTGAAGAAACAAGTCGAAAAAAGCTAAAAAATGCAAGAGGATATTGTAATTTTATGCAAATGAATAACTATTGTATATGCATGTTCCAACATCAAGTTTGTTTAGAAGCATCAACATTGGTTGAGCGGTTCAACCATGCTCTGGGCCTACTATGAGCCAACTATGGTATTAGTTAGATTGGCTCATCTTGTTGACTCGTATGGATTAGTTTTGATTTTTTAAATTTTGATTTATTTTTAAGTTCAAAAATGGTAAGAAATTAATTTATATTTGAAGATTGTGCAAATTTAAATAACAAAATGCATAAATTTAAATAAAAAAATTACATAATTTAAATAAGAAAATTACACAGTTTAAAAAAGAAAAAAACATAATTTCATATTCCTCTTCGTGCGAGGATTTCTGCGACGTTTTAGGAATGTAGGTCGTGCTGCTTCGGCATCATTCTCGACGTACCAATGTAGAGAATCTTCATGTTCGTAGCTCGCGCTGAGCCATTTCTTCTCAGCGGTGGACCAAGCGATTGGCGAGCTTGGCTTGCGTCTCACCCATAAAATTCAAGATCTCTTCAAGGTGCATCGCTCCTTGTTTTCCTTTCCCCTTGGCCGCCCTTGCCGCCACCTTCACCCCTTGTTACCCATTGGCCGGGTAGATGAAGTTTCATTGCCTGACGCCGATGTCGTGAAGTCACCGCTCTTCGACGTCTTGCTCCTCTTTTAAGCATGAATGTCGCCCTCAAGATACAATGATTTGAATTTACGATTTTGCCGGAGATTTTTCCACGCATTCCACCACTTGAATGCAACACTTGGTTCTATGGGTAACAATTCTTGCGTCTTCTCCCTCAACATGCCATCGTTAAGGCCGTTTAGCCATCTCGAGTGAGCTTCAACCCATGCGGCCTCCTAAAGCTAGCTTCACCTCACCGTTGACGTGCAACCAATGACTTTTCACTTGTGGAAGCGTGAATGGCTCAGGCATGAGGGCATTGATCCGATCAAGCATCCTCCCCCAATATGCATCGTGTTTTTTATCAACACCACATATGGCATCGTTCGTTTCCTCGATCCAAATTCAGGCGAAGTGGTCAATTTCTTGGACTGTGTACGAATGACGATTTGGGCCCTTCTCTGTCGCCACCTTTATCCCCTTCCTCCTTTGCTGATTCCTTCTTGCCTCTTGCCGTTGTTGTCTTAAGGTCGGCAGCGTGGGGCTCGAAATTTCATTCAAATTGATTTGGTCGATCCCGGTGAATAGTACGACCTGAGAGGTTGCCGCACCAATTTGCCGAGTAATAATCCTGATTGTTGGAATCTATTCGGTGAGAAAAATGATGGAAAAACGAAGAAGAAATTTGTGGAGATGAATGAAGAAAATGAGATAGAAGATGGAAATTGAGAGGATTTTGGTAGAACTTGTGTAGAAATTGTGAAGGAATAAGTGATATTTATAGATGAAATAAAGAATAAACAAAATAATAGTCGTAGCTGGCGCCGGCGAACCGTTGGCAGCGGATTTCGGCAAAAACTAGCCGTTGACCGGCTGTTTTTTTTTTATTATTTAAATAGGCACGTGCCATACATAAATCATCGATGAGTCGAGCACAATGAGATGAACCGGGCACATCATGCCTTGGCTCGTTAACGGTGAGGCTCATCGAAAAATTGGCTCGAGCCGGCGATGAGCCTCACCAATGCGGATGCTCTTAGTTTTCGTTCCTTTTTTCCACTCTTCAATTTCAATCTCTTATATTTTAGTTTAAATTTAGAATTTCTTTAGTTAAATAAAATAACTTCAATCAGGTACGGAGGCTCCAACTATAGACGAGATAAAAAAAAATTCAACAAAATATAAAACAAGCAATGCAATCACAACTCAATTATTAATTAGGATATTTATTACTAACTAGCGTGTAACCCGTCGAAAATCGACGAGAAATTATTATTCAATAAAACTAATATATAAATATAATATATAATAACATAAAAAGGTAGTTAATAATTTTTTTTTGCTATATGGTTTAGAAAGTAATTTTACTATATATTCTCGTCCATAACTCATATAATAATATTCATTAAATATTTTAATCTAATTCACCCTCAATTTTATAGATAATTTTTGAATCTTCCTTTCTTCACAAAATCGATGTAAAACAAAAACATATTTGGCTATCAAAGAAGTTATCTCACGTCGATTGTGTATGAGAATTGTGGTGGATCTTTTTTAACAAATAACTATATGTTGTCTATTAATTTAGAGAAGATTTTTTTTTGAAGATTGTCTATAAGAATGAAGGTGACGCTAAATATCCTACATTATTATATTAACATACATTTTTTCTTAAGTTGAACCGCCGGTTGACAATTGACCCGCTACCCCCACTGTTCAGGGTCGAAGCCAGCCCGTCGACCATAATTTTGATTTTTATGGGCATCTCTAAACTAAATAATAAGAGATAAAAAATAAATTTTCAAGAATAAATTTAAAACTGTATCATTAATAAAACGTATTTAGAATTTAATAGATTTAATTAAAAAATGATTGTACTATTCGTTCTCGTTTTTAACCCCTATAGTAATATTCGCTAATTATCTGATTCGTTTAAATTTATAAAGTATTTATATACTTTTCAATAGGGATGCCAATCAGTTAATCCATTCGGTTTTCAGGCCAACCCTATCGGTCTTGGGCTATTTTTAGTTCGGAGTGTACCTAATAATTAAATTTATAAATAAAGTAATGAAATGTACAACTAAGTAATGAAGAATTTTGGTTATCGCAACCCACTCGATTTTCGGGCTAGCCCTATCCGGCTCGGTCTAATTTTGGTTCGGTTCAATCGGACTAAAAAATTTTCGGGCTCAAAATTTTCGACCCTAACCCTCCTGGGATTCGATTCGGTTTGGGCCAACCCGCGAGTTTCGGGCTAAATTAACATTCCTACTTTTCAATAAGTGATTGAAGATCAATGTGGAATATAAATATAATTAATTTTAAAGTAATTTTTTTTATGTATAATAATGAGATTGTAACTCTTCCGCCTTCTTGAACTTAATTAGTGATTAAATAGACTGATTCGTTTTGGAATAAAGTATCAAGAAATATAATTTTGAATATAGGACGTATTCAATAAAAATAAAATTATTTAACTAGCCAACTAATTAATGGCCAAATTAAAATTAATTTATTTTTATCAAATTACATAAAAAATAATTGTACTATTCATTTTCGTCTTTAACTGTATAATAATATTCACTAATTACATATATGAATTATGCAAAGTTGGAAACTCAACTACAAATAAATCTAGATTTTAGAAAATATATGAAAGAAATGCAAAATATAATTTTTTTTAAAATAAATAAGAATAAAGAATGTAGTGTGCCACGTGGGACCCCGAGTTGAGGTACTCGTTGGTTGAGAATTGGTCTGTCTACCTAATTAATTGACAGAATTAAAATTAATTAAAAAAATATTCGCTCTCGTCCTTAATTGTATAGTAATATTCGCTAATTTTATTTATGAATTATGCAAAGTTGGAAACTCAACTACAAATAACGTAGTAAAAATTAATACATTGAGTATGAATCTAAATTTTAGAAAATACATGAAAAAATGCATAAAATGAATAATTTAAAATAAATAAGAATATAGATTGGAGATGTGTCATGGGATCCCAAGTTGAGATACCCGTCGGTTAGGAGTTGGTCCGAATTAAAATTAATTATTTTTTTATCAAATTAAATAAAAATTTATCAGACTATTTCAAATTTTAATTCAGTCAACCAATAAATTAGTCAAATTATTTTGGAACCATTTATTCGGTCATCTAATAAATTGGTTCCCTACAAAAATTATTTACTTAGCCAAGTTAAATTAAATTAATTAAACTATAAAATTATATTTATATATTCAGCCGACTAATAAATAAATTGGCCAAATAAAACTGGTGGTGGAAAAGATGAGAAAATATATATTGATTCTAGGTATTTATAGGCTTTTCAATAGTTGAAGTTTAATTGATCAACCGATGTGGGACACAAAATTTTAGAAGATATTTAAAATCTACTTATTATTTTATATTTAAAAATTCAAAAATTTGAGAATTTAGATAAATAGGAATGATGGATTAAGAGAGGTGCCACGTAGGATTATTTCAAAGCAAGAATCGTTTTACTTTTAATAATATAATAATGATTTCAATCAGGATTAATCTTTATTTTATAAGATTTAACTTGCAATTTGTAGTTAAGAATTGATTGTTATGTAAAGTTGGTTATTCCATAATTAGAGTGTATAATTCTTTTAAACTTCTGATTTATTATAAATATTAGTATTAAATTAGTGAAATAAATACTGATATGAAAGCGAATATAATCACTTGCGTACAACACCACTATCCCTCAAAACAAAACCACCAAACCTCCTTATTTAGGACAACTTTCCGAAGGTTTTATGCTATAAAAGATGTTTTATAACTGTGGGTAACAAACGACAATGTCGTTGTCGTTGAAGTTAAACTGAGAAAATTGAGATTTTGTGTTCTTGTAGGAACTGTTTGAGTGGTATATATGTTTCGTTGGGTAGGAGTTCTGTAAAATTTCAAACTATATGTATATATCTTTTGTTCTTTTAGGACAGAAATGACTAACACTGCTACATATTTATTAGTTATGCGCGTCCTTTCATAAATTTGTTGGCAATCTTAGTTCCGTCAAATTTTTAAAATATAGCGATTGCAGTAGTTGTTTGTTGTTTTGGAAAAGGAAAAAGATATGTTAATTCAAGAAAATAGATGGATTTTTGGCAAAATAAATCAAAAAATTTATCATTTTTGGTACGTTGGACGCAACTTTTCAAGCTTTGTAAATTAATCAACGAATTTGTAAATTTTGGGATCTCTCCAATGTTTCCAAATACTAAAAAGAAATGATGTGAATGCCATCATGGACTAAAAATAAGATTTAATTAATTATAGTATTGTAATTTGTATATTTTCGAAATGATATTAATGCATTCTTAAGGACACCATATCCACACTACATCTTAACATATTATATACCTATTTTTCTTCCCAATACCTCTGAGTCTCTGCATATATGCATGGCAAGCCATGACTACCAACATTAGTGATTTAATTTTTTCCCAAAAAGAAAAATAAAAAAATAGTCGTGATATTTATTATTTATGTTTTGAAAGTTATACTACAATATAAAGATGCATCCACTTTCCACATGGTAGCCAGAAAAAATCTTTATCAAAGGCTAATTTTTCTAAATTTTAAAATTTTCATGCGATTTGATTCGGTAATGAGATTTTTGCACATGGTACGATTCACAAAAATATTTGTCATAGCTTGCCATGCATATGTCAAGTTTTGTAAGAGTGCCAAAATCGAAAGTTTTGAATGCCGACTTTGTTTCAAAAATTATATCGCGCTTAGGATATATGAGGAAATTGTTTTTAATCTTCTTTCCTTTACAAAAAACAAAAGAATTAAAAAGAAAAATGTCGTCCTGTCATATAAAAAAGAAGTGGGTCCGCCCTGAGTGGCTCCACCATGCCACCAAACTTGGAGCTCTCTCATCACAATTTCACCTCTTAAACTGAAGGACAATGATAAGAATTAAGAAATACTAGTAGTAAATTTTTTATGTGGATGAGAATAAAAGAGAAGATGTTTTCTTGTACCGTTCTGAAAATGTTTCATGCACGAATAATGGTCAGGATGTTAATATTGCATTGATGCCCTTCACTTTTTTATTTATTCCAAATTTACCCTCATAATTAAATTGTGACCACAAGAAAACTGGTGGTGTGGACAAGGGAATATTAATTTTATTTGAGGAGGATCATTTTGTCTTTTGCTGATGTCATGCCACCCGTGAATTTCTTTCCCTTCGTAAACAATTTGGCTAAAAATAGGGGACCCCCAAATTCTTGCATTTCTTCAATATGAAAAGTCTACACATATCTATTTTGTCAATACCCTTTATCAATCCAAACAGAATCAAACCCGTGAACCTTTTCTTTTTCTATTACTACAATTTTAAATATAATAAAATTCCATTAGTGGAGTATTATATTTTATGAACAAGAGGATTTTCGAAAGGTTCTTTTCTTTAGTAGTCAGGGCGTCGCCAGAAAATATTGGTTGAGGGGATTTTACTAAATTTTTAAAATATTTTCTGAGCTTGAAAGTGAAAAATACAATTCCTAAAAATCGGTGAAAGATGAAATTCCGAGCTTGAAGTGAAAAACACATTTCCTAGTAGAAGAAGTGTTAATTTATAATTTTTTCTTATTTAAATCCTTGGCATACAAATATTTAATTATTATTCCTTCTGTCTCGTTTTACTTGTCTCACTTTTTATTTTGGGCGTCCCACTCTTCTTGTCTCACTTTACATTTAAGGAAATAATTTAAAAATCACTTTATTCACTTTATATCACTTCAATATCCCTTTATGT
Source organism: Schizonepeta tenuifolia (assembly GCA_029490685.1). NCBI lineage: Eukaryota > Viridiplantae > Streptophyta > Magnoliopsida > Lamiales > Lamiaceae > Schizonepeta > Schizonepeta tenuifolia. The sequence continues at coordinate 58,427,387 of CM055958.1, forward strand.
CACTTCAAAAATACTTTATATCACTTTATCAATTAAAAAATACTTTATATCACTTTATTAACTACACTAATCACACCATTTATATCTAATCTCTTTTTTCTTAATTTTCGTGCCCGTCTCAAATGAGACAAGTTGTGTGGGACTGAGGGAGTACTTTGTTTTCATCTTTTCCCTGCTTTCTTCATCAAATTGATGCAACCTCCATTGTTTTCACCTCTGCAAAATTTCCCCCTAGCACTACTCTCATCTTCATTCTTCAATCCTCATAGAAATTGCTCCCTTTGTTCGTTAAAATTAGCATGGGCTGACCGTAATTATTTTCGAAAATAGTAGAACCATAAGTATTTAAAAAAAAAATTACTTGAGCCAACTCCAGCCCAAGCATGACTCCGCCCCTGTGAGTAGTTGGTTCGTTTTCTCTTTTATTCATTCAAGTAATGTTTAAATGTTGAGCCAACATATAGTTTAATTTGTAAGTGAACTCCGAAATTGACTTATCAAGCGATAAAACAAGCATACTTTTAGTAAGATCTTTGCATAGTAAAACATGTCATTTGTTTTTACACGCATGAGATGATAGGTTTTATCTCTATCCTTCCGCTCCAAACCCCACCTTGAGATAAAGAGAAAATAAATAAGTTTATACTCCTTCAGTCATTCATGATAAGTGCCCTTTTTTATTTTTATTTTTTTATTTATCTTTCGTCCATAGAAGATGTGGTCTTTCCTTAAATGGAAATGATTTCACTTAAGATGTCATTTGTTTTTACACGCATGAGATGATGTGCCTTTTTTTATTTTAAACTGTATCATTAATAAAACTTATTTAGAATTTAATAGATTTAATTAAAAAGTGATTGTACTATTCGTTCTCGTTTTTAACCCCTATAGTAATATTCGCTAATTATCTGATTCGTTTAAATTTATAAAATATTTATATACTTTTCAATAGGGATGTCAATCAGTTAACTCGTTCGGTTTTCAGGCCAACCCTATCGGTCTTGGACTATTTTCGGTTCAGAATGTACCTAATAATTAAATTTATAAATAAAGTAATGAAATGTTCAACTAAGTAATGAAGACTTTTGGTTATCGCAACCCACTCGGTTTTCGGGCTAGCCTTATCGGGCTCGGCCTAATTTTGGTTCGGCCCAATCGGACTAAAAAATTTTCGGGCTCAAAATTTTCGACCCTAACCCTCATCGGATTCGATTCGGTTCAGGCCAACCCGCGAGTTTCGGGCTAAATTGACATCCCTACTTTTCAATAAGCGATTGAAGATCAATGTGGAATATAAATTTAATTAATATTTAAAGTAATTTTTTTTATGCATAATGTTGAGGTTGTAACTCTTTCGCTTCTTGAACTTAATTAGTGATTAAATAGACTGATTCGTTTTGGAATAAAGTATCAAGAAATATGATTTTGAATATAAGATGTATTCAATAAAAATAAAATTATTTATCTAGCCAACTAATTAATGGCCAAATTAAAATTAATTTATTTTTATCAAATTAAATAAAAATTAATTGTACTATTTATTTTCGTCTTTAACTGTATAATAATATTCACTAATTACATATATGAATTATGCAAAATTGGAAACTCAACTACAAATAAATCTAGATTTTAGAAAATATATTAAAAAATGCAAAATATAATTTTTTTAAAATGAATAAGAATAAAGAATGAAGATGTGCCACGTGGAACCCCGAGTTGAGGTACTCGTCGGTTGAGAATTGGTCTGTCTACCTAATTAATTGACAGAATTAAAATTAATTAAAAAAATATTCGCTCTCGTCCTTAATTGTATAGTAATATTCGCTAATTTTATTTATAAATTATGCAAAGTTGGAAACTCAACTACAAATAACGTAGTAAAAATTAATACATTGAGTATGAATCTAAATTTTAGAAAATACATGAAAAAAATGCATAAAATGAATGATTTAAAATAAATAAGAATATAGATTGGAGATGTGTCATGAGATCCCAAGTTGAGATACCCGTCGGTTAGGAGTTGGTCCGAATTAAAATTAATTATTTTTTTATCAAATTAAATAAAAATTTATCAGTCTATTTCAAATTTTGATTCAATCAACCAATAAATTAGCCAAATTATTTTGGAACCATTTATTCGGTCATCTAATAAATTGGTTCCCTAAAAAAATTATTTACTCGGCCAAGTTAAATTAAATTAATTAAACTATAAAAAGTATATTTATTTATTCAGCCGACTAATAAATAAATTGGTCAAATAAAACTGGTGGTGAAAAAGATGAGAAAATATATATTGATTTTAGGTATTTATTGGCTTTTCAATAGTTGAAGTTTCATTGAACAACCGATATAGGACACAAAATTTTAGAAGATATTTAAAATCTATTTATTATTTATATTTAAAAATTCAAAAATTTAGATAAATAAGAATGATGGATTAAAAGAGGTGTCACGTAGAATTTTTTCAAAATAAGAATCATTTTTTTTTTAATAATATAATATAATGATGATTGGAGCTGACGCGGGATCCGAAAAAGACGACGTAGCGAGCTTAATAACCAAACGTTATCATTTTGGTTAATACAAAAATTAAATTTATTTGTATTTTAGGTTATTTGTTTATATAGATAAAATGTTAAGAGTTTAATGCTGCGTTTTTAATCGTACAACATGACATCCTCATTTTTTTTGTTCACAGGATCATTGATGATAACATGTCCCGGCCCAAAAAGGTTGGAGCCTAATTCCAATTTATGGGCTAAATAGTAATTACACTGTAAGTCCAACATATAAATAGCTTCTCCTGTTCTCTTCTCCTCTCTTCTCCTCATATTTGAAATTATCTTTGGTTTTTGTTGTACTGAATGGAGCTCCGCGCCTTCTCCTCTCCATTTTCTGTTGGTACTCTTTCTTTCCATCCAATTGAATTCGTTAATAGCTAAATTTAATTTCAATTTTGCTTCCCTGCTGCTGAGTTCAGTTGACTATTTGTGTTTTTAATTTACTGTGATATTGTGTTTGAGAGGATTGATGATTTGGTGAAACTGAAAAGCTCCCGTGTATTAATTACCTTGTCTGTGAGACATGGTAAAATATTTTAATTTAATTGCAAGGATTGTTTCTGGTTATAATCAAAGTATGGTTTGCTGTATTGCTACCTGTTTCTTTTTTAGGATATAGACAATGTTCGAACATTTTGGAAGTTTTTAATTTAACTGAACCGAATATTTAACATAGATTGTAAGCATGATCACTTTAGGTTGAAGAATTGCCCTCCCAAAATTGGGATGTGTTGAAAATTCCCAGACCTGTGTCATCTATTGTATCATTTGTGGGCTAAAAATCTTTTTGGTATTCTCGAAATTTGAGCAATTTTGATGCCACCTTTGAAGCTAAAGAAAGAAAAAGAATTAAAGGAAGAAGAAATGAGAGTTTTGGTTTTTAGATTGACAAAGCAGTAATCATGCAAGCACCAAGATTTGTGTTGATAGTTGTAATTGTTGGTCTATGGCTACTGTGGCACATTGGCACGGTCTATTCAATAAAAACAATGAGCAGGAAAGATATCGTTTTTATGAAGTTATTATTATTATTATTATTATTATTATTATTATTATTATTATTATTATATATATATATATATATATATATTTTTTTTTTTTGTTTCATCGTTACATTTTATGGTAATTATAAAAAATTGATCCTGTATTCTTATGTGCAATATGATATTTCTATTTGAACTTTGTTTATATATTTTCGTTATGCTTTATATTCATCTTGGCAGGACATGTATTCTGCCCAATTAGGTCTCGTTTGTGCTGGTTGAAGAAGCATTACATCTATGAGGATGGATCTCTGGAGACCAATGTGAAGCCTATAAGAGCATATTCCCCACGAACAAAAAGGAGTTCTGTTTGTTGTATAAGTAATTCAGAAATCAACGATTTTTTACCTTCTGAAACAGAGCTGCTCAATGGCAAAATCATATATTCAGTCGCTGCTGCCATGGGTCATAACAAGGTGTGTAGACTTGTATCTTTTCTGCATGCACGAGTTCTATTTGAAACACGAACCTTTTAAAACCTTATCATTTTTCTTAAACATTTGAATTGATTGCTCGACTCTTAACATTTTTCTCTTCAATATAATTCAAGTATCCTATAATATCGTCGCATTATTACAAACGTTTATAGTTGATTCTTTTAATGAATGATGTCAGGAGGCACACCCTGAATGTAATTCCAGAGTTCCTGCAATCATTGATGCTCTTGAAAAGATGAAGTTAACTTCAGAGGTAAGGATGCCTGATAATGCAATCTTTGATCGTGGCAATGCGATGGGTCAGATTTGGTTCTCTAAATATGTTCATAATGAGTCAATAGCATGTTTGATATTGTTGTGAAATTTTAAAATCATAAGTAACTATTTTAAACTAAAGATACTTTTTACATGGAAAGGCTGCAATTAAATAATTGATGGTAAGTGTGTATCGTATTTGCTTTATTGACCAGACCCATGAATCTCCAAGATCTTGATATTGTATTCGCACTAGAATTCCATGCATCCATATCCACACTGACTAGTTGTGCTGCAGAAAATATTGATGTGCTTCCTTGAGAATTCATTAGTAACTGAGCCGACTAATATCTTTATTTCTAACCTTGACTCGATGTATCTGTGAAGTTGCTTTAGTTTATTTTATTACTTTTCAACTAGTTTTGTGAGAGTCATATGGCACACATTTTGTTGGTTTTTTGTCTTGTTCCATAGTGAGGACGGATCTATTTAACAGTTAACATGAACTGCAAAGGCCCAACTGACAAAACATACTTGTCTTTTTGCAAGGCGTTTTCTTGTAATTGATAATATACTTTACAAATGACAATATACTCACTTGTCCATTGTCCTATTTTGTGGTCCAGTCCCGAAGCATGGAGATCATTGAACTTGAAAATTTCAGACCTGCTAAAGTTGAGGATATAGCTAGTGTCCATGAAAAAGCTTATGTATCAGGACTTGAAAAGGTATGTTACACAAATACACTTTCTAGTTACCTACTGCGCTGATTTGTCTTGTAACACTTATGTAAAATTTCGATAATTACTAGAACCTGACTGAAGAATGTTAAAAAATGCATTGTTTGTTAACTCCTCTTGAAACCATTCTTTTTTAACCCCTATAGAAAATGCTTCCCCTGAGTTCTTACATTGTTGCACTTTAACATTTTAATAAATTGCCTTGATTATATGATCTGAGCTGGGGATTCATTTAGATGATAAATAAAATAAAATATTAATACAAAATTGATTAGAAAAAGTATGTATGGATTACTGTACGCTACAGGTTTTTACTGTTTGCAGTTGCATTCATCATTGCTGATATATTTGAACTGAAACTTATCAAACTTGCCCGAGTACATATGCTCAAGCGGGACATAAGATCTATCCTTTTTCGAACATAATACCATTTTATCTGAATTGTCCAATAGAATCATGTTTTTGCCATATTTTGCTCATGTGCAACTTGCTCATGCACCATAGGCAATGGATCAGGCTTCGGAAGAAGGCCTAATTCTGATTGAAGGATCTGGACCTACTTATGCAACTTCCACGGTGAGGAACACTTTGGAAGCTCTCATTTTTTAAGTTTCTACCAATACCAATTGTTAACTAGTAATATTTTAGATGGAATATCATTTCTGGTGAAAGAGGGATTTATGCTATCGTAGATAAACTAACATTAGTCAGAATATATTATGGAATCTTTCTTATTTCTAGCTACGTTTTGGTATTTGACATGTAACTTACAACAACATTCTAATATAATAAAGTTAAATAGCCATGCCACTCATCTGATTCACTCATGTTTTTCTTTTAGTTGCTTTCTGTTGGTTCTTGACATTGTCACATTGTGTTGGGGCCTGGATTGTTGTTAAAGTATAGATTTTTTTTATTAACATATTAATTTATTTGTTTTAATTATTGGGGTTTGTTTTTATTATTGGTGTTTTAAATTTATACAGACCTTCCATGAGTCACTTTTGGCAGCTGGAGCAGGAATTTCATTGGTGGATGCAGTGGTGATGTCTCATTCTAAGACGTTAGTCACTCAATGATTAACCTTTGCGTTACATTTTTTCGTTGTATCCTTTACATTTTGATGGTATACATACATGCACTTATCCAGAGTTGATTATTCTTAGAACTAATAATACAGGTAGCAGCATCGAAAATTAGGAAAGATCCTCCAGTTGGTTTTGCTTTAGTACGGCCACCAGGTCATCATGCTGTTCCAACAGGCCCCATGGGATTTTGTGTCTTTGGTAATGTGGCTATCGCCGCTCGCTATGCTCAGCGTGCCCATGGATTGAAGCGTGTATTTATCATCGATTTCGATGTACACCATGGGAATGGAACCAATGATGCCTTCTATGACGACCCTGATATATTTTTCCTCTCTACTCACCAGGTAAGCCATTTTATTTGCTAGTCTTTCAAGATGAATTATATTTTACCTCTATGCCTATTTATATAATTAACGTTATTGAGCTGTTTTGTATTCATTACTTTCTATTTGGCATTTCATACCTAGATAATGATGTTTTAACGCATGCAGGACGGGAGCTATCCTGGAACTGGTAGAATAAATCAGGTGGGTAAAGGAGATGGAGAAGGAGCAACGCTCAATCTGCCTTTACCTGGAGGATCAGGCGACAGAGCTATACGAGATGTCTTTGATCAAGTTATTGCACCCTGTGCTCAGAGGTTCAAGCCCGATATAATCCTCGTTTCAGCAGGGTACGTGAAGGTTCTTTTCCTTACAACATGGCCTCCTAACTAATTCTCACAAGCAATTCCAATAACAAAATGCAGTTGTTGGTCAGTGTAAGCATTTTTGTTCTCCTTTAATAGCTTTTCTCTCACACCTGCAATAAACATCTCCAGATACGATGCTCATGTGTTGGATCCCCTAGCTAACTTGCAGTTCACGACTGGAACGTACTACATGCTAGCTTCAAACATTCAGCAACTCGCGAGAGTTTTGTGTGGGGGCCGGTGTGTCTTCTTCCTCGAAGGAGGCTACAACCTGAGTTCACTTTCACATTCTGTTGCAGACTCGTTTCGTGCATTTCTTGGGGAACCTAGCCTGGCTGCAGAGTTTGATAACCCTGCATTCCTATACGAGGAACCATCTAAGAAGGTGAAGGAAGCTATTCAGAGAGTTAAGCACATTCACTCTCTCTGATGCTCTGATTTACTTGCTGATATTCATTAAGGTTGAAAGTCGTAGCACTTATGTTGATACTTGAAAATATGTTATATAAATAACATCTATATTCTAAACGTTATCTTATTTTGTTACTTGTATAGTTGAATATGTGAAGCAATAATTATAATTACTCGGGTGTTGTATTTGGAATTTTGGATTGAAGGATTTTACGATACACAATATATTTTGGTGGCATATATATTGTGATTGTTTGGAATGAAGGACTTTGGGGAAGTATTTTAGTATTTGCAAACTTTTGTTGAATGCAACCAAATCATTTGGTTAATATCTTAAGCAACCCAGTTTACAATTACGACATGATTTTATTATCATTTCTATTACAATACCAACTTTAATGATTTTACAAGTATAACACTCGTAATATTTTTCCAGTAAGGTCCATCGTGGCTGATCAAACATTCACTAAATAAAGCACAAAATCAACCCTATATCAAATTAAAGTAAAAATTTGTACGTGAACATATAATATTTACTGTGAACGGTTACCATTTTGAAGTTTTCCAAGTATTCAACTTGAAAGATGAACTCATAGCAACGAGCCAAAGGAAAAAAATAGCCTCAGATTAAATAAATTTATTTTCTCTTAATAGAAAGTTACAAATGTTTATTTTATTTTTTTTACGGAAAAGAATTTCAAACACTTGGTGGTCAGGACACCAGGGTTGAACAAGTAAATTCCTTAATCATTGTTATAACCGGTTTACTCCATATCAAATTGGAAGTAGACTTTGTCCATTAAACCCTTTTCTGGAAGTTTTGATTTTAATTTAGGATCAAATTTGTGAGAGAGAAAAATAATATATTTTGAGAGGGAAAAAAATCTAAATATAGTCCCCACTAATTGAGATATAACCAAAAATTAGGATATGAGAGATAAATATCATCCCATTAATTTAGGAGCAAATTTGTGAGAGAGGAAAATAATATATTTTGGGACGGAAATAAAATCCAAATGTAATCCCCACTAATTGATATAAAATTAGTTGATGGTTATAATTATCACCACAAAAAAAAAAAAAAAAAACGGTCCAAATAGAATAAGTGGTTCGACCTGTTTTGCTTAATCAAACCAGTAGGTGGCCGGCCACTTGGGGTTCATCTATCACTTCCTTTTTTTTAATTTTTATTTTTATTGTATTACGTAAATATGAAATCACCATGACATAAAAAAGTCTTTCATCACATAGTATAGTTAGTTCCCCTTGTATAACTTGATATTGACATAATTACGCGCGATTATTAATAGACAAATCACAAAAGCTGTTGTTACGTTAATATCTAGTTACTTCAAGATACATTCAACTCCATAATGAATAAAAATATCTGTGCATGACTATATCCATAGTTCATAGAATTGCAAATTATTTTTATTTGAAACGCACGTACGTATGCGTGAATTAAAGCATGGGTCGATGACATGCATCTATAATGAAACAAGAAAAATATTGATCTAATATTATTTTGAAATAATGAACTTATTGCAAATACTGTTTATTTGTTGGTTGTCAACCAAATCCCCACAATCAATAAAAATATACTTAGGGCACGTTAGTTATGTTTAGTAATAGAGAAACTCAGAAAAGTAGTTATCGTTGTCCGTTACTACTATACTCCAGCAGCCTCTGTTCCATTAATAATGTCACTATTTCCTTTTTCAAAAGAATTGTCACATTTCTTCATAAGAATATTTACTTGATATTTTATAGTCAGAAGATAAAAAATCATATTGTTTTCGTTAAGATAACTTTTTCACGATAATTGTCACTTTGTATCTCTGATCCCATTATGATTTTTTTTGTTAGTTGAGTTGGTCGTATCAGTTATTAGCTATGAATTATTGTCTTATAACGATTTATGAGTAATTAAGTTAGTGGATCAAAATTCAAATATTTTGCACACGCTTTATTTCCTGTCTTTTCTTTTTCTTGTTTTCATATTTCATCGTATGTGGAGGCATTTCACGTCAAACTCGAATTTTGTTTTCTTCTATTTTGTTAGGTTAAATATATGCTCTCACACTGTTCATGTTGAACAATAGCAAGCTTATCAAAAATATGTTTGATTAGTCTACCCTTCCTTTAATTTCTGTTTCTTGTTCAAGAAAGTAAGACCAAGCTGTTGATAAGCAATTAATTTAGGTCATTAATGAATAAGTTATATATATACACTATGATATTGGGTAATTAAGTTATGACGGATGATGCTCTGATCAAAACCATTTGACACTTGAGAAAAGAAATGGTAGTCAAAACTCATATATCAAGAAGATTGATAAATCCTCTTTTTATAATCTTAGGTATTTATTGCATGGAAAATTGAACAAGTAAAAATTGATATTGAGGATTAAGACAAAATGAAAAATCTGACCTCATACTTTTATAAATTGTGATATATGATATTTATTTAAAATAAAACACTTATTACGTGAGAGTAATCAGATATAGTGATTCTCTTTTCACGTTTTGTTCAAGAAAATTATCAAATTATAGACAGCTAGCTGGATCATGTCATCATGACATAGAAGTTGGCAAACATTAGACAATTTAAAATAAATTAATTTATAGTTAGACCATATATATGTAAAGATAATTGATTAAAGAGGTGATGGTCGAAATGTGACATTTCAATTAACGTGGCAGGGATAGACAAGTAGCAACGTTGCATGCCAATTTTGTTTTATAGTGTAAAAGTTATTACTACAACACAACACAATACACATGGTGCTAACTTTTCCACCTTTCGTGCCACAACTTACTTTTCTCAATCATCAAATTTCTTTGCTTTTCAAAACTCCTCTTGAGAGCTACCTATCTACATCTGGAAACTCATCGTCCTTTTAAAATATTTCACGTTACATATATAACTGTAATATGTCTTCCCATGAATAATCTTGAAGCTACAACATTGAGTTAGCACATGCACATTTTGAAAACCATGGAGGTTAATTACCTATCTACAAATTACTATTGCAATATCTTATAGTATAAGGAATAAAGGCCATTAACGTCACAAATTAAAATACGTACATTTGAAATGTTGATTTGTGCATGATCATTTATGTTCCATATTAATGAGTACCGAATGCATTAACATATAGAGTTGTGATATTTGGATACATGGTGCCCACACACCAACGGGTTGTTTACGGAAAAATCGGTTGAACCATGATTGAGAGTGAGGCCGAACTTTTACTTTTTTGGTGTGACAATTATGTTCCTAAACTTATTTCCCTCCTTAGTTTTATATTTAGGCGGTAAAATGTTTCTTAATTATATGTAGGTCCGGCTTTTTTTCCCTCCACAACCATCACATTATTTTCCTAAAATAATTAGTTTATATTTATTATAGAAATAAATATTGTTTTAGCTAATTAATACATATATAACGATATACAAATTGTATTTAAATCAATTTCATACTATTCCTCATGCTACAATGAAAAAAAAAAATTAAACCACAATTCAAATTTAATTATAGATTTATTATAAAAATATTTATTATTTTCTGAATTAATATATTTAATGCAATTAAAATTAGATTATTTTTTACTAAGAATATTCCGACTTCTTGTATAATATTAAAATGATTAAAATTAATTAAAGTAAATTGTATTTCACATATTATAATAGAATAAAAAAATGTCAAACAAAATTTTTGACAAAAATACTATTCAAAATTTCTCCTGCGCAATCTCGCGTTTCTGTCTCACGAATTAGTTCCTAAGTTAGTGGGATTATATTAGGATTATATTTCCCTCCCAAAATATTATGATTTTTCCTCTATAAATTAGTTCCTAAATTGGTGGAATTATTTTAGGATTATATTTCCCTTCCAAACTAGTATCATTTTTCACTCCCACAAATTAGTTCTTAAATTAGTGAGAAGGGTACATTAGACAAATAAAACTCGCTTCATAATAGGATTATTCGAATTTAATGAGAAAGTGAATTTATTTGCAAAAATATAGTATATCACTGGAGTCGGGACAAATGGTGTCTAAATTTCATTTTTTGTAAAAGAGTAAAATACAATGCATATAATGCACAATTTAATGATGCATTAGAGTAATGCATACGATGCATCAATTTTACAGTGCATCATAGATACAATATACTACACAATAATAGATACAAATAAATAGTATGTGAAATTGACGATTTAGGTAGTAAGGACTTCGAATTAAAACAATAATATAAGACGATATGATGCGTTCGTTCAAAAATTTGGTAGTCAACAATACTCAAATTAAGTAGTCCATTTTTGTCAAAAATAAATAAATTAAATAAGCATATGGCACTCAATTTTCTTTAAATCTGTAGAACAACTCTTTGATTAAAAGTTGTGAAGAGTGATGAGTAGAGACATCTCTGAAAGTGTGACTGCTGATCAAAATTTGGGTCTCAATCAAAAAATTCTAATATTTGAAGCAATTGCCCTTTTCCAGCTGTTACTTATTTACTTGAGCCATCAAATAAATCCCTTCACTTCACCTATAATTCAGCTTCTGACGTGCCATCCAGGTATTTTAAGCATGCCAATCTCCACCATATTAGCATAACTTTTCTTCTTTTTGTATATATACTGAAAACATGGCACATTATATATATATTTATCTAAACAATTCACTTTTTGAAATATGCATATACTGACGGTCGAACAGCACCAAGAATTGAACACGCTGGTGCCACGATAGTTGCTAAATTATTACCGTAATAATTTAGACATTCCAGAAACATCGATCGTCGTTGAAGATAATAAACTAATTTAATTGTTTGAATTGAATTGACATCTTAATTTATCTTCAATTCCTTGCAATAGTCGTCGTCCAGACAGCTCAATTAATTACAAGAAATTATTTATATGGGTTATATGTCACACATATATATGTTACTTTAGAGATAAAATATGTCCACTTATCTCAAATATAACCAAAAAGCATAACATTAATTCTTTTTTTTTCTTCTTTCTATGCTTCTATCATAGCCGTCATCGAATTCTCAGATATGATCATCGATGTTGCACTATTTCAATCATGCTACCTCATCCATCTTTCTTTTTATAAGTCTACTACTATATCTTCTCTCTCTCTCTCTCACACACACACACACACACACAGCTTCCTCTTTCTATAAATAAATTCCACCCTAAAAAATAAAAGAAATAGTGTGGTTGTTGGGTTGATATGGGAGAAGAAAAAATGGTTAATTTGCCTCCTGGGTTTGAGTTCGATCCCACCGACGAAGAGTTGATCGTTTACTTCTTGAACCGGAGGGCTGCGAATTTACCGTGTTACCCTAATATTATTCCCGACCTTGATATCTATGCTGCTCACCCTTGGGGCCTTCATGGTACGTAGTATTACTTTCTTTTTTCTTCTTTCCTTAAATTAAATAGTAAATAGTACCTTATCAATTAATTAATTTGTTTGGGAATTTGGGCTGTGTAAATTCAGGCAAGGCGTTTTGGAGTAAAAAGGAATGGTATTTCTTTAGTGGATTAACAAAGGAAAACCGAAATACAGAAAAAGGGTTTTGGAAGAAGGTTGGTTTGAGTGAGGCCATCTTCACAAGCAATGGAGATGAAGAAATTGGCATAAAAAACTATCTTGTTTTTTATTGTGATGACGGAGTTCAAACTAATTGGATTATGGAGGAATTCCGCCTCCTCGATTATGCTTTCACAGCTTCTCAAATGGGACAAAATCAACTAATACAAGTAAGGCTTAATTAATTAATTTATTAGTATATATATCGTTCTCCATTTGTGAGCATATTTATATCTACTGCAAGTATCATTGAAATTTGACGCCTAGTCAATCTTTAATATTATTATTTAAATTATTTCATTTTCTTTCACAATTTCGTGTTTGAAGATTCGCGCTCACAAAATTATGATGATAAAGAGAAGAGCAAAAAATATTCGAAAAACGAGAATTGAGAAGGAAAATGAGAAAGGGAAAGGTATAAGGAAAAATTAATTTAAAATAAAAAAAATGTTAGGTCGTATGGACTACAAATCAGCCTGCAGTGTGCGGCATATGCATATCAATATTTCTCCATATAGTGTATTATCTATTTGCAAGATTGATGTATGCATATTTGTGTAGGATTTGAAAAGGTGGGTTGTATGTCGAGTTCGTGAAGGAAACCTTTATGATTTTGAAGAGAAGATTAGTAAAGCTAATGGTGACGACGGAGTGGAGCTCTCCTATCTTGATGAAGTATTCTTCTCCATGGACAACGATGATCAAGATGAGATCACTTTTCCGACTTAGATTATATTAATTGCCTTATTAATTTTTAGAGGATACATTAATTTATGCGTATAGATTTCAACAAACTTTGGTCTTATACACCTTCAATCATCAAATTAAGCTTGCTAAGTTTATAGTGAAATACATGCATGTAATATACTACGCGCCTATATATTGTGTATATATGTAACATAAACACTATTTTGTGGGTTCAGATTGCATATATTCACATTACCGATGGAAGAATATAACTATATATATATATATCAGTAGATTGGTCTTAATTTAATTGTATGCATTCTCTACGGAATCCATCTAAGTCTCACACTAACCCATCACATTTGGAAAATTCGGCGAAAAAGTGTTGAATATAATGAATTGAAATTAATGAAATTGATTTTTTTTCTTTTTCTGAAATAGGTTGAGAATTTCAAGAACTTGAATTTTCGTATATATTCGATGAACCAAAAAATTGGTAAACGAGAGCCATTATTAAGTTAGGGAATTTGAATGATTTTGTGGCGGAAAAAAAATAATGCAATGCAAAATGCTAACACATATTTATATATACAAAAGAAAATCATAACCCAAAATATTCGCTATTTTTTAACAGACATTAATGGAAAAGAAAAATGAGATTGAGAAATTTAGCCTGTGAAAACTTTTGATACGGTCATATTGAACAATGAAATTCAAATTTTGGTCCATCCTCTTCAATAAAACAAATTTTGACCATTTTTTTGAATTTGGGATAAAAATACTTTTAATAAAGGGCGCGCGGGTCAGATCAGGACGCGGGCAGGTTTGGGTCAGGATGCAGGCGGGTATCCGGATTTGGCACTTTTGGCACATTTGGTACTAATCGTACCAAAAGTGCCAAAATTTGGTACATTTGGGACCATATTGTCTAATTAGTATCAATTGTTCTAAATCATCATTAGTCCCAAAATGGTATAATTGGGACGAATTGTCTAATTAATTCTAATTGGGGAATCTAAACCCTACTAAGGAGAATCTAAACCCTAATTGTTATCATACCCTGAAGATTACGAAATAACGAAAAAGTAAAAGTAACCGAGATGCAAGGGAAAAACGGTTGTTTCACATTGCCAAAAAGACAACCTATTTGTTCGTTTACCAGGTTCGGCACAAAATCATAAATAAACTCTAACACGGATTGAAACGCATTTGATTCCTACTCCCTTTTTTGTAACTAAATAAAAAGAAAATAGGACTAAACTCAGAGTTACTAGAAGAAAGAAAGATGCATTTGTGAATGAGAAATAGAATTTTACAATTTTAAGAGGAATCAATGGTACAATGGCAAATTGATCAATGGGGCTCTGGGCATTTTGTTTTCCTGATATCAAGATTTCATTGCTTGGGATATTTGGTAGAATTTGAGAGAGAAATGGTGGCGATTATGAGGGTTTAACAATTATGAAGCTCCAGTTTTCAAATTTCAATTTTTCTTTTAATTATTATAGCTTGTTGCTTATCTCACAGGTGCTGAAACAAAAGAAGCTAGTCAAGGGAAATCTAAATCCTAAGGAAAAATGTGATAATTTTTATTTTTATAATTAACGTTTCTTTTTTACGGCATGGTACTATTGGTACATTTTGTACAAATTTAGTCTAATTAGTGTCAAATGTCCCAAATTTGGTACAATTGAGACCAATGATCTAATTAGTTCCGATTATACTAAATTATAATGTGGTACTATTGGGATGAATTGTCTATTAGTTCCAATTGTGTCAAATTATGACTTGGTACAATTGGGACGAATTGTCCAATTAGTACCAAAATATTGACACAATTGGGACGAATGGGAACTATTTGTGTCGTTCGTACCATATTACTAACAAACCCAGATTTTACATATTTTGTGAAGAAAATGATTGGATATTAGATCATTACAACTCAAAAAATCAATCATAGAATTGACAAACAAAATCAACAATAAGTTTCAATGTTTCCAACAACATTCAACTACAAGAAGAAAAACAACAATTTATCAATTAAATACATATCTTATAGCATTTGTAATTCAGCGGTAGTAACATCCCAAATCGGACTCTATCTTTAACTTATTACAGAAGAAACACAAATTGTTCATCATCAAATTCCAAAGAGGAAAAAAACATGTAAGAGAGAATAATTTGTAGATGCAAATGAGGTTGAATCCCTAGTAGACGTCGTGTGATGAAGACGAAGAACAACAGAACTGGAAGGTGGCGAAATTGTCGGACGAGGAACTTGAAGAATTGTTGCGTGATGACGGTTGCGGTGGTGTGTAGCTGAGTATCGGCGACGAGTTTCCCCGACAGGACGACGGTGGTGGAGGTGCGAGCGCCGGATTTGAGGCGACGGAGGAGCTTAGGACTCTCGGTAATAGTGAGATGGAATGGGGAAATAAAAAAGAGAGAGTGGGAAATATAGAGATAGGTCAAGGCAGGCGGGTTTGATGAAATTGGATCCGGGTTTAAAATTGGATCCGAGTATTAAGGGTAGCTAGGTCCAAAATCAAAAGAGTGGCTAAAATTTTTGTTTATGAAGAAGGTGTGCCAAATATTGAATTTGTTTGCACGTTATGGCTATATAATTATATTCTCAAAAAAATATCACACGTTGATATCGCAAGAAAAATTCCAATTAAAGATTAATAAATCTTAATTATAATTAATAAATTCTAATGATTCTTATTAATTTCTCTAACTGTGATTAATCGGTGCACGCGCACGATGCGGCCGACTGTATGAAAGAATCTATCAAAAAGAATAAATTAATGTAGCCTAAAAAAATGAATAATTTATTCTGCTTACACTGAAACATGGCAATTATTTACATCAATATCACGTGGCAAGCAAATCCACTCATTACAATTTTATATGAACTCCTTTCTATCCAATCTGCTTCCACTGTTTTGGAGTTCAACCCGAAAATCGAACATCCTCAAGAAAATTAGCGTATTTATTGTCCCACAAAATCTTCTTATCTGCAAAACCCAATGGCCCTCTTCCTATCAAAATCCGGGAAATTGTTGCCTCATTTCAAACAAAAAATCACTTCTTTAGGAATGATCAACCTCACTTCATTGGGTTCTTGTTTCTCCCAAAATCCTCCATTTTTACCTGAAAATGGAAAAACCCCACATGCAGTTCCGGGTCACGACCCGACCCTTTTCACCTCTCGTCGTTTCGGCTCTGCTAAAGCTGATAAATTGGCTTCTATGAACAATAGTGGCGATTCTCAGGTTTGTTTTTAACATAGTTTTATTTGTATTAACGCCTCATTTGTGATTCTGCAATTAATTTTTTCTTTATTAAGGATTCTATGCTACCATCATGCACGTTTCCAGCATCATGGATGACTTCACAAGTTGTTTTGCTTTTCTTGCTATTTGAATATTCATCTGAAAGAAGAACTGAAGAAGAATCGAATATGATGTAACACCTGTGATGTGGATTATCATTTTCTTTGATTATTTAATTATTTTAGATTTCTGAAGAGTACGACCGTTTTGATCAATAGTTCTTGTTTTAGTGTTCAATTGTTAAGTAGCATGTTTTGTAGTTAAATATGATTCAAATACGTGCGCTCTTAAGTTTTTATTTTTCTTGATTTACTCTTCTTTAAAAATTTATTAGGCACTGAATTTTCCTGGAGGAACAGTTAAGTTCACTCCTGAACTGAAATTCATTTCTGATCTCCCAGAAGAGAGGGTTCATTGCTACCGTGTGCTCGATGAAAGTGGGCAGCTAGTAACCAACGATTTTGTAGAGGTCTACTGTCTAACTATGTGAATTTTGATGTAGATTAATAAACTAATAGCCAACAAATGCATCCATGAAATATTGTCCTGTTAATTTTTTCAGATAGACAAGGAGATTGCTGTGAAGATGTATAAAGACATGGTTATGCTTCAAACTGTCGATACCATCTTCTATGAAGCACAAAGACAGGGAAGAATATCGTTCTATGTTACAACAACCGGAGAGGAAGCCATAAACATTGCATCTGCAGCTGCACTCATTATCGATGATTTTGTCTTCCCTCAGGTTAAAAATAGTCCCAAAGTCACACAATTTTATGTCATCTTCACATATACTTTAGAAAGAGTGTAAATGCTTCTGCTTACTTATACAATTATATGCCATCTTCACATATACTTTAGAGAGAGAGAGAGAGAGAGAGAGAGATGATGTCACAGACTACACATTTACTGCTTACTTCTAAGTACTCAGATTTCGCTGTTGTTTATGCTTACGTGCAATATGAAGATGTTACGGTCTGTACAGTACAGGGAGGCTGGAGTTTTACTTTGGAGGGGATTTGGACTTCAAGACCTTGCAAACCAATGTTTTGGAAACAAAGGTGACAACTGTAAAGGGAGGCAGATGCCGGCACATTATGGATCCAAGAAGCACAATTATTTCACTGTGGCTTCAACAGTTGCGTAAGACATATATCTGTCAACTATCGATGTTGATTACCTTGTTATCTTTATTCAGCTTATCAATTGTCGTGTTATTCATTTCGTAGTACTCAAATTCCCCATGCTGTTGGCGCTGCTTATTCTTTAAAGATGGAAGGTAGAGATGCCTGTACAATTACTTATTTCGGAGATGGAGGCACTAGTACGGTAAATATATGTGACTAGAGATTTGGTGAAATGGAAAAGTCTTGGAATTAAAATAATTTTTTTTCAGCGATGTATGATAATATTGGTTGTTTTGTTGATAATCTGTAGGGGGATTTTCATGCTGCGCTAAATTTTGCTGCTGTTTTAGAGGCACCTGTAATTCTTTTTTGCAGAAACAATGGATGGGCCATCAGCACCCCTGTTAGTGATCAGTTTCGAAGTATACATCTACAAATAGCTACAGAATTTACAAAATAATCAAGAAATTTCATTGTTATTCTCCAATCTTTAATTCTATTCTGAAAAAAAAAGGATATTTTCAATTCTTGGTCAGGTGATGGTATTGTTGTTAGAGGTCAAGCCTATGGAGTTCGCGGTATTCGAGTTGATGGTAATGATGCTCTAGCTGTGTTCAGCGCAGTTCATAGGGCGCGCAAAATGGCAATTTCCGAATCTAGACCTGTGCTGATTGAGGTGTCACAATACTTATGTATAAACTGTACTATTATAGTGTGCGTGCGTGGTGCGTGCGTGTGTGTGTGTGTGTGTGTGTGTTTGGGGTTGAGTTGGCCGTTTATCTTGCAGGCCCTCACATACCGAGCAGGGCACCACTCTACATCTGACGACTCTTCCAAATATCGTCCAATTGAAGAGATAGAATGGTGGAGAGCAGCTCAAGATCCTGTGGCTAGATTTAGGAAATGGCTTCAAGTACAAGGCTGGTGGACTTCTCCGTCTGACGCACAACTCAGGGACGATGCTCGTCAGGAGGTAAGATTTGCTTGAGCTTGATTCCAATCGATGCATCCACTTGTCATGAATTTACTTTCGATTGAATACGTAATCTTACTAGAGAAAGCCAAGTATTGCTCCAATCGGGGGCTTCGTGTTTTGGGAAATTTGAGGTCATTTTTGCACCAGCTTAATCCTCTATGAATTGTGGCCTGGTTGAATGTGACAGGTACTGAATGCAATTCTAGTTGCCGAGAAGGTCGAGAAACCAGGTTTTCGAGAAATGTTCACAGACGTATATGATGTTCAACCTTCCAACCTCCGCGATCAACAGAAATCACTTCGACAGACAATTGAAAGGCATCAACAGGACTATCCTCATGTTCAATTTTAGATAACTGCCTAACTTATACTATAATGTAATAACAGTCTTCAAGTGCATTATAATTAATGAAATCTGGATTATATAGCCAGCACTTCCAGCAGATTGATCTGGGCCAATCTCTTTCTCTCTCTCAAAAATTATCCACTTCATCATTGAAGGCGTTTGCATTTTTCATGTAATTATCTTTTAGGTCACTTGCTACCACTACCACACGAGCATATGATTTTCCATTTTCATAATACTCTGTATTACTCGTTGAAAAAAGTGATTGATTCATCACATTGTTTCTCTTGATTAATTGATTGATACACCTAACAAGAAGAAAAAGATGCAGATTAGAGGGCCAACGTCGTTCTCTCCTTGTTTCTCCTGCATCTTCTTCTTCTAAATTCTTATACCGGAATGTAGCTTTTTGCCACTTTCAAGAATATACCATAAATTCAGAACGGGGGTCAATCTTTTTTATAAACTAAAGAAATTCAAGAACAAATCAACCAAAACTTCTCGTACAAACAGGAGAAGCCATTTCAGCGTCAATATTCTGAGAAGCAGTCACAAAGTAATAAACGCACAGATTATAGAATGACAAGGCGAAAATGTTTCTATCACCAAGTTGCAGCAATTCCAGATATTCTCACTGGTAAAGAAAACTATCATTAACGAAGAAAACATATCTTCTTGCTGCTGCTACATCTGTTGAGCTCTACTGTAGTTGCTTATTGGTTATATTCTTGGTGTCTGTGAATCACAGAGACGAGGCTTTCTCACTGATGGACTCTTGGACAGCCTTCAGGAGAGCCGGCATCAATTTTTGGTTCGTCACAATGATTCCTGTGTCGAGATCAAGATATCTTCCCTTTGAGAAGTCCAGAGGTTTCCCACCAGCATCTGAGGCAACACCTCCTGCTTCTGCAAAATCAAACATCCATAACTGTGTCAAAAAGGTTCAAGATGACATATTCTAAAAACCATTTCATTAAACATCCATAATTGTGTCAAAAAGGTTCAAGATGACATCTTCTTGCCAGGGACCAATGTGCTTGACCCCACTACTTACAGTGCATTAGGTTCGCTAAACCAAAGACAGCTAGACATGAAACTCCACTGAACCTTCACGTGTAATAACAATATTGGCATACTTTTCAGTTGGTACACAGTCTAATCATATCTTTTGATTTTAAGACCAAACAGTTATTCTTCTCTTTTTTTTAGGGGAAAGACCAAACAATTCTTTAATAGCACTATCTTCACAAAAGTATAAAAATAAGTACTTTCCATATAAAAAGGTGAAATTGAATTATCGTGACAAACACTTCCATCATATATACCTAGTTTCACAGCACGATTCCACATGCTACCAATAAACATGATTCAGAATGCTTGTTAATAGGCTTTGTGCATGCCTAAACATCGTGAGGTTCAACAGGGAGGGTGGGCAGAAGAACCTTTTTATGAAAGATGCAAAGTCTTAGCTAGTCCAGGCAACTTACAAGCAAGTCAGCTTGTATAGAATAATGGAGAAAATGCACAAGCACGTACTTTCAAAGTGAAGATCGCTATAAATATACAGTTTCACAAAGCTCAGCTGACGTGACAGGTTAGTGCACAAGCTGCCGACTATATAACACTACTCAAGAAAAATGTTTCGACGAAACATTTACCAACCTGCAATAACTATGTATCCAGCAGCATGGTCCCATATCTTCTCAACGTAACCTTTGCGAGGAAACCGCAGATATATTGCTCCATCTCCTCTAGACAAAGCACCATATTTTGCTTGGCTATCTATCCTAACAGGTGGTGCTTTAACACCAAGTTTCTGTAAGGGAAAATAAAATAAGGTGACTTCAAATAGTTTGCAGTTACAGGAATATAGAGAAGCAAACAGAGTATTACCGTTGCTATCAAACTAGATAAATCATGTGAAGAATGTGCAGCTTCATAAGATTCAAAAAAGGATGCTTCTTCAGGGTTTTCAGTAGTACTGACATGTACCTGGAAGCAAGAGGAAGTTTAAGTATCAGAATATAAAAAAGTGTTTGAACGACAGGGTTAAAGAGATCCTGACCTTTGTTGGCGGGGATCCATCCAAACTTTGCATATACGTCCCAGCACCAACCTCCGCAAAAAAGAGAGAGCCAGCTTTGTCTTCAGAACTGTTTGAATTGCTTCTTGCAATAGATGTTAATGGTAGATTTGGACATGCTAAAACTCCAAGAACAACTTTTCCTTCATCTAATAAGGCTAACGCAATAGCATACTGATCTCCCCTTAAAAATCTGCATTTCCAGGCAAAAGCAGTAAATAATTATGCAGTTTCCAAGTTGTAGTTCAAGGAGATGGGCTAGTGGAGATTATGTATGGTTTCAATGCACTCTAAGCTCACTTTTTGGTTTCAATGCTTCCAAAATATCACCGTGACAGGTGCATCTACCATTGTTTCAACCAATTCCGAATAAATGAATTGATGTACATTGCAGACATTTTCAAAGAGGAAAAAACAATCTGTACTTGCATAATAAAAAGAGGTGGGAAGTACAAAATGAAAGTTTTTTAAAAACAAGCATTAATTTTTCATGAAACTGAAGTATTTTTACTGTTTTCCAAATAATTTAACTATCCCATGCTCTGAACAGTCATGATTCCAAAGAATCCTATGGGAGTCTGTGTCTAAGATTTACGTTCTTATTGAATTTCAATATAGTTGTGCCTTCTTACTTAGCCTACTCCAGGGATAAGAGAGCTAGAATTAACTCAAGTATTAGAGTTTTCATATTTATATTGAAGTTTGGTCTATCAATCAGTATACTTGATATACTCATTTACATACTTACCCTTTAGTGCCATCAATTGGATCGAGAACCCAATGTTGACCATGAGGACCCCCTTCAGATTTTCCTTTGTCAATGGCTGTAAGCACATCTTCCTCAGAGACTGGTGATATATCTAATGTTCCATCACTAGCGAATGTATTGTTTACAAGCTCTGTTATGCGATGCAGTGTTTCTCTGGATTCATCTTCTCTAAGGTCCCCAGAGTCCTAGAAAACTCAATTCAACTTTACAGTCCTCTCAAGCAGAAAACCATATTAACAAGAAGCTCCGATGGGAATGGGGGGACTTAGACCAGCTCCAAAAAGATAGAGCTTACCTCTTCTGCTACTAATGATAATGGAATAGTCAGTTCTTTCTCCAAAATCAAGCTAACAATGGCCTGTGAACCTGCAGAATATAAGCTCATGTAAGTTCAAATTCTAACATTAACTAATGCATAGCAAAAAAAAAAAAAAAAAAACTATCGACTTGCATCTGCAATATCTGAAAATGATGAAAGATCACAAGAAATGACTTGAGTGCTCCTTAAAAATAGTTCAGACAAAGGCACCAACACTATGGCAGGCTGGCAGCTAAGTTTCACAAGAAACAAATACTAAAAAGAAAGAATTGTCATTATTTCAACTAGAATTTTGGATTTCATAGTTCATACCCTAATATCTTACTTTGTCGCTAGAAGGATATATCTTAAGCAATCAAATGTCAAACAGAGATTACGTCAACTAGGTTAGCTATCTTAAGTGTTTACATGTTATTCTTGTCCATTCTCTCTGTAATTTGGTTACTGGATGCATATCTTAATTGTTTACGACAAGTACTAAGCTAATTTCAATTACTCAAAGAGGCGAAAGAAGGGCACAAATTGCATGATCACACGACTAAACCCCAACACTAGAAGAACGCAAGAGTAGTAGCCTAGTTAGACAAATTGATATTGGAACAACGTACCATAATCAGCAACGGTGACAGGGCTTTTATCAGACTTTGATTGGACATCAGACTGCAACAAAACCTTTTGCACCTTCTAATGAATGAAACACAATAACATATCTTAGTTACATAGCAACTGCAGCAGAAATTAGAAGTCTCATTCCGGTGCAATCCTCATCTATAGTATCGAAAGAAGAGCTTTTTGAAGAGAGCAAGCACTAAATCCCAATACATCAATCAATTATCATTCTATTACACTTGATTTGCTTAAAACTGCAAACGAATTACGATGACTCAATTCATAACCAACCATTTATTCCCCTCATCAGGGTATTCCAATAATCCAGCAACATTTCCAAAAATGCGAAACTTTTCTAATACAAGGGAACGCGAATTGACGATTCGAAAGCAGAAACGGAATGAATGGAGAGAAAGGTGGAGATTGACCTGACATAAACGAGCAGCTACGGATGCCGCTTTCTTGGCTGCGGCTAGCTGTTTGGCGTAAGACATTGAAGCAGAAGCTCTTGTTGAGCGCGAAGAAGAAGTCGAAGTAGAGAAGGAGAGTGAGAAGAGAAGTGGAAATTTTGATTTGGAAGGAAGAGAAGGTGTTGTCGCATTTATATGCAGTAGGACTGCTCCTCGCGTCATACTCATCGCCCTCTCTCTCTCTCTCTCTCTCTCTCTCAACGATTCCCCTTTTGTTTATTAACTTCGTGCGATGTTGGGCGATGCATAGATGGAGAAAAAAAATAAAAAAAATAAAAAATTTATTTTGTGAAGTTAATACAACAAGTTAATGCTCGATTACATTATTGACTTGTTTTTTCTAGCGCAAATTAATTGCCTTCTATTATGTCAATTTCATTTTTGGGTGGCTAGTCAATTTTAACGAATAACTATTTCACTTGTTACCCTTATTATATGAAATCCTATCTCAATTTACATTTATTTTTGAGAGAATAGTTTAAATAGCATATTTCTTCTATTACTTTTAAATTTTAGTACATTTCATAATTCATTATAATTTTAGCACTTTGTGGCTTTTTACCCTTCCTACTAATTGAATATTACATAAATATTAAAATCACTCCAAATAATTTGTGACTCTAATTATAATATAAAAAAGTATTTTAGCCTCATTCCCGTTTTTACACCAAGCATTTTCATACACCACTTTCTCTTCGTTTTTACCGTCGACAAGTTTTAACCTAACTGCTACAGTTATTTCAAAAAGTTTCTACGCCGCCGCTGTGTAATCGTCTTCTTCGTTCTTCTACACTAGCCATGGCTACCGGATAGTTGTTTTTTAATATGTATCAGTTCTTATCTTCCTACCAAAATAGACGCACAAAACCTTATTACTCTTGAAATTAATTTTTTTTCGTTACTTCGCCTTTCGAGGTATATTTCGTTTGAATATTTCATTTGAATAGTTGGTTTAGATCTGGAAATGGGCAATGAAAACCCTAAGTCGGTAGATCTGGGTGAAAATCTTTCTACAGACCATTCTGAAAGGGAGACAGAGTTCGAGGACTATATCGAAGGTGAACAAAGAAATTCTGACGCAGATATTGCGGAAGAAGAGGAGTTGCCGGTAATCTCTTTTTTATTTTTCAATTTTAATTTGTTTCTGTATATGTAACAACCCGGCTTCCGGATTGACGGCTGACCCCACAAACCATCACAAGTCCTTTCTAGCGTGCTTTGTCCTCACTTGCATGCTTCCCAGGAAAACTTCCCAGAAGGTCACCCATCCTAGTACTACTCCAAATCAAGCACACTTAACTTTGGAGTTCTTCCACGATAGACACCAGAAAAGAAGATGCATCTTGATGGTATGAGTAGACCTATCAATTCCTTTAAGCTCTCATCGAATATGTCATCCCATTCCAACATATTCTCGAAATCCCTCTCGTTTGGGTGTGTTCCGGTTCATCCCTGCCTCCTTCGCTTGGAAGTCTTATCGGAGCCGTTCGTTGTCCGTGCCATGTGCACCGGCGATCACTCCGTACTCATCGGAGCTGCTCTTTGTCCGTGCATTTGCACCGGCGATCACTCCGTACTTCAGCCGGGGGTGTCACAGGCCCACCAACTTCCGCTTGGTTCATCCCTGAACCACACCATGCTGGGAGAGGTTCGGCTCTGATACCACCTGTAACAGTCCGGCTTCCGGATTGACGGCTGACCCCACAAACCATCACAAGTCCTTTCCAATGTGCTTTTTCCTCACTCGCATGCTTCCTAGGAAAACTTCCCACAAGGTCACCCATCCTAGTACTACTCCAAGTCAAGCAGGCTTAACTTTGAAGTTCTTCCACTATAGGCACCAGAAAAGAAGATGCATTTTGATGGTATGAGTAGACCTATCAATTCCTTTAAGCTCTCCTCGAATATGTCGTCCCATTCCAACATATTCTCGGAATCCTTCTCGTTCAGGTGTGTTCCGGTTCATCACTGCCCCCTCCGCTTGGAAATCTTATCGGAGCCGCTCGTTGTCCGTGTCATGTGCACCGGTGATCACTCTGTACTCATCGGAGCCGCTCTTTATCCGTGCATCTGCACCGGCGATCACTCCGTACTTCGGCCCCGGGCGTCACAGTATATGATATGTATTTGAGAAGCTACGAAGGTAGTGTTGGTTTCAGTAGGTAAGTATTTTTGAAGATCTGAAAAATTGAAATCCTTTATATATGAAGTAAAACATTTAGGACTGAGAAGTATCTAATTTTGTACTGGGTGCCTTGTTTTTTTCTTCACAACATTTTCGATGTTATTCACTAAGCTTAAATGTGTTAAGTAACACTTTTAGGTGTGATGATTCACTGATATGGTTATGTGATATTTAGGTCTCTAGTAACACATTTCACAATGTGGAGTCACTTTTTTTTTACTTGTGAGTATTTGTTATTTTGTGCTTCACACAATTTAGAATGTGATTCACGAAATCTGAATAGTGAAAGCATAAATATGTTAAGTAACACATTTTTGAAATTTTAGTATGTGATTCACAAAAACTGAAAGGTGAAAGTGTGAATGTGTTAAGTAACACATTTTACAATGTGGAGTCACTTTTTTTTTTACTTGTGAGTATTTGTTATTTAGTACTTCACACAATTTAGAATGTGATTCATGAAATTTGAATAATGTAGGCATAAATATGTTAAGTAACACATTTTGCAATGTGGAGTCACTTTTTTTTCTTGTTAGCATTTGTTATTTAGTACTTCACACAATGTAGAATGTGATTCACAAAATCTGAATAATGTAGGCATAAATATGTTAAGTAACACATTTTGCAATATGGAGTCATGTCATGAACATGACTGATATGCAGCATAAGAAAGAGGAATGGAGGAAAATGGTAGTAGGAAAGGGAGAGGAAGGTTTGTCGGAGAGAGAATTACAGGTGGTGGAGGATATGTCGGTGTAGAAGAAGGAGGGTGAGTTGACCGAAGTGTGGGAGAAGAATGGAAAGAGAGGAATAGATCTGGGAGATGAAGAGCTCAATGTTAGTGGCTGATCGAACGGATCATTATTGTTCAAGCTTGGACACGTGGGTGCATCTGGAAGACCCATGTTTCCCTCTATCTTTATCTTTATCGTGTTTTTATTTTTGTTATTTCCTAGTAGCAACTTTATGTAATAGCTGGTCCTCCCCCCCTCCTCCCAACTGTTTGGTCTCATATAAATTGTACGTGCATGTGGTATTAAACCCTAAGAATATGATATATTTTTTTCCTCGTCTATTTTCTTCTCTGCCTCCTATTTCCTATTTCTCTTATCTCTCTTCCTTCTCAATTCATCAACACTAAAGATTACATTTTTATTAACATTTTGTTCAGAAAGATACAAGAATATTACATTGCTACTCAGATCTATTACAGTGGTATATCAGAGCCAAGGTTTTGCTATGATTTAGCAACATTCTGGTATTAATGGCGGAAGGCACGCGAGTTCGTGAGCTGCAGGAATCACACAGAAGTTAGAACAGCAGATTCAAACCGAATCATTGAAGATAATTGCTTTTGAAGGAGAAATCAAAGATCAAATGAAAGGATTGGATACAAAGTATGATCAGTTAGCAAAGTCTTTGGAAGAGATCAGACAACATCTCATGGGAACAAACAAAGGTAAGGAGACTGAAGGAACATCTATTCTGGGTCCATCACCTTACACTACAAGGAAGGAAGGTAACTCTAAATCCATTCCATTCAGTCCCGATTTTAAGTCTGACTATTCATCTCAGTCACATGCTAGTTCTGGATCTGGGTTTTCATCTCGCCATAGAGTGGATTTTCCTAAGTTTGATGGTATTAATCCTAGGGGTTGGGTTATTAAATGCAACATTTACTTTAAACTGTCTACTGCCATGAGTGATGAAAATATGGTGCAACTTGTTGTGCACAATTTTGTGGGGAAGGCACTGTTATGGCTCCAGAATTTTGGTTGTGAGAATTTATTTTCCATTACTTGGGATCAGTTTATGGAGATTATAGCTGTGAAGTTTGAGGATCTTAATGAGGGGAAGATGGTTATGGAGTTTAAGAATCTTAAATAGATGGGTAATAATGAGAAGTATGTTGAGAAGTTTGAAGAGCTTCGGACTTGTCGGTTATTGAGTAATAACATGAATTATTCGGAGGATTACTTCATAGCAAGTTTTATCAGTGGGCTAAGTGAAGAGATGCAGGGGTTGATGCTACTTTTTAAACCCAAATCATTACAGGAAGCCATTGAGACAGGAAACCAACAGTTGTTTACCTTGGAGGCTCTATCCAAGAGAGTGAAGCCAGCAGTAAAACCTTTCCAGAACCAGGAAAGCAGCTATAGAAGGCCAGATGCTGCACTGGTTCACAAACCCAACACTGCAGACAGTACCAAAACTTCAATTAAACTGCTCACCAGTGTTGAAATGGCTGCAAAAAGGGAGAAGAGATTATGCTATAATTGTGATGAGAAGTATGTGTTTGGCCACAAGTGCAAACATAAAATATTTTATATGAAAATGGATGATGAACATGAGTTGGCACACTTGCAGCATGAAGATGAGGAGGTTGAATTGGTGTTTGGAGAAGGGGAACAGATGGATGAAATTTTAATGACAATGGATTCGTTACTGGGAAATCAAACTCTACCACTATAAGAGTCATTGGTGAAGTAGGGAGTAAGAAGCTGAAGATATTAGTGGACACGAGGAGCACACTCACTTTTGTAAGGGAAGAGGCAGCTAGAGAACTGAATGTCCCTTTGGAAAGAGAGAGACCAGTTGTTGTAAAAGGGGCTACTGGGCACAAGATGATCAGTAGATGGAGAGCCATAGATTTTAATTGAGAGTTACAGGATCATAGTTTCACTTTTTCACCTAGAATCTTGCAAAATGAAGGGTATGACATGATTCTGGGGGGTGATTGGTTGAAGTTTTGCACTCCTGTTGGTTTGGACTATGATAAAATGACATTTACTGTATTTACAATGTATTTACTGGGGGTAAGAAAGTGAAATTGAAGTCCATTACTGACTCAACTCAGTTCCAAATGATTACTGCACAAAGTTTATTCCAGCTATTACATGCTCACTTGGATGAAGTAGAAGAGCTATACTTGATCCAATAACAGATGCCACCTACACTTGTCCAAATGGAGCCATCTATCTCCAGTCTTCTAGATGAGTACAAGGATGTTTTTGAAGAGCCACAGGGCCTTCCACCTGCAAGAGAAGTAGAGCATCAGATTCTGCTGAAGCCAGGGAGTATGCCTAAACATCAGTATCCATACAGGACCACCCACAGTAACAAAGATGAGATTGAAAAGATTGTGAAGGAGCTTTTGGAAGCATGAACTATTCAGCATAGCAGAAGCCCATTTGCCTCACCAGCAATTTTAGTAAAGAAGAAGGATGGGTCATGGAGAATGTGTATTGATTATAGATATCTGAATTCTCTTACAGTAAAACATAACTATCCTATTCCAGTGATTGATGAATTACTTGATGAGTTGCATGGATCTCAGTTTTACTCAAAAATGGATTTAAGATCAGGGTATTTTCAGATATTGATGAAGGAAGAAGACAAGTACCTGACATCATTCAGGACTCATCATGGGCATTATGAATTCCTTGTGATGCCATTCGGGCTATACAATGCTTCTGCAACTTTCCAGTCCTTGATGAACCAAGTATTTCAACCCTACCTAAGGAAGAGTGTGTTAGTATTCTTTGATGACATACTATTCTACAACAAGAGTTGGGAAGAGCATCTAACACATCTGAGAGAGGTGATGGAGGTTTTGAGAGCTAATACTCTGTTTGCAAAGATGAGTAAGTGTCAATTTGGGGTGAAGGGTATTGAATATCTTGGGCACATCATTTCTAAGGAAGGGGTTTCTACTGATCCACAGAAGGTAGATTGTATGAAGAGTTGGCCAGTACCTAAGAACATTAAACAATTAAGAGGGTTCCTGGGGTTAACTGGTTACTACAGAAAATTCATTAGACATTTTGGATTGATTAGTAAGCCATTAACTGACCTCTTAAAGAAAGATAATTTCAGGTGGGATGAAGAGGCTTCTAAGGCTTTTGAAGAATTGAAGAAGGCTATGGTGTTAGCTCCAGTTTTGGCATTACCAGATTTCACCCAACCCTTCACCCTAGAGATTGATGCAAGTGGGGTTGGGGTGGGAGCTGTCTTAATGCAAAACAAGAAGCCCATTGCATACATGAGTAAAGCCCTATGTCCTAAGAATCAGTTGCTGTCAGCATATGAAAAAGAATTCTTAGCTGTGGTTATGGTTGTGCAGAGGTGGAAGTCTTACCTGCAGGGGCACAAGTTCTTCATTAGAACTGATCAGCAAGCTCTCAGGCATCTCCTTGATCAGAAAACAATGAATCATGTGCAACAGAAATGGATAACAAAACTGTTAAGATTGGATTATGAGATTCAGTATAGAAAGGGGATTGAGAATAAAGCTGTTGATGCATTATCCAGGTATCCAAGAGAGGAAGAGAGCTGCTTATCTCTCACCACTGTCACACCTTTATGGATGCAGAGAGTGAAACAAAGTTATGTTGGGGATGTCTATTTCTCACAAATATTGGTCTTAAAACCCATTGATTCTTCTACTTATGCAAATTATACCGTGGTATCTAGGATCATACAACATAAAGGAAGGGTTGTAATTGGTGCAGGAAATGATTTGAGGTAGGTAGTTTTGAAGGAGGTGCACAATACTCCTTTTGGGGGGCATTCTGAAGTCTGGGGAACTTATGCTAGACTGAAATCATTTTTCTATTTGCCACAGATGAAGAAGGATGTAGAAGAGATGGTTCAGCAGTGTGACATATGTCAACGGAACAAGACAAAACATGTACATTACCCGGGGTTACTACAACCACTCTCAGTGCCAGAATAATTCTGGACCCACATTACTATGGATTTCATTGTAGGGTTGCCTAAATCCTTCGGTAAAGATGTGATAATGGTGGTAGTAGACAGGCTCAGTTAATATGCTCACTTTATAGCCCTGTCACATCCCTACACAACTCAGATGGTTGCCAAATTATTTATGGACCACGTTTATAAACTACATGGGCCTCCAGTTAGCATTGTATCAGACAGGGACAAGGTGTTTCAAGTAAGTTTTGGAGGGAACTGTTCAAAGCTATGGGTACCAAGTTTTATATGACTACTGCATACTATCCTCAGACTGATGCCCAAACTGAGAGGGTGAATCAGTGCGTAGAAGGGTACTTGAGGTGTATGGCTGAAGCTACACCTAAATAGTGGGTGAAGTGGCTCTTTTTAGCTGAATACTGGTATAATACTAACTACCATAGCAGTCTCAAGTGCTCACCTTTTCAGGCACTCTATGGAATTACCCCCTCCCCCCCCCCCCACACACACAGGTTTAGGAGCTTACCTAAGTTCTCCAAGTCAGGAAATTAAAGAATGGCTTTTCCAGAGGCAAGAAATGGTCAGTATATTGAAGAAAAATTTGCGTTTGGCACAGGAAAGGATGAGTCTTTATGCAAATAAGCAAAGAACTGAGAGAAGTTTCGAAGTTGGGGATTTTGTTTACCTGAAATTACAACCATACCGGCAGAATTCCGTGATGCTGAGGAAGAATTTGAAGCTGGATGCTAAGTACTATGGACCCTACAAAATTCAAGAGAAAATTGGTGAGGTTGCTTATAAACTGCAATTGCCCGAATCTTCAAGAATCCACCTAGTTTTTCATGTGTCGTTGCTCAAGAAGTGTGTGGGTAAGAAGATTGTACCTTCTAATGAACTTCTTGATGTTGATGCCGAGGGCCATTTTCAGGTTGTGCCTTTTTCCATTCTGGGATACCGTACTGCGATCAGAGGAGAAAAGGAAGTTCCGCAAGGGCTAGTTCAGTGGACGGAAGATGGTGCTAGATCTATAGAATGGGTAGATCTGAAGGTGCTGCACCAGAAATATAATATTGACGATCCTTGGGGTCAAAGATCTGAAAATCCGAGGGGTTATTGTCATGAACATGTCTGATATGCAGAATAAAGAAGTGGAATGGAGGAAAATGGTAGCAGGAAAGGGAGATGAAGGTTTGTCGGAGAGAGAGTTGCAGATGGTGGAGGATATGTCGATGGAGAAGAAGGAGGGTGAGTTGACCGAAGTGTGGGAGAATAATGAAAAGAGTGGAATAGATCTGGGAAATGAAGAGCTCAATGTTAGTAGCTGATCGAACGGATCATTATTGTTCAAGCTTGGACACGTGGGTGCATTTGGAAGACCCACGTTTCCCTCTATCTTTATCTTTATCGTGTTTTTGTTTTTGCCATTTCCTAGTAGCAACTTTATGTTATAGCTAGTCCCCCCACTGTTTAGTCTCATATAAATTGTACAAGCATGTGGTATGAAACCCTAAGAATATGATATATCTTTTTCCTCGTCTATCTTCTTCTCTGCCTCCTATTTCCTATTTCTCTTATCTCTCTTCCTTCTCAATTCATCAGCACTAAAGATTACATTTTTATTAACATTTCGTTCAGAAAGATACAAAAATATTACATTGCTACTCAGATTTATTACAAGTCACTATTTTTCTGTTGTGCGTATTTGTTATTTAGTACTCCCTCTGTTCACGAAATGATGCCCTGTTTTATCCCTTATTTGTGTTCACCAAATGATGCCCTGTTTCGTTATTTTTACCAATTCAGACCACGCGCAATCATTCCAAACAGGTCAAGATGGTAGGAAGACTCTGGGCAAGGCGAAGGAGAAGCAGAAGGAAGAAGAGTGCGAGGGTTCTAGAAGATACAACTGGCATGACATCATCCGGAGGATCAACAAGGAAGCAATTCGTGCCTTGGAGGTGAAAGAATCAAGAAGGCAAGTCCTACCCTGATTAGGAGACAAGAGGATAAGGAAGAGATCTATCCGATAAGGAAACAAATCTATCCTGATCCTACTTGGCCAAGGAAGGAAGCTGTCAGCTATCTTGAAGGCCCGTTTGTGGGTTTTTAGGGTTTCGACCTATGATCCTTGTACTTTATAAATAGGTTCATGCATGCACGTCTTTACATAAGCTTTTAAATCTTTCTTCATAAAATTTACTTTCTTGCAAGATACAATTTACTTTTCTGCTCTCAAGTCCCAGCTTGGGCAGACTATTGTTTAATTATTTATTTAAGTATATTTTCTTCTATCTCTTTTGCTATTGTTCTTTATTTTATGTCTAGCTAAACCTTTAGATCTGGGTTTAGGTAGAGGATATGTGATATAAGTGTTTTATAACTCGTGAGGTCTAATTGGGCAAGATAGCTATATATATGTGTGTTCCCGAGGCGTTAGGCAATGATTTCAAAGCAGTCTGTTTGTGCCAAGAGTTCATGTGGCCAGTAGGCAATTGGAGGGCGGCAGATCCCTTAAAAGAGAAATAGCTTAGACCAACAGGGACCGGGAGAGATTTGACTCACGCTCTTTGAAGGCGGCAAATCTCAGATTGAACTTGGGCGGAGCCGAACGAAGTACGCTGATGCTGGTGAAAAGTCAGAGTGAGATCTTCGTTTCTCACAGGGCTGGAACGGGTTCGTCTAGTGCCCAAAGCTGCTTGTTCAAGTCTATGCCCCTTGAAAAATGCTCGGGGGTGAGTTGTGCAAGTTAGGAAGCCTGGGGTGGGAATGCCACGCAGGATTCACAAGTAAGAACGAGCTGGGCAGATCGTGGATGTGGGCGTGACAATGTGACAGTAGGACCATGCCGCGGTTTGCCTATAACCGTTGATACACATACGTAGCAAATATCTTTGCACCTATGATCGAGTTACACTTATTGACATTGAATCGAACCTAAATCCAGATTGTCTTTTATTACTGATTATTTGCTTGTTTAGTTTCAGTATTTACTTTTCAACGTTTTGCCCAAGGTGATAGTAGAAATAGACCAAACTAACACTGTGACAGGATACTTTCAAGAGAATATTGCATCAATTCCTCGTGGGATCAACCCTTACTTACTGACTAGCTGATCCTAGGAAGTGAGCAAGGAAAAATACAAATTGTATTTTGCCGCGACTAAACAACGGTCGTGTCAGTAATCATACAACAAATGCAGAAAGTGTTCATGAACAAGCACACTTAATGTAGCTTAAATAACAAAACTGATAAAGGTAATGCACAAATAAAATATTGTGAAATATAATACATTAAGATAACACTGACCTTGAACCCAAATTCTCATTGTAACTAAAAAGCCATCTCCTTTGGTCTTAAGACAACTCCATGATCATAAAGTCGTGGAGCAAAGAAGCAACCAACAATCCTAGAACACATTGTCCTTGGATTATTAACACGCAAATCAATTTCACAATTGTGCGGAGCTACCCAATGCGTAATCCTCCAAAAAGAATTCACAAAAGCAGTAGTAGCATGCATATGAAACCGACATCGATGTCGATATTTACAAACTAAATAATACTTGTATGGTGTAGAACGATGAGTTGAAAATTCACATTTGTTCGTCAAATGTACAACCCGACAACATACATTAAACTGTCTTTCAATTCAAATGTGCCATCTACAGAAAGTGGTTCCGCCCGAAATTCAACTCAATATCATCATCATTGTGTGGTAGCAAACTCATCCCTAAACTTGGTGGAAATCCTTTCTTGCGATATGTTAAATTAGAAGACAAATCTTCCGCATAAATATTACGCGGGGGTGAAGTCTGACGCAACGGTGGGACAATAGTTTTGTGGTAAAGCAGTGGATGGAATATAGGGGTGGGCCAGCATCATCGTAAAAAGAATCAATTTCATAAGATTGGTCTTCGTCAAGACTATCAATACTGGCATCATCATCAGGAACGAAATCATCATCATCTTCATCGGAATTGCAATGAACTTCAATAAATGAATAATCACGTGTGTCATGATTTATCGATGTGGACACCACATTTCGAGTAGATGATGTAGTAATTGACAAAGTAGGAGACATGGTGATGTAAAATGTACGTACATTGTTATCCAGGGCAAATTGTAACTCAACATCATTAGTGACATTAAAACGAACGTCACCACAACCATCAACAGGTGAACCAACTAAACAAGTTAGTAAATAGGTGCTTGAGTTATTGTCCACACTGGCAAAATTAGATTGGATCTTGTTTAAAAAACTGGTATAAGAATTTCCAACCGTGGATGTCACAGACCCAAATCCCGAGGGACGGCAGAAGTCGAGGTGCGACTGGGGTTGGATTAAAGAAGCGGGGAAGAAGGGGGCTAACTGACTAAACATACATGAAAGGCATCAATAAACCATGAACAAGACTTGAATATAAATAAGGAAGAGTTAATCGCTAAGGATTACTCAACAAAAGTACATAGTAGAAACTACGTTCATATTTACAGACTTAACTACAGTGTATTGTTCAAAAGGTACATATTCAAAAAGACTGAGAGTTCTACAGCGGAAGAGTTCTAACTAAAGCAACCTATCTTTCAACTCAACATCAACCGTCGCCGCTCATCGTCGCTTCAACCTGCACATTTAGAAAACAATGCAGGGCTAAGTACAAACGTACTTAGTGGGCACGATGCCGAAATCATAATCATAAGTATAGATAAATATGGCATTTCATAATTGTAGCACATCGGGGTTTTATTGAAAGAAACCCGTGTCTACTAAATATTTTCTGACTCTTTTCTCATAAATCACTCGCGTGAACATTTTCTGACTAATGTTACGTTCAATCTTGACCAATTCTCATTCACCGTGGCTGGTACCCCTCAACAGGATATCACATACACCATAGGTTACAAAGTGCACTAACTCTGGAAAGCACTTAGCAGCTAACTCAGAGCCGATCGTTAGTTAACCTAGTTAGATTAACTCTAAATCTAGAAAACACGAATGTTGACTCAGATAGGTACAAGAGAACTCACATAAAACATAAAACAGTTCATGCCATAATATCACTTTGAAAACACAGATATCAAAGCGATAAAGAAAGGTTTTTCGAGCATTGCTCGTTTTATTTTGTATATAAAAGCCCACCTCGATATACAGAACTAAAAGGCACTAGCTTCCAAACTTCGGATCTTCCGTCCTTTCTTTACAGTTGGCTTCCTCCTTCATCGTAAAAAATAAAACTTAAGAACGGGTCGTAAAAGATAATCGATCAAAGAAAATCGAAAAAGTTTTAGTTGTTTCATTCTTTAGGCATTTGCACGCTTACTAGTTTCATTTTACTTAAACGGGAACGAGACTCGTTCAAGTCCCGTTTAGAACTCGAAAGGTCTCATACTCGACTCTTAGGTCAGTAGAGAGGGTAGTCGATGACTCGATACGACTTAAGAGATCATAAGGAACTAAGTTGGAAAGAATCAACTTAGGAGAATTATGTTTTAGCTCATTAAACAACTTATGAAAATTCTCGCTTACTACTTCTTTATTTGAACGGATAAGAGATAAGATCTCGACTGGTTTTATCACTCACAGCTCCATACTTGACTCTAGGGTCAGTAGGAAGATATTCGTTAGCTATTATGGCTCAAACGATCGAAAGAAACTAAGTTGTGAACTAAACAACTTAGAAGAATGAAAATTGGAATTTTACTGCGCAATCCAGTAACTCTGGAGGCTGTCCAGAACAGAGGATTTGGAAATAGGGGATGAGCCCTATACCATTGGAAATTTTGGGATGTCTAGTTTACGCTCCAATTTACGTATCGCAAATCCGATAAATGAGCTAAAAGTTATTACACTTTCCGGCGAGGGTCGCAAAACTGCCGCGAAAACCCTAGTTGCTCGATAGGTTCGACGTATAACGTCTTAGGTTCGTTCTAAGCTCTCGTATTCAATTTCTTTAGAAACTAGACTCTCAAGGCAGTCATCACGTACTCCCGTACGTGACGAACTCCTTCTCAAAACTCGTCCAATAGCACAACGTTCTAAACGTCGGCTTTCAACTAACAATTACTAAACCAACAATT
The DNA here is from genome assembly GCA_029490685.1 of Schizonepeta tenuifolia. Taxonomy (NCBI): domain Eukaryota; kingdom Viridiplantae; phylum Streptophyta; class Magnoliopsida; order Lamiales; family Lamiaceae; genus Schizonepeta; species Schizonepeta tenuifolia. The sequence continues at coordinate 58,463,921 of CM055958.1, forward strand.
TATGCAAAACGCGTTCTAGTTCTCGACTATAACTATAGCTCATATTATAGTAGCTCGAAAGCTCATGACATCAACTACAAAGTTGTTCTCTAGCTCATCATAGATAATAATATCCAATTAGAATTCTCATTCGACTTCTCGGTTATTAGTTACGTCTAGTTGTTCGTCTCTTATGCAATTTTCAAAGTTGTCGGATTCCGTTCAAATTTTACGTCATTAAACTACGTCTAATGTGAATCACTTTCATGCATGCAATCATGTCATACCATCACTACATTTCAACTTATAAAGTGTTCTTCGTCTCTTACATTACGTTAAATATTTTTAGAAAAATCCAATTAAATTTCCATAATCAATTCACATCAATTACAACATAATTTCATCATCAAATCATCAATTAAATCAAACATATGAAAACCCCTAATTACTCAATAATTTTCGGTTTTCATACTATGGATAAGAGGGTGATTTTCTTCTCCAATTAACACCATTTATTCATTAAACAACCTATTATAACAACTATTAATCAATTGCAATCCAATTACAAACTATCATGCAACAAAACCCCAAATCATATTCAAACCCTAATCGAATTTCACAAAAACATGGGGCTTTCGATTCTTCTTTGTTCTAATCACTAATTAAACATCTCTTAAGCATGAATCTATCATCAATTGAAGAAATCCAAAAATCCTACTAATTAACCTAAAATTTCGGTATTAATAGAGTATTAGGGTTCTTAAATTTTGTTCAATTTTAAACCCTAATTAACCTATCTAACATATCCAATTCATTAATTCAAGATCAATTCATCTAATCCATAATCCTAATTTTCGATCAAAAAGAAGAAATGAAAAGAAGAAGAAGATTGATGGATAGAAATATGGAGGAGAAGATTACCTTGCTAATTAATGAAGAAAGTGTTAAGATTGGATGGATGAATCAAGACTTGTGTGTTTCTTCTTGGTGTTCTTGAAGGTTTCTTCAATGGAGGATGGAAAAATGAAGATGGGAGATGGAGGAATGGGGGCTGCCGAGTTGTGTTGGGAGGGAGAGAGAGGTGTGTTGGTTTTGAATTAATTTAAGTTATAAGATTGCAAGGTGTAAAGTAGGAATAGTAACTAGCTAAGGTGTCCTCTAATTAAACTATATAAAACATAAATATCCTCTTATTAGAGTAGGGTGATATCGGTCATGGGGGAGAGGGAGAAGGAAATACGCGCTTTTCCGGTGTGATCCGACGTTACGGAAAACGTTCGACGAAAAACATCGCTCGGCACAAAATCGTCGCGATCCGATTCGATCGAAAATTTTAACGTACGAAATTTAATCAGAAAATAAATTTAGAAAATTTATTTTGACAAAAACTCGGGACGACACAGTCCGAGTTTTGTCCGGAAAATCATAAAAACGAACTTTCTCGAGCGAGTTCGTATCGCGATTTCGTGAATGTAAAAATCAGACGGTTTTCCGTTCTGAGTTCACGAACTAAAAACTTTTCGTACGCGCTAACCCTAAATATAGTAGTCGTCTAGCTGACTTCTGTAATTTATTTTCAGAAACGGATTCGACCGTTAGTCTTAGAATTCAAAATCGTAAACTTAGGCGTGCAAAGCCATTTATTTAATTAACTTTAATTTTTTTTGAAATCGTAAGGATTTTACGGGGCATTACAGTGGACAATAAAAGCAACAACTTCTGTCCTCCATGATATGTCTCGTTCATCCACTTTCGGCCGAAATGAATAATAACAGACAAAACACCCACCTAAGAAGAAAAATAGAGAAATGCAGAATAATAACAAATTAATAAGTGGTAAGTAACATAAAAGTTGTTGTTAATTGAAAACATGTAAAGCATAAGGTTAGATCTGAAAAACACCAAATTATTGAATTGTAACCTCCTATTGTTAAAAATGCATTTTTTGTGGTGAAAAGAAAATGATAGTTATGAATGCAAGTAGACTAAACATTTGGGAGAACTACATTTATTGGACGAATGGCTAGCGAAATCGATTTTACATCTTACAACAATGCCCTGAATCTCATATATGTAATAACATCGAAATGGATCATTGGTTGAAAAGATTAATTATCATAAGTATAACTGATATCGTAAATTAGAAACAAAAAATGATAATGAAACATTATGAATAAATGTGTCAGATCTACAAACCTGTTCAGATATGCTGGGGAATTCAACGCATATTGTAACTAGAGGCAATTTTAGGAGTAGCCATTCTCTCATAGAGATTTTAAATTTTAGCCCTTCCCTTTATTTCTTTAAATTTTAGCCATTTATGACTTTTATACCCTTCCTTTAGACAATTGTTTAGTCCTTTCACAAAATTTATTTTTGTTACCATGCCTTTTATTTTATTTTTTTGTTTTCACCCTTTCATTTCTTCATCTCTCACCTTCTACTATTCATCTCTTAGCCGCCGCCGCCGCCACCACCGCCGGCGCCGCTGCCACCACCGCCGGCGCCGCCACCACCGCCGGCGCCGCCGCCTGCCGGTGTTCACAATTTTTTTTTTGTGACTCAACAAAAAAAAAAAAAAAAACTGAACAAACAAAAAAATTGAACAATTTTTTTTGTGAAGTCACAAATTTTTTTTGTGCCTGAACAAAGAAACAAAAAAAGTATGTGACTTTGTAAAATTTTTTGGATAAGTGAAATAATGGAAACAACATAGTGAAGTAACAAAAAGGAATCCTAGTGAAGTAACAATTGTAAGGTAACTAAAAATTAAGTAACATAAAGGAATCTTAGTGAAGTAACAATTCAGTATGTAACTAAAAATCAAGTAACAAAAGACAATAATGAAAAATGAAGTATTTCATTAGCGAAAGCAAAAAAATAAGACAAAAACACCAACACTGTGAAGTAAATGTAATAGCAACATAGGACAAAAAAGCATGTGCTATTATATTATAATTACGAGAAATTGAATAATAGCAACAAGATTGAAGTAACAGTGAGAAAAAATAGTGAAGTAACAATATTTAAAAATAGTAAACAATAACAAAATTTGTGAAGTAACAATTTGTGAAGTAACAGATTCATCATCAAATCTAGGGATTTCGGAGAGGCGGCGACGCATTTTTTACAGAAATTTACAGAAATTCATCATCAAATCTATCCTCCGATCATATGAAGATCCTCTGCGACGTATGCGGCAAAGGTGAGGCGGATGGCGGCGACGAGGAGATGGCAGTGATGAGGAAAAGGAGGAGATCCGCGAGGAGATGGCGGCGGCTGTTCCAACTCCGGCGAGGAGAGAAGAGAGAAGAGAGAAGAGAGAAGAGAAGAAAGGAGGAGAAGAAGAGGAAGAAGAAGCGGATCAGGAGGTGGTGGTGGTGGTTGCGGCGGCGGCGAGGAGATGGTGGTGGTGGCGGCGGCGAGGAGATGGTGGTGGTGGCGCCGGAGAGAGAAAGATGAACATTTAAAGAGAGGAAAGATGAATCAGAAAGATAAAATAGAAATCTGGAGAAATTTTGAAGAGAAGAAAGATGAAGTAGAAAGAAAAGAAAAGAAGAAACAAGAGAGAGAGTAAAGAGAGAAAGTGAAAGTCAGAAAACAAAAATCGAGAAATAAAGTAACTAAAGACAAGTAAGGGAAATGTAATTGGAAGGGTAAAAAAGTCCTAAAATTCAAAAAAATGGCTAGAATTTGAAAAAATTAAGCTAATGGCTAATATTTAAAAACACAACCCCAAAATGGCTAGAAATGGGGTTTACCTCTTGTAACTATTGCCAATTATGTAGGAACCCCGATGGAATGCTCAAATTGATTTTACAAAATATTGAACAGGAGAAGGTAGTAAAGTCGATAAAATAAGAATAAGAAGAAAAGAAGAAGTAATGAATAAATAGGAGAGTCAAAGTGGTCTCCTTTATTGTGTAAATACCACAGATTTAAATAGTGAATAACGAATTAAGAAAAAAATCTTCAAATTTTGTTACAAAGACGATCTTCATTCAATAACATTTGACGGTACAAATCACAATTTAGAAAGTGTGAAAATGTTTATGCGAAGTAACACATGTTAGAATGAGGAGTCACTGATTTATTTATGTAATTTTTTGTTTGTCTTACTAAGTAGATCAATATGTACTAGATGTTTGTCGGGAAGTAAAATTATAATTTAAGCAGAAACTGCAACAAATGAATTTTGAAAGAAAGAATATTGAGTAAAAGTATATTAATTTAGTGAAATAACATTATTTTTTTTGTGCACATTGTCATTTTTGTTCTTCCTCTGAAACCAAAAAAAAGAAATCTATATAAAAATAACACAATTGATCCAGTAGAAACAAATTGATAATAAAACTTAATAGCGAAAAGTTACAACATAAAGGTTGAATAGTATTACAACAGGCAGTCTTAATAATTAAAATACGATTCCTACTGAATTATCAAACAATAAAGCTAACGTGAAACAACAACAAGACCAATAATCAATGCAGCTATAGCATAGTTCTTCCACCATATCTCAGTTTTAAGAGAAGCCAACTCTTCTTTCAATTCAACGTTGGCAACAGTGAGATGACCATTCTCGATAACATCATTCTCATGCGATCCCTTCAGTTGTCGACAATCAAAATCTTTAATACGGAGTTATTGTTGGAGATCGTCGTGCTCCTTGCGACATTGAGCAACAATGTTCGAAGCAATGGATTCAGAAATAATAATTTTTCGGTATTCATCTTGTAAAAGAAATAGCTGTTGTTGATAACAATCCCTATCAGCACGAAGTTGTTTGATGTAATCACGTTGAATGTCAGTAACATTTGGATCAATCCACTTGAAGAAGTCACACACATCATGTTGCATTCATCAACAAACACAAACTTGGAGAAGGGTACTTGAAAACAAAATTGTGAAGTACCAAACCATAGAAAAACGGACCTCAATATTTGGACAACCTAAATACCTTCTTGCAGGATCAGTTGCAGACCAACAAGTATTAACAAGTGATTTTAGACCATGCTTACATTTTTTGTCAACCATATCTGAAAAAAAAAAAAGGAAAAAAAAAAACAAAACAGTTAGAGGGCAAAAGAACGAAAAAATATTCGTGATGGTCCCGATACGAGTTCTGGTGTATGGGGGGGGAGGGAATACACCAGTTAAGGATTTTAAAAACAACCCCCGAAAAAATATCTCAACTTAGTAAAACGACTCAGCTGGAATCACAACTGAGTAAGGATACTCAGCTGGAAGTGTAGTGCTGTGTGGAATGTGGTGGAAATAACAACTCGTATAAAATAACTCATGTTTTAATGCAAGGTCGGTCAATAACCAAAACTGTTAAGATGCAAAGATATGCAGTTTTGAGTGCTGGTTAGTTGGTCAGTTGGATATGCAATAAATAACTGAATAGAAAACACAAACACACAAAGATTTACGTGGTTCGGAGAGAACTCCTACGTCCACGAGGAGTTGTGAGTCCACACAACTCAGTCCAAATTCTTTAGGACTGGAACTACAAAGCTTACGCGGGCTTTGCAACCGTTAAGATAAGTTTACGGGTACTTATCAACCTTACAGATAAGTTTACGGGTACTTATCAACCTATCTACTCAATTACGGGAAGAGTAGGGTCCTAACAATCCTTTTGAGAGGATGCGTGAGAGGGTGGGTTTTTCCAACTACTAGCTCGAACAAGAAATGAGCTAGGATCTAAGCTTGAACAAATGGAGACTCAAACTAAGATCTAAAAATACCAAGACAGAATCTAACACTCTAGGAACTCTCAACTAGTGATGTTCTTAGAGATTGATTTCAGTTTAGCTCGTTTGCGATATGAACTCTCAACTGGTGATGTTCGCTCGTCTATCTGCTATTGCACTTGTCTGTCTTTTCTCGTTTTTCGTTTCCGTGTCTTGGTGAATGAATGAAGGCCTCTACTTATAGGCGGAGAGAATCAACTAGCCGTTGGAAGAGCCGTTGATCTCTGTTCTTGTGAAAGCGATGGCTTGTCTCTCATCTCTGCAGACTTTCCCGATTTGGCAACTGTGAACTTCTGCTTTCCATCTGAGACAGCCTTGTGTTGGGCCAAATGAGGTAATGACAGAACGTCAAACCTTCACGTGACTTCCTTTTTGAATTTCAAATCTTCAACCTTAATCTTTCAACCTTGTTTAGTCGGTTGAGAAGTTTTGGTCTTCATCTGAGTTGTCTTCAGCTGATGTTCCATCTGATCGATATCTTCATCTGACCTTCTATCTAAATAGGAACAGTTGAACTCTCAGCTGCCTTGAATTTCATGTTGTCGATCTTATCAGTTCGAGTCCTGCAACTGATGTTCTGTATCTTGAACGCTCAAAGACATCTGATGTTCTATCTCTTGAACGCTCAGCTGTCTTTCTTGTAACTGATGTTCTATCTCTTGAACGCTCAGTTATCTTTCTTACATCTTCTCTAATGAACGCTCAGTTGTCTTTCTTACAACTGATGTTCTATCTAAGTGTAGCCATGTTGCCATCTTCAGCTGGAGACCTGTAAAGATAAAATCTCAACATTGCTCAAACAGCGAGCCTAACTACTAACATTAGGTTATGACAACATCTACTCGGTTGGGGTCAGTTGGTTTTGGAATCAATCAAAACTTTACTTAAATTTCCCAACAATTTCCCCCTTTTTGATGATGCCAAAACCCTTACTGATCAAACTGATCTAAACCCTACTGACTTATCTAAAATCTCAGTTGAAATTCTAGACAGTCTATAAGATTAAACATCAAACGGGTTAGCACAGTTATAACATGGTATTGAAATAACTTTGCGATTCAGAGCTTGGACAACTAGAGATTGTACGTCAAGTTGAATCGGATAACTGATGAAAGTTTTCATTACAACTGATGGTTACAAAATTATGCACAAAAAGAATCAAAATACATCAGTTGCTCAAAAACTTTAACTTGGCTAAAATTTTAGCCCATACTTCCCAAAAATTCTGACAAAAATTTCTCGCTTTGCATCCGACTCTTTAGAGATATCAACTCCGTGTTCTTGGCAAACTTTCCTTGCTTCAGCTGCAATCCTCTGTCGGTTGGGATTTCTTGAGTCAGGTAGGAATGGAGGAAGGTAAGTGACTTTCTGAGTGACGGGGACTGTGTTCATATCCAGTTTCGCATCAATCATTGCTCACCTGAACTGGCTGAACATGTCCGGATCCCCAGAATGTAGCTCGGTCAGGGCTTCCTTGAAGTCTTTCCTTGGATCTTCAGTTGTGAACACCTTCCTGTAGTAGAAATCATTCACAAACTCTTGCTTGAATGATTCCCAATCTTCATTCCATTCTGCAGGCATCCACTTATCCACATGTTTGAAGCGACTTTGGAGCTTTATCTTCCCTAGCAATTTTTGTTGCTTCAACCTTCCTTCAGCCTTTACTTGATGTTTTTCTATACAGTGTCGGCTGCGAGAGGCAATGTTCCTGTCTAGGTTATTTGTAATCTTGGTAAGCTCTTCTTCAAACTGGTTGACTCTCGTCGCTTGGCTGGCTGCAAACTTCTTCACCCATTCCGGGTTCATGTAGTCCTTCTCTGCAACATCCATAGCCTTAGTAGCAGCAATACACTCTTCGGTTGTAATACCGTCGAGTTCCGCATCAAGCTCGGCTGCAATCTCGGCTATGGAGTTGTAGGAAACTCCATACTCCTTTGCCTGTTCCAAGTCCTTCGCCATTTCAGCTCCGCCGACATCGGTTGGCTTCGGAGCGGACTTCTTTTTCGGAGTCTTCTTCGGCTGGGATTTCTTCAGCTGAGATTTCTTTTCAGCTGGCATCTCTTCTTCAGCCTGGGTCTCATCTACCCCAATCACATCTTCCCCCTGCATCTCATCATTCTGCATCACCTCTTCCCCCTTTTTGGCATCAGCAACAAAGCTTGCAACTGAGCCATCCAGAGAGGTGAGTTGTTGTTCAGCTTGCTGGATTCGGTTGAAGAGCTCATCAACTGCACACTCCACTTCAACCTTCTTTGCCAATTCAGTGTCACGGCGCTCTTGCTCGGCTTTCTTCAGTGCATCGAAGTTTTCATTTACTTCGGTTTGGAAAGCGATGAACTCAGCCCATCTTGATTCGAACCGAGACTCCCATTCTTGGTCTTGAGTTTGTTGGAATTTGGCAAGATTTGATTCAGATATGGACTTGAACACGTTCAGCTCGGATTTGATGCCCAGAACGGTTGTCTTCGAGTCGGAGATGTCTTTGCTTGTGGATGTTGAAAATTCATCCAGCTTCATCTTCAGCTCCTCATTCTCTTCTTGCAACTTCCTGTTCTTCTCCGCCTGAGCTTCCAACATCCTCAGCTGATCTTCTTTGTTGAGCTGGAAGTTGGCAAGCATCTCCTTTCTTAGCTGATTAACCCTCTCAGCGATCAGCTCGCAAATTTCATCAGTGGAGGGAGCTGGCTGATCAGCTGGAGCTTGTTGGTCAGAGGTTGTGGGCTATTCAACAGTGACCATGGCTTGGCGATTTGCCAGGTACTGTTGGAGTTCTTCCTCTTCCTTCTTGGCGGCTGCATCAAGATCATCGATGAACTTAGCCGACTTGATTAGCATGTTGTCCAGGAATTTGACACAGTCTTCTTCGGCTGTTTCTCTCGTGTCTCTTCCTTTCGCCTTGCTGATGTCCAGACGACGAGTCAGCAGCGTAACCTTATTGTTGTAGGCAACCTCCAGGTTGGTGTAGTTGAAGTAGTCCCTTATTCTCGACTCATCTGCCTTCAGCTGGTTCCAGCTGTGTATCCTGATTGTATCTTCCTTCACATACCAGTGACTGAAGATGATGTTGAACTGATACAGCAGCTCGGTTCCAAGCATGGCAAAAGTGGGCATATCATGTGCTTCAGGGAACATCCCAATCAGCTTCTGAAAGCAGTAGGCCAACTTGCCTTCATGCTCCAACGCGACAGCTCGACGGTCAGCTTCTTTGTCGATGGGGGAGGAAGATAGATTTTCATATGGGATCGGTTCAAGGGTTTCTTCAATGTTGGCCAAAGAAGTGGTCTCAACGTTGGCATCGAGCTGGGAGCTCGGAATTTCGGACTGTGTGGGAAGGTTGGAATCAAGAGGTTCCTCAACATTGGCCAAAAGAGTGGTCTCAATGTTGGTATCGAGCAGAGAGCTCGGAATTTTTGGCTGTGTGTCGGTTGGGATAACCTGTTCGGGCTGTACGGCATCAGCTCCTGCCGTGGTGGAGGTTGGAATATCTTCGATTTCCTCAGATGAAGAAGATGCATCCGAGGAGATAGTCGGCTCATCAGCTGGTTCAGTTTCCATCCCTTCCATCACGTTTCTGTGAGGAACAACCTCGAAGGCAGCCGCGTCAACTGAGTGACTCGACTCAGATGGCTCCTCAGCTGGTGTTTCCTCAACTGGTGTCTCCTCAGCTGGTAACTTCTCAGCTGGTAACTCCTCAGTTGGTACGACAACTGACTTCTTGAGGCGAAGCCTCAACTTCTTCTTAGCTGGTTCTTCCTTTTTCTCCTTCTCCGACTCAGCTCTGTGTCGGCGTGCGGTTGTAGATTTAGAAGTGCGGCCGACAGCTGGAGGCAGCTCCTCAGCTGTATCTTTTTCTTCAGCTATTTTCACAGCTTCCCTCTTGTCTTTAGGAGTATAAACACTCCTAATCACATCCTAAGCCTTCTTGGCGGTTGGGAAGAGCATCTGTCTCTTGACTGGAGTCTCCTCACAGTCTTTCCAGACCATCTTCTGATCCTTTGTTGCGAAAAGGATCAGGGCAGAAATTTTGGCTCCGAAGTTGAGAGTTCCCTTGACACTCAACAACTTCTCTCCAGATTCGGTTGCTAGTTTCGGAGATCTTCTGCCTCTCCAGTGTCAACTGGTGTTCGAAATAACTGAACCAGTTGATGTCGTGTTTGTGCTTGTGCTCCAAAGCAATCAGCTGCTTGAGCTTCGGTCGGCTGATGTCTCCAAAAGCACCACTGTATCCGAAGATGACTTTGGATACAACATCGAACAGAAGTAGATGCTCTGGCTTCAACTTCGTTTGCTGCATATTACTCCTCAATTTTTCTGGGGTGATGAGAGCACTCTCCAGAAATTGATCGGCTTCCGCATCGGTGATGTTCTCAACAGTATCTGTGGCAGAATGATTTGGTGGAATGATTTGGCGTAGAATGTTGGAAACTGGAATGGGAATGGTGACACGGCGGATCGTTCTAGCAGGAACATCCCGTTGTCGACAAGAGACTTCTGTAACAAGGCTATCTCTGTCGTCAATGGGCGACTTCAGGTTCAAGTAAAACTCTCCGACTTGATGCCTGAGAAGGTGGGAGGGCAAGAGTGTCGCCCAGTCCAGAAGGCCATTCTTCCTGAGTGTATCGGCGAGGGGAGACAACATCGACGACTCCAGTTCATCTTCTGATAAAATCTGCTCGAAGTGGATCTTGGAGAGCAGTATATCAAAGGACTCGTCGTACGATGACAGGACAAGAGAAGGTCCTAAAGAAGCCATCTTCCTTCCTTGTGAAGTTTTAGGTGCCATTTAGTATTTCTGTGAAGATATATATATATATATATATAGAAAAACTTGCAGAAAATGGTGAGACAAATCGGAGACGAAAATGAACAGTTACTGCAGATAGACACAAATGTAGAAGGTAAGAGATCACTTCCTGATTTTCCGCTTTTCATAGGTTATTGGATCGATTGAAATCGACGGCTAGGGTTGAATGGCGCGAATCCATCAACGGTTGAGATCTCTTTGACTTGACGTTGACTAGCTTTGACTTGACGTTGAATTCTGAGTTCCAACCAGCGCGTGAGCTGTGGGAGATGCTGGGATCTTCAGAACAGGTGATTTATCAGTTGTGGAGTCTGGATCCTCAACATGGACAATATTTTGAACCGAGCTCGGTTGGGCTTCGGATGCTGATGCAGTTGGAGTGGCATCAGTTGAGGTTCCCTCTTGAGATGAGCTGGGATCCTCACATTCATCTTCAGAGGAACAAGGATCATCATCCTCGGTTGTCCATACCAATGGTTCAGCTAGATTCTTCTGCCTTAGAACCTGAGATCTGGTGAGAGCTGGTGGAACATGTGGATCAGCTTGTTGTCCTTTAGCCTGTTCCCTGCACTCAAAAATAGATTCATCAAAACTAACATGAGGTGTTATCTCCACAACACGAGAGCTGTTGTTGAAAACTCTATAAGCCTTGATCCGAGCGGCATATCCTAGAAATATGCCCTTCGAAGTCTTGGCGTCAAAAGTTTTCAACTGAGTCTTCCCATTGTTGTGAATATAACACTTAGAACAAAAAATGCAAAAATATGAAATATCAGGCTTCCTGCGTCTCCATAGCTCATAAGGAGTCTTTCCCAACCGCTTGGTTAGAAGAGACCGGTTCTGGGTATAGCAAGCTGTGTTGATTGCCTCTGCCCAAAATCTCTTTGGTAGAGCTGAGCTTGTCAACATGGATGTAGCCGCATCCTTCAGCGTTCGGTTCCTTCGCTCGGCTACTACATTCTATTGTGGAGTACGCGCAGCCGATGTTTGATGAGTAATTCTGTGCTTCTCACAGTACTCAATGATGGTTTTATTTAGGAACTCGGTTACACGATCTGATCGGATGGAAATGATTTTCATCTCTTGTTGGTTCGATATCCGATCCATCAGCTTGGGTAGCTCATCTCGGGTTTCACTCTTGTGTCGCATGAAAATGTTCCACGTGTACCTAGAAAAATCATCAGTAACAACAAGTGTGTACTCGTTACCATTCATGCTCTTGGGTGTAACTGGCCCGAAGAGATCCATATGGATCAGCTGTAATACTCGGTCGGTTGAGGGAATCGTTTTCAACCGAAAGGAGGATCTAGCGAGCTTCCCAACTGACATGCACTGCAGATGTGTGTTGTTGAAAACACTCGGTTTGGAATGCCCTTTGCATGTTCCTGTCTTGCAAGTCGGTTCATTGTCTTGAAATTCAGATGGTTGAGTCTTTTGTGCCACAGCCAGCTCACATCTGAACTGCTCTTTGATAACAAACAGGTGTCAGGAGGACTACTATTCCAGTCAGCATAGTAGACATTCCCGGTTGGGGATCGATTTCCCAACAATATGACCTGCTTTGTTCCGACATTTTTAACCCTGCAGCCCTGTGCATCAAACTTAACAGAGAAACCATTATCACAGAATTGGCTGATGGAGAGCAAGTTGTGCTTCAATCCATCAACATATGAAACATTGGAAATAGACACGTGATTGGTTTCAAGGGTACCGTAGCCTTTGGTGTAGCCTTTTGAGTTGTCACCAAAGGTAACTGATGGTCCTTCTTTCTCCACGAAACTCCCAAGCAAATCCCTCAGATTTGTCATGTGTTTCGAGCATCCACTGTCCATCACCCACATGGTATGTGATGCTTTATTCTTCCTCAGCTGTTTCTCCTGTTCCTGCACAGAGAAACACGCTTAGGTCCCCAATTTTAGTTGGGTCCTGGAGGGTTAGAACCAGTTCCCCTTGAACTGTAAGTCGTTTTTCCCTGTATACTCGGATAGATTTATCATTCCAAATCACTTTTCCTTCTCCATCAACTATAACAACACCTCGGTCATCCTTAGGCTTGTTATTATTATTGGAGTTCTGTTTCTTGGGAGGAGATTGATTTCTCTCATTGCGGGCTTTCGGAGGAGAGGCTTTCCCCCTGTTTTGATGGCGATTCTTATCTTGTTAGTTTTGTCGATGAGGTCGGACGCCATTTTGGAATCTGTGTGGCTGAGTCTGATTCCATTTTCTTGACTGTCGACCACAGCTGTTCATGCCCTGATGTTGATTCATGTTCTGGCATGAATATCCGCAGCTGTTGGAACTGTTCCACATCGGTTGACTCTGATGGTCCGGGTCGGACCCGATGCTCATCCCTATGTGGGATGAAATGAGAATTAACGAGAACTGAATGGTGAACGTGGAATAAGGTCAAGATAAGACCTGAATCCGAAATTCAAAGACGAGCTTAAGCATGAGTGAGCTAAATACTAAATGAAATAAAATTTAATGAGAACTGAAAATATGAGGGATAAGCTCCATTAAGAGCTAACTCGAACGTGGCTAAATGAACTTCTACAAGAGCCAATGTTCATCGTTTGAGATATAAGGTCCTGGAAGTCCTGAATTGAAAAATTTGAAAGATGAATTTCGTGAAGATAAGTCCAGGTAATGAATGACATATTGCTCATAAAGAATGAAACTCAAAAGTAATTACCCTCATATTAACCATTACACTAGCTGAAATCTAGTGAAATTTATCATGAGTTGAGAATTAAATGAAAAGGATTAAGTGGGAGCTGAATTGTGGATCTGAGAATAAAGTCGAGAATTAAGAGACATATATTTAGAATTTAAGAGATAATTTTCAGCATGAGTGGAGCTTAAAGTTGAATGAAAGTTCGATGAGAGCTGAATTCTGAATTTTGGATTAAGGTCAAACAAGATCTGACTCCAGAATTCGAAAGAAGATCTTTATCATTAGCTTACTAAAAGGTTGACGTATTAGGTGTAGCGTGAGCCAAACTCCGAAGCTGAAAAATGGTCAAGAAGAGACCTGACTTTAGAAATTGAAATGAAGTTTTAGCATGAGTTAAACTTTGAGAGAACTTGGCAAGAGCCCGAGTTCTTAGCCCATAGAAAAAGCTCCAGCGTGAGCTGAACTTTGAATGAACTAGGTAGGAGCTGAGCTCTCAACCTAAGAAGTTATCTCCCACGTGAGCTATACTCCGCTTGTTTTTGTTAAGCTTTAGCGTGAGCTGAACTTTGAATGAGCTAAGGAGGAGCTGAGCTCTTAGCCTAAGAAGTTAGCTCCAACAAGAGTTGAACAAACATTGAAATCAAGTGTCAACAAGAGTTGAGTTTTGAGAGAACTCGACACGATCCTAAGTTCTCAGAGGTAAGTTTCAGCATGAGCTGAATTCTAAGCATTGAAGTAAACTGTTAGCAAGAGCTAAACTTTGAAAGAAATCGGCGAGAGTCTGAGTTCTCGGTCTGAAAAAGGAGCTGAACTTTGGATATTGAGGATCAATAAGTTGAACGTGGGATGAACTCAAACTTGAGTTCCATGCCTAAAAGATAAGCTTTAGTAAAAATTGATGATAAAATAAATCTCTACAAGATAAGGAATGACCGCATACCGAGCCATTAGCCTGAGCTGCCACATGAGTTAACATGAGCATCGACTTGGCCTAAGCCAATAGAAGTGGGTCTAATCGTGATGGAGTACCATGAAATTCAGAAACAAGCCTCATAAAAGGCTGATTCGTGAAAGTGAAGATTAGGTATTAGCGAGAGCTGGAATTTATAAATAGCTTGAGTTAAATTTCGATGAACTAAAGTTCAGCGAGAAGTTGGACTTTGAGTCTAAGTTGAGGTAACGAGGAGACCTAAATCTAGAATTTATGAGATAAGTGTCAGCATAAGTTGAGGTGAATTTGGATTAAGGTCAGAAAGAGACCTGAATCCAGAATTTGTAAAATGAACCTCAGCGTGAGCTGAGGTAGAAATTGAATGAAGTAATATTCAGCGTGAACTAAATTATTTTGATGAAGTAATATTCAATGAGAGCTAAATTCTGAATTTGGATTAAGGTCGGAAAGAGACCTGAATCCAGAATTTGTAAAATGAACCTCAGCTCACGCTGAGGTAGAAATTGAATGAAGTAATATTCAGCGTGAACTAAATTATTTTGATGAAATAATATTCAGTGAAGGTTGAATTCTAAATTTGGATTAGGATCACGAAGAGACCTAAATCCAGAATTTAAAGGATAAGGTTCAATAAAAACCAAATTTTGGAATTAAGGAATAGTTTTCAGCATGTTGTCGAACATGCTGAGTGAAGTAGGCTTAAGCATGTAATTTGAGAGATGAACTTTAAGGTAAGTTGAGGAAAGTAAGCTTAAGTATGCGCTTGGTGAAATAGCTTTGAACATAAGCCAAATGATACGAGTCTTAGAAATCAGGGCTCAGAGTTTGTAAAGTTTGTTCAAGTAAGACCTGAGCTAAAGAATAAATGAAGTATGATTCCACAAATTAGAAACACCTACTCTGGCTTTCTTCTTGATAAAGAATCAGTCGGAGTAGGGGGGAGTAGTTGATGTTGTCAAAAAAGACCAGGTCTCTCCCTCAGAGACCTGATTCGTGTAATGACAAAAGTAGGTGAGCAAATTACCATAAGTCCCTATTATTTCTATTATCCAAGAGCTCATTCCGGAAGAGACCTCAACAACTATATGATGAGAGATACCTGATAACAGAAGATACTTCAAAGACGAGTGATGTACCACAAAATTATCAGGTCTCGGTTAGAGACCTGACAAAGAGATCACACCTAAAATGTAGGGGAATATAAATACAACTGGCCTCAGTTAGAGACCTGAGAAGGAAACATCTTAGTACACTTGTCTAGAGACCTGACTAGCATCAGGTAGCGCCAGAGACCTGATCAGAGACCTGAGAACTGAGACCTGATCAGAGACCTGAGACCTGAGACCTGGACCTGAGACCTGATCAGGTCTCCCGTGTCTTTTCCTGCCAGCCTGCTGTGGCATACAATCACATCCCGCCATGTGGCATTGGAGTAAGTACTGACAACTGGAGATATAGCTTATTCTCCAAGCCATTCATTTCTCCTATAAATAACCAACCTCATTCACATTTACTCTCAGGTTCTTTCTACACAACATTCTCTACACAAACACTCACGTACTCTATTATCTGCTAAAAAGAGTGAATCTGACTTAAGCTTCGGAGGGTGTTCGCCGGAACCCACCCCCGGCGTTCATTCTTTTGCAGGCGAACATATGCAACATGGCACAGGAGCATAGCAGTTCATCTCTCGGTGACTCCTGACCTCCGATTCACGGCGAGCAAGCAGCGACTTCCTCTTTTCCTTGTGTGGAGAATGTTCTTGATGGAGTTAGGTTGATTTTGACTTCATTAGTATAGTTGAAGTATTCCCTCAGACGGGACTCATCTGCCTTGAGCTGGTTCCAGCTGTGTATCCGGATGGTATCTTCCTTGACATACCAGTGGCTAAAAATGATGTTGAATTGATACAACAGCTCAGTTCCGAGCGTGGCAAAGGTGGGCATGTCGCGCGCTTCGGAGAACATTCCAATCAGCTTCTGAAAGTAATAAGCCAACTTGCCTTCATGTTCCAACGCGACAGCTCGACGATCAGCTTCTTCGTCGATGGGGGAGGGAGAGAGATTTTCGTAGGGAATGGGTTCAAGGGTTTCCTCAACATTGGCCAAAGAAGTGGTCACAATGTTGGCATCGAGTGGAGAGCTCGGAATTTCTGACTGGGTTGTAATGTTGGCATCGAGAGGTTCCTCAACATTGGCCAAAGAAGTGGTCACAATGTTGGCATCGAGCAGGGAGCTCGGAATTTCTGACTGAGGATCGATTACGAGAACCTGTCTGTGCTGTACGGCATCAGCTCCTGCCGTGGGGGAGGATGGAACGTCTTTGGATTCCTTGGATGAAGAAGCTGCATCCGAGGACATGTTCGGCTCATCTTTCAGATCGGTCTCCACCCCTTCTATCACATTTTGATGGGGAGACCTCTCATTCCCTGTTCCACTTTCGCGAGGAACAATCTCGAAAGCGGTCTCGTCAACTGAGTGACTCGACTGAGATGGTGCCTCCTCAGCTGGTTTTGCAACTGACTTCTTGATACGAACTCTCAACTTCTTCTTACGCGGCTCCTCCTCTTGATTCTTATCTGACTCATCTCTGAGTCGGCGTGCAGCTGTCGATTTGGGAGAGTGGCCGGCAGCTGGAGGCAGCTCCTCAGCTGTATCTTTCTCCTCAGCTGATTTCACAGCTTCCCTTTTCTCTTTGGGAGTGTAGACACTCCGAATCACATCAAGAGCTTTCTTGGCTGTTGGGAACAACATCTGCCTCTTGACTGGTGTCTCCTCACTATCTTCCCACACCATGTTTTGATGCTTTGTGGCAAGAAGGATCAGGGCAGATATTTTAACTCCAAAGTTGAGAGTTCCCTTGACACTCAACAACTTTTCCCCGGAATCATTGATAGATTCTAAGATCTTCTGCTTCTCCATTGTCAACTGGTGTTCGAAGTACTTGAACCAGTTGATGTTGTGCTTGTGCTCCAGAGCTATCAGCTGCTTGAGCTTGGGTCGGCTGATATCTCCAAAGGCTCCGCTGTATCCAAAGATAACCTTGGATACAACATCGAACAGAAGTCGATGCTCGGGTTTCAACTTCGTTCGCTGCATGTTGCTCCTCAATCTTTCTGCTGTAATGAAAGCATTCTTTAGAAATTGATCTGCATCTGCATCTGTGATGTTCTCGACGGTGTCCGTGGCGGTCAGATTCGGTGGAATGATGGAGCGTAGCAACTCGGAAACTGGTAGGTGGAAGTTGACACGGCGAACAGTTCGGGCAGGAACGTCGCGCTGTCGACAGGAGATCTCTGAAACAAGGCCTACCCCCTGTTCATGTTACAGGTTCATGTAGAATTCTCCGACTTGACGCCTGAGCAAGTGGGTGGGAAAGAGCGTCGCCCACTCAAGAAGGCCATTATCCCTGAGAAGACCGGCGAGAGGTGATAACACCGGTAAGTCCAGTGCTTCTGTTGACAGAATCTGCTCGAAGTGGATTCTGGATATCATCATGTCATATAATTCCTCGTACGATGACGGGACAGGAGCTGGTCCTGATGATGCCATCTTCTTTCCTTGAGATGAAGCTTTTGGTGCCATTTAGTATTGCAGTGTAGTTTATATATAGAGAGAAGAAAAGAGAAACTTAGCAGAAAATGGTGAGACAGAATCAGAGAGGAAGATGAACAGTTACTCAGATAAACACTAGAATAGAAGGTAAGAAATCACTTCCTGATTTTCCGCCTTTTATAGGTTAGTAGGTCGTTTGAAATCGATGGCCAA
Organism: Schizonepeta tenuifolia; assembly: GCA_029490685.1. Taxonomy (NCBI): domain Eukaryota; kingdom Viridiplantae; phylum Streptophyta; class Magnoliopsida; order Lamiales; family Lamiaceae; genus Schizonepeta; species Schizonepeta tenuifolia. The sequence goes on from CM055958.1 coordinate 58,481,853, forward strand.
TATTGAATGGCGCGAATCCATCAACGGCTGAGATCTCGCGACTGTTGACTAACTTTGACTGACGTCAAATTCCGAGTTCCAACATGCGCGCGTGAGAAGATGAACTGTTTTTATGTCAGCCCAGTCGAACTATAAAGTAAGGCTATTGATGTTCAGCCGTACTTTACATTAAATGCGCTATGATAGCTATTTTAATCTATCTGACATGCTCAGGAATGTTTGAATTTATTTCAAACATTCACATTTAAGACTTAAACACATGCAGCCATAAATGATACCTGCCAGCTGATGTGGAATCAGCTGTGTTCCAATGTTGCGGCATACCATCAGCTGACTCGAGTTCGTCTGTTCAGTTGATGTCTGATGTCTTCGGATGGCGATCCGCATCTGAGATTCCCCCTTCATCTGAGCTTCTCCCTCAGATGGATGTCTATCTCTTCACCTCGGCTGATTCCTCATCTGATGGATCCAACAAACCAAGGAGATCGCATAACATCTTGAATCGTGCTTCGGCTAGAGGTTTGGTGAAGATATCTGCTCTCTGAATCTCAGTTGGAATTTTCTCCACAGATACATCCTTCTTCTCAATATGATCTCGAATAAAATGATGTCGGATGTCAATGTGCTTCGTTCGAGAATGGTGAACAGGATTCAAAGAGATAGCAATGGCATTTGAGCTATCACAATGGATGGGAACCTGTCCAGTTGCTACTTCATAATCTCTCAGCTGTTGCTTGAGCAACATCACTTGCATGCAACAACTACCGGCAGCCATATACCCTAACTCGGTTGTAGAAGTGGCAACACATGCTTGTTTCTTGGAGAACCATGAAACTAGCTTGCTTCCCATGAACTGTGTCCAGATGTAGACTTCCTGTCCAACCGATCTCCGGCTAGATCCGCATCTGAGTATCCGGGCAGTTGGATATTTACGTTGGATACCACAACCCAACATCAATAGTACCCTTCAGATACTTAATGAAGTTCTTTGTTGCCAACATGTGTGCTTCCCTCGGCTGAACTTGGAACCGAGCACACACTCCAACCGCGTAAGATATATCTGGCCGACTGGCGGTTAGATATAGCAAAGAACCAATAATTCCTCTATACTTACTGGCATCCACGAGTTTTCCCTCAGATCCGGGTTCAATCTTCCAGTTAGTATTTATCGGGATCCGTGTGGTTTTACTTGTCTGCAATCCAAACTTTGCGATAAGCTCCTTTGTATATTTGGACTGATTAATAAAAATCCCTTTTGATGACTGCTTCACTTGTAGCCCAAGAAAATAATTCATCTCACCCATCATCGACATCTCGAATTTCTCCTTCATGAGAGTTGAGAATTTCTCGCACAGCTCCTCCGACTTGGAACTGAATATGATGTCGTCGACATAGATTTGCACAACAAGTATGTCTTCTCCAACTTTTATGGTGAACAGTGTTTTGTCAACTGACCCTCGTTTGAATCCCGAGTTCAGAAGAAAACCACAGAGAGTGTCATACCAAGCCCTAGGTGCTTGCTTCAATCCATAGATTGCTTTCTTCAACTTATACACTCTTCCATCACCAGTCTCAAAACCGGGAGGCTGTTCAACATAAACAACTTCCTTAATATCACCGTTGAGGAAAGCACACTTCACATCCATCTGATAAACCTTGAATTTGTGAAATGCGACATAGGCTAGAAATATTCGGATGGCTTCCAACCTTGCAACAGGCGCGAAGGAATCCTCGAAATCAATTCCTTCTTGTTGGCAATATCCCCGAGCTACCAACCTTGCCTTGTTTCTCACGATGAATCCAATGGCGTCTCTCTTGTTCTTGAAAATCCACTTTAATCCAATGACTTTAACACTATTTGGTCTTTCTACCAACTCCCATACACAGTTGCGTAGAAATTCATTAAGCTCTTCTTGCATGGCTGTTGTCCAATGAACACGGTTGAGAGCTTCCATAACATGCTTCGGCTCTGGCACATCAACTACGAAACATGAAATCATGGCAACATCTCTGGCTTGCTCGAACTCCTCAAGAACTGCCAACTCCTCAGCATATTGGGCGAAAGTGCTGGAATCTTTCACGGCTGAATCTGGATTTGCAACTCTGCTCCTAGTACGCACACCTTTGGCTGGATCTCCGATGATGTTGTCCTTGGAATGATTTTCATACCATCTCTTGTTGCGTCTTTCTTCTTCTTCCAACAGTGGCGGTTCCGTGATCTGAGCCGTGGGAGATGCTGAGATCTTCAGAACTGGTGATTTTTCTGCTGTTGAGTCTGGATCCTCAACATGGATAATATTTCGAACCGAGTTAGGTTGGGCTTCGGATGCTGATGCAGTTGGAGTAACATCAACTGAAGTTCCCCCTTGAGATGAGATGGTGTCCTCACATTCATCTTCAGAGGAACAAGGATCATCATCCTCGGTTGCCCATACCAATGGTTCAGCTAGATTCTTCTGCCTTAGAACCTGCGATCTGGTGAGAGCTGGTGGAACATGTGGATCTGCTTGTTGTCCTTTAGCCTGTTCCCTGCACTCAAAAGTATATTCATCAAAACTAACATGAGGTGTTATCTCCACAACATGAGAGCTGTTGTTAAAAAACTCTATAAGTCTTGATCCGAGCGGCATATCCGAGAAATATGCCCGTCGAAGCCTTGGCGTCAAAAGTTTTTAACTGAGTCTTTCCATTATTGGGAATATAGCACTTAGAACCAAAAACGCGAAAATATGAAATATCAGGCTTCCTGCGTCTCCATAGTTCATATGGAGTCTTTCCCAACCGCTTGGTTAGAAGAGACCGGTTCTGGGTGTAGCATGCTGTGTTGATTGCCTCATTCCAAAATCTCTTTGGCAGAGCTGAGCTTGTCAACATGGATGTAGCAGCATCCTTCAGCGTTCGGTTTCTTCGCTTGGCTACTCCATTCTGTTGTGGAGTACGAGCAACCGATGTTTGATGAGTGATTCCGTGCTTCTCGCAGTATTCGATGATGGTTTCATTTAGGAACTCGGTTCCACGGTCTGATCGGATGCAAATGATTTTCATCTCTCGTTGGTTAGATATCCGATCCATCAGCTTGGGTAGCTCATCTCGGGTTTCACTTTTGTGACGCATGAAAATGGTCCACGTGTACCTAAAGAAATCATCAGTAACAACAAGTGTATATTCGTTACCATTCATGCTCTTGGGAGTAACAGGCCCGAAGAGATCCATATGGATCAGCTGCAATACTCGGTCGGTTGATGGAATTGTTTTCAACCGAAAGGAGGATCTAGCGAGCTTTCCCACCTGACATGCACTGCAGATATGTGTTGGTGAAAACACACGGTTCGGGATTCCCTTTGCATGTTCATGTCTCGCAAGGCGGTTCATTGTCTTGAAATTCAGATGGTTGAGTCTTTTGTGCCACAGCCAACTCACATCTGAACTGCTCTTCGATAAAAGACAGGTGTCAGGAGGACTACTATTCCAATCTGCATAGTAGACATTCCCGGTTGGGGATCGATTTCCCAACAATATGACTTGCTTTGTTCTGACATTTTTGACCCTGCAGCCCTGTGCATCAAACTTGACAGAGAAACCATTATCACAGAATTGGCTAATGGAGAGCAAGTTATGCTTCAATCCATCAACATATGAGACATTTGGAATAGACACGAGATTGGTTTCAAGGGTACCGTAGCCTTTGGTGTGACCTTTTGAGTTGTCACCTAAGGTAACAGATGGCCCTTCCTTCTCCACGAAACTCCCAAGCAAATCCCTCAGATTTGTCATGTGTTTCGAGCATCCACTATCCATCACCCACATGGTATGTGATACTTTATTCTTCCTCAGCTGTTCCTCCTGCTCCTGCACAGAGAAACACGCTTAGGTCCCCAATTTTAGTTGGGTCCTGGAGGGTTAGAACCAGTTCCCCCTTGAACTGTGGATCGTTTTTCCCTGTAGATTCGGATAGATTTGTCATTCCAAATTATCTTTCCTTCTCCATCAACTATAACAACACCTCGGTCATCCTTAGGCTTGTTGTTGTTATTGACGTTCTGTTTCTTGGGAGGAGATTGATTTTTCCCATTGTGGGCTTTAGGAGGAGAGGCGTTCCCCCTGTTTTTCTGACGTTTCTGACCCTGTTGGTTTTGCCTATGAGGTCGGACGCCATTTTGGAATCTTTGTGGTTGAGTCTGATTCCATTTTCCTGGCTGTTGACGACAGCTGTTCATGCCCGGTTGTTGATTCATGTTCTGGCATGAATATCCGCAGCTGTTGGAACTGTTCCACATTAGTTGACTCTGATGGAACCTCTGGTTGTTCTGAAGATGGAACCGATGTTGATTCTGATGGTTGAATCCTTGTTAGTTCTGTTGATTCCATGGTCGGTTCTGAGGTCGGTTCTGAGGTCGGTTCTGATTGTATCTCCGACGTCTCTGGTTTCCCTTTTGAGTCCTGGAACATTCCCCCTCGGTTGTTATCCCAACCGATGGATTCTTCAGTTCTCCAACCACAGCTCCTTTTCCTTTCTCAGTTGTTGTTCCCTTAGCAGGTTGTGCTGTAGGTGCTTGCTGTGACGTGTAGGTTGGATTAAGTTGGGGAATTGCAGACTCAACATTATTTGGTTTTGCAACCGTGACATCCACATCCTTGATAAAGGTTGCGGGTGGAATTTCAGTGTCCTTCACCATGTCGTAGCCGAGTCCAGACACGTCATCCATTTGTCTTCGGTAACTGATGAGATTCTCGATGATTTTGGATGATTGATATAGCTTTATCAGGTTGTCCTTCTCAGTTTGTAGATCCTTGAGAAGAACAACTATTGATCGGTCTGTGCGTCTGACATCTTCATCAGCTGGTCGATCTATGCTTCTTGCTTGTTCAACTGCTCATGCTGCTCCTTGATCTGCTCCTTCAACTCTTCATCGGTTGGAGCCTTAGTTTGGTTGGCCACATTCAGTTGACTTTTGAGATTATCAATCTCTTCGGTTTGACTTTTAATCAGATCGTCCTTTTCGGTTAAGGATTCTTCAAGTTTGGCAAACTGTTCTTGAAGATTCTTAAACTCAACCGATTGCTGATGCAATTCCTCACTGAGTTCTAAGAAGTCACCCCAAGAGGGTTCCAACTCTTCATCTACTGTGTCCTGCATGTTAATAACATTGGAAGAATTTAAATTAACTGGACTAGAATGTACCTCAGCATCATCCTGATCAGTTCCAAATGCCATGAGACATTGATCCTGTCCGATAGCGTTGTTGGTGGAAGTCAGCTCGTCCTCATCTTCGGTGTCGGTGAAGATGTCCATGTCATCAGCTGCTTCTTCTGCAACCATGGCCTTGTTCTTTGCATTTTGCTTGGCCCTCAACACATCTCTATCTTTCTTCGAAAGATCTGGACAATCGACTTTGAAGTGTCCCTCTTTGCGCATTCAAGGCAACTGATGGTCACATGCTTTGAGTTATCTCGAATTCGATTGGATTTATAGAACCGTTTATATTTTTCGAACCGAGTATCCATGTCAGCTAGCTTCTTTGACAAGGCGGCTATACTCTGTTGCAGCTCTTCTCTGCTTGGCTCCTTCGAAGCTGTGTCCGCAGATCTTGTTGCCCTTGATGTTCGCGGCTTGGAATAGTCGGCTCGAAGTGCTACTGTCTTTGTTTCTGAACCAACATCCTCATGTCGACTCGTCTGCATCGAGGACTGAGTTGATCTTCATCGGTTCACCTTGTACTCGTTTCCTTTCAGAATTGAGAACAGTCTGTCCGTTCCCATTTCTCCAAGATCAGCTCGGCTTTCATGAATATTGGTGAAGGTGTCCCACTCAGCTCGTAGGGCTTGTAATACTTTGAGATTGATCTCTCTCAAAGTATATTTTCCTCGTCGGATAGACTGAATCCTTCGGATGATATCCATGAACCGAAGCTCCAACTGATCAATGGTTTCATCTACTTTTAGACAAAAATTGTCAAAATCTTGACAAGCATGGGAGAACTTGTTCTCCTTGGTTTCGTCACTCCCTTCACTAAGAGATGCCAAAATGTCCCACATTTCCTTGGCTGTGTTGCACTCTTCTATCCATGGAAGATAGTCTTGTCCAACTGTGGACATGATAGTGCTCTGAGCCCAGATATCCAGCTGGCTCACTTTTGCTTCCTCTGGAGTAAAATCTTCTGGCTTTTTCTCAACCATCACCTCAGTTGCATCCCCATCATTGGGATTTGTAGGAGTGCGAATGACTTTTTCCATGATGGTGATCGGTCCGGATGTAATCACTTGTTGCATTCGATGATGCTTGGACAGTAGAATCTTCTTCATCCGAGTTTTTCAGGATGTATAGTTCACAACCGAGAACATGACGACAATCTTGTCTTTAACATCCATCTGCACACAACAAACAGACGACAAATGCAAGCTGAAATGCACTAGCGTGAAAAAGATCTATTCAGTTGACCACTGAAGAAAAACACCTCGATTCACACCTCGTGAAACAGAGACAGCGGTCTTTTGAACCACTGCTCTGATACCACTTGATGGTCACGATACGAGTTCTGGTGTATGGGGGGGGGGAATACACCAGATAGGAATTTTAAAAATAACCCCCTGAAAATTACCACAACTGAGTAAGAGGACTTAGTTGGAATCACAACTGAGTAAGAAAACTCAGCTGGAAGAGTGGTGCTGTGCGGAATGTGGTGGAAACAACAATAATTCGTATAAAATAACTCACGCTCAGATGCAAGGTCGGTCAACAACCAAATCAGTTGAAAATATGCAGTTTTGAGAGCTGATTAGATGGTCAGTTGGATATGCAAAAAGTAACTGAACAGAAAACACAACACAAAGGAATTACGTGGTTCGGAGAGAATTTCTACGTCCATGGGGAGTTGTGAGTCCACACAACTCAGTCCAAATTCTTTAGGACAGCTACCACAAAGCTTACGCGGGCTTTGCAACCGTACAGATAAGTTTGCGGGTACTTATCAACCTTACAGATAAGTTTGCAGGTACTTATCAACCTTTCTACTCAATTTCGGGAAGAGCAGGATCCTAACAACCTTTTTAGGAGATGTGTATAAGGGTGGGTTTTCCAACTACTAGCTCTAACACAGAAGTGAGCTAGGATCTAAGCTTGAACAAAGGAAGACTCAAACTAAGATCGAAAACACCAAGACAGATTCTAACTCTCTATGAACTCTCAACTGGTGATGTTCTTAGAGATTAATTGCAGTTTGGCTTATGTGCAGTATATTGTCGTTCTTTTGCTCGTATGTCTCTTCTCTTGTGTTCTCTATATTCAATCTTGATGAATGAATGAATGCCTCTATTTATAGGCGGTGAAAATCAACTAGCTGTTGGAAGAGCAGTTGATCTCTGTTCTGTGAAAGCGATGGCTTGTCTCTCATCTCTGCAGATTTTCCCGATTTGGCAACTGTGAACTTCTGCTTTCCTTCTGAGACAACATTGTGTTGGGCCAAATAAGGTAATGACAGAACGTCAAACCTTCACGTGACTTCCTTTTTGAAATTCAAATTTCAACCTTTGTCTTTCAACATTGGTTAGTCGGTTGAGGCGTTTGATCTTCATCTGAGTGGTCTTCAGCTGATGTTCCATCTGATCACTACCTTCATCTGACCTTCTGTCTGAAGAGGAACAATTGAACCCTCAGCTACCTTGAACTTCATGTTGTCGATCTATCAGATTGAGTCCTGCAACTGATGTTCCACATGATCAGGTGGATTTTCACATCTGACGAGTAGTTGATTACTCAGATGTTTTCCTTCATCCGATGATCTAGATCAGATCGGTTGGCTTGAACGCTCAGTTGTCTTTCTTACATCTGATGTTCCATGCGAGTTTCCATCTGAATTTCTATCTGAGTATAGCCATGTTGCCGTCTTCAGCTGGAGTCCTGTAAAGATAAAATCTGAACATTGCTCAAACAGCGAGCCAAAATACTAACATTAGGAAATGACAACATCTACTCAGTTGGGGTCAGTTGGTTTTGGAATCAATCAAAACTTTACTAAATTTCCCAACAGTGTATGTGGAGTCCAGTCTTCTTTTGGTTTAAGCTTGCAATTGCATATCTTTATATATATGTAGTTGTGGGACTTGAGACGTTATTCCGCTGCATGATAAACAAACTTTTTTATTTGTTTTAATTATAATATTTGACGTTGTGTCGACACAATGTGTCACCGCCCCAAATCCCGAGGGACGGCAACGCCGGGGTGCGACTAGGGGTTGGATTAAAGAAGCGGGGAAGAAGGGGGAATAAAATACTGAATAGATGAAGTTTTGTTATCAGAGTAGACTAAGTTTAAAGTACGAAACTTTAGACTAAAAGTTATACATCAAAATGAAATAGATTTGCAGCGGAAAAACGTAGAACTGACACACAGATCTTCTTTCCTATATACAACTCTACTCAACCTCCGCCGCTTCCGTCGCTTAACCTGCTTATTTATAAATATATGCAGTATAAACGTATTTAGTGGGCACATTACCGAAAACATATCATAAGAGTATAGATGTCACAGCCCCAAATCTCGAGGGACGGCAAAGCCGGGGTGCGACTAGGGGTTGGATTAAAGAAGCGGGGAAGAAAGGGGAAATTACTGAATAAATGATAAACTGACATAACTTTGATAAGATAGTAAACATAAAGTACTTTGATTAATCAAAAGAGAGTCGATCTAGAAGGATCGCTCGACAAAAGTTGTCTCTGAGATCTCTAGGGTTTCAAGTACATAATACTTAAATCGAAAGTTACTACATCAAAAAGAGTGTCTTGCAGCGGAAAAGACGTAGATTGATTTCACATAAGAAGATGTGAAATCGAGGCTCAAAAGTCTGCTTTCTCTATTTACAACCATCACTCAACTTCCACCGTCCTCATCACTCAACCTGCACATTTATAAATACATAGAGGGCTAAGTACAAAAGTACTTAGTGGGCACTTTGCTGAAAACATATCATAGGTTTTGTAGATTAATCAGGCATCTAAACAGTAATACACGGGGGTTTTCCCTTTTAAAACAATCCCGTGCTTACTAAACATTTTCTCATACTTTACTTGATATCAAGATTTTTCTATTGTTTCATTTATATTGTCCAACTTCTGTTTCAACGCCGGGGAAACAGGCCTTTCTCCCGCGAATGTTTCTCACCGTGGCTGGCTACCCCTCAATAGAGTACCACACACAATGGCTACCGTGTACACTAACTCTGGATAGCACCTAACGGTGTCACTAACTCATAGTCCGATCGATTTAACCCTGGAAAGCACCTAACGGTGTCACTAACTCAGAGTCTGATTGATTAGTTAGCACCTAACGGTGTCACTTACTCAGATTGGCACAAGAGAACTCACAAAAACAAAGTCATTTTATGCACTGATAATCATTTTAAATCAACTACTTTCATAGCAGTTCAAAAACATAACAAAACTCATTTTATTTTTGTATATAGAAAAGCCCACCTCAACCGTTTACAGAACAAACTTTAACCTTCTGTCTTCCATCCTATCTTCAACTCCGACTTCTCTCTTATATCGCAAATATTCAAACTTTAGTAATCGATCAAGACGATTAAAGAAAAAAGAAATCGAAATCGGTTAAGTCTTTTAGGCATTTGCACTTTAACTAATCTCTTTTAGTTTAAAAAGAAACGAGATTCGGACACATCTCGTTTAGAACTAACTCGGTTCCTTACTAGACATTTTAGATTAGTTAAGACGGAAGTCGATAACTCGTAACGACTTAAAAGTTCTTAAAGAATTAAGTTGAAAAGAATTCAACTTAAGAAAATGATTTTTAGAAATTTTCTGCACAAGGCAGTAGGTCTGGAGCTTCTACAGAACAGAGTATTTCGAAACAGGGGATGTGCCTTATGTCAAAAGAAAGACACGGATGTCTTTTACTGTCCAATTTACGGATCTCGATTTCATTAAACGAGCTAAGAGTTATGGCCATTTCCGTAAAGGGTCGCAAAACTGTCCGCGAAACCCTAATCGTTTTAAAACTCGGTGCACGATTCCCTACGTTCGATCAATGCTATACAATATTTATGTGCATTAAATTTTTATCACATTACAGTCAAGTCTCATAATTATCTAACGTGCATACTTTCTCGTTCCTCGATTAAAACTACGACGATTACTTCTCGTCTTTTCAACCAATCATTTACACTTAGAATTTCCATTTCAATTTCAATTCAATTTCAATATTCAACTTCTATTTTCTATTTCATAACCTATATGAAATCTTTATCAACTTCATTCCTACTTATTAATCAACTACGAACTCAAATCAATCAACATATAAAGTCTCGATTCCTTATTTCTTCTTTTACGTACTTACTTACTTTCTTCGATTTTTGAAGTTTTACTAATTCAATTTAAATCAAATTAGTTTCTATCATCTTCTTACTTAGTAATGAACATCTTAATGCATTAACATCATTATAAACCATTACTTAACTAATCCACGTCATTTATATCGGTCTAATAACTTGATTTTCCAAAGTTGTTAGTTAATTCTCAATTAATTCAATAACTACCCTAACATATCAACAATTACTAATATTCGATTAGTTTTCTCGTTCGATTTTCCTATCGACGATTACGCTCGACTCTTCGTCTCTTACGAAAAGTTCGACGTTCTTAGATTTCGATCAAACTTTCCAATTATCAACATTAACCACATAGATTAACTAATATGCAACCCATAAATCCATATCAACATCAAAACTAATTCTATCGACGATTCTTCGTCTCCAACGATTTCATTTTTATTTTTAGAAAAATCTAAATTAAATATATGTTAAACTACATGCTTCCAACATCATATATATCAAATCATATCATAAAAAACATTACAATTACTCAATCAAAATCATGCTTCTTCATCTCTTACATTTTCATTTTTATTTTTAGAAAATTTCAAAACAATTCCTATACCAACATACAAATACATAGAAACATATTCCACAAATCAATCATCCAAATTCAAGTTAAATCTTCACCAACTAGTTCATGCATTTTTTTCGAAAATTACCCTATTTCTTCCTACATGATTTATTCTTGATTTCAACCATAGAAACTCAATCCTATGCATTAATAATCATGTAATGATCTTAGAACATCAATCCTACTTCTCTTATATTTTTCAAAAATTTCAAGAATTATAGAATAGGATTTTTGTTCGGATAGAAGTGAAGAAGAAGCTCTCACCTTTCCAAATATGTAATCGGAATTGAAATTGATCGGTAGATGAATAAGTTATGGAACTTTGAATGCTTGAAGAACTTGATGAACACACTTGAAGATGAAGAACAAGAGAGAGAAGAGAGAAAGAGAGAGAGAGAGTGGCGGTTTTGGGAGAGGAAGAAATGAGAGAAAAAGATGACCAAGGGTGCTATTTATAGTAAAGTAAGGAGGTTTAACTATTTAAGTAAATATCTAGATATTAACTTTAAATCTAATTTTTCCGGATCTAAAACTGCAACCTAAAAACGATCAATTACTTTATTAGACGAACACATTATTGACAAAAATGGATACGACCATTAGTTCCGGAATATTTTACTTAGTCGGAAAGGACGATTCAAATTTTGAAATCCATCGAAAAGTCGGGACGTCACAGTCCAAAATTCGCCGGGGAAAATAATTAAAACTGACTTTTACCAATAGACTCGTATCGCAGAATAAGTGAATGTAAAGTCAGACGGTTTTCAATCTGAGTTTTCGAACGAAAATTCTATCGGACGCGAAAACCCTAATACAATAGTCGGTTGAACGACTTCCGGAATTTATTTTCAGAAACGGATTTCACCGTTAGTCTTAGAATTAAATTTCCTTAACTTAGGCGTGCAAAACCTTAATTAATTAATAACTTTTTATTTTAGCGACGGAAGAAATATCCGGGATACTACATCCTACCCCTTTAACAAGAAATTTCGTCCCGAAATTTGCATACCTTCTTCGAATAGGTAAGGGTATTTCTCTTTCATCTTTTCTTCGAGTTCCCACGTGACTTCTTCTCTCCCGTGGTGACTCCACAACACTTTCACTAATGGAATCGACTTATTTCTTAATTCTTGCGCTTTTCGATCCAAGATCGATAGTGGTTTTTCTTCATAACTTAAGTCGGATTCAAGAACAACTTCTTGCTGGTTAATTACGTGCTTAGGGTTGAAAACATGCTTTCGCTTGAGATACATGGAAAAATTATGGACATTTCCTAGACTTGGAGGTAAGGCCAATCTATAAGCAACATGTCCTAATTTTTCCAGAATCTCATAAGGTCCCATAAACCTTGGTCTGAGTTTACCCTTGACACCAAATCTAATAATTCCCTTAGATGGAGAAATCTTGAGGAAAACCTTATCCCCAATTTCAAAACTAAGATCTGTTCGGCGAACATCGGCGTAAGACTTTTGTCGGCTCTGGGCTTCTTTCATTCGGACTCGAATCTGTCAAATGATCTCAATCATTTCACCGACTGAATCTGGTCCTAAATTTTTCCTTTCACCTACTTCATCCCAATAAAGTGGTGACCTACATTTCCTTCTATACAGTGCCTCGTAAGGCGCCATTCTTATCGTCGCTTGATAACTATTGTTGTAAGCAAATTCGACCAACGGTAAGATATTTTCCCAAATCGCACTTTGATCTAATACTATCGTTCTTAACATATCTACGAGTATTTGAATTGTTCTCTCGGATTGTCCATCCGTTTGGGGGTGAAAAGCGGTACTAAAATTAAGTCTGGTACCTAGCTCCTTCTGCATAGTTATCCAAAACCTTGAAGTGAATTTGGCATCTCTATCGGACGTTATTGACTTTGGTATTCCGTGCAGACGTACAATCTCACGAACATACAACTGTGCTAGTTTCTCTGATCCATAGGTAACTTGAATTGGTAGAAAGTGAGCTGATTTTGTGAGCCTATCAATAACTACCCAGATGGCAGTATTTCCTCTTCTAGACTTGGGTAAACCTGTCACAAAATCCATGGCTATATCTTCCCACTTCCACGTTGGAATACTTAATGGCTGCAACATCCCTTATGGTCGTTGGTGTAAAGCTTTCACTTGTTGACAAGTCAAACATCGTTCTACAAACGAGGCTACATCTCGTTTTAATCCATTCCACCAGAAATTCCTTCTTAAATCTTGATACATCTTCGTACTCCCTGGGTGTGATGTATATGGCGTATCGTAAGCCTCACTCATGATATCGTTTTTCAATTCGTCGTCATCAGGGATACAAAGTCTATCTTCAAATAAAATTGCATTATCTGGTGCTTCGAAAAAACCGTCCGGTTTATCCGTTCTTATCCTTAGTCGTAGCTTCTCGATCATCTCATCCTTTCTCTGAGCACTTATGATTCTCTCTCGTAAGTCCGGTGTAGCTACGAGTGCTCTATTTGGGTCGTTATCGTTTCAGGTGTATCGGGCACTTCTAAATCCATCTTCTCAAATTCTTGCACAAGTGTTTCTTCCTCGATAAAGAGACACCCTAATTTGGTAGGAGTCTTGCGACTCAGCGCGTCTGCTACTACGTTTGCTTTTCCTGGATGGTAGTTGATACCACAATCATAATCCTTGACTAATTCGAGCCATCGTCTTTGTCTCATATTCAATCATTTTGCTCGAAAAAGTACTTCAAACTCTTGTGATCCATAAAAATCTCAACCCTTACACCATAGAGATGATGTCTCCAAATTTTCAACGCATGCACAACGGCTGCCAGTTCTAAATCGTGGGTTGGATAACCGACTTCATGGGGTCGAAGTTATCGTGAAGCATATGCTATCACCTTTCCTTCTTACATCAAAACGCATCCTATTCCGTTCTTTGAAGCATCTGTATAAACCACGTATTCCTTATTCGCTTCTGGAAGCGCTAACACTGGTGCTATGGTTAATTTCTCCTTGAGTGTCTAAAAACTCGTCTCGTATTCGTCAGTCCATATGTACTTGTTTTCCTTCCGTAGTAGTTGCGTCATAGGTCTAGCAATTGTAGAAAATCCCTCGATGAACCTTCTATAATAACCGGCTAAACCTAAGAAACTCCTAATTTCGTTTGGACTTGTTGGTGATTTCCAATTGCGCACTGCCTCTATCTTGGCAGGGTCTACCTTGATGCCTTCTGCTGATACGATGTGTCCAAGAAACATTACTTCTTTCAGCCAAAACTCGCACTTACTGAATTTGGCGTAAAGTTTCTCAGTTCTAAGCATTTCTAACACTATTCGCAAGTGTTCTTCGTGCTCCTTCTCATTTTTGGAGTAAATGAGAATGTCGTTGATGAAAACTAAGACGAATTTGTCTAAGTACGGGTGGAAAATTCTATTCATGAGATCTATGAATACTGCGGGGGCGTTGGTCAAACCAAATGGCATAACTAGGAATTCGTAATGGCCATATCTGGTTCGGAAAGCAGTCTTAGGTACGTCTTCGGGTTTGATTTTCAATTGGTGGTATACGGATCTTAAGTCTATTTTTGAAAATACACATGCGTCCTTAAGCTGATCAAAGAGGTCTTCTATCCTAGGAAAAGGATATTTATTCTTAAGGGTGATCTTATTCAGCTCTCGATAGTCTATGCACATCCTCATAGAACCATCCTTCTTCCTAACGAATAAAACAGGTGCTCCCCATGGTGAAACGCTTGGCCTAATGAAACCAAGATCTAACAATTCTTGCAGTTGGATCTTAAGCTCTTCTAACTCTTTCGGTGCCATCCTATATGGGGCTTTTGATTTGGGGGCCGATCCTGGTTCTAAGTCAATTATGAAATCTACGTGACGATCTGGTGGTAAACCTGGTAACACTTCTGGAAAGACGTCTTCATATTCGTTAACAATTTTCACATCTTGTATGGTCTTTTCGGTTCCTGGTTCTTCACTTAGGTATACAAGATAAGCTTTGCAATTCTTCTTCTTCATCAATTTATTGGCTTGTAGAGCGGATATTATCGGTATTCTCTTGCCCATCGAAATCCCATGGAATTCTGTTGGCTCTTTTCCCGGGGGTTGGAAAGAAATTTTTCTCTCGTTGCAGAGAATCGTGGCATAATTCTCAGACAACTAGTCCATTCCTAAGATTATATCTATATCCCACATTATCATAACATTCAAGTTGTTCGCCTTAACCTTAAGAGTTCCAATTTCTAGTTCTAGGTTAGAGCATACATGCGTAGAAGTTGTGATCTCTCCTGAGGGTGTAGCTACTCTCATAGCGTGATTAGCTCGTTCAGGTCTGATATCTAAGTTATCCGCACATGAGCCAGCAATGAAAGAATGTGATGCGCCAGTATCAAACAATATCTTTATTGGGGTATTATGAAGTTTGCCCATACCTGCCAGGTTTCCCTTGCCCTTATTCTGCGCATTCTGCTTGATTGTGAATGCCCTGGCATTCTGTTGTTGTTGGGTGTGTTGTTGATATTGTTGCTGCGTCATCTGCTGCTGCGGCTGTGCCTGAATCGCTCTTAAAGGTTGGGGCTAACCATACTAGTTTTGCCCTACTGCTCGCAATGGTTTCGGGCAATCCTTCTTAAAATGCCCCTTCTGTCCACAGTTGAAGCAACCACCAGAGCTTGCTTGACAGACACCGTAGTGTACCCTATTACACTTCGGACAGGGAGGAACGGTGATCCTTTCTTGGTTATTTCCTCCCTGGTTGTTGTTCCTCGGCTGCCCCTGTGACTGACCCTGCTAGCCGTTTCCTTTCCACGGTCCTGTTTGATTATTCCCTTGTATATACAGCCCTGACTGATTGTTCCCTTGCCATAATTGTTATTCTGCTTAGGCTGCTGATAGCCTCACTGATTTCCACTCTGGTTTCCCTGATTGTTGGAGTGCTGATAGTAGCCACTGCCGTTTCCTCCTTCCCATTTTCATTTTCCCTGGTAGTTATTATTGTTGTTGTTGCCGAAATGGCCTTGATTCTGAGTCTGGTTTGGGGTTGGTGCGGGAATTATAGCTTTCCTTTCATCAGGCACTACGGCCTCCATCTCTAGGGCTCATCTTAGTATTTCTGTGTAGCTCAGTCCTCCGTGACTGGCCAGTGCTACACCTAATTCGTGCTTAAGTCCCCCACGGAACTTCTTTGTTATCTTATCCTTGGTATCTACTTGCTCCGGCGCATATCTTGATAACTCACAGAACATCGCATCATATTCTGTGACAGTCATCTTCCCTTGTTTCAGATTGTAGAACTCAGCCTCTTTCTGCGCTCTATAAGTCTTAGGCACGTATTTATCATACAATGCCTCCTTAAATTCGTCCCAAGTGAAATGAGCCAAGTGCTCAGCTGGTATAACCTTCTGCCTAGCCTCCCACCAGTAGTTAGCTGGTCCGGAGAGTTGAAATGCGATACACAAAAGACGCTCCTCATCAGAACATCTGAGGAGTTTGAAGATTCTCTCGATGGATCGTACCCAAAGCTCAGCATCGCTCGGGTTACCAGATCCATTAAACACAGGTGGATTTCGTTTGAGGAATAGGTCCTCAACATCACGACGGGGTGGTGGTGGAGATGGTGGTGGTGAAGGTGGAGGGGTTTCGTGACGTTCTTGTCCTCTTCCCTTTCACCTCTTGCTTGTCGTCTACCTGGTCCTCTAGGCCTACCAGGTCCTCTTCTATTATTTACTACTCTCGGCGGCATTTTGAAACTATAGACAACAAGAATTTCTTATTAGTACTTTCGTTAAAAAAAAAAATTCACCCACTTAGTAAGATTCTTCCAACTTTAAACGGGTTCACGGAAAGAAATCGATAATATTATTCACGCTACTTCTATGAAACTTTTAACTTCGCAAGTTAATTACGAGCAACCATCGAAACATGGTAAGAACAAACGTTTACTGGATTTAAGCCTACTCACGGGGTTATATATATATATATATATATATATATATATATACACTTCAAAAAGAGTACTAATTTTGCCTCCACGAGGACTTATACCAAAAAGCTAGACTACAACTAGTCTAAGCTAGGCTAACTACCTATCTATATACTGGGTGCACTAACAAGTTGCATCTCCATATCTACCGGAAGTACTAGAACGGGAACGATTCATAAAATTTCGTATCCGTTTAGAGTACTACAAAAGAAGTCTACTGAGCCGAACTATGTACAAGACGTTTCTACCCAAAAACTACTATACGTCTAAGACTCTCTGCTCAAAAGGCTGCAGTCGAGTCTGTGCTGCCCTCTACGGCCTGAAACTCCTCGGGATCCTCCTCCTCTGGGTCCTCCTCCGGATCATCCTCCGAGTCTGTACCAAAGACTAGCTGGAGTGCCTCGTCAACCCTGAGTGTGGTGTCGTCCCAAAGCACTAGAGGTGGTGGCAGAGGCACCTCCGAAACGATCCTCTCTAAGCGGGAAGCTAGGTCATCGAAGCTGGTCACTACTGTTCGCTTCTTCGGGGGAAGCAGGTGCTCAGGGGGTGGACTAGGCACGTATGCCTCTGCAGAACGGGCCCTGGATGGTCCCGCCTCAAACTGTCCTTGGACCCTCGTCCAAGACTGGGGTAGGTCAGAGGTTGAACTCTCGTCCCCTACGAGTAAAGCTCTCTCTGTAGGAACCTCCTCAGGTGGTGCAAGTGGAGAAGGAAGCTCTAACATCGCAGCAAACTCTGTGTCGATCTCCAGGTACCCTGCCTCTGGAAACAGGTCCTCGACGGGTGTAAGAACCTGTGGTAACTCTAACAGTGCATCTAACTCTGGGTCCAAGACAAACGGCTCTGGCTCAAGAGGAGCTGGGACGTGGACGTAGGGGTAGTGCTCGAGAGCAGGAACAGGAAGCATGAACCTACTCTCAAAGAAACGCCCGTGTACGGCTAGAGCGAATCCGGAAAAGTCACCTGTCGGCTCAGTGTCGTCACCGACCAGTGTAAGATAGTACCAGGCGATGTCGTGTGCCCACCCATGCCACTCGTCGGGAAGTCGTCCGATCAAGTCTGTTATAGCCTGACGCTCTGCAACAAAGTACCGAGCTGCGTGGAAACGTGCAGCAAAGTCGCTGACTATCTGCCCTATGTCGTGGTTCGGGTCTACCTCGTAGTCATAGTACTCATCCAAGATCTAGTCTACCATGGTACGCTGTCTCAGGGGTTGGCTCTTCCGAGCCGTGACACGTCTAGCAGGCATCCTACAAAGATTTTAAGAGAACACGGATCAGTGACTGGTAGGATAATAACATATCTTAAGGAATTCTTAAATTACAATTAGAATATTCCATTATTCAAATTGCAATACTTTAACCACTTAATCAACAACTTATCTTAAGCATCTAGCAATTTTAAGAAATTGCACTCAAACACTTAATAAAAAAAATTCCGAGATTTTTCTTCCAACTTTTTAACTTATTAATTCTTTAATTATTAAAACAAAGCTGACTCCAAAGAGACTTTGTTCGTGTCACTTATACGCATGTGACATTCGTCTATAATAGATTCGGTTCTTCTTGTTTTATGATCACTTTTCGAGTAATTTTTGGAACCAATGCTTCTTATCAATTCTATGTTCTCAAGAAATCGGGAAAAAGTCTTAGAGTAATAGTTTAGGTTCTCATGCTGACATACATCTCAATCAAAGAAATTATAACTCAAATAATTTCACATAACATCACAAAGTATAACACTTATACTTCAATCAATTCATACTTGGCATATTTATTCACAACATACTTGCACACTTATTCATAAACTTTCTGTAAAAGAAACCACACTTCCAATACTTTTCTTTCTTTTCTTCTTTGGTTGAGTCGACGTAGCGGGAAGTTGAGTTGTTAACTACTTTCTTAAGCTTAGTGATACGAACTAAACTTTACTTGAACGAAGACTTGGGTGCAGAGCATAAATGCTCTGTCGGACTAACTTGAAAGAATTTTGGATGCAGAGCAGAAACAATTGCTCTGATACCACTCTGTCACAGCCCCGAATCCCGAGGGACGGCAAAGCCGGAGTGCGACTAGGGGTTGGATTAAAGAAGCGGGGAAGAAGGGGGAATTAAATACTGAATAGATGCCTTAACTAATAATATTAAACAAGATGATATCTATGAACCGATTTTATTAACAAAAGAGAGTCGATCTCGAAGGATCACTCGATGAAGTTTTGTTATCAGAGTAGACTAAGTTTAAAGTACGAAACTTTAGACCAAAAGTTATACATCAAAATGAAATAGTTTTGCAGCGGAAAAATGTAGAACTGACACAACCTCCGCCGCTTCCGTCGCTCAACCTGCACATTTATAAATATATGCAGGGCTAAGTATAAACATACTTAGTGGGAACATTGCCGAAAACATATCATAAGAGTATAGATTAATCAGACATCTCTAAAAGTAACGCATTGGAGTTTTTCATCAAAGGCCCGTGCATACTAAACATTTTCTTTCTTTTCACAATAGCTTGCGCAAGCATTTTTCTGACAGATGTTACGTTCAACTTGCCCAATTCTGTTTCAATGCCGGGGAAGAGTTAACTTCTTCCGCGCACGTTCTATTCACCGTGGCTAGCTACCTCTCAACAGAGTACCACACACACCGGCTACCGTGTAAACTAACCTGAAAAGTCCCTTTGACTAACTTAGAGTCCGATCGACTTAATTGGCGAACCAATTCAGAATGGCACAAAAGAACTCACATAAAACAAATTCTTTTATGCACTGAAAATCAATTTGAAAACACACTTATCAAAGCAGTAAGTAAACATTTTCGAGCATCGCTCATTTTGTTTGATATAGAAAAAAAAAGCCCACCTTAGGCGATATACAGAACACCTAAAGCTTCCGTCTTCGGTCTTCCGTCCTATCCTTGATTCCGACTTCCTCCTTTTATTGTAAATAAACAAACTTTAATAATCGATCGAGACGATTAAAGAAAAGAAATTCGAATTCGGTTTAAGACTTTTAGGCATTTGCACTTTAACTAATTTCTTTTGATTAACGAAGAAACGAGACTCGAACACATCTCGTTTAGAACTAACTTGATTCCTTACTCGACATTTAGATTAGTTAAAGCCGGAAGTCGATAACTCTTAACGACTTAAAAGTTCTTAAGGAATTAAGTTGAAAAGAATTCAACTTAAGAAAATGAGTTTCCAAAAAGTTTCTGCACAAGGCAGTAAGTCTGGAGTCTCTACAGAACAGAATTCTGCGAAACAGGGGATGTTCTTGGTACCAAAATAAAGACACGGATGTCTAGTTTACTTTCCAAATTACGAATCTCGATTTCGTTAAACGAGCTAAAAGTTATGGCCCTTTCCGCGAAGGGTCGCAAAACTGCCGAAAAACCCTAATCGCTCGTAAAACTCGACGCACAATTCCCTAGGTTCGATCAATGCTATACAACCTTTATGTGCATGAAATTTCTATTAATTTATAGTCAAGTCTCATACTTATCTAACGTGAATACTTTCTCGTTCCTCGATTAGAACTACGATGATTTCTTCTCGTCTTTTCAACAAATCACTTATATTTAGAAATTCCATTTCAATTTCAATTCAATTTCAATATTCAACTTCTATTTTCTATTTCATATCCTATATGAAATCTTTATCAACTTCATTCCTACTTATTAATCAACTACAAACTCAAATCAATCAACATATAAGGTCTCGATTCCTTATTTCTTCTTTTACGTACCTACTTACTTTCTTCGTTTCTTGAAGTTTTACTAATTCATTTCAAATCAAATTAGTTTCTATTATCTTCTTACTTGGTAATGGACATCTTAATGCATTAACATCATCATAAACCATTACTTAACTAATCCACGTCATTTATATAGGTCTAAGAACTCGATTTTTCAAAGTTGTTAGTTAATTCTCAATTAATTCAACAACTATCCTAACATATCAACAATTACTAATATTCGATTAGTTTTCTCGTTCGATTTTCCTATCGACGATTATGCTCGACTCTTCGTCTCTTACGAAAAGTTCGATGTTCTTAAATTTCATTCAAACTTTTCAATTACCATCATTATCTACATAGATCAACTAATATGCAAACCATAAACTTATATCATTATCGAAACTAATTCTATCGACGATTCTTCGTCTCCAACGATTCTGTTTTTATTTTTAGAAAAATCCAAATTAAATATATGTTAAACTACATGCTCTCTACATCATAAATATCAAATCATATCATTAATATCATAACATTTACTCATTCAAACTCATGCTTCTTCATCTCTTACATTTTCATTTTTATTTTTAGAAAATTCTAAAACAATTCATACATCAATATACTAATACCTAGAGTGATATTTCATCAACCAATCATCTTAAATCATGAAATTAAAACATCAAACCCTATCCTCTAAAATTTTCAGTATTGACAAAGAATAAGGGGGGGATGATTTTTACTTGATTCTAACCATGAAAATCTATTTCTAAGCATAGATATGTATGCCACAAACTTAGAACATCATCTTCTTCCTCTCTCACATAATTTCGAAATTTTCAATATTAAGGGAATGAGATTTTGTTCGGATAGAAGTGAAGAAGAGGCTCTCACCTTTTCAAATATGAACTCGGATTTGAAATCGATCGGTAGATGAAAAAGTTATGGAACTTGAATACTTGATGAACTTTGATGAAGAACTTGATGAAGATGAAGAACAAGAGAGAGAAGAGAGAGAGGGGGAGGGGGGGCGGTAATGGGGAGGGATGAGAGAGAGAGTGTGATGACTAATAAGGTTTTATTTAACTTAATAAGGTGTAGGATGACTAAGGGGTGTAGGTGGCGGTTTGTGAGTGGTAGAATAATTCATAATATCTCGATTACGGGTCTAATACGGCGTATAGAAATCGATTAATTATTTTTTTAGATGGTTACGTTTCCGGCGAAAACTAGTTCGACCATTAGATTGGAAATATTTTACTTAGTCGGAAAGCATAATTCGAATTCCGAAATCCAAAGAAAAGTTGGGACATGACAGTCCAAATTTCACCCAGAAAAATAATAAAAACTGACTTTCTCCAGTAGACTCGTATCTTAAAATAAGTGAATGTAAAGTCAGACGATTTTTCGATCTGAGTTCTCGAACGAAAATTCTATCGGACGCGAAAACCCGAATACAGTAGTCGGTTGAACGACTTCCGGAATTTATTTTCAGAAACAGATTTCACCGTTAGTCTTAGAATTAAATTTCCTTAACTTAGGCGTGCAAAGCCTTATTAATTAATAACTTTTTATTTTAGCGACGGAAGAAATATCCGGGATATTACACAATGAGCTTGATGCTCGAAACTATTTCCCGTATTTCCTTTTATTCTACTTGACTTGGATTGTGATGTTTCATTTGCTTTCGACACTTGAATTATTTATTAATGCTCGTTTATTTGAGGTTAGGATTGAAAGCATGTTCTATTTGTTATCGCTTTCATTCTATATTCCCTTGTTCCCGAGCAGGTTCCCTTGTCGAGTTATCTTTTATATTCGAGGTTTACCTCACTGCCCAATGGATTCTAGTCGTCTTCATACACCAGAATTAGGGTTGTGACAGTTTTACAAAGAAGAAAATAAATGGACAAGTCTAAGAAAGAAGTAACGAAAATTTCATAAACGAAGAAACTGAAAAAAAGAGTGAAAACTAAATCAAAAGGGTAAATAAGTCAAAAAGTGCTAAAATTATAAAGAATTATGAAAGGTGCTAAAATTTAAAAGTGATAGAGTAGAGATGCTATTTTGGGGAAAATTCTAAATTTTTTCTCAACTTACATATCAGTTTTTAGGATTTTCTTAAAATTTGTGTCCACTAAAAATATGCATAAATATAAGGATCGAAGAGAATATATGATAAGTGTCCTTTTTAGAGTTGTACTTCTCCGTCCACAAGGCACAAGTTTAAGAGATTTGTTGGTAGTAAAAATATACTAATATGGATAGTAGCAGGTAGTTATTGTTGTGAATAAAGTAAGAGTTTTACTAGAAATATGAATGGGTAGTGAGTATATAAAAATTGAGTTTATATATATATATATATATATATATATATATATATATTATATAATGGAAAAATATAAAATTAAGAACATATTATATATTTGTGGATCCTACTACTACAAATGAAATACACAATTATATCGTGGATAAATAAAAATGACAAGTATACAACCATATCGTACAGATGTAAAATTTGTTTGGTGCGTAAGTTTCTGTAAATGACACTTACTATTTGGGATTGAGGCCATTATTACTAGTTATTACTAGTAATTTATAGCATAATCTATCTTCTTTATAATAGGAGAGTTGATTCCTAAGCCCACATCCATTCTCTATCCTAGGTGGAATTTTGAGATTTTTTCCTATGCAATTATCTTAAATTTTCAATATGTTTCCATTCACTTTCAATATATGGTAGTATTCTCTAAACAAATTAATTGTTATAATATTCAATAACTAAAAATCGATTTAATGTAGCATAAATCACATGCCAATCCCATAATTTCAGCAATTAATATAATTGTATTTATCATCAATATAATTTTTTTTTTCATTTTCAGCCAATGTTTTCTTATATGAAATTTTGCAACCAAAACTATCTCACACTTCATTGCATCCCCAAATCATTAGGCATCTTATCATTGTTTCTAATTGATCGAGTTTGCATATATATGAATGAACTCAACAACAATCATTAGGCATCTTGCTGAACTGCAAATACGAGCTCATCATCAAATACAGTCGATGAATCATTCGACGCATGAGCATTAATTGAGTAACAAGATGGTTCTTATTTAATTATTTATGATGTTGTTTTGTTTATTATTAAATTAACCTATATGTAAGAAGCATTATTATATATATTGTTTATTGTTAGTGCATTATATGGTTAAAAATATTAGAATGCGTCAATTTGTTATGAGATGCAATTTAATTAGCTCATTGTCATAGTTGAGTTCCACTAATAAGATTTTTTAGAAGTGTAAGATCCAATCTATTTACTCTTCTCAATCTATATTATTTTAAATAAGAAAATGTCATAATGAAATCAAAAGGCAAATGAACTCAATGGTGTAGAGGCTACTAATAAATCACATTGAGTTATGGATTCCATAATGCTCCTAATTAATGTAATCACATTGAATTTATCATGTTTTGCTTTTTTATATCTAGGTCTACTTCAATTTTGATCTAGGGCACCCAGTTGGAGCTTAATCAAGCGGCTTGAGCCCGGCTCCATGGCAAGTTGTGGCTTGATCCCGTTTGTTATAAACAACCTCGCTCGAGTTTTAATCAATTTAGTTTCAAGAATAAATTTTACACTAATTTTATATATTGTAGAATTTTTGGGTTTATACTTGAAATTAAAATTAATTGGTATACATTCTTTTTTAAATTTATACAACATATTAATAATGTTTACTTTGAAATATTCAAATTTATAGCGGATAGCGAGTATTCATATACAGGTTTAAGACGTGAACAAGTTCTAATTTTTTTTAATTAGAAATGACTATACATGTGGTGGAAACGAGTAGTAAAATTATTTTAGCGAATAGAGAATATCGCTAATTGTTATGCAAGCTTAAGACGTGAACAAGTTATAGTTTTTTTAAAATTGGAAATGACTACATATTATGGTGAAAATGGGTATGTGTAAAAATAAGCAGGTTCAAATCATTAGCAGACATTACTATACATGTTGTAGCAGGAAGAGTAGAAAAATTACATTTTTAATCGGGATTGAGACAGAGTACAACATTCAGAATTTTATGTATTACTATGCGAGTTTGAGATGATAACAAAAATTAAAATTATTTTTAATTGAGTTGCGATGGGTAACGGATATATAAATAATCGAAAATTGTTACGAATATATTATTAATGTTTACTTTATGATAGTACTCCCCTCCGTTCACAATAGGTGTAACCTTATTTTTTTTCTGGACTGTCCACAATAAATGTGACCTTTCCATAAATGAAAATGACCCCACTCAATGTATTACCCTTTGACCTTCCTGCCGTCACATACTCTCCTTCATTCCACGAAAATTAAAACAGCTATCTTCCCCACTCTCACCTACTCTCCTATATTTCTTAAAACCATGCTTCACTCCCTTTAAATCACACTTATCATGGACGGAGGGAGTAATATTTATATATAGCATAACATTACTACCCATGCATAAGATGTGTAAAAGCTTAATTTTTTTAATACAAATATAAACGGCTATATGTATATAAATATTTGAATTTGATTAACTAATGAGTATTTATTTCTATACAGATTTTAGAACAACTTGAATATGTATTCTTTTATAAATATTACTCGTATATGTTATATGAGAGACCTGTCGATGTTCGACGTGCCACACACTAGTCAATATATAATAGCTAAGTGAATTGTAAGCACCCCATTTATTCTCATGCTTATGTGGCATTTTAAGAAATTTTCTTTTTTATTTATCTAAAATATCAAATATTCATCCACTTTCAATGTATAATGAGACTTCGACAATCAATTAATTAAATTATTCTTTTTGTAACGTATAGCTATTATAGATAGGTAGATTTAAAACTATTAATTTATGTAAATTATACCATGTATATAGATACCACCCATGATTGCAATCATACCATGTATATAGATACTATTCATTACTTCCCATAAGTTATGTATGTAAATTTGACTAAATTATATACAATTCTCATTGATTGATTGGTCCAATTATCATATAAATTGCGTATATTATATATTTTTTCATTTTTTTTTTCAATATTTTATTTCTGGAAATAATTTTCATAAATACATAATTTTAATTATTTATTAATATCTTTCAATACAATCAAATTAAATTTAGCCGTTACAAAAATAACAATCAAGTCAATCAAATAATGAAACTTCCATTACTTATGTTTTTTGTTGCCTATAAATTTTGTAATTATCTGAAGTGTGATGATGGGAGACAAATGATGGTGAGGGATTTCAAAATGGTGTTGGTGGCTTGATGTTGATGCTAATAATGAAGGGTGTGCTAAAAATTGAAGAAACAAATCTTCAAGTATATGAAGATTTGCCAGCACAAAGTATGTAAAAGCATTAAAATACATTCATCAGTTATAACTGTAGTTGTCCACAACCAACAAGAAGCTTCATTCTGAAAAAAAGAAAAATATGGAAACGGCACATGTGAAAATATTAGCTTCCCATTGGATATTTTATTTTTATTTTTATTTTTGGCATAGGAATTTCAGTAGTTGTTTCACTAATTTGTATTGATTCTACACCGGGATTATTGTATATTCAGTTTTTAGAGATCATAAAAGTTATGGTCCAACAAGATGTGAAACTCAAGAAAGTTATACATCTATAATTAATGCTTTTATTTGATTTCCAGTGTAATGCCCCGAAAATTCTTTACGATCTCAAATTTTAAAGTTAATAAAATAAATGGCTTTGCACGCCTAAGTTTACGATTTTGAATTCTAAGACTAACGGTCGAATCCGTTTCCGAAAATAAATTACGGAAGTCAGCTAGACGACTACTGTATTTAGGGTTAGCGCGTACGAAAAGTTTTTAGTTCGTGAACTCAGAACGGAAAACCGTCTGATTTTTACATTCACGAAATCGCGATACGAACTCGCCCGAGAAAGTTCGTTTTTATGATTTTCCGGACGAAACTCGGACTGTGTCATCCCGAATTTTTGTCAGATTAATTTTATAAATATTATTTTCCGATTAAGTTTAGTACGTTAGAATTTTTGGACGAATCGGACCGTGACGATTTTGTGCCGAGCTACGTTTTTTGTCGTTCGATTTCTGTAACGTCGTATCGCCCGGAAAAGCGCGTATTTTTCCTCCCCTTCCCTCAATGGCCGACTTCCCCCTCTCTTTTAGCTAGATATTTGTGTTTTATAATGTATTATGTGTGACACCTAAGGTAGTAACTATTCACCTTTACACATATTAAGATTAATAACATATCTTATATCAAATTAAATCACACATCTCTCCCTCCCTCCCCATAGAACACGGCAGCTCCCTCCTCTCTCTCTCCCATCTTCATCTTTTTCTCCATTGTTGAAGAAGCTTCAAGTTCTTGAAGAAGGAAATCACACAAGTCATCATCCAACCATCAAAACCTATTACTTCCTTTGTTAATCCTCAAGGTATTCATCTCCTCCATGTTTCTATCCAATTGGATTCCTCTTCTTTTTATTTTCTTCTTGGATCGAAAATTTAGGATTGATGAACTAGGTGTTTTGATCTTCGATTAGTGAAATTAGTTGTGATTGGATATGAATTCTAGGGTTAAAATTGATTGAAAACCAAGAACCCTAACTCTTTGAGATTACCGAAATTTTAGGGCTTTTTGTAGGATTTTTGGAATTCTTCAATTGATGTTAAATTCATGCTTAGGAAGTGTTTAATTAGTGATTAGAACCAAGAGAAATCGAAAGCCCTTTGTTATGTTGAAACCGATTTAGGGTTTGAGGTAAAGAATTGGGAGTTTTGCTTTTTAATGTGTAATTGGATTTCATTTGATCAATTGATGTTGTAATAGGATGATTAAGAGTTAAATGATATTAATTGATGAAGAAAAACACCCTCTTAATCTATGTATTAAAACCGAAAATAAGTAGAAAATTAGGGGTTTTCATGTGGTTGATTTAAATGATGTTTGGTTGATGAAATAATGTTGTAATTGGTATTAATTGTTGATAGGAATTTATTTAGATTTTTCTAAAATTGTTTTGTGTAATGTAAGAGACGAAGAACTCGTCGTAAGTTGAGATATAGTATTGATATGAAGTGATTATATGCATGAAAATGAATCTTGTTAGATTATGTTTGATGACGTAAAATTTGAACGAAATCCGACAACTTTTTAAATTGTGTAAGAGACGAACAATTAGTTGTAATTAATAACCGAGAAGTCGAATGAGATTTCTAACTTGATAATATTGTTTATGATGGACTTAGGAATAACTTTTTAGTTGATGTCATGAGCTTTCGAGCTAATATTATATGAGTTATAGTAATAGTCGAGAACTAGAACGAGAATTTGATAACTTGTTGGTTTAGTACATGTTAGTTGAAAGCCGACGTTTAGAACGTCGTGCTATTGGACGAGTTTTGAGAAGGAGTTCATCACGTACGGGGGTACGTGATGACTGCCTTAAGGGTCAAGTTTCATAAGAAATGGAATATGAGAACTTAGAACGAGCCTAAGAAGTTATACGTCGATTCTATCGAGCAACTAGGGTTAGCTCGGCAGTTTTGCGACCCTTGCCGGAAACTGTAATAACTTTTAGCTCGATTATCGGATTTGCGATCCGTAAATTGGAGCTTAAACTAGACATCCCAAGCTTTCCAACGGTACAGGGCTCATCCCCTGTTTCCAGATTCCCTGTTCTGGGCAGTCCCCAGAGTTACTGCCTTGCGCAGTGAATTTTCAGATGTCATTCTTCTAAGTTGTTTCGTTCGCAACTTAGTTTCTTTCGATCGTTTAAACCGTAATAACTTGCCGACTATCTTCCTACTGACCCCAGTGTCAAGAAAGGAGCCTTGAGTAGTAAAACAAGATGAGATCTCACCTTGTATCCGTTCAAGTAAAGAATTTAGTTAAGCGTGAATTTGCATAAGTCGTATGATGAACTAAAACTTATTTTTCTAAGTTGATTTCTTTTCCAACTTAGTTCCTTATGTTCTTTTAAGTCGTATTAAGCTATCGACTACCCTCTCTACTGACCTAAGAGTCGAGTATGAGACCTCTCGAGTTCTAAACGGGATTTGTACGAGTCTCGTTCCCGTTTAAGTAAAATTAATCTAGTAAGCGTGCAAATGCCTAAAGAATGAAACGATTAAAACCTATTTCGATTTTCTTTGATCGATTATCTTTTACGACCCGATTTTAAGTGTTATTATTTTACGATGAAGGAGAAAGCCAGCAGTAAAGAAAGGACGGAAGATCAGAAGATCGGAAACTAGTGCTTTTAGTTCTGTATATCAAGGTGGGCTTTTATATATAAAATAAAACGAGCAATGCTCGGAAAATCTTTCTTTATCGCTTTGATATCTATGTTTTCAAAGTGATAATTATGGCATGAACTGTTTTATGTTTTATGTGAGTTCTCTTGTACCTATCTAAGTTAACATCCGTGTTTTCCAGATTTAGAGTTAATCTAACTAGGTTAACTAACGATCGGCTCTGAGTTAGCTGCTAAGTGCTTTCCAGAGTTAGTGCACTTTGTAACCTGTGGTGTGTGTGATATCCTGTTGAGGGGTACCAGCCACGGTGAATGAGAATTGGTCAAGATTGAACGTAACATACCAGAAAAATGCTTGCAAGCTAAATTGAGAAAAGAGTCAGAAAATGTTTAGTAGACACGGGCCTCTTTTCAATAAAACCCCGATGTGCTACAATTATGAAATGCCATATTTATCGATACTTATGATTACGATTTCGGCATCGTGCCCACTAAGTACCTTTGTACTTAGCCCTGCATTGTTTTCTAAATGTGCAGGTTGAAGCGACGTATTTTTTTATGTTACTCCAAAAAAAGTAAATTTTTTTTGTGGTTTAACAAAATCTGTTCTTATATTTGTGACTTACAAAAACGTGATGTCTATTGTTTTTTTGGAGAAATATATAACTTACAAAATATTTTTGTGACTACAAAAAAAAAATTAAGTATGCACATAGTAAAAGGATGATATTTTTGTGACTCCACTAAAATATTATAATTTTTTGGTGACTCAAAAAAAAAAAATTTGTTACTCGAAAAAAAAAATATCAGTTTTTTTGTGACTGCGGAAAAAATTAAATTTGTATAGTATTTACGAAAAAGAATAAACAATACTGTTGTGAGTCGGCCGAAAATATTATTATTGTTTTTGTGATATATTCTTGACTTCACAAAAATAGATATATTTTTGTGACTCCACAAATATATCATTATTTCTTTGTGGCACAAAAAAATATTTGTTTTTTACTCAACAAAAAAATTATAATTTTTTTTGTGACTCCGCAAAAAAATTATAAGTTTTTTTATGACTACACAAGAAGTGTAAGTTTTTTTGAGAAAACAAAAAAGAAAAAATTTAAAAACCACATAAAAAGAAAATAATTTTTTAGAGACTTAACAAAACAAAATTAATATTTGAGATTTCTTATAACATATGACAGTAAAAATCTAGTAACTCTCTTCTCTCTCCTATTTGTTGTGACAAAAGTACCCCTAAAAGAATAATTTATCTTCTCAACTTTATTATAAATAACTCATTTTTCTTAATATGTGTGCCCAACCAAATGTGTATAATGAAAAGATACAGAGGGAGTACAACATTAATATTTACTTTTTTACTACCAGAAAAAAAAAGAAAATGGTAACCACATAGAAAGTTTATAATATTTTTGTGACTCTACAAAAACAAAGAAAAAGAATTAAATTTTTGTGACTGAAGAAAAACATACAAAAAGAATGATATATTTGTGAATCCACAAAAATAGAATATTCTAAAATAGATATTTTTTTGTGACTCCACAAATATATCATTATTTCTTTGTGGCACAAAAAATATTTGTTTGATACTCAACAAAAAAAGTATAAGTTTTTTTGTGACTCCACAAATATATCATTATTTCTTTGTGGCACAAAAAAATATTTGTTTGATACTCAACAAAAAAAGTATAAGTTTTTTAGTGACTCTGCAAAAAAAAATATAAGTTTTTTTGTGACTCCACAAAAAGTGTAAGTTTTTTTGAGATAACCAAAAAAAAATTTAATAACCACATAAAAAGAGAATAATTTTTAAGAGACTTATCAAAAACAAATTAATATTTGACATTTCTTATAACATATGACAGTAAAAATCTAGTAACTCTCTTCTCTCTCTTATTTGTTGTGACAAAAGTACCCCTAAAAGAATAATTTGTCTTCTCAACTATATTATAAATATAACATTTTTCTTAATATGTGTGTCCAACCAAATGTGTTTAATAAAAAGATACGGAGGGAGTACTACATTAATATTTACTTTTTTACTAGCAAAAAAAAAAGAAAATGGTAACCACATAGAAAGTGTATAATATTTTTGTGACTCTACAAAAACATAGAAAAAGAAATAAATTTTTGTGACTCTATAAAAACATACAAAAAGAATGATATTTTTGTGAATCCACAAAAATAGTATTATTTCTTTGTGGCTACAAAAAATATTTTTAGGTTAGTCAACAAAAAAAATGCAATTTTGTTTGTGAATGCACAACCATATATTTTTATGGTTTGTTAATCATTAAAAAGGTTAAATTTTTTGGGTTATTAAACGAAATGTTTTGTGACTGAAGAAAAAAATTAAAATTTAATTGTGACTATATAAAAATAGAAAGCAGAAAATAAATAAACAAACTGAAATAAAATAAAAAGGTAGTTCAATGTCAAAAACAAAAAAGTCTGAAAACAAGGTAAATACAAATAAGTTCCTGAAGGTCTTAATTAAAAAAAGTTCAGTACATGAGAGACTATGAAAACATCACTAGTAATCTCAAGCAACCAAATAAGGACACTTCCTGCGGGTATGATTGGTATCGCGACAAATGCTGCAAGCCTTAGGTTTCCGAACAGGCTTGGGTGCCTTAGCTTTTCCCGTCTGTGAAATACTGACATGGGCTGTGCAAGTAGAATTGTAATGACCACGTTGTTTGCACCTAGAGCAAAAACGAGACGAAGATCTAGATGATTCTGTTGCAGCTGGAATACGTTTGGTCTTCGGCCTACCAGTTTGACGAGGATTATCAGGAGGATGCACAATGGTATCTCGTACATGTTGAGGGATAATCCAATCATCATGGGATGGATTTGGATTCACATCACCAGAATACATGTCGCACAAGTTACGAGTTGTGAAAAAATGCGACACGTAAGATATAAGCTGCTCTTTCACCGTGCTACAAAAGCAAAGACAAGCATGAGAAGAAGTAGTATAAACAGAATATAAAAATTGTTGAGGAACAATATATAATATAAACCTTATTGCAGCACATGCGTGAGAACAAGGGAACATGTTAAGATCAAACTCTTGGCATGAACATGAATGCAAGTCTAGATCAACAATAAAACTCTTCCCAGATTTCTTGACACAAAAGCGTGTGGAGTTAATGGGTTCGACAACCATTGTGAAGCCTGCTTCAATTCTAACAGCAACTTCGTCTGCAAACCTAGGAGTATGTTCGTGTGTGCGGCTTAATCCTACCTGACGTCGCTGAACAAACCATCCACAAATCATAGAACGCACGCAATCAAGTAGAGTGCAAACAGGTAATGTTCTAGCCCAGTGTAGCGTTGAATTTATATTTTCGCAAGCATTAGACGTCAGCACACCATAATGTCTTACAGGAGAAAAACAGTTTGCCCAACGAATAGGATCTATCTCTGACAATCTACGGTAAGCTTTGGGACACATATCCTGTATAACATTCATTATGTGGTAAAAGTCTTCCTTCCTAGAACATGAGGCAGCTTTCTTGAATGCCTTCACAACATTAACCCCATATTGCACCAGATTTTTCTGAATATGAAAACAACAAAGACCATGCATTGCTGCAGGATATACTGTCGCAACCGCTTTGCTAATGCTAACATGTTGATCAGAAACAATAACCAAATCATCTTTGTCAACAAATGCTTTCTTCACTTCAGACAAAAACCATATCCATGACCTATCATTTTCTTTATTGCTAATACCAAATGCAAGAGGGAATATTTGTTCATTAGCATCCTT
Organism: Schizonepeta tenuifolia; assembly: GCA_029490685.1. Lineage (NCBI taxonomy): Eukaryota > Viridiplantae > Streptophyta > Magnoliopsida > Lamiales > Lamiaceae > Schizonepeta > Schizonepeta tenuifolia. The sequence goes on from CM055958.1 coordinate 58,514,599, forward strand.
CGACGCGGCTACAAACATAACTCTTTTATACTTACCTTTCAAGTGTGTAGCATCAACACAAATAACAAGACGACAGGATGACGCAAAACCGGAAATACAAGCACTCAGGGCCATGAAAGCAAATTTGAAAACATTATTATCATCAGTTTGCAAAGAAACAACAGACCCTGGATTGCAATATTCAATCATATGTAAGTAGGCGGGCAATCGTCTGAAAGATTCATCACTGTCTCCATATATCTGTTGGATGGCACGAAGACGGGCAGACCATGCCACAGAATATGATATCTAAAAGATATTTATAGAAACTTGTTAGTAATTTTGTAGTCATATCTTACTGTAAAGATGAATCATTGAATATTTTTGTGACTGAACAAATGTACTAAAAAGCAATAGCAAATATGACAAAATAATTACAATTATTTATTTGGAAAAACATAAGAATGTACCTTGAAACCAAATTCTGATTGCAAATAGTGTACCATTTCTTTGGGCCGTAAAATAGCACCTCGAACCATGAGACGTGGAGCAAAAAAAACCCCGACCACACTAGAGCACATGGTCCGGTGCTTGTTTTTTCTCAAGTCCAATTTACATGTATGTGGTGCTTTCCAATGTGTGATTCTCCAAAAACCCTTAGGACAAGGAGCAGCAGACCGCATATGAAATTGACACATTTCAGGGTACTTGCAATGCACGTAATATTTGGTTCCACTAGAACGCTCGACTGAAAACTTAGACTTATTAGTCAGATGATAAAGTCCAACAGCATACATCAAGCTCTCTTTATCAACATACATAGCACCTAAAGCCAAATCATCGCTGAGACTGAATTTCATTTTGAAGTCACCTTCAATATTAGATTCGGGAACAGGTACAATTGCTTTAGTGAGTGGGGACAGATTCTTATCTGTGTGGTAAATACTACGTGGGGGTGAGTGACTGGTCAACGGAGGCACAAACTTACTATTGTGAAGGAATGGATGGAAAAGAGGATCAGGCTCAGCGTCATTATAAAATGAATCATATTGATAGGCATCCTCATCATCCAAACTGTCTCTGCTAACAGCATCATCATCTGGATCAAAATCCTCGTCATCCTCATCGTCATCCTCGCCAGATTCACAATGATCACCAACATGCAACTCATCAATTGATGACTTATCAGCATGTTTCCTTTTAAGATTTGATCCATCTGTTGGATTGCAAGTCTTCAAAGGTGACGCAACTGTGACATAGAATTTCCTAACACCATTCTCTAATGCAAAATTCAGCTCAACATCGTTAGTGACATTAAAGCGAACACAACTACCATCATCTATGGGAGAACCCACCAAGCATGATACCAGACATAAACCGGAAAACTATTGAACACCACCAATGTTGGACTGAATTTTGCTTAGGAAAACTGGAAATGAACGCTCAACATTGGATAATAGCAACAACAACTTTTCACCACCTTGGTACAAGTCATTAATCCAAACGCCACCAAAATGAACTACAACTGAAGTCAAATCCATCTGACAAAGGCAGTAGAAGGAATTTAAAAAAAAAAATTAGAGGCTCTTGATGGTCCCGAAACGAGTTACTGGTGTATGGGGGGGAATACACCAGTTAGGATTTTAAAACTTAACCCTTAAAAATTACTTCAACCGAGTAAAACGGACTCAGTTGGAATCTCACAACTGAGTAAGCAACCTCAGCTGGAAGAGTGAGGCTGTGCGGAATGTGGTGGAAATTAAAACTCGTTATAGCAACTCACGCGTTTTAGTGCAGGGTTGGTCAAAAACCAAAACAGTTGAATATGCAAAAATGCAGTTTGTATGCTGGTTAGTTTGATCAGATGAGAATGCAATAAGCAACTGAATAAAAATAAACACAGACACACGGGATTTAACGTGGTTCGGAGATAACCCTCCTACGTCCATGGGGAGATGTGAATCCTCACCCCTCAGTCCAAGTTCTTCTGGACAGTTCCACACAGCTTACCCGGGCTGTGCAACCGTTGCAATAAGTTTACGGGTACTTATCAACCTTTACAGTTAAGTTTGCGGGTACTTAACAACCTATGTCAAGTTTGCGGGTACTTGACGACCTAGCTACTCAATTACAGGAAGAGTATGATCCTAACAGACACTTTTTAAGGTGTGTATGTGGGTGGATTTTCCAACTACAGCTCGATCACGAATGAGAGCTGGATCTATGGCTTGAACGAATAAACACTCAAACTAAGATCTAAGACAGATTATAACTCTATGAACCCTCAGCTACTAATGTTCTATCACTCTTGAACTCTCAGCTGCTGATGCTCTTAGAATATGATTTTTGCAGATTTTTCTTGCGTTTGATTTTCTTGTGATTGCACTTCTCTATCTCTTGTCTCGTGTATCTCTCGAATGAGAGAATGCCTCTATTTATAGGCGGAGAGAATCAACTAGCCGTTGGAGGAGCTGTTGATCTCTGATCGTTGAAAGCGATGGCTTGTCTCTCATCTCTGCAAACTTTCCCAATATAGCATCTATGCTCTTCTGCTTTCCTTCTGAGACAGCCTTATGTTGGGCCAGATGGGGTAATGACTGAACGGTCAAACCCTCATGTGACTTCCATTTGAAATTCAAATCTTAAACCTTTCTGACAGTCAACCTTGATTAGTTGGTTGAAAATCTTGATCTTTATCTGAGTGGTCTTCAGCTGATGTTCTGACTGAACCGTTGAACTCTCAGCTGACTTTGAACTTCATGTTGTTGATCTTCTTGTTTGAGTTCTACAACTGAGGTTCTGAAACTGAACACTCAGTTGTCTTCCTTGTATTTAGTCAGTTGAGTTGGAAACTTCAGATGACTTCCTTTTCATCTGATGTACTCTTCCTCTCTACTGTTGCTCATCTCATGAATCCTCAGTTGGTCTTTACAACTGATGTTCTGAAGACTTCCCCCTCATTCTATCTGAACAAATGAACTCTCAGTTGTCTTTCATCATAACTGATGTTCTGTCTGAGTAATGCCTTGTTGCCATCTTCAGCTGGAGACCTGTAAAGATAAAATCTTAACTTTGCTCAAACAGCGAGCCTAAATTCTAACATTAGGTTCTGGCAACATCTACTCGGTTGGGGTCAGTCGGTTTTGGAATTCATCAAAACTCTTACTAATAAATTTCCCAACAGCTCTTATATGTTCGAAAAAAATGGGTTAACTCGAACTTGAACAAAATTGAAAGAAATGATGGATCAAATCGCATAAAAGAACCGCAAAACAAACAAACACAACAATATAGAACTTCAAATGGAGAGTTAATCTTACGAGAATTGTTGAAACAACCAAAACCTGAAAACAATGGGAGAATGTCGACGGCGATACGAAATGATTATAATGTACCAGATAACTGTGGAATAAGAAATCGAGATGTGTCGAAAGAAAACTGGGGGAAAACGAAGGAAACCCCCAATTTCAAATTTGGGGGTGAATGATATGTTTGCTAGAAGTAGGTTTTTCTGGAACAAATATTGGCATTTGAACCTCTATTATGGACCAACAACATAAATGTAAAACATGATTTCAAATAGTGGAAGTAAAAAAAGGAGCATAGGATTTCGCTTTATTGTAGACATATATATGATTTGTTACTGAACAAATTTCTGGCAACCAAAAAAAAAGGGATGTTTTTGTTACTACGACAATATTTACGGAATTTTGTTACTGATCAAAAATTCAGCGTGAAAAAATGTTGAGTAAAAATGAACAAAAGTATGAATACATTTTTTGTTACTACTCAAATCCTTAACAATTAAATCTTAAACATATTTAGTAACAAGGCATTTCAAATTCCTTAATTCAGTGATAATTCTATTAGATGCATCATTTTTTATGCAGTCATCAAAATCATTGTGCTACTCAGTAATACATGAAAAAAAAGGGATGATATATAAAATTAAGGTCAGCTTAACGTGCGACAATTTCATACAAAAACCACCTTCATCAACTAATATTGTTGTAGAATCCAATTATTGTATGATTGTAGGTTACAATTTTTGTTACTGCACAAAATTCATCATTATCTTAATGTTACTGCATAGAAAAATAGAAGTGAACGCATTGAAAAACAAACTATCATTTAGGTGAACCAAATTGCAAAATACAAGTACAGAATCACAACACTTAATAATACGAATTCCTAATAAATATGTTAGAACTACAATTACGAGATCAAAAACTAAAAACTGAATTCAACATTAAACTAGTACATGGATTATCTAAAAAGCGACAACAATAAGCGTAATTAGCAGAGCACCGATTGCATAATCCTTCCACCGCGACTTCAATTTCAAACCAGAAATTTCCTCCCTCAATTCAAAGTCATTCAAAGTAAGATGTCTATTAGATTCTTCAGCTTGATCTCTGGCAACACGGAATTGATTACAATCAAATTCTAGGACACGAATTTTCTGTTGAAGATCATCCCTCTCCTTACGATATTGAGAAGCAATAGTACATGCAATATTTTCTGATGAAACCATCTTCCTATATGATTCTTGGAGATGGCCAAGCTGTTCCTTGTACATGTCACGATCACGACAAAATTGTTTGAAGTAATCACGTTGAATATCAGTAACATTAGGATCAATCCAATCACAAAACACACAAACATCCTTCTGCAAGTTACAACAAATATAATAACATAAATAACATAGCAGCTATATTGTATCAAAGGAAATATCAAAAAAAAAGATAAGACGAACATTTATACCTCCAAATTAGGACAACTGAAATACCTCCTAGCAGGACCATCATCAGAAAAAGAGGTATTGACCATGGCTTTCAAACCATGTTTACATGTAATTTCAGCCATGAATACTGCAAAACAGAATACACTCCTTATGAAGGACATTTTGTAGGAATAAAATGTTTATTAATATCAAACCTACAATAGTAACATCATATACGAAATAAAGTCCAACAAACAACTCAAAACAACGACAAAATTGAAATTTCTTGGATCTCCATGTTAATTTTAATTACAGACAAGTATGCAAAGTGACTGCAAAGTGTCAAAGCCAAAAAAATGGAGAACAAAAAAATATAAAGAAACATAGACTAAAAAAAAGCATACTGCACTATTTATAAGGAAAATTTTGCTACAGCACAAAAAAGTAAGTATCAATTCAAACACACCAACAGAATATAAGAAGAAACACTGAACATAAAATAAAAAAAAATTTAATGAAATTTGTTACAGCACAAAAAAATGACTAAGGGCAAGGTAACCAAAAACAGGAAGCACACCAACATGATATAAGAAGCAACCCTGAACATGAAATCAAAAAAACTGGAATGAAATTTGTTACAGCGCAAAAAATAGACAAAGGCAAATGTAATAAAAAACAGCAACAAGGGTTAACCGAGTACAATCGAAAGACATGTACACAATCAGAAAAGAATAAGAAACTGAAAAAGAGCGAGATGAATTAAACCATACCAACAAGAGATAAGAATCAAGCTTCAACCTAAAATCATTGAAAATATGAATGAAACTTATTACCAGAACAGAGATTCGTCCACAAAAAGCTTCGTCGCTGGAATATCTTCAGAGAGAAAAAGATTCTTCGCCGGTGTCACAGCCCCAAATCCCGAGGGACGGCAGAAGCCGGGGTGCGACTGGGGTTGGATTAAAGAAGCGGGGAAGAAGGGGGCTAACTGACTAATCATACATGAAAGGCATCAAATAAACCATGAACAAGACTTGAATATAATAAAGAAAGAGTTAATCACGAGTGATTACTCGTCAAAAGTACAGTGTAGAAACTAAGTTCAAATTTACAGACTTAAACTACAGTGTATTGTTCATAAGTACATATTCTCAAGACTTAGAGTTCGGCAGCGGAAGAATCTTAACTAAGGCATCCTATCCTTTCAACTCAACTTCAACCGTTGCCGCTCGCATCGCTTCAACCTGCACATTTAGAAAACAATGCATTAGGCATTTGCACGCTTACTAGATTCATTTTACTTTAACGGGAACGAGACTCGAACAAATCCCATTTAGAACTCGAAAGGTCTCATATTCGACTCTTAGGTCAGTAGAGAGGGTAGTCGATAGCTTAATACGACTTAAAAGATCATAAGGGACTAAGTTGGAAAGAATCAACTTAGGAAAAATTATGTTTTAGTTCATTATACGACTTATGAAATTTCTCGCTTAACTACTTCTTTACTTGGATGGATAAGAGATGAGATCTAGACTGGTTTTATCACTCAAGGCTCCATACTTGACTCTAAGGTCAGTAGGAAGATAGTCGTTAGTTATTACGGCTTAAACGATCGAAAGAAACTAAGTTGTGAACGAAAACAACTTAGAAGAAATGAAACTGAAATTTCACTGCGCATTACAGTGACTCTGGGGACTGCCCAGAACAGGGGATCTGGAAACAGGGTGTGAGCCCTATACCGTTGGAAATTTTGGGATGTCTAGTTTACGCTCCAATTTACGGATCGCAAATCCGATAAACGAGCTAAAAGTTATTACAGTTTCCGGCGAGGGTCGCAAAACTGCCGCGATAACCCTAGTTGCTCGATAGATTCGACGTATAACGTCTAAGGTTCGTTCTAAGCTCTCGAATTCGATTTCTTTAGAAACTGGACCCTCAAGGCAGTCATCACGTACTCCCGTACGTGATGAACTCCTTCTCAAAACTCGTTCAATAGCACGACGTTCTAAACATCGGCTTTCAACTAACATGTACTAAACCAAAGCAAGTTATCCACTTCGCGTTCTAGTTCTCGACTATCACTATAGCTCATATTATATTAGCTCGAAAGCTCATAACATCAACTACAAAGTTATTCCCAAGTCCATCATAGACAATAATATCAAATTAGAATTCTCATTCGACTTCTCGGTTATTAGTTACGTCTAATTGTTCGTCTCTTACACAATTTTCAAAGTTGTCGGATTTCGTTCAAATTTTACGTCATCAAACAACATCTAACGAGAATCACTTTCATGCATACAATCATTTCATATCAACACTATTTTTCAACTTACGACGAGTTCTTCGTCTCTTACAATTTCAATAATTATTTTAGAAAAATCTAAATAAATTCCCATAATCAACTAACATCATTTGCAACCATATTCTATTATCATTTCATCAATTAAATCAAACACATGAAAGTCCCTAATTTCTTAATAATTTTCGGTATTGTCACTAAGGTTAAGAGAGTGATTTTCTTCTCCAATTTACACCATTTATCCATTAATCAACCTACTATAACATCAATTGATCAATTGAAATCCAATTAAACACTAACATGCAAAAATCCCCAATTCTTTACCTCAAACCCTAATCGGTTTTCAACATAACATGGGGCTTTCGATTTCACTTTGTTCTAATCACTAATTAAGCACTTCTTAAGCATGAATTTATCATTAATTGAAGAAATCCAAAAATCCTACCAAAGCCCTAAAAATTTCGGTATATACATAAAGTTAGGGTTCTTAAATTTCAATCAATTTCAAACCTAGAATTCACATCCAAACACTTCTAATTTCATTAATTCAAGATCGAATCATCTAATTCATCACTTCTAAAATTTTGATCAAAAGGAAAAATAAAAAGAAGAGGATGATGGATGGATGGATAGAATTAAAGAGGAGAGGATTACTTTGATATTTAACAAAGAAGGTAAGAGGTTTTGATGGTTGGATGAATGACTTGTGATTTCTTCTTGATGAGAGCTTGAAGTTCTTCAATGGTGATGATGAAATGAAGATGGGAGAGGGAGGGAGTATGGCTGTCGTGTGATATGGGGAGGGAAGGAGATGAGTGATGACAAGGTTAGATTGAATAGTATTACCTAAGGTGTAAAGTAGGAATAGTATAATAATAGGTATCACATATTAAACTAATAAAAATCAAAATATCCCCTAATGTGAGAGGAGGGAGGTCGGTCAAGGGGAGAGGGAGAAAGAAAATACGTGCTTTTCCGGCGCGATAGGACGTTACGGAAAACGTTCGACGAAAAACGTAGCTCGGCACAAAATCGTCGCGATCCGATTTGACCGAAAATTCTAACGTATAAAACTTAATCGGAAAATAAATTTATAAAATTTATTTTGACAAAAACTCGGGACGACACAATCCGAGTTTTGTCCGGAAAATCATAAAAACGAACTTTTTCGGGCGAGTTCGTATCGCAATTTCTTGAATGTAAAAATCAGACGGTTTTCCATTCTGAGTTCACGAACTAAAAACTTTTCGTACGCGCTAACCCTAAATATAGTAGTCGTCTAGCTGACTTCCGTAATTTATTTTCAGAAACGGATTCGACCGTTAGTCTTAGAATTTCAAATCGTAAACTTAGGCGTGCAAAGCCATTTATGTAATTAACTTTAAAATTTTAAGATCGTAAGGAATTTACGAGGCAGTACATCCTACCCCCCTTACGAAAAATTTCGTCCCAAAATTTGCATACCTTCTGCAAAAAGATGAGGATATCGCTCCGTCATCTTCTCCTCGAGTTCCCACGTGGCTTCTTCTTGCCCGTGGTGGTTCCATAGCACTTTAACGATTGGTATCGATTTGGTTCTTAATTCTTGGACTTTTCTATCCAAAATCGATATCGGCTTCTCTTCATAGCTTAGATCAGATTCAAGAACTACGTCTTGCTGACTAATGACGTGCTTAGGATCGTAAACATATTTTCTCAACTGAGCTAGTTTCTCTGATCCGTACGTAATCTTAATCGGTAAGAAGTGCGCTGACTTCGTAAGCCTATCTATTATCACCCAAATTGTTGTGTTTCCTCTTCTCGACTTAGGCAAGCCTGTGACAAAGTCAAAAGCTATGCCTTCCCATTTCCATTCCGGGACATCCAATGGTTGTAGCAATCCATATGGTCGTCGGTGTAAAGCCTTGACTTGCTGACATGCTAGGCATCTTTCTACAAACGAAGCAACGTCTCGTTTCATTCCATTCCACCAAAAGTTTCTTCTCAAATCTTGGTACATCTTTGTACTTCCTGGGTGTGCTGTGTAAGGCGTATCGTGAGCCTCACTCAAGATCTCGTTCTTCAGTTCGCTGTCGTCATCAGGAATACAAATTCTGCCTTCAAAAAGGATCGCATTGTCTAGAGCTTCAAAATATCCTTCTGGTTTATCTATTCTTATTCTCACTCGCAACTTTTCCGTTGACTCGTCTTTTCTCTGAGCACTGATGATTCTTTCTCTCAAATCTGGTGTAGCTTCTAATGCTGCTATCTGACTTGTTATCGTAGCTGGCGTGTCAAGCACTCTGATATCCATCTTCTCGAATTCTCGTACTAAAGTTTCCTCTTCTACAAAAAGGCATCCTAACTCCGTTGGAGCCTTGCGACTCAATGCGTCTGCTACCACATTAGCCTTTCCTGGATGATAGTTGATTCTGCAGTCGTAATCCTTGACTAGTTCCAGCCATCTTCTTTGTCTCATGTTCAGTTCTTTTTGCTCGAAAAAGTACTTCAGGCTCTTGTGATCAGTGAATATCTCAACTCTTACACCATAGAGATGGTGTCTCCAAATCTTTAACGCATGCACTACGGCTGCGAGTTCTAAATCGTGGGTTGGGTACTCAACTTCGTGAGGTCGAAGTTGTCGTGAAGCATAAGCTATCACTCGTCCGTCTTGCATCAAGACACAACCTAATCCATTTTTCGATGCATCAGTGTAAACCACATACTCTTTGTTTGTGTCTGGAAGTGCTAGTACTGGCGCTGTGGTTAACTTCTCCTTAAGAGTTTAGAAACTCTTCTCACACTCATCCGTCCATTTAAATTTGGTATCCTTCCTGAGTAACTGTGTCATCGGGCGAGCGATCGTAGAGAATACCTCAATAAACCTTCTGTAATAACCGGCTAATCCCAAGAAACTTCTGATCTCGTTCTGACTTGTTGGTGACTTCCAGTTGTGCACTGCTTCTACCTTGGCTGGATCCACCTTGATTCCTTCTGCCGATACTATGTGTCTAAGGAACATTACTTCCTTCAGCCAAAATTTGCATTTACTGAATTTGGCGTAGAGTTTCTCAGTTCTTAGTGTTTCCAACACTATCCGTAGATGTTCCTCGTGCTCCTTTTCATTCTTAGAGTAAACGAGGATGTCGTCGATGAAAACTAAAACGAATTTGTCCAAGTAGGGGTGGAAAACTCTATTCATCAGATCCATGAATACAGCTGGAGCGTTGGTCAAACCAAATGGCATTACTAGAAATTCGTAATGGCCGTATCGGGTTCTAAAAGCGGTCTTTGGTACATTTTCAGGTTTGATCTTGAGTTGATGATACCCTGACCTCAAATCTATCTTGGAGAAGACTCCTGCACCCTTGAGCTGATCGAACAGATCCTCGATCCTCGGCAAAGGATATTTGTTCTTGAGCGTTATCTTGTTCAGTTCTCGGTAATCGATGCACATTCTCATCGATCCGTCCTTTTTCCTAACAAAAAGTACGGGTGCTCCCCAAGGTGAGACGCTTGGCCTGATGAAACCAAGGTCTAGTAATTCCTGTAACTGGATTTTGAGCTCTTCCAGTTCCTTCGGTGCCATCCTGTATGGGGCTTTAGATTTAGGTGCGGCTCCTGGTTCTAAGTCGATTGTGAAGTCCACATGACGATCTGGTGGCAATCCTGGTAGCACTTCCGGAAAGACATCTTCGTATGCATTTACAATTTTTACGTCTTGGATGGTTTTCTCGGCTCCTGGCTCTCCGACTAGGTACACAAGATAAGCTGTGGTACCTTTCTTCTTCATGAGTTTCGTGGCTTGAAGGGCTGATATAATTGGTATGCCTCTACCCATTGAAATTCCGTGGAATTTGGTTGGTTCTTTTCCCGGGGGTTTAAAAGAGATTTTTCTCTCGTTGCAGAGAATTGTGGCGTAATTCTCTGACAACCAATCCATTCCTAGGATTATATCTACGTCCCACATTATCATAACATTTAAGTTGTTCGCTATAACCTTATGAGTTCCGATTTCTAGTTCTAGGTTAGAGCAAATATGAGTAGAAGTAGTGATCTCTCCTGAAGGTGTGGCTACTCTCATAGATTGTGCAGCTCTTACAGGTCTGATGTCTAAGTTATCGGCACACGAGCCAACAATGAAAAAATGCGATGCGCCAGTATCAAACAGTATCTTAATGTGGATGTTGTGGAGTTTTCCCATACCTGCTAGATTGCCTTTTCCTTTGCGCTGACCACCCTGTTTGATAGCGCATGCCCTCGCATTCTGTTGCTGCTGTGCATTCTGCTGAAACTGTTGTTGGTTCATTGGCGGCTGTTGCGGTTGTGCTTGGATGGCTCGGAGGGGTACTGCTTGAAGCGGTTTAGGGTAATCCTTTTTCATGTGCCCCTTCTGTCCACAGTTGAAATAGTTAGGGGCGCCTATCTGGCAGACTCCGGGATGGGCTCGGTTGCATTTCGGGCAGACATGAATGGTAACCCTCCCTGGGTTATTCGCTCCCTGGTTGAAGTTTCTCTGTTGCCCCTGCGGCTGGTTCTGTTGATTGTTGCCCTTCCACGGCGAGTTCTGCTTGTTCCCCTGAATAAACAACCCCGATTGGTTGTTTCCCTGCCACGGCCTTTTGTTGTTGTTGTTGTTGTTGTTGTTGTTGTTGTTGCCAGGCTGTTGGTAGCCCTTTCTCTGACCTCCCTGGTTGTTGTAACCCTGATTGTAGCCTCCGCTACCTCCTCCATTCCATTTTCTCTTACCCTGGTAGTTGCTACTATTGCTGTTATAGTAGCCTCGGTTCTGATTCTGTGCTGGTGCTGACACAGTCGGTACAATCTTTTTTCTCATCAGGCACGACGGCCTCCATTTCCAGTGCTCTTCCCAAAATATCTGTGTAGCCTAGTCCTCCATGACTAGCTAACGCGATTCCTAGCTCATGTCATAAACCCCCTTGAAATTTCTTTGATAACTTCTCCTCAGTATCGACCAATGCCGGTGCATACCTTGACAGCTCGCAAAACTTTTGATCATATTCCATCACGGTCAGCTTCCCTTGCTTCAGATTATAAAACTCGGCTTCCTTCTGTGCCCTATACGTCTTGGGGACGTACTTATCAAACAAGATCTCCTTGAACTCTTCCCAAGTAAAACGAGCCAGATGCTCTGCGGGAATCACCTTCTGTCTTGCTTTTCACCAGTAATCCGCCGATCCCGTCAGCTGGAATGCGACACAAAGCATTCTCTCCTCATCAGTGCATCTGAGGAGCTTGAAAATTTTCTCAGTAGATCTCACCCATAGCTCAGCATCGCTAGGGCTACCAGTTCCATTGAACATCGGAGGGTTCCTCTTGAGGAAGAGATCCTCAATATCTCTACGGGGCGGTGGTGGAGGTGGTGGTGATGGGGGTGGAGATGGGGATGGTGATGGGGATGGGGTGGCATTCTGCTCATAATCCTGTTCTCTGTTATTTTCTGGTTGACGTCTACCACGTTCTCTCGGCCTTCCAGGTCCTCGACCTCTCCTGTTGTTAACATTTCTCGGCGGCATTTTCTTTAGTCTAAGGAAAAATTGAAATTCTCATTAGTTCTCTTCTGTTAATTACACTTAGTACTTACTTGCTCGTTCTCAACTTAATCAAGTCCACATAACAACATATCGAACATAATTTCGATATTAACTTCATTAATCTTTTAACTTTCAAGTTAAACTCAATTCCTCGTTACACGAGTTCATTTGACATTCTGATTTTAATTACTTGATTCATAGGAAATTTTGCTTGTGATTAAAAACCCTCTTCACGGGTCATGTATATATATATACATAAAAAAGAATATTAATTCTGCCTCCAACGAGGACTTATACAAAAAGGGTTAGACTACTATTAGTCTAAACTAGGCTGACTGCCTACTATTTACCGGGTGCACTAACAAGCTGCAACTCCGTATCTACTAAAGTACTAGAACGGAAACGATTCATAAAATTTCGTATCCGCTAGAGTACTTAAAAAACTAACTAGTTATTGATCCGACTCTATACAGGACAAAGAGCTAATACTACTACTGATATTTACCCGCGTTTACAATGCACTGCTCAACTAAACTGCAATCGAGTCCAAAAACTAGCCCCCTATGATCTGCAAAAACCCTAAGAGTCCTCCTCCGGGTCCTCCTTTGGATCCTCCTCTGGATCCTCCTCCGGGTTCTCGTCCGGTCCCTCCTCCGGGTCCTCGTCCGGATCCTCCTCCGGATCTTCGTCCTCAGACTCAGAACCAAAAACAAGCTGAAGTGCCTCGTCCACCCTCAGAGTAGAACCGTCGGCAAGTGTAAGCAGGGTGGGTGAGGGTGCCTCTGAAACCGTCTCCTCCAGGTCGGAAACCAAGTAGTCCTTGCTGACCTCTACCGCACGCTTCTTCAGGGGAAGAAGGTGCTCGGGAACTGAACCTGAACCCGAACCTGACTCGAAGTCCTCCCTAGAACGGACCCTGGACGGTCCTGCCTTCATCTGCTCTCTAACTACTCCCCACTTCGCACAGATCTCCTCGAGCGGCGTAAGTAGAGAAGGTAACTCTAACAAGGCGGCGAGCTCCGCGTCGATCTCTCGGTGGTCTGGCCCTTCCCTATACAGTCTCGTCTCTAACGGTCCCCTAAATCTAACACAAACGTCTGGCACAAAAGGTGAAGACAACCCTAAAAGCGCGGCTGTCTCAGCGTCGACCTCCACGAATCCCGTCCCTGGGATCAACTCCTCGATCTGCTGACCAACTGGTGGCGACTCTGGTGTAACTACTGTCTCCTCGTCCTCCTCTAGCTGCTCTAACTCAGCGTCAGACTCCTCAACCAGTACACCGTCTGGTGGCAACTCCAACAGGGCGGAGTACTCAGGGTCTAAGTCAAGGTGCTCTAGCTCTGTCTCTGCTGGAAACTGACTGTAGGGGAGGTGCGGCTCTAATGGGATGGGAAACATGAATCTGCTCTCGAAGAAGCGCCTGTGCACGAACAGGGCGAATCCGGTGTAGTCGCCGGTCGGCTCAGTGTCGTCGCCAAAAATCCTTAAGAAGTACCACGCCGCACGGTGCGCCCAACCGCGCCATTCGTCCGGTAGGTGTACGATCAGGTCTAGAATAGCCTGACTCTCCCGGATCAAGTGTCGCACTGGGTAGTAAGCTGAAGAAAAGTTACTAATAATTTGCCCTACGTCCTCCTCTCCGTAGTCTACCTCGAACTCGTAGTACTCATCCTGCAGCATGTCTACTATAGTGCGCTCGCACGAGGCCAAAGGCTGGCTCTTCCGAGCCGTAACGCGAGTCCTAGCCATCCTACAAAAGTTTTAAGGAAACACGGATCAGTAACAGGTAGGGAAAAATAACTTATCTCAATGAAAACATAAATTACAAAATGAATATTTCTTATTCAATTGTAACATCATTACTTAAGTCAACCACTTATCGAGACTTCTAGCAATTCAAGAAATTGCACTCAATCAACATATATATATATACATAAAATTAAAGATTTTATTTTCATTATTTATTTCACCATATTTTCTTTTTTCTTTTTTAATTCTTTATTTCTTTCTCAACACATTAACTCTTAACGACTTTCACTTATTAAAATAAAGTACATTTACTTCGTTCATGTTACTTATTCAAAAGTAACATCCATTTACAAGAAATTTTGTCGTTTACGACTCTTGGTATTCGTACTAGTTGTAGTCGTTGCTCAAGACGAAATATGGAATTAAATTCCAAAAGAAAAAAAATGGAAATATAACTTAAGAATAACTTTTCTGGAAACTAAGTTCCAGTTGTCGTCGCTAGAATCGAGCGATCGCTGGAAAATTTAATCAACCTTCGTGCTCGACTTCTAATAATCTATACGATTTTTCTTCGTAAAGTTCGATCAAAGCGAACACTACTGAAACATGAAACGAATAGAAAACGGAATGACGTGTCACGAATGACGTCATTTAAGTTACTTACACGTAAGCAACGATCACTTATTTCGTTTGGCTCTGATTCCCTTTACTCAATTTTCGTCGTCTCATTCATATCTTTCTTAACTCGAAGCCGAAAGCTTTTCAAACGTCTAATCGTTCCCTTCGTTTACTAACACGATTTATCGAATCATTTTTATTTCATTTTCCTCGCAGGAAATTCTTAGAAAACAAGTTCGACTTTGCCGAATCTTTATTCATGTCACTTAACGCACGTGACATTCATCAGTAGAAGTCCTTCTCGCGTTGGGGATCTCCTTTCGAAATCATTCCAAAACAACGTTTCTTAAAAACGTCTAAGTTCTCGAAGAACCGGAAAGTTCTTAGGTTTCAAGTCTACGTTCTCATTGAACCGGGAAAAATCCCTAAAATCTGACTACATTCTTGTATCCGCATAATTTTTCATAAAAAGGAAATTATCGCACAAATAATTTCACATAAGATAGTACTTGTACTATCACATAATCATATAAAGTATAAAAATTATACTTCTGTAAAATTCTATATTTTTTTTTTTAAAACACAACTCATTCTCATTCTCAATTTTTTTTATTGAATACTTGCTCATAAAATTTCTTATTTAAAAGAAATCGCATAATTGAAATTCTTTCCTTTTCCTCGTTGAGTCGACGGAGCGGGAGGTTGAGTTGACATCTACATTCTCAATCTTAGTGTTATAGTCTAACTCTTATCTTCTACTTGACGGAAGATTCTGATCTAAAGTACATACCATTATTCCATCTTATGACTCAAAAGAAGACTCGATATAGAGTACGTATGAATACTCTATACTATTACTCGAAGGAAGACTTGCATAAAAATACCACTCTGTGATATTACTTAAAGGAATGACTTGTATTAAAAAAAGATGACTCATAACCAGAGCAGGAAACAACTTACTGCTCTGTTACCACTTAGTGGTATTACTGAAAGAATGACTCAGTCTAGAAGACTGACTTGCGACCAGAGCAGAAAACGAACTTCTGCTCAGATACCACTTTGTGGTATTACTAAAAGAATAACTCATACTAGAAAATTGACTCGAACTAGAAGATTGACTCATAGTCAGACTCTGATACCACTCTGTGGTATCACTAAAAAGAATAACTTATACTACAAAAGAATGACTCATGATCAGAGCAGGAAAACAGACCTTGCTCTGATACCACTCTGTCACAGTCCCAAATCCCGAGGGACGGCAGAAGCCGGGGTACGACTGGGGTTGGATTAAAGAAGCGGGGAAGAAGGGGGCTAACTGACTAATCATACATGAAAGGCATCAAATAAACCATGAACAAGACTTGAATATAATAAAGAAAGAGTTAATCACGAGTGATTACTCGTCAAAAGTACAGTGTAGAAACTAAGTTCAAATTTACAGACTTAAACTACAGTGTATTGTTCAAAAGTACATATTCTCAAGACTTAAGAGTTCTGCAGCGGAAGAATCTTAACTAAGGCATCCTATCCTTTCAACTCAACTTCAACCGTTGCCGCTCGCGTCGCTTCAACCTGCACATTTAGAAAACAATGCCGGGCTAAGTATGAAAGTACTTAGTGGGCACGATGCCGAAATCATAATCATAAGTATAGATAAATATGGCATTTCATAATTGTAGCACATCGGGGTTTTATTTAAAAGAGGCCCGTATCTACTAAACATTTTCTGACTCTTTTCTCATAAAGCACTCGCGCGAGCATTTATAGACTGATGTTACGTTCAATCTTGACCAATTCTCATTCACCGTGGCTGGTACCCCTCAACAGGATATCACATACACCACAGGTTACAAAGTGCACTAACTTTGGAAAGCACTTAGCAGCTAACTCAGAGCCGATCGTTAGTTGACCTAGTTAGATTAACTCTAAATCTGGAAAACACGAATGTTGACTCAGATAGATACAAGAGAACTCACATAAAACATAAAACAGTTCATGCCATAATATCACTTTGAAAACACAGATATCAAAGCGATAAAGAAAGATTTTCCGAGCATTGCTCGTTTTATTTTGTATATAAAAGCCCACCTCGTAATACAGAACTAAGAAGTACTAGCTTCCAGTCTTCAGATCTTCCGTCCTTTCTTTACTGTTGGCTTCCTCCTTCATCGTAAAATAATAATACTTAAAATCGATTCGTAAAAGATATTCGATCAAAGAAAATCGAAATAAGTTTTAGTAGTTTCATTCTTTAGGCATTTGCACGCTTACTAGATTCATTTTACTTTAACGGGAACGAGACTCGAACAAATCCCGTTTAGAACTCGAAAGGTCTCATACTCGACTCTTAGGTCAGTAGAGAGGGTAGTCGATAGCTTAATACGACTTAAAAGATCATAAGGGACTAAGTTGGAAAGAATCAACTTAGGAAAAATTACGTTTTAGTTCATTATACGACTTATGAAATTTCTCGCTTAACTACTTCTTTACTTGGATGGATAAGAGATGAGATCTCGACTGGTTTTATCACTCAAGGCTCCATACTTGACTCTAGGGTCAGTAGGAAGTTAGTCATTAGTTATTATGGCTTAAACGATCGAAAGAAACTAAGTTGTGAACGAAAACAACTTAGAAGAAATGAAACTGAAATTTCACTGCGCATTACAGTGACTCTGGGGACTGCCCAGAACAGGGGATCTGGAAAAAGGGGGTGAGCCCTGTACCGTTGGAAAGTTTGAGATGTCTAGTTTACGCTCCAATTTACGGATCGCAAATCCGATAAACGAGCTAAAAGTTATTACAGTTTCCGGCAAGGGTCGCAAAACTGCCGCGATAACCCTAGTTGCTCGATAGATTCGACGTATAACGTCTAAGGTTCGTTCTAAGCTCTCGAATTCGATTTCTTTAGAAACTGGACCCTCAAGGCAGTCATCACGTACTCCCGTATGTGATGAACTCCTTCTCAAAACTCGTTCAATAGCACGACGTTCTAAACGTCGGCTTTCAACTAACATGTACTAAACCAAAGCAAGTTATCCACTTCGCGTTCTAGTTCTCGACTATCACTATAGCTCATATTATATTAGCTCGAAAGCTCATAACATCAACTACAAAGTTATTCCCAAGTCCATCATAGACAATAATATCAAATTAGAATTCTCATTCGACTTCTCGGTTATTAGTTATGTCTAATTGTTCGTCTCTTACACAATTTTCAAAGTTGTCGGATTTCGTTCAAATTTTACGTCATCAAACAACATCTAACGAGAATCACTTTCATGCATACAATCATTTCATATCAACACTATTTTTCAACTTACGACGAGTTCTTCCTCTCTTACAATTTCAATAATTATTTTAGAAAAATCTAAATAAATTCCCATAATCAACTAACATCATTTGCAACCATATTCTATTATCATTTCATCAATTAAATCAAACACATGAAAGTCCCTAATTTCTTAATAATTTTCGGTATTGTCACTAAGGTTAAGAGAGTGATTTTCTTCTCCAATTAACACCATTTATCCATTAATCAACCTACTATAACATCAATTGATCAATTGAAATCCAATTAAACACTAACATGCAAAAATCCCCAATTCTTTACCTCAAACCCTAATCGGTTTTCAACATAACATGGGGCTTTCGATTTCACTTTGTTCTAATCACTAATTAAGCACTTCTTAAGCATGAATTTATCATTAATTGAAGAAATCCAAAAATCCTACCAAAGCCCTAAAAATTTCGGTATATACATAAAGTTAGGGTTCTTAAATTTCAATCAATTTCAAACCTAGAATTCACATCCAAACACTTCTAATTTCATTAATTCAAGATCGAATCATCTAATTCATCACTTCTAAAATTTCGATCAAAAGGAAAAATAAAAAGAAGAGGATGATGGATGGATAGAATTAAAGAGGAGAGGATTACCTTGATATTTAACAAAGAAGGTAAGAGGTTTTGATGGTTGGATGAATGACTTGTGATTTCTTCTTGATGAGAGCTTGAAGTTCTTCAATGGTGATGATGAAATGAAGATGGGAGAGGGAGGGAGTATGGCTGTCGTGTGATATGGGGAGGGAAGGAGATGAGTGATGACAAGGTTAGATTGAATAGTATTACCTAAGGTGTAAAGTAGGAATAGTATAGTAATAGGTGTCACATATTAAACTAATAAAAATCAAAATATCCCCTAATGTGAGAGGAGGGAGGTCGGTCAAAAGAAGAGGGAGAAAGAAAATACGCGCTTTTCTGGCGCGATACGACGTTACGGAAAACGTTCGACGAAAAACGTAGTTCGGCAAAAAATCGTCGCGATCCGATTTGACCGAAAATTCTAACGTATAAAACTTAATCGGAAAATAAATTTATAAAATTTATTTTGACAAAAACTCGGGACGACACAGTCCGAGTTTTGTCCGGAAAATCATAAAAACAAACTTTCTCGGGCGAGTTCGTATCGCGATTTCGTGAATGTAAAATCAGACGGTTTTCTGTTCTGAGTTCACGAACTAAAAACTTTTCGTACGCGCTAACCCTAAATACAGTAGTCGTCTAGCTGACTTCCGTAATTTATTTTCGGAAACGGATTCGACCGTTAGTCTTAGAATTTCAAATCGTAAACTTAGGCGTGCAAAGCCATTTATGTAATTAACTTTAAAATTTTAAGATCGTAAGGAATTTACGGGGCATTACAGCCGGAATAACTTCTGAGACAAAAAAAACTTTACAAATTAAAACAGAAACGGAGGCTGGAAATCGAAACCGAAGAAGAAGAAATTTTAGAAAAAAAACCGAAGAAGAACTAGGAAGTGCGAGTTTCAGAGGAAAGCATTACCGAAATGTTGGATCCAAATCGAAAAGAGAAGCTGGAAATCGAAACGAGCAGAGAACAAGAAGTTGGGAAAACTTCAATCGATGAAAATTGAAGAGAGAGAAGTAGATTTGAAGGTGAAAATTGAAGAGAAGAAACAGGAATTTGAAAAGCAGAGAGAAAAAGAAGATACAGTATATAGAGAGGAATAGATTTGAGGATATGCAGGGAATTACAAAAAGTGTAGAAGGGTAAAAATGTCATAAAGTGCTAAATCACCAAATTTTTATAAGGGGTGCTAAATTTTAAAAAAACTAACTAGGAAGTGCTAGTTTCATGTATTTTCTCTTTGATTTAATCTATTTATATTATTAAACCAATTCTTCACTAATCGGATAACATATATAAAAAGAGAAATATTTTCTTATAAAAATTAATTTTTACTAAACAAATATTTTTTTCATAAGTATAACAACAATTAATGTAACAACCCGTTACCCGGACTATGCGGATAATCGGACTGTTACTTGGAACCGTACAATAAATTGTTGACTTTACAAAAAGATAGAAATA
This sequence comes from Schizonepeta tenuifolia, assembly GCA_029490685.1. Lineage (NCBI taxonomy): Eukaryota > Viridiplantae > Streptophyta > Magnoliopsida > Lamiales > Lamiaceae > Schizonepeta > Schizonepeta tenuifolia. Next base: position 58,534,896 of record CM055958.1, read on the forward strand.
CAAAAGGGTTGGCTTCAAGGAAATTTAGGAAGCTTTGTCAACTTGTCTTCATTACCTTAGCTTGATCGTCTTGGAGTCAAAGTATGAGGACTTTGGTCCCGCATTGCGAAAACGTTGTTAGTCGAAGCGTGAAGAAAGATAGGCATCGATGAGTGAGTACTTGGATTAAACATACAAACATACATTTGAATGAAAGGGGAGATGACGATCCGAATGATCGTCATCTAAAACATCTCCGATGTCAACACATCTCCATCTCGTCCGTCACTCAACCTGTTTTGAAAAGAAAATATTTTTGGGCTGAGTACTTTGGTACTTAGTGAGATCTGTGCCTCTTTTTGAAAAACGTTTTGACAAAAATATTTGAAAGATATAACATGCTCACATTTATATACAAGGGAGATATTTGAAAAGAAAATATTTTATCCCATGCATATGCAAAAACATTTTTGATGGTCCCGATACGAGTTACTGGTGTATGGGGGGGGGGAATACACCAGTTAGGATTTTTCAACTTTTGAAAAACTTAACACTTGAAATCAACTTCAACTGAGTAAAAGGACTCAGTTGGGATCTCACAGCTGAGTAAGCAACCTCAGCTGGAAGAGTGGTGCTGTGCGGAATGTGGTGGAAAAGTGTACTCGTAAAATCAAACTCACGCTTTTATGCACGGTTGGTCAAAACCAAAACTGTTGATGTGAAAGTATGCAGATTGTATGCGGTTAGTTTGTCAGTTGAGATATGCAAATAAAGACTGAACACAAATAAACACGACACACAAGATTTACGTGGTTCGGAGAGAACTCCTACGTCCACGGGGAGATGTGAGTCCACACACCTCAGTCCAAGTTCTTCTGGACAGATCCACTCAGCTTACGCGGGCTGAGCAACCGTTACAGTTTAGTTTCGGGCACTAAACAGCCTAAGTCAAGTTTGCGGGTACTTGACGACCTGACTACTCAATTACAGGAAGAGTAAAGTCCTAACACACTTTTTAGGGTGTGAGAATGGGTAGGATTTTCAACTACAGCTCGATCACGAATGAGAGCTGGATCTAAGGCTTGAACGAATAAACACTCAACCTAAGATCAAAAACAGTTTCGATCTCTAGGAACCCTCAGCTACTAATGTTCTCTCAAATTGGAACTCTCAGCTGCTGATGCTCTTAGATGATGATTTTGCAGAATTGCTTTTTGCTTTGATTTCTCTCGTGAAAGCTCTTGAATTTTCGTCGTCTGTCTTCTTTTTTTTTTTTTTCGAATGAGAGAATGTCTCTATTTATAGGCGGAGAGAATCAACTAGCCGTTGGAGGAGCAGTTGATCTCTGATCGGTTGAAAGCGATGGCTTGTCTCTCATCTCTGCAGACTTTCCCGATATGGCATCTGTGCTCTTCTGCTTTCCATCTGAGACAGCCTTGTGTTGGGCCAGATGGGGTAATGACTGAACGGTCAAACCCTCATGTGACTTCCTTTTGAAATTCAAATCTTTGACAGTCAACTTCGGTTTGTCGGTTGAAAGTCTTGGCCTTCATTTGAGTGATCTTCAGCTGATGTTCCGATCTGTCGAGCTCTCAGCTGACTTTGAACTTCAAACAGTTGAACTCCATGTTCGGATTCTATAACTGAGATTCTGAAGCTGAACACTCAGTTGTCTTCCTTGTATTTACTCAGTTGTGTTTGAACCCTCAGATGATTTCCTTTTCATCTGATGTTTTCTTCCTTTCAACTGTTTCTCATCTGATGAACGCTCAGTTGGTTTCCTTCTCAACTGATGTTCTGAAGACTTCCCCTTGTTTGCATCTGAACAACTGAACTCTCAGTTGTCTTTCTTCACAACTGATGTTCTGAGTGACGCCTTGTTGCCATCTTCAGCTGGAGACCTGTAAAGATAAAATCTTAACTTTGCTCAAACAGCGAGCCTAAATTCTAACAATAGGTTCTGGCAACATCTACTCGGTTGGGGTCAGCTGGTTTTGGAATTCATCAAAACTTATACTAATAAATTTCCCAACAATTTTATCATAACTTTGCCGCCACTTAACTCACCTACCGTGTTACCTTTCTGATTCTTCGAGTGGGGAGCCACTCTCACTTTTCAAACCATCATAAGAACTTTGTGCGCACTACCTTGGGGTGATCGAGTCCCAAGGCCGATCGTAATAACATTGGCATAAAGCCCATTCATAATGGTAAACACGACTAGAGAGCATAAAGTATTTTAGCATGCATATCACTTTTTCATAGAAAAGCAGTTAGAGCTTATTAACCCGAAATGTTACCTCCGTGGGGCTCATAACCCACAGTTTGAAAATAGGAACCCACCTCTTATCCTTGTCGTAAGTGGAGTATCCTCTTGCGTCCCTAATACTTGGTGTCTCCTACAAGACAATCTATATACTTAGGTATTTATACTAGACAAGGTTAATTATCTTATTAACCTAAAGGTCAACCTATTCCCTATCTTTATAATTGGAGTTGAGAATCCATCAAGGCATCGCCTTAAGGTGTTTAACTTAGAGAAATTGGATCAATGATCTTTTACTAAAAGCATGCATCTTAAATTGTTATTCAAAACTTGATTTTGAAAACATGTCGTGTAATGATATGTCATGTCATGCTTCATCATGATTTTTATAAGTATGCATGTCACATTATTCATCATGTAAATAATTCATACTATACTTATGCAATTAACACATGCATACATGTCATATCGTTAATTATGTCATGCTTTTACATGTATACTTAAGCAATTAAGCACACATAGCATCATATACTTAGTTAATCAATTTTAATTAATTAACAATTATCATTAGCTAAGTCATGAATAATTGATCATATAATAGCATGTCATTAAGCTTGGATAATTAATCTAATCATGAGTAATCAATCACATAATCAATACTCTAATTAATTAATTAATAATTAATTAGCATATGTTAATCAACATGTTTATCCAAATCATACTTAATTAAATCGTGTCACATAAATACATGTTAACAATCATGTCATATAGTCATACTTATACATACTCATTGTTCATATGACATATGAGCATATAAATATGAGCATATAAGTCCAATAGAATTAAATAAATAAATACATATGGGCTTAACTTATAACGCTTAACTAAGCAACAACTTGGGCCCAAAAATTAAACCCTTCTGGCCCAATCCATCATAAGTAAGTTCATTTAGGTAATAGATAAAAAGGTCCAACTTAATTCACTTTGGAAATAGACATTTTAATTTATAAAAATCATTTATAAATTAATAATTTATTAAAAAAAAATTATAAACTGATCTTAAGAAAATATATGTATATATTATTTTGTGAAAAGATTTTATATAGTAAAAATTATAAAAATAATTTCTGGAAATTATTTTAGTACACAAAAATTTAATCGGGCTTCGTAAAAATAGCAAATGACCTTCGGTCGATTCGTCCTTTTGACACAACATAGAAAACTGACCAAATTAACATTTCAAGGAAATGGAAATCATTTTACAAATTCCTAACTTCATCAAAAACACGTTTTTGGGCAGATTCATTAGCAAATATTTTCTGGAAATTTTTCTAAAACTTTCTGCACAAGGGTTTTACAAGAAAATTCATAGAGGATGTATTACTTGATGAAAAATTCACTTCTTTATGTCTCTGGAAACCTTGAGATTTCTACTTTATGATTCTAAAAATAAAAGCACAAGAACGTTGAGGAATAATAGAGATATTGGCTGGTGAAGTGAAACTATCCAGATTGAAGGTTCAAAACAGGGCAGTAGCAAAGATCAGTTTGCAGAGGGTATTTGGCTCAATGAAAATTTCTGAATTTTGGATATATTGTAGAAGACATCAAGGGTTACATCGTGGTAAAATTTCAAGGAAATCGGAGTTCATTTGATGGGAATTTTATCCCCTACCCTAATTCGATTTTACAAAGACCATGCTGAAAAATTGTTGCACTTATAGAACTAACATCTTTGAACATCAAGCTTTATAAATCAAATATATAAATCCTAGATCTACTCATAGATCATGCTTATAACATAAATATCTCAAATTGAAGGCAAAACTCAACATGCAATACATCTAAAACACACATAGAGCATATATAAACTTAGATCTCAAGGATTCAAGCAAGAATCATCTAATAGCTTGAAGAATCAAAACCTAAACTTCTATCTTGGCCTTTAACATGCTTCATTCTTAACATGCAAACATATCTACACCACCTAACATGCAAATCCTAATGAATTTCACTTGAGCTTCTCTTCCTCTCTTGAGGTATCCTTGGTGGTGTAGGGATGGTGTTAGTGGTGGCAAAAATAGTGGAGGAATGGGGTGGAGATAGTGGAGATGGTGGAGATGGAAGCTTGGGTGTGACAGGGCAATAATGGAGGTGGAAATGTGAGAGAAGATAAGTGGGATAGTGTGCTTGTGGCTGCAAGGAGATATAAGGAGGTGAAGAGATGTTTACTTGTATGTGTTAGTGTGTGTGTAAGAAAAGGGAAACCATGCATTGGTTGATTTCAAAAGGGGGAGAAATGGTGTTGTAGGGAAATGATGAGATGCTTGCATGTGGGAGTAAACTCTTTCTCTCTCTGTTGTCTTTCTCTAGTCTTCCTTACACAACATCTCTCCCTCTCTCAACTATTTATTTTGTCTTGTTCTTCCCACTTGCAAGTAATATCTAACACTTTATTATTTTAGCTAACATTTGTCTTATACTAATAAACTCAGTTGCAAGTAATTACTTACACATAGATAATGCACACTCATGATCACGTGTTATTCATCTCTTTAAATTATCAGGGCACGTTTCCTTTGATCGATGTGTAGTCTACTTGATCGAGCTAATGAATTAAATAGCAAATAAATGCTTATGCTCGAATAAAATATATCATGCAAATAAATCATGTAATGTGTCGTGCTTATGCTTGTGCTCGTTTGTAAATGTGAGGAATGCATTTATTTAAAATCGCAAATCGAAAACTCTTTTCACTTTAAAAACAAAGTCTTTATCTTATCAATAAAAGAAATATTATTTTCTTTTAAAACTCCGGAAATAAGGACCTATCTTAAAAGTTTTAATTTGCTGGGTTTTTTTTCCTAGACCGGTTTTGCGGGGTGTTACAATTAATGTGGGACGAGATTATTCAAAGCTAAGCATAGTTAACGATACATGCATTCTCATGAGTATTCTAAATAAAGAAATCTCAAAATTTTAATTCGTGACAAGATGATCGGACATACATAACAATTAACAACATATATGATGAATCTTTGGTAGATTATGAGATAACTACAAAGCTAATTTATTTATATTTTAAAGGATTTTCAGTCTGTACAAAACATTAGTTTGATTTCCACTGATTTCTTGCAACTAAATAAAGTGAAATAAAATCAAAGAAACATTTTTTCTAATAATTGTCAAAATATTATCACTCTGAAATAATATTAAATTGTTCATGCTTATATAGTGCAAAATAATAATATAAAGATAAAAATATTTGTTAGATGAGGTACAATATCAAAGAAATAACTTTATGATGTAATTTATTTTAAATATTTTACCATATTTGTATTACTTTTATGTTTACATACTTATAAATTACAGTATAATATAGTTTCCGTTTTCGACGGCTTATATAGTATTACATCTTTAAAGTTGCGATGCAGTTACCTCAAGAAAATAAAAATGAAGTGGCAGTTGGTCTCTCGAATTGGAACCAATCTTTTTTTTTTTGAGAACAATTCGAAGGCAACCAATCTTTAAAAAATCATCTAATGCTCTTTTTTAGGAAATTTTATTTAATATTTTCCACCTTTTTGTTTCCACACACAAAAGAAGTGGGAATCTTTATATACTTTGATAGCACCATTTTTTTGCATTAAATTCTCAAGCAAAACACACTGGAATTAGCATATACCATATTCTTGTCTACTCGTAATTCTTGCAATTCATCTTTCCTTGTCGTGATTCAGGTAATATTTTCGCGCTCAATTATGAGCTCTGCTCGAGTTCCTTCCAACCCTAGAAAAGTTTCCACAGCTCAATTCGATTGAATTGGGGGTTTAAATTTGGGGAAACGAACATGGAATAGTCTATTACGTGTTTCTTTACATGCATTGTGGTTGAATTGCAGTGTCATAATGAATTTGCTGTATTTCTAGATTATATATTTAAACCTTGCAATCTTGTGGCATTCGGGATGAACAGAGAAGAGAATTGGATTTTCTTTTCTCGATAACAGCAAGCAAGTAAAGCAATTACCACTCCAAGTCCAGGAGCTTGTGGGCTGCTAAACCATGGCGTCCTTCGCCGGGCCCACCAACCCCTTCCCGCAGTCATTCAGCTGGCAGACCCAAACCCAAACCCGGATTCACGTCAGCCTCAAACCCGACCCACAACCGTCAAATGCGCCAGAAAGTGGTGGCAGCCGTAGAAACATGGTTATTGCCGTTGAGAGAAGACTAGACCCTGCCAAGATGAAGGAGATAGAATCTAGAGAGAGAAAGGAGGAAACCAACAGAAAGATAGCGTCGAAGAAGGCCATTTCGGTTATACTGAGGAGAGAAGCTATGCAAGCAGTGATTGAAAAGAAGAAGGGCTCCAAGCAGCTGTTGCCGAGAACTGTTCTTGATGCTCTTCACGAGCGCATCACTGCTTTGCGCTGGGAGTCTGCTCTCAAGGTCTGTTGTTTGATCTAAGAACTGCCCTTGATTTTATTTTCGTTGCATTCTTGTTATGTGGTCTAAAATTTCCACCTTTCAGCTTGATTCGAGTGTTTGAACTTTTCTATGAATGTTGTATTGTGGATGCGTGTGCTGGGTCGTTTTTCCCGAGTCTCTGTTTTGTGACAGTGTGTGTGTGTGTATCTGTGACAAATGGAAGAGTTTTTGGCTGGATTGAGTGGCATTTGATTTGAATTTGGGTTGCCTTTGGTGTAATATACGGTAATAATCTAATGTGGTTTGATATCTTCAAGAATCGAGTGAAAAATATGAAGTGGGGCAGTATATGTGTGGTAACTGATGCACGAGGGGAATGGGAAAGTGAGATAAGGTGGAGGTATTTCTTCTGCGAAAGTACAGAAAACATGATTTTTTGGGAAGAGGATGCTTATGTTCTTATTGAGATTTTCATAAACTTTTCTAGTTCTTAATGTCTACTTCTGTTAACGTGACTTCTTTCAGAAAACAAGGTTTTAAACTTGAAAATGAAAAATCTGATTGATTCGACTCTTCACTCAACATTTTCAGATTTTTGAACTCCTTCGTGAGCAGCACTGGTACAAGCCGTATGCTGGGATATATGTGAAGCTCATCAACATGCTTGGAAAATGTAAGCAACCTGAGATTGCCCATACCTTATTTCAGGCAATGATTGATGAAGGGTGTGAGGTGGATCGTGAAGCTTACACTGCTCTTATGTCTGCCTACAGTCGAAGTGGACTTTTTGATAAAGCATTTTCCATTTTTGACCAAATGAAGGAGATCCCTGATTGTCGACCTGATGTGTTCACGTACTCAATCCTCATAAAGTCGTGCTTGCAAGTTTACGACTTTGACGCAGTTATATCTCTCATTTCTGAAATGGAAATGCAGGGTATCAGACCCAACACAGTGACATATAATACTCTCATCGATGCATATGGAAAAGCAAAGAAGTAATTCTCTTTTTCTTTTTTCAGTTTACTGGTTTAATCTTTAGGCTTACCAAGGAAAAGGTGGGGGGGGGGGGGTTAGTAGTCTGCTTGAGGGTGATTATACTCATATTAGACCAGGGCTTATTTCTGCACCCCGTTTCATTTCTCACTTTCGGGTTTTGGTTCGTGCTCAATGTTCTGCTATTTGTTACCAAATGTACATTTTTTCTTAAATACCATAAATCATTCCAATTTTTGGCTCCCAACAGGTTCATAGAGATGGAATCGGTGCTCGTGCAAATGCTCAGGCAACCCAACTGCCAACCCGACGTCTGGACCATGAATTCAACACTCAGAGCTTTCGGGGGCAGTGGACAGATAGATATGATGGAGAAGTGCTATGACAAGTTCCAGAGAGCCGGCATTGAACCCAGCATCAAGACATTCAACATACTCCTCGACGCCTATGGCAAAACAGAAAATTACGAGAAAATGAGCGCTGTAATGCACTACATGCAGCGATATCACTACTCGTGGACTCTTGTCACCTACAATATCATCATAGATGCATTTGGTAGAGCCGGTGATATCAAGCAGATGGAGTTCTTGTTCAGGTTGATGCAGTCAGAGAGGATAAAGCCGAACTGCGTGACCCTCTGTTCGCTCGTAAGAGCTTATGGAAACGCCGGGAAAGTCGAAAAGATTGCTGCTGTTCTGCGGTACGTTGAGAATTCTGATGTCACTCTCGATACTGTCTTCTTTAACTGCTTGATAGACGCATATGGGTTGATGGGATGCATAGCGGAGATGAAAGGGGTGACTGAGATGATGAAGAGGAGAGGCTGTAAGCTTGACAAGGTCACGTATAGAACGATGATCAAAGCGTTCTCGATGAACGGAATGACGAGCCATGCTAAGGAGCTTCAGAAAGTACTTCGTTCAATGTAGAGGGTTGTGCTTCTTAAAGCTACATGGAGCTACTGCTATTTGTGGATGTGCTCTGGATATATGGCTCGACCTAGAAAGCATTCATGCACTTGAATGTAGCTTCAAGAAGCACTTCGTTTGATGTTGAGGAATATGTTTGTTTTAGCAATATGCAGCTGCTCTTCATTATTAGAATTGATTTGTTTATGTACATTATGTGTAATTAGTTGGTTAATTATTGGAATTGGTGACATCTATCTACCTACCTACCTACCTCTTCTTATTATTATTATTATTGGTGCGTGATTGACTATTTTATGCAGTTAAAGATGTGTTGAACTTCCAAATGAAAATATGAATATAGCGATTCTGTCATTTAACCAACTCTGTAAAAGTGGTTAATACTGCAATCGTAGTAATGCGTCTAATTAAGTAGTACATTAAGGGTATGTTTGATAGCTCACACTGGATTAGCTAAGATTAATAAATGCTGGATTAATAATGTGGAGAGGTCTGGCAAACTCAGTGTAGGAGTTCCGTTTGGTAGCCTAGAAAAAATTGGGACTTATCAATCCGAGCATCTGGTAGGATCAATTAAAAATCGGATTAACTTACAATTTTCCAATTTTGACCTTATAGAATGCTAGCAAAATTGTTGGCAAAAAAATTTCTGAAATTAAAAAAAATGCAGAAGTAAAACCAAATTACAATTCTTGAATCCCCAATTCTTGAAACCCTTCAATTTCTCAGATTCTTGAAACCCTTTACGCAATTTCTCAGACCTCTCTCCAGGCTATTTGCCACTTTATGCAAAATCCCCAATTCTTGAAACGCTTCAATTTCTCAGATTCAAGCACCAGCGCAACAACAGCAGCATCCTCAATTTGCAGAGCAAGAGCAACTGAGGGAGAAAAGATCGCCGGCTGAGGGAGCAGATTTGCTGGTGGTGTGGCGATGTAGAAGAAGGAGATGGAGGGTTTCTTGGGTCTATTGCAGAAAAAAGAAGAAAAATAGAAAAAATTGTTTTTTATTTTGTGTTGCAATTTCTGCAGTGTTTGTTGGGTCTATTGCAGAAAAAGCTTCAAACCCAGAAGCATGGTTGGCATCGGCGAGAGAGAGCTCCGGCGAGGTGGTTCTGAGAAACTTCTCGAAGATGGCCATGACGAGAAACATGGAGATAAGAATGGCGGTGGCGACGAACCCAAACGAAACTGCATTCACTGAGTTATCGAAGTGTGTCCAGTGCTCGTCTTTCGCTAGATACAGCGGCGCGCCGCCCGGCGCCGGCGGCCAACCACCCCACACGCTTCTCCTTCGCTAGCCATATATGATTTCACCTTAAAAAGGGCTTAGAAGAAATCACGAAACTGAGAAATAGCGGCGGAACCGGCGGAGGAGATGAGAACAAGCGACGGAATCGGCGGAGTGAGGAGAAGAAGCGGCGGAGTGACGAGGAGAAGAGAAGAAGCGGCAGAGATGGACAGAGACCTTGGGAGGGGTATTGGGAAAAAGAAGGGAATAATCTGGGTTACTGTTAAATCGTGTTAAATAATTGGGAGGTGAGGTGGTATTATATTTCTTGGAGTTAGGGGTTATTTCTATCGGGCTTGTGGTTTATACCGGGCCAAGGATATTAACTTTCTAGCCTACCAAATATAGGATTACACAAGAATAACAATTTAGTAGTGGTTAATATAGGCTACCAAACAGGGCCTAAGGAAAGAATACTTCAGAATTGTAACATTAGAAGGGGCAATCATTGCTATGATACAGACATCTACGCCACTCTCACACAACGTAAATTAGATGCAAAGATTATACAAAATTTAATCATTATATAAACGAGAGTGTGGCATAGAACTCTCAGATAGCTCGATAGTGGTTGAAATATGCATGTCAAAATTAACTCTGAGCAAGTCCTCCCTCCACCAATCAAGCAACGAATTTCAAACAACGAGTATCGTTATGGATATTCTGGCATCTAATCGTGCAGAACCGCATCCCACACTGGAGACATGTATAATTTGCAGAAAACCCACACACTGTGCAGAAATGACGACGAGCAGTGGAACTAGGAGGTCCCACGGCGGCTCTCAGATAGGAGGGTACGTGGAGAGGCAACGATTCCAAGTTCGCCTAATTTCCAAGAGCCGTTTAATTACAACTGATAATTTATATTGCAGCAACTAATATGTAGCAGTTAGAAACAGAGAGAAAACAATCTTCAAGTGTCATTGGCCCTCACCTCTTGCAAGAGCTCAAGGAAAGTTCTTGGTGCCTTCTTAGCATTTTCAAGTGCTTTAGCTTGACGAGTTTTGCGCTTTGTGCTTTTGGATTGCTTCTTCTGATATGCTGCATGACAAAGATTAGATCAGACGAGGAAGTATATTCTTAGCTAGGTACCAGTAAACAGGGTAGAAGTATAAAATGAATGCCACGTCTTAATTTGTTGTGAATTGGACACTGTGGAGCAAGATAAGTTTTTATGGAGCAAGATAAGTTTTTCTTTCCGGCAACCAAAACCTGAGACCTCTCAATCCAAAGTAAGAGTTACTAGTACAATTTAGCGTTTACATTATTACAATAAGATTAATAAGTCGATGACTAGATATGCAAGTGTTCTTTCTCACAATACCATTAGGCCACGTTTCATGAAACACATGTTTCAGACATTATAATCTTTTCAAACTAACATAAGCATGTGCAAAGGAGTGCATAACAATGCAGTGACACTAATTTGAGCCAAACGAAAAGATTTACCAACGCCTTTGCAGCTACTAGAAACGAAAATCAACATTACCTAAGAACTAGTCCAAACATCTATCTTAGCTATGTGCTAAAATAATAGATAGTTCTATGACAATGATAACTATCCTAAGATTTGCGTAATGAGAAACCAAATCAAAAGCACACTTTCATTAGTCAGCGGCAAAACGAACAAAATGATTGACCTTGATCATCATCATCAAGGGAGGCTTCGTCATCATCATCAACTTGCACGGTCTCTAATCCAGCATTATCATTTTCCAAAGCTTCAAGACGCGCAAGCATTGCCTGCCAAATTAATCTTCAGAACTAGATTTTGTGTAACAAGGTCAAGCTCCAAAACATAATATAAACAAATACGACAGAATAAAAAAACTGAAGCGGTAACAAACAGGCTACCACAGCCACACAGACCTGAGTCCGATTGTCACTACTGGAGAGGGCCGCAGCCATTTTCGGAGCAACCTTACGAGTTCTCATGGACATCCGCCTCAGCGAACCAGACATGTCTTCTTCCATGACTGCAAATATGATTAAAATTTTCAAATTCCCCTGCAAATGAACGAACATCACATACTGTATATATGGTGAATACCTATAGTAAATACGAGCACGAAAGGAAAAAAAAATTGAAAAAAATTGTTACTTTTTTGTCAGAGACATTCAATCGAACGGGCGGTGTGCAAATTTAAACATAACAGAATCGCAGGCTTACTCCACCAAAACAAGAACAGAGGGATGCAAAAACAACTTTTGAATTGAAATGCCCGTTTACTTGAATGTCTTCAAATCGTTATCAAATGTTCTGTAGCAACCAAACTAATACTCAATCTGTTATTTTCGTTATTAAAATTTCATTTTCACATGCGAGTTTGTCTGAAACTCGCACCGTACGAGTCAATAACGGAATATTCGGCAAGGGCTCGACGGAATGAGATAAAATAAAGCTGAAAGTTGTTACCTTGTCGACCAATTTAGCGAAGGGCTCGACGGGAATCGTGATGGAACAAGGTTTTCGGCGGCGTTACTTTGTGATTTGGATGAATGACTGAGCGACGCCGGTAAATAGATGGGGCAACGGAAAACGTGAAGTGACGTGAAGCTTATGCAACCGTCACACTACAGATTCACTAATTAATTTGTGTTTGTTTTAATTTAGTTATACGCTCCAACTATCAAAACTCATAGTATAGTGTTGTTCAAAAAAAAAAAAAGAAAAAAAAAACCCTCATATAGTCATATAGCGTTGTTTTTTTGAAAGGAAAAATGTATTCCATTTACGACTTATTAAAACATAATGTTGGATCATTTTCTATATAATTCCACATTATGATACTTACATATTCCGAAAATTTATTTTGGAAATAAAAGGCTTATTTGAATACAAAAAGGCAAACATATTTCTAAATTCTAACCAAGTAAGTAGGCAAACATAAATTTCAAGCACGACTGTTCTTGCACTATTATTACTTCAGATGGGGGATGCGTGCAGATAAAATCCTTGAAGGGGGCTACTTTTTCGTCATATGAAAACACATTTAACTCGAGACAATCAAGATGGAATTGTTTTACTCTTCTCTGATATGTTATCTTGATGTATAAACTGTATAAGAATAAATGCAACAGTAATTATTCAAATTTCAAGCAGACAAGAAATATAAGCCTTCCTGAAACGATCAATACATTTTACGTGTAGTGTTACAATCCCTCCCCTGCCCTCCCCTCCATATGATATGAATAAATATTGCAGAGAAAGTGAATAAAATAGAAAAAGTAGTCTCTACAAACTAAAAATGCAAGAACAATGAATCAGACTTGAAAATGCTCAAGCTGCACATCCCTAGCCTTGAGAGGCACATACTCCCCAAGATATCCCCCGAGATGATCCGCCAGCAAGGATTTATCGATGTTTTGGTGATGATACGACTTGCACACCAAGTATATGATAGTTTGCGCGATGAGGCCGAACAGCATCACTATCGACAGCACGGCCAGGCTGACGATGCCATATCCAATCCTCTCCCCGATTCCCCCCTCCCCCTGCACCACCAGGATCTCAAACATGAGCTGAATCGCGAAGAAGAGGACTCCGATCACCATGAACACCAGGAACGAAACCCCCAATTTGCCCTTGATCAGATCCTGGCTCTTCGCCATGGCGTTGAGGCCGTAGCTCTCCTCCAGCACCGACACCACCGTCGCCAGGTGCCAGATGATGGTGATGTAGAGGAACCCGACCAGGTAGGCGACGACGAAGGCGACGAGGAAGATCGGGCCGAGGACGGCGATCTGGCCGAAGAGGATGGCGCCGACGACGAGGGCGAGGAGGGACGCGACGTTGAAGGCGAACATGATGACGAAATTCCAGATGAAGGTCACGATGAGGCGCTTCCACACCTTGGGGACCACGCTCATGACGTTGCGGAAGGAGATCTCCTTGGCGGTGTAGATGCAGGCGATGGTGTAGACGACGGCGGAGGTGGAGAGGAGGGCGAGGATGATGAAGAAGATGAAGTAGCCGATTTTGAAGAGGAAGAAGGTGGTCAGCTCCGAGGAGAGGAGGTTGCTGATGCGCTCGTAGGCGCCGCTGCCCTCGGGGGTTTGGTCGAGGATGAATTCGTTGTGCATGATTTTCGTGAAGAGGAGCTCTGTGATCTCGATGTGGGCGAGGTAGATGAAGGAGAGCGGGATGATTAGGGCTACCGTGATTTGCCCGAAGATCTTCTTCCATGATGAAACTATGCTGCACGATTCTTGCAGGATGCCCAAGAACCCTAGGTATTGGATTTCTTCCTGCTCTCTGTCCATGCCGGATTACGATTTCTTTTTTCTTCTTCTTTCTTTCTAATTGGGGAGATTTTTTATTTTTTTGGTTATGGAGATTGGAGTAGTAGGAGGAAAGGGGGCCGGGGGGTTCAAATTAAAATCTTTGAAATGGGATTGGATTGACTTATTCGAGAGTGTTGTTTGGGTCGGTCATTTCGTCAACTTTGGAATTGGAAACCTTTTTATTATTATTATTATTATTTTGAAACCATCTTTCATATATATATATATATATAAAAACAAAATTGTATATATTTACACGTTTACTATCTTCATCACCATTTCACAATAGAAAAAATATACTCCTCTGTCCCATAAAAGATAAGTTACTTTCTTTTTTGGGCTGTCCCACAAAAGATAAGCTCTTTCTGTTTTGAAAAATAATTAATTATATTCATATTACTTTTACATTCTTTATTATTTACACTGTTTTTACATTCTTTATTATTTATTCATACTACTTTTACATTCTTTATCAATAAAATACTCCATTAAATACACCACTACTATTTCTTCTTAGTCTCCGTGCCTAAACCAAAGAGCTCATCTTTGGTGGGACGGAGGGAGCATATTTTTCTATACAAATTCTCCACCGTCCCGATAAGTGTGATTGGTACAGATTTTGAGCAAAATAAAATAAAATAAATGAGGGTGGATAAGAGCAGGGAAGATAAAGGAGAGTGAATGACAGTGAAAAAGATAGCTATATTAATTTTAGTGGACTGAATGAGAATCGATGATAGTGGGGAATATAAAATGATAGTAATATATTAAGTAGGTCATTTTCATTTATGGAAAAGTCACACTTAATATGGATAACTTAAAAAGGAAATAAGGTCACATTTATCGTAAATGTAGGGAGTAGGATTTACCGTGTTAACTTTTGTCATTTTGAATGTGATTATTAATAGTGAGACTATTAAAAAAAAAATTGAATCATTAAGAGCAGGATAACAATATCTATCTAACGATGAGTAATAATTTATTTCCCCCTACACTTTGAAATTGTCATGTTATTATTCGACACAGTGGTTAAGAATAAGGATAATAAAATAAATAGTGAGTAAAGGTCTTACTATTTTTGAAATATTTTAAAAAATTAAAATTTTATTTATTTAAAAAAATAATAATATGAATGTTGCAACTAAACAAATAAATGGCAAAAATATGAATAAATTGGAGAAAGTATTTAATGAAGTTATTTTCTACAGTACAATCTTTGTGACAAGTTAGTGGTCCCCCTTTGGCATGTTCTAGAGAGAAGTTTTCGTTGTGAGTAGAAAATTCATTTTCTTCAACTAATGGTTTTTGTCTTGGACCTTTTGATTTTTTTATGATTTGACTTGTCATCCCCATGAAAATTAAGGTATTCCAATATTGAAAATGATGTGTTATTTATTTATTGTAAATATTTGACATATATTTTGTTTATATAGTAGTAACATTTTTTATTTATTATGTATGTGAAATATTAATATTGAAATATAAATATATAATTAGATGAAAGCAGTATAAACTATAAAGTTGATGTTATCCAGAGATTTCCCGGATGGTTCCTTTGCTGAAGTCTTCACGCGTACAGGTCAACGGTTTTGGATTGACTAATATAATCAATATTTATTTTAATTTGTATTAAATTTTAATTTTAATTTGAATAATGTATATTATACTAGGGGGTGATCTCCTCTGCAACCGGGTCAAGTGAAACCGGATCCATTGGACCGGATCCGGGCCGGGTCGACCCGGTCAATTCGGGGTTGACCCGTTGACCGGTCAATTTTTTTTTTTCAGTTTTTTTTTTTTTTTAATTTCAGTTTTTTTTTTTTGTCTCCGCCTTCGGCTTTGATTTTACGGCTCCAATTTTACGGCTCCGCCTTCGCTCCGATTACAAATATAAGGATAATCGGCGGGCAACATTTTGGACTTTTTCGGCTCGCTCCGAGGCCTTCGGCTCCCCTCGCTCGAATCTTGACCAAAGAAGAAGCGGCAAACAAAAAAATGAAACGGCAAACAAAAAAACGAAGAGGCAAATAAAAAAAAAATGAAATAAAATCTGAAAAAAAAATAAAAAAAAAATGAAAACTGGAGATACAGTAAAAATCGGAAAAAAAAAAAAAAAACAGCGCGTGGGTGAGGCGGGTGCGGCCCACGCACCACACGCACGGTCGCATGATGGCGGCAGGTCGCATGCGAGTTTTTGTGTTATACTAGTTACTAAAAGATATAGAACAAAATAAAAATTGTGTTAATAGGAAGGCTTCTATAGCGAATTTTATTTATCTTGCATAAAACAACATTTTTTTTCTTTTCTTTTCTTAATTTTATATGTAAATAATAAAAAATTAGATTGAAACCACACAGAATAAGTAGCTCATCATTATAATTGTGATGATCATCGAAAATTATCTAGTAAAAAAAATAACTGATTATACAATTGCTCCCGAAGATAGTTGCATCGTTCTGTTTTGTTTTCAATGTTTTGATCTAGTTCCAACAAATAGGAAAAATGGAAATAATATGCATTTCCAGATTTCGAGAAGTGCATAAAAATTATATTAATTTTTATTTTTGTGATACGGTGGGAACCCCATAAAATGACATTAATTTGTGTGAAGAGATGTTAGTGAACACCAGTTTTTAGAAGATTGTCATTAAACACACATTGATTGCACTAATATTAGATTATAGATAGTCCATCACGCCACTTGGGCTATATACCTGCTTAATCGTTAGTAAACTGTAGTGACCGACCTAAAAAATTAAAAACATATTTATAGGGTTATAATTGTTAGCCAAGCTTCCAGAGTTTGCAGACGAACCTCAATCATTATTTTATCATATACAATCATTATATTACTAAAAAGAAAATGATTTTTATTTTAAAAAAATCTTACATGACACTCCTTATATTCCTCTATTCATATTTATCTAAATTCTCAAATTTTTAAATTTTTAAATGTAAATAATAGATTTTAAATATCTATACTAAAATCTTGTGTCCCACATCGGTTTCTCAATGAAACTTCACCTACTGAAAAGCCTATAAAAACTTAAAATCAATGTGTATTTTCTCATCTTTTGCTCCACCAGTTTTATTTGGCTAATTTATTTATTAATCGGCCGAATGAATAACTATATTTTATAGTTTATTTTAATTTAATTTGGTCAATTTATTAATTGGCCGAATAGATAATTATTTTTTGTAGGAGTTTTATTTGGCCAATTTATTTATTAATCGGTCGAATAAATAACTGCTATATTTTTATAGTTTTATTTAATTTAATTTAGTCAATTTATTAATTGACCGAATAGATAATTATTTTTATTAGAGAACAATTTATTAGTTGACAGAATAAATGGTTTCAAAATAGTTTGGATAATTTATTGGTTAACCGAATTAAATTTGGAAATAGTCTAATATTTTTTTATTTAATTTGATAAAAAAATAAATAATTTTTAATTTGTCAATTAATTAGGTAGACGGGCCAATTCCCAACTGACGGGTACCTCAACTCGGGATCCTACGTGACACATTTTAATTCTTTATTCTTATTAATTTTAAAATTTTCATTTTATTCATTTTTTCATGTAATTTCTAAAATCTAGAATTGTCATACATTGTGCATTTATAAATCAAAATTGTGGTCAACGGGTCAATTCTGACTCGGAACTGTGGCGGTAGACAAGCCAATTTCCAACCGACACTCGAGAAATTTTTCATTATATGCTTTTTTTTCCCATGTATTTTCTAAAATTTATAATCATCATTCATGAAATAATTTTTACGTTATTTGTAGTTGGGTTTCCAGCTTTGCACAATTTATAATTTTAATTAACGAATATTACTATACGATTAAGGACGATGACGAATAATACAATCATTATTTTTATTAAATTTTTAGATCTATATAAATTCTAAATAAATTTTATAAATTACGCACTTAAATTAGAGTCGTAGTCAACGGGACAGTTCCGACGCAAAACTATGGTGGTAGACTAATGTACGAATTTTTTTCAGAAAGGAACACAACTGACTAATTTTTTAATCGGATTTTAAACAAGTACGAGTATATATATTTCAAACAAGTTTGAATAATCTTAAAAACATCATCTCAAATTGTTTGATTAATCGTCTCCGTTGGAAAACGTAAAATATGTAGGAAAATTAACAGAAAAATTACTAACAATTTATCAACGAGTCAATTCCGATCAATAATCGTGCGCGTAGATGGGTCAATTCAGTACTTGCGGGACAACGTTTTTTTAATATATTATATAATTTTGAACTCATAAAATTAAGAATATTTATGGTCAACTTTTATCTTATATCATTGACTAAATAATTTTATGAATCACAATCATTCCACATAAAGTTTTGTAAAAAGGAAAAACTACCAAGTACATAGTGAAACAATTATTGAAGTTATATTCTCAGTTAAAAAAGTTATTCTCGAAGCTAATAAAAAAGAAAACGAATGTCATCATTTATTTTTCTATGAATATATTTGGAAGATGATTATTTATATATTACTACAATTTATAATTAAATTTTTATTTATTAAATATTGTGTGAATATTTTTAGAATATAGTTATGTATATAATTAAATATTACTTTCAGGTAAAAAGAAAACAAATGCAATCATTAATTTTTTTGTGAATATATTTGAAAGATGATTATTTATATAATTTAAAATCAGTATTGTAGTCAATAGGCCGGTTCCAGGTCGGAACCGTCGGGGTAGACGGGATGATTGTGAAGCGGTGGTTTAACTTTTTTTTTTCTTAATCTTGTGTTGAATTCATAATATGGGGTATTTAGGGTCACTTTCATCTTATAGACAATCTTAACATCTATAGTATTATTCGTTATCTATATATCTCTCCTCTCTCTCACTACTCGCTCGTTCCCTTGCCTCTTTTTCTTCATAAAAAGCTAAAAAATTCAATTTAAGAGTCGCTTTCCTCTGAGAGAGAGATATATTTTTTCCCACGTCGGCTTTGTAGAAGAACAGAACTTTAACAATTATCGACAGTAATGAGAATATATTAGTGATAAATCTAGGGTTTGCAAGAATAGTTAAAAATAATAGTAACACGATGACACAAGTATTTACGTGGTTCGATCAATGAGATCTACGTCCACGGGAGAAAGTATCTAGCTTTTATTATACGTGAGAGTACAATGAGTATTTGATCGTCCCTCCTTCCTCTAATCTATCAACTATATATAGGCCTTGAATTGAGCCCTAATCCTCCTAGGATTCCTTATACATATCTTGCTTCTTTGTACATATCCAAATCTCCTTCATAATTGGATTCCTTCTTCTCCAAGGTAGGGCTTCATTATTTGGTCTTCAAGACAGATAGTAGTTTCGTTTGGGCCGAGTTCAACATATAGGCTCAATTAGATTGGGCCTTAGGTCAGGCCCAAGATGAGGCCGGTCCTATCACATCCCCCTCCCCCCAAAAGAGAGGAAAGAGGATATTTAGATGTAGATGGTAAGGTCGAATTTCCGAGGTGATCAATCGCGCAAATCACCTTAGTCACGGTCTAAATTAGCGAGCTCATCCTCCGAGCTCGATTTACGGGTAGATAAAAAATCGAGATAAGTAATCAGCTGCCTAGTTCTGTTATTCAGATTGCCAAGTAGATAGTGCCCATATCCATCTGAATTCGAGAGGAGGGAAAATTGGTGCTTTTTTGAAAACTTTTTAGAGACGGTTCAAATACCAAAAAAACGGGCCCACGTTCACACGTGTGTTATGTTTAACGGCGGGATTTAAACATGTATTACGGGATTTCATACGACTCTCTTCATATCACGCCATTTCACATCCGCAATCATAGCAAAAGGATCCTTTGTCTAGAAAATCCTCTTTCCTTCCCTTCCTTGTTCCAGAAATTCTCGACTAACCGTACCGCCGTGCCGCTGGTTTTCTCACCGTTGGGTCATTTGTTCACAGCTGCAAACCGCTCGCCTGACCATTTATCTCAATTTAACAAGTATGGCTTCCCCAACTCACAATTCTCAATCTAGTAGGGGTAGTGAATCTCCTCCGGCAGGTTCCATCGATAGCAGGGTTGATTTTAGTATTTTTTCACTAGGATCCCCCCTTCCTTCTGTTGAAACTCTAATTGTGCCCAGATGCATAGAGGGGAAAGTGGCCGAATATTCCTCAATTTTAGACGAGTCTAGGATAAAATTCCTTGTCCGGTCATATAATTTTCCCCCAAATGTCGAACTGATAGAACCTCGTCCGGAGGATAGGGCGTGCTCGCCTCTGATGGAGTTCGTGACCATTTACGAGGATAGTCTTCACTCCGGTCTTCGACTGCCCCTCCCTGCGCCATTCGCCGAGCTCCAAAGGAAACTTGGTTTAGCTTTGGGGCAGATAACACCAAATGCTTTTAGGCAATTTACTGACTTAGGCGTGGCAGCTATCCGTTACAATTACCAATTATCTGCCGAGCTCATTCATGAACTCTTCGTCTTCAAAACAACGGCGGACTGGTACTATGCCACTGCCCGTACTGAGTTCAAAGGGAGAACTCAAAATAAGTTAGAGAAATGGCATATGAAATTCTTCTTTTGCCGACACGATAGTTTAGTCGACCTGATGTGGAGGGTGGGCAAGCCTCGTGTGTGGGTGAGAGACGAGGTGGATAAGGACCTGGAGACTGTTGCTAGGGTGGTGGCGAGTTGTGGCCCTTTCGAGGAGAATTACGGCGAAAATTCTCTAGCTGAGGCGGGGTTGAGCCCGTTTGAGCCTCAAAGGATGGTGGATCCTGCAACGGGTGAGACCCCGCTAGTACTATTAGGATTATTTCTTTTGTTTATTTGTCATCCTAACCTTTGCTTGCCGTGCATTTGTAGTGTTGTTTGGGAAGAAGAAGGGGGCCACGGCTAAGGTCGCAGCTCGAGAAGGTCGAGATCGCCAGGCCGATCTGCTTCCTCATCCGACCAGGGTCAGCCTGGGGGGCCTTCTAACCAGGGTCAGCAGCTCGAGTTGACAAAGCCTTCTGCCACAGACTTTCGCTCTCCTACTGCCAGTTCGCCTCACAAACTATTTAAGCCCGTGGACGTTGTCGACGTCTCGGGCGGTGAGGCGAATCCGACAGTTCCCCTAATCAAGCTAGAGGATCTTCCTTTTCCCAAGGTCAGGATTCACTGTTTTTATTACATAACTCTTCTGTAGTTCTTTCCTATATTTCCTAACTCCATTCCTTCTTGCAAAGCATCGGTAGGGTAATGAGATGGTTCGAGAATGGTGTCGAGCAGATGTCGGCCAGGCATGAGGACGAGAAGAACCGTTACTCCGATGAGCTGACTTCGACTAGGGCCGAGCTGGAGAAAGCTAAGGAGGAGTTGGTCAAGGCCAAGGACGAGGTGAAGACGGTTAAGTCCGAGCTGTCTGCTCAGCTCGCTAAGACCGCTGATGCCGAGGTGGAGGCCGAGAAAGCCCGGGACAACGTGAGAAGGTTGGAGTCCGAGCTGAAAGCGGCCAGGGACAGGGAGGCCAAATCTGCGGCTGGCCAAGGAGCGGGCCTTTGCAAAGAGGCTCCTTTTGTCGGAGCATTTCTCAGGTCTAGCAAACGATCTGGCTGGGCTCATCAACGGGAACTACGCCGTGGATGCCTTGGAGGAGGCAGCCAAAGATTTTCCCGACTTGGATGTTTCCAAGTACGGGTATGAGCGCCTAGAGGGAGCAGCTCTCCTCTCTCGATATGTCAAAGTGATCCGGGATCACCTCGGCCATCTACCTGTCCTGGAGGACCTCGCCAACTTGTCTACGCTGCTGTCCGCGGAGCGGGTTGCTGCCTGCCCGACAGATCGGGACCCTGCCCTAGATACGGTCTTCGATTCTCTTCCTAACGGAGTCGAAGAAGAGGACGAGGAAGAGGAAGTGGAGCAAGAGATCGCGGCTGATGAAGATCCGATCCTCCCCAAGAGTTCCGAGGGTCCAAAGACTTCTGGGGCTGGGGATTTTGCAGAGGGTCCTCTCTCCGGGCAGCCGCCTTCTCAGGATAAGAAGGTCGACGGTTCTTAGTTTTTCTTGTACTTTCTTTCTTTTCTGTATTTTTGTATTCGGAACCTTTGAATTAAATGGACAGCGTATCTCTTTTTTTTGTGTGTAGACTTCGGATTCTGTTGATGTTTCTTCTTTACGCAAACAAATAACTCTTCTTTCTTGAGATCTGTCTGAACAATGTTCTTTGACTCGGGTATGGATGGACAAATGTCGCCAAGCTGAGGTGCTTTTCGATTCAAAATGTGCTCTTTTAAAGTTGAAAGAGTCCGAGCTTGAGGATTGGCAGGGGAAGTTTGATGCATTCTGCGAGGCGGCTGAGGTAAATCAGCTTGCTGGTCAGAAGAATGCTGATGAGCTTCAGGCCAAGCTTCTTCAGACGGAGGAAGCTTTGGAAGTTGCCCGGGGTCGAGCTGAGCGTGTTCTCAAGGATCACGAGAAGATCGTCGAGGAACATGCTGAATATGAAGACATCATCCATCATAAGGGTGGTATCACCATATTCGAGGCAGAATTGCAGACTGAGGAACTGTTGGAGCAGTATCTCAGTATAAAAGAAGCATGCGGTCCTGAGTCTTGGGAGCTTCAGGGGGCTTATGAGAGGCTCGAAGAGTGTGCAAAAATGTATAAGTCCGTGCTGTCCCGCCATCCGAAGCTACGCGCGTTTCTGGCCAGGAGTGTTGATGAGGCTACTCCGTCTTCTTCTCGGAGACATCAGCTTCAGGTCGGCTCGAGCCAAGGTGGCAGGGCTGTGGGGCGTAGTTCGGCTGTATTGCGAGGTCGGAGTTCTTCCTCTGGGAGAGGACAGAGTCGTGGTCGGGGACGGGGCCGGATTTCCATTGATGACATCATGGGACCTACTCCTTTCGTAGAGAAATAGCTCAGCTTCAGTATGCCAGACCCTCCTCCATAGATTAGCTCGGTCTTCCTGTAATTATTATATATGCAATGATCTAATTAGTGAGAAATGAAGAAATATATTGCATTTTTGAATTTCCTGTTCTTTGGGAAGGATGCTTCCTTGGTTTATTCGTGTTTTGTCTTTTCGAGGGAGTCGAACTCGGACCTCTTTGTGTTGACAAGGGAACCATGGTTCGGACCTCGTAGTGTGATTCTCCCGGGGGAACTTCGTTCCGACCCCAGTTGAAAATTTTTTATCCTTGATGAGGGAGTTTGACTCGGACCTCGTGGGATCTTCTTTTTGGAGGGAGACGAGCTCAGACCTCGAAAAGGGTTTCCTTTGCGCAGTTTTTAGGATAGACCTACCCCATGTCGGGTCGTTAATGAACATGGAAGGGAACCTTAGTTCGTCCTTATGGGGGGGTTTTGGTTTCGTGGATACTTCGTATAAGCAAATCAAGATACACAAGAGTATGCAAGGCAAAAAGAAAAACTTTTATTAACGAAAGAAAGACCAAAACAAGAAAAAGAAAAGGTTTTGACGAGCTCAATAAAAACAAAATATTATGACTTCAAAAAAAGACGAGGACAAACTAAAAAGAAAACCAGAAAAAATTTGCTGCTTATACGAAGAATCTCTTTAGGTGGGTAATGTGCCACGTTCTAGGTATCAGGTCGCCCGAAAGGTAGGCGATCTTGTAAGCTCCTTTGCCGAGAACTTCGTGCACTTTGTAGGGCCCTTCCCATGTGGCTTCAAGTTTGCTGAGCTTCTCCGCCTGACTTACTTCGTTGTTTCTAAGCACAAGATCTCCGACTTGGAACTGCTGGGGTTTGACCCTTTGGTTGTAATACCGGGTCATCTGCTGCTTATACCGAGCTTCTTTTATGCTGACTAGTTCCCGCTTTTCCTCCAGTAAGTCCAGGTCGGTTCAGCGTTGTTCTTCATTGACTTCAGCTGAGAAATTGATGGTGCGGGGGCTCGGTGCTCCGATCTCGACGGGTATGACCGCTTCGAAACCGTATACTAAACTGTACGGGGTTTCTCCCGTTGAAGTTTTGGGTGTAGTCCGATATGACCACAGGACGTTGTAGAGGTTGTCGATCCATTCCGTTTTTTGCTTCCCTAGGCGGGCCTTGAGTCCGTTCACTATTGTCCTGTTGGTGACTTCGGTCTGGCCGTTAGCTTGAGGTCGGTGGACCGAGGTGAAGTTTTGTTGGATATTAAGTCCTTCACACCATTCTCGGAATATTCTGCTCGTAAATTGCGTCCCATTGTCCGAGACGAGGATCCGCGGTACTCCGAACCGGCACACGATGTTCTTCCAAACGAAGTCGAGGGCTTTCTCACTTGTGACTTTTGTGGACGGTTCGGCTTCAACCCACTTGGTAAAGTAGTCAATTGCAACTATTAGAAATCGTTTTTGTTTAGGGGCCGGGTAGAAGGGTCCTACGATGTCAATGCCCCACTGCATAAATGGCCACGGACTCTACATAGTGGAGAGGTCGGTTTGGGGTAACCTTGTCACCTTGGCGTGTAGTTGGCATTTTAGGCATTTTTTCACGAATTCTTCCGCATCTTTTGCCATTGTTGGCCAATAGTATCCCCATCGCATGATCTTCTGAGCTAGCATCCGGGCTCCAATGTGGCTTCCGCACAATCCTGTGTGTACTTCATTTAATACGTAGCCTGCTTCCTTTGGTCCGATACATTTTAGGAGAGGCTGTAAATATGACTTTCGATAAAGGACTCCCCCTTCGAGGATGTACTGCGTGGATCTGGCTACAATTTTTCTAGCTTCCGCCTTGTCCTTGGGCATTTCCCCGCTCTCCAGACATCTTATGAGGGGGGTCATCTAGTTCGGATCGTCATCTACTATTACATTGATTTATGCTTCTTCTATACTCCAGTTCCGGACTTCTTCTACTAGCGTCGAGCTAGTTGGGGAGTTCGCCAGCTTGCTTAGCTCGTCAGCTCGGGTATTCTGGCTTCGGGGAATGCGAATTATCCTGAAGAACGGGAAGGATTGTTCTAGAAGCTTGACCTTCTCCAGGTATTTTTTCAGCTTCTCACTTTTCACTTCGTACTTCCCCAGCACGTGGTTGACCACGACTTGGGAATCACAGTGGGCTTGGATAGTTCGTACTTGGAGGCTTTGGGCGAGACGCAGTCCGGCAATAAGGGCTTCATATTCCACTTCGTTGTTCGTAGTTGGAAACTTGAATCGCAGTGAGTATTTCAACTCCTTTTTCTCCGAGCTGATGAGGAGTATGCCAGCTCCGCTTTCTTTCTTTCCCGAGGACCGTCTACGTACATCTCCCAGCAGTCTGGGGGTGCCTTCTCTGGGATTTCTTGGAGTTCGGCTTTGGCTTTGAGCTTTTTTGGCTCGTCGATGTTCTTATATTGAGCTTCTACGAGGAAGTCTGCCAGAGCTTGCCCTTTTATGGCTCGGCGGGGGCCGAACGATATGGAGTGCTCTCCTAGCTCGATTGCCCATTTCATGATTCTTCCTGAGGCTTCCGGCTTAGTGAGGACTTGCCGGAGTGGTAGGTCAGTTAAGACTTGTATTGAATGGGCTTGGAAGTAGGGTTTCAGGCGCCGGGCTGCATTTACCAGGGCTAGAGCGACCTTCTCCAGAGGCTGGTACCTTGTCTCCGGGTCTTTTAGAACCCTGCTGACGAAGTACACAGGTAACTATCGGTCTTCTTCGTCTCGGACCAACACTACACTTATTGCTTCATCCGACGCTGCGAGGTACAGGGAATGGGTTTCTTCCTTTTTGGGGACTGACAAAGTTGGTAAGTCATCGAGGTAGCGCTTGAGCTCCTCAAAGGCTAGCTCGTGCTCTGGTCCCCACCCAAATACCGGTGCCTTTTTGAGAATCTTGAAGAACGAGAGCTGTTTCTCGGCAGCCTTGGAGAGGAAACGGCTTAGTGCGGTTATGCAGCCTGTCAACCTATGCACGTCGCGAATAGTTCGGGGTACCTTCATTTCCTGCACGGTTCTGACTTTTAGCGGGTTGGCTTTGAGACCTTCCGGCGAGATCCAGCACCCTAAGAATTTTCCAGATCGCACGTTAAAAGTGCACTTCTTTGGGTTCAGCTTGAGGTTCGCTTGCCTGAGTACGTCAAGTGTCGTTCGTAGGTCGCCAACTGCTGAAGCCTTTTCCTTACTTTTGACGACAATGTCGTCTACGTATACTTCGACAATCTTGCCGATGTGATTTCGGAAGAGGAAGTCGACCATTCGTTGGTACGTCGCTCCGGCATTCTTTAACCCAAAGGGCATGTATTTGAATGCGAAAACACCGAAGCTTGTGGCAAAAGCTATCATGATCGCATCTCTTTCATCCATTAGAACTTGATAGTACCCTTTGTAGAGATCAAGAAAGCAGAAGACCTCGTATCCCACTAAGGATTCAATCTTCTCGTCAATGTTGGGGAGTGGATAGCAGTCCTTTGGGCAAGCTTTATTGAGGTCAATGTAATCCACACACATCCTCCATTCCCCTCCTTCTGCTTTCTTCACTACTACCGGATTAGATAGCCAGACTGGGTATTTGACCTCGAACAGGAGTCCTGCTTTCAACCATTGCTGCACCTCGTTGTAGATGACTTGGTTCCGGGCTGATGTTGAGTTTGTGCGTAATGATATCTGATGATACCCCTATCATGTCTACGGGTGACCATGCGAAGACGTCCCGATATTCCCTAAGGAGCTGGATTACCTGCAGGCGAGTTTGGGGTCCCCCTGCAAAACCGACCTTGATGATTTTTGCAGAGTCTATTTCGGATAAGGGAACTTGTTCCGCCGAGGTGTCTGAGATCGACGTCGTTTCTTCCAACTCCTTGGGATACTTTGATTGCTATGCTTGTGGTTAGCCTCGGAGAGCAATCTGCATGCATTCCTTAGCCTTTCTCTGGTCGCCTCGGACAGTCAGGATCCCGCCCGAGGTTGGGATCTTCAGTAACAAGTGATAGGGCGAGATAATGGCTCTGACTGCATTCAGCCAATCCCGACCTAGTATGATGTTGTAGGGGGAGTCCGCTTTGACCACGTAGAACTGGATTAGCTTGTTGATGCTGGCTGGCGGGCTGCCAATGGCAACATCAAGAGCAATGATCCCTTCGGGTCGTGTCTCATACTGTGTAAAGCTCTTGAGAGGCAGGGGCGTGGTGTTAACCCGAGCTGGGTCGAGTCCCATCCTATCCAGGCAATGTTGGAAGATGATACTTACGCCAGCCCCATCATCGATAAATACGCAGTGGACCATCTTATTGGCCACTCCGATTTGTATCACCAGGGCGTCATTATGGGGTGTAGCTGTAGGTACGGGATCATCCTCGGAGAATGTGACGGTTTCACTTTTCTTGAACTTCTTTTTTATTTGTTCCTCAGCTGGCGAAACTGGCGGTCTGCGGGCTTCTGTCCTCAGCCTGGTTCTCGTCATGCCTTGGGGCAGCCCGGAGATGGTTGAAACCACCCCGTCGTATTGCGGTGCACCGTACTGAGGATCGTCATTCTTCTCGTCATGATTTCCCTTTGCTCGCTTATTGTTTGGAGCACAGCGACCCTGTCCTCCTTTCCGCTTCCCTTTCTTGATTTTCCTTCCCCCGGCTTCGTATTTCTTTAGGGCGCCCTCCTGGGCCAACTTCTCTATCTCCTCCGCGAGGTCGCGGCAGTCTTCCGTGTGATGCCCATGGTCGTCATGGAAGGAGCAGTGCTTATTTCTATCTCGAGGTTTAGACCCCGACATAGGACGTGGTTTGGTGAACCAGTCCGCATGAAGCGCGGAGATCTCAGCATTCGTTTTTACAAAAGGAGGACGCTGAGATCTCCGGTCCTATCCGAGGTCTGAGTCGGGACTGGATGGGTCCTCGCTGAAGACGTTCGTGAGCACTTCTCCGATCACGATCATTCCGACCTCGATCAACTTCAGTCCTCTTCTTCTCGGTCTCTTCAGGCCTGAAGAGGTCTCGCTTCAACCGGTCCGCGTCTTGGCCATCCGCGAACTGGTATACAATCCTCCACATTTCCTGAGCTGTCTCAGGTTTCTGTTTAGCGAGCTCCTGGTTCAGGGACCCAGCGGCGACCCCATTTCGGAAAGCCGAGATGAGGAAGACGTCGTCGATTTTATCGACTTTCAGGCTTTCTTGCATGAATCTGGAGGCGTACTCCCTTATAGGCTCTTTATCCTTTTGCTTTACCGATAGGAGATAGGCTGTGTCTCGGCGAGCCTGGACATTTATATGGAATCTTTGTTTAAAGATTTCTTCAAGGTAGGCCCAGGACCCTACGCTGCCAGTTGGTAGGCTGTCAAACCAAGCTCGGGCGTAATCGACTAGCATCTCGGGGAACAGTTTGCACATTTGTTCCTCTTTAAGCCCCTAGTTGTGCATGCTGTACTTGAAACGCGTCAAAAAATTGAAGGGGTCCTCCAACCCATTGTAGGGTGGTATGTTCGGCAACTTATATACCGTTGGAAGCTTGGCGTCAAGCAGTTCGTTAGTGAATGGGCTGACAAGTCGGGTTGGTCTTCCTTCATGTCGGTGTCGATCTTCCTGGGGACTGTGACTCCTGCAATAACTCGAACTTCGGCACCTACTGGAGCTCCAATGTCGCCTTGGGAGGTGGTGTCGCTTGGGACTCCATCGGGGACTAGGACTCCGGCGCCGAACTGGGCTCCGTTGGGTGTCGTGCTTTTCCCTCGGCTCTGACTCTTGCATCTTGGTGTAGTGAGGAGTTTTAGATAGGGATTTCCGCGTGGAACTCTCCTTGGCCTCGGGTATTGGGGACATCCGAGCTGTCGTAAGGAAGCGTTTGAAACCCTCCTTGTTTGCTCTAGCGAATGCAGCTGCGGCATAGGCGGTAGCGAGGTCGAAGTCACTGAGGAAATCATCTCCCTTCTTCGACTCGGGTTTCTTTTGTTCGGATTCATCGTTTACTTCCTCGACAAACCCTTCTGGAGTCTCGTTCGTGTTGAAGGATCGTCCGTCATGTGTCTTTCGACGCCGGTTTTTTGGTGGATCCTTCTTGGGGATGTCTTCTAGCCCGGGCATCCCTTCGTATGGATCCGAGCTGCCTTTCTGGAGATTATCCTTGTTTGAGGGGTGACTTTCCCCTTCGTCGGGATTCCCGTATCGGCTTTGGGCCTCCCGCTCTCTTGCCATCGTGCTTTGTGATCGCGTTACCATTGTTAATCAGCTACAAAAGAACCGTCGATTTGAACGCAAAGAGATTTCCCACAGACGGCGCCAATGATAAATTTAGGGTTTGCAAGAATAGTTAAAAATAATAGTAACACGATGACACAAGTATTTACGTGGTTCGATCAATGAGATCTACGTCCACGGGAGAAAGTATCTAGCTTTTATTATACGTGAGAGTACAATGAGTATTTGATCGTCCCTCCTTCCTCTAATTTATCAACTATATATAGGCCTTGAATTGAGCCCTAATCCTCCTAGGATTCCTTATACATATCTTGCTTCTTTGTACATATCCAAATCTCCTTCATAATTGGATTCCTTCTTCTCCAAGGTAGGGATTCATTATTTGGTCTTCAAGACAGATAGTAGTTTCGTTTGGGCCGAGCTCTGTGGGCCGAACTCAACATATAGGCTCAATTAGATTGGGCCTTAGGTCAGGCCCAAGATGAGGCCGGTCTTATCAATTAGTTATAATTTTTAACAAACATAACTATATGGGTTTGAGACGTAAACATGTGGTAAAATTACTTTTTAATTGAGTTTGAGATGTGTTCAAGGGATATAAATTCTAAGCGAGTTTAGTAGATTGCATAATCGAATTATTTAACGTTAAAATAATTGACAAATAATATTTTTTAATCTATCACATATTAGTACTATTTAATAATTTTATCAATTTTTATAAATTTCCGACGGGTTATACGCTAGTTTCATTTATTTTGCAATTGAAATTGAAATGATAGATTATGTAGCCTATCCAACTAGAATTTAATGTACTACAAACGATACTCTTTCTGTCACGTTAAATACGACTCGCCTTTTTTTTTTTTTTTTTTTTGTTCTGATTATCCCATTATATACGATTTTTTAGAAAAATGTAAAAATAATTTCTTCAAATTTATGTGGCCCATACTATTTTTCATTGATTTTTACACACACTTCATAATTCGCGTGCCCAAAAAGACAAGTTAAATTTAGTTTATGTGATGGAATAAAATAACAGCGCCCATGGCCTAATGGATAAGGCGCTTGACTTCTAATCAAGCGATTGTGGGTTCGAGTCCCACTGGGCGTGTTCTTTTGTTTTTTTTACTTTTAATCTCTGTTGTGTCCTTCTGCTTTAAAATTTCATTTCGGTTTTTTTAATGGCCAAACTTACATAGGTTTACTTATTACATTTTCCATGTGGCTTTTAATTTTTCCCATGTCACTTTTAATTTATAATGTGTCATATCAGTCCAGTTTTTCCCATAATGTGAAATTAATTGTGAAAAATTATATATATATATTTTTTAAAATTGGTGTATTTTGGAACAACTTTTAAAAATCATTTGCAATATCAAAGAAGACTCAAAGTTGATGTATTTAACACCTATATTTTCCCTAAATTTTAAAGAAGCAATTGTGAACTTAATTATCTCTCGTATATCCTCAATTCCTCATTGTGGATATATAAATTCGGCTTTTATTTTGATTGAATTATGAAATCTTCACTACATTGATCAGCCGCCTTCAATCTTAAATGTATTATCCCAACCCTTGCCCTTCAACAAAGTTGGCCATCTTGGGTGCAAGAGAATGAAGAAAAGACGCTAACTTCAATTCTATTCTGCAATTGATTAGCCCCCGATTCCTTGTTTTTAATTTAAATCTTGAATTGGGCTTTAGTATTTCCTCTTTTTTTTAGGATATAGTCTGAGCCTATTTGTTAATTTTGCATTTAATCAAATTTTGAACCAAGTTTTTCTTTTTATTTGAAAGGGCCGGGCTACTTTGATATTGGGCCTAAATTTATATATAGATATAGGTGGTAATTCTGGGCATGCACTAAATCCATATCCATCGCACTTGTTGTGATGAAATTAATGTAGACTAATGAGATAATCTATTCTATATACC
The DNA here is from genome assembly GCA_029490685.1 of Schizonepeta tenuifolia. Classification (NCBI taxonomy): domain Eukaryota; kingdom Viridiplantae; phylum Streptophyta; class Magnoliopsida; order Lamiales; family Lamiaceae; genus Schizonepeta; species Schizonepeta tenuifolia. The sequence goes on from CM055958.1 coordinate 58,566,099, forward strand.
TATTATAAAGGAATGAATTTTTACAAAATTTGATTTGTCTAATATATTTTTATTATTATATTTATTATAAGTAATATTTATTATATACTCACGTATATATGAACACTAACATATTAATCTTTGATAAATAATTTCACAAATAGAAATATTTTCTTTTTTCTAAAATCTACACTTATAAATTATTTTTTTTACCGAAATTATGAAGTATTTTTATAGTCACTATGGTTCATAAAGGGAGTCTATAAATTAATGATTGATAAATTAATTCTATAACTTTAAAAGCATCTCATAGAAGACGATAAAAATGAATTTACAATTTGGTGTAAAAAATGTGATTTTTAATGTAATTAAATCTATAATTATTGATAAACACAATCTCAACCAAATTAAAGTTGAAATAGGACATGACAATTGATTTTTCTTCTTATCATTATAATACACTAAACTAATTAAAGTTTACTTTTAAATAATTATGAATATATGCAAATATAATGTAAATTAAATATATATACTAGACTTGAAAAAGAAAATAGAGATAACGAAAAAATGTGAGAAATTAAAACTTGATACTTGGAACACTTAAAAATTGTTATACCCCTTATCATTATGTATTATAAATTATTTAATATATAGATACGAGAACCATTAAAGAGATTAAACATATACTCCCTCTGTCCACAATAAGTGTGGTCGGAGGGAGTGACACAGGTTTTAACAAACGGAGAATGGGTGAGAGTTGGGAAGGAAATATATTGTGAGTGGAGAATGAGAACCACAATTATTGTAAGATTTGTGGTGATGAATGAGCCAACAAAAGATTATTTGGTAAATAAGGATAAAAATGTAAAAGTTGATGTCCATATTTGGCTAGACCGCACTTATTGTGGATGACCGAAAAAGGAAATCGGACCACACTTATTGTGGACGGATCTCGGTGCCTCGAGTCCTTTAATTTGTTTCTACTTTCAATACTAGGTAAACATATTAAACTTCAACTTGTTTTCTAATGAAATATGTTATAATTTGAAAGAAAATGACAAAAGGGATTGAAATGAATAGGGTCATTACCTTCCCCTCTTTCTATTAATTTTACTTGTAAGATTAAAATATGAAGGTTTGTTTGTCATGGATGATCAGATGACGAAGTTATTGATTGATTTATGTTAAATTTTCTTCGTACGTGTGTATATTGTAACAAATATTATGCTAATGTTTATATATTAATTATGACTTTTATTATTTATTGCTACTGTTTATTTTTTATGCAGTGTTCATTTTAGCATATAACCATCGGAATAGATCTGGGGTTGGTATGAGTAATAAAATTATTTTTTAATCGGATTTAGAATGAGTATTAGTAGAGATGATTTAAACAATTTTGAATTTGAGAAATGATTGATGGGAGGTACGAGACTCATTATCAATACTATTTGCACATACTTGCTAATAATTATTGCAGTTAATAGTCAAAATTAATAATACATATTACAACTTTTTTTAATTTGTAAATATATTTATAATAAATTAATTATCTCAAACAAGAGGTTATACGTGCAACGCAACTCTTTACTAGTTAATTAAAATGTGATCATCACCATCCATAAGACAAGAAGTTGAGCCTGAATGGCCGCGCAGGCTTTTATTTAATTAAACGATGGATTGCGTTTGCGCATAGTTATTAACAATTCTAAAACATAGGAGTAATCATTTGTCCTATATTTTCACAATAGTGAGGTGAGATGCGACATAAACTAGTTAAACTTTGTGCTGTCTGCAGCATCTCTCTCATCTCTCTTCCTTGCAGCGCTCCTGCGTGTCGCTCTTCACTCACCACCTGCATTTCATTATTTCAAATTAAATCAATTAATTTATAGCTAAATGCATATGTATATATATAGATATACCTGCTTCACAGCTTGGCAGCGACATTGGTGGTTGATCTGCTCCAGCTCCTCGCAGCATTGAGGGAACGCCTCCCGCCAGCCGCCGCGCTCTTCCTGCGCCGTCGAATCGAATCGACTGCCGTCTCTCAGGTACCGCCTGCATGAGCTCAGCCTCTGTTGCCGGCAACGGCCGCGCGCCTCCGTGGGATTCAGAATCTCCACGGCCGCCGCCGAGGAAATGATGAGTAGCAAAGCGAGCAGGGACGGAGCAGATTTCGCCATTTAATTAGCTGTAGAATATGCCAATTTTTGTAAATTAAATATACGTGGTTGATTGTGTTTATATATATAGGAATCAAAATGAATTTGCATGTAAATTAAATATACGTGGCTGGTTGCATGAGATGTTGAAATGGAGAATTTGGCAGGTGGACTTCTGCATGCTGCTGATCTTGTCTATATATTGTTTCTTCCCTGCACGTAGATGTGGAAACCAAAATTCATTAGTGTTTTATCGATTGCTTTGATAATTTTCATATTATTAAGGACCTTAGCATTCATATCTATGTACGTAATTAACTATTACACATAATTAAATCTGCAGTTTTGACATTCCAATAATTAATTAATGTCTTACAATACAGCAATTTTGGATTGAATTTGGTTTTATACTACGAATTTACGAGTATAGAGCGCATATTGTTTTATTCACTTAAATGCCGTTTTGACTTGTAGGTGTAGATATCAGTTTGGATATACAAATTTTACAGCCACTATTTTCTTCACTTATTAATTGTCGTCTAAGACACTCCTCATATTCAAAGTAACATGCACCACTTATTTTCTTGATCTATTTCAAATTGTGCGTGCGGCTCACTCACTTTCAGATCTTAATTAGTAACTATTTCCTATTTATAATTTGGAGATGGAGATGGAGATGGAGGGAGTATAATAAAGATAAGAATTATTATTATCTTCATATAAAATTCTTCAAACTTTATCTAATTTTTTTTTTTTTTTACGGATTCTTTTAATCCCTTTTTAGCAATATGTTTATTATTTCAATTCATTACTTTTAAGTGTAATGTATGTAGCACTCTGCTTGTTACAAGAGAGGGACTAGAATTGCATAACAATTAATAATTAGTTGTAGATAAACCATATTTCAAGTAAATTAACATTGATCCAATTGTTGCACATCATTGGATCTCAAGGGAGCATAATCACCAAGGTAAGTACTTTTGTGGTGATTTGCTAAGCATGACGTTTGGGTCATTTCACAATGATTTATCATACAAATGAAATAAACTATAGTTTGAGTAACGAGTCCTAATAATGTAAACCAAGATAAGAACAAGAAACACACAATCCCCCACACAATTCTGCTCCAAAACAACTCCCCAACCACAACAAATCTCTTGAACACCACTTGAATCAAAATAAATGACAAGTTGAGCAACAAGAAAACTGCAGCTGAAATGACCATCTTGCCCTTCACCAGTGCCTTGCTCTTGATCATGGCTTCAACCCCACATTCTTCCTCCAACACAGAAACCACACATGCCAAATGCCATATGATGCTGATGTAGACAAACCCCATCATGTAAATCACAAAGATAGGACCCGAGCTCGCAATCCGGCCCGTCATAAGGCCATCCATGGAGCCCGAGATCGCCATGTTGTAAACAACAACAATCATCAAACTCCACCCAAATGTAACCATAAGCCTTTTCCAAACCTTTGGAAAAACACCAAAAACCTCAACAACGCAGACCTCTTTCCTAGTATATATACGCGCGACGGCGTAGACAACTGTTGATGTAGAAATCAAGGACAGTACGAGGAAGAAGAAGAAATATATGACGTTGAAGAGCCAAATCGCCACCATCTCCTCCGACAAAAATGGATCCCATTTTACAGTAGAATTATTCTTGAAAGAGCCCTTTTCATTATTGTGAAGGATCGTGGAAAAGAGAAGCTCAGAAATATGTGCATGGCACAAAGAAAGGAGAGATAAGGGAAAGATGGTAGCTATAGTGATTTGGCTCAAGATTTTCTTGCATGAAAATATGATCGTGAAAGATTCGATTAAAATGCCATAGAAACTAAGGGAATGCATCAGCTGCTCCATGAGAATAATGGAATTGAGAGGATTCGGATGGGAATTTGGATTTTGAAGAAGGAAATGAAGTGCAAGTTTGAATATGAGGATTAGAATTGAGGCGAGGTGCTAAAAAGAAATGATTTGGGTCAGCTTGGGAATGTGTGAAGAATTATGAACAGATTTGCATAATATAACGTATTTTGTATTGGAAGCAATCAAGAAAAAATAAGTAGAGTTTGTTTTGGGATTGATGAGGATTTATTATTATCATCATCATTATTATTATTATTGACATTACCTGAGGGTGCAGAAAGCAGAATCTATATAAATCCATCTATTATTTATCTATTTATTTTAGTTTAATTAAACTTAATTATCTATATGAATTTTATTAACAACATGCACAATTTCAATTGCCGGCTTAATAAGGAGTAATAAGTAAGATTAACCTAAAGGTTGGGTCCTCAATTATACTAATATGGTAATTCAATTATCTTGTATTTTTACATTAATACAAATGTCATGAAGTGAATTGCCAAAATCGAAATATGGTCTGGGATCAAATTTAACAGATCTGTGAATTTCTGTAATTACGAAATAAATAAAAACGAAAAAGGAGTATGCATGAATAAAGAGGAATAGTCAATAGTAGATCGTTTTGTTTTTGGTGAGTCGACGCGATGACTCCGTGAAGGACTTTATGGAAAGTTGCATTAAGACACAGTATAAATTAGACAGTGTGTCCGAATATCTATAAATTATTATTAAGAAATTAACAAAATTGATTTAGGGATTGATGATGCGTACGATTAAAGAGTATTGAATTGCATTCAATTCTGTGTAGGAGTAAAACGCCGTAATTGGTTTTAGTATAGTAGTAATAATTTTTTAATCTTGAAGAGGTTTTGACCATATATACATATTTCTATTGATATTCACTTGGCTTAAAAGTGACACTAGTTTATATTCTCATCAAGCATTTCCAAGACTCGAAATTTAGATGCTTCTTTATCGTAAGAAGGTGTTAATTACATCTTGACGAATTTCATAATTTAATTAGTGAATACCAATAGAATTATTTCAGTCAAAGTTTAATTTCATATGGAGTTTCATGCATGTTTCTAGATTTCACATTCTTTTTTTTTTTTTTTTTGGGAAAGGTATATTCCCTGTATTATAAATTGCTTACACTTGTAAGTTATAGTAGCTGTGTTCCGACTAAAAAACACTGGTTTACAGATTAATTTCATAGGAAAAGATACTAAAGTAAATTTTAGTTCTATTCCAGTTTTCTGTATTTCACTCGTCTCACTATGATATTCATTTAATTAATGTTTATTATAATATTAAAAATTATTAAAAATATGATGAACTCAATATTCAATCTTAAAAAAATCCTAAATGAAATACTCGACCTAATATTCAATTATTATCTAAAGATTAACTAGCATTTAAAATAATAAAAAACTTTAATTGAATATAATGAATCCTAATTAATAGCACCCTCGTAAATTTAAACTAAAACATTAGAAATCTAATACTCCCTCCGTCCCGTTCAACTTGTCTCATTTTGCCATTTTTGGTGTCCCGTTCAATTTGTCTCATTTTCTTTTAAAGAAATAATTAAGAAATCATTTTATTCACTTTATATCACTTCAAAATCACTTTATATCACTTTATGTCACTTCAAAAACACTTTATACTACTTTATCAATTAAAATATACTCCCTCCGTCCAAGGTTAGTATGGTTACTTTCTTTTTTTAGCCGTCCCTGGTTAGTATGGTGTTTTCATTTTAAGACATGTCTTTTACCTTTTTACCCTTAAAAGTTCAATATATTTACTCCAATAAAGTTTCTTCATTCACTAAAAAATTAACAACACATCATAAGTGGGTCCCTTCCTTCACTTAAACTATCCCTACCAAATATATATCTACCTTTTCTTAAAACTTATGCATGGCCCCCGCACCATACTAACGGGGGATGGAGGGAATAATTTATATTATTTTATTCACTATACTAAATACATCATTTATATATAATACTCTTATTCTTAATTTCCGTACCGATCTCAAATAGGTCAAGTTCAACGTGACAGAAGGAGTAAAGAGGAATAATCGTCACGATACTTTTACCGTTCTTAATAAGAATCATTTATGATTATAAATAAATAATTTTTTTTATGTAGGGGAAGGGGGCAGAAAATAATAATAGAGAAAATAGAAAAGTCAGAATAGTGGATTAGAGGCTTGGGGATTGTGCAGTCGCAGATCCAAGGCACGTATCCTTTATCGTTTGTTGCACTATGGGATCGGACACTATCAAACTCATTTTACTTTTTGTAAGGAGATTATAATAAGCGTGAATGTATTTTAAAATACTTTTTTATAAAATATGGAAGTGTTTTACACTTATTTATAAGATTATAAGTTTTTTATACTAAAATTTAGAAAAAGATTAAATTATTCTTAAGTAAAGGTATTGAGATGTTGACTTTAATTTTTAGTCTTTTTTATTTTTTTCGGCTGATTTGTATTTCTTTTTTTTCCTTTCTTCTTTCTTGAATCCAAAACCCTAAACGAAAAAAAAAATTCTCACCACCTTGAACACATTAAATTTTGAACTATACTCATTTATGATTTGTAAGAGATGTTGTTTGCTCTCATTAATTTTCGTCAACAATTACTAACAATTCTCTACATCTCAATTCTCTATCCTATACACAAGAAAACTCACGACATCAAGAAAGAGAGAAGAGAGAAGTGAGTCTTCAAAAAAAAAATGAAAATTCATGATAGTTAAAAAGAAGAAGGAGGTAAGGCTGAAACGGAAGGCTTTCGTGTTTCTGGTGTAGAAAGAAGGTATGCAACTGCATTTACCACGTAACATATAATTTTTTTTCGGCGAGTTTTTATACCCACCGTGACAACCTACGATGGACTCATTTTTTGCACACGATGGTGAAAATTTTCAAGTACATGAATTATATGTTGAGATTTAGTCATAAAAGAGTATATTTGCATGTTTAGAAACATTTTTAGAAGCAAAATAGCCGAAAAATACCCACTGTCGTGTGTATGAGAATTCTTCATGTCCTGGGCCCTTTTTTGCAACCCACGATGGGCAATCGTAGTTGCCACCGTGGACACCTTTTTAGGCAACCAACGGTGACAACCCACGATGTTCTATCGTGGGTTGCCACCGTGGGTTGCCTAAAAAGGTTCCACGTGGCAAATAACGATGGTTACCACCGTGGCCACCAATGATCATGTGTGTATCCATCGTGGGCTGGCAGTAGATGCATTAGAAGCGTGTTCGATCGAATTTTTTTATAATTTCTTGGCTATTTTGTATTTTTCAGATGTCGTGGCAACATGTTTTGATACATCACAGCGGTCGTTGGGATCGATCGACTTATATAGACGGGGATTCTTTTTTTGTCTTCATCGATAGTGCCACAGTGAACCGTGCAAGCCTTGTTGAACTTATTGGAGAAGGGTTGGGAAATATAAATTCGACCAACTACACGTTGTGGTACTTGACACGCATGAGCAACGGAAAAAAAAGTAAAAGTTTTATTGCGGAGTGATATCGAGTTACTGCGTATGTTAATTGAACAGAAAGACGATCCGAAGATTTACGTTGATTACGGCGGCTCATCCACCCCCGGGGTTAACTTTGGTAGTAACAGCTCCGGATTTGAGCACCACGACATTGACAACTGCATGCCCTACTCACATGAGCAATATGAAAAAAATGAGGAAGATGAGGATAAAGATGGTGACTACAACGAAAATGAAGAAGATGAGACGAGTTCGTCCGAAGACGAAGCAGATGATCGTCGTAAAGAATTATTTGATTCGCTATCTATTAATTTTCTTGCTTGGATGCGACAAACCGACATAAATAGACAGAATTTTTGGTCATCGGAACTTCACATCGGACCATCAGTCCTAACGCGAGACTGAGTATCTGCGCGCAATGCGCGATTGGATCATTCCATTCCCCGATCCTGACAGCGCAGGGAGATTAGGGTGGGTCGAGAAACCACCACCAGTGCGTGGGAAACTCGAAGTAGGGGCCTTATTTAGGTCCAAGAAAGACTTGAGAATCACTGTTGGAATGTATCATCTGGAGAACTATTTGGAGTGTAGATTGAAACGTTCGGCTAGCAATCGTACGACGTTCCTATGCAAGACTGGCAGAAAGAATTGCAGCTTTAGAATTTGTGCTGTTGAGGGCGGCACCATTTGGATAATTACTAAATTATCCCTGGATCACACCTATTACCACGATTTGAATTGTGCTGCTGCAGGGTCGGTATCTTCTGATGTTGCTGCATTTTATTTTGCCAAGAGATTGATCGGCGAGGCAGTTACTTTGAAGCCAAAGAAGATGATGGAAGAGATGCGTAGAGTGTTTGGTATTAACACTCTATACAGTTTCGCTCTCCGGACGAGAGACATAACCATAGAGAATGCATATGGCGACCACATCTCGTCGTAGCTATATTTGTTGAAGCAGCATAATCCAGGAGCTGTTTATGATTTGGAGATGACCGTCGAAGACTCGCTATGTCACTTATTTGTGGCGCTCGGACCGAGCATTCGAGCATTTTATAATTATCTACGGTCGGTGCTTGTAGTGGACGGGACCCACCTTAAGGGAAAAAACTGAGGAATTTTATTTGTAGCTATCACGTTGGATGGAAACAACCATGTCTTTCCCCTTTCAATTGGCCTCGGTTCCAAGGAGAATGATGAGTCGTGGGTATATTTTCTCTTCAACATTCGCAGATGCTACAACCCCCAGATGATTTATTGATTGTGAGTGACCAACATTTGAGCATTAGGAATACAGTTCGAGCCGTCTACCCGAATGCATTCCACGGGTTGTACTACCACCACCTTCAGAAAAATCTCACGCCCTACGGAAAACACGTAGCTACTATCTTCCAAGCTACAACATATTGTAATCGTCACGAAGAGTTCGACGATTTGTTCTCAAAACTGCATCAAGTGAGGCCCAACGAAGCTCACAGACGGCTTTCTGACATTGGAACGGAGAGGTGGGCTAAGTGTAAGTGTCAGGTCCGACGCTATAACATCTTGACCTCCAATTATGCCGAATGTTTGAACTCTCGTATGCTTTGGGCGAGGTGTCTCCCGGTGCACTCGATGATTGAGATGTACCATTTCATTGTAGAGAAATGGACCGATGAGCATCGAGAAGAAGCTGCATCGAGAGATCATGAGTTGACAGAGAACGCATTGGGAAAACTTTCTTTATCCGTGCAACACGGTACCCGCCTTTCAAATCGAGGTAACACCACCACACATGTTTACAGAGTTGAAGAAAGAAATGTTTCTTATCACATTGATCTAAGAACCTGGACATGTACGTGCCGAGCATGGGATTTAGATTTGATTTCATGTCGCCATGATGTTGCCGCTATTAGGTAACATGTTCAATTACTAAATATTATTTGGTTGCACCAACTTTCATTTAGGTTAGCCTTTCCATATGTTGAAATTGTCGTCATTTTTTTATTTAGGTGTGCTATTTATATTGCACCAATTTTTGAGTTAATGTCAATTTGTTTTGGGTGTGTAACACAATTTTGTTTAATTTTTTAACAGGCGTTCAGGTAACGGTTTGTCTGTGTACGATTTTGTAAGTCGTTATTTCAAACAGGAGACATTCAGAGAGACTTATATGGAGCATATTAATCCAATACCGCATCCAGATGAGTGGGTTGTGCCTCTGGAGATCTCCGCAATCGTTTGTCTTCCTATGGATGAGGTACGTCAGGTTGGACGCCCAAAAGATAGTCGTGCACGATCCGCAGAAAATTTGGTGAGACGTCCCTAAGTATGCGGTAGGTGTAATGGAAGGGGCCACAACAAAAAGACTTGCACAACATCCATCCCGTTCATTGGTGTTGACTTGAATAACCCCCCTGAAGATACAGAAGAGGCCGAGGGAGAACAGGTAAGGCAAAAGCGTCGGCGGAAGAAAAAGTGTAACATTTGTCGTCTTGATGATCATGATGCGAGGAAATGTCCCTATCGTGAAACGTAAATATGTTGTTTTTTTGTTGTTTAAGATGAATTTATGATTTGTATTGGGAGAGCCCACGATGGGCAGCCCACAATGGGAGGTTGAAACATCGGAGGCTGGTACGTCGGAGGGTCGTACCGATGCAGCGATCTAGTGCTATAGCCGAAGAACATCGGCTGCTGCTGGTGGGCAGGCTAATACCCCCACGGCTGCATTGGTGGCTCCCTTTGGTGGGGTATAAGGTCAAATGACTGCCCTAACAGGTGGTGCATCGGCTGCTCGGTATGCTCAGGGATGTGAAGAGAGTGGTGACTATGCCGACTGTGCTGTCCTTGTAGAGGTGCAGCTGCAGAGTGACGAGGCGGGTCCGGAATCCTCCGGTGTCTGCTAGAGTGACGGTGTGGCTCTGGGCTCCTCCTGTAGCTCCCAACAGACTGCTGCGGAGGGCTCCTAGATCGTCTGTGTCTCGAACCGAAATACTCATTCACCTGAGCAAAGAGCTTTTAGGAAAAGGTAGCAAAGAAGCCCTTGTCAGATTCGTCCATCAAGACCACCCTCAGCCGGCGATCGATGTAGTCGTCTGTGTCTTCCTTCACGTGGTCAGGATAAGGACGTTCGTGGATACAACACACTCTGTCTTCGGGTCTCTCCTGATACACCGGCTCTGCTGTCTCAGCTGTATGTACTTGTGGTGGGGTGCTCTGTCGGCATCGTTTTGGGATTTTCTGTGCCGATGAGGTCGGTTTAATTATCTTCCCCACAACCTCCGCAGCCTTCGCCAATTTTCCCTTTTTTTCACCTTCTTTTTCGAGAAAACCTCTTCTGAACCAATACAGCTCGTTCGTGTCTTCCACGAGAATAGACATCGTGTTATGTATGACAAGACCCTAAACAAGTTATGTAAAATTATTATTAGATCACAAATTAAAACATGTAATATAAATGATAAAATATTATAAAAATAAAGGCAAGGCACGTACCTCTCTCTCGAAGAAAGTGCTGAAATCTGTCTGGAGAAGTCTCGTAGTCCACATAAAACATTGAGAAATTCTAACGACGGTTGATCGGGTTCCACAGTACTCTCCCAACCGTAAAATACACTCGTAAGACCAAATTTGTAAAATCAAACCGGTCAATAAAAGTGATAAGTTCCAATGTCACATTGTTTGAGTTTCTTGGCGGTGTTGTTGATGTAGTAAGTGAATGCCTGATATGTGTAATCACCCAAGGAAACTATTCCCAACGTTCCGGATCCTCAACTAATACCCATGCCCATTCCTCGACCTCCATATTACGGTCCCAACAAAGGAGAAATAGGTAATAAACTAAGAGTTTGGCTACCTTCACATAGTCTGCGAGGTCGTCTCCCAACTTTTTAAACATATCGCGCATTTCCATGACATTAGTTTTGCGGCCTTTGAATACTCTATGGAAAAGACTGTCAGGCCGGAGGAGATGTCTCTCGTTTGGGTCGAAATCTGTCCTTCCAAAATTCAATCCAGTAATGCATGCATAGTCGCGTGCGGTGAAGTGGAGGGTTCGCCTGAAAATTTGGAACCACGTCTCATTCGGGGGGATCTCACGACCCGTCAGCTGACGGGCCAATAAGTGATGCAGGGTACTATTTGTACTTCTAATCCTCTTATGTTTAATGTAACGGCCAACAACTCCCGCCTTAAATTCATCAAGCACTTCTTGATACCGTACTGGATTGCGCGTAAAGTGCTGAAATACCTTCATTATTTCTTTAAATAGGGTCTCACGACAATATATATTTATTAATTTATTATGATGACGCAATCCAGGTCTCATCCAATCACAACCGGGATGCAATACAAACACACAAACCATAAGGAAAGAAGTTCGATCGCTCAAACCAACAAAATCACAAAACGCAAACCCTATAAAACAGTCTCGGATCACCCACGACGGGGCTGCCCACGACGGGGTGCCCAAAACGGGGTGCCTACGATGGGGTTACTCACGACGGGTGCCATCGTGGGCACAAAAACACCCACCGTGGGTAGTCCGTTTTCACCGTTTTTCACCTTCAACCCCCAATTTTATCAACAAATCTTAGATATAACACTTCTAATGCTCATAAAATCATGTACATTGTTCTCATATTCAATAAATCGAATATAAACAAACACTTAGAATCATACATTTTTTAAACCCAAAATTTGATTTCGTGTAGAATTTTAGCACTAACCGGTGGTTCGTTGTCGACGAGTCATACTTCCTCCTCGTCGGAGGTAGATGTCGACTCTCCATGGTGATCGGATTGATCACTCATTGCCAGCGTGTATATGTGTGTGCCGTCGTGTGTGGTGCCATCGAGGGTTGAGAGAGAGAGAGAGAGAGAGAGAGAGAGAGAGAGAGAGAGAGAGAGAGAGAAAGTTATGTGTGGGATGTGGGGTAGTGAGGGGAGGGGGGCGATAGAAAGTGATTTTTTTTTATTTTTCTTGTTTTTTTCTTACTACCTCTGGTCCTCAAGTCTTTTCCTATATTTCATTTTTGGGATGGTCCCCAAGTTTCTTCCAAACTATTTTTGGACACTACCTCACAACAAATTATTATCTCTTACCCTTACTTTATCAACTTATTTACCTAAATACCACATATGGCCCACCACTATCTCAATTAATTAATATATCACTACCCTCAATGTGGGACCTTTTCTCAACTCACAACAAATTCAATCATTTTTTCTCTATTCATAACTAACTCAACAACATTTTCCTCAATACTTGTGCCACTTCCTCCTAGGAAGAGACTTAGGGACTGGAGGTAGTATTTATTTATGTAAAATAAGGGTATTTTAGTATTTTAAGTGATTTTGGTATAGAAAACTTACACTCTTATAAAAGAGTGCAAAAAACTTCTATCTTTTATTAAAAGGTATTTGAAAAGAGTTTGCCCTTAAAATAAAGTACCCCTTCGGTCCAAAAATAAAATGCCTACTTACTCATATTTTTTTTATCCATAAATTAAATATCTATTTACCTTTTCATACAACCATACTCTCCTACTTTTCCTTTATTTACTATCCTTTGTCATTGATGGTCCCACCTCACAACAATTTTATTCATATTTTTTTTATTCAACATAACAACTTTATTACTACTTTTTGGTCAATACCATCAGTTTTTTTGTCAATAACACTGGTTTTTTGTCATTATCTTAATACCCCTATATTTTAACTTTTACCCACTCAAAACAACTTTATCAGTTTTTCTTAATCCGCGTGCTGGAAGCCAAATGAGCATATTATTTTTGGACAAAGGGAATATATATTTATATAATCAATTAAATTATTTTTTTTTTGAGGGAATTACAATGAGGTATATATTTATATAATCAACTAAATTGCTACACCATAATATAGGTGAGATCTCTTTACACCACCACGCAGGATGGGACAACTACTCCACCATAAGGTGATAAATAAACTACACCGCTTGCAAGCGAGATTGAATCCAAAACCTCTTATTAAAAAGAGACTTATGATACCTCAGTCAGTCAATTAAACTAGATCTCATCGGCCAAACCCAATCTACTTTAAATGTTAATATTATCGGAAAAAAAAAAAATTAAAGTGGTTTAACTCGATCCGAGTTTTCAGTTGGGCTAAGTTCCATGCTTTTTAATATGTGATGCAATTGTCGTACGCGATCACCCAATTAATTACTTACTACATTCTAGTAATACATATAACACCTCAATTTTACCATTATTTTACCATTATACTGCGAACATATGGTTAATTAGTAAAATGCTGACTTAATATGAGTAATTAATTTAAATAAATGTATTTTCCAAATAAACATTATACAGCATTGAAATTTCGATTTTGTATTCGAACATAATATCTCGGAATTGGTCTTTCCATCATATATTTATCATCATCAATGGGTTAACATTAACCTTATACTCCGACGAAGAAGCTTACATGCTAGTAACTGTCGATATTCGATGGAAAATCATTATATGTTATAGCTTGTATATATAAATTTAGAGAGTAATTGAACTAAACATATTTAGGAAAAAATAATTTATAATTAATGTAAATACCCATACATTTTGAAAAGTGATTTCACTGCTTGTTCTCTTCTCAAACTTGTATAGTGTACATAACTATTCAATCATCATTATATTACTAAAAGAAAAACGATTCTTACTTTGAAAAAATCTTACGTGGCACCCTTTATATTCCTCCATTCATATTTATCTAAATTCTCAAATTTTTGAAGTTTTAAATGTAAAATAACAGATTTTAAATATCTATACTAAAATCCTGTGTCCCGCATCGGTTTCTCAATGAAACTTCACCTATTGAAAAGCCTATAAATACCTAGAATCAATATTTATTTTCTCATATTTTGCTCCACCAGTTTTATTTGATCAATTTATTTATTAATCGGCCGAATAAATAACTATATTTTATAGTTTAATTTAATTTAATTTGATTAATTTATTAATTGGCCGAATAGATAATTATTTTTTGTAGGAGTTTTATTTGACCAATTTATTTATTAATCGGCCGAATAAATAACTGCTATATTTTTAAAGTTTAATTTAATTTAATTTGGTCAATTTATTAATTGGCCGAATAAATAATTATTTTTATTAGGGAACCAATTTATCAGTTGACAGAATAAATGGTTCCAAAATAGTTTGGATAATTTATTGGTTGACCTAATTAAATTTGGAAATAGTCTAATATTTTTTTATTTAATTTGATAAAAGAAAATAAGTAATTTCTAATTTGTCAATTAATTAGGTAGACGGGTCAATTCTCAATTGATGGGTACCTCAAATCTGGATCCTACGTGACACATTTTCATTCTTTATTATTATTAATTGTAAAATTTTCATTTCATTCATTTTTCTCATGTATTTTCTAAAATCTAGAATCGTCATAAATTGTGCATTTATAAATCAAAATCGTGGTCAACGGGTCAATTTTGACCCGGAACTCTGGCGGTAGACGAGCCAATTCTCAACCGACACTCGAGAAATTTTTCATTTTATGCTTTTTTTTCCATATATTTTCTAAAATCTATAATCGTTATCCATGAAATAATTTTTACGTTATTTGTAGTTGAGTTTCTAGCTTTGCATAATTTATAATTTTAATTAACGAATATTAATATACGATTAAGGATGATAACGAATAGTACAATCATTATTTTTATTAAATTTTTGGATCTATATAAATTTTAAATAAATTTTATAAATTACGCACTTATAAATCAGAGTCGTTTATAAATCAGAGTCGTGGTCAATAGGCCAGTTCCGATGCAAAACTTTGGCGGTAGACTAATATACGGATTTTTTTCAGAAAGGGACACAAATGACTAATTTTTTGATCGGATTTTAAACAAGTACGAGTATATAAATTTCAAACAAGTTTGAATAATCCTAAACACATCATCTCAAATTGTTTGATTAATCGTCTCTGTTGGAAAACGTAGAATATGTAGGAAAATTGACAGAAAAATTACTAACGATTTATCAACGAGTCAATTCCGACAAGTAATCGTGCGCGTAGATGGGCCAATTCAGTACCTGCGGGACAACTTTTTTTTAATATATTATATAATTTTAAACTTGTAAAATTAAGAATCTTTATGGATAACTTTTATCTTATATCATTGACTAAATAATTTTATGAATCATTTCACATAAAATTTTGTAAAAAGGAAACACTACCAAGTACATAGTGAAACAATTCTTGAAATTGTATTCTCAGTTAAAAAAGTTATTCTCGAAGCTGGTAAAAAATATGACGAATGTAATCATTTATTTTACTATGAATGTATTTGGAAGATGATTATTTATGTAATACTACAATTTATAATTAAATTTTTATTTATTAAATATTGTGTGAATATTTTTGAAAAGGGTAGTGCTATTTGGACATACTATGTCCAGACATACGATGGTAAAAATAGGATTTCGACAAAATTTTTTAACTAATAATTTAATTTCATAGTTTCGATAGTTTGGTTATTAATAAATATACTCATTTTAAATTTTAATTATAAAGTTTCATCCAAATTTAAATTCACAAGTTTAGGAGTTGGGTGTGGATGAGAGTAAAATTTGGAAGCAGGTGTGCATGAGATCGATATTTCGGAAGGGGGTCTGAGTAGGAAAGAAATTTTGAAGGCAATCGGATAATTTTTTTCCTATTTCAGGCACGTATGTCCAGACATAATATGTACGAATAGAATTATTGTTTTGAAATATAGTTATGTATTTAATTAAATATTAATTTTAGTTAAAAAGAAAACAAATGTCATCATTAATTTTTTTGTGAATATATTTGGAAGATGATTATTTATATAATTTAAAATCAGTGTTGTAGTCAATAGGCCGGTTCCAGGTCGGAACCGTCAAGGTAGACTGATTGTGAAGCGATGGTTTAACTTTTTTTTTCTTAATCTTGTGTTTAAATCATAATGTGGGGTATTTAGGGTCACTTTCATCTTATAGACAATCTTAACATCTATAATATTATTCGCTATCTATATATCTCTTCTCTCTCTCACTACCCGCTCCTTCCCTTGCGTCTTTTTCTTCATAAAAAGCTAAAAAATTCAGCATAAGAGTCGCTTTCCTTTGAAAGAGAAATATATTTTTGCCCACATCAATTTTGTAGAAGATTAGAGCTTTAGCAATTATCAAAAGTAATGAGAATATATTAGTTATAATTTTAACAAACATAACTATATGGGTTTGAGACATAAACATGTGGTAAAATTACTTTTTAATTGAATTTGAGATGTATTCAAGGGATATAAATTCTAAGCGAGTTTAGTAGATTGCATAATCGAATCATTTAACGCTAAAATAATTAATAAATATTTTTTTAATCTATCACATATTAATACTATTTAATAAGTTTATTAATTTTTATAATTTCCCGTCAATTTTCGACGGGTTATATGCTAGTCTATTTAAATTTACAAATACAAGTTGTTACAATAATTGATTATTCATTTCGATAAAAACCTGAAAATTATAAAATAAGTATTAATAATAAATGACAAAAAAATTAAAAAGTAAGGAAGAAATTATGTAAGCATGTCAATTTATGTTAGGACGACTCATTTAAATTTATATACTCGCACATGTATCAAACTCCAATAAAAAGTAATTTTTAGTATTACTCGTTCTTGTTCTAAATTTATATAATAATATAAAAAACTATCCAAACTCTTTTAAATTTATGGAATATCTAAATAATCAAATATAAGTTGTTACAAATATATAATTTATTATCTGTGATTTCCTTAAAGCTTTTTCTTTAAGAGGTGATTGATGAACCCATATTTGTGTTCATTTTTCGTGTCTTTTTTGTTGTGTCTTCTGCGTCGTTTTCAAGTATATATGTGTCTGGGAGGACACAAGCTGGAGGAAGTAGGTGCAGGACAGAACAGGTGCGATTGTAGGCATAATCTGGCGGAAAACTGTTTTTCTAGCGTTAGGCAACGATACCATGCAATATGGGCATAGGGCTGAAGTCTGTAGCTGGGAATGAAAAGGCGTATCTTGAGCAAGTTACAGGTGAAGGAGTACCTCCCCATATCATTTTGGCCAAAGCAGCAGAGTACCTAAAACTGTGCGCATCGAGGGCAAGACTGACACAGTCGTGACCAAGGCAGAAGGAATGTAGGCCGTGGACAACGGACGTTACTTCATCTCCAAGGAAGAAGATGAGGTAGGAAACTTCCACCCTTATCATGAAGAGTTTGGTCAAAGTCTAATCAATCTAGGAGAAGGAAAGTTGTCCAAATCTATCCCAACAAGAAAAGGAGGCGGCCCATAAGAAAACCGACTTCAACCCTAATTCCTACCTATATATATGGTTGATTCTCATTCTTTAGTTAAGCTTTTCGTTATGTAAATTTATTTGGAGTGTTGAAAGGAGTAGACAAGTTCTACGGGCAACACCCTTTGCGTTGATTTCAATTTATATTATGTCTAGCGAAATTTCTAAGCCTAAATTGATGAGATGATTTGAGCATAAACCGAAACACTCGTGACGTCTAATTTGAGTAAATTACTTGCATGCTTTTATTCCCGAAATACTAGGTATGTTAACCAATGCTTTTGTTGAACTTGAGTAGTTAATAGGCCGTTAATTACTTGAGCAAGATAAAAGTATAAATAGAAATTAGGAGTTCACAAAAAGAGTCTCTTGTGCCTGAAAAGTATAATGAGTATTGGAGAACAGTCGGTGTCTTGGGCACCTCTTGGTAGATTTGGGTCTAAACGTTCTTAATGCTTCTTGGGCAAGATAGTTGCTGAAGAGTCTTCGTGGTTGTCTAGGCTAGGGAAGGAGTTTTATCTAGAGTGTCTCTGGCATAATCTAAATTAAAAGGATAGATGAAGAGTAGAGTATTCTAGTCGTGACTTCGTGACTATATGGCTAGAATTAATCTACTTGAAAACTGAATAGTAATTGCATGTGACCTAAATCTTTTCAGTATTAATTTTCAGTACTTGTTGAACAAGACGAGTGCAGTCCATACTAAAGCCTTATTTTGTTACACCGGTTACATGGAAGAGAGACTACACCAATTCTCTTGGGTTCGACCCTACTTACCGCTGGCTACCGCCTATTGTGGAAAAGAAAATCTATAAATTTATTTATGTGAAGCTAAACGACGGCTTCGTCAAATTAGCGCCGTTGCCGGAGAATTGGTTCCAAGATAGTTAATCTTCAAGGTTTGAGTTCGGTGTATGCCCAAGCCAAAAACCTAAAGTGAACTAGGTGAACTTTTGTTCGTTGTGGATCTTGAGAAAGAGGTTAGAGCAATCCGAGCAAGAAAACGAAAAAGCACCGTGGAGGATGTCGTCAACAGCCTTCAGCGGTCCAGGGCTTGATAGGTGACGAGTACTTTGAGCAAGACGATCCAAGCTCTAGCTCAAAGAGTGAAGGATCTGAACGAGAAGTATTGGCGAAGAAGACCATAAGGGAGATTATGTTCCCTGAAGACAAGGGCATCAAGCCCTCGAACATGAAGCTGCCTGAGATCACTGGAAATTAAGAGCTTAAACATTCATTGATCTAGATCTTGCCTAAGTTCAACAATCATCCCGGCGAAGATCCACAAACTCACCTTCAGAATTTTGAGATGGCATGCAGCACTATCTGGGTCAACAACCCTCATGAGAGATTTGAGGATTATGTAAGGTTGCTCACATTCTCCTTTTCACTACTTGATGGGGCACCAGAGTGGCTTTATACCTTGCCCGAGGGGAGTATGTATACATGGAAGAAATTGCAACACGCATTCCTCGATAAATATTTTCTTGTTGGTCATATCCAAAGCGTGAGGAATGCAATCTCTTCAGTCAAGATGGGCACAAGTGAGTCGTTATATGAGTACTATGAGAGGTTTAAAAAAATTTTGTCGCGATACCTACAACATCAGATTGAGGAGATTGATCTTGTTGAGTATTTCATGCGTGAGTTGCGAGCTTCGGAAAGGAAGTGGACCATAGCTGCTTATGGAGAAGGAATTATCGATCAATTACCAGCTGAAGTGTTCAAGAAGATACTATGGCCGAACAATCGAGAGATGAAGATGACATTCCTAGAGATAGTTCTAATGATCATGGTGGAAAAAAAAATGTTATGGTCAATACCATGAAAGAGTTTGTGGCTAAAATGGATGATAGAATGGAGGCCTTGAGCAGAAAGGTGGACGGAAAAAAAGTTATTGTAAGGAAGGCGATAAAGAAGTGTGAAGTGTGTCAAGCTTCGACGCACATTACCTCAGATTGCCCTGATTGGTTTATTGATGAAGAAGAATTCAAGGCGATCGGGGAGAATCAGCAAGGAGTCCCTGGGCAACAGAGATTCGGTTTTGGACAAAACAACAACTTTGGATACTGTCAGAATGAGAATTTTAGATATGACAATAACCATTACAAAGTGCCACCTCCACACCAGCAACCTCAGCAACCTGACCAACAGCTACAGCCGTATTTTCCTTTCCATCGTGATCAGAACAGAGGGGAATTTATGAAAGATACCCTTGATCGCTTTCGAAAAGATTTTGAGAACTTTCAAATTGAAAGTCGAGGAACGTCTAACAATCTTCAAGCTCATTTAACTCACATTACTCAAACATTGTCTAAGCTTGTTGAAGAGAAAAGAGGACGACTTCCTGGCCAAGTGAAGATCAATAAGGAGCATGTCAATGCTGTGACCATGAGGAGTGGAAGGACATTACCCGAACCAGTGCTCAAGGCACCACCTAAGGAAACCATTGACAGAATTGCCCAAGAGAATCAGAAGCTACGTAAAGACTTTGAGTGTTTCCAGATTGAGACCAGGGACAACACGGCCAACATCAGTGCTCAACTATCACATATCTTCTAAGCCATAACAAAGTTGGTGGAAGATAAAAATAGGAAACTTCCTGGTCAAATTGAGATTAATCGGGAGCCAACAAAAGAAAAAGTGGAAATTGAGGAAGTGCGCATAGGTTCAACTGATGCAAAGGAATTATTTAATGAACTCAAGGCCAAAAAAGAGATGTCGCCATCTTGGCCAAGAAAAATATCGTCTTTAGTTCAAAAGAGGATGAGAAGTTGCTCGAGTCTTTAGAATCTGAAAGAGAAGTAATGCTATTGGCTAAGAGGACCAGTTCCAAGTCTGCACCATATCCAAGGAGATTTGCCCGAGACAGGGAGAAACAAGAGATGGCCGACATGCTCAATATTTTTTGGAAAGTGAAAATCAACCTTCATTTGCTCACTACTCTAAGGTCCATTCCCAAATGTGTTAAGTTCTTGAAAGAGTTGTGCACTAAGAAGACAAAGTACCCCGACGACGGCAAATTCCATATGGGGGTGAATGTAATGTAACGGCTATAATGCATCCAAACTTGCCCATAAAATGCAAAGATCCGGGCATATTCTCTATACCATGCATAATTGGAAACACAAAAATTCGAAAAGTGATGCTTGATTTGGGCGCTTCCATCGATGTTATGCCCAAGTCAATGTACGATGAGATAATGATCGGACCATTATCCCCCACTCGAGTTGTTATCCAATTGGCAGATTCGTCGACAGTATGGCCTGAGGGACTTTTGGAGGACGTATTGGTCAAGGTTGAGACCTCATATTTTCGGCTGATTTTTATGTCTTGGATACAGGCAAAACCTTGATCGAGGTACTAGTAATGCTCTTGGGGCGACCATTCTTGAAGACTGCTAGGACCAAGATTGATTGTGAGATGGGCAAGTTAACATGTTGGGTCGCAGGCGAAGTGGTCACTTTTGATGCCTACAACACACATAGATAATCCCATAATGTTGAGATAATCAAGAGCATGGTTGATGCAACTGCGGAAGATTCTAGGCAACAGATTGGTATTGATGATCCTATTAAAGAAGACACTGAGGACCGTACCCAAGAAGATAGTTTGAAGATTCTCCAAGCGGTCAACTACTTAAGTGCTGAGGTTGAGGGGCAACACAAAATGAAGTCGCCTACTCATTTCAAGATGGTTAAAAGCATGGATGTTGAGCAATCTGTGGAGGAATCTACTCAAGATGAAGAATTGAAGATCAACCATGAGGGCGGGAGACCCTTAGGAATGGAGCAGCTCGACCATGCTATGTGAAAATTGTATATATAACTGTCTAGAAAAAGAAAAATGAGATGAAGGCAAAGATGGTCCAAAAGAGATGGAGAGCATACATCTATTATCAGAAGAAAAATTATACAAAGCCTTTGTCCTTCATTGATAAGATTTTGGCCAAGGAAAACTGTTATTGCATTCGATGGAAATTCGGATTACAAGCATGGTTTTGCAAGAAGAGGATGAAGAAAACTCGCGACCGGATCATTGGAGGAAAGAACTTCTGTTATAGGCACAATGCTGGTCAAAATGAGGCTATAGATCCCCTTGACCATGAGCAACACTGATCGAGGAAACCCACATCGTGCTCAAGACGTAAAATAGGGCGCTAACCGGAGGTAACTTGGTACGTTTTTAAATTTTATGTTTTTTATTTTATTTTATTTTTATTTTTGGTAATTTCTATTAATGAATTCTATTTAAGTGCTAACCCTAGGAAGTAGTGTTGTTCCTTGCAAGAGATGTTTTGTATGATTGTAGGAATTTAGGGTAATCATGTTCGCGTCTAATGTTGTGTCCAAAGAAGGAGAATTTGATGGCAAACACCATGGCATAAAATGATGAGGAGCTTGGACAATGAAGTAAGACTTGAATGACATTCAGAAGCGAGGGCATTACCACAAGCAAGGCCATTTTGCCCAGAATCATTGACAAGGGGCAAGAAGAAGGCTGCTACCTCTAGACTGCAGGACATCATGGCAGCAACATGGGGTAACTGAAGAGGCCTTCTTGCCTAGAATCATTGACAAGGGGCAAGAGGAAGGCTGCTACCTCTAGACTGCAGGACATCGTGGTCAGCAGCCTGTGCTAACTGAAGGAGAATGTTTTCACATACTATAAGAGCTTGCTTGCTCAACAACGCACCAAAAAAGGGCACAACATGCTTGCAAAAACTTTCTTTCAGAACCATCAGCGATGGGCAAAACGTATACCTGCCTTGCTCGAGTAACATAGAGTTGCAAACCTTGAGATCATAACCAGTCTGGAAGAAGTTAATGCAACACATATGGAGACCTTCCAAGCCACTCATTTTGCCCTCAATACATTATTTTCCAACAACACATCCAGCTGTCACTACAAAAAAACTTGAAAATACCGGCGGGAATTATTCCGCTGGCAATTACCGGTGGAATTCCGCCACTAAAAGCACTACAAAAAAACAGGTAATTACCGAGGGTAAATACCGTCGGTAATTTACTAAATTCCATCGGTAATTAAATTACCGACGGTAATAGACCGCCGTTGATCTCCCGGTCGGTGAGCACATTACCGACGGCAATTTGACCGTTGGTAACTACCGACGGCGGTACTGTCGGTAAATTCGATCGGTAAATAATGGTACACAGTAGGTTTTTTTCCGGCGAGATCACCGACGGAAACGCCCTCGGTAATCACCGAGGGGAAGTGCTGTCGTCGGTGATTTCACTATTTGCTGCAAAGAGATCACCGATGGTAAACGCCCTCGGTAATTACCGAGGGGATTATTTGCCGTCGGTAAATTTATTTTTTTTATAATTTTTTATTTATTTTTTGTAACCCCTGCTTCACGATTCAATTATACGGCACACACTATAACAAAGCAAATATCAAAACAGGGTATCACAATATCCCAAATGATATAAACAAATGTAATATACGAGGATAAATGTAAAATACGAGTGTAATAATGTACGAAGTCTATAAGTAACTACAGGATAAAACGAACGAACGACCTAACCAACTAGGGGGAGGACGAGGAGGTAGCTGGCCCGACTGCATCAATAATTGCTCGAACTGAGCAAAGCGCGCCTCCAACGCTGTATGTGCTGCTCGCTCCTCCTCGATGGCTGCACGTTCTGCTGCTCGTTGTGCCTCCAGTGCTGCACATTCTGCAGCACGTTCCGCCTCAGACTGCTGCAGTCACTCCTCCAACGTGGAGATCCGAGTCTCGTATATCTCCTGTGTCATGGCTGAAGTGCCAGTGCTACTAGTAAACCCGCTACTGATCTGGCTGGCACCGGCACTTTCAGTGCCGTAACGTCGTGACCTGTCAGGATGTACGAGCTCCAAGTAGATCTCATTCAGGTCCGTTCGTTGTGACTCCCGAGCAATGCGATGAATTTCAGCCTAATTGATACATAACATTGCATATTTGTTAGAAATTAAATACATTACAATATATTTAACTAATACTTAAATAAATTTAAATACTTACATCAAGATGTTCATCCCTCTGTGTCGCATAGATGCCGTCTTCTTTTGTGTGGATGCTCAGGAAAGTCTCATAGTTCAAGGCAGTCACCGGCAGTCCACTCTGCAAGCTCTGTTAATACGTGTATATAAGATAAATAAATTATTAACAAAGATACTTAAGAAATGAATTAATAATTACTAACCAAACTCTGCTGCAGAATACGAGTGGACTGAGACCCTCCAACGTGCTTTGCTATCCCTGTACCTGGTCCGTCGGGCTCAGACAGACGATTTTGCCTGTGTCGCTGGGAAACGGCCTCAACATCCTCCTGCTGCCAGTACTCCTGGATCCCTGTCCAGTACTCGTCAGTGAAGCCGTCGGGTCTGGCCATCGTCTGGCCCGCAACAGTCTTCTTCTTCCACTTCTGCTTCACGATGCTCAAGTTGTCACTGAACCTGGTACGTGCCTTGGCCTCCCACATCTTCTTCACATCGGCCTCATCCTCAGGCTCCCAACAATATTCTTTCTGTTGAATAAAAATGATTAAATCAGTAGATAACAGAATAACAATAATAATTATAATAATTATTTGAAATAAAAATTCAATTACCCCAAATTCGGCCCAGTATGCAGCCTTCACCTCGTCGAAAGTCGACTTCCAATTGTACCCAGGGTTAGGAATTCTCTTAAAAGCTTGAAAGGCATTGCTTGCAATGCCCGGTATCTCCATCAACTCTCTATAAACAATAATAATAACATTAATAATAATAATAATAATAAAAATAATAATAATAATAATAATAATAATAATAATAATAATAATAACATTGATAATAAAAATAACAATAACAATAATAATAATAATAATAATAATAATAATAACATTGATAATAATAATAATAATAATAATAATAATAATAATAATAATAACAACAATAATAATAACATTGATAATAAAAATAACAATAACAATAATAATAAAAATAATAATAATAATAATAACAACAACAACAACAATAATAATAATAATAAAAATAACAATAATAATAATAATAACATTGATAATAAAAATAACAATAATAATAATAATAGTAATAATAATAATAACAACAACAACAACAACAACAACAATAATAATAATAATAATAATAACAACAACAACAATAATAATAATAATAATAATAATAACAAATGACGTACCCACTAGGCATTCTCCGAAAGAGAAGCTTCCCATTGGGGCCCTTAGGCCATTGCCGCTTCAGCTCGGCAACTGGTACGACTCTGGGCCTTTTCGGCCGTGTAGAAGAAGACTCTGGAGGAGTCTCAGAAACGTACAGTGAAGAAGGAGGAGTCGTACCTAGCCGAGTCGACTCTTGCTGTGACGAGGGATAAGTCTGCTGTGAAGACCCAGGAGGAGTCTGCTGTGCCGACCCAGAAGGAGTCTACTGTGCAGTGGAAAGACGAAAACCTCTACGAGTGCTCGACATTGTACCTATTTCAAATAAAAAATCAGATAATTAAGCTTAGACGATATAATAACAAATAGAAAAAAAGATGTAAAAACATATTAAAAAACCAAAAAACACATATAAAAAAACAAAAAAAAAACATATTAAAAATGGACATTTTCAAAATAGATTAACACCTACATTACCAAGTCTCACAAATCTGTGTCGTAACCATCACTACTTTCATCATTAGAGGATGTATTTATGTCTTCATCGTTGCTTGATTCATCCTCATTTTCTTCAATTTCAACCATTCCACCACGGGGATGAACAACACGTGGCGGTTCATCATCATACACCATCCTTTGATAGTTATTGTATGACGCATCATCCTCATCCATCCTAGTATGTTCTAGCCGACTAGCCACTAGTGTTTCTCCATGATAAACCCATGTTGTGTAATTGTGGACAAACCCATGCCTAGTAACATGTTCTCTAACTGTAGGCACACATAAAAATTTCAAGTGTTTGCACTTCTTACACGGACACCTAATGTTACCTACTCCATCTGTGTAAGCTGTTTGATTTATCGCAAACTCAAGGAAACCCTCAAGTCCAATTTCAAATGTAGAACGATCATTATATCTCGCATACATCCACTGACGATTATCATTCATTGCTGTAATTTCTAATTAAAAATAGAAAGAACATCAGTCATAAATAAGACAAAATTTCGACAGCATAACCTCATTATCCTAACTACCAAGTGCTCGACTCTACCAGCTATGTTAACCATAATGGTTCTAATTTACTAAGTCTACCCGACCCAGCCCCCAATTTTTCAACTAATACAATATAAAATAAGCAATAAAAAATACAATAATTACAAATAGTCATTCAATTGTTGGGAGAAGATCCTTAAGAAATAACCAAAATCTATCCCAAAGGGAGAAGATCCTTAAGAAATTGATTAAATCTATCCCACAATGTAATAACATATATGTAATCATATTTCTTATCACATAAATTAACATGTAATATGCATGTATTAAGTGAAAAGATGCTTCAAATACGAACATATTTATCAAACACGTATGCAACATACTTATCAAACCTAGCAAACAAATTCTACATTGATTCGTAATTTCTACACTAGCAAACAAATATGCATACATACATATATATATATATATCACAAAAAATCGAGTGCAAACTAATGTAATTACCGGCAGCAGCAGCGGGGGCGGCGGGCAGCGGGGACGGAGGCAAGGCTGACATAGAGAGAGAGAGAGATGAGAGAGAGAGAGAGACATAGAGACAGAGAGAGAGAGACAGAGAGAGCGCGAGACACAGAGAGAGAGAGATACCGGCGATGCGGCGATGGCGACTCGGCGGCAGGGACGGTGGCAACGGCGGTGGCGTGCGGCTGAGAGAGAGAGACAGAGAGGAGTTAGAGCGAGAGAGAGAGAGAGAGAGAGAGAGAGAGAGAGAGAGAGGGACAGAGAGAGAGAGCGAGACAGAGAGAAAGAGACTTACCGGCGACGCGGCGATGGCGACTCGGCCGCGGGGACGGCGGCAACGGCGGCGGCGTGCGCGGCTGAGAGAGAGAGAGAGAGAGAGAGAGAGAGAGAGAAGTTAGAGAGAGAGAGAGAGAGAACTTACCAACTCACGGCGACGGCACGGCGATGGCGCTCGGAGGACGACGGGACGGCGGGAGGGAGGAGTTGCAGAAATGGGCAATTAGGGCTGGAAGCCCCAATTTGATTTGAATGATTACCGACGGCAAATGCCATCGGTAATCCGCCGACCCGTATAAATCACCGACGGCGGAACGAGCTCTCGGTAATCACCGACGGAAGCTTACGCCCTCGGTAATCACCGACGGCAATCACACCCTCGGTAATTACCGAGGGACATTGCCGTCGGTAATTACATTTAAATTTACCTAATTTTTTATTTAATTTATTACCGAGGGCAATTTCCCTCGGTAATTTAATGAGGGCAGTTTCATCGGTAATACCGTCAGTGATTTCGGTGGGAACCATCCCGCCAAGTTGCCGTCGGTAAATAGTCGGTAAATTCGCCAAAACCGACCCGTGTTTTTTGCCGTCAGTAATTGGTCAGTAATTATCGAGGGCAAGATTGCCCTCGGTAATTTTCTCGGTAATTAACTGTTTTTTTGTAGTGAAGTACGGGTCGACTAAAAAAAATTCTGGCGAAACACCGACGGATCACCGACGGACATTTGGCGGGAAATTACACGCCGAAAATACCAGCGGAATTTCCGCGGGTGATTTACCGAGGAAAATTTCCGCCGATATTTTCAAAATAAAACAATTAAAAATTGAAATTATTGATCACCGGCAGAAAATCCGCTACTAATCACCGACGGACGGTGAGCCGCCGGTGATTACTGATTTAGGGCTGGGCTGCTTCATGACCGGCCCAAATGACGTAAATGGATTTGAGATCACCGGCGGAATTCCATCTCAACCTCCGTCTCAACCACCGCTGCCGCCGTCCACCGCCGCCCGCTCCGTCTCCACCACATTCGTCAGCTGACCCCCCTTCCTTCGCCTCAACCACCGCCACCCACCGCCGTCCGCCGTCCACCACCAGCCAGTAGCGAGCGCTAGTTCCGGTGATGAAGAGCTCCACACGGCGGTGCGATCCAGGGACCTGAAGGCGGTTCAGGCGATATGCAGCGCCAATCCTCTCGTTGTCAACTCGCGCGACAGGCACTCCCGCACGCTGTATCCTGTTCACCTTTATTCGTATTTTTATTGATTGAGTTTTCCCCCTCTCTTATTGGTAACGATTGATGGAATTCGACTTTAATTTCGTGTTTTGGAGTGGGAAAACTCACTTTAGGGTTTAGGGTTTAGGTCAGATATATTTGCGCTGGATACTGTATTGAGATTTTGATGGAAGTGAAAAATTGAATGGAATTATGGAATTGGAACACGAATTTACCGAAACATTAATTCTTTTTCCATTTGTTGTTTAAAGGTTTTAATGTCTTTGTTTGCATCAACTTAGGGCTCATTGCGATCTAACCCTGACCTTCTCTTTGTTTGGTATCAGTTACAGTAATGGGCAACTGTAGTCTTGAAGAAGAAAACAAAAGGTTAATGTGAAATTCTTTGCAATAATCTATGCTATTTTCGTCTATTTTAGAATGTAGTGAAGTATGCATTGTCTAGAAACTGGAATTAAAATGTAAATATTGGATGAAGATGAATAAACGTACTAACAACTTCATGTTTCTAACTGCATCATGCACTTCTTGTTTAGATTAGGCATTTCATCTAATGTGTTGCGCGTATCTGAAAAAATGATTCGACAATAACAGAAGTGGTAGTTACAATTTAGAGTGAATATCTTCATAAAGTTCAGGGATATTAGCTACTTGCCCTTTGTGTATGTGCGTGCATGCTTGTGTGCATTAGTTGAAATGTTGAATCATTTTATCAGAAATGGTTTTTCTTGGGATGTTATTTACTTCTTTTCCAGCATATAGAACTTACATCTATGGTTAAAAAATATACAGAAGAGATAGTGGATCATTTTAAGAGCAAGAATAAAATAGATGCAGATGCTGTAGTAGTCGAGATCATTTCCAACTTTTGTTCCTAGAGTATATGTCAAGGTATTTAAAGGTTAATGCTGCATTTTTGTGATCTTGGTATTTTTAGGTTAATGCTGCACTTTCATGATCTTTTCTTTGAAAATATTAACATTTGTGTTTGAGAATCACAATATTTCTTTGATTATGTTCATCAGATTGCTGCTGAGGAAGGACGATCAGACTTGAACGAGATTTATTTGGAAATCCGTCATCCGTTCAAGTCACGTCGTTATGGGACTGAAAGCGTTGGGAAAAGCCAGCTGTGTAGGAGTTCTACACGCAACACCGACACTTCAGACATTTTTTCGCAGGATCTGTTTTGGACCCAGCTGAGCACCTTACAAGAACAAGTGGCGCAACAGCAAGAGGCGATGAAGAAAGCAGAAGAACAACAAGCTGCGGAACGAGAAACAGAACGAGCGGCACGTGAAGCCCTCGAGGAACGGATGGCCATGTTTGAGAGGATGATGACGTCGGGTCAATTTCCTCCTCGTCCACCTCCATCAGCAGATGCGTAGTTTTTAGGTTATCTCGATCTATATACTTTTCTGTAGAACTACTTAACAATTATACAATTTATTTGGTGAATTCGTTAACTTAATATAATTGAATGTTAAGACACAGTTTTATGAATATTGGACTTCTTTAGTATTATTTGGCTATTTGGTGTTGTATATATTACATTTAAATTGAAACAGGGTGCAGAAAAAAAATTAAAATAAAATAAAAAATAAATAATTAGCGGCGGAATTCTGCCGGTAAATCCGCAGGTAATCACTGGCAGAATTTTTACTGGTGATTACCGGCGAAAATTCCGTCGGTGATTCCACCAGTAAACTGCACACGTATCATCCATTTGTATATACAGAAATTCGAAAATTCCGCCGGTAAAATGCCGACTTTGCCATGGGCAAAATTCGCCGGCATAATTTACCGACGGATTTTCAGCCGGTAATAATCGGCGGATTAATTTCCGCCGGTAATTGCATCACTGGCGCCGTATTAAAGGCGGAGTTCGTCTGCCGGTAATTCCGCCGGTGATCCGATTACCGGCGGAAATAAGGTGATTACCGACGGAAAATTCTGCCGGTAATCCGGCGAATTTTTGTAGTGCGCGCATGTTTTGCTATACCTTCCTCCTTATTTTGTTTCCTCACTTTTTGTGTTTAGATTAGCTACTAGTTTTTAATTTTTGTAGTTTGTCTTTTCATTTTTGTTCTTTGTTGTTGTCACGACTTCACCCACTTTGCTTAAAGCAAAGTGTGTGTGTGGGATCGTTGTTATTTGTTTGAGTCTGTTTTGTTTGTGTCTTGACCACCACCTTACCCACTTTGCTCAAAGCAAAGTGTGTGGGTGGGGGTCGTTGTTGTGTCAAAATGTATTATTTTAAATGAGTCTATTGATCAGCATGGTTAGAGTCTAGGTCAAGGTCAAATATGAATTTATGTTATGACTGAGTATGTTGTATGAAGATAGGTAGGACGGAATGAATCTATGAGTTACCTTGTGAGGATTTGAGCCTTAAATTATTGTACATATCATACGCAATCTTATTTTCTTTCTTGTGTGAGATATGACCATGAAACTTGATGATGTAGAACTTGCTTGCATTCTCTTTGAAGCTTAGTTAACTTGATCAATGCACTTAGATAATTTAGGCATATTTTTGTTCATTTATCCCAGAGCCTAATAAGACTTATCCTATGTTTATCTTTTGACTAGTCCCCTCGAGCTTGAAATGATTTCTTTCTATGCACTTAAAATTAACCTGAAAATTATAGCTGTCCCGATCATGAGAACTCAGGTCTACAAAAGATGAGGGATGAAAGGAGGGCAAAAGGTACACTATCTTGGGCTAAACACCTGATTCTTGAAGGATACTTTGTATGCCTAAGTATAGAGGTGTTGTTAAAAAAAACAGAAAAAGAAAAAAAAAGAAAAAAAAGAAGAAAAAAAGAATAATAAAAAAGAAAGTCCTAGAAAAATAAGTGTGTGCTAAGACCCGAAGCTATTGGAAAGAGAATGAAGAAACTGGAGCAGACCTTGCTCAGGACTGAGTTCGAATTGACCATAGACAGTTCCCAAATATTTCCTACCTTATGTCTTAAGCCCCATTATAACCAAATAAAAGTCCTAATGATAAGTATCTAGATTATGTTTATTGGAGTAGAGACTGTAGAAGACAGGCAAGCCTACGGAAAGTCAATGTTAATATTGGTCAAGAGCGTAAACACATAGCCCAATACACTTGAGAGAAGAGTACTTGTGAGAAATATCATGTTTGCTCATTGATTCTATCTTGACCTATTTGATGGCATTACTTGATCTACATCTATGATTACTTGCTTTGACCAATGATTATGATTTGCTGATCTTGTGCTGAGTCTGTGTTTTTGTTTTCTCTTTTCCGTGTTTTGTGTCTTGGGCAAATTGCAACTACACACTTGAGGACAAGCGTGATTAAAGTGTGTGGGTGTGATGAACTCATATTTGTGTTCATTTTTCATGTCTTTTTGTTGTGTCTTTTGCGTCGATTTCGAGTCTTTATGTGTCTAGGACAGAAGTTGGAGGAAGTGGGTGCAGGGCAGAACAGGTGCGATTGTGGGCATAATCTAGCGGAAAACTGCTTTTCTGGCGTTGGGCAACGATACCATGCAATATGGGTATCTTTTATTATTGATCAAGTTCTTGTTTAGTTTTCAGTATTAATTTTCAGTACTTGTTGAACAAGACGAGTGCAGTTCAGACCAAATCCTTATTTTGTCACATCGGTTACGTGGAAGAGAGACTACACCAATTTCCTTAGATTCGACCCTGCTTATCGCTGACTACCGCCTACTGTGGGCAAGAAAATCTATAAATTTATTTGTGCGAAGCTAAACGACGGCTTCGTCAGTGATCTCCTTAATACCTTAACATTACAAAATAACCAATAGTGAACTATACTTAATTTTGATTTATTGCGAACAATTAAAAAGAAAATAAACTAAGAGAATATAAATTTAGTTATAGTATACATAGAAAAGTGTATTAGTATTGAAATGCTACTATCTATTAGATCAACTTACTCAATTTTCTACCTAGCACTATCAAGTTCTAGCTATTTTAATTTGAGCAAATCCGATTAAATTTTTTCAGGCTAAAATTTTTAAAAAAATAGAAGTAAATAAATGCACAAGGAAATCAAGAAAATAGCAATTATATGAAAAATTAAGATTGACCAAATTAAATAGTAAGTAACTATTTTGATTGTGAAAATATTGTTATGTCAAATACTTTAATGTAGGGTCTCAAGTTGATGATTACTAAAAATCTCGATTTGAAATTCGAATTTGAGTGAAGGAAATTCTACATGTTTATTTGGCGATGGGGGATAAATAAAAAACAAGTGCCAAAAAATTACACTTAATTAATTTCATATATATCTAGGTGTGAGAATTGGGTGTTTTTAGAGGGAAGAATTGGTTAGTTTTAAAGATACACACAGATTATATACACAGTAACACATGAGTTCTAGAATTGATATAATATGAATATATAGAATATACGTATATATATTGTGAATTGTAGAGATGATTTTTTTAAAAGATAAATAAATATATATAGTTGAATTCGATATATATGTAAGATATAAATAATGTGGTGTAAAAGATAAATATGTGATGGCGACGCGTGTGATGTGAAGATTTAGAATTTGATTTGTATTATAATACATATATTTTTATATACTTAGATATATTTATATGAGAAAATGCACCCATATGTTGTTAGCCTAATGGTAATATCAAAAAAGTTACTTGTTCAAATTTTATCAATTTTTGTCATATGTTTGTTTTTTAGATATTTATACCCTTATTTTTTCTACTTTATTTCATCTTTTGACACTCTCTCTCCTACTTTTTGACTTTTATTTTCTTCTCTTTTTTCTTTCTC
The DNA here is from genome assembly GCA_029490685.1 of Schizonepeta tenuifolia. Lineage (NCBI taxonomy): Eukaryota > Viridiplantae > Streptophyta > Magnoliopsida > Lamiales > Lamiaceae > Schizonepeta > Schizonepeta tenuifolia. Next base: position 58,599,001 of record CM055958.1, read on the forward strand.
TTTTTCCCTCACCAGCCACCTTACGTGTTTCTCTCTCTCTCTCTCTCTCTCTCTCTCTCTCTCTCTTTCTTCTTCCTCCCTCAGTTTGTCGATTTCAGTCATTTTTCGTCGTCGTCGTCTTACGCGATTTTTGTTGCTGCGTTGTTTCGTCATCATCGTCATCTCTATCTCTTTCGATTTTGCTTTCATTTTGCTGCAATTTGGCTGTGATTTGGGAGCAATTTTGATGCATTTTTTGCGCGATTTGTTGCGATTTTGCTGTGATTTATTCTTGGATATTCGTTTAGAAAGTGTTACATGTGTTCAATTGTAAGTTTCCGGCGATGTTTGGTTGTGGCGAGAAAGCTATGGAGGTAATTTTCTGGCAGTATGAATTCTAGTTTTCGATTTCGATTTCTGGTTTTGAGTTGGTACGTTTTTGCAATTGCGTACTGGTGCGTACCAAGTACGCAGTACGTATTTATCAATGCGTACTGCGTACCTTAATTTGTTTACTTGGTACGCAGTATGTATTTACCAGTACGTACTAAGTTTACTCGTTTTTCATCGTCGTCGTACTTAATTTTTGCTGCAATTTGCTTCGTCGTCGTCGTCGTATCTGTCTCCTGCGATTTTGCTGCAAGTTAGTTCGTTTTTTTTACTTCAATTTTGCTGTGATTTTGCTGCAATTTGGTTCGTTTCTTTTTTCTGCAATTTAGTTGCGATTTGCTGTGATTTATTTTTGGATATCCGTTTAGAAAGTGTTACTTGTGTTCGATTGTAATTTTCCGGTGATGTTTGGTTGTGACGACAAAGCTATGGAGGTAATTTTCCAGCAGTATGAATTCTGATTTTGAGTTGGTACGTTTTAGTAATTGCGTACTGATGCGTACCAAAGTTGGTACGCAATACGTATTGATAAATACGTACTGCGTACCTTAATTTATTTTCTTGGTATGCATTACGTATTTATCAATACGAACCAAATTTACTTGGTACGCAGTATGTATTTACGAAAAACGTACCAAGTTTACTTGATACGCAGTATGTATTTATTAATGCGTACCAAGGTTCATCTATATATTATGATGCAGGTGAGGCCATCTTCCTTAGTGGTTGCGCATGGAGGATACTGGAAAGAGAACATTATGAGTGTGGTAGGAAAGAATATATATATTTTACTTGATATACAGTACGTATTTGTAAATACGTATAAAATGCGTACTGTGTACATGAGTGTGGTTACTTGGTACGCAGTAAGCTAGAAATTCAATTGAAGAACGATAAAAGTATGTAGTGTAAATGGTTTAGTTCAATCACCTGCTGGTGAATCTATGAGAATGAAGATTAAGTTTTAGCTTGTTTCTCTCTCTATTGTTCGTGTAATATTACGTTTAATTCGTACTACATATCAATTCAACATCGAGTACGAATATGTAAATTTGTACTGCATACCAATTTAAAATCCCGCTATTAGCGTACACGAATATGGATATTCGTATCACTTACTAGTTCAAAACACCGTATGAATACAAAATATGCGTACTAATAATACTAATATTGTTGCAAATTGTTCATAAATAAGAATTAGAAATTCACTAATCTCTAATGTTGTTGTCAATGCTATTACAAATCTCTAAGTGTACTTGTAAAGTAGGTACGCATTTGCAAATACGTACTAGCAAACAATCAAATTTTTGGTACACTCGGTACGTATTTGTCAAAGCATACCGAGTGTACTTGTAAAGTAGGTACGCATTTGTAAATAAGTACTAGCAAACAATCATGTTACTGGTACACACGGTACGTATTTGTCAAAGCGTACCCAATGTACTTGTAAGATAGGTACGCATTTGCAAATACGTACTACCAAACAATCATGTTAGTGGTACACATGGTATGTATTTGCCAATGCGTACCCAATGTACTTGTAAAGTAGGTACGCATTTGCAAATAACATACTAGCAAACAATCATATGAAGACAAAATATGCGTACTAATAATACTAATATTGTAGCAAATTGTTTACAAATCATAAATTAAAGAAAATTATTTATAAATAAGAACTAAAAATTCACTAATCTTTAATGTTGTTGTTAATGCTATTATGATACGATCCTCGCCAGAGTTGCAGACGCCGACGAGAATAGTATACACCCAAGACCAAATCTGAACCGAACCGGATAAATATGGAGTATCCCAAAACGTCTGTATCAGTTTCTCACAAGTGAATTAGCCGAATTAATCCCTAAAACCCAACGATAGGACGACACAGCAACTCGGGGACGATGATATCCCAAAACCTCTGTATCTGTTTCTCACAAGTGAATTAGGCAATTGAATCCCTAAAACCCAACGATAGGATGATACATCAACTCGGGGACGATGAATGACACACGAACGAGGGATGGTTGACTCGCCGATACGTCGATATGAACATCACGGTGGCATGCCGCCAATCCGCTAGTTCGGTGAACGAACTGAAGGAGATAAACTCACAAAATATTATTCATCAAACCATTATTTAATCCATGCCCTACTAGACCTATTTATAGGGGTGGAATACAATAGAGTTCTAATCTAATAAGGAAAAATAATTCCTTGAATAAAAAGAAACATAATCCTAATCTAGTAAGAAACAATTCCTTGAACAATAAGGAAACAAATTCTAATCTAATAAGGAAACCATTCATTATCCTAATCAAATATAATATTACCAAAATAACTAAAATAAAGCCTTATTTTTGGTCTACAATAATAAAAAACGAAAATTAAAATAAAATAAATAAAATCTTCAGATTTTCAATCTTGGATTGCATCATTCCCCTCCTCTTGAAAGGGATTTGTCCTCAAATCCAAAGCTTCAAACCTGCATTAAAAAAACAACTTTTTTTTTTCTTTTCTTTTTTTTTTCCTTTTTTTCCTCTTTTTTGTTAAGACAAAAATAAATAAAAGATAGAGGTTCAGATCAGGCTCTGATACCAAATGATACGATCCTCGCCGGAGTTGCAGACGCCGACGAGAATAGTATACACCCAAGACCAAATCTGAACCGAACTGGATAAATATGGAGTATCCCAAAACCTCTGTATCAGTTTCTCACAAGTGAATTAGCCGAATTAATCCCTAAAACCCAACGATAGGACGACACAGCAACTCGGGGACGATGGTATCCCAAAACCTCTGTATCTGTTTCTCACAAGTGAATTAGGCGATTGAATCCCTAAAACCCAACGATAGGACAATACAGCAACTCGGGGACGATGAATGACACACGAACGAGGGATGGTTGACTCGCCGATACGTCGATATGAACATCACGGTGGCATGCCGCCAATCCGTTAGTTCGGTGAATGAACTGAAGGAGATAAACTCACAAAATATTATTCATCAAATCGTTATTTAATCCATGCCCTACTAGACCTATTTATAGGGGTGGAATACAATAGAGTCCTAATCTAATAAGGAAAAACAATTCCTTGAATAAAAAGAAACATAATCCTAATCTAGTAAGGAAACAATTCCTTGAACAATAAGGAAATAAATTCTAATCTAATAAGGAAACCAATCCTTATCCTAATCAAATATAATATTACCAAAATAACTAAAATAAAGCCTTATTTTCGGTCTACAATAATAAAAAACGAAAATTAAAATAAAATAAATAAAATCTTCAAATCTTCAATCTTAGATTGCATCATATTACAAGTGCTTTGCCACAACATTGATTTATCGACATCGAGCTGCAACCTTCTACATAAACAAAAATAAATTAGAAGTCAAATCAAAAATTTTAAGTAAGTTACCAGCAATGCACTAGTGAAGTTGGTACGTATTTGCGAATGCGTACCAAGTGTACCAGTAAAGTAGTTACGCATTAGCAAAGATGTAGTAGCAAAAAATTAAATTACCGGTACAGTAGGTAAGCATTTGCTTGTGCGTATCGAGTGTACTTGTAGTGTAGCTACGCATTTGAAAATACGTACTAGCAAACAATCATATTACTAGTACACCCGATACGTTTTTTACAATGCATACCAAGTGTACCAGTAAAGTAGGTACGCTTTTGCAATTGCGTACTAGCAAAAAATTAAATTACTGGTACACTCAATACGTATTTGCAAATACGTACCGAGTGTACCGGGAACACACTAGTTATGTTGGCACGTATTTGCAAATGCTCACCAAGTTGCAACATATATGATTCGAATTTATAAAATCGTACCAATTTTAATCATACAATGCCATATTCACATCAACCGAATGCAAAATTCATCATGCATAATCTTAAAAAATTAATAACAAATTATCCTCAATTCCAGAAATTACAGATCTGTGTGTACCGGTACGTATTGCACAAAACGTACCGGTACACCTAGTACAATTTCCCCCAAATTTGTGTGTACCCTAATTCGCATTCTACTCAATAAATTGGGTACGCAATCGGCATTCAAAACATAATAAACCCGCGAAATCGAAGAAACAAGTGATAATCAAACATCATACATGTATTTTACTTGATAACTCGGTATGTATTTACAAAAACGCAACAAGTTTATCGGTATGCATTACAAATACGTACTGCGTACCAGGTACGCAGTGCGTATTTGTAAATGCGTATTGCGTACCAACGGGTTTTTACAGCAACAGCAGATCTGCTGCAACAAAAAGAAACCATAAATCTACCCAAATACATCGAAATCGCTCGAAATTCAACCCAAATACACTAAAATTAATCAGAAACTTGACGAAAAACCTATAAATGAGTAAAAACAAGGCTAAAAAAAATCATGAATTGAAAAAAAATTCAAATAAACTCCAATTTTAGATCTATGAATTTTCTGCGAGGTCTATGAATTTTCGGCGATAATAATTGGTGTAGTGGATCTGGATGTTGCAGACGGCGGCGGAAATGAGTGGGGATGAACGAAGAACGGAGGAGAAGAGAAGAGAGAGACGTACGTTGCGCTGGTGGTTTTTCGCCTTTTTTGTTCGCGGCGGTATCGTTACAGTGGAAGGATGGGCGGCCGAATGGTTGAGGATGTTTTTCTGGTCAGCGGCGGCGGAATGGTCGCGGCGGAGAGAGTCGGAGAGAGGCGGAGAAGAAGAAGAGGAAGAGAGAGACGAGCGAGAAGAGAGAAATGAGAGGGAAGAGAGAGAATGTGAAAAGTAATAAATGGGGGAATAACCCTACATAACATTCACTAAGGGTATTTTTGTCAAATAGGGTACAATTTTATCCAATTTTTGTCAAAAGAGAACTTTTGATAAAATTTGATAGAAACATGTACCCTAATGCTATATTACCATTTGTCTCTATTTATATACTACCTCCGGTCCCCAAGTCTCTTCCTAGGAGGAAGTGGCACGGGTATTAAGGAAAATGTTGTTGAGTTAGTTATGAGTAGAGAAAAAGTGATTGAATTTGTTGTGAGTGGAGAAAGGGTCCCACATTGAGGGTAGTGATATATTAATTAATTGAGATAGTGGTGGGCCATATGTGGTATTTTAGGTAAATAAGTTGATAAAGTAAGGGTAAGAGATAATAATTTGTTGTGAGGTAGTGTCCAAAAGTAGCTAGGAAGAAACTTGGGGACCATCCCACAAAGGAAAGATAGGAAAAGACTTGGGGACCGGAGGTAGTATATGATACTATATGTATTAATAATGCTAAAAATACGAGAATTAAGATAAATAGAAACGGAGAAATATGGTTGCGCCACGTAGTGCGAACGTAAACTTCATTATTTTATATATATATATATATATATATATATATATATATATATATATATATATATATATATATACTAGTAAGTAGCCCGTCGAGACTCGACGGGAAATAATTTTATATTTTCATCTATATAATATATTTTAAAAATAACTTTTTTTTGGTAAATAATAGCATTTAATTTCACCAATGAAAGCAAGAAAAGAATTACAAACATCTTGTAAACGATAAAAACCAAATAATAGCATTGAATTGTCTTGTCGGTTTATAGTACATTGATATCTCTAATTTTAGCCAAAGGCCTAAAAAAATATATTTGCATTTTCATTATTTATTTTTCAAATCTAAATTTGTTTAGAATTTTTCTACATTTCTATTAAATTTGTTACTTTATTATATATACTCATCGCAAACCTGTTGGGGAGTACTCGATAAAAATTTGAACACTACAAAGATAATATCAACTAAAATTAGTAAAATAGTTCTTTTTATGTGTATTTGAATCATCTTGTTGGTTTATGATAAATTAATATCTCTGATCTTAGTCAAAGGCCGAGAAAGATATATTTATATTTTCAAAAAAAATTATGTCTATTTTAATTATCTCGTTGGTTTGAATAGTCTCGTTTGTTTGAATTTATGTAATTTTCAAATCTAAATTTGTTTAGAATTTTTCTATACTTTATTGTATATAACCGTCGCAAACTTGATGGGTAATAGTACTCGATAAAAATGTGAACATCACAAAGTTAATATTAACTAAAATTAGTAAAAAATTCTTTTTATATCTATTTGAATATGATAAATTGATATTTCTAATTTTAGGCAAAGGCCGATAAAAATATATTTACATTTTTAGGATTGTTTTTTCTTTTTTTTAGTTATTTATTCATACATTAGATTTAATGTGATATAAGTAGTATTTTCAAGCAGGCACTAATCGAAGATTTTTGGAAAATATGAATGAAAGATACATAGAATTCCATGCCGATATGTTAATTAAATATATTTATTTAGTTTTCGTAGAGATTTTCAGTTACAAAATTTCTATTAGCATCTTAAATGCTAATTTGTTTATTTTGTTGCTTTGAATTTAATTATTGTCGCTATTTGTAGACTAACATAAAAAATAATTTATATTTTTCATAATTATTAAACAAAATAATTAAGAATGAAAGTGGGTTATATACTTTGTATTTAAATATTGAGGATATGTATCTATTAAGAATTGAGATATAGTATATAATATTAATATTATAAAATAATAATACACAAAGCTTTAAAAAAATGTGAAGAATAAGATATAAAGATATATAGTAATAATAAATATACATGTGAGGCATGAGAAATTATTATATAAATATAATAAGTAATATGTGTGTATTATTATGAATTAATAATGCCAAAAACACGAGAATAAAGAAAAATCAGAACGGAGTTTATTTTCCTATTATTAATAAGATATATGTCTATATATATATATATGGATAGGATTAGGTGAAAACCATATCTTCTATAGAAACTAGAAAATCCTTATTTACCATAGATTATGTTCCAATCAATGGTCAAGATTAACAATATATTACTTGCTTGTTTTTCCTTTTTAATTACCTCAAACACCCGAAAGAGATATATTAGTAAATATAAAATTACCATAATTCCTTTTCTCCAATTTTGTCGGATAGAATCTCTTACCCAAACAAATCTTTTCTAATTAATTAAACCACCTCTCTTGGCAAAGATTTCAAAATCCTCCGCTGACCTTCTCTCCCAACAAATGAAATAAAACTATTATGATCAATACTTCGATAATAACATCTGCACAAAAAAATGCTTCAATGATATAATAGGCGTTATAGTACATCAACAAAAAAAGCATTATGATTAGCACTAAATAACATTATGTTGTATAATACAATAATTACACAAAATACTTATTTGTCATGACAACTAAAGCATTATAATTAACAACAAAAAACATTATTTTATGACATCTAAAACAATATATGTATTTAATTAAGTTAGTACATTATATGGTACAATCAAATTATTCTTGAAGCATTATGGTACATCAACAAAAACATTATAAAAAGTACTAAAAATCATTATATTGTGCACTAAAAAATCACACAAAACACTTATTTGTCATGACAACTAAAACATTATATTAAACAACAAAAAACATTATTGTATGACAATCAAAACATTATTTTGCAAATTAGTCCCCCTTTTCCAGTTAAAAAATATATATATTATATTGTTCATAGTTACACAAAATATTTATTTTTCATGACAATTAAAGCATTATATTAAACAACAAAAAAATTAATTTATGGAAATAAAACATTATTTTAAAATAAAATTATTATACTTTATATTTAATTAACATAGCTTGAATAATGCATTATAGTTTTAAAATGTATCATTTAATGCTTAAAAACAATATTTATGATACTTAAAAGTATTAACGATAATTAATGTTTGTGTAGAGAAATTGATTACATTACTAGTAAATATAATCTATGTACTACATGTATCATTAAATGAATACTGCATAAATATGTGAAAGTTTGTAAATGGATAACAAATGAAATAATCGACTTTTTTTAATACAATTTTAATTATCTATGAACAAGCAATAAAAAGTATACAGAAATTCAAAATAGGACTTATTAATAGAGGCCAAAAAATAGCCGTCAATACCAAGGAACAAATCCCATCTATTTAGGAATCTTCTGTTACAATAAAAAAAAATTACATAAAAAACCCTACGTGATTTACCCGTAAACAATCAGCAGATTAATACAACTTATAAATATCAACCATTGATGAAAACAAATCAACGATTTATATTGGATTTCTAGTTTATAGATAAGGGATGGTTTTTATTTGATCCATTCCATATATATATATATATATATATATATATATATATATATATTTTGAAGATTGATGATTTTATTGCCTTTTTCCAAATAGAAAACTATAGCTTTTTAATTAAATTTGATTTGAAATGTATGTGTTTTTTTGTCAAATAAATCTTCAAATAATAGACTGGCACAACCTCAGCCCCACCCACCAACGATGACAGAGCCACCGGGCTCTTTTTGAACAGAAGCGACAGGATCACGAGCTGTGGGACGGTTGTGTTCTTATAGTAATCGTACGCCAAGAAAAGAAAAGAAAATATGAAAAGAAAAGAAAAAAGTAATCAAATCGATGTTTTATAAACGGTGTTAACTTTTTCGTTAGCACGAGGGTGATTTGCACTACTTATAGCTACGACGGGGTGTTAGCAACTCCTAACGAAACGTTAGGGGTGTATCCGCACTTTTAATGTCTACTTTAGGGAGTTTTTTGATACTTCATTATAAAACTCATAAGTTTTTCATTATTTCTTCTCTTTTCGTTTCTTTTCTTTTTTGGTTGCAAATGAATTTTCTTCTATCTTCTATTTCTACTCCAAACATTACATTTAATTTTATTGGTATTGATGGTCCCGAAACGAGTTACTGGTGTATGGGGGGGGGGGGAATACACCAGTTAGGATTTTTAAAATTTAACCCTGAAAAATACTTCAACCGAGTAAAAAGACTCAGTTAGGATCTCACAGCTGAGTAAGCAACCTCATCTGGTAGAGTGGTGATGTGCGGAATGTGGTGGAAATTAACAACTCGTAAAACAACTCACGCTTTTATGCACGGTTGGTCAATAACCAAAACAGTTGAATATGTGCGAATGCAGTTTGTATGCTGGTTACTCAGACAGATGAGAATGCTAGAAATAACTGAGTAAAGAAAAACACGAGCACACAGAGATTTAACGTGGTTCTGAGATAACCCTCCTACGTCCACGGGGAGTTGTGAGTCCACACAACTCAGTCCAAGTTCTTCTGGACAAACCACACAGCTTACCCGGGTTGTGCAACCGTTGCAATAAATTTACGGGTACTTATCTGTTGGAACCGGTTTTTGATAACCAATCCATTCTTTACCCATGGATCAATTATGGATATCTAACAAACACATACAAAATCCATACCTAGCATGCTCCTATGAATTTAATTACAATCATAGGATGTTTATACGATATACCTGCAAATTTGATGCACAACGACTCCAGAGTTGACCTTCTGAACTGTTCCCGACTAGAATACGATGATGGATGGGATCGACCTCGTACTCTCTCTCTTGCTGTAGGGTAGGCGCCGATTTTCTCTCTCTCTCACTAGGTTTTAATTGCTTAGAATGCAAGTAAGTAATGAGTCTTATGAGCCTTGTATTTATAGATAAATAACTGCTCACATTCATTGAACCTAGACAACCCTCACGGGCCGTAGGAAACAGGCGCCTAGCCCACTAGAAACACAGGCCATTGAGCCAGTTCAGGGATCTACTAGCTTAAATAAGATTGGCCCGATAATATCTGATTTAATCCATTCAGCCCAGAAATATAAATCAGATATAAATATTAATTCATTCCACTAAAAAATTAATACTGACTTACCCTCTTATTTAATTAATTGAGTCGGGGCTAGTATTAGACTTAATTAATCTCCGTGTTTAAGATTCTCGAATATCCATTAATTAATTAAATACTTCTGACAGTAAATTAATTAATCAATTAATTATTCACTAATAAATAATTATCTCGAGTGCTACCACTTAAACTTATTATCGTATCGGAACTAATTCCACCTGCAGGGTTTAATACGATAAACTTATTAAGTTTCTCGAGAGGATATCATCATCCCATTATTCATAGGACACGGATCCTTATTGCAGCTCTATCAATATCAAATAAGAACTGCTACCGCCCAAAATACGAAATTTTGAACCACGATTAAGTTCTCATTTATAATAGATCAAAGCAATAGTCAGACACTTATTCATACTGATAAGCCCAATTAAGGTTAAGACTATTTAAGTCACCGAGATCTTTAATTCTCAATAATTCAGAACAGAGAATTAATCTCACTGTGATCCTTTCAATACGATTAACGTACTAGCATAAATAAATAGTCAAGATAAACTATTTAATACTATTATGCTACAATCTAAACCAACAACTCGTCCAAGTTGTCTCGATTGTTAATATTAGTTTATATCTCATAAAATGCCGATTATATAATCTTCTGTGATCTACAACACACTATATAATCTATGATATTGAGATAATTGGACAAATAATAATTATGCAATAATAAACATTTCAGATAGGAGAATTATAGTGAAATAAATATCAATTATATATACACAAAAGTCTTGCTTTCGTATACAACCCTTCAATTCTCCCACTTATACTAAAGCAAACTTTTAGTATACAATGAGACTAATATTCATCTAACCATCTATTACAACTTCTCCCACTTATACTCAAAGTTTAACTTAGTGTGGGAGGAAACGCAGCCCCATGCCTTCAACGTGCTTCTCAAAGACAACAGCTGGCAGACTCTTTGTAAATGGATCAGCCAGATTGTCAACTCCTGCAACCTTTTGCACATCCACATCACCATCTTGGACAAGCAGCCGAATGTAGTGATATCTTGCATCAATATGCTTAGTCGTCTGATGAAACCTTGACTCCTTGCAATTTGCAATTGCTGCCTCATTATCAGAATAAATCGTGATACTTCTCGGCAAATCAGGAATCACATCAAGCTCCGCTAAGAAGTTCCTAAGCCAAACAGCCTCTTTAGCAGCCTCAGTAATAGCCACATATTCAGCTTCCATAGTAGATAATGCAATGCATTTCTGCTTCACACTTCTCCACACAATGGCTCCACCTCCTAGCTTGAACACATAGCCAGAAGTAGAAAACCGCTGATCTTTATCTCCTTGATAATCAGCATCTACATATGCTACCGGAAACAGATCACCGGATCGATATACCAGTCCATACTCTCTAGTCCGTTTAAGGTACTTGAGTATGCACTTTACAGCAATCCAATGACCCTGACCTGGATTAGCCTGATATCTAGACACCATGTCAACGGCCTGGCAGATATCGGGCCTGGTACACTGCATTGCATACATGAGACTTCCCACAGCCGAAGCATAAGGAACTGTCTTCATGTCAGCTACCTCCTTAGGCGACGTAGGACACATCGCCTTAGATAGATGAACGCCATGTCTGAAAGGCAAGAAACCTTTCTTAGCATTCTGCATGCTGAAACGCGACAATACAGTATCAATGTAGGCTGTTTGAGACAAACTCAACATTCTCTTAGATCGATCACGGCCGACCTTAATTCCAAGAATGTATGCTGCCTCTCCCAAATCCTTCATTTGAAACTGCTGGGATAACCATGCCTTAATCTTAGCCAATACACTCACATTATCACTAATGAGCAGAATGTCATCGACATAAAGCACGAGAAATACTAAACTTCCATCAATACACACCCTGTAAACACAACTTTCATGTTCACATTGTACAAAGCCATAGCTTTGGACAACATCATTGAAACGTTTGTTCCAGGATCGTGAAGCCTGCTTAAGTCCATAAATGGACTTCTTTAGCTTCCACACGAGATGCTCTTCCCCTTTCTTAACGAATCCTTCAGGCTGTAGCATGTAGATGTCCCTATCTTGTTCAAGATACCCGTTCAGAAACGTGGTTTTGACATCCATTTGCCAGACCTCGAGATTCATGTGAGCGGCCATTTCCATAAGAATTCGAATGGATTTAAGCATGGCTACTGGCGAAAATGTTTCATCGTAATCGATTCCCTCTCTTTGGGTGAAACCTTTCGCCACTAGTCTTGCCTTAAAGGCCGTAACCTTTCCATCCGGTCCTCTCTTTCTCTTGTACACCCACTTGCATCCTATGGCTTCACAGCCCTTAGGAAGTTCGCATTTCTGGTATACATCCATGGCAGCGATAGATTCCAATTCGGCAATCATACACGCCTCCCACTCAAGAGCATCCGGATCTGCTAACGCTTCGGAGTAAGTCCAGGGATCCTCTTCGATCACAACTAACTCCGATGAATCCGTAGATTCATTAAGTAGAGTGTACCGACTAAGCAACTTTCCCTGAGCTATCCTCCCACTACGACGAAGCTTTACAGCAGATTCAGTATTAACGGTTTGTGCAGGTTCCGACGATTTCTCGTCTTGCACAACTGGAGCACTAGTTACCTCCTCTCCTCTAACTTCCTGAAGCATGATATCGCTTCTCTTTTTATGCTCAATCATATAGTCCTCTTCCAAGAATCTCGCGTTAGTGCTAATAACGATTTTCTGATCCTTAGGACAATAGAAATAGCCACCTTTCGTTCCTCTAGGATAGCCTACAAACAGCATCACCTTGGTTCTCAGACTCAACTTGTCAGCATCTTTATTCAAGACGTGTGCAGGACTACCCCAAATCCGGATGTGGTTAAGACTAGGCTTGCGCCCGGACCACAGCTCGGACGGGGTCATAGGCACTGACTTTGAAGGAACCAAGTTTAGCGTGTGAGCCGTTGTTTCCAAAGCATATCCCCAAAATGATATAGGCAGAGATGCATAACTCATCATGGATCGAACCATCTCTAGAAGTGTTCGATTTCTTCTCTCCGACACACCATTCTGTTGGGGCGTTCCAGGTGTAGTCAATTGGGATGTAATCCCACTTTCCAACAAGTACTCTTTAAACTCGTTGCTGAGGTATTCGCCGCCGCGGTCAGATCGCAACGACTTGATACTCTTACCATGTCGCTTCTCTACTTCCGCTTTGAATAGTTTGAACTTTTCAAAGCACTCGGACTTGTAGTGCAACAGGTGGATGTATCCGTACCTTGAGTAATCGTCAATGAAAGTGACAAAATACTCGTACCCTCCACGAGCTTGAGTTGACATAGGTCCACACAAGTCGGAATGAATCAATTCCAACACTTCTTTGGCTCTATACCCCTTGGCCTTGAAAGGCCGAGTCGTCATCTTTCCCTCTATGCAGGATTCGCAGATTGGGATAGAATCAACTTGGAATGAATCCAAGACTCCATCGGAAACCAATCTTTGAATCCTCCTTAGACCAATGTGACCCAATCTTAAGTGCCAAAGAAGAGTTTGATTCATTTGAGAAGAATTCGATTTCTTCCTTTGGTTAACAGTTAAAACATTACTTGAAAAACTCATAGCATGTGAACAGTAAATAGTATAAAGAGAATCAACAACATGTGCATAACCAATAATCTTATCATCCTTCATAAAAGTCGCAAAACCTTCAAAAAGAATAGAATATCCGTCTTTCCACAACTTAACCATAGAAATCAAGTTCCGCCAAAAGTCTGGCACATATAAAACATCTCTTAAAACTAAAACTGAATTCTCAAAAGATAAATGAACATCGCCTATGGCCGCAACGTCTGCTTTCGCTTCCGTTCCCATGGCAACGCTCAACTCTCCTCTACTCACTTCCCTTGTCCGCAGGAACCCCTGCAAGGAAATAACAAATATGGTCAGTTGCGCCCGTATCTACTACCCACTTATGGATAGAACTTGAACTTAAACATATTTCATTAACAAGAGCAGAAGACATACCTTGAGCCTTCTTCAACAGAGGGTAGTTAGCCTTCCAATGTCCCGATTTCTTGCACTTGAAGCATTTTCCACCCTTCTCCTTTGGCTTTTTAATGCCGCCGGTAGGGCCAAGCCTCTTGCTCCCACTACTTCCTTCGCCCTTCTTGCCTTTCGCGGGGCCCTTCCATTTCTTTCCACCTTTCGGTGAAACATGGAAACCCCTTGAGGAAGAGGCAAGAGCTTGCGGACTCTTTCCCATAACCCCTTCCGCCGCAACAAGTTCATTGAGCAGTTCATTGAGAGTGAACACTTTCTTGCTCATTATTGCATTAAGGCGGAAGTTCTCATAGGACTTGGGAAGAGTGTGGAGTATCATGTCGACCTTAGCTTCATCCATGATACCTCCACCGAGCACGTCCAACTCGTTGAAATGATTAATCATTCCAAGCACATGCTCGCGCACAGACGCGCCCTCCGTCATCTTTGAGCTCATGATTTGCCTCATGATCTCGAATCGGGTAGAACGGTCACTCTCACCGAACAACTCTTCAAGATTTGTCATGATTGCAGCAGCCGTGTCCAAGGACTGATGCTGCTGCTGCAACCCCGAGGTCATAGTGGTCATCATGTAGGCTTTCGCCATACAATTGGCCTTATGCCACCTCTTAGACTCCTCTTTCTGAATCTCGGTAGAGTCTGCAGTGAGAATTGCAGGCGCAGGGGTAGTAAGTACGAAGTGATAATCTTCGGCATCTAGGACATATCCCAAATTGCGCTTCCATTCCAAGAAATTTGGTCCGGTAAGCGGCTTAGCAGTAAGCACATTTAACAACGGAGTAACAGTCATATCTGAAAAATATTAAACATACAAAACGCACATAAGCCACAATTATTGCATAAAACGTTCGTAACATTTATATTGTAACCTTTTGATAAAACAATATTAAATGAAACCTTCATTAGCTCAAGTGACTTACACGCAAGCCACGATAGTGTGGACGTTTACGTGCGCATCACTCAACCAAACACCCAGTTTTTAATTTTATCTCATGTCAAATTAACCTTATGACAAATAAAATTAATAAATGAACCTTACTAGACCATATCGTCTCGAAAAGGGACTCCGATGGAGAGTTGTATTCGAGACAATATCTAAGCACAGACCACAATTTAACTAATCCAAAATTGTCCCACATATTGATGCAATTACTAGAATGACATCTCCTTGTAAACAATTTCATTAATTATCTTATTCTAATCTCTCCTAGAATAAACTGTGAGAATTAATACGTGCAAGTCACGATAGTGTGGACGTTTACACGCAGAACTCCCACTATTCACGAGACTAAAATACTTTTAGAAGTTTTACTCGACAAAATCTATAAGTCAATAGCACCCATGCAAGCCACGATCGTGTGGACGTTTACACGAGCCTTCTAACTTAATTCGTCTAAAACCAATTATGGAGGTCTAATTGATTATTAAAATCAAGTTAACATGCTTAGTCATTTTAATTCAAAAGGTTTTCGCATGCAAATCACGTAAAACACGGAATTACTAAACATGCTTTTTCTAGAACTCACATAATAAATCATGCTCGCTTGAATTCATAACATGCTTAGAATAATACGATAAATTCCTAGCATGCAATTTCTAAACGCAAATAATTTCAAATAATTTCAAATTATATCATGCTTTAGAAATAATAACACCTTAACGGTGATTAAATCCCACGACATGCAATTTACAATAATAAATAAATTGTCGTCTCGTCGTGGATAATATGTACCTGCCTAAATTATTACAAAATAATAAAGGAAATAAATCTAAGACTATCTATTACAAGAAGTCTTCATCTTCAAGTCTTTCCTAATCCGTCGCCTTGAAGCATCGCCCAAGAAGGAAACGAGATCAACAAAATTCCGTTTTTCCAATCACGACCCGACCCACGCGAGAGGCCTCACCATGCGGCTGTCCATACGCCTAAACCCTAGGTTTTTAAACCTAGGGTTTCGCATGGAGCAACCCACGCCGGCAGCCCCTCCCACGTAGCCGGATCGCGATTCCGGCGAGGAGACAACCTCATCGCCACCGCTGCCCCTCACCACCATCCACCTTGCCGTCGGAACAGCAAGGCGGAAGGAGGAACAGCTGCTCGCCGCCGTTGGAGTCGCGACAGCGTCGCGACGAGTCGCACGGCTGGGAGCCGTTCCAGCGCTCGTCGCCGGCGCCGCCCTGACCCTCTGCTGCTACTGCTGCTCGCTGCTCGTCGCCGCTGCTGCTGCTGTTGGTTCGCTCGTCAATCACCGCCACGGAGGAAGATCGCCACAGGCGATGGTTACGAGATCATGGCGACGTCGAAATGCCGCCCCATCCCGTCCGTTCCGACACATCCAGACCCAAGGCTCCACCCTTGAGGTCTGGTCGAAACCAGCAGCACCGGCGAGAACTCGCCCAAGGCGATTCCGCCGCCACGACGCCCCACGCGTAAAAAAAAACACGCGCCGCCGTGGTTCATGGTGCCCCGACGTCACGAGCTTCGTTGCCCGGCCGTGTTATTGAGTCAGACACCATAGACACCGGAGCTAAGCTCCGGCGAATCGGATTTCGTCCGATCAAGAACACGTCGCGAGCTAGACCCTAGCGCGTGAAGTCGACGCGCCGCCGTGTGCCGCCTCTCGCCACCGCCAGCCGTTCCTCCCCAGCAAATTCTTCGTTTCTCGACCCGTACAACAATTACAAATCGAAATAACAATTTACAACTGAAATCCTATTCTAACCACGGATTTTCTCGCGATAAAAACAGCC